>OX451738.1:916668988-918002338 GCA_948472305.1 Vicia faba
CACTTTAAAAGTGTCCCCAGCAGAGTCGCCAGTTCTCTGATCGGTGGATCTGGAACTGACTGTTTAAAGCTGGTTTCGTGAAATGTCACGGAAGCAAGAGTCACCACCGTCTTTTATTTTCTCCAATATGGAAAGGACAAAAGCACAGAAAAATTCCTTATGAGATAGTTTCTCGGTTCGGGAGGTAGATTTATAGAAAGGGAAGGTGCTAGCACCCTTTCTATCCATGGTTATCCATGGGCTCTTAGATACTTGCTCATTTGTGTTTTCAAAATGTTTGTTTGCTTTTCAAGGTGAGTGGGTTTGAAAAAGTTTCTTTGAAAGTTTCAGATCAACTCTTGTATCAGTCCTCAAGAGTGTTTGAAAAATTGTTTTGAAAGCTTTTTTGAAAGTGTCGGTGTGAAAAGAGTTTTGATTTGTTTTTTAGAGTAAGTATCTATGAGTCATCTACCTACCCTAAGGAATTAGGCTGTGTAAATGTCCTTAAGTTAGTGCCATCCCACCATTGAGAGATAGGTAGCACCACCGTTGGAGGTGTTCGGGTCAATTCGTTTGTAGGGACAGTGTGGTCACCGAGCAACAGTAGGACACCTCAGAAGATACCCTTATGCCATTGATCCTTTTTAATTCCGAGGCAACCTTTCCGAGGCGACTGGATCATATCATGGACATAAGGACTTACTAAAACGTCTTGTACTCGAAGACCACAATTCGAGCTTGTAGGGATAGTGTGGTCACCAGAGCAACAGTAGGACACCTTAGAAGCTACCCTTATGCCATGTTCATGGACATAAGGACTTACTAAAACGTCCTATACTCGACGACCACGTTTCGAGGGGCAAGGCAACAGTGAGGCGTACCCTAAGAGTGGTGTGTGAATTTGTGTATTGTTTTCAGTTATGTTTTATCTTGTCATGCATTATGGTGATCTACGCTTTGATTTTATTTGGGCCATTCATTCTTTCATGAAAAATTTAGCAATTAAGGGGTGCGGAAATTAAAGTACGGAAAACGTAAATCCTACGCTATTACAAGGCGCGGGTCTATACATCGCCAAATCTTTACAAAGACCCGTTTTAAGTAAATAAGTGCGGAAAATAAAAAAAACAGTAAAAAGGTCCTATTTACTATTACATATCCGGAGCAATTACATAATAATCGAACAAATTAAATACGCGCGAATAAAGAAAAGGGAATTAATTTTTTTGTCTTTTTTTTGGTAATTAAATGAAATTTAAAACTAATTAATTATTTTAATTACAAGAAAATATTTTTTGACCTTGTTTATGTTTTTATGAAATAAAATAAAAAAAAAATTAAAAATGTCAACAGAAAAAGCCTAAGTCTAAATTTGTTTTTATTTATTGTGAAAAAAGGTTAAAATTAACTAATTAAACTAATTAATTTGTTAGTATTTTATTTATAAAAATAATTACTAAAGTGAAATTAACAATAATAATAATAATTACATTTTTTTTGTTTTTTTCTGAATTTATGAAAATAATTATTTGTGAACTAACTAAATAATAATAATAATTAATAAAAGGAAAGAAAATAAGAAAAGAAATGCTAAACCAAGGAGGTGAAGGCCGGATTTTGGAGGTTTTACTCAAAATCATCCTTAGGCATAAAAAATTCCATCTAAGCCCATGGTTGTGATCGTCCATGTCTCCTGATCACGTCTATGCTTATGGTTTGTCCCAATTTCACCTGTAGACAAAATACCTAAAAAACAAAACCAACGAACCCTAGGCACGGGTATTGTTATACGAAGCCTAAAATGAAATTGAATATAGCAGTTACATTGGAAATTAGGCATGGAGTATGAATATGCTATTATTTTCCAGAAAAAGTGCAAGAATGGAGAAACATGATTTCGTGTACAGGGGTGAGTTTGAGACAACTTACAGCGCTTGGTAGTGGACCTTAGGACGCGTTTGTGGTTGCTTTGGCTTCAGGGAGTGGCAAGGAAGAAAGCCACGTGCTTGCTTGGATCTGAAAATGTTTGCAACACCGCTTTAGATCTCTCACTTTTTTGGAAAAATTTTGAACTTTTCCTCTGGCCATTTATGCACACTCTCCTTTTTTTCTAGGTTCTGAATGAGGCTTGCAAGGCTTGTATATATAGGCTTGGATGAGAATCAGTCACATTAAGGAGCTTTTAAGCCTTGCAATGAAGTTTTGATTTTCTCCATAATCACCATTGAAATAACTTGCCATATTTTCTCCAAATTTGAATTTTTTTGCTTGAAATAGGTCTTGAACGAATTTGGTATATGCATAATGGTGGTTCAAAGCTAATCAAAGCAAGATATGTCCCTTAATTAACCTTTTTGATTTTTATTTGATTTTAAAGGATTTAAAATGAATTAAATCCAATAAAATCTAACAAAAATGAAAAAATTAGTTTTAAATATTGAAATAAAAAGTGGGACACGTGGGAAGCATGGCCAAGCTGATTCAAGTGGAAAAAGTGGGCCCCTTTTGTCAAAAATGAAATTTCAAGGATAAATGATTTTGGTCATTTCACAAAAATTTCCCAACTTCTCCAATGCATATCTTGCTCAATTTTGAAGTTATGAACATGTTCTTGGACATTTTGGAAAGTTCTTGAAGTCCTATAACCAATGTCTTTGGTCCCATGTCATTTTGATTTACCAATCTCAAGTTATGGTCTTTGACTTAAAGTCCCTTTTTGTTGACTTTTGAAAATGACCTATAATGTTGAAATTGATAACTTTTTGTAAGAGCATTTCTTGGACTTGGAATGTGAAGATGAGTTGTAGGAAATGTCTTCCCCTTCAAGATGAGCATTGGATGGAATTTTTCTGATGAACCATGAAAAAGTTATGCCTTGGTCAAGTTACAGTTGACTTTTCAGTTGTCCAAAAATAGAAACTTTTGACACCTTGATGATTTTTGAGCCATTCTTGTGAAATCATGGTCAAGACTTGACCAAATGATGATTGTGGCTTCAAAATAAGATGTTGACCAAAAATTTTGACTTTTGACTGCCAAATGACCATTTTGCCCCTACAGTTGATTGTTGAGCAAATGGGACTTTTGACTGTGCAACTTGACCTTGTAAGCCTTGAAACTTGACATGTAGGTGCTTGACAATGTTTATGAGCACATGGGACTTGATTGAGACCTTGAAAACCTCAACTTCCTTGCAAGAACCAAAACCCTAATTTGACTGGCTTAGGAGGATGGTTGACTGTGTAGCCCTTGAGTAGACTTGAACCATTTGTGGATGATTCTTGTCAAAACTTTGAAGATTATGGGAGGGCAAATTTTGGGGTACAACACTTTTTTAGAAAAAGAAAAAGAGAAAAAGAAGAAGAAGCCAGCTGGTGTGGTTATCATGGGCAGAAGATTTCAGGAACAAGCTAGAAGGACCTTGGAATCCCCAACAACATTTGAAGAGGGGGAAAGAAAAGGAAAAGGAATGGAAGTACCATTAGATTATTAAGAAGAAGAAGAGGAAGAGGAGGACTACTCTGAACAACAATACCCTCCGGCTGATGACAAGTACAAACACCTTGAAGAGCGACTCAGCGCTATGGAAATCCAGAGAGTACCGAGGCTAGATTTTGAAGAGTTGGGGCTGGTGTCAGGAATTGTAATCCCTCCAAAGTTTAAAGTGCCACTGTTTGCCAAGTATGATGGGGTGTCTTTCCCTAAAATGCACCTCAGGTCCTATGTCAGGAAGATTAAACCACATTCTGCTGACAAAGACTTATGGGTCCACTTTTTCCAAGACAGTTTATGAGGAACGCAACTTGATTGGTTCTACCAGTTGGAGAGGGCAGATGTTCACAATTGGGAAGACTTGGAAGCAGCCTTCTATAAATAGTATCAATACAACTACGACTTGGCACCGACCCGTACTCAGCTATAAAGTATGGCTATGGCTGCCATTGAGGGCTTTAAAGATTACGCCCAAAAGTTGAGGGATCTTGCCGGAAGGGTGCAACCACCTTTATCTGAAAGGGAGTTAGTGGACATGTTCTTGAGAACTCTATCAGGTCCTTTCTTCAATCATCTGATTGGGAGTTCCTCTGCAGGGTTTACCGAGTTGATTCTAACTGGCGAAAGAGTGGAGGCTGGTATAAGAAATAGGAAAATCCAGAAGGACGCGTCTACCTCAACTGCTGTAAAAAATCCCTTCACGGTAAGAAAGGAAGTTTATGTTGTCTATTCACAGAGAAATCAGGGAAGAACTGAGCGCCGACCAACGGTGGAGGCCGTAATGATTCTGAAGCCTGCATCAGACCAGCTGAGAAATAACCAGCAAAGGGTAGAAAGGCCAGTATGACAATTTACCAAGATTAACATGACTCCAGCCCAAGTTCTACCACATCTCTTGAAGTTGAATCTGGCCACTTTGAAAGAGGCCCCAAAAAATCCTAATACCGCTTCTCCACACTACCATCCCAACGCCAGATGCGCGTACCATTCTGAAAGTCCAGGGCACGACACCAACAACTATTGGGCTCTGAAGAATAAGATTTAAGATCTGATAGACGCGAAGGAAGTTGAATTTGAAGCGCCTGAGAAACCGAATGTTATTTCTGCCCCAATGCCGAGGCATGGTCACAATGCCAACGCTATTGAAGAAGATCTGTTTGTTGGTACCATGGATAAACTGTTAACTTCGCTCCCGATTATCAAGTTGAATTTGTTTAAAGCTGGCATCTTCCCAGGTTATGACCAAGACGGCCATGTTTTCCTGTCCTCCTCATTTGACTGTCATCTATTGAAGAAAGGTATCCAACGACTGATGGATAACCAAGAATTTTTTTTTGAGAATGCTCCTGTTTCACCCATTCCAGTGAAAGAAGTTTCAATAATAACCATCTACGCCAATCCTTCCAGGGCCCCTAAAAGACCCGTTAGCATTACACCTACTCCAATGACTGCTCCGCTTAAGATTACAATGCCCGGGCCTTCCCCATACAAATAAGATAAATCAGTACCATGGAACTATGGTGGAGAAATCTACTACCATGGTATTAAACATATTGAACAGACTGTCGAAGAAGAAAGCTCCAAAGAGGACAATTTTGACATTAGCAATATTGTTGGAACTAGCAAGATCACCCGCAGTGGTAGGATTTTCTCTCCAGAGATTGCTCCTCCAACAACAGTCTTTGGACCCGTGGCCGTTTTGAAGATTACCTCTACACCAGTGACTGTACCTGCAAGTGTACCTACCGACAAAGACGATACAATTCCTATCCCTATTTCCGCTGCTGAGAATAAAGGAAATAACGTTCAAGAGGAGCCTGTCCAGACGAAGGCTCAATCACTAGCTATTCCTGAAACATCAAAGAAAGAGAGGGAAGAAATCCAGAGGATTATTAAGAAGAGTGATTATGATGTGGTTGAACAATTGGGGCAGACCCCTTCCAAGATCTCTATGCTGTCCCTGCTACTGTGCTCTGGTAAAATTTCTAAAGACAACTCATGTGCCGCAAGAGACGTCTGCTAACCAGTTCCCGGACTGTGTGGCCAGTTTGACAGTTGATAATGGCCTAGGCTTCTCCGATGCTGACTTGACACCCGGAGGGAGAAAACATGACGATGCATTACATGTCTTAGTGGAGTGCAGAGGAATAACCCTAGCTCATGTCTTGGTTGATATCAGATCATCTTTAAACGTTTTGCCGAAGAAAGCCCTTGATAGGTTAGATTACGAGGGGCTGACTCTAAAACCCAGTAATATAGTGGTGCGAGCTTTTAATGGGTCGAAGAAGATGGTCCACGGGGAGGTGGACATTCCAATCAAGGTGGGAACTCAGGTCTTCAACTCAACATTCTATGTGATGGACATTCGTCCTTCTTATTCCTGTCTGTTGGGACGCCCCTGGATTCACAATGCCGGTGCTATCACCTCCACTTTGCATCAGATGCTCAAGTACCCCGTCCAAGGGAAAATCATAACTATCCATGGGGAGGAGGAGTATATGATTAGTCATCTGAATTCCTTCCGTTATGTAGAGTTAGATGGCGAGTTCATAGAGACCCCTTTCCAACATTTTGAAGAAGTCTATGAAGAAATAGCGGCAACCAAGGCGGTATCCTCGATTCCAAAGATCACAAGACCTCCACCTCGGATGTCATCTTTAAAGGATGCTAGGGCAGTAGTGGAAGAAGGGGAATGCACAATCTGCGGTCAGCTTCCAGACATTCCTTACAAATCAGACAAGTTTGGCCTGGGGTTTACTTCAACTGGTCAGAAGGCTGTGCGTTGTGCCTGTGCTGGGGGGCCACCTGTAAAGATTAGCAACTGAAGCGTCAATGCAGTGGAGGACAATGAAGAGGAGGGCAGCTTGGAAGATTGGATATTTCCTACTGTCAGTGGAGGACTGCGTAACTGGGAAGCCAGAGACTTCGTTCCGATAACTTTCATATCTCAGTAATTTATCTTTTACATTTCTGTTGGACTGTAATAATTCACAAACAATTCACACTTTAAAAATCTTGTGTCTTACCCGAGGCACAATGGTCCATTTGTAAGGGTTTTTATTTCATTTTCATATGTCATTCAATGAATCATGGATGCTTTTTCATATATAAACTTTTATGCTCATTGTCTTTCTTTTACATTTTATTGTTTTAAGATGGCTATACCCTTACACACACCCACACTCACAAATGCAGGTACCCTTCCATTCCGGATCCCATGGGTAACGATACTGCTATAGCCTTCAGTGACTCTGAAGATCTGATCTACCAAGCCGAATACGAAGGTGAGGAAGATTGTGAGGTGCCAGGGGAATTGGCCAGATTACTATAGCAAGAGGAAAGAGAAATTCCGCCTCATGAAGAGCAGTTGGATACAATCAACTTGGGTACTAAGGAAGATAAAAAGGAAATCAAGATAGGCGCCAATCTAGAGCCGAGTGTCAAAGAGCGCCTAATTCAGCTATTGCATGATTATGTTGAGATCTTTTCCTGGTCATACGAAGACATGTCGGGACTCGATACAGACATTGTGGTACACCGTCTACCCACAAGAGAAGACTGTCCACCAGTGAAGCAAAAGGTCTGCCGCATGATACCTGACATGTCAGAGAAGATCAAAGCAGATGTTATGAAACAGTTCAATGCTGGATTTCTGGATGTTACTTCTTACCCTCAATGGGTGGCCAACATTGTACCCGTGCCTAAAAAGGACGGTAAAGTGGGAATGTGCGTGGATTATAGAGATTTAAACAGGGCCAGTCCTAAAGATGATTTTCCACTTCCACATATCGACATCCTGGTTGACAACACAGCTCAGCACATAGTATTTTCTTTCATGGACGGATTCTCAGGCTATAACCAGATCAAAATGGCACCTGAGGACATGGAGAAAACTACATTTGTCACACAGTGGGGAACATTCTGCTACAAAATGATGCCATTTGGACTGAAGAATGCCGGGGCAACCTATCAACGCGCCATGGTGGCTTTGTTTCATGATATGATACATCATGAGATAGAGGTCTACGTAGATGACATGATAGCCCGATCACAAACTGAAGAAGAACACCTTGATCACATGTAAAAGCTGTTTGTCAGATTGAAAGAGTACAAGCTAAGATTGAACCCAAACAAGTGTACATTCGGAGTCTGGTCCGGTAAACTCTTAAGTTTCATTGTCAGCAACAAAGGCATCGAGGTTGATCCCTCCAAAGTCAAAGCTATACAAGAAATGCCTACTCCTTGCACTGAGAAGGAAGTCAGAGGTTTTTTGGGACGCGTAAACTACATTGCCAGGTTTATTTCTCACCTAACGTCTACTTGTGAGCCAATCTTCAAGCTGTTGAAGAAAGATCAAGTAGTCAGATGGAACGATGAATGTCAAATTGCTTTCAATAAAATAAAGGAATATTTGCTAGAACCTCCTGTCTTGATGCCACCCGTCGAGGGAAGACCGCTAATCATGTATCTGACCATCTTAGAGAATACAATGGGGTGCATACTGGGGCAGCATGACGAGTCTGGCCGAAAAGAGCATGCCATTTATTACCTAAGCAAAAAGTTTACTGACTGTGAAATCAGATATTCACTGCTCGAGAAAACTTGCTGCGCTTTGGTATGGGCTGCTCGCCGGCTAAGGCAGTATATGTTGACTCATACCACTTTGTTGATATCTAAGATGGATCCGATAAAGTACATCTTTGAGAAGCCTGCTTTGTCTAGGAGGATAGCTAGATGGCAGATGATCCTAACAGAATACGACATACAGTACACGACCCAAAAAGCTATAAAGGGTAGTGTGCTAGCTGATCATCTGGCTCATCAAGCTGTAGAAGATTATCAATCCATGAAGTTTGACTTCCCTAACGAAGACATCATGACAGTGGACAACGTTAAAGAAATCAGACCATATGACGGACCTGAACAAGGATCCCGATGGACCCTGTACTTTGATGGGGCATCCAATTCACTTGGTAACAGTATCGGCGCTGTGCTTATATCTCCGAAAGGTTGCCATACTCCTTTCACTACCAGACTTTGCTTCAACTGTACCAACAACATGGTAGAGTACGAGGCATGCATCTTTGGACTCAAGGTTGCCATAGACTTGGGAATCAAATCTTTAGAAGTGTTTGGGGACTCAGCTTTGGTCATCAGTCAGATCAAAGGAGAGTGGGACACTAAGCATCCAAACCTCATCCCTTACAAAGAACATGTTTTGACATTGTTACCACATTTCGAGCAGATTACCTTCGAGCACTTCCCGCGAGAAGAAAATCAGCTAGAAGATGCTCTAGCTACAATGTCATCTATGTTTAAACTAGATTGGGATAATGAGGCTCCCCAAATCACCATTGAACGGATGGACGAACCAGCGCACTGTCACGAGATTAATACCGAGGAAGTAGTGGACCAACCATGGTTTCATGAAGTCAAAAGGTATCTCGAGACTCAAGAATATCCTGAAGGAGCTTCAATCAATGACAAAAAGTTCTTAAGGAGATTCTCAGCTAAGTTCTTCCTAAGTAATGGCATCTTGTACAAGCGTAATCATGATTCTATTCTGCTCCGTTGTGTGGACAAGATTGAAGCTGAAAAGATCATGGCTGAATTGCATGAAGGTACCTTTGGAACTCACTCTAGTGGGCATACAATGGCAAAGAAGATCCTACGGGCAGGCTATTACTGGTCTACCATGGAAACTGACTGCTATCAACACTCTCGGACTTGCCATAAGTGTCAAATCTATGCAGACAGGGTGCACGTGCCTCCGGTTCCTCTAAATGTCTTAACAGCTCCTTGGCCATTCGCTATGTGGGGAATCAACATGATTGGAGAGATCAAGCCTACAGCTTCCAATGGACACCGCTTCATTCTGGTGGCCATTGACTATTTCACCAAGTGGGTCGAAGCAGCTTCCTTCGCATCCATTACTAAGAATGTCGTTGCCCGCTTCATCAAGCATAACCTTATTTGCCGGTACGGTATCCCAGAAAGGATCATCATTGATAACAGTACAAACCTTAACAATACTATGATCACCGCTTTGTGCGAGCAGTTCAAGATTCAACATCACAATTCATCCCCCTATCGGCCAAAGATGAATGATGCAGTCGAAGCTGCTAACAAAATTATCAAAAAGATCATACAAAAGATGACAGTCACCTACAAGGACTGGCATGAGATGCTACCGTTTGCTCTTCATGGGTACCTTACCATGTATCGTACATCAACTGGGGCAACACCTTATTCCTTGGTATATGGCATGGAAGCTGTTTTACCTATCGAGGTTCGGATTCCCTCCTTGAGAATCATGAAGGATGCAGGTTTGAGTGAAGACGATTGGATCCAGACCCGACTTGACCAACTGAATTTAATTGATGAGAAAAAACTTACTGCTATTTTCCATGGTTAGACGTATCAAAAACATATGATCAAGGCTTTCAACAAGAAAGTCAGACGCCAGGTATATCAAGTTAGAGATCTAGTGATCAAGCGCATCATCTTGCCACAAAGTGATCCCCGGGGCAAATGGACTCCTACCTATGAAGGACCATTTGTAATCAAGAACATATTTTCTGGTGGGGCAATGATCTTAACAACCATGGACGGCGACGACCTGCCACACCCTGCGAACACAGACATAGTCAAAAGATACTACGCATAAGAGACCTGGTAGGTTGACACACCTAGGCAAAACAAGGGCATCCCGGCGAACCAAAAAGGTTCGGGCAAAAATTTGGGATAAAATGAAAAAATATGTACACCCGGCAAGTTAAAAACTCGAAAGGGTGACTTGGGCAAAAAAGGGGTTTCCCGGTGGGCTGAAAACCCGGAAGGGCGGTCCAGGCAAAAGTTAGGGAATTAAAGCGTATGACTATGTCTCGTCGGATGACTTTAAGGACAATCTCTTCACGGACAAACTCTGAACTTATGATTAATTCAATCATCTTCGGACGAGGCAACAAATGGACAAGTTATTCAGAGATACGAAGGCTATAGCGGAATGGGAACCCCATGGGATTTTTACACATAGCTATAAAATTTTTCTTACTTTCATGACACCATCCTCTTACTAGGATGTCTGTCTCCTTTGTACAAAATACTTATTCAAAGTAAATACAAAGATATCTCTTTCAAAGTAAAGAAAACTATTTTCCTTTTTCTTTAAATTTGTTTTTATGTGCAAAAACGTCCAATGATTCATTAATGAACATATGCATTTGAACATAATTACTGTTTACAAATAAACAGGATGAAAAAGAACAATTACTGACAGGTTGAAAGGATAGGAAAATGTCTTTAGGCTATTCCATGAGCAATCCCTACAGTACATCATCTAGATCCCCAACGGAGCTAAAATTTCAAACCCTTAATCCCCATCAGAGTTAAAAACTTCAAACTCCTGATCCCCAGCAGATCCAAAATCTTCAAACTATCAATCCCCAATGGAGACCATCAAGTTTTTCCATATTCCCCAACAAGTTATCTTGAAGATAACAACTTCTGATAACTCCCCAGTAGAATGGAAGACAACCCAAACACCTGAACCTACTCCCCAGCAGTAAGCCTTCTTCCCCACAGAGTTTTTTATTGCTCCCCAACAGAATGAAGATTCTCTTTGTTAATTCCCCACAGAAGTCATCAGAGTTTTCTTTATTCCCCAGCAAAATAAGGGTTTCCCATTATGTAATCCCCAGTAGAAGTCATCAAATTCTCTGGATTCCCCAAGAAGATTACTCAAGCAGTATACGACATTGCTCGCAACATAATTTTTGTCAATACTCCAACTTCAAGACATGAAGGATCCCTATATCCCCAACAGTCGCCAAGGATTTCTTATCCTCAGTAGTCAAGGATTTGTTTTCCCCGAAAAAAGTCAAGGATTTATTTTCCTCAGCAATACAGCAAATCAGCTTACATGCGCACACATTACATCCATGTATCATAAACATTGACAAAGTACATATGTTGCATCATACATTTCACGCATCATAACTTTGTGTTTTAACTAACATTTTACCCTTTTCAGGATAAGATTAACAACTACCATTTAAGAATATGCAATCATGATACAATTCAGATACGCTCCAGACAAGGACGCCATTCTGATACTTATCCAGATGCAGTTTTCAGATACATTACAGATACATTCCAGACACAGAAGTCATTCTTCTACTCATTCAGATTTCAAGTTCAGATACGCTCCAGACACGGATGCCATTCCGACCCTTATTCAGAAACAGTACAGATACACTCCATACACGGAAGTCATTCTGCTACTCATTCATATTTCAAAGTTCATATACGCTCCAGACACGGATGCCATTCTGACCCTTATTCAGAAACAGTACAGATACACTCCAGACACGGAATTCATTCTGCTACTCATTCACATTTCAAGTTCAGATACGCTCCAGACACGGATGCCATTCTAACCCTTATTCAGAAACAATACAGATACACCCCAGACACGAAAGTCATTCTGCTACTCATTCAGATTTCAAGTTCGGATACAGTTTAGATACGCTCCAGACGTGGATGCTATTCTATTACTCATTCAGACACCAACTTCAAGAAACAGTTCATATACACTCTAGACACGGAAGTCATTCTGTCACTTATTCAGAAATAGTTCAGATACACTCCAGACACGGAAGTCATTCTGTCACTTATTCAGATTCTAGTTCAGATACGCTCTAGACACGGATGCTATTCTGTTTCTCATTCAGATTTCAGTCTCCAGATACAGTTCTGTGATCGGTGGATCTGGAACTGACTGTTTTTAAGCTGGTTTCGCGAAATGTCGTGGTAAGCAAGAGTCGCCACCGTCTTTTATTTTCTCCAAATGGAAAGGACAAAAGCACAAAAAAATTCCTTTAAAGAGATTAGTTCTCGGTTCGGGAGGTAGATTATAGAAAGGGAAGGTGTTAGCACCCTTTCTATCCATGGTTATCCATGGGCTCTTAGATACTTGCTCATTGGTGTTTTCAAAATTGGTTTGTTTGCTTTTCAACTGTGAGTGGGTTTTGAAAAAAAAGTTTTGTTCGAAAAATTTCTAAGTAACTCTTGTATCTGTCCTCAAGAGTGTTTGAAAAGTTGTTTTGAAAGCTTTTTGAAAAGTGTAAGGTGTGAAAAGTATTTTGATTTGTTTTTGAAAAGAGCAAGTATCCATGAGTCATCTACCTACCCTAAGGAATTAAGCTGTGTAAGTGTCCTTTAGGTAGTGCCATCCCGCCATTGAGAGGTAGGTAGCACCACCGTTGGAGGTGTTCGGGTCAATTCGAGGTTCGGGACATGGTGATCACCGGAGCAACAGGAAGACACCTTAGAAGCTACCCTCATGCCAGGTTCCCGGATCATGAGGACTTACTAAGACATCCTCTACTCGACGACCACCTTTCGAGGGGCAAGGCAACAGTGAAGCGTACCCTAGGGGTGGTGTGTGAATTGTGTGTCATTTTCAGTTTATTATTTGTCTTGTCATGCATTGGTGATCTACGTTTTGATTTTATTTTTGGGCATTCATTCTTTCATGTTATTGTTTAACAGTTAAAGGTGCGGGAATTTAAAGTGCGGAAAAGGTAAATGGTCCTACGCTATTACAAAGGCGCGGGTCTACAACGCCAAATTAATCCAGACCTGATTTAAAATAAAGTGCAGAAAATAAATGTCTAATAGTTATTACATGGCTTTGGAGCAATTACATTATATTTACAACAAAGAAACAAATAAACGCGCGAAAAAGAAAATAATCAAATGCGAGGGCGTTGGACCCTTTAAAGGAATTAAAATAAGATTAATAAAATAATTAAGTTAAATAAAAAGAAAGAACTTATTTTTATGTTTTTTTTTGTATTTATGACATTAAAGAAAATTAAATTAATTAAAAGTCAAATAATTAGTTCTAATTCTAATTGTTTTTAATTTATTAAAAAAAAATGCATTAAAGTTAAAACCTAGAATAAAAACTAATTAATTATAAAATTTATTTACAAAAATTAATGATTAATGATAAAAATATTTAATTAAACAAAAAAAAAAAAAGATTAAAGATCTATTTTTATTATTTTTTTGGTTTATTGTGAAAAAGAATTAAATTATAACCTAAAATTAAATCTAAGTTAATTAAGGGATTTATTTACAAAATTAAAAATAAAAAATTATATTTTTTATCTTTTCTGATTTTTTTGGTATTTTTTATATTTTGAAAATATTAATTAATTAAAAGAAAGCAACAATTAAAAGAATATAAAAATAATAAAAAAAGATCAAAGAAAAAAGAAGATTGCAAAACCTAAGGGGGTGAAGCCCCTAATCTGGAGGTTGAATCATGGAGATTCTGGCCCATTGGAATTTCTGACTTTGTGGACTTTTTTGCTCACATGCTGGCACGTTGACTCAAGCTTAAGGTGTTCATCAATCCTCAGCCTTTGATCTGATCTCCAGGGGCACGTGGATGTTGGATTCCTGAGGGCATATGGTGCGTCTTGATGCTGGCGCTGCATGGGAATTGTTAGTGAAAAATAATATGGAAACATGTAAGACCTGGGGCTCGAACCCAGGTCATGGACATTACAAACGCGTTTACTTACCACTGAGCCAATTCACATATGTTAATATATAATAGCTAACAAATATAATAAATGAAAACCAGCGCTAGTGGGGTTTCTGCGCGCGAAATTCAAAAGGACCTATCACATCCTGCCACGGACTCATCTTCTTCATCATCCCTGAAACACAAAAACATGGGGCAACGGTTTTGCACGCGTTGTTTTAGGTGGCTTATGGGAAAATAGCGAAAAGGTCTTAGAGGGTCCATAAATTAGGTGCGATAGTTGCTCCTTCTTCGTCTCCATGCGCTGAGTCTAATGGTGGTAGTCTTGAGGGCTAATTTTTCCCCATTACAAAATCCCCAATTGGAGGTCCTGTAAACCCTAAAACGCAAACATGGTGAAATCGTGTATACAGCCTAAAAACATAATTGAATGCATTGGTTAGCTTCAAAACTTCACAAAGAATGTAAATCAAGCATTAAAAACTATAAAGGATGCATGAATCGTGATATACGATTATGAGTTTTTCTTGATACAGTGGGCACTTCTGTTACCAATTCTTGGAGTTTGAGTGAATGTTTGTGATTGGAAAACCTTCAATGGACCTTCAGGAAGGTGTTTGAACGACTATTAGGCCTTGAATCAACCTGCAAAAGGGTTTTCAGTTTTGAATTTTTTTGCTAATTTTTCAAGTTTGCTCTCAAGATTCCTGCGCAGCCTCTTGTCTAAAATGGTTTATGATCCTTTGTATATCTCTTAGGCAATGTGTATGAATGAGAATTATGTCCAATAAAGCCTTGCATTGATGTTTTGGATTTTCACATAAACCACCATTATCACACTTTCCATTTTGAGTCCATTTTTGAATTATTGCCTTGTTTACTCCTTTGCACGAATTTGGTAGGCACATAATGATGTTTCAAGGCTAGTAAAAACCAAATATTCCCTTTTAAATTAATTTTTTGAATTTCTTTTGATTTTAAAAGATTTAAAATTAATTAAATCCAATAAAATCAATAAAAATGAAAAAATTAATAAAAAAATCTGAAATAAAAGGTGGGACACGTGGGAAGCATGGCCAAGTCAATTCAAGTGGAAAAAGTGGGCCCCTTTTGTCAAAAATGAGATTTCAAGGATAAATGATTTTGGCCATTTCACAAAAATTTCCCAACTTCTCCAATGCATAACTTGCTCAATTTTTAAGCTTTGCTCATGTTCTTGGACATTTTGGAAAGGTTTATGAGTCCTCTAACCAATGCCTTTGGTCCCATGTCATTTTGATTTACCAATATCAAGTTATGGCCTTTGACTTAAAGTCCCTTTTTGTTGACTTTTGAAAATGACCTATAATGTTGAAATTGATAACTTTTTGTGAGAGCATTTCTTGGACTTGAAGTATGAAGATGAGTTGTAGGAAATGTCTTTCTCTTCAAAATGAGCTTTGGATGGAATTTTTCTGATAACCCATGTGAAAGTTATGCCCTGGTCAATTTCAGTTGACTTTTTCAACTGTCCAAAAATAGAAACTTTTGCATCTTGATGATTTTCGAGCCAAATTTTGAGAATCATGATCAAGCATTGATCAAATGATGTTTGTGGCTTCAAAATGAGATGTTTACCAAAAATATGAACTTTTGACTGCCAAATGACCATTTTGCCCCTACAGTTGACTGTAGTGCAATTAGGGTTTTGACTGTGCAATTTTGTGCTGAAAGTCTTGAAACTTTGTATGAGGATGCTTGACCATATTTGTAGGCATATGAGACTTGATTGGACCTTTGAAAACTTCATTTTCTTGACCAGAACACAAACCCTAACTTTGACTGCTTAGGAGGCCCTTGAACTGTGCAACCCTTGGGGAATTCTGAAGCTTGACTTTGCAAATCTTTGAAGAATATGGGAGGGCAAATTTTGGGGTACAACAGTTGCCCCTGTTCAATCTTCTTAGACCTGAGGATGCAGATTGGCTGTCGTGCCTTTCGTAATCCGAGGGTAGAAGATGATTGAACACTAGAGTGCCCAGAAATTTGCGCTCACATAGTAGCAGTGTGATGATGGAAATGGGCTTACAGATGCCATTTAGAGGTTGATGAATAGGATGATGGGCTTATAGATGCCATCTGGATGTTGATCGCGTAAGAGATTCTTTAGCGAGAACCTGCATACCTGCAAAAGAAAAAATGAGTACCTGACACGTTGCAGGAGCTGGTTTTCAGATGCTTAGTATAGATGTGTCCTGATTGGTTACAGGAGCTGGATATTTGAATTCTTCAGACGTGCCCTGGCGAGATACAGGAATCGAGTCTGGTAATGTTAGTCTTCAACGGATACACCCTGGCAAGATTCAGGTATCAGATCCTCGAACTCTTCAGACGTGCCCTGTCTAGATACAGGAATCGAGTCTGGTACTGTAGTCGTCAACAGATACTCCCTGGCAAGATTCAGGAATCGGATCTTCGAACTCTTCAGACGTGCCCTGTCTAGATACAGGAATCGAGTCTAGTACTGTAGTCGTCAACAGATACTCCCTGGCAAGATACAGGAATCGGATCTTCGAACTCTTCAGACGTGCCCTGTCTAGATACAGGAATCGAGTCTGGTACTGTAGTCGTCAACAGATACTCCCTGGCAAGATACAGGAATCGGATCTTCGAACTCTTCAGACGTGCCCTGTCAAGATACAGGAATCGAGTCTGGTACTGTAGTCGTCAACAGATACTCCCTTGCAAGATACAGGAATCGGATCTTCGAACTCTTCAGACGTGCCCTGTCTAGATACAGGAATCGAGTCTGGTACTGTAGTCGTCAACAGATACTCCCTGGCGAGATACAGGAATCGGATCTGGAATCACGACGATTGATAGCAATTATCTTTGTATTAACTTTTGTCCTGAAAAGACAAAACGTTAGTTGTATGCGATGTCATGATGTATGACATGCGATATGTTCTCAGAATGAATGAGATTGTATGTTCATGATGCGTATATGCATGCTATAATGTATGAAGATGTGTTGTTTATGAATGTATGTTTTCGTCTAGGAAATTAAATCCTTGACGGGTGCCGGGAAGTCATATCCTGGGCTGATGTTTGAAGAATAGAATTCGCTTCCGCTGGGGATGATAACAGCAAGAATACCGGTAGGAGAAGATGACTCCGTTGCGGAATAAACTTGGCAAATGGAAGATTCTGCGGGGAGAAAAGATACTCTAGCGACCATGCTGGGGAGCAATACTCTGTGGGAAGAGGGATGCCTTGCTGAGTGTTGATGATAACTTGCTGTGGATACCATCCTTATATTGAAAGTGTTAATGGACTTCGTTGGGGATAAGAAGATTCCGTCGAGGACGCTCTTTCCGTGGCTTTTGGCTGAGGATAACCCAGTTATATCCTGTTAAGGAAATAACTCTTTAAATAAAGCCGGACGACGCGTTCGTGCTCTGCGAGGGGATAAGCTTCCAGAATCTACTGGGGATAAGCTTACTGCTTGGGGAGATGACTTTCAACTTTCCGGAGGAAACTGGATTGGATTCTCCTGGGGAAGTTTTGAGATGTATCGGGGGAAGTGACACCACTGAATGTTTGTATGCCGCCGGGGAACAATCTTTAGACCAAGACTGCCGGGGATGCTTGTTAAGAATATATGCTGCTGGGGAATGTTGAGATCTGCGGGAGGATACCCAACTTCCTTAAGGTTGATAACTGTTTTGCTTGAGGAGAGTATACTGCTTGCTAGCTCATTCTCTGGGGAATTTAAGATGCCTGGTTATGTTCTTTAGCTGAACCTACCTTGGTACTTTGGAGGATAGAACAATTAGATTGCTTAGACAACTCCTTATTGCCCCTGTTTCTAATGTCACCTGTAATTAATCCTTTGTTTTGTATGCAAATACTCATGAGTTAGCAAATTATTGTCAATGCATATATCAAGAATTGAACCTTGGACGTTCTTCGCAAAACAAAACAGAAAAAGAAAAAACAATTGGCACTTTTAACTGAAAAGTATATTTGTATTGATTTTTGAATGGCCCAAAAATAGGCGTTTTGTGTACAAGAGGCTGACGTCCTAGTAAGAGAACGCCGCCGAACAAAAGAATTTATACAAGTTTGTACAAGAGAAAATAAAACAGCTGTGTGAAATGAATGATCCCACTGGGTTTCAACTCTGCTATTGCCGTTATATCTCCGAGCGTCTCATCACTTGATGACCTAAACAAAGATGAAGCTGACTGATCGATACCGTCTGAACTTGATGTAGATACCGGATTCTGGATGCAAGGTAACCAATGAGACATAGTATTACGCTTTTATCCTGGATTCTGGATGCCTAGAAAGCCTCTGACTTCCTTCTCTGTCTTAGGAACTGGCATCTCTTGAATGGCTTTGACCTTAGCAGGGTCCACTTGAATTCCCTTGTCACTTACCACGAAGCCTAGCAACTTTCCAGATCTTCCCCCGAAGGTGCACTTGTTCGGGTTCAACCTCAGCTTGTATAGTTTCAACCGGTCAAATAATTTCTGCAGATGATCTAGGTGCTCCTCCTCAGTCTGGGACCTTGCGATCATGTCGTCAACATACACTTCTATCTCATGATGGATCATATCATGAAATAAAGCAACCATGGCGCGTTGGTAGGTTGCCCCGGCGTTCTTTAGTCCAAAAGACATGACCTTGTAGCAGAAGGTGCCCCACTGAGTAACAAATGTAGTCTTTTCCATGTCTTCAGGAGCAATCTTGATCTGATTGTAGCCTGACAAGCCATCCATGAAAGAGAACACCTTATGCTGAGCTGTATTATCAACAAGGACATCAATGTGAGGTAGAGGGAAGTCATCTTTGGGGCTGGCCCTGTTTAGATCCCTGTAGTCAACACACATTCTGACCTTTCCATCCTTCTTAGGTACCGGCACCACATTAGCAACCCACTGAGGGTAAGAAGTTACTGCAAGGAACCCGGCATCAAACTGCTTCATAACCTCGGCTTTAATCTTCTCAGACATCTCTGGACGCATACGGCGGACCTTTTTCTTAACCGGAGGGCAATCTTCCTTAGTGGGCAAGTGATGGACCACAATGTCAGTATCCAACCCGGGCATGTCTTCATAGGACCAGGCGAAGATCTCCATATAATCATGCAGCATTTGAGTCAACCGTTGTTTCACGCTAAGCTCTAGGTTGGCACCAATTTTTACCTCTTTCCTGTCTACCTCAGTACCCAAGTTTATTGTTTCCACTGGCTCTTCATGGGGTTGAATTGCCCTCTCTTCCTGAAGTAACAGTCTTGCAAGCTCGCCAGGTACTTCGCAATCATCTTCACTTTCGTCTTCGGCTAAGTTGATCGGATTTTCGAAGTCATAACTGGCAGTAGCAGAGTCGTTACCAGTGAGATCCGGAGTGGATTGAAACCTGTATGAGTGAGTGTGTGTAAATACAGCTGTTTTGCAATATGTAAAGAAAGGAAAGAAAAAAAAGAAAAAAAAAGGAGCGCGAAATTTGAAATGTGAAAAACGTCCAATGCTTTTATTTATGATATATGACAGTGACAAACAAAAGCCCTCATAAATAAGACCGCGGTGCCCCGGGTAAGACACCGGGCCATACAGTTTCAAGTTATTGTTTATTACAAATCCAAAACAAAGAAGTTCATTACTGGGGAACAAAAGTTATGGGTGTAAAGTCTTTAGCAGTCCAATTGGTCAATCCACCAACAGTCGTCGGGTAGATCCAGCTATCGAACTCTGACTCCTCCACTTCGTCTTCCTCTCCAATAGCATTCACTCCTGAGTAGGTGATGAGCACAAGAGGTCTTCCAATTCTCGCCTTGCGCACTGCCTTCTGAGCTTCTGTGGTGAAACCCAGCCCAAACTTGTTAGTCTTAGGAGTAAGATCAGGGAGCTTGCCCCAGTTTGCACATTCACCTCTTTCGATCACAGCCCGGGCGTCCTTTAATGAGGCCATCTTCAAAGGAGAAGCCTCTTCAGCCACTGCTTCTGCTGCTGCCAAAGTTTGTGGCACTTCCTCAAAATGTTGAAAGGGGGTCTCAATGAACTCCCCATCCATTTCCACGTACCTGAAGGAGTTGAGGTGGCTGACCATGTATTCCTCTTCCCCTTGCACTGTTACAATCTTCCCCCTGACCGGGTATTTGAGCTTCTGATGCAATGTGGAGGTCACAGCTCCAGCCTTGTGGATCCACGGGCGACCCAGCAAACAAGAATAGGACGGACGGATGTCCATCACATAGAATTTTGAATCAAATACCTGTGACCCAACCCTGATCGGGATGTCGACCTCACCATGTACCATTCTTTTGGACCCGTCAAAGGCCCGGACAACAATGTTACTTGGTTTGAGCTCTAGACCCTCGCAGTCCAACCTATCCAGAGCTTTCTTGGGCAGCACGTTTAATGAAGAACCAGTGTCAACCAGCACATGAGCGAGAGTAGTGCCCCTGCATTCAATGGAGACATGCAGGGCATCATTATGGTTCTTCCCTTTTGCTGTCAGATCGGCATCAGAGAAACCCAGGCCATTATCAGCGGTTAGGTTGGCCACACAGTCAGTGAACTGATCAGCAGACGTCTCTTGGGGTACATGGGCCGTTTTTAAGAAGGCAATCAGGGCCTTGGCATGGGCCTCTGAACACAGCAGCAGTGATAGCATGGAGATTTTAGAGGGGGCGTGCCCCAGCTGTTCTACAACGTTGAAATCACTTTTCTTTATTATCTTGAGGATTTCTTCCATTTCCTGCCTGGAAGCCTCAACAATGGTCTTCGGTGCCTCCGTCCTGGCAGGCACATCAGCAGCAATCCCCTTGCCCCGAGTATCAGATGACTCGGCAACAGGGGTGGATACTTGGTCAGGGGGAGAAACAGGCACACTGGCAGGTGTGAAGACCAAAGGCCTATGAATTACCGGAGGAGCAATGTCTGGCGAGAACAGTCTTCCACTACGAGTGACCTTAGCTGGCCCAGTGATGTTGGAGATACCAGCCTCAATGTTGAACTCTTGTTTCACACCCAGAATGTAAACATCTGCCCCATAGTGCCATGGGACAGCCTTATCAGACTTGTAGGGGATGGGCCCCGGAACAGTAATGGTGATGGGAGCAATCTTGTGAACCGGCAAAATTTGGACATGCTTCTTTGAAGGAGCCTTGGAAGGGTTGTTGAAGATGGTAACAATTGAGACTTCTTCAACAGGAGCAGCAGGAACAACAGTCTTTCTGAACAAAATCTCTTTACTATCCATCAGGTTTTGGACGCCTGACTTCAGCAAAGAACAACCAGCAGGGGAAGCAACACATAGAGGGCAACCTTTGCTACATCCCGGAAATAAACCGGCTAGCAACAGGTTCCTCTTGATCGTCAGCAGCGGAGTAGCAACATCATCCACCGAAGCTACATACAAATCCTCCTCAACAGCATTCACTCCATGCTGAGGCATGGGAGCGGTCACAACATTTGGCCTCTCGGGCGCCTCAAACTGTATCTCCTTTGCATCAATAAGGTCCTGAACCTTATTCTTTAGGGCCCAACAGTCATCTGTGTTATGTCCCGGGCTATCAGAGTGGTAAGCACAACGAGCATTCGGATTGTACTTAGGAGATGTAGTATTCACAACCTTCGGGGCCTCTCGAACAGTCACCAAGTTGGTTGATAGCAGTTGCGGCAGGATTTGAGAGAGAGTCATGCTGAGCCGAGTATATTGTCGTTTGGGCCTCTCAGCTCTGGGTTGATTGTACTGTTGTGGAGCAGCAGCAGGTTTAGAAATAACCACCGCGTTGACAGCTTGGCGGTGTTCAGGTTTGTTCTGCCTTCTCGGGCCATACACAACACTTGCCTCTTTCTTGAAGGGCTTCTTTTCAGCATTTGAGGAGGCAACCTTCTGTATCTTCCCTGATTTTATACCGGCCTCGATCCTCTCACCAGTCAGGATCAGATCAGTAAACCCAGCAGAGGAATTACCGATGAGATGATTGAAAAATGGACCAGAAAGGGTCCCCAAGAACATATCCACCAGCTCCCGGTCCGTCAATGGTGGCTGCACCCTGCCAGCCAGATCTCTCCATTTCTGGGCGTACTCCTTAAAACCTTCACCCGACCCTAGAGACATACCCTGGAGTTGGGTACGCGTAGGAGCGAGGTCGGAATTATATTGATACTGCTTGTAAAAAGCAGTGGCCAGATCCTCCCAGTTACGAATGTTGGTCCCATCCAGCTGATAGAACCATTCGAGGTGAGTCCCTGAAAGACTCTCCTGGAAGAAGTGGATCCATAAGTTCTTGTCTGCTGTGTAAGGCTGGATCTTCCTTACATAAGAACGAAGGTGCATCTTGGGACAGGAAGCCCCGTCATACTTCACAAAGGCAGGCGCCTTGAACTTGTGTGGAATCACCACCCCAGTAGATAACCCCAAGTCTCCGAAATCTAGTCCAGGAACACGCTGGACTTCCATAGCATTCAATCTGTCTTCCAGCTGCTTGTACCGGTCCCCAGCAGGAGGATACTGTTCGTCGTTGAAGTCTGTTTCAGTATCAGAGACCACAGGAGTAGGGACCTCCCTCTCTTGGTGACTACCTTCCCCCACAGATGGAGTAGTCCTCTCAGCCTCAATTTGCAAGGTGTTCCCGAGTCTGCGCCCAGTGTTAAATAGCACAGTCCTCTTCTTCTTCTTATTCTGTTTCAGAAGCATAGTCTTCAGCTCTTGCTGACCTTGAGCCAAACCCTTGATCAGCTCTTGAAATTGGGCGTTCTGCGCCTGAAGAGCCTTGATAGATGCTTCGGTTGATGATTCAGGGTTCATGATGCTGAAATAAACAGCGAAGAACGGTCAGCAGCCTGAAAAGCAGAGTACCTGTGATGCATATGATGAATGATATGTGTTTATGCAATGCATTCAAAGGGTTCGAAAATTCAAATTTGTTGTAGACCAAAAGGAACACACGTTATTATTAAGAAAATAATTGTTCAGTACATTAAAGCCTCATGGGCAAGCATTACAAAACAGATCAGTCCCAAAAGACACTACGCATCCTCTTCGGAGCAATATAGGTATTGAGATTCCTTTCCTCGTGCAGTAGGCGGGTGAGCTCCAGGACCTTCTTTTCACTGGCATGTAGACTGGTCTCAAGAGAATTCTGTTCTTCCTTAAGCTGGATCCAGCTCTTCTGCATCTCTTCCCAGGATGTGGGCATATCAGGGTGCTGAATAGTGTAGGACACTTCTCCTTCCAAGTCTGGCTCTTTGATCACGGGGAGAACATGAGGATATGGCATCACCAGCTTCTGGGAGCGGGCTCGTACCCACTTGAGATAAGGCTCCAATGGGATGGAGTTCCTGTGCCCTAGGGTCTTGCTGTCTATTTTGCTGGGCATCCTCCAAGCTTTGATAAATTTCTGGCGAAGTCCTTGCGCATCCTTGTCGAAGTCAAAAACTATGTCAGGAATTAACATCTCATGAGGGCCATCTTTCCGAGCATAACCAAACTGTCTCCAAGCCAGGCACGGGTTGTAAGTAATACCTCCTCTGATTCCAAGTAAAGGAACATTAGGGTACTCCCCACAATGATCAATGATAGTGACACCCTCTCTGGACCGAGAACACCAATGTATATCTGCATGTGTAAGAGTCATCAACCGTTGTGACCACCTCAAACCTCGCTCGTTCTTCAAAACTGATTGTGGAAGGTGCGAAATAAACCACCTTCCCAGGAGAGGAGTGCAGCACATAAGAACACCCCTTTTTCTCATGGTTCGAGTGTAACATGAGTGAAGGATGTCCCCCAGCAACGTAGGTATAGGATTCCTGGACATGAAGACCTTGACAGCACTGATATCTATAAGCTGATCTGGTTTAGGGAACAACACCATCCCATAGACAAGGAGGGCTACAACTTCTTCAAAGGCTTGTAGGTCAAGGGAATTCCAACACTCTTGGGCCTTCTCAAACAGAAACTTTGCCAAGAATCCTTTGATACCATTTCTGGCTTCCCAATTCCCTTTGATGTCAGATGGTTGTAGGCATAATGCTTTAGCTACTTCTTCAAGTTTTGGTTCCCTTTCCGTACCGTTGTAGGGTAGTTGATTGAGAATGGGAATCTTCAGAAGCTGGGAAAACTCTTCTAGAGTAGGCACCAGCTGATAATCCGGGAAAGTAAAACAGTGATGCAGAGGGTCAAAGAATTGGAAAAGGACCTTCACCATCTCTTCCTCAATATTGGTATTGACCAGGCTGATGAGTCTACCATGCCTTTCACTGAATGACGAGTTCTCGGGAATCCTGGATGTAAGCTCCTTAAGCTGAGGAGGGACCCTTATAAGGTTGATCTGAATTGTCTTTCTGCGGATAGTTTCCATGTCCTACAAAACAAGAACAAAGATGAAGATTCGAACCCCTGAAATGGTTAGTGGATGCATATGATGCTGCATGATGTTATGATGCTATGATTAAACACACCACAAATACTTACAAAGGAAAACATGTAAGGCACACAAGTCACACAAGACAAGCCCTTAGAGTTTAGGCCAGCATGGGGTCTGGGTATTACCCTCTTGAAGTTGGTGGGCTCAAACCTGTCCTATCAAAGTAACCGGGTTCTAAGGATCTCAATATCATTGGATTGCTTTCATTGTTCATCGTTTCGATTTAGCCACTGACTGGCGATCAAAATATCCCAAGAAAACAACCCTCAATTGAGTGTAGTATCGAGTATCAACCGACTTCGGAGTACACCAAAGTAGTCATCTCACTACCCTAAAGAGGCCAAGATGGTTCAATTAAGGTTCCTAAGGTCTGTTGATGCTTCATGACACCACATGGAGGCCCCGTACTCTCCTTGATTGGCTCAAGGGTTACCGGTACACACCAAAGTGCCACATCAACGTAGCAGACTGCTTCAACCATGTCGGTATACCCCGCACAGTTCCCTCACAACCTTGTTGCTACTTTCTAAGAAGGTACCCCCAGATCCGGGTTAGGATCTATAGAACTCCCAAGACATTACCCACAATAATAAAGCAAACAATTCAGACAATTGAAAACACAGTGATCTTAGTCCTAAGGTACACCTCACTTTAAAAGGATCCCCAGCAGAGTCGCCAGTTCTGTGATTGGTGGATCTGGAACTAACTGTTTTTAAGCTGGTTTCGCGAAATGTCGCGGTAAGCAAGAGTCGCCACCGTCTTTTTTTTTCTCCAAATGGAAAGGACAAAAGCACAGAAAAATTCCTTTAAAGAGATTAGTTCTCGGTTCGGGAGGTAGATTATAGAAAGGGAAGGTGTTAGCACCCTTTCTATCCATGGTTATCCATGGGCTCTTAGATACTTGCTCATTGGTGTTTTCAAAATTGGTTTGTTTGCTTTTCAACTGTGAGTGGGTTTTGAAAAAAAAAGTTTCGTTCGAAAAATTTCTAAGTAACTCTTGTATCTGTCCTCAAGAGTGTTTGAAAAGTTGTTTTGAAAGCTTTTTGAAAAGTGTAAGGTGTGAAAAGTATTTTGATTTGTTTTTGAAAAGAGCAAGTATCCATGAGTCATCTACCTACCCTAAGGAATTAAGCTGTGTAAGTGTCCTTTAGGTAGTGCCATCCCGCCATTGAGAGGTAGGTAGCACCACCGTTGGAGGTGTTCGGGTCAATTCGAGGTTCGGGACATGGTGATCACCGGAGCAACAGGAAGACACCTTAGAAGCTACCCTCATGCCAGGTTCCCGGATCATGAGGACTTACTAAGACATCCTCTACTCGACGACCACCTTTCGAGGGGCAAGGCAACAGTGAAGCGTACCCTAGGGGTGGTGTGTGAATTGTGTGTCATTTTCAGTTTATTATTTGTCTTGTCATGCATTGGTGATCTACGTTTTGATTTTATTTTTGGGCATTCATTCTTTCATGTTATTGTTTAACAGTTAAAGGTGCGGGAATTTAAAGTGCGGAAAAGGTAAATGGTCTTACGCTATTACAAAGGCGCGGGTCTACAACGCCAAATTAATCCAGACCCGATTTAAAATAAAGTGCAGAAAATAAATGTCTAATAGTTATTACATGGCTTTGGAGCAATTACATTATATTTACAACAAAGAAACAAATAAACGCGCGAAAAAGAAAATAATCAAATGCGAGGGCGTTGGACCCTTTAAAGGAATTAAAATAAGATTAATAAAATAATTAAGTTAAATAAAAAGAAAGAACTTATTTTTATGTTTTTTTTTGTATTTATGACATTAAAGAAAATTAAATTAATTAAAAGTCAAATAATTAGTTCTAATTCTAATTGTTTTTAATTTATTAAAAAAAATGCATTAAAGTTAAAACCTAGAATAAAAACTAATTAATTATAAAATTTATTTACAAAAATTAATGATTAATGATAAAAATATTTAATTAAACAAAAAAAAAAAAGATTAAAGATCTATTTTTATTATTTTTTTGGTTTATTGTGAAAAAGAATTAAATTATAACCTAAAATTAAATCTAAGTTAATTAAGGGATTTATTTACAAAATTAAAAATAATATATTTATATTTTTTATCTTTTCTGATTTTTTTGGTATTTTTTATATTTTGAAAATATTAATTAATTAAAAGAAAGCAACAATTAAAAGAATATAAAAATAATAAAAAAAGATCAAAGAAAAAAGAAGATTGCAAAACCTAAGGGGGTGAAGCCCCTAATCTGGAGGTTGAATCATGGAGATTCTGGCCCATTGGAATTTCTGACTTTGTGGACTTTTTTGCTCACATGCTGGCACGTTGACTCAAGCTTAAGGTGTTCATCAATCCTCAGCCTTTGATCTGATCTCCAGGGGCACGTGGATGTTGGATTCCTGAGGGCATATGGTGCGTCTTGATGCTGGCGCTGCATGGGAATTGTTAGTGAAAAATAATATGGAAACATGTAAGACCTGGGGCTCGAACCCAGGTCATGGACATTGCAAACGCGTTTACTTACCACTGAGCCAATTCACATATGTTAATATATAATAGCTAACAAATATAATAAATGAAAACCAGCGCTAGTGGGGTTTCTGCGCGCGAAATTCAAAAGGACCTATCACATCCTGCCACGGACTCATCTTCTTCATCATCCCTGAAACACAAAAACATGGGGCAACGGTTTTGCACGCGTTGTTTTAGGTGGCTTATGGGAAAATAGCGAAAAGGTCTTAGAGGGTCCATAAATTAGGCGCGATAGTTGCTCCTTCTTCGTCTCCATGCGCTGAGTCTAATGGTGGTAGTCTTGAGGGCTAATTTTTCCCCATTACAAAATCCCCAATTGGAGGTCCTGTAAACCCTAAAACACAAACATGGTGAAATCGTGTATACAGCCTAAAAACATAATTGAATGCATTGGTTAGCTTCAAAACTTCACAAAGAATGTAAATCAAGCATTAAAAACTATAAAGGATGCATGAATCGTGATATACGATTATGAGTTTTTCTTGATACAGTGGGCACTTCTGTTACCAATTCTTGGAGTTTGAGTGAATGTTTGTGATTGGAAAACCTTCAATGGACCTTCAGGAAGGTGTTTGAACGACTATTAGGCCTTGAATCAACCTGCAAAAGGGTTTTCAGTTTTGAATTTTTTTGCTAATTTTTCAAGTTTGCTCTCAAGATTCCTGCGCAGCCTCTTGTCTAAAATGGTTTCTGATCCTTTGTATATCTCTTAGGCAATGTGTATGAATGAGAATTATGTCCAATAAAGCCTTGCATTGATGTTTTGGATTTTCACATAAACCACCATTATCACACTTTCCATTTTGAGTCCATTTTTGAATTCTTGCCTTGTTTACTCTTTTGCACGAATTTGGTAGGCACATAATGATGTTTCAAGGCTAGTAAAAACCAAATATTCCCTTTTAAATTAATTTTTTGAATTTCTTTTGATTTTAAAAGATTTAAAATTAATTAAATCCAATAAAATCAATAAAAATGAAAAAATTAATAAAAAAATCTGAAATAAAAGGTGGGACACGTGGGAAGCATGGCCAAGTCAATTCAAGTGGAAAAAGTGGGCCCCTTTTGTCAAAAATGAGATTTCAAGGATAAATGATTTTGGCCATTTCACAAAAATTTCCCAACTTCTCCAATGCATAACTTGCTCAATTTTTAAGCTTTGCTCATGTTATTGGACATTTTGGAAAGGTTTTTGAGTCCTCTAACCAATGCCTTTGGTCCCATGTCATTTTGATTTACCAATCTCAAGTTATGGCCTTTGACTTAAAGTCCCTTTTTGTTGACTTTTGAAAATGACCTATAATGTTGAAATTGATAACTTTTTGTGAGAGCATTTCTTGGACTTGAAGTATGAAGATGAGTTGTAGGAAATGTCTTTCTCTTCAAAATGAGCTTTGGATGGAATTTTTCTGATAATCCATGTGAAAGTTATGCCCTGGTCAATTTCAGTTGACTTTTTCAGCTGTCCAAAAATAGAAACTTTTGCATCTTGATGATTTTTGAGCCAAATTTTGAGAATCATGATCAAGCATTGATCAAATGATGTTTGTGGCTTCAAAATGAGATGTTGACCAAAAATTTGAACTTTTGACTGCCAAATGACCATTTTGCCCCTACAGTTGACTGTAGTGCAATTAGGGTTTTGACTGTGCAATTTTGTGCTGAAAGTCTTGAAACTTTGTATGAGGATGCTTGACCATATTTGTAGGCATATGAGACTTGATTGGACCTTTGAAAACTTCATTTTCTTGACCAGAACACAAACCCTAACTTTGACTGCTTAGGAGGCCCTTGAACTGTGCAACCCTTGGGGAACTCTGAAGGTTGACTTTGCAAATCTTTGAAGAATATGGGAGGGCAAATTTTGGGGTACAACACAGTTCAGATACGTTCCAGACGCGGATACCATTCTAATACTCAGTCTTCTAACTTACAACTTACAATTTAGCAAACATTCTTGGATGGCATCTACAAGCCCATCTCCAACAAATATTCTATCACCTCTCTAAATGGCATCTTTAAGCCCATTCCCTTAACTACACTTTATCGAGTGCAAATTTATGGGCACTCTAGTGTCCAATCATCTTTTACCTTCGAGTCACGATCGACAAAACTCGCCAATCTAACTATTCAAGTTCAAGAAGATTGAACAGGGGCAGCTGTTGTACCCCAAGATTTTCCCTCTCATTTATCAAGATTTTTCTCACAAGACTTCTTGGACTCAGGACAAGATTAGGGTTTGCTCAGCTCAGAACATCTCATCTTGCACTAATACCCCAAAATTAGGGTTTGAGTTTGCACAAGGATTTTTGGACCATCAATGCTTCATGTGACTTTCATACATCATCTTGGACCCCTAAGATTGCTCATGTTAAGTTTCAAGCCTTGAATCACATTTTTGACCAGTCAATTGGACAGTTGACCTAAAAATCAGCTGTATTGGGGAAAAAGTCAACCATGGCCAATTTACAGTCAAACTTCATAATTTTTGATCCACAACAACATCTTAGACTCATATGTACTATTTTATCAAGTTTGGATCACAACTCCTCAAGAAATTTGATCAAATCATTAAAAGGGCAAAATGGTCAAAATTAGGATTTTGACTGAGAAAGGGCAATTTCTGATTTTTAACCTAGCCAATGACCAATTGGGTTCAAACATGATTTCAAGGGTTCAATGGAATCATCTTGACCTAATTACATGGTTCAAAAGATCTCAAATACATTGGATTGACAGATGAATTTTACAATCAATTGATCAAAAGTCAACTGTAAACTGAAAAGTCAAACTTTGACTTTTTGGTCAAAATCAAGTGCCAAGGGTCATAATTCATCAAGATATGTCAAAACATGAAACTTGTTCACCAAGAAAACTAATTTTTGAAAATTAGGGTTTTGAATTTGAAAATTTTCATAACATAGAATTTTTCTAAGTATGGAAATTTTCTTATTTTTTCCCAACTTTCCACCACTTTTTTACCATGATGAAATTTGATTCAAAGAAAACTTCCAACATGAAAGTTGTAGTACTCCATGAAATATAAAACTTTTCTTCACAAACCTTTCCCAAAAGATGCTTGGATATCAAGTTATGAATTTCTGAATATAGGTCCATGAACTTCTTAACTTAGTGAAATTTTGCCCTAATTTAGGCAGTTTTTTGACCCAACTTCATGGACATTTTTCACCTATTTCTAAGAGGTATATCAAAATGCATTTCAAATATGGATTATAGAGCATATGACAAGCTTTCCAAAATGTCCAAGAACTCTCCAAGATCATTTTTGGGTAGGGAAATTCGAAGAAGGGAAGTTGGCATTTTATCACTTTTGTTCATGCCATTTTTACAATGCATCAAGTTGCAAATCAGATCCATGATGCTTGTACCTTGCTTTAAAGGTCCTAAACTCATTCTACACTCCATAATTAAATGCAAACTCAGAAGATAAAGGCTTTATTTTTACTTTTGAAGCATTGTACAAGAGATATGTCCATTTTTAGCATAAAGGTCACAATGCCATTTTCATAAAGTTAGCTTTTGCAACTTTGTCCATCTTGAGCCTTGGATCTGTCCCTTTGGTGCAAACAATTTCTACAGGTCACAAGCAATGTATACCAACTCTCTGCAGCTCACAAGCCAGCCAGTACAAGCATGTTTGCATTGGTCACTTCACTTTTCTTCAAATGCAAGAAAAGTTGCAAAAGAGGTCAGAACTTGTACAGTTGATAAGGAGTGGACTTTGTATCATTCTATAAAAAATATACAAACTGATTGCAAGGCTTAAGACGAAGGCTTGACATCTGAAACTCTCCAAAACTCCAAAACATCATTTTTCTGCCAAAACATCCAGTTGCTACAAAACCATAGCCATTTCATTTTTGGCTCGTGAGTTTTTTGTTTCAACACTTCAAACATCTTATCCACATCATATCAAAGCTATCCAAGCCTTTACATTGTTGTTGTAACCTCTGTTTCAGCCATTTCCATTTTCACTTTGGAAGCTCGCGACTTGACTTCTACAGAGAGTTCTGGCCATCCACAAACCAAGCTAGGTATTGGAATAGTTTGAAGGAAGTTCAAGGAAGCTCACACGATCCTCAGGCCTCCCTCAAAGTCCCCACATTGTCATATCCAAATCCAGCTGAAGGAGGTATTTTTCTCAAACTCTATCTCTGTATTTAGGCATCCTCAAGCCACGATTTGTGAAGCAAAATGTAGTCCTTAACATGGTGAAGCTGTATATATGCATACTTTCCATTTATATTATGCTGTGAGAATTTGAAGCTTGAAGTTCATGAAAAAATTAGGTCACGAATTAGGGTCATTAAAATTCTCTCTGATCTTTGAGAATTAGGTTACAAATTTTACATGGTTGGAATCGTGAGATTAAATGCTACATGTTTTATGTTATGGGTTTTTGTTTTTGTGCAAGCATTTGAGAGTTACAGATTTGAACATAACACGCACGAAGGAGAAGAAGCTGGAGGACAGGGATGATGTTCTGGGCCTTGGGCGCCTTGGGCCTTCTGTTTCTGATTTTCACACCCCCTGACCACTATTTGCACCCCCTGACTTTATTTGTTATATTTTTCATATTTTCTCATATTTTTTATATTTATTGCTTTTATTTATTTTTCTGAATCATAAAAATCATGAAAAATAATTTCTTTATTTTTTGCATTTTTATTTTATTTTTTATATTATTTTTTGCATAAAAAAATAGTTTATTAGGATAATATACTTTATTTTCTTAAATAAAATTTGTAAATATATTTAAAAATACTATACATTTTTATTATGTTATTTATATACATAAAATATTTATTTTCATACATATTTTAATTTTTAATATTTGTACATAATATTATTTATTATTTTCTTGTACAAAAAATGGACAAAATATTAATATAGAACATATATTTTCCTTAATCAAAAAATTAGGGTTTCGCCCTTTCAAAAATAATAATATTTTTTATCTTATTTTTAGGGCTTAAATAAATCAGTCTTCTCATACAAAAATCAAATACAAAACATTTTACATAAATACATTTTTATTGCATTTTAAATATTTATACATTTATTTAATCCACACAATATTCAATTGGGTTGTAATAGTATTTTTAGGGTTTATTTTGTGCAATATCCCCATTCAAAAACTTGTATCCCCCCTCCCATAATAATTGTTGTAATAGCTTAGTTTACATTTACGTAATTTATCGCATTTTATACTATGTTTAGTAAACCAGGGTTTGCATGACAAGACCAAAAACAAACAAATAGACAAGACCTAATACAAGACAAATCAAAATGCATGAAAAATGACACACATTACACACAAGCACCCTTAGGGTTTCATCCACTTGGTTTCCTAAATTAAAATGGCCATGTTACGCATGCGAAGTATCTTGGCAAAACAAAGCAAATATAAGATCATAGTCCCTCGATGACGCTATCAAAAGGTTGCCTAAAACAAAATGACCTTGGTCCCTCAAACATGCTAAGATACTTGGCAACATTGCTATCATGGTCATACGATGACCCACGCCCGTCCTGTTTACATCCAAAGATAGGGTTGCTTACCAAATCAATGGTAAGTCAACAATGTCAAAGGAATAAAAATGCACAAGGAAGAAATTTGAGTAGGTAGATAGCTTCTAGTTACTTGATCAATTTCAAAACAATCCTTGCCATTTTCAAAAACAAACACACACACATTTCAAAACATCTTACAAAACATTGAAACATTTTTCAAAAGACAAACATCTTTGTATACATTCTTACGAACGAGAATCATTACAAAGATTGCCTAAACGATGGCCTCTTTTCAAAATACTTTCAAAACCATACAAAGTACCATTTCAAACAATTTCAAAGCAAAGCAAGTGATCTAAACAAGTAACTAAGAGCCCATGGAAAACCATGGATGAAAATGGTTCTAGCACCTTCCCTTTTCATAATCTACCTCCCGAACTCAAGAAAACATCTCAAAGGTCTTTCCTGTGCTTTTTTACCTTTCCTTTTGGATAAAAGAAAAGTCGGTGGTGACTCTTGCTAACAACAACATTTGCAAACACAAACGCAAAAGCTCAAGTTAGTTCTCCCACCGCATCACAACAGGTTTATCATTTGAATCTCCTCTGGCTATATTTCCTTCTTCTTTGTTTGACCAACAATCTTTAGCAAAGTGGCCAAACTGCTTACAACAGTAACACTGAATCATTCTCTTGTAATAATTCTTATTTCCCTTCTGATGTTTCTTTTCATTAGAATAGAAGACTTCTTACTTATTAGACCTACCATATATTCTCTGCTTCTAGTCCTTCTTGACAAAAGAAGCTTTCAGAGCTTGCTTAACTTCCCTCTCTGAAGTTCTTTCAATCAGACACAACTCTTGCGCCTATATACTGCTTTGCAACTCTTCTATTCTCATTGTTTCCAGATCTTTAGAATGTTCAATTTCTACAACAATTTAATCAAATTGAGGAGTAAGCAACCTCAATACATTCTATATTATTACTTGTTCAGAAAGGGTTTCTCCACAAGTCTTTATCTCCTTAGTGATTAGAATCACTCTAGATATGTACTCGAAACCTTCTCATTTTCCTTCATGTTGAGATTCTCATATTGCTTTCTAAGAGACTGGAGCTTCACCTTCTTCACTGATGCATCACCACCGTAACACCTACTCAGTGTGTCCCACAGAGCCTTTGATGTTGCCAAATCAACAATTTTCTCAAACACGTTCTCATCCACACACTGATGGATAAAGAACAACGCCTTCCGATCTTTCTTCCTTGTATCTCTGCGTATTTCTCTATTCCTCCGTTGTGTTTTCTGTAACTGGAACATAACCTTTGATAACAAGCTCAAGAATATCTTAAGCACCAAACAATACTCGCATATGAATCATGAAACGATTCCAGTTTTTTCCATTAAATACTAGAAGTTTGGTGCTTAGACTACCATTTTCGTTCATCTTCAACCTTGTACGTAACACTTAGATCTCACAAACATAGTTTTTCCTAATCCCACAAAAATCAGAAAATGTGATTCAGTTTAGATTTTGTTCAAGATTCAACACGAATTCAAGAACCAAAATCAACCATACAACCCCTCACCGTTTCACTCGTGTTTCCTGTGAATCCAACTGGAGCTCTAGATACCAATTGTTAGTGCACAAGGTTAATAAATGAAGGAAAGATAAGAGAGAATATATTTCCATCAATGATGGCTAGAAAGCTTACAAAAGGAATGATTGGAAGGTTACAAATGATAGCTACCACTAATCTATTTATACTCAATTTAAATTTGCCATATAAGTCCTAACAAAAGTAAATTTAATGACTGAGTTAAAATATACAAACTAGGAAATGCTAAACTTAACAGCTACGTTAACAAACTCAGAACTCAGAACCCCAGAAGCTAAGCATACTTCTGGGCGTAACCTCAGAAGCTTCTGCTATTGATTAATAACAACTTCTGGTTACATCAAACTACTGCTTCTAACTAAACAGTCTCAGAAGCTTACAACTTCTGGCTAAAATCCTCAAAAGCTCTACTGCTTCTGAATAACAACATCTTTTGAATATGAATTACTTCAAACAATAATTAGCTACATAAAAGTATGCTTTAATTATAATAATTTATGCATTGTAATAGTTTAAGAAAGTTTTGAATAATATTCTCATATGTTTATGAACCTTTAATTGATTTGTTTACTATATAAACAATTTTATCATTTTTCCTCACATATACACACACTAACTTACACGGCAAAAATCAATAAATGACGTGTATTCCGTAAATCACACTTTACTTTTTATAAAACCTATATGATATAATAAATATAAAGACTTTGATTGGTAGTATCTATAACATTATTTTACTCTCTTTCTGCTATATAAACTCTTCTTTTTACTCATCCTTGCAATTTGTTTTACTAAAGTTTCATCATATAGCTATCAACGAAGGAAAAAAAACGAAGTTGTGCATTTAGTATCACAAAAACTTTTCAAATTTAATATTTATTTAGTTTTATGAACAACAATGTTAAATCTCATAAGTTTATAATTTTTAAAAGGATTAATTTTTCCATAAAAAAAGAAAATATTTATTTGTTTTCTATATCTATATAAATTTTATTTATATAATTTAAAAACATAAAAACTAAAAGTTTAATATATTTTTATTTAAATATTTATATCTAGTTCTAACATTTTCGATAACAATTATTCATTTGAATCGAATTTGACAAAAAAAAAATTATAACACAAGATATTTTGTAATAACTGCAAATTAAATTTGAAAGGTTGTCAAAGTCTACTTAGCGTTCAAATGAATTGAAATATGATGAAAATATTTTCAATTTGGTAGACGTTACTTCAATTTGTTTTATGGACAAAATATTGGAGTTATGTAATAAAAAAATTAAAAAGGAAAATTAATGTGGAGTTAAGTTGATGAAATTATTGTTAATCATATAGATTAAAAATGAAGAAATATCATCTACAAAATAGTTAAAAATACGAGAGGTTAATAATTTGAATATTCTTGGATCAATAATTTTGTTTTTCGGTCAATAGACAGTTTGAAATCATTTGAAACCCTTATATAATTATTTCAAGTTTGCAAAACGGTATTAGCTCAAGAGCGACATTAGGACTTTCAAACAAAATAGTATGACCAATCAAGAAACTTTTTCGGTCATGACTAATTTATGGGATCAATGAAATTTTATGAAATCAACTAAATTAAAAATTGTTAAAGCTCGTACTGTCCAAAGAGAAGAGCAGTGTCTCGCTCAATTTCTCATGGACCTCCGAGATGATTTTGAGAGTCTTTTAAGAAGTATTTAATATCACAATCCTCTTTTCAATGTAGATCTAATAGTTAATGAGTTGTTGGCAGAAGAAATATGACTTAAGTCCCACTGTAATCTAATTTAAAATAAAACACTACAAGAAAAACCCTCTCATATGACGTGATTTAGTGACATGAAAAACATATGACAAAAAAGGTCAGATGCGACGTGTTTATCACGTCGCTACATGTTTTTAATATTAAAATAATAGATGTGACGTTAGTATATGGGGAGTCAGAATTTAAAAAAAATAACGCTGTGGCATGGAAATCACGTCGCAATGTCAAAATTAAACTAAAAATATTAAAAGGATTAGGCGTTCAAATGGGGAAAAATTGAAAAATTGAAAATTTAGGTTGTGGCGTGTATATCACGTTACAACAGTTTAAGAGGGAAAGTTGACTGATACGGAAGTGATAAGGTGCAGGTTGACGGACACCTTTAATTAGTGTGATGATAATCTCATCACAACATTATAACCATTGGAGGGTTGCAGTGTGATTTTTATTTCTCTAACTTGTGACGCGAAAATCACGTTGTTGCATCATTTATAAATTCCCAACTTCGTTCATTTCCAAAAATCCATTCTACTTATTATCTTATATTACATTCTCTCTACTTCCCACATCCACCAACTTCTACTCATTCTCTCATCTTCCTCCACCTAATTCCATTCCATCCTCAAATCAAAGTATAATTATTTCATTCCATCTTACCTCTTACTTGTTATTTTTTTATTTTCGTTTTTAATTTGGTCACTAATTTCTGATTATAATTTTATGTTTGAAGGTGAATTTTTTCCAAGCTTCAAGAACCCAACAAGTTTTGTTCAAGCTTCCAGTATTTTTTCAATTTCATTTTTTATGTTTTCAAATTATATATATATATATATATATATATATATATATATATATATATATATATATATATATAGTTGTTGGGTTTTTGTTAATTTAATGGTTATTGATTTATAATTTTTATATATAAAAATATATTTCTGAAAATGATTAATATAAATTTGGTATTTATTAGTTGCAATCTGCTCTGATTTGTTTGATATCAGTGCAACCTAAAGTGACGTGATTTTCACGAAACAAAGTTGTGACATGAAAATCATGTCACAATTTAGTTGCCACACGCTCTCTTGCCATGTGATGATTCACATCATAAATAACGTGTTGTGATGTCATTTTTCACGATGTGACGTGAAAATCACATCGCTATTGAGAATTTTTTTTATAGTGAAAGATTTCTTTACACTCCTCCATCTGTTTTTTCTGCTTCTATTCACAAAGGAAAATCTCATGGGAGAACTAAAGTTGGTATTTATGATGTGATTTTCGGAAGGAAAAAGTCATTGGAAGTCAGAACGTCTCAAGTTAAAGAATTTTAAAGTACATCCTCCAATATTGTTGTTGGGACTTCTACTGGTTATAATTATGGTCATGTATATTCATCTGAGACTACTTCTCAAATATGTAATATACGTAGCAGCATGAAAATATTTTTGATCCTCGATCACATGTTATGTCTGCCTCCCATGTTAAAGGTTTTAACTCTCCTAGTATGTCAGTTATATATGTCGCTTTACATATGGATCCTTGACTCTAATAGGCATAGCAAGAAAATCTAGCCCGGATCTAAAATCCCCCGCCCCTAATTTAATGGGGTAAAATCCATTTTAATTACGGGCAGGCAGATGCGGGGAAAATCCAATTTTTGGTGGGGCAAGAGCGAGGTATGTTAGTACCCTCCCCGCACCCAACCTAGTTTTTAATTAAGTATTATGGTTATTCTTAAAATAATCAATTACTTAATTTAATTATTAATTTTTTATTGCTATTGAAAAAAATGCATTTTAAAAAGAGTTAGAATTTATGCGGGCGGGGCGGATGACCAATTATTAGCACCAACCTCATTTGGGAGCAGGGGTGTAACGCCCCATACTGCCTTCGGGATTATCGACTGACCCCACAAATCAACACAGATCTTTTTAGCGTGTTTTATCCTTACTCACACGCTTTTTGCGAAACTTCTCAGAAGGTCACCCATCACAGAATTGCTCCAAGTCAAGCACGCTTAACTGTAGAGTTCTTATGAATGAGCTACCGAAAAGAAGATGCATCTTATTGGTATAGGTAGTACCAATTAATCCTTATAAGCCTTCCTTCAACCATGCAGTCTCATTCTTGCAAAGCCTCGGGATCCCTCTCATTCTGATGTGGCGACCACCTTTGCCCTCTTAGGACTCTAATGTTACATGTGGTGCAACCACTCCTCGCCCTTTTCGGCCTCGAGTGTTACATGCCCACCATCTTCTGCACGGTTCATCCTCGAACCACATCGTACTGGGAGAGGTATGGCTCTGATACCATTTGTAATGCTTCAGGCTGCCTCCTGAATTACCGACTAACCCCACAAACCAACACAGGTCTTTTCAGCATGTTGTATCCCCACTAACACGCTTTTTGGGAAACTTCCCAGAAGGTCACCCATCCCATAATTGCTCCTAGTCAAGCATGCTTAACTATGTAGTTCTTATGAATAAGCTACCAAAAAGAAGATACATCTTGTTGGTATATGTAGTACCAATTAATCCTTATAAGCCTTCCTTCAACCATGCAGTCACATACCTGCACAACCTCGGGATCCCTCTTATTCTGATGTAGCGACCACCTTTTCCCTCTTAGGCCTCGGATGTTACATGTGGTGCAACCACTCCTCGCCCTTTTCGGCCTCGAGTTTTACAGGGGGTGGGGTTGGATCTGAGAAGCAGGGAAGGGGGGAGGTAATTCTTAAATATGTATGTGCTCCGTCTTGTTGCCATGCATATACTCTGGAGCATTACATCATATGTCATATGATGACAAATCAATCATGTCTTTAAATCATGCTTCATATATGTTGGTTGCCTACTTATGACAATCATAGGCCATTAGTAGACATATTGGTTTTGTCTTCAAAACTAATATGTCATTTTCTTATATTTATTTTATTTCTAACTTAATTTGAGTCTTGCTTTTGTTAGTCATTTGTGTGATTATGGTTATTCTGTTATATTTTCTATCACTTCCTATTGAATGAAGGATCCATATTTTAGGTGGCTGATTAGAACATGTTGTAGACAAAGGGAACTTTATGCTTTGTATTATGTAAGACATAGCATATGCAATGAGCCTTATAAGCTGGTATATGGACAATCTTAGAAAGATGCACTGACAAGCATTAGAGTAATTTCTAAGGCACATAATGAGTCTCTAAGAAGAGTCCTGATTTATGGTGGAACATGTGGCGATGATGATAAAATAGAAATCAAATGATTTATTGACTCTGATTATGCAGGTTGTATGGATTCTAGAAAATCTATTTTTGGATATGTGTTCACTATGTTTGGGACATAAATTACTTGGAAAGAAACACTTCGGAAGGTTGTTGCCTTATCAATGACTTAAGCAAAATATATTGCGTCCACTGAAGCTGCGAAAGAAGCATTGTGGCTTGATAATTTTGTTAAAGAACTAAAGTTTCAAGTTCAAACAATCACTGTTAAATGTGACAACCAAAGTGCAATATACTTGTTGAAGAATTTAATCTATTATTCGCAAACCAAGCACATTGTTGTGAGGGTGTATTTTGTTAGACAAATAATCTAACATGGAGAAATCCAAGTGCTGAAGATTTTAAATGATGACAATGTTGCTGATATGATCACCAAGATATTATCAAGTTGTAAGTTTTTCTGATGTATACAACTGATAGGCTGCATGACGACAACTAGTTGGTTTCGTGGTTCGAAGTTTATTCCAAGGTGGAGACATGTAGCTTATGGACTATCTCCTTCTAATCATGATTGTTGAGAAGTGAGGACTAGTATGCTATTTATAAGAAAATTAAATTCTACCTTTCACTAAAGAGACGAGAAGTCCAATGTTTAATCCCCGTGGTAATTTTCTCAATCAAAGGCTGACAATAGTGGGTGGGCAGTTTCCTGCTCGCCAACGGTACACCTAAATATTTGAAAGTAAGGCTCCCTTCACCAAACCCAGACAACTGCAGTATATCATGTTTCACAATATGATGGACTCCACCAAAGTAAACTCAATAGGATACAAGTTAAATAAGATAAAACTTTAAAGTGTGTTGGTTCTTAAGCCACCACATCTTCATTTGCAATTCCTCTTGGAAGCTAAATATGTCTTTCAATTGACTGAACATAGGACTGGAGAACATCATGAATAATGGGGTGGGTTAAAATCAAAATTTGAGCCTTATATCCTTTGTTTCATAAACTGTGAACCATACCATATTACAAAGTTCAAAAGACCTAATTAAATCAATGTTTCTTTTGAAATCATACTACAACATGGTTGTGTTAACCTAACTCCTCAATGTTTGCTAAAACCATTGGTGTTGATACCATGTTATCACATCATTTTTCACATCTTCAATTTCAAATTGCCATTGCATTCTCACCAGATTTATCCATTGTATACCATAATATCATTTCAATAAATGATTCATTTTCAAAAGTTTGCATAATCATTGCATTGAAATTACTATTTCAAAAGAAGCAATTTCATTTGCAAGTCAACACTTGATCCCAAGGAAATTTCAGCATGTGAAATTGGTTAAGAGCTTGATCATTTGCAAGTTATCCCATCACGGGTAAGCCATCTATTAAAAGAGCTGATCACACTCAGGGGAAAATTTCTTTAGGACCTGGTAAATTGTTCCAAAGATCAGTTAATTAGGGGCATTCTATTTCAAATTTCGCAAACATTGGGGCATGCCGTCTCAAGATCATTAGTTATTACTATACCCTTGTTGAAGCAAGTTTCTTCAGGACTCAGCAATATGGGGCATTCAGGGCCAAGACCTATTCACATCTTCAAGATGATCACAAGCAGATCTTGACATATCATCAACAACTACCGAGATCACAAAGGGTGTCGGGAAGTCATGCATGCAATATCCTACCAAAGGACCATTTTCCCTTCACAAAAGCTTTAAAAGAACCTTTATAATTTTTAACCATTTGTGGCCCTCCACAGGGGCACTCGTTGAAACTTTTATACCATTACACTCAATCATATTTGCATGCACTCATCAATCATGCATTGAACCGCACATATCATTCATGGGACATTCACCCATTACATGAACAGTAAAAAAACTCAAAACTTTGCTCCGCCTTTTCCACTGAAAACCAACTCTACCTTATCCCAAAATTCAATGCCCAATGACCACTATCCAATAAACCATTACATGCATTGATAACTCATCACATGCATCATTTCATATGCGTCGTCAATACGTTAAAAAGAAGAAAAAACAAAAACATCTCATGTATCAGCAAAAAGCATGCATGGAATCGATAACCACTCATAAAAGTTTGTATTAATCCCCAACTCATCAATTTGAGATCATCCTTTTCTTGTTATCTTTTGTCGGCCCATTAGTCGAAGTTAATATTTTTTCTTTATTTCGACCTTCATCAATACATTAGTTGATGTTGGTTATCTCTTCTCCATTGACTTTCATCAATACAATAGTTTGTGTTAGTTGTCATTCTTTGTTTTTCTTCATCAGTACATTAGCTAATGTAGGCCTTTCATCATCTTCATCATTGGTACATTAGCTGATGTAGGCATTTCGTTGTCTTCCTCATGAGTACATTACCTGATGTAGGCCTTTCATTATCCTTCTCATCAGTACATTAGCTGATGTACGCCTTTTGTTGTCTTCCTCATGAGTAAATTAGCTGACGTAGGTCTAATGTTGTTTCCTCATCAATACATTAGTTGATATAGGTATTTTGTTGTCTCATCATCAGTATATTAGTTGATGTAGGTATTTCATTGTCTCCTCATCAATATATTAGTTGGTATAGGCCTTTCATTGTCTTCCTCATCAGTACATTAGTCTGAGAAGTAAAAACATAAAGTAAACATAAAGCATAAAATCTAGTCTAGAAAGGAAAAACATAAAATAAAAAATCTATTCTAGAAAGCATGGAAATCCTAAATTGGTTGTCCATCCCCCACACTGATATAAACAGTGTCCCCACTATTTTAATGTGAGAGTTAGAAAAATAATGCAGAATGTTTAGAAATGTTAGCCACTACTATTAGTATTATGAGCAGAGGAGTAGGTGTGTTAAAAAATGTGATCCACCTACTCCGTCACTAAATCCATAAAACCATGAAACTCGATGCACAATTTAATGAATTCTTATCTCAAGTAGTTTAACTCAGTTTACAAATCAAGTATGGCAGTAGCTTGATCAACAGAGGGAGGTGCAGAGGAAACTGGAGCAACAGAAGCACATGAAGGGGTAGGTTTGTCGGTGGGTGGAAAATTATGATAGAATGAAGGTGTTTCAGGATCTGTTTTGGGATCAGATAGAAAAGCATCATTGTGATCATAGATTTGTGGTGTCTCGGGAGAAGTTGGAGGTGAAGTTTGATGTACTTCCAAATCATATAGCTAGTTGTTTTAATTATGAATACTAGTTCTTGTATTTGGCAAGGTGAAGAGTTGCATAACCTGGTTGTTGATGAGAAGTTCAAATTCGCTACGGTCTAGGTTTCTAATTATGCCAGTGTTGAAACAAAATTGTATATTCACGGGTTGGAATTTACCTAGAGGGTGGAGTCTGAGAAGTGGTTGTTGTAATCCAATATCATTGGCTATCATGGTCACTAAGCCTCCCACTAAGATAGGTGCATGATCAGTATGTGTAATACGGTCAAAGTTGGCTATCATAAAGGTAGCGACATTAACGAGGCAGTTTATGGAGGCACAATACATGATGCAAAGTTCATCTTTGGACACAGAGGTAATGCTTTGTTCTTTTCCGAAAAGAGTGTGAGCAAGGAACTTATGGAAATAACGGATAGCATGGTTATGGATATTTTCAGAAAATATGTTATTAGGATTGGGGTTGCTATCTCCGGTTATACTATCCCATAAATGTCCAAATTCACGGTCCAAAAGAAGGTCCTCTTGGGTACAAGTAAAGACATGTGGGCCACTAGGAAATCCTAATAGATTAGCAAGTTCACTATTATTATACATGTATTTAATACCGAACATTCTAAAGGTAATTAGGCCTCGATTAAATCCTAATCCATGGTCAGGAAAAAAGATGAGTGAGCTTAGGAATTCTAAGGTCATCTTACGATAAGAACTAAATCTCCTTCTCAAGAAAGAAGTATCCCAACCTATTTTGTTCAGAAAAAATATCACACTATCCCTAATACGTAAAGATGTCATGGTAGGGGCATCAGGGTAGAAATTTAGTGCCATTTCTCTTGCAGCTAGTGCCTCAAAACGCCTCCTCTGGGCTCTTCCTCTGAAAGCAATTCCCATTGTGTCAACTTCTTGCATCGTTAGTTAGTTCGGTTAGCTAAAATTAAGTTACCCTGTAAGTAAGTTGACAATTAAAATTAAGTCAGCAGTGGTTAACGTTAGAGAACAATACTGCATAACTTTTATGAAAAGAAAAGTAAGAAAATGTAAAGATAAAAATTAGTAAATCAAAATAAAAGACTAGAAAGTGGGGTGTCTCCCACCAAGCGCTTTATTTTATGTCGTAAGCTCGACATAATTTTAATAGGTGATTAAATATGGTAGTGAGCGGGTAGCTCAGCAAAATGGAAACTAGTGGAATAATATTTGTTGTCTATATAATGATAGTGTTTCAAGCGCTGCTTGTTTACGATAAATGGTTTGCTAGATTTTCCTTTAATTTCAATAGCTCCACTTGGAAAAAACTTAGTTATTTCAAACTTACCGGACCATCTAGAATGAAGTTTTCTTGGGAATAGTTTAAGTCTAGAATTAAACAGGAGCACTATGTCGCCTTCATTGAACTCTTTCCTAGATTTGAGCTTGTCGTTCCATTTTTTTGTTCTTTCTTTATAGATCTTGGCATTTTCGTATACATCTAGTCTAAGTTCTTCTAACTCATGTATATCTAAGATTCGCCTTTCACCTACGACAATGTAACTTAAGTTGAGGGTTTTGATTTCCCAATAAGTTTTATGCCCGAGTTCTATCGACAGATGACACGATTTTCCATAAACTAGTTTGAATAGTGTGGTTCATATGGGTGTCTTATAGGCATTTCTATATGCCCACAATGCCTCGTGTAATTTGGACGACCAATCTTTCCTAGAAGTGGCAACTATTTTTTCTAAGATTTTCTTAATCACTTTGGTGGATACCTCTACTTGCCCACTTGTTTGAGGGTGATAGGGTGTTGCTACATGGTGTCGAACTCCATATTTTATTAATAGTTTTTCAAATATTTTTGAGATGAAATGAGATCCACCATCACTGATGACAAGTCTTGGCACACCCAATCTAGGAAAAATTCTATGTTTGAAGAGCTTGATTACTACTCGTGTGTCATTTGTTGGAGAAGCTACAACCTCAGTCCATTTTGATACGTAATCTACAATAACAAGTATGCATTTATTTCCAAAAGAGGATGGGAAAGGTCCCATGAAATCAATTCCCCACACATCAAATACTTTTACCTCTAAAATGCCTTTTTGAGGTATCTCATCACGTCTGGAGATGTTTTCAGTGTGTTAGTATCAGTCGCAATTTATGACTGTAATATGGACATATTTCCATAAGTTAGGCCAATAGAGGCCAGCTTGTAAATTCTTAGCGCAAGTCTTTGAAGTGTTTGCATGTCCACCATAGGGAGAAACATGATAATGGGAAGTTATGTTTTCTATTTCATCTTCGGGGACACATCGTCAAAAAATACCATCGGCGCCTCTTTTGAAAAGCAGAGGCTCATCCCAATAATATTTTTTAAGATCATGGAAGAACTTCTTCTTTTGTTGATAGGTTAGATTCGGCGGAAGCACTCCAGTGGCAAAGTAATTGATAAAGTCGGCATACCATGGAAATGTGGTTTTTGTATAGACCTCTTCCACGACTTCATTTGTCTTAGTATTAAAAGTTACGGGGCGTTCAAGGGTGTTATTTTCTAACTGGGCTATGAGTTGTTCGTAAGGGAAATCATCATTGGTAGGCACTTGTTCATGCTTAACTCCTTCCATTCTAGATAAGTGATCAGCTACTACATTTTCAGTGCCTTTTTTGTCCTTGATTTCTAAATCAAACTCTTGTGGGAGTAAGATCCATCTGAGTAATCTTGGTTTGGCGTCCTTTTTGCTTAATAGGTATCTAATTGCAGCATGATCTGTATAGATAGTTATCTTTGCTCCTACTAGGTAAGAATGGAACTTATCTAGGACGAAAGCTAAAAGTTCCTTTTCAGTGGTGGTTTATTTCATTTGTGCATGATCTAAGGTTCTACTGGCGTAATAAATCGCATGAAGCTTTTTATCCTTTCGTTGTCCTAAAATCGTGCCTATAGCATAGTCACTAGCGTCACACATGATTTCGAACGGTAATCTCCAATCAGGTGGTTACATAATAGGTGCGGTAATAAGAGATATTTTTAATTGTTCGAATGCTTTTAAGCATTTGTCGTCAAAATTGAATTCAGCGTCTTTCATTAACAGGCCAGTTAGTGGTTTGGTAATTTTAGAGAAATCTTTAATGAATTATCGGTAGAAACCGGCGTGTCCTAAGAAACTTCGTATTTCTATTACGGTTTTTGGAGGTTGAATATTTTTTATAACTTCTATTTTTTCTTTGTCAACTTCAATCCCCTTGTCGGATACTATGTGTCCAAGTACGATTCCTTGTGGGACCATGAAATGAAATTTTTCCCAATTTATACGAGATAAACTTTTACGCATCATTCAAGCACCATTTCCAAGTTCGATAAGCATCCTTCAAAGCTTTTCCCACAGACATAGAAATCGTCCATAAATACTTCCATGATGTAATCTATGAAACCAGCAAAAATTGAAATCATGCACCTTTGGAATGTTGTGGGAGCATTGCACAGTCCAAACGACATTCGTCTATAGAAAAATGTACCATAAGGACAAGTGAATGTAGTCTTTTCTTGATCTTTGGGTGTATAGGGATTTAGAAAAATCCTGAATAACCATCCAGATAGCAAAAATGGGAGTGCTTAGCAAGTCGTTCGAGCATTTGATCAATGAAAGGTAAAGGAAAATGATCTTTTGGAGTGGCTTTGTTTAATTTCCTATAGACAATGCATATTCTCTACCCAGTTTGAGTACGTTGTGCTACAGATTCTCCTTTTAAATTACTGACGACTGTAACACCTCCCTTCTTTGGTATAACATGTACCAGGCTAATCCATTTACTGTCCAATATCGGATATATGATTCGTGATTCTAATAACTTTTGCACTTATTTCTTAACTACATCACTCAGAACTGGGTTTATTCTTCTCTGATGTTCTCTCGAGGTCTTGCAGTCTTCCTCAAGCATAATACGATGCATGCAAATTGAGGGGCTTATTCATTTTAGATGATAGATGTTATACGCTAAAGCAGTCGGGTATTTCCTTAGGCAGGTGTTGTACCCCAATTTTTGCCCCTAAGATCCCTTCATCATACCATATTATTTCAATCACCACAAAATCAAATTAGGGCTTTTGGTTCTTCTACTTATCTTTATCTTTGCTCTATGAGGAGTTACCAAGAACCTTAACTTGTTTTCTCTTGTGTTCATGGATATTTTTCTTTGATTTTATCTCTAATTAACAAAATTCAATATTGGTTTGTCTTACTTGCTAATAATGTAGGTAAAATCAATGAGGTCTAGCAAGTTGCATCATGGGTTCATGAGTTTATTTCCATGCCCTAATCAAAGCTTGAGAGATTCAAACCTCACCCATGAAGTTGTTTTGAAGTTGGTATGGAAGTAGTTTTTGTGGCCATGAGTCCTCATCATTATCCTCAACAATCTCTATTCACAAAGGAAGAGCATTGGCACAAAAAGTTTGTTCAAACTTGGCAAAGTTCCACCAAGCTTTCTCTTGATTTAAAGGCTAGGGTTTTAGACTTCAAAGGGGCATATCTTGCTCATCTTTTGGCATTTTTGAGTGATTCCAAAAATATTCTTATCTTCAAATAGTTACCAACAAATCACTTCAAAAGTCCCTATGAGTTTTCATGTGGAAGGAACTTGGTGAAGAAGAAAGATTACAAGTCATCCAGATGAATCCCCAATTTTCCATATGTGACTTCAAATGATCATAACTTGGTCAATTTGTATCACCTTGGGCCCATTCTTTTTCCATGATGATCTTAAGGATGTTCACTTCATACCTTCTTTTATGTGTAAAGTGAAAAAATGGATGGAAGTTTCCTTAAGAATGCAAAAGATTATAGGTCATTTCTTGATTTTTGGCTAACTTCAACAAGTGATAACTTGCTCAATTTTTGGATATTTCGAGTGGTTTAAATTGAAAAATGTCATTCAAGAGGTCTACTTCATTCCATATTTTTTTGATCAAGAGCAAACTCTAAGTGCAAGGCCATGTTTGGAAGCAAGAGATTATAGGCCATTTTTAAAGAAGAATTTGAAATATTTCTAAGTATGGAAAGTCAACTCTTTTTCCTCAATGTTAACTCCATGTAACTTTCAGCTCAAGCATCCATTTGATTCCATTATTTTTCCATTACAAAGCTTGTAACATCATCTTTCCAAAGCATCAAGAATCTTTCCCTAAGACCCCTTGAGGTGGAAATGCCATTGGATTGAACTTGGTAACTTGGAACTGAAGCTTCACCATGAGTCAGAATTTTAAATCCATGTTTTGGCCTTTAAACATCATATTAGCACGCGTTGGTGATCTAAACATGTTTAACCAAGTTGCCAAAGTGGATTAGAGCCTTGAAACACAAGGATTTGATGAGTTTTGATGCAAATCAGATCACACTTTGTTCGTGTATCATGTTCACACGATTTCCCTCCAATTTGCATCATTCCACACGCTTGAGCATTCTATTTGATTCCCTATAAATAGAGGGTCATCCTGCATTCAAATTCCCAAGCTTAGATAGCCAGAATCACCCTGCCAAACTTGCCTCACAACACAGAATTCAGCTACTTCGAATCCTATTCTCAAGCCTTTTTCAATCCATTTTCTCCATCAATTCACCTTCCTTGATCTTCCATGAACCTAACCATACATTTACATTCAAGAATCGTGCCTTACATTGCTCCATAGAATCCCAGTTTCAGAGCTCTGCAACTCAACTTCAATAGGTAGATTCCTTCATCAATTCTTCAAAACTTTGGTATCATTGTGTTGCTCTCATTGCCCTAGTTCTAGTTGCAACAATTACTTTCATCTGGAAGCACGTTTTAACCATGAATCTTCAAATCCCCTTTCAAAACTTTCTTTCCAAATTGCTTGAGTTACAATTTATATAAGTTTGTCGCGAAGGTTTGGTTGTCTTTGTCTTGAAGAGACGAAGCAAATGGCATAGGTCTGAGCTTCTAATTTTACAGTTGGAGAGACCTGCAATTCTGAGGGCTGGAGGTTGAAGATGACCAACGTGTCATCTTCTAACTAATGAAAGCGTGACATTTGTTATTTTCAAATTCTGATTTACTAAATGATTCCGTACATTATTCAGTAAAGACCATGATATGCACAGCGCGCCAGATCCTTTGGATTTGATTACTAACGCGTTTTGACTCTCATCCAATGGTCTGCATCTTTTTCTTTTATTTTCTTTTTCTGATTTTTATATTTTAATTGTTTTAAATTTCAAAAAATCATAGAAAATTCATTTTTAGTCAAAAAAATCTGAAAAAATCATGAAAATATTTTTGATTATTCTCTTTCTGATTTTTATTTTTTCACAAATTATTTTTGTGTTTTGGTATTTTTTATGAATTTTACACTCATTTGATTTGTTTAAAATATTTAAAAATACTTTTACACATTTTTTAATACTGGAAAAATTATGGGATGATCCAATGACATTGTGATAAATATTGGTGACTTTATTTTATTTTTGTTTCTGAATTTACTATTTTTTACAATTTTTGTTTATTTTACCCATTTATTTTAATTTTTAAAAATAGTTTCTGACTTTTAAAAATTCCCTAATTTTTTATAAAAATATTTGGACCCATTTCTGATTTTTATATAGTTTTATTTTTCATTTCTTGAGTAATTTGAATATTATTGATATTTTCCCCATTATTTTTTAGTTTATTTTAATATTTTTCATCCTTTAATACATATATTAAATATTATATCATTTTGTGAATATTTTCTGGATGACTTGGGTTGATTTTTTGGTCATGGCTTTATTAACATCATTGGATCCATGGTGTTGAGTCTAACTCCACAAAAAATGGATGAATGATTTTAATAATAGTTTGATTAAATATTAATTCAAATGTGGTTTTCTTTTTACCCTAATTCCTCTTCATCTCATCCCCTTCTCCTTGTGCTAAATGTTGTTGGAGCATGATCTCTATATCATGTCTCAAAACAAATGGTGCATAGATTGCTATTGACTGGCCTCAAAATAGGTGCGACTTCTATATAAGTCCACTTACGATTGCTTAACATAGCGCTAAATTTTGTCCCGATTCGAATAAATGATCATTTGTGGCCCAAACTTATGATTGCAAGCCCAAGTATGTTAATTTGATCTCTTTGATCCAATAACCTTGAGATTCATTGTGTGGAGGCTTTGGTTCTACCAATCCTCTAATGGATCTACAACACCTTTGGTCAACACGAATCACTTAAACATCGTTGATCATTAAATGGTACTTATGAGAATTCCAAATGGATGATATACTTGACAAAAAGAAAATGCAACTTGTTGTGTGGAGGCTTTGGTTCTACCAATCCTCTAATGAGTTCCAAATGAAAGTTTCAATATGGTCATCCAACTAACCACTAATTATTAACTTGCTTTATTCTATGATTTTTATTCTTTTATGCTTTATGTATTATTTATCTTTTAGCATTTTTACATTTCATGCCATTTTCATCTTTGCTCATTTGAGCATTTATTTTCTTGTCATTTTTACTTTGCTCACTTGAGCTTTTCTTTTTCCTTTTTCTAAGATACTTAATAATCAACATAAACCCTAAAAAACTTTTAATGGCACTTGGACTATTTGGTTACTATCCTTGGCATGATGGAGCAATGGACTTTTCCTTGGACTTAGGATTAGAAACCTTGGCCTATCTTGGAGACCTTGTGATCTTATCTGATTATTTTGTCTGGAGCTCTTGAGGTTTACCTCAAGACATTGGGTTGCTTGTTTGTTTTTGTGTGCAGGTTTTTGTGATTACACTCTTTGTTTTGTAATATGGAATCCACCCGCATACAGCCGTTACTCTGCCCAATTTTTGAGAAGACTTAATACACTTGAAGAGGTCTAGTATCTTTTCTTTCTTGGTTTCAATCCAAAGAATGGGAATTTTATCTTGGCTCATAATGTCAAGTTTTGGCTTCTTGTTGGTTAGATGGTCCTTATCTTTAGCTTTTACCTTATGCTTTATGATAGCCTCTTCTTCTCCTCCCATCTTCTTTAATTTCAAAAATCTTCTCCCTCCTTTTGAAAACTCTTCTTGTTTTGAAACTTGAAACACTTTCATAATAAACTTGGACTTAGGTCCATGCATTTTCAAAAAATTTTCATCAATAAACTTCAATCAATTTAATAATACTTTATCACTTTTTGTGAGCAGACTAAAAGTTAATCAATCTCATTTCAAACCATCTTGCCACTTTGGCTTTTTATCTTTAAACTTTTCTCAAAAGATTAGACTCTTGTCAATCCTTTTAGTGACGCAAACAACTATACTTCTACAATATGTAGTGAAGAGAGATATTTTCCACTTGGGTGTTGAGTGAGGCATTGTTGATTTTAAAATCCAAGCCATATCCTCCACTTTGAGATGATGCAAATTCTCCTTTCTCATGATTGTGGGTAGTAAGTATGTTTTCCACACGGACAATGACGATGATGTCTTATCTCTTAAAATCAACCAACACACTTGTGTTTCAAACTTTTAAAAGAGGAACTACGTGTACCCTTATCCCCTATTGCACGAAAGGTGGTACGTAAGCACTAAAGGTTTGCAACCGCGGAGGGTGAAAAAATCATAAATAATATATTTCTTTTCTCACCTCCACCATCCATTTCATATATAACACATTTTATATCCAAAATATATAGATTTTACAAAGAGGCTCATGCGGAGTACCCTAGATGTTTAGGGTGCTAATACCTTCCCTTTGCATAACCAACCCCCTTACCTTGAATCTTTCCCCCCTTTTTTTGGGTTATTCACTCTTTTCCCATTCCTTTGGAAACAATAAAGCGCGGTGGCGATTTTTATTTTGATTTATATAAAGTCTAGTCAATCCAATGGCTTAGTCTTGAACATTTCTACCGCTACAGAAAAAATGGAGACTTCACTGGGGACAGATTGACCTCTTGTTGGTCCATCCCTAAATGGGTTAAGCCTATCCTTGTTTATATATGTATATGTGCTATTGTTGTTTATGTGTTATATGTTGTATATATGTTTGTTTGGATTTTCCTGGTTTTCAGGATGCTTGGTGATTACTCATAAGTCCTATACCCGGACTTGGGAAAACTTTAAGATAAAACGGGCGGTATAGTCATGTTAACTTTGAGGGAGTAATCCCAAAAAAGGAGGCATGAGATCCCCCACTCAGTGGAGGCCCCTTTGACTGTAGTGTCATTTACTGAGTAATCAGGAAGACGTACTGCTTTCGACCTGGGAGCCTGCTGAAATTGAGGACCGTAGAATACCAAACCCATCTTGGCCTTTTAGGTGTAGTGCGGAAGCTATGACGGAGTAATCCGGAAATAGTTGTCACGCGATACTACGCTCGGACGAGTCTTTCTTGAGAATATTACTAATTACCGAGTTAATCGGGAAGTTGGTAATATCCGAAGGAAGGATGTAGACTCTGGGAACCTCTAGAACCTTGTTCGGCAGGTGATAACTTTTTAGACCAACACCTTATGGGTAGTACCTTCGACCTCATGCTCGTGACGTTGAACCTATGAACCCTATATGTGTGATATTGTGTGTGATTGTTGCATCATGCATCCATGCACTCATAAGCATCTTTTGAAGAAAATAATATTTCAAGGGATTTAAAGGTTGACTATTTGTGAATATCTCAGGTACTTTTAACCATGAATTCTGGAAAGAGAAAGACCGAGAAATACAGTTTCAAGGATCCCAAGATAAATGAGTTGATCATTCTAATCCCAGAGATTGAGTGTCCTGCAGACTTTCAGAAGAAGTATGGATCCATTATTCCTCTCATGAAGCTGAAGATGAAGGAGGGTTTTCTCTCGACCTTGGTCCAGTTCTATGATCCGGTGTATCACTGCTTTACTCTTCCCGATTATCAGCTGATGCCTACACTGGAAGATTATTCCTATCTATTTGATTTACCTGTTACCGATCGTGTTCCTTTTACTGGTTTGGAGGGTGAGCCAAAACCACATGAGATTGCTGCTTTCATTCATCTCGGGAAGTCTGAGGTGGAAGCCCATATGACTACTAAAGGAGGGATTAGAGGGTTACCAGCTCAATTCTTATTGGAGAAGGCTCGTTACTTTTCCAGAATGAAGAGTACCGTTGCTTTTGAGGCCATCTTTGCTTTACTTGCTTATGGATTATTCTTATTCCCTAATGTGGACAAATTTGTCGACATTAACGCTATTAGGATTTTCATGATTGGAAACCCAGTTCCTACACTGTTGGGTGATGCTTATTACTCTGTTCATCTTCAGAGTTCTTATCATGGGGGAATGATTATCTGTTGCACGCCTTTGTTGTACCGGTGGTTCATCTCTCATATGCCTCAGTCTGATGCTTTTTGGGATGTCAAGAAGGAACCTTGTTGGGCTCCTAAGATAATGGCACTTACTCACTCGGATATCGATTGGTATCATCGAGCTTATCAGGATATAGAGATTATTAACAGTTGTGGTAGTTTCCCTAATGTACCTCTTCTTGGTACAAAGGGAGGAATTAACTATAACCCTGTTCTTGCACGGAGACAACTTGGTTATCCGATGAGGGATAAACCGAACAATATTCATTTGAGTAGTTTCTTTCTAAAGGAAGGAGAAGACCACATGGAAGCTAGGGAGCAGATTGCGAAGGCTTGGCATCACATTCATAAGAAGAGTAGGAAGTATTTGGGACCTAGAGGTGCTGTTTCTTTGGAGCCATATCTTCAGTGGGTCCGATCGAGAGCCATTCAGTTGAAGATGCCGTATACTCGGGAGACACCCATGTCTGATCTGTTTGTGAAGACCACTCCTCCCTTATTAGATAATCTAGAAGAGCTGCAGCTTGCTTTGGTTAGGATGTGTGATACGGTGGCAGAACCAGACTGTTTTAGGAAAATGCGGGTTTGCATTTTGCGTTTGTGTTTGCAAAATGTCACGGTAAGCAAGAGTTGCCACCGACTTTTATTTTATCCAACTGGAATGGAAAACAAGCACATAAAAATTCCTTTTTCGAGATTTTTGAGTACGGGGGTAGATTATAGAAAGGGAAGGTATTAGCACCCTTTCTATCCGTGGTTTTCCACGGGCTCTTAGGTACTTGCTCATTATTTTAAAAATTTCTTCCGTGTTTGTGTGTTTTGAAAGGTTTTTGTTTTACTTTGTTTTAACCCTTTTATTAGTCCTCAAGAGTGTTACGAAGTGTTTTTGTAAACTTTGTTTGAAAAGAGTGTAAGTGTGGAAAAGTTTGATTTTGAGCTAGTACCTACTAACATCTACCTACTCAAAAAAAGAATGTTTATGTTCTTGTTTCCTTTAGACAGCGCTATCCCATTATTAGTTAGTAGGTAGCACCGTCGTTGGAGTTGTAAGGGTCAATTCGAAAGGGACGTACGATCACTAAAGCAATGTTAGGACGTCTTAGTAATAACCCTAGTGTCTTAAGATCATATTCGAGGCAACTTTTCTGAGGCAATATTTCCGAGGCAACATTTCTGAGGCAACCTTTCCGAGGCAACATTTTCGAATGGGACTTTTGATCTTTGTTTAGACGAGAGGGAAACCACTAAATCACCCTATACTTAATGATCGTTTACCGAAGGCAACCGAAATGAGAGTATACCCTAGGAGTGCGCATGTGCGAGTGATTTGATTTCAAGTTATTATCTTTGCACATTTAGGGTTTGCTAACCATTTTAAAATTAACATACATTCTTGTCATGCAATCCTATTATCATACATCTAACAGTTAATATTTGCGAAAATTAAAATGCGAGAAATAAAACTACGCTATTACAAGGCTTCGGGGAGGGGGATTAATTACATAGCCAAAAACCCGTAAAATGATAAATAAAAGAAAAGTCCTAATTAAACTATTACATACCATGAGCAGTTACATTAATATCGTAAAAAATAATAAATGCGCACGATGAATCGAGAACGAGAAAAATTAGGGTTTTGACCCCGTCTAAACCTAATTGAAAGACAAATCATTTTTTTGTAGTTTTTGATTATTTTGAGAAAAATAAGGTCTTAATTAAATAAATACAAACCTAATTACTAATTTATTTAAGTTAAGAAAAATAATTAATTTGACCTATTTTTGCATTTTTTTTTATTTTAAGAAAAAGAAAAATAAAGATTAAATCAAATAAAACCCCAATTTTCTAATTTATTTTAAGTTATTTATAAAAGGTTAAAATTGGCCTAAAATTAAATTAAGCTAGTATTAAATTAATTTTGACAAAATAAATAAAAAAACCTAAATTCTAATTTGACGAAAATTGATTTTATGAATTTTTGTAAAAAAGAATTAATTTTTGTGTGAGAAAACAATTTAAACAAAAATAAATAAATAAAATAAAAAGAAAAAAGAGAGAATTGGGCCTGGTGTTAGTGGTAAGAAGGGGGGTGTTAATCTGATTTTTAAGCCCAAAAGACCTTGGCCCATGTTGACCTTTCTGATCCCATGTTGCAAGTTGACTAGGGTACATTGTAGACCTCCAAAGGATGGCTTTGGATCCAGCTTGTTGGAAATCTGGTTGGCTGTTCTTTGAGGGCGTATGGTGTTCTCCATGCCTGTACACGTGCCTGATTATGCAAGAAGTAAAATTATTAAATAATATGGGGGACCTGGGAATCGAACCCAGGCCCTTTCGCAATTTCCAATGCCTCCTGATCAACTGAGCTAGCATGCTTTGTTGTACAAAGAAAGGCAAGCAAATATTATATTAGTAAAACAAGATTAGTATAATGAAAACACACGAATTTTGAATGGGCCATTCAGGCCACGCCACACCATCATCTTCTCCAGTGTCCGTCGTCTTAGGTAAAATGACTTTTACCTATAAACGTTCTCTGTAGGTATAGCCCCTGCGTATTTCCAGAATCTCATACAAGCATGATAAATGAAAACTAATGGTACATGTCAGTTCGCCTTGGCCTCGTGAACACCATAGTGCCCCTCTTTTGGGCCAATTTTACCTGCATGAGAAAACCCTAAAACGAGCAAGGAAAACCTAGAAATGGTGGATCTCTGTATGGTTAGCAAAAATGCAATTAATTATTACCATTAGCTTGCAAATGTCTCAAAGATTCAAAATATATCCATAACATATGCTAACAATGCCAGAATTATGAATTGCAATTTCAAAAAGTAGGGATATCGTGAGGTGCTTACAGTGTGTATCTGGGAACGAAAATGCTTGTTGATGATTGGGATAGACTCCTTGAATGCCCAGCAAGCGAATGAGATAGCTGGGAAGGCTTGAGATAGCCTGGAACTATGAAATCAGATTGCCACTTTTTCTTGATTTTTTGAAAGTTGTTCTTCTCTTTTCACGCCTCTAACCCTTCTGTTTTTGCTTTGGACTTGTTCAATATATATCATAGAGTCAATTAGGGTGAAAGGTTTGCATCAAATCCTTGCAATTATGAAGATTTGATCCTTGATTCACCCATGCATCAAATCTTTCCAAAACAAGAAAAATTCAATCTTTTTCTGTCCAAACAAACCTTGCACTATTTGATCTCATTTCCAGCTATTCATGGACCTGAAATATGCATAAAATCTCAAGGTTTAAATGATTTTTGATATTTTCATTATTTATTATTGATTTTATTTGATTTAAATGAAATAAAAATCAAAATAAATGACAAGAATAAAATAAAGGCAAGTGGGAAGAATCACGGGTCGTGGATCATGTTACAAACTCAATGCGAGCACAAAAAGTTGGGCCCATTTGACAAAAATTGCCATTTTGGCCACTTTTGACTCTTGGTAATTTTGCAAAAAAGGTCAACTTCACCAATGCATAACTCCTTCAATTTTGAGCATAGAGATGTGTTCTTGGACTTTTTAGAAAGGTCAAGATGTCCTATAAGCAACCCTTTTGGTCTCATATCAATTGAATCTTCCATGTTCATGTATGAAGCTTTGACAAAAAAGGTGTTTTTGTTGACTTTCCAAAATGACCTATAATGTCCAAATTCATAACTTCTTGTGAGTGCATATTTTGAACTTGGGATCTGAAGATGAATTGTAGGGTATTGCATCCTCTTAAAAATTAGCTTTGTATGGGTCATTCTTGATAAAGTATGAGAATGTTATGCTTGGTCAAAGTTGAGTTGACTTTTCCTACAAAACCCTAATTTAGCAACTTTTGGGTTTTGATGAATTGTGAGCAATCCTTGAGGAATCATGATCAACCATTGATCAAATGATGAATAATAATTCAAAATGAGGATGTTGACCAAAAATATTGAAGTTTGACTGTATGTGGGTCACAATTGACTTTTGCCCTAGCACAATCGATTTTCAGGCCTTTGAGCTATAGACTGGGCAAACTTTCTCTGCAAGACTTGAAACTTGACATGGATGATATTGAGAACATATTAGGACAATGGTGAGAATTTGGGATCCTTTTGATTCAAACATCTTGATGCAAACTGAAACCCTAATTTGAGGTAGACAGTCTTAGGAGAGAGTTTATCTGGTCAACCCTTGGACTTCCTTGAGCAATTTGTGGATCTCACTTGAAATGTATTGAGAAGTATGGGAGGGAAAATTTTGGGGTACAACAGCTGCCCCTGTTCAATCTTCTTAAACCTGAGGATGTAGATTGGCTGGCTTGCCTTTCGTGATCAAAAGGTGGAAGATGGTTGAACACTAGAGTGCCTAGAAATTTGGACTCGCATGAAGTGGTACTTGTCTTGTGATGTTAGGAATGGGCTTATAGATGCCATTTGGAGATTGATGACAGAGGATGGGCTTAAAGATGCCATCCGAAGGAGTGTCGATCGCATAAGAGATTCCTTTGCGAGAATCCGTATACCTGTTGTTGAGGAAGACTATGCTGGGGAATACGTTTTTTTTGTCTTGGGAGAAATAAAATTTTAGGAGTTTCAGTCGTCCGTTATTCTACTGGGGAATCATCTCTTGGTCAAAGAGGTGAAAATGAACTACCATCTGGTCGTGATCTAGGCTTCATAGTGATAAGATCGACTGCTATCTGGTCGTGCTCCAGGCTTTACAATGACTTAACAAGGAGATGAGATTAAAACTTGCTATCCGGTCGTTCTCCAGGCTTCGTAATTTCTCAATTCTTATCTGGTCGTACTCCAGGCTTTAGAAGGAATTAAGTTGTTATCCGGTCGCATCTGGGCTTCAACTTGAATTTAGGGCCCACTAATATTCGGTCGATTCCGGGCTTGTTAGTAATTGTCCAGGTAAACTGCTATTTGGTTGAAATCCAAGCTTCGCAGTGTCCCATACTATTATCTGGTGGATTCCATGCTTCAGTCCTTTACCGCTATCTGGTCGTAATACAGGCTTCGCAACTTTTTACTTCTTATCTGGTCGTATTCCAGGCTTCAGAAGAAATCAAGTGGTTATCCAGTCGCATCCGGGCTTCCATTTTATTTTAAGGCCTACTAAATATCCGGTCGATTCCAGGCTTCTTAGTAATTGTCCATGTAAACTGCTATTTGGTCGAAATCCAAGCTTCGTAGTGTCCCATACTATTATCTGGTTGTAATCCCAGGCTTCAGTGTCTTTTACCGCTATTTGGTCGTAATCCAGGCTTCACGATGTATTATATTATTATCTGGTCGAATCCAGGCTTCATGGTGTTTGGAGAAATCAAGATATTATCCGGTCGAATTCAGGCTTCATAACTTGCATTAAAGATATACCACTATCTGGTCCACTCCAGGCTTCATAGTATTCTTGGCTGCTATCAAGTTTCACAATGTCTTATACCATTATCTGGTCGAGTCCAGGCTTCATGGTGTCTTATATTGCTATCTGGTCGTAATCCAGGCTTCACAATAACTTGTTGAGCCGTAATCCAGTCGATTTCCGGGCTTCACGGCTTGTGTTTATGATATACCACTATCTGGTCGATTCCAGGCTTCATGGTGTCTTTGTACTGCTATCTGGTCGTAATCCAGGCTTCACAGTAACTTGTTGGGGATTAAACTATTTTTTGGTCGATTTCCGGGTTTCATAGCTTGAATTTAAGATAAACCACTATCTGGTCGATTCCAGGCTTCGTGGTATTTTGGTACTGTTATTCGGTCATTCTTTGGGCTTCACAGTATGATGGAGAAATCAAGATACTATCCGGTCGAATCTGGGCTTCATAGCTTGAACTGGAATAGAAATCTTAGCATCGATTTGACTGAACTAGAGAAAAAACTTGTGAGAATTTGATTGCATCTTTCCCTGAAAGGTAAAGAGTTAGTCGTATGTAATGTCATGATGCATGATATGTATCGAGTAATGATGTTCTCAAAATAAATGAGATTGTGCTACATGATTTATATGCGTATGCCATGATGTATGGATATGCAATGTTTTTATGATATTCTCTAGTTAGGGAAAATAAATCCCGGACTGCTTCTGGAGAATTTAGAGAGTTGAATTCTTCGTTCTCGCTAGGGATAACGATCGAAGATGTTTTTGAGAATAAATTGGCGGGAGAATAACTCTGCTAGAGAATAAACTGGTGAGAGAATGACTCTGTGGGGAAGAGATACTTTGTCAGAAGATCTGCTGATTTGGAGAAATAACCTCGGCTGGGGATGAATACCGGTGCTGGCGATAATGAACCCTGTTGGGGATTGTGTTTCTGCTTGTGGAAGAAATAAAGTCCACTGGGGATAGTCTTCCATTGTTGGTAATAGATGAACTCTACTTGGGGAGAATTAACACCGATGTTTTTGGGTATTTCTTACTCTGCGGGGAGTGTATGCATCTTTAGTCATATGCTCCAGCTGGGTCTATCCTTGTACCTGGTGGATAGAGCAACTGTAAGGTTTAGACATTTCTTGTTTGCCCCTGTTCCTGGAATTACGAGCAATTGTCTTTTGTTTCGCATGTAAATATTTATGAGCAACAATTATTTTCAAATGCATATATCAAAAATGAATCATTAGACGTTCTTGCAAAACAAAACAGGAAAAGAAAAACAATTTTGAAATTTATTGTAAAATGAATTGTATTGATTTTGAAGTTGGCCTATAATAGGCGTTTTGTACAAAAGGCTGACGTCCTGGTAAGAGAACGCCGCCGAATGATAGAATTTATACAATTTGTGAAAAACAAAGAAAAACAGCTATGTGAACAATCCCACTGAGTTCCAACTCTGCTATTGCCTTTATATCTTTGAGCGTCTCATCACTTTGCTACTTGGTTGAAGGTAGATAAGATTGATTGGCGTTACCGAAGTCTAGTTGCAAGATGATCCAATGAGACATAGTGTTACACTTTAATCCCTAATTTTTGCCTGGACCGCCCTTTCGGGTTTTTAGTCCACCAGGATACCCTTTTATACCCAAGCCGCCTTTTCAGGTTTTCGACTTTCCGGGTGTACAGTTTTTTTATTTTCATCCCTTACTTTTGCCCGAACCCTTTTGATTCGCCGGGAAGCCCTTATTTTTGCCTAGGCCAGTCAACCTAGCGGGTCTTTGATTATGCGTAGTTTTTTTTCACTATGTCTGCATTGACGGGGTGAGGAAGGTCGTCATGATCCATGGTGGTTAGAATCATAGCTCCTCCTGAGAAAATGTTCTTAACCACAAATGGCCCTTCGTACGTAGGGGTCCATTTTCCCCTGGGATCACCTTGCGGAAGTATGATGCATTTTATCACTAGATCCCCGACTTGATACTCTTGTCATCTAACTTTCTTGTTAAAAGCCTTGATCATCCTCTTTTGATACGTCTGACCATGACAAATAGCAGTAAGTCTTTATTCATTGATTAAGTTCAGTTGATCAAGCCGGGTCTGGATCCAATTGTCCTTGCTCAAACCTGCATCCTTCATAATCCGGAGAGAGGGTATCTGGAATTCAATGGGTAAGACTGCCTCCACGCCATACACCAAGGAGTAGGGTGTTACCCCTGTCGATGTCCGTGCTGAGGTATGGTACCCATGAAGAGCGAATGGTAACATCTCATGCCAGTCTTTGTATGTCACCGTCATCTTCTGCACAATCTTCTTGATGTTCTTATTAGCCGCTTCAACAACCCCATTCATCTTCGGCCGGTAGGGAGAATAGTTATGATGCTGTATCTTGAACTGTTTGTAGAGCTCGGTGATCATTGTATTGTTGAGATTTGTACCATTGTCCGTAATGATTCTCTCTGGTACACCATATCGACAAATCAAATTATGTCGGATAAACTGTGCCACGACATTCTTGGTTATTGTAGCAAAGGAAGCTGCTTCAACCCATTTCGTGAAATAATCAATAGCCACCAGAATGAAACGATGCCCGTTGGACGCAGTAGGTCTGATCTCGCCAATCATATCGATGCCCCACATTGCAAAGGGCCAAGGTGCTGTCAAAAAATTCAGAGGAACTAGAGGTACATGCACCTTATCTGCATAGACTTGTCACTTATGATAGGTTCGAGAATGCTGATAACAGTCGGCTTCCATAGTAGACCGATAATATCCTGCCCGTAGGATCTTATTCGCCATGGTATGTCCACTGGAATGAGTTCCGAAGGTACCTTCATGTTGCTCTGTCATGATCCTTTCTGCCTCGCATTTGTCCACACATCGCAGTAAGGTCGAATCATGGTTACGCTTATAGAGGACACCATTACAGATGAAGAACTTCGTAGCGAACCTTCTCAAAAACTTCTTATCATTAACAAATGCACCCTCGGGGTACTCTTGAGCCTCAAGATACCTCCTTACCTCGTGAAACCAGGGTTTATCTGCTACCTCTCCAGTCTCGATGTAACAACAATGTACAGGTTCATCCAACCTCTCAATGGTAATCTGGGGAGCTTCATTGGCCCACCTGACTTTGAACATAGAGGACATGGTAGCTAGCGCGTCCGCTAGCTGATTCTCCTCTCTCGAGAAGTGTTCAAAGGTTATGTCTTCAAAGTGCGGAAGAAATTTCAGTACATACTCCTTGTAAGGAATAAGATTTGGGTGCTTCGTATCCCACTCGTCCTTAACCTGACTGATCACTAGAGTAGAATCTTCGAATACACTCAAGAACTTAATCCTTTTACCCATACTCAAAAGAACAACCTTCTTCTTCTTCTTATCTTTCTCTTTCTCTTTCAGGATGAGAGCTTTCAAATCCTCTTGCCCCTTAGCCAAGCTTAAGAACATCTCTTGGAATTGGGCATTTTGCACCTGAAGATCTTTGATAGCTTGATCAGAAGACATAACTGCTAAAATAAACAGCGAAGAAGATGAGAAGCCTGTAATGGTACCTGTAATGATGTGCATGATAATGGGATTCGTATGTAATGATTTCAAAGACTTTGGGAGATTTAAATTTGTAAAACAAAAATAAAACAAACTTTATTAGATGAACTTGTAAAAATGTTTAACAATGCCTTTGAGGCGTTAGAAAAGAAATAAATGGAAAATAAGTCTAAACTAGAAAAAGAAAAATCAGAAATCCCATGGACGCTTCCCCTTGGTGCTGACGTAGTCATTGATCATTCTTTCATTCTCGAGTTTCCTAGTGAGCTTCAAGATCTTCCTTTCTTGCTCATGGTACTTTTCCCGGTAGGTATCCCTCTCCTCTTTCAGCTGAATCCAAGATCTCTTCAATGCCCCAAGATCAGTGGGCATGTATGGATAAAGGACTGTATAAGGAATTCCTTCTTCATTGGTAGGCTCCACAATTACTGGCAACACAGCTTCATAAGGCATCCCAAGCTTCTGAGCACGAGCTCGGACCCACTGGAGATAAGGCTGCATAGGGAGAGAAGTCCTCGGTCCTACCTCTTGAGGGTCAGATCCGTTTACCATGCCCCAGGCTCGAATAAACCTTCGGCGATACTCGTCTACGTCTTCCTTGCAGTCAAATGCAATATCTGTAAGGAGTAGCTCATGAGGACCGTCTCTCCGAGCACGACCGAATTATCACAAAGCTAAGCAAGGACTGTAGGTTATACCCCCTCTGAGCAATGGGACATTAGGGTATCCCCCACATCGATCAATGACAACAATGTTTTCCATAGCCTTAGAACTCCAAAGAATGACTGTATGGGCATGGGACATTATCCTGTAAGACCATCCTAAACCTTCCTCATTCTTTAACACGGACTTGGGGAGGTGCGAAATAAACCACCTCACCAGCAAAGGCATGCAACACATGAGGGTCCCTCTTCTTCGCACAGTACGAGTGTAGAGGGCATGCAAGATATCACCCAGAAAAATGGGTACAAGATTGCGGGACAGGAAGATCTTAATCGCATTCACATCTATGAAGGAATCTGGATTCGGGAAAAGAACCAAACCGTATATAAGAAGAGCCAAGATGTCTTCAAAAGCCTGAAAGTCCAAGTTATCCCAAAATAGTTGATCTTGATCCATCAGAAACTTGGCTAAGAAACCTTCAACCCCGCTTCGTGTTTCCCAATTAGATACTACATCAGCCCGTTTCAAATGTAGAGCTAAAGAAATGTCTTCTAGTCTAGGAGTCTCTTCCAAACCTGTGAAGGGAATTTGCTCAAGGATGGATATACCCAATAATTGAGAAAACTCTTCCATAATGGAAACTAGCTGATAATCCGGGAAAGTGAAGCAATGATGCACTGGATCGAAGAACTGGAAAAGCACACTCATCATCTGCTCATCAAACTTTGAGGTAACCAGGCTAAGAAGCTGACCATGTCTTCTAATGAATGAAGAAGTATTAGAAACTCTCGAGGCTAAATCTTTGAGTTGAGCATGTATTTGCACAAAGTTAACTCATATGGTGTTTCTACGCACGGAAGCCATAATCTGCAAAACAAAACAAAGATAAATCCCCTCGGTCTTTGAAATGGTTAGTATAATGAAGTATGCATGCTATGTTATGATGCATGATGTCATGATGAAACACACAATATGTATAGCAAATAACAAACATGGTAAAGGCAAACAAGTCAGACAAAAGCCCTTAAGTTTAAGGCTTGCATGGGGTCTAGATATTACCCTCTTGAAGTTCAGTTGGTTTCAACCTGTCCTAATAATAGTAACCGGGTTCTAGAGGTTCTCAATATCACTGACCATCCTCCATCGGTCATGGTTTCAGCTCACACAATCTTTTCTTGCGGCTGGAACTATCTCAAGAGTATGGTCTCAATGAGTGTAGTATCGAGTATCAACCATTTCTCAGCTTTACACTGAGGCCGGCTATCTCACTACTTCCTACGGGCCAATTTGGTCAATTATGGGTTCTAAGGTCAGTTGATGCTTAACGACACACATAGCAGCCCCGTATTCTCCTCTTTTCTCCAAAAGGGATACCGGTACCAACCAATGTGCCACATCAATGTAGCTACTTGTTGTACCCCAAAAATTTCCCTCCCATATTTCTCAAAAAAGTTCAAGAAAGATCCTCAAGTTGCTCAAGGAAGTCCAAGGGTTGACCAGACAAACTCTTTCCTAAGGCAGTCTACCTCAAATTAGGGTTTCATGTTGCATCAAGATACTTGAGTCCAATGGATCCCAAATTCTCACCATTGTCCTAATATGTTCTGAATATCATCCATGTCAATTTTCAAGCCTTGCAGAGGAAATTTGCTCAGTCAATTGCTCAAAGGCCTGAAAATCGATTGTGCTAGGGAAAAAGTCAACTGTGGCCCACATACAGTCAAACTTCAAGATTTTTGGTCAAAATCCTCATTTTAAAGTATTATTCATCATTTGATCAAGGGTTGATCATGATTCATCAAGGATTGCTCACAATTCATCAAAACCCAAAAGTTGCTAAATTAGGGTTTTATAGGAAAAGTAAACTCAACTTTGACCAAGCATAACATTCTCATACTTTATGAGAAATGACCCATCCAAAGCTCATTTTGAAGAGTATGCAATTCCCTACAATTCATCTTCAGCTCCCAAGTTCAAAATATGCACTCACAAGAAGTTATGAATTTGGACATTATAGGTCATTTTGAAAAGTCAACAAAAACACTTTTTTTGTCAAAGCTTCATACATGAATATGGAAGACTCAATTGATATGAGACCTAAAGAGTTGCTTAGAGGATATCTTGATCTTTCTAAAAAGTCAAAGAACACCTTCATAGAGTCAAAATTGAAGAAGTTATGCATTGGTGAAGTTGACCTTTTTTGCAAAATTGTCAAAAGTTAAAAGTGCCTCAAATTGCAATTTTTGTCAAATGGGCTCAACTTTTTGTACTTGGATTAAGTTTTTAACATGGTCCAAGATCCCTAACTCTTCCCACTTGCCTTTATTTTATTTCTACCATTTATTTTGATTTTTTATTTCAATTAAATCAATTTAAATCAAAATAAATCATAAAAATATCCAAATCATTCAAACCTTAAGATTTTGTGCATATTTCAGGTATCTTATACAGCTAGCAAGAGGATCAAATCGTTTAAGGCATGGTTGTGCATAAAAATATTGGTTTTGGCTTATTTTGGAAAGATTTTCATGAAAATAAAATCATGATCAAAGATAATAATTGACAAAGATTGAAAGCACAATTGTAACCCTAATTCAATCAGTGGTATATAGTGGACAAGTGCAGACCAAAAACACAAGGTTTTGAGGCGTGTAGAGGGAGAATAAAACTTGAAAAAACTCAAGAAAAGTGGTGATCCGATTTGATACTTCCAAGCATTTTCAAGACTCCCAAGCCATTTCATTCGCTTCCTAGGAGTACAAGGAAGCTATACCAATCAAAAGCAAGCGTTCTAGTGCCCATAATCCAGTTCCACGACCCCCACGGTTTGCCACTATTTCCAAAATCAAATCTCCTTATTCTTGCATCTTTATCATGTTTCAATAGCATATTTATGACCCCTAACGTGTTTGCAAGCTCATGGTGACAATTAATTGCATTTTTGTTAGCTGTATTGAAATCCACCATGGCTAGGGTTCTTTGTCTCGTTTTAGGATCTTTTTATACAGACAAAATTGGTCCACAAGAAGGGCACCATGATACTCAGCAGGCCAAGACGAATTGGTCCACAGCATTAGAATTCATTAATCGTGCTTGTATGTGATTTTGAAAGGGGCAGGAGTTATAGCGACGAACATATGTCTGTAGGTAAAAGTCTCTGACTTTTACCAACGGAGAGGGGAAGAAGACGACCTGCGTGGCACCATCTTATTCGCCTGTTTAAAATCTAGCGCGTGTTTGGTAGCTAGCTTTGCTTTATTTATTTTATTATTTTTGTTTCATATATTAACAAATTGAATCAAGTGGCCCAGTGGTAGCCAAGGAGGCGCTAAGGCATTAGATGGCATGAGGTCAGGGGTTCGACCCCTGCCTCCAAACATTTGAAATTTTCTTAAATTTCCTTTACAGATTCCATATCCCACACAGGCGTAAAGACCACCATATGCACTCAGGATTCAACCATTGGATCTCCAGAAGGCTATATCTGAAGGCCATCACATGAAGGACCATGATGCACCCTGGTCAATGCACAACATGGAATCTTGGAAGTCAACGTGGGTCAGATTTTTGGGCCAAAAAATTGCTAATGACACCCCTCCAATTTGTTGATTACAGACCCATTACTCTTTTTCTTTATTCTTTTTATATTTTCTTTATTTAATTTATTTAAATTATTTTACTAACACAAAATTAATTCTTTTTATAAAAAAAAATCATAAAATCAATTTTCACCCAAATTAGATTTGGGTTTTATTTTTTATCAAAAATTAATTCAATTAGTTAACTTAATTTTTTAGGTAAACTTTAATTTTCTTTGTAAATAAATTAAAATAAATTAGAAACTAGGGTTTTTGTTTTAATTTAATTCTTATTTTCTTTTCTTAAAAAAATAACCAAAACATAAAATTAGGTCAAATGTAAATAATTTTCTTAATTTAATTTAATTAGTAATTAGGTTCATATTTCATTTAAAACCTTATTTTTTGAAAATAATCAAAAACAACCAAAAACAACCAAAAAATGATTTTTCTTGTAATTAGGTTAGACGGGGTCAAAACCCTAATCTCCTCTCACGATTCACCGCGCGCGTTTATTTTATTTTACAATATTGATGTAATTGCTCATGGGATGTAATAGATTAATTAGGACTTTTCGTTTATTTTTTCGTTTTAGCGGGTTTTTTTGGCTATGTAATTAATACCCGAAGCCTTGTAATAGCGTAGCTTTATTTTCTCGCACTTTAATTCTTGTAAATATTAACTATTAGATGTATGATATTAGGGTTGCATGACAAGAATGTATGTTAAATTTAAAATGGTTAGCAAACCCTAAATGTGCAAAGATAATAACTGAAATTGAATCACTCGCACATGCACACTCCTAGGGTATACTCCCACTTCGGTTGCCTTCGGTAAACGATCATTAAGTATAGGGTATTTTAGTGGTCGCTCTCTTTTCTAAATAAAAGATCAAAGTCCCGTTCAGAAATGTTGCCTCGGAAAGGTTTCCTCGGAAATGTTGCTTCGAATATTGATCTTAAGACATTAGGGTTATTACTAAGACGTCCTAACATTGCTTTAGTGATCGTACGTCCCTTTCGAATTGACCCTTACAACTCCAACGATGGTGCTTCCTATTTCTCAATAGTAGGATAGCGCTGCCTAAAGGAAACAAGAACATAAACATTCTCTTTTTCGAGTAGGTAGATGCTAGTAGGTACTTGCTCAAATCAAACTTTTTCACACCAAGCACTTTTTTAAACAAAGTTTTCAAAACGACTTCGTAACACTCTTGAAGACAGAAGCAAGGGTTAAATAAAAGTAAAACAAAAACTTTTTTCAAATCAAACACACACAAGCAATTTTGAAAATGATGAGCAAGTACCTAAGAGCCCGTAGAAAACTATGGATAGAAAGGGTGCTAATACCTCCCCTTTCTATAATCTACCCCCCCGTACTCAAAATCTCGAAAAAAGGAATTTTTCTGTACTTTTTTCCTTTCTAGTTGGATAAAATAAAAGTTGGTGGCAACTCTTGCTTACCGCGACATTTTACGAACACAAACGCAAAACGGAAACCAACATTTAAACAGTCTGGTTCTGCCACCGTATCACAGAACTGGAGACTCTGCTGGGGACTTAATAAGTGGGGTATACCTTAGGATTAGTTCATCATATTTGCTTCTATTGTTAGATTTTTTTTCTTTACCTTTGAGGGCTTTGTATCGGGAGTTACTATAGATCCTAACCCGGATCTGGAGGACACCTTTTAGGTAAGTAGCAATAAACTGTGAGGGAACTGTACGGCGTAGACTGATATGGTTGAAGTAGTAGCTACATTGATGTGGCACATTGGTTGGTACCAGTATCCCTTGTGGAGAAACAAGGAGAATACGTGGCTGCTATATGGGTCGTTAAGCATCAACTGACCTTAGAACCTATAATTGACCAACTTGGCCATAGGAAGTAGTGAGATAGTCGGTATCGGTGTAAAGTTGGGAACTAGTTGATACTCGATACTACACTCATTGAGACCATACTCTCGAGATAGTTTCGGCCGCAAGAAAATATTGCGTGAGCTGAAACCATGACCGATGGAGGATGGTCAGTGATATTGAGAACCTCTAGAACCCGGTTACTATTATTAGGACAGGTTGAAACCAACTGAACTTCAAGAGGGTAATACCTAGACCCCATGCAAGCCTTAAACTTAAGGGTTATGGTGTGACTTATTTGCCTTTGCCATGTCCGTTATCTGCTATACATGTTGTGTGTTTCATCATGACATCATGCATTATAACATAGCATGAATACTTCATTATACTAACCATTTCAAATACCGAGGGGATTTATCTTTGTTATGTTTTGCAGATTATGGCTTCCATGCGCAGAAACACCATCTGAGTTAACTTTGTGAAAATACCTGCTCAACTCAAGGATTTAGCCTCGAGAGTTTCTGATACTTCTTCATTCATTAGGAGACATGGTCAGCTTCTTAGTTTGGTTACCTCCAGGTTTGATGAGCAAATGATGAGTGTGTTATTCCAGTTTTTCGATCCAGTGCATCATTGTTTCACCTTCCCAGATTATGAGTTAGTTCCCACTATGGAAGAATTTTCTCACTTATTGGGCATATCCATCCTCGAGCAGATGCCCTTCACAGGTCTAGAAGAGACTCCTAGGCCAGAAGACATTGCTTCAGCTTTACACTTGAAAAAGGCTGATGTAGTATCTAATTGGGAGACACGAAGCGGGGTTAAAGGTTTCTTAGCAGAGTTTCTAATGGATCAAGCTCAATTGTTCTGGGATAACTTGGACTTTCAGGCTTTCGAAGACATCTTAGCTCTCCTTATCTACGGTTTGGTTCTTTTCCCGAATTCAGATTCTTTTGTGGATGTGAATACGGTTAAGATCTTCTTGTCTCACAATCCTGTGCCTACCCTCTTGGGTGATATCTTACATGCCCTCTACACTCCTACTGTGCGAAGAAGAGGGACTCTCATGTGTTGTATGCCGTTGTTGGCGAGGTGGTTTATATTTCCCCTTCCCAAGTCCGTTTTGAAGAATGAGGAAGGTTTAGGTTGGTCTTACAGGATAATGTCCCTTGCCCATACGGACATTTTTTGGAGTTCTAAGGATATGGAAGGTGTGGCTGTCATTGATCGATGTGGGGAATATCCTAATGTCCTGTTGCTTGGAATCATAGGGGGAATAACTTACAGTCCTTATTTGGCTTTACGACAGTTTGGTCGCGCTCGGAGAGACGGTCCTCATAAGTTACTTCTTAAAAACATTGTCTTTGACTATAAGGAGGACATTGAAGAGCATCTCCGAAGCTTTATACGAGCCTGGGGCATGGTGAACAGGTCTGACCCTCAAGAGCTAGGACCAAAGACTTCTCTCCATATGCAGCCTTATCTCCAGTGGGTCCGAGCTCGGGCTCAGAAGCTTGGGATGCCTTATGAAGCTGTGTTGCCAGTGATTGTGGAGAATACTAATGAAGAAGGTGTTCCTTATACAGTCCTTTATCCCTACATGCCTACTGATCTTGGGGCATTAAAGAGATCCTGGATTCAGCTAAAAGAGGAGATGGATACTTACTGGGAGAAGTATCATGAGCAAGAGAGAAAGATCTTGAAGCTCACGAGGCAACTTGAGAATGAAAGGACGATCAACGACTACGTCAGCATGAAGGGAAAGCGTCCATGGAATTACTGATTTTCTTTTGCTTTTTTAGTTTAGATTTGTTTTCAGTCTATTTCTTTTGTAACGCCTTGAAGGCATTGTTAAACATTTTTATAAGTTTAATCTAATAAAGTTTGTTCATTTCTTGGTTTGCAAATTTGAATCTCCCAAAGTCTTTGAAATCATTCCGTACACATTCGATTATCATGCACATCATTACAGGTATCATTACAGGTTTCTCATCTTCTTCGCTATTTATTTTAGAACAAAATGTCTTTTGAAATACCTACCGATCAAGCCATCAAAGCTCTTCAAGCACAAAATGCTCAATTCAAAGAAATGTTCTTGAACCTGGCTAAAGGGCAGGAGGATTTGAAGACTCTCACCATGAAGGAGAAGAAAAAGAAGAAGAAGAAGAAGGTGGTTCTGCTGAATATGGGTCACAGATTTGGGAATAGGTTGCGACAGGAAGCTGATTTGTCTCATTCATCTAAAGGAGGAGAGAATCAAGAGGAAGAAAAGGGCCCTAGTCATGTAGTCTCTGATAATGACATTGATTTTGATGAAGAACAATATCCTCCTGCTGAGGATAAGTACAAACAACTTGAAGACCGTCTGAGTGCAATGGAGATTTAGAAGATACCTGGTTTGGACTTCAGATATTTGGGACTAGCATCCGGGGTGTTGATCCCTCACAAGTTTAAAACTCCTATTTTTGCTAAGTACAATGGAGTATCCTGTCCAAAGCTCCATCTCCGCTCGTATGTAAGAAAAATACGACCTTACATTGCTGATAGAAATCTGTGGGTTCATTTCTTTCAAGATAGTGTGTCAGGGACTCAGCTTGAATGGTTTTATCAATTGGAAGGAGCTAATGTCCACAACTGGGAGGACCTTGCTGCTACTTTTTACAAGTAATACCAGTATAACACCGACCTTGCTCCCACGGGTACTCAGCTTCAGGGTACATCTATGGGTGCCGGTGAAGGCTTTAAGGACTATGCTCAGAAGTGGAGAGATCTAGCTGGGAGAGTCCAACCCCCTCTGTTTGATAGGGAGTTGGTGGATATGATTCTTGGGACTTTGTCTGGTCCATTTTTCAATCATCTGATCGGCAGTTCATCATCTGGGTTTACTGAATTGATTTTGACTTGGGAGAGGGTAGAAGCTGGTATCAAGAGTGGTAAGATACAGAAAGGTGCTTCATCAAGTGCAGAAAATAGGCCTTTCACCGGAAAGAAGGAAGCTAGTGCAGTTTACAGCTCGAGGAGCCAAAACCGACCTGAACGCCACCAAGCAGTGAATGCGGTAGTAATATCAAGACCCACCGTTGTCCCACAATGCAATAATGAGCAAAGAATAGAGAGACCGCAAAGACAGTATACTCGGCTCAGTATGACCTTGTCTCAAATTCTACCACAACTGTTAAAAACCAACCTGGTAACTCTGAGGGAAGCCCCGAAGAATCCCAGCACCACATCTCCACTGTATAATCCGAACGCCCGCTGCGCCTATCACTCCGATAGCCCAGGGTATGATACCAACAACTGTTGGGCCTTGAGGAATAAGGTGCAAGATTTGATTGAAGCTAAAGAAATTGAGTTTGACGCACCGGAAAAGCCCAACGTCATGACTGCTCCTATGCCCAAGCATGGTCATGGAGTAAATGTTGTGGACGATGATTTATTTGTGACCTCTGTGGAAGATATTTCTACTCCGTTGATGACAGGTAAGAAGAACCTATTATCGGCCAATTTATTTTCGTGTTGTGGCGAAGGTTGCCACCTATGTTCAATCCTACCTACTGGTTGCCATTTATTGAAATCAGGTGTTCAACGCCTGATGGATAATAAAGAGATCCTATTCGAGAAAGCCTTGATTCCGTTGATTCCTGTTGAAGATGTTTCCATCATAACCATTTTCGGCAATCCTTCCAAGGCTTCCTCGAGAAAGCCTGTTAGGATTACATCCGTTCCAAGAGTTGCTCCATTGATCATTACTATTCCTGGTCCTATCCCATACACTTCGGATAAGGCTGTCCCGTGGCATTATGGGGCCGATGTGTATTATCATGGGATCAAACAAGATTTGAAGGTTGAAGAAGTTGATGCTGATGTCAGCAATATTGTCGGGGCTAGCAAGGTCACCCAAAGTGGAAGACTCTTTTCTCCCGAGATTTCCCCTCCGAATGTTCAAAATCTTGTTGCTATTCCATCTGCCAATACATCAGCTACTGTCCCAGTTCATATTCCAGTTAACACCCCTGTCGCCGAGTCATATGACGCTCGAGGAAAAGAAGTCATAGGTGAGCCTGTCCGGATGGAGGAACCTAAGAAATTCATTGTAGAAACCTCTAGGCATGAGATAGAGGAAATTATGAAAATTATCAAGAAGAGCGACTACAACATAGTCGAGCAGCTGGGGTAGACCCCGTCCAAGATCTCCATGTTGTCCTTGTTATTGTGTTAGGAAGCCCATGCAAAGGCTTTAATTGCTTTCATCAAAACTGTGCATGTGCCGCAAGAAACCTCTGCTGATCAATTCAAAGACTGTGTAGCTAGTTTGACCGCTGACAACAGGTTGGGTTTCTCCGACGCAGATCTGACTGCGAAAGGAAGAAATCATAATGATGCTTTGCACGTCTCGATCGAGTGCATGGGCACTACTATGGCCCATGTACTGGTGGATAATGGGTCCTCATTGAATGTTTTACCCAAGAAAGAATTAGACCGTCTGGACTGTGAAGGTTTGGTTCTGAAGCTGAGTAATATTGTGGTTAGGGCCTTTGACGAGTCCAAAAGGATGGTGCACAGGGAGGTGGATATCCCTGTTAAAGTTGGCTCTCATACTTTTGCATCTACTTTCTATGTGATGGATATTCGACCATCTTATTCTTGCTTGTTGGGTTGCCCATGGATTCATAAGGCTGGGGAAGTGACTTCTACGCTCCATCAGATGTTGAAATATCCAGTGAAGGGGAAGATTGTTACGGTACGAGGAGAGGAGGAGTACATGGTAAGCCATCTTAATTCCTTTCGGTATGTGGAGATGGATGGAGAGTTCATCGAAACCATGTGTCAGAACTTTGAAGAGGTCCCCCAGACTCTGGCGTCGACTGAAGTTGTTGCTGAAGAACTTCCAATGAAGATGGCTTCCCTCAAGGATGTCAGGGCTGTAATTAAAAAAGAGGCTCAAAGGGCTGTTTGGCGCGCGCGGATTGGAAGACCTCCTCTGCACATCAGTAATCAGGGAGTGAATGCAATTGAGGATGATGAAAAAGAGTCAGATATCGACAGCTGGATTTACCCGACTACCGACGGTAGATTGAACAATTAGACGGTGAAGGACTTCGTGCCCGTTTCTTTTATTACACAATAATAGACTTTTGTTTTGAGATTTGTAATAAACAGTTTAAAACATTACATCCCGGTGCCTTACCCGAGGCACTTTGGCTTTGTTTGTGAGGGCTTATTATGTGTCATTTTCATATATCATCAATAAAGCATTGGACGTTTTCTTGCATTACAAATTTGGCGCTTCTTGTTTTTCTTTTCTATCTTGCACTTTATCAAAACAGCTATTGTCTTACACACACTCACATATTATAATGCAGATCCACAGCCACTCTGGATCCCGCTTATAACAACTCTGCTACTGTCGATTATGAATTCGAAAATCCGATCAACCAAGCCGAGAACGAAGGTGAGGATGATTGTGAAGTTCCTGGGGAACTTGCTAGACTGTTACTACAGGAAGAGAGGGCCATACAGCCCCATGAAGAGCCAGTGGAATCAGTGAATTTGGGTACAGAAGAAGACAAGAAAGAGGTCAAGATATGTGTAAATCTGGAACCTAGTGTTAAGCAGCGATTGATACAGATGCTATGCGACTATGTTGATATTTTCGCTTGGTCTTATAAAGATATGCCTGGGCTGGATACTGACATCGTGATTCACCGCTTGTCAACTAAAGAAGACTGTCCTCCGGTAAAGCAGAAAGTTCGCTGCATGCGCCCGGAGATGTCTGAGAAAATCAAAGCTGAGGTCATGAAACAGTTTGATGCCAGTTTTCTAGCAGTTACTTCTTACCCGTAGTGGGTTGCCAACGTGGTTCTAGTGTCAAAGAAAGATGGTAAGGTACGAATGTGTATGGAGTATAGGGATCTGAATAGGGCAAACCCCGAGGATGATTTCCCACTCCCTCACATCGACGTTTTGGTTGACAACACCACGCAACTTAAGATCTTCTCCTTTATGGATGGTTTTTCTGGTTACAATCAGATTAAGATGGCTCCCGAGGACATGGAGAAGACGACTTTCGTTATGCAGTGGGGCACCTTTTGCTACAAGGTCATGCCGTTCGGATTGAAGAATGTCGGGGCAACGTATCAGCGCACCATGGTTGCTTTGTTCCACGACATGATTCACCATGAGATCGAGGTGTACGTTGACGACATGATTGCAAGGTCCCAGACTGAAGAAGAACACCTTGACCATCTTCAGAAGCTATTTGACAGATTAAAGATATACAAGTTGAGGTTAAACCCGAACAAGTGCACCTTCGGGGTAAGGTCCGGTAAGCTGCTGGGTTTCGTCGTTAGTGATAAAGGTATTCAAGTGGATCCTGCAAAGGTAAAGGCTATACAGGAAATTCTAGCTCCCCGAACGGAAAAAGAAGTCAGAGGCTTTTTGGGACGTATGAACTACATTTCCCGATTCATTTCACATCTGACGGCTACTTGTGAGCCAATCTTCAAGCTGTTGAAGAAAGATCAAGTGGTAAGATGGAATGATGAATGTCAGGCCGCTTTCGAAAAGATCAAGGAATACCTCCAAGAACCCCCTATTTTGTTGCCTCCAGTTGAAGGAAGACCTTTGATCTTATACTTGACAGTACTCGAAAATTCAATGGGGTGCGTGTTGGGGCAGCATGACGAGTCTGGCCGAATAAAGCATGCTATTTACTACCTTAGCAAAAAGTTTACCGACTGTGAGACCCGATACTCACTGCTTGAGAAAACTTGTTGGCTTTGGCATGGACTGCTCGCCGGCTGAGACAGTATATGCTGACTCACACTACTCTATTGATATCAAAGATGGATCCAATCAAGTATATCTTTGAAAAGCCTGCCTTTTCTGGAAGAATAGCAAGATGGCAGATGATCTTAACTGAGTATGAAATCCAATACACAACCCAAAAGGCAATCAAGGGAAGTGTGTTGGCATATCATTTGGCACATCAGGCCATGGATGATTACCATGAAGTAGTGAAAAACACAAGAAGGGGGGGGGGGGGGGGGGGGTTGAATTGTAAAACTGAAAATCAATGCAATGAACAAGATATTTTTATCCTGGTTCGTTTGATCTCAAACTACTCCAGTCCACCCGTCAAGGTGATTTCGCCTCTCTCCAACGAGGTCTTAATCCACTATATTCAACTGAATATTACAGACTGCTTTAACAACTGCTAAAGCCTTCTTGATGCAAACCACAACCCGGTTTGTCAAGGAAACACTTTCTTACAAAGAAGATAAATCTAAGTGTGTGAATGTTTTCTACAAAACTGTATCACAACTGTGATGTATACACAACTTAAAGCTTAGAAACTAGATTGCTAAACAATGATTGAATAAGAGAATGTGTAGTGTTTAGCAAACTGAGAGAAGGAAGATTATGATCAGCTTTTTGGCGTGTAAAGATTTGGAGAGCATTAGCCAATTCAATCTTCAAAGTCTTGTTTATATAGCACTGAGATGTTGAACGTTGGAGCAATATTCTTGATTCAATGCTAATAACAAACTTTCCTTATCGAGCAGATCTTGTCTGGAATGAGGCCGTTGGTATTAATTTGCTTTCAATGCACAGTACCGTTGCTTACTTAATGCAAGTTATGGCTTGGCTCATTCTGACTCTGCTTGGCTGCTGATGAACTGTTGTGTTTCTTTATCAGAGTGTTGAGTGCAGTTCTGTTCATCAGACTTCAGCATTCACGTGAGTTAATCTTCTGATTCTGACATTCTGATATGGCAACTTCTGATGCTGATGTCAGGAACCAAATTTCTGATGCTGATTAGGTGTGATCTTGCTTATATCAATCAGAGTATCTGCAAATCAGAACGTAATAATTTAGGCAGCAGATAGTTCTTACATGAATCATATAAATAATATATCTTTTCACTTTGTTATCATCAAAACTTAAACATAGGGTAGTAGATTCAAACTTTGTTCTAACAATCTCCCCCTTTTTGATGATGACAAAAACTAGATATTTTTTAAATGAAAATAACGTGAAAAGGTATCAGAGAGATGCATCAGAGTAAGAGGTTATCAAAGATAAGGGATAAAAGGATATCAGAGTTGAGAGATACTCCCCCTGAGTTTATTACTTCCCTTTTTGATTAAAAGTGTTCTTCAGGATCAGATCTTTTTGCCTTTCTTTGAATATCAGAGTATCAGAGTCTTTGACTATCAGAAGCGTTAGATCAGCATATCAGAGCAGAGCTTCAGATCAGCGTATCAGAAGCTTTTCTTGTCAGAGCTTTGCTTTGGATCAGAGTATCAGAGTGGATCAGAGCTTCAGAGCTTTTAGTCTTCAGAGTGTCCAGGAGCTTCCTTGTACCTGTAGACTTTAAGCAAAACAAAAAACATTTTCAAGTATAATAGAGTTAGAATGTTCGAGAATTTCTGTCTAGTTAGCCGTTATTGTTTAAAATATCATTCTTGTTCTCCCCCTTTTTGTCAGCAATCAAAAAGTGTAGGTGATGTGCTAAAACAAATTAAGATCAGAAAAACTTGTCATATTAAAAGGGTTCAGAATCAAACAAAACATATTCAAACAGTACATCAGAAAATTAAAGAAAACATGAAAATGACATGAATGAAAAAACTAAGGTTGGGGAGGAAAGCGTGTGAACAGGTTCTCCAGCATGGCTTTGATCTGATCAGTAGTCTCATTCTGCTTGTGCACCATGCTGACAACAGTGTCAATCTTGATATCCTGCACATCCATTCTTTCTTTCATCTTCTGGTCGTTTTCATCCATCCTCTGCTGCAAACGCATGTCATTCAGCTTCAGCTCTTCCAGAGTCTACCTGTCCAAGGCAGCTTGAGAAACATCAGAAGCAGGAAGCTTCTGAGAGCTTTCTGCAACATCTTCTGCTTGACTTGCTTCAGCTTGAATGGTCTTGTCTTCTTCTGGTTGCACCTTTGAAGCTAGCTGTTTCTCAGACCAAGGTTCACTATCCAGAGGGAGCACAGCTTCCTGAGGCAGCTGACTTTCAACTTCCTTCAGCAGCTTGCTAAAGTTCTGTTGTGCCTGCTCATAGTTGATATCCTGCAACTTGAGGGCTTCAGCACGTACCCAAAGTCTGAATTGTGACCAGAGCTGGTCAGAGGCAGCTGGGTCAATCATTCCAGGACAGACTTGCTTCAGAGAAGCAATCCATTGCTGCAAACCTATTTCAAAATTCATAATACCAGAGCCAACATCTGGTTGTTTTGGTTTTGGGATGGCTATTTTGTGTTTCAGATCAGCAAGACGGTCAAGGCTGGTTAAGTCTATGAATGTCCTGCTGGGGTTTTCGGTGGTTTGCTTGGCAGCTGTTTGTTTTGGAGATGGAGTGGGAGAATCAGAAATTATGATTGGACTGTTTGGTGTTTTGGGAGTATTTGGTGGTGTAGATTCTGGTGAGGATGGCAACTGGGCCATGGTGACTGTTGTTCCACATGGAAGCTGGATTGCCAGAGGTTGTGGTTCAGATGATTGAGGTGAATGAGGTTCAAAAGGTGGAGGAGTTTGAGTTTCAGAGTGATGAAACTCAGGTTGAGGTGATGGTGGATGAATTTCTGGTTGAGGAGAGGGAGACGAAATTGCTGGTTGAGGAGAAGTTGTTGGAATTTCTGGTTGTTCAGGGATAAGGGGTTCTTCTGGAATTGATGAGAGAGGTTGTTGTTGTTCTGGTTCTTCAGCAGATTGCTGTTGTTCTGGTTGTGGAGGAGGGACAATTTGTGGTTCAGAGTTTGGATTGGCGGAGTGATCAGAAGTGTGTTGATCAATGTCAGACAACACTTTGTCAATTGCTGATGTTGTTGAGATTGTTGGTTTGGGATGTTTGGTTCTGGGTCTTCTGAGTTTTAATGCCTCAGAAGGGTCATCTTCTGGTTCAGTTTCATCTATTGTTGGGATGGGGATTGAGATTCTATGAGAGGTTGGAGGAGGAATAGATGTTGGAATAGTAGAAGAATTTAAAACAGAAGCAGCAGATAAATTACCTCTTTTCTTGGGTGTCTGCTGGGATGATCCTTCTGAAGGTGCCTTCCTCTTCTTCGTCTTCTTCAGAGTCACTTCTTGTTGAGGTTGATGCAGATCTTTGATAATCAGATTTGGATCTGTACCATCTGCCTTGCACGCATCTAAGTATCTGAGAACCACCTCTGGTTTAGATTCTATCTCAGAAAATAAAGGAAAGTCACTCAGTGGAACTCTTCTGCTGGTGATATCAACAATAGGAGTAGCTCTGGGTTCCTTTTTGATATTCTCTATCAACTTCATTTTCTTCAAGTTCTTCGCGTTCAAAGGCTTCCCAACTGTTGGTTCAATGGTGCTTAACTCTTGAGCTTCTATCAGATGCTCTATCAGCCTATTCTCTGTCAGAATATCTGATATCAACCTTCCAAAGGGTATCCAATCCCTCTTTGTTCTTTCTTCTTCCCTGGTTTCCTTCACACTTGTCTTGAGGTGGTTGAATAGAAGATGAGCCAAGTTGATTTTTACCTTCTGATCAATAAAGTAGATCAGAAACTGCTGATCCACATTTATGTAATCAGGTGAACTAGTTGGCTTCCTATGGTTGAAGCACCCCATAATTATCTTAGCCCAAACTCTGTGATGATCTTTCAGATCTTTGATCTTGCTGCTGGGCATCCCATGGGTGAAAATCCTTGCAGCTATCACGCCCACGTCAGCACATCTCTCAGCCATATCAATACAGCGGACGCCACCGCCACTGTAACCGATTAACCTTGCTATGTGATCCTCAGTGATCACAATCTTCTTCCCCATAACGAAGGAGGTGACTAGACGCGTTGAAGCCTTCGCATGAATCCAGAACTCCTTGACTAACATAGGGAATGTTGGTCCAACCAACCTGTCAAAACAGCTTTCCCATTTCTGTGCCCTAACTTCTTCTGTTAGGTCAAAACCGTTCTCCTTCAAGCTTCCAAAATCAATGATCAATTCAGATAACACTTCAAGATTCTTCACAGGAGTGAGGAGTGTTCTGAACGGCACTTGATACTGTTTAGATGATGCTTTCTTCTGAGGACCTGCAGAAGCACTGTTGGAGGTTGCCATGTTCACACTAAAAGATTTTGAGAAGAAAATGAGAAAAAAAAGGTTTTGCAAGAGATGAACACAGAAAAATGCAGAGAATGCTTGAGTATTAGTGAGAAATTGTAAAGAATTAGAATGAGAGGTTAATGTGTTTAAATAGAGTTTCAGAATATTTTGAAAAAATAAACGTTTTTAAGAAAGAGAAAAATCATGATTGCGTTTTAAAAGCGTGATTACTTTTATTAAATGCTTGCTGATTTTGGGGAATTTTAGAAAGATACTTAAAAACGGTTACCAGACATGTGTCTCAATGCACCCAATCAGCGTTTTGCCTTCTCAGAAGCGTGCACGCGTTCTGCTTCAGAGATTTGCTGATGATTGGATGACACTTGTTTGATGTAGTGATCAGCACGTCTGTCTTTGAGCTTAGACTCTCAGATCTTTAGACTTGCATCTGATACAATCTGCATGTTCTATCTTTCTGAAAGAAGATTGATCAGAAGTTCACAGTAAAACAATTACATTCTGAAGGTAAATATATGGAATTAAAACATTTTCACTCTGGACAAACTTTCATGCTGAGATGTTTCAGAATGAAATTAAACCTATCTTCTGAAAGGGGTTTAGTAAAGATATCAGCCCATTGATGGTCTGTATCTATAAATTTTAAGTTCAAAATTCCTTTCTGAATATAGTCCCTAATGAAGTGATGTTTTATTTCTATATGCTTAGCTCTAGAATGTAAAATGGGATTCTTACTTAAGCAAATAGCAGAAGTATTATCACAGAGTATAGGAATGTTACTCTCAAAAATCTGGAAGTCTTCAAGCTGACTTTTCATCCAGAGCATTTGTGTGCTACATCCTGCTGCTGCTATGTACTCAGCTTCTGCTGTTGATAGCGCAATTGTTGATTGCCTTTTGCTGGACCAAGAGATCAGATTTTCTCCCAGAAACTGGCAGCTTCCAGAAGTACTTTTACGTTCCACTCTGTCTCCAGCAAAATCAACATCGCAGTAGCCTACTAAGCTGTAATCACTAGATTTTCTATAAAACAAACCCAGATTAGTAGTACCTTTCAGATACTTGAAAATTCGCTTAACAACTCTTAAGTGAGATTCTCTAGGATCTTATTGGAATCTAGCACAGATACAAACACTTAATAATATGTCAGGTCTTGAAGCAGTCAGATAGAGGAGAGAACCAATCATACCTCCGTAGACTTTCTGTTCTACATTTTTGCTTACCTCTTCTCTTTCCAGAATGCACGTGGGATGCATTGGAATCTTTGATGGCTTACATTCTGAGAGGTCAAATTTCTTCAGAAGATCTCTGATGTATTTGCTCTGATGAATGTAAGTTCCCTCTGGAGTTTGATTGATCTGAATTCCTAGAAAGAATTTCAGTTCCCCCATGAGGCTCATCTCAAATTCTGCCTGCATACACTTAGCAAATTTTCTTCCAAGAGAAGGATTAGTAGAACCAAAAATAATATCATCAACATAAATTTGACAGACTAAGATGTCATTCTTAACTGATTTACAGAATAGAGTAGTGTCCACTTTCCCTCTGGTGAATTCATTTTCTAATAGAAAGTTACTTAGCCTTTCATACCAAGCTCTGGGAGCTTGTTTTAGACCATATAGTGACTTCTTTAGTTTGAAAACATGTTCTGGATGTTTTGTATTTTCAAAACCAGGGGGTTGGTGTACATAGACTTCTTCTTCTATATAACCATTTAAGAATGCACTTTTGACATCCATCTGATACAGAGTGATGCCTCTATTAACAACGAATGAAATTAAAAGTCTGATAGATTCTAACCTGGCGACTGGGGCAAAGGTTTCTGTATAGTCTATCCCCTCTTGCTGACTATAACCTTGTGCAACCAGTCGTGCCTTGTTTCTGATGACTTCACCTTGTTCAATTAGCTTGTTTCTGAACACCCATCTTGTTCCAATGACGTTGAATCCTTTTGGTCTGGGAACGAGATCCCATACGTCCTTTCTGGTGAATTGATTCAGCTCTTCTTGCATTGCCAGAATCCAGTCATTATCCAGAAGTGCTTCATCAATAGAAGAAGGTTCAATTAGAGACACAAGTCCCATGAGAGTTTCTTCAGAGTTTCTGAAGCTTGCTCTTGTTCTGATTGGATCTTCCTTTCTTCCTAAGATAGTCTCTTCTGGGTGATCCAAGCTGCTTCTGGGTAATCTCTTCTGAGGTTGATCAGCAGCTGTTGTAGGATTGCTAGCAGTGCTCCTTTCAGACGTTGAAGGAGTGTCTATGTTGAGAGCTTCTGATGACTTGTCTTCAGAACCTGTAAATTCAATTTCCATGCCTGCAAAAACTTCATTCTGCTTTGACTTTTCAGAGTCAAGCTTATCATCAAAACGAACACTGATTGATTCTTCCACAATCTGTGTTTCTGTATTGTATACTCTGTACCCTCTTGAGCGTTCAGAGTATCCTAACATAATACACTTCTGTGCTTTAGAGTCAAACTTGTTCAAATAATTCTTTGTATTTAATATAAAGCAAGTACATCCAAATGGATGAAAATATGAAATGTTGGGCTTTCTGTTCTTCCACAATTCATATGGAGTCTTTTCCAGAATAGGTCTTATTGAGATTCTATTCTGAATGTAGCACGCTGTGTTTATTGCCTCTGCCCAGAAGGTCTTAGCAATGTTTGTCTCATTGATCATGGTGTTTCCAGTGATTTCTGGTAAACAACCGCTAGTCTTCCAAACTATCGAATAATCTTTATTAACGCTACTCAATCTCTCTGGTAACTCACAGGATCGACTAGATTGATCCTAGGACTCCTTGGATATTAAAGTTACTCTCACAATCGAACAATTATTCATGGTTGCTATTGTACAAGTGTTTGGTTTATTTTGATCCTTCTCTCTAAGAGTTTAAAAATGTGGTCAAATTGTACATGAAAACTAAATTATACGAATAAATGCTAATTGTAATGCTGATTGAAGAGACATATAAAACTGTATGAAAAATGAAGTAAATGGTTTCGATTTGCAAAACATTTAACATAAAAGGTTTCTGGAATGTAGAAGTTTAAAATGTGAAGAAAGCGTTTAATGCAATTTTAAGTAAAAGGGTGCGTTTGAAAAACAATACTTGGAAGTAAAGGTATTGAAAGCGTAACAGTTCTCTGAAATATAAAGTGCTCGAAATATAAAGAAAGCAATAAAGAGTAAAACTTTTGAGGAAAAGACTTTGAAATGAAAAGACGATAAATAAAGAAACTTGTAAATGTTATTCGATAAAAAGAAAAGAGGAAAGTACTGGAAATGGTAAAAAGGCTTTCATTAAGTTAGAAATACATGGTGCTATCATACATACATCTCTCTTGCATTCGTTTCCCTTGCCATGTGGTAGTTTGAATGTTATTGAGTATTTTGTATAACAGATATGACACACTGAAATCCTAATACTAAGACTTCTATTTATACTAATTCGACCCTAACGGTCTCGCTATAGGATCATGCCACGTTTCGAACATGCAAGACAATGCTTCTTTCATCTTTCCACGTGTCCCCAAATGCTCCAACACATAACTTTCAAACTTTGAAAGTCCCGCTTCCATTTAAATTTTAAATGCTTTGGTGTTTCTCCGTTTCGAACGCTCTTCCCAAACCTAGCCTCGCTGTTGTTTCGAGACCCCTTTGGATATTTTCCCATGATCACCGTTTGAAGCTTCAAGCTTTGACACACTCATTCGAAACACTGCTTCTGCAACTTCGAAATATGGTGTTCAAATCCATTTCGATCAGAACTTTTAACTCTTTTGAATTCTAGATAACATTATCAAAATCTTCAGCCAACAAATTGCCCCTTTAAAATATGTATTTCGATCTCTTTGAGAAATACCTATTTTAAACATTTATACAAGATTTTGATAGGATTTTCGAATCATCATAACATTTAATGCCTTTGACTCCAGTCACATCAATCGTAGCACCTTTTGAGTTCCTTAACCGCCCAGAGTCACTTCACAGCGTGGAGCAGTTATAAGTAATGATTGTTTTTAAATCACGCCTATTACCTATATCACCTTCTCGCCACCTCTTCATCACACCAACCCATGATCTCCACGTATCACACTTTTACTCGGTGGATGTTTAATCTTCTCATTATAAAACGTCAATTTACTCTTCCTTTTCCTTTTTTACACTCTAAATCTTTCATACTCTGAATTTTCACTCTTCTTCTCTCATAAACAATCTAAGCTCTTAAACAACAAAAATGTCTTCCTCCACCTCTTCCCAACTCAAGAAAGTCTCAAAGAAGAAGGGAAAGACTACAGGAGCAACCATGGAGAGTAAAATCGTCACCATTCAAGGCCAATCTGCTCTTGCTCCTCAAATGATTTCCAAAGAAAAAGAAATGATGTACGCATCACAGGTACTCATCCCTACCCATGTTGCTGGTAAGAGGTTAGCCTTAAATGGTCCTCTTACAGTTTTTGAAATACTAAAGGACACCAGGACAATTTTCCCCGTATGTTATAGCTTCAAACCTTTATTCAACAAAATGGATACCCCTAGGGTAGTAGAATCCCTCAGTTCGAATACCGCAGAAACCCCAACTGTTCCTCCCAAGGACCCATTTGTTTTGGATTATGTAAAAAGCAATTTTAAACCATTTAGATCTTGCCCTACTTCTGATATTGCCTATCAAAATTGGTTCGCGAAAGTAGAAGCCAAAAAATCCCAGCAATGGGAAGAACTAGGCATTTATAACCTCATTAAGCTATCGAAACCTGGATTCACCTATAGCCACCCTCTGCTGTTCGCGTCCCTTTATTTCTGGGATAGTACCTACAACACTTTCCATCTCCCAGGTGGAATGATTACCCCAACTTTCTTTGATATAGCGGCTATTACTGGGCTGTCGCCAGTGGGAGAAACTTATGTTCCTGACAACGAAGAACACTCCAGCATAATTGACTTCGAAGTCAAGTTAGCCAGCTTTTCCAAATTTATCAGCCATTATCATGCTGAAGGGGATAATGTGTCTGACATAGAGCATATTGCATTCTTAACCCTGTGGCTGTCTAGGTACGCTTTCTGCAGTAGATCCCTGCAGGTAGCTAGTAGATTCATTCCTCTAGCTAGGGATTTACACGAAAATCGCAAAGTGTGCCTAAGTGAATTACTCTTAGTTGACCTCTATGAGAGCCTGAGGTCAGCCGTTTCGAGTCTCAAATCCCACACCTCTAAAAACATTCTATTAGCTGGCCCATTTTGGTTACTCCAATTATGGCTAAACGCCATGTTCGAACCTTCTTTACCAACCGCCAACACCATAGATGAGCAAGATTCAGAAATAAGTGATAGGATAGTCGAAGGCACTAGGCTTCGAAGACTAACTCCTAATGATGACAAAGATGACTTCAAGGTTCAATTCTCGAAGTACATCATGATCCTCTCCAAAAGGCATAAGTTCGAAGAGAGCATGGCGCCTTTTGCTTCGAGGACTCATGGACCCTCTTGGTTCACCATGGCTCTCTCAGAAGCCATCAAGAGCAAGGAGATCCAAGATGTATGGAGAGCTTTTTTGCTTCCTAGACTCATCTCTTCAAGGATAACCCCAGCTAAGAATCAAATTCTCCTCTTTGCCTATCAACCAAACTTCGTTTCGAGGCAGTTTGGCTTATGCCAACTGATTCCTGAACCTTTGTTCCAGACTGAGAGCGCCATCAAATCTGGTCGAACTTTCAAGGCAAGGGAAGCCAAGATTCAACAAGAACAATATCAAGGCTTTGCCCAATTTGAGCTGATAGCCTTCGAACCTACCCATCTCGCAGCTAAAGGGTTTCTGGAGTGGTGGATTAAGTTTTATCAAACTTGCATGTTCGATACACTTACAATTCGACAGAAACTAATTGATGCCTTCGATGTGCAGGTACCAGCAAAGAAAGGTATGTTTACTCATGCCAAAGAGATAAAAGCTTTTCAAAATTATTTTGAAACTACTTACGACCCCACGCGCTTGGACTCCACTGTGCATCAAGCAGCTGAGACCTTGAAGGAAAAATTTAAACAAAAAGTTTCTAAGCTAAAACTTCCTTCAGGGCTGTCACCTGAGGATAGGTATAGGTTGGCATTCGAAATGCATCCACCTAAATTTCCCAGATTACCTACCTCAGAACTGGCTCTGGCTTGGTTTCCCCCATATACATGGTGGTTTACTTGCAAAGAGATGTTCAAATATCTTCAAAGGAAACCAAAGCCATCTGAGACTGTGACATGGGCTCGACACTGGCTTCATGATTTCCCAGGACATCTTCGATATGACCTTTCTGCCATGTTAATTAAATCTGATCAAGGCACAGGTGCGAATGCTTGGGAACAATCCCAAATGTCTTTTATTTTCCATATCTTTAACCTTTGCCTTAATTGTTTTGATTTTCAGCTATCAGGATAAAGACTGCTGCCTCGAAATCGAAGGAAGGGAGTGCCTCTCAGACCTCCATTGAAACTACTGAAAAAGCTAATCCACCCGAAACAACTGCTACTGCTGCAACTACAACAACAACAATAACGCCAACAACAAGTGCCCCAATTCCAACGGTAATCACTTAGTTTTTGATGCTTCGAATTCACTCAAGCTTTTTATATCTAACTTCGTTAAAATTCGTTCAGACCAACAAGCTTCCTCCCACTACTCCTAAGAAGCGAAAACCAAGCACTACTGGGGAAGATCCCACTGCTGGAGGAAACTCAAATACTGCTTCGAAGAAGAAGCTAAAGAAAGCTACACCTAAAAGTACTGTTCCGACTAGCGTCTCTGGACTCGACTCCAGGGATGCTGCTCCCTTACCAAAATCCAAAAATCCACCTTCGACCTCCAACCCACAGTTGGAACGCATAGCTAGTAACCTCTCCTCTGAGGGCCCACAGGTAAATCGAACTTCCTCTAAAAATGTTTAACTTCTTATTATCTTGGTGAATATTTTTCTTTAACATTCTGCCACTCTTTGCAGAACATCTTGAATCCCACTTCTACCATTTCGACCTCACCGTCCAGAGCTGCTGCTCCGCTTAACTCCTCTCCTCAAGGAGATTCCAGCAATTTGGTCCAAAACAAAGGTTCTTCCAATGTGGCGGTTTTAGCTGGAACTTCTGAACAGCCAGATGACCAAGGTACCTCCATTCCTCTGAAAGAGGTAAACGAAACGATACTTCAAACGTCTGCAGAGGATTCACAAAGGGTTCTTCAAAAGTCCCCTCTTGAAACTCTTCAAGAGGACCCAAAGGATACTCAGACTGAAGAAGAAAAAGCTGATTCTGGGCGAGAATTCGAAGAATCTGCAGGCGAAGAATCTGAGGAGGAAAACGCCAATGAAGAGGAAAACGCCAATGAAGAGGAAAACGCCAATGATGGTTCGACTGCCGGGACGGAGTCTAACGCACATAGCGGCGAAAGGGATGGTATCGAAGTGGTAGATTTGGACGAAGATGAAGAAGACCAAGAGCACGAAGCAAATGAAGGGGATGGTGATGCAATCAACGAAACCCTAGAGGTTGAAACAAACGTGGTTCCCCTACGCGTGGAATTCCCCCAATCCTCTCCGTCTCGAATGACTGACGAGGAACTGGCACTTCTGAGGCGAAATGACCCCATTGGGTATATGAAGGCAAAGTTGGCTCAGAGGGACGTTCCACTCGCTAGGGCTGGCACAAGTTCAACCAGCTATCCTCTTCCCACAGATGAAAGAGTCGTTCTTCTTAACAAAATTAGGAGAACTATTCTCAATGTGGATATCTTCGAAGTGCTTAAGCAAGATAGTACTGCTTGCTATACTATGAAGGAGCTGCTCACAAAGGTTAATCTTTCCAATTGCTCTTTGCCAGTTAGTACTCTCTTGTTTGATCTTCAGAATTTGTTGGACAACGTAACTGGCTACCTTCTCCAAGACGAATCTGCTGCCAAGAAGGTTCATGAGAAACGCATTGCCATGGATGCCGCCTATGAACAAGCTTCGAAGCTTTCTCAAGAAGCTGAGGATCAGGCTATGCATCTGAAGCAGGCGAAAACTGAATATGAGGCTCGAGCTGAGTCCATTCTTATTTGGGAAAGGCAGATTCTGGAACTTCAGCAGAAAGTTAAGGAGGCTAAGGAACAACAACTAGCCTTCGAAACTAATCCTGCAGGTAACCAATTCGAAGAGCTTCTCAACCGGGGGCTTGCAGAAATGGAGACTGCAGAACAACTTAAAGGAGAAGTGGCAACCTTGGAAGGTGCCAGGCGGTTTGCTCAGCAGAGACTTGAAACATTTCGAAGCACCTTTAATCGATTGAAAAATAATGTTTATTTCTAAATTTTTATATCTCATCTGACCATAACTTTGGTTTTTACATGTAATATTCGAACAACGCCATTTTGGCATTCTTATCTTGCCATCTTGGCTTTTTATAATATTTTGTTTATGTTGTTATTATTCGAATCTCCTGCAGGCTTGGCTTATATTTCTTTAAATATTTCCCATTAACCTTTAGGACACGTTTATCATCCAAGAGTTCTTCGACTTCGTATGCATTGTTTGAGAATACTTTTAATATTCGAAAAGGTCCTTCCCAATGAGGTGACCATTTACCTAACGCTTTGTTCTTCTTATCCATAGGCAATATGACTCTCCAAACCAAGTCATTAATAACGAATACTTTTTTCTTTACCCTTTTATTGTATGTTCTGGCCACTCTTTCTTTTTGCCTCATCAAAATTTCCAACGCATGTAACCTAATTTCGTCCAACTCAACTAATTCATTCATCATCATTTCCCAATATAATGCAGCTGGAATTTCGTTTTGTTTCTGGATTCGAACTGATTGCAGATGAATTTCTACTGGTAATACTGCATCATGGCCGAATGTAAGTTGGAAAGGCGTAGTGTTGGTGGCTTCCTTAGGAGATGTTCTACAAGCCCACAACACTTGGTCCAGAGTTTTATGCCAATTTCTTGGCTTCTTGCCAATATGCTTCTTGATTAATCCTATTATTACTTTGTTTGCTGCTTCGACTTGTCCGTTTGCTTGAGCATAATATGGTGTTGATGTTAGCAATCTGAACCCCATTTCTTGGGCAAATCCTTGCATCTTTCTACCAGTAAATACAGAGCCTTGGTCTGTAGTTATACTTTCTGGCAATCCAAACCTATAGATAATGTGCTTTTGTATAAACTCGATAATTGCCTCTTGATCAGCAACTACCAAAGGTATAGCTTCGATCCATTTGGTGAAATAATCTACTCCTACCGAGATATATTTCTGACCTTTGGACGAAGCAGGATTTATCTCCCCTATCAGATCCAATGCCCATCCTCTGAATGGCCATGGTTTGATGATCGAATGCAACTCACTTGCAGGGGCGTGTTGAATTCCTGCATGTTTCTGACATTCCTCACATCCTTTAGCAAAGTCTATGCAATCTTTGAGCATGCTAGGCCAATACAAACCATATCGAAATAGCAACCATTTCATTTTATGGCCTGCTTGGTGTGCCCCACATGCCCCATTATGGACCTCAGACAATGCTAAATATGCCTCACTTTCTCCTAGGCATTTCAATAATACACCTTCTTGGGTCTTTTTGAACAATTCGTTCCCCATGAGGAGATATGACAATGCTCTATATTTTGTTTTTCTATCCACCTTTAAAGTTGGGTCTGCTAAATAACTCTTTAATGGACTTCGCCAGTCTGTATCTGACAAAGTATTTATGGCTAGAATTTAGAATCCTTGTTTCTCAGCATATCCCAATCTCATACTTTCCAGATCCGATGGTGTGAATCTAGTGGCCATAACTCTTCCCCTTATTTCGACCAAATCTTTAAGATTCTTGGTAGATACTCTATAACCTGAAGCCAACTGCGCTAAGTCATTTGCTTCTTGGTTTTCTAATCTTGGTATGTGTTGAATGTCCATGTATTCAAACTTTCGTAATAGCCTATTGACTATGACGAAGTATACCATTAAATTTTCCTTTATGCACTTGTATTCTTTTGTGATTTGTTTGACCACCAATTCAGAGTCTCCTTTAATTTCGACTCTGGTTGCCCCCAATTCCAACAAAGCTTCAAGTCCAACAATGAGCGCTTCATATTCAGCTTCGTTGTTCGAACAACGAGGACCATCCAATTTATACTTGAATTTTGTTGGAATTCCTTCAGGAGAAATTAGAAGGACTCCAACACCACTTCCATTCCTGTGGGTTGAACCATCAAAGTACAATTTCCATGGTTGCATTTCGATGTAACTCATGCTTGTCTGCTCAACCAACGAATGATCCACAATGAAATCAGAAATCACTTGACCTTTCATAGCTTTTAAGGGCATAAAAGTCAATGAATATTCTGTTAAGGCCAGAGCCCACTTTCCAACTCTACTATGCATTATTGGCTTTGAAAGCATATGTTTAATGACATCGAAGTGAGACGAAACATAAACATCAACAGGTTTTATATAATACTTGAGTTTCATACAAGAGAAGTACAAACAGAGACATAGCTTTTCTAAATTGCTATATCTGGTCTCTGCATCATTTAGCACTCTACTTAAATAGTATATGGCTCTTTCGACGCCATTGTTATCCTCTTGTGCTAACATACTACCTATGCTAACTTCAGAGGCAGATATGTACAATCTCATGGGCTTCCCCCATGATGGTGGAGACAAAATAGGAGGTTGGGAAAGATATTCTTTTATTTTGTCAAACGCCTCCTGGTGAGCTTCGTTCCATTCGAAGGCCTGACCTTGCTTCAGACGAAGTAACGGAGAGAAAGCTTGGGTCCTTCCACTCAGGTTCGAAATGAATCTTCTGAGGAAGTTAACTTTCCCTAGTAGAGATTGCAACTCCCTTTTTGACGCAGGTGCTTTCGTCTCCATTATGGCTTTGGTTTTGTTCTGGTTGATCTCAATTCCTTTCTTGTGGACCACAAAACCGAGAAAGTCTCCAGCCTGCACAAAAAATGCACATTTAAGGGGATTCATCTTTAAGCCATGTTTTCTCATCCGTTCGAATGATTGGCCTAAATGATGCAAATGTGCTTCTGCAGATATAGATTTGATGACTATATCATCAATATACACCTGCATGAAGGTTTCGATGAAGTCATGAAAGATTGAATTCATCGCCCTTTGATAAGTTGCCCCAGCATTTTTTAAACCGAAAGGCATCACCACCCATTCGTAGGTGCCTAAGGCTCCTGGGCAACGAAATGCTGTTTTTGCAACATCTTCTTCAGCAATGAAAATCTGGTTGTATCCAGAGTATCCATCTAACATGCTCAAGTATTCGAATCCTGCAGCAGAATCTACTAGCATTTCTGCCACGGGCATGGAATATTCATCCTTAGGGGTTGCAGTATTTAAATCCCTAAAATCTATGCAAATCCTTAAAGAACCATTTTTCTTAATAACAGGTACTATGTTTGCTAACCATTCAACGTACCTTGTTGTTCTGATGAATTTGCAGCGCAGCAACCTTTCGATCTCAGCTTTAATTTTTGTGAGAACCGCTGGTGCGAATCTTCTGGGAGTTTGTTTGATGGGCCTCTTGCCATCTTTGATTGGCAGTCTATGTTCGACCAACTCCCTCTTTAAACCAGGCATCTCATCATAATCCCATGCGAAACAATCTTTGTTTTTCCTAAGGACTTCGATCACTTTTTCCTTGAGGCCTGGGCTAAGTTTAGCACTCACGTAAGTTACTCTTTTCGTTTCTTCATCCCCTAAGTTGACTTCTTCGAGCGGGTCCTGTGCCAACATTTTGACACCTGAGTTTATGGGGTCCCTTTCGAAGCCTAAGGGTTCTTTGTCATAGATGGCATCCAACCTTTGATCCATCTCCAATTCTTTGATGGGTGAGCATTTCGCACCCCCCCCCACTGACTTCATTCGTCTTTACAGTTGATTCATTTATTTCAGCCTCTAAGGCCGCTTTCGATTCATTCTCAGCCATATAGGCCGAAATCCTTTCGAAGAAGGTAGACTCAGTCATGGTTAAGGTTGTCGAAGTTCCAGCCTGCTGGCCGTTTTTGTATAGCACCTTCAACTTCCTCCTCTTCACTGATTATTGTTCTATCCCAGTAAAGACCATCATGACGAAGTGTCATGTAGTAGTGGGCGTTTCTAGTTTCATTCATCTCATCGTTTGGGACACATGGAGCAATCTTTGCCAGATTTTTATCATAATCCCTTTTGTCAACTAAATTGACAGTTGACATAAAGTAACTCTGGTCTGCTTCGATGTTTTCCACGATTCTGTCCTCTCTCCACAGAACTAGTCGTTGATGCATTGACGAAGGAACTGCCCCCACGCCATGAATCCATTCTCTTCCTAGCAGTAGGTTATAGTTGGCCTTGGCTTCGATAACCATAAACATGGTGGGCCTGCAACTTGAGCCTATTGTCAATTCCAACTGGACCACCCCCAGTGTTTTGCCCACTTTTCCCTCATAATTGGATAGAACCATATTATGGGGCTTGATATCTCCTTCGCGGATCTCTAACCTTTTTAGCATGAAATGGGGAATCAGGTTGACTGCAGCACCCCCATCCACTAGAACTTTGTTCACACCATGGACACCTACTTTCGCCCGAATGAAAAGTGGCTTGAGATGATTCTTCATTGCAGGCTCTGGACGTTCGAAGAACGCATTTTGTTCCTCAACAGCCCCATTGTCCATCACGTAGTAGCACACGGGCCTATGTTTCATTAAATCTATGGTGTCTTCCTCCTCATATTCATTGATTTCGGTTTCCTGCCCAAATTCGCAGGGAAGCACGGACACCACGTTACAGTTCAGGTTGAATGAAGACTCCCCCTCCGATTCGAAGTTATCTGTTACCATATCTTCGTCCTCTTCCGGGCCTGGAATATATTCCTTTGGTTCGTCTCGTTGGTCTTCAGAAAAAAGCCTCCTATTGACTGGAGGTTTCTCTTCAGTCTGATTTTTTGGTTTGTTGGTGCTTGATTCACCTTGTATCTTCGTTGAAGTATCCCCTTTGTTTGCCATAGCTTCTCTCTCAGCCTTTCGAATCCTTTGCTGTCTGCGCCACTGGGATCTTGACATGGGGTTCCTTCCTTTGTAATTCTCTAATCTCACTTCCTCCCTTTTTTGTGTGTTGAATTGCCTCCTGTATGTCACAGCATGGCGTGCATTTCGTTCAGCACTCCTCCATTTGTCTTTGCCTTTGTCATTTCTGACTTGTAGCCATCTATCGGTTGGCACTTCAGCAGGGAGTTTGAAAGTCACTCTTCGAGCAACTTTGGGGTGAGGGCTATCAGGTCTTCGCTGTTTGTATCTGCTGTCGAAACGCGGGTCCATCTGGGCAGTTTCTTCATGGTTCCAGCAAGGGGCGAAGGGGATCGTTTCGAAGGCCCTGGACATGCTTTGGTCATACACAGCAGAACATCTTGGGCAAACCAAACACTTAGTTGCCCCTTTGTAGCAGCGAAAAACAAACTCCAACAGACTCTCTCCAGCCTTGGGATAGCACCTAAAGAGTTGGTTATCCTGGCGCCAATTGTTGCCAGTTCGAGCCCTCTGTACCCTTTCGAAATTTGCAGCAATTCTTTGGTTGCAGAGGATGCTGCACCTAGGGCACAATATCATGCCTGGATCTCCTTTGTGGCATGTCATGAGATAGTCTTTGAGAGTAGCATCTCCAGTGTGATTATCCCCCATTCTGTGCTTTTCTTTTTCTAAGTATTTTTTCACTTCCTCCATCTCAGAACGGGGTCCTTCCATATCCACCATATTTATTTCCACATCCCCCTCTTTAGTTTCGTCATCGCCCCATCCTGTGGGCTTTATATCTTCGATCTGGACCTTCGAACTTTCTGGGGCAGAATATTTGACCAGATAGTCAGATTTCCCACTGGGTTCCCCCAGAGTGTCCCATATTTCCTTCCGAAGGGGAACTGGCTGCGTAATTTGGACTTTCTCCAATTCCAGCCTCAAGCCCTCAGTGACTTGTGTCAATTCTTCGTTTTGATTTCCTTGGCCTTCAGTAGCCTGGGTTTCTCCTGCAACAGCCACAGGTGCAACAATCGAAGTATCTGGCGTATTCTGGATGTCTTCAGTGACTTCCTCGCTGACTTCGACCATCACCCAGTTTTCGACTCCAGTGTCCTTCTCTCCTGTTGGGGCATCACTTTGATCAGTTTCCACCATGTTGACCTCTCCAATGCATGCAGGCTCGGAGTAGTTGGTGTCTGCGACGTCCAAAGGATCTTCGTCCACTTTCATCTTCACCTTATCAGCAAACTTTAGTCTGCCATCTTTGATCGCGTTTTGAATCAAGTCCCTGAAAAGAAAACATTGTGAGGTCTTGTGGCCTAGGAAACTATGATATTTGCAAAATCCCCTTTTCTTCCTCTGATCCAAGGGAGGTATTTTGACATTTGATGGCACAATTAGTTGGCCATCCTTGACAAGCAAGTCAAAAATTTCGTCACACTTAGTGACGTCGAAGGTGTAAACCTTCTTTGGAAACTTGTCACTTTTCTCATTTTCAACAATATCTTTCCCTTTCGTGGGAACTAACATTTTGCAGGAGTAAGGTGGGGCCTGTTTTAATTCAGCGAGGTCGATTTCGACCTCTTCGAATTCGAATTCAGGATATTCTTCTACTTCCTCAGTCCCAACATAGGAAACCCTTTCTTTCTTACTATTCTTAAAGACTCTGGCTTTTTCAGCTTTTAGTCTTTCGACCTGTCGAACCCTGTCGGCTAATTGAGCCATATCCCTCAAATATTGAGTATCTAATTTCTTTCGAATAGAATAATCCAAACCCCCAGTGGCCATTTCGACTAACTCATGTTCAGGCACTACTGTGTAACATCTGGATTTTAACAGCCTAAATCTATTCAAATAATCATCTATGGGTTCAGTGAATTTTCTCTTAACACTGGCCAATTCCTTCAAACTTATTTTCGATTGTCCCATGTAAAATTGTTCATGGAATAATCTCTCTAAAAGGGGCCAAGTGTCAATAGATCCGGGAGGCAACGTGGTAAACCAAGTGAAGGCGTTTTTTGTCAAGGAACTTGGGAAGTATTTGATCCTGAGATCTTCATTATTGGCTATGTCTCCCGCTTCGGTTAAATATCTCGCTATGTGTTCGACTGTTGACTCGTTGGTATCCCCAGCGAACTTTGTAAATTTAGGGACTTTGTATCCCCTTGGTAAATCAGTATGCATTATACAATCCAATATAGGAGAAGCGTAATTTGGCCTCCTCATTCCCGTATTGAGGCCATTTTGGGCCATGATCCTCTCTATCATGGTGATTAGGTTATTTTCTGCCAAGATGTTATCGTTTCGAATCCTATGAACGACGGCATCGGCATCTTGATTTCGACCAACAAAAACAACTCCCCTGGGTTGTTCTTCTCGAAGTTCTGGGGCTTCTGGCCTTTCGATCCTTGCCCCTGGTTCCATAACTTCCCTTTGTGGGCCCTGAATTACTGGGGCTTCTAACCTTGGTGCTCTGGCCCCTAAGTTAGCTTCTTCTCTGGGTAGTCTCTGAATTGGGTCGTTAGCAATTCGTTCTATAACAGGCATGTTTGTTCGAAATCCCGCCTGGTTCTGCCTACGCCTTTCTGTGGGAGCAAAGAAATCTGCTATTCGACTCATATTGTCAGCGTTTTCCCTGTTCGTCACAGTCACATTCTGAACTATTGGGGCAAATATTTCCTGCATGGTTTGCGCTAACACCCCTATCATGTTGTGGTTGCTGTCATCCATCAATTGCCTAAAAGCCAACTGGTTATCTGTGGTTAGGATAGGCAACGTGCTATAACCTCTTGACCCTTGGTTATTTGTCATAAATTGGTTCGCCCCAGACCCAGATCCTAGTTGTGGGGATGAATTCGAAGTGGAATTGTGTAAACCTGCCATAAAAGATGTTGGCATTCCGTAAGAAGAACTTCTAATTCTATTCCCATCGAAGCCGGGTGGTCTAGTTAATGGTGTGGCTAAATGGGATTGTGTTCCTGGTGGTGGAACGAATCCCCCAGGGTAGCCCATAGTTCCAGTATTTCCTAAGATCGAACTGTTAGTTGATATGCCACTTACTCCAGTGGTGGCTATGTTACTGGTTGAAGATGCAACAGACTGTGCATTCGAAGGGATTACATTAGATGTTCCGCTCGAAATGGACGCGTTAGTGCTTGTTGCATGTGGGTCACCTTGGTTTCCTTGTTGATTGTCTGAATTAGACATTTTGTCCAAACGTTTTCTTCTGGATAAAGGTTGGTTGCTGTTGGTTATCTTACCACTTCTTAGGTTCATAAAACAGCAAATTTCTTATGGTTCCTACGTTTTTGGGATGGCTATGTCTCGACAATCCTTAATTCTGATATCCAACTATTGGTCCCACCAGGTGTGCCAATTTGTTTCCAGTGATTTCTGGTAAACAACCGCTAGTCTTCCAAACTATCGAATAATCTTTATTAACGCTACTCAATCTCTCTGGTAACTCACAGGATCGACTAGATTGATCCTAGGACTCCTTGGATATTAAAGTTACTCTCACAATCGAACAATTATTCATGGTTGCTATTGTACAAGTGTTTGGTTTATTTTGATCCTTCTCTCTAAGAGTTTAAAAATGTGGTCAAATTGTACATGAAAACTAAATTATACGAATAAATGCTAATTGTAATGCTGATTGAAGAGACATATAAAACTGTATGAAAAATGAAGTAAATGGTTTCGATTTGCAAAACATTTAACATAAAAGGTTTCTGGAATGTAGAAGTTTAAAATGTGAAGAAAGCGTTTAATGCAATTTTAAGTAAAAGGGTGCGTTTGAAAAACAATACTTGGAAGTAAAGGTATTGAAAGCGTAACAGTTCTCTGAAATATAAAGTGCTCGAAATATAAAGAAAGCAATAAAGAGTAAAACTTTTGAGGAAAAGACTTTGAAATGAAAAGACGATAAATAAAGAAACTTGTAAATGTTATTCGATAAAAAGAAAAGAGGAAAGTACTGGAAATGGTAAAAAGGCTTTCATTAAGTTAGAAATACATGGTGCTATCATACATACATCTCTCTTGCATTCGTTTCCCTTGCCATGTGGTAGTTTGAATGTTATTGAGTATTTTGTATAACAGATATGACACACTGAAATCCTAATACTAAGACTTCTATTTATACTAATTCAACCCTAACGGTCTCGCTATAGGATCATGCCACGTTTCGAACATGCAAGACAATGCTTCTTTCATCTTTCCACGTGTCCCCAAATGCTCCAACACATAACTTTCAAACTTTGAAAGTCCCGCTTCCATTTAAATTTTAAATGCTTTGGTGTTTCTCCGTTTCGAACGCTCTTCCCAAACCTAGCCTCGCTGTTGTTTCGAGACCCCTTTGGATATTTTCCCATGATCACCGTTCGAAGCTTCAAGCTTTGACACACTCATTCGAAACACTGCTTCTGCAACTTCGAAATATGGTGTTCAATTCCATTTCGATCAGAACTTTTAACTCTTTTGAATTCTAGATAACATTATCAAAATCTTCAGCCAACACATGGTTCTGGCCATTTCTTGCAATGTTCTGTTCTTTCGTTCTACAACTCCATTTTGTTGGGGAGTTCTAGGACAAGAGAAATCATGCAGAATGCCTATGTCATTAAAGAATGACTCAAAATCTTTGTTTTCAAATTCTCCACCATGATCACTTCTGACTTTAACGATTCTAAGATCCTTTTCATTCTGAACTTGGTTACAGAAGGTAACAAACACAGAGTGTGACTCGTCCTTGTGTCTTAAGAACTTTACCCATGTCCATCTGTTATAGTCATCTACGATTACTAACCCATACTTCTTGCCACTGACTGAAGCAGTTTTAACTGGTCCAAATAAGTCAATGTGCAGAAGTTCTAATGGCTTAGAGGTAGAAACAACATTTTTGGATTTAAAAGAAGGTTTTGCAAACTTGCCTTTTTGACATGCTTCACACAGAGCATCTGAATTGAACTTCAAATTAGGAAGTCCTCTGACCAGATTGAGTTTGTTAATCTGAGATATTCTTCTCATACTAACATGCCCCAATCTTCTGTGCCAGATCCACTGCTCGTTGTTAACAGACATAAGACATTTTACATTCTGACTCTTTAGTTCAGAAAGTTTGATTTTGTAAATGTTGTTTTTCCTCTTACCATTAAACAGGATAGTCCCATCTTTCTGACTAACAGCTTTACATGATTTTTGATTAAAGATTATATCATAACCGTTATCACTTAATTGACTTATGGATAACAGATTATGCATCAATCCATCTACTAGCAGAACATTATTAATAGAGGGAAGATTTCCATTACCTACAGTTCCAGAGCCAATTATCTTTCCCCTCTAATTGCCTCCAAATCCAACGTGGCCTCCAGGCTTAAGTTCCAGGCTTTGGAACATATGCCTTCTTCCCGTCATGTGTCGCGAGCAGCCAGAGTCCAGGTACCATGACTGGTGTTTCTGACTTGCTGCTAAAGATATCTGCAACATGTATTATTTTATCCTTAGGTACCCAGATTTTCTTGGGTCCTGATTTGTTAGTTTTACCAAAACTCTGGTTGAATTTTGGTTTCACAGAGTGCTTACTGCTAGTGTATTTAATATCATGTGTGTGACCATACACAAAATGTGAATTCAGAGGAGTGTGTTTAATGGTTAAGTCCATGACATTCTTTGGTGTAGGAACCTTACCTTGGTATCCTATTCCTTTCCTGCCGTTTCTGCTAACTCCATAGATCATTGAAGCCATTTTGCTTCTATCTATGCTTTTAGCGAGGAACTTCTGGAAACTGTGATCATACTCCTTGATGATCTCATCAGCGTTGCTGGGAGTTTCAGAAATTGGTTCCTTCTGAGAGTTTTGTAAAGTGTTTTCTAATTTTGAAATCTTATTTCTCAGCTCAGAATTCTCCAATTTGAGACTCTCAGTCTTATTAGAGTCAGATTCAAGATTCCTTTTCAGGTCTCTGAATTTAACTCTAATTTGCTGATACCGTTCCAGAATCTCATTAAGGCTTTCAGCAAGTTCAGCCTTGGTAAAGTTAACAGCAAAGTTAGGAAATACCTCTTCAGTATCTGATTCAGAAGCTTCACTATCTTCTGAGATGTTAGCCATGAGAGCTATGTTTGCCCTCTCATCATCTGATTCTGAGTCAGCTTCAAACGAGTCAGAGTCATCCCATGTAGCCATGAGACTTTTCTTCTTCTCTCTTCCAAGCTTCTTTTTGGGCTTTTCCCTCTGAAGCTTTGGGCAGTCACTCTTATAGTGTCCTTGCTCATTGCACTCATAGCAGATGATGTCCTTGGTGTTTGGCTTTTTGCTGCTAGAGGAGCCTTCAGATCTTCTGTATCCAGAGGAAGAATCTGTCCTTCTGTATCTGGAAGAAGACTCGTTCTGATCAGATCTTATGGGATTCCTGAACTTCCTTTGTCTTTGCTTCCACAGTTGATTTACTCTTTTGGAAAGGAGGGAGAGTTCGTCTTCTTCTGATGAGGATCCATCAGATGTTTCTTCAACTGCCTGCAAAACTTTAGACTCAAATTTTTTGTTAGATTTTAATGCTAAAGGCTTACCTTGCTTCTGAGGCTCGTCAGCTTCTAGCTCTATCTCATTACTTCTGAGGGAGCTGATAAGTTCCTCCAGAGTGATTTTGTTGAGATCTTTAGCTAGCTTCAGAGCTGTAACCATTGGTCTCCACTGCTTGGGTAAACTTCTGATGATTTTCTTGACATGGTCAGCAGTAGAGTATCCTTTGTCCAGAACCTTGAGACCAGCTACCAGAATCTGGAATCTTGAGAACATTGTTTCAATGGATTCAGATTCTTCCATTTTGAACGCCTCATACTTCTGAATGAGCGCCAGAGCTTTAGTTTCTTTGACCTGAACGTTGCCCTCATGCGTCATTCTGAGTGAGTCAAAAATATTCTTTGCTGTGTCTCTGTTGGAGATCTTTTCATATTCAGTATAGGAGATGGCGCTGAGGAGGATGGTTCTGGCCTTGTGGTGATTCTTGAAGTCACGCTTTTGTTGGTCAGACATTGTTTTTCTATCAATCTTCTGACCGCTTGCATTCACAGGGTGCGTGTATCCATCTGTCACCATATCCCACAGATCAGCATCATGTGCCAGAAAGAAGCTTTCAATTCTGTCTTTCCAGTAATCAAAGTTTTCTCCATCAAAGACTGGAGGTTTGCCGCTGAATCTGTCTCTGTCCTCATTGTTGTCATTGCTGGTGTGAGAATAGTTTCCTGCCATTGTGTTTTTCTGACGTTGGATCTTGTACTGACACGGTTAAGTGTTTTAGCTCAGAACCAGGCGCTCTGATGCCAATTGAAGTAGTGAAAAACACAAGAAGGGGGGGGGGGGGGTTGAATTGTAAAACTGAAAATCAATGCAATGAACAAGATATTTTTATCCTGGTTCGTTTGATCTCAAACTACTCCAGTCCACCCGTCAAGGTGATTTCGCCTCTCTCCAACGAGGTCTTAATCCACTATATTCAACTGAATATTACAGACTGCTTTAACAACTGCTAAAACCTTCTTGATGCAAACCACAACCCGGTTTGTCAAGGAAACACTTTCTTACAAAGAAGATAAATCTAAGTGTGTGAATGTTTTCTACAAAACTGTATCACAATTGTGATGTATACACAACTTAAAGCTTAGAAACTAGATTGCTAAACAATGATTGAATAAGAGAATGTGTAGTGTTTAGCAAACTGAGAGAAGGAAGATTATGATCAACTTTTTGGCGTGTAAAGATTTGGAGAGCATTAGCCAATTCAATCTTCAAAGTCTTGTTTATATAGCACTGAGATGTTGAACGTTGGAGCAATATTCTTGATTCAATGCTAATAACAAACTTTCCTTATCGAGCAGATCTTGTCTGGAATGAGGCCGTTGGTATTAATTTGCTTTCAATGCACAGTACCGTTGCTTACTTAATGCAAGTTCTGGCTTGGCTCATTCTGACTCTGCTTGGCTGCTGATGAACTGTTGTGTTTCTTTATCAGAGTGTTGAGCGCAGTTCTGTTCATCAGACTTCAGCATTCACGTGAGTTAATCTTCTGATTCTGACATTCTGATATGGCAACTTCTGATGCTGATGTCAGGAACCAAATTTCTGATGCTGATTAGGTGTGATCTTGCTTATATCAATCAGAGTATCTGCAAATCAGAACGTAATAATTTAGGCAGCAGATAGTTCTTACATGAATCATATAAATAATATATCTTTTCACTTTGTTATCATCAAAACTTAAACATAGGGTAGTAGATTCAAACTAAGTTCTTGAGTGTATTCAGAGATTCCGCTCTAGTGATCAGTCAGATCAAAGGCGAGTGGGATACGAAGCATCCAAATCTTATTCCTTACAAAGAGTATGTATTGACGTTGCTTCCACACTTTGAGGAGATAACCTTTGAACACTTCCCAAGAGAGAAGAATCAGTTAGCGGATGCACTAGCTACCATGTCTTCTATGTTCAAGGTCAGGTGGGTCAATGAGGCTCCCCAGATCACCATTGAGAGGTTGGACGAACCCGCACATTGCTATGACATTGAGACTGAAGAGGTAGCAGATAAACCCTGGTCCCACGAGGTAAAGAAGTATCTTGAGGCTCAGGAGTACCCCGAGGGTGCATCTGTTAATGATAAGAAGTTTCTGAGGAGATTTACTGTGAAGTTCTTCATCAGCAACAATGTCTTTTACAAGCGTAACCATGACTCAACCTTACTGCGATGTATGGACAAAAGCGAGGCAGAAAGGATCATGGCAGAATTACATGAAGGTACTTTCGGAACTCATTCCAGTGGACATACCATGGCAAAGAAAATTCTACGGGCAGGATATTATTTGTCTACTATGGAGGCCGATTGTTATCAGCATTATCGAACCTGTCACAAGTGCCAAGTCTACACTGATAAGATGCACATACCTCCAGTTCCTCTGAATGTTTTAACAACACCTTGGCCTTTTGCAATGTGGGGCATCGACATGATCGGCGAGATCAGACCTACTGCGTCCAATGGGCATCGTTTCATCCTGGTAGCAATTGACTACTTTATGAAGTGGGTTGAGGCAGCTTCCTTTGCTACAGTAACCAAGAACGTCGTAGCGCAACTTATTCGACACAATTTGATCTGTCGATACGGTGTACCAGAGAGGATCATTATGGACAGCAGTACAAATCTCAACAATACGATGATCACCAAGCTCTACAAGCAGTTCAAGATACAACATCACAACCCTTCTCCTTATCGGCCGAAGATAAATGGAGCTGTTGAAGTAGCTAATTAGAACATCAAGAAGATTGTGCAGAAAATGACGGTGACATACAAATACTGGCATGAGATGTTACCATTAGCTCTTCATGGGTACCGAACCCAGAACGAACTTCAACAGGGGCAACACCCTACTCTTTGGTGTATGGAATGGAAGCAGTCTTACCCATTGAAGTCTAGATACCCTCTCTTCGGATTATGAAGGATGCAGGTTTGAGCAAGGACGACTGGATCCAGACCCGGCTTGATCAGCTGAACATAATCGACGAAAAGAGACTTACTGCTATTTGTCATGGTCAGACGTATCAAAAGCGAATGATCAAGGAATTTAACAAGAAAGTTAGATGACAAGAGTATCAAGTTGGGGATTTGGTGATCAAGCGCATCATACTTCCACAAGGTGATCCCAGGGGCAAATGGACTCGTACGTATGAAGGACCATTTGTGGTTAAGAACATTTTCTCAAGAGGAGCTATGATTATAACTACCATGGATGGTGACGACCTTCCTCACCCCGTCAATGAAGACATAGTGAAAAAATACTACGCCTAATTCAAAGACCCGCTAGGTTGACTAGCCTAGGCAAAAATAAGGGCTTCCCGGCGAACCAAAAGGGTTCTGGCAAAAATAAGGGATGAAAATGAAAAACTTGTACACCCGGCAAGTCGAAAACCTGAAAAGGAGGCTTGGGCAAAAAAGGGTATCCCGGTGGACTGAAAACCCGAAAGGGCGGTTGTTGTACCCCAAAATTTTCCCTCTCATTTTATCAATATTTTCCTCACAAGACTCTTTGAACTCAAGACCAAATTAGGGTTTGCTCAGCTCAAGACATCTCCTTGCACTGATGACCTGAGATTAGGGTTTGAGTTTGCACAGGGATTTTTGGAATTTCAATGCCTAATGTGACTTTCATACTTCATTTTGGACCTATAATATTTCTCATACCAAGTTTCAAGCTTTGAATCAAATTTTTGCCCAGTCAATTGGACAATTGACCTAAAAATCAGCTGTATTGGGGAAAAAGTCAATTGTGGTCAATTTAAAGTCAAACCTCATAATTGTTTATCCACATCAATATTATAGACTCATATTAACCATTTGATCAAGTTTGGACCACAACTCCTCAAGAAATTTGATCAGATCATCAAAAGGGCAAAATGGTCATTTTTAGGGTTTTGACTGTAGAAGGGAAATTTCTGATATTTCACCTAGCCAATGGAAAATTGGGTTCAAACATGGCTTCAAGGACTCAATGGCACCATATTGACCTAATCACATAGTTCAAAAGATCTCAAATGCATTGGATTGACAGATGAATTTTCCAGTCAACTGATCAAAAATCAATTGTACACTAAAAAGTCAAACTTTGACTTTTTGGTCAAAATCAAGTGCCAAGGGTCATTTTTCATCAAGATGTGTCAAAACATGAAACTTTTCCACCAAGAAACCTAATTTTGAAAGTTAGGGTTTAAGTTTGAAAAATTTCATAACTTAGAAATTTTCTAAGTTATGAAAAATTCTTATTTTTCCCCAACCTTTCCGAACTTTTTCACCATGATGCAATTGGATTCAAAGAAAACTTCCAACATGAAAGTTGTAGTTGTCCACAAAATCTACAACGTTGATTCACAAAGTTTTCCCAAAAGATGCTTGGATCTCAAGTTATGATTTTGTGAATAAGGGTCCATGAAACTTTTAACTTAGTGAAATTTTGCCCTAGTTTAGGCAGAATTTTGACCTATCTTCATGGCAACTTTTCACCTAGTTCCAAGTGGAATCTAAAAATGAATTTCAAATATGAATTGTATAACATGTTACAAGCTTTCCAAAATGTCCAAGAAATCTCCAAGATCATTTATGGTTAGGGAGAATCGAAGGAATGAAAATGGCCATTTCTCACTTTTGTTCATGGCATTTTTCACATTGGCACAACTTGCAAATCTGTCCAAAGCATGCTTGTACTTGTTTTACATGTCTTAAACCTTTCCACAATCCTTAATTAAATGCAAATACATTGGACATTGGTCTTATTCTGAGCTATGGAGCATTACACAAAGAACTATTCCAAAAATGGCAAAAAGTTCACATTGCTACTTTGATAAAGCACACTTTATGAAAACTTTGTTTATCTTGAGCCATGGACCAAAGCTTTTGCTGCAATCCAACTCCACAAACATCAGGAAAAGCTCACCAACTCTCAGCAGGCCTCAAGCTAGCTTGTACAACCTTGGCTTTTGTCAACTCACCTTTTGCTTCAAAAACAAGAAACCTTGCAAAAGGTCCACAACTTGTGCATCTGTTAAAACCAAGACTTGAGACCATTTGAAACAAGTTCAGCATATTATACCAAGCCAAAAACACGAGCTCATAGCATCTCAAACACCCAAATACACCAAAAACTCCATTTCTTCCCAAAACAGGGCAAGCTCTGTAGAACCCAAGCCAAAACCAAATTGCCTCGTGCGTTTTGTCTTGAACCACTTCAGATACATTCCATATATCACACCTAAGTTGTCCAAGCCCTTCTCAAGCAACTGTAACTTCATTTTCAAGCTTCACCATTTTCAATTTCTGAGTTTGCAGGTTGAGTTCTATAGGGAGATTCAAGCCATTTCAAAGCAAGCTGAGCATTAGGAAAGGTCAAGGGAACTTCAAGCAAGGTCAAAAGAACTTCAGGCCTCACTCACAACTCCTACATTGCCATATTCGAACTTGACTGAACAAGGTAATTTCCAACTTTCTATCTCCTTATTTAGACATCCTTAGGCTTAGGTTTGTGAAGCAAAAATTTAGCCCTTAATGTCCTTGAGCTGTACATATGCATAGTTCTTATTTATATCAACTAAGCTAGGAGAATTTGGATGTTGAAGTTGCTGAAAATTTTAGGTCATAAATTAGGGGCACTGAAATTCTCCCTGGTTTCTTAGAGTTAGATCAAGTTTTTTACATGGTTAGAATCGTGATTGAAAATGCTATAACTTTTATGTTGTGAGTTTTTGATTTCATGCAAGAACAAGAGAGAACAGGTTGAAGATGCAGAACGCGCGTTTTTTTGTTCCAAGGTCAGGGACGAAGTGGGACATGGGTTGGGCTTGGCTTGCTTGACTTTTGACACCCCCTGCTTACTTTTTGCACCACCTTGGCCCATTTATTATATTTTGTATTATTTTTCATTTCTTTTGTGATTTCTGACTTTATTATTTTTTTCCTAAAATATTAAAAATCACCAAAAATATTTTCTTAATTTTTACATTTTTATTTTATTATTTTTATTATTTTTTATGACAAAAAATAGTTTATTAGGTTAAATACTTTTATTTTCTTAAAGAAATTTGTAAATAATATTAAAATACTTACATATTTTTATTTTATTATATTATACACTTAAAATATTATTTTCTCACAGATTTTATTTTTTAACATCTTTGTATATATTTTTATTTATTATCTTGTACATAAATAATAATAGGATATATATATATATATATATATATATATATATATTCTCTTAAAACAAAAATTAGGGTTTCTTCACCCTTTCAAAAAATAATCAATTTTTTATTTTTAAGACTTAAATAAATTTATTTTTACATACATAAAATAAATACAAAAAAAACATTTTGCATATTTACAATTTATTCCATATTTAAATACTTGTTTATTTATTTATTTGTACAATAAATTCGATATGGTTGTAATAGTAAATTAGGGTTTTATTTTGTGTTAATACCCCCTATTCAAACTTGTATCCCCCTCCCCATAATATTATTATAATAGTCTTAGATTTACTTTTACGCATTTTATCGCTTTCAAATGTCGTGATAGTAAAAACTAGGGTTTTGTATGCTAAGACCAAAATCAAACAAATAGCATGACTAAATACAAGACAAAAATGCATGAAAAATGACAACACAATACACACAAGCACCCCTAGAGTTTCATCCACTTGTTGCCTTAAAAATGGCCATGGTATGCATGCTAGGTATCTTGGCAAAATCAAACAAAACAAAAAGATCATAGTCCCTCGATGACACTATCTTGATTGCCTATACAAAAATGATCTAGTCCCTCAAAAACTTGCTAAGATACTTGGCACACTTGCTATCATGGTCATACGATGACCCACGCCCGTCCCGTTTAACATCCAAAGATAGGGTTGTTTACCAAATACAGTGGTAAAACAACAATGTCAAAGGGTTGAAAATGTGTAGGAAAGATCTTTGAGTAGGGTAGACAACTCCTAGTTAATTGATCAATTTGCAAACCATCCTTGCTATTTTCAAACATCACACAACACATTTTCAAAACATTTCCCAAAACAAACTTTCAAACATTGAAATATTTTTCAAAAGACAAACACCTTTGTATATATTCAAACAAGAATCATTACAAAGGTTTCCTAGACAAAGGCCTCTTTTCAAAATACTTTCAAAACCACACACAAAAGCACCATTTCAAACAATTGAAATGCAAAAGCAAGTGATATAAAACAAGTAACTAAGAGCCCATGGAAAACCATGGATGAAAAGGGTGCTAGCACCTTCCCTTTTCATAATCTACCCCCCGAACCCAAAAAAAATCTCAAAGGTCTTTCCTGTGCTTTTTTACCTTTCCTTTTGGATAAAATAAAAGTCGGTGGCGACTCTTGCTAAACCGAAACATTTTCGAACACAAATGCAAAACTTCAAGTCAGTTCTCCCACCGTATCACAGCGGTCGAGGCTAAAATTAGGGATTAAAGTGTAACACTATGTCTCATTGGATCATCTTGCAACCAGACTTCGGTACCGACTATCAAGCTCGGACGACACTAATCAATCTGATCCACCTTCAACCAAGTAGCAAAGTGATGAGATGCTCAAAGATATAAAGGCAATAGCAGAGTTGGAACCCAGTTGGATTGTTTCACATAGCTATTTTTCTTTCTTTTACACAAATTGTATAAAATTTTTTTGTTCGGCGACGTTCTCTTACTAGGACGTCAGCCTCTTGTACAAAACGCCTATTACAGGCTAACTTCAAAAATCAATACAATTCATTTTCACAAATAAATTTCAAATTGTTTTTCTTCTTTTTGTTTTGTTTTGCAAGAACGTCCAATGGTTCATTTTTGATATATGCATTTGACAATAATTGTTGCTCATAAATATTTACATGCGAAACAAAGAAGATTACTCGTAATATTAGGAACAGGGGCAAACAAGAAATGTCCAAACCTTACGGTTGCTAAGTCTACCAGGTATAGGGATAGACCTAGCTGGAGAATACGACTAAAGGTACATTCACTCCCCGCAGAGCAAAAGGTATCTAAAAACAGTGATTCTCCCCAAGCAGAGTTTATCTATCACCAACACTAGAAGATTATCCCCAGTGGAGTTAATTTCTTCCACAAGCAGAAACTCAATCCCCAACAGGGTTCATTATCACCAGCAACAATAATTCATCCTCAGCCAAGGTTATTTCTCCAAATCAACAGATCCTCTAGAAGAGTATCTCTTCCCCACAAAGTCATTTTCTCGTCAGTGTATTCTCCAGCAGGATTATTCTCACAATCATCTTCGGTCGTTATCCCCAGCGAGAACGAAGAATTATACTCTTTTTCTCCAGCAGCAATCCGGGATTTATTTTCCCCAGCTAGAGAATATCATAAAAACATTGCATGTCCATACATCATGACACGTGCATACGTATCATACATCACAATCTCATTTATGTTGAGAACATCATTGCTTGATACATATCATGCATTACATACGACTAACCCTTTTCCTTTCAGGGAAAGATACAATCAAATTCTCACCTAGTTCAAGCTATGAAGCCCGGATCCGACCGGATAGTATCTTGATTTCTACATCATATTGTGAAACCCAGAGAACGATAGGATAACAGTATCAAACACCGCAAAGCCTGGATTCGACCAGATAATGGTTTATCTTTAAGCTATGAAGCCCGGATTCGACCGGATAATAGTTTAATTCCCAGCAAGCCGTGAAGCCCGGATTACGATAGAATAACAGCTCAACAAGTAATATGAAGCCTGGGTTACGACCAAGATAGAAATACAAGTACCATGACGCTTGGATTTGACCAGATAGTGGTATGTCATAAACACAAGCCGTGAAGCCCAGATTACGACTGGATAATAGCTCAGCAAGTTATTGTGAAGCCTGGATCACGACTAGATAACAATACAAGTTCCTGTGAAGCCTGGATTACGACCAGATAGCAGCCAAAGACACCGCGAAGCTTGGATTATGACCAGATAATGGTATATCTTTAATACAAGTTATGAAGTCTGGATTCGACCGGATAGTATCTTGATTTCTCCGAACACCATGAAGCCTGGATTCGACAAGATAATGGTATGAGACGTTGCGAAGCCTGAATTACGACCAGATAAGCGGTAAAAGACACTAGAGCCTGGATTACGACCAGATAACAATGAGGGACACTGTGAAGCTTGGATTACGACCAAATAGAAGTTTACCCGGCCAATTACTATGAAGCCCGAATTCGAACGGATATTAGTAGGCCCAAAAATAAAATGGAAGACCTGAGGCGACCAGATAACCACTTGATTTCTTATGAAGCCTGGATTACGACCAGATAATAAGTAAGGTATTATGAAGCCTAGATTACGACTAGATAGCAGTTTATCCGTGTTTGTGTGTTTTGAAAGGTTTTTGTTTTACTTTGTTTTAACCCTTGTATCAGTCCTCAAGAGTGTTAGGAAGTGTTTTTGAAAACTTTGTTTGAAAAGAGTGTAAGTATGGAAAATTTTGATTTTGAGCAAGTACCTACTAGCATCTACCTACTCAAAAAAATAATGTTTATGTTCTTGTTTCCTTTACATAGCGCTATCCCATTATTAGTGAGTAGGTAGCACTGTCATTGGAGTTGTAAGGGTCAATTCGAAAGGGACGTACGATCACTAAAGCAATGTTAGGACTTCTTAGTAATAACCCTAGTGTCTTAAGATCATATTCGAGGCAACATTTCCAAGGCAACATTTCCGAGGAAATATTTCCGAGGCAACCTTTCCGAGGCAACATTTCTGAACGGGACTTTTGATCTTTGTTTAGACGAGAGGGTAACCACTAAAACACCCTATACTTAATGATCATTTACCGAAGGCAACCGAAATGAGAGTATATCTTAGGAGTGCGCATGTGCGAGTGATTTGATTTCAAGTTATTATCTTTGCACATTTAGGGTTTGAGAACCATTTTAAAATTAACATACATGCTTGTCATGCAATCCTATTATCATATATCTAACAGTTAATATTTGCGAAAATTAAAATGCGAGAAATAAAACTACGCTATTACAAGGCTTCGGGGAGGGGGATTAATTACATAGCCAAAAACACGTAAAACGATAAATAAAATAAAAGTCCTAATTAAACTATTACGTACCATGAGCAGTTACATTAATATCGTAAAAAATAATAAATGCGCGCGATGAATCGATAACGAGAAAAAATTAGGATTTTGACCCCGTCTAAACCTAATTGAAAGACAAATCATTTTTTTTGTTGTTTTTGATTATTTTGAGAAAAATAAGGTCTTAATTAAATAAATACAAACCTAATTACTAATTAATTTAAATTAAGAAAAATAATTAATTTGACTTATTTTTGCATTTTTTGTTATTTTAAGAAAAATAAAAATAAAGATTAAATCAAACAAAACCCTAATTTTCTAATTTATTTGAAGTAATTTATAAAAGGTTAAAATTTCCCTAAAATTAAATTAAGCTAGTATTAAATTAATTTTGACAAAATAAATAAAAAAACCTAAATTCTAATTTGATGAAAATTGATTTTATGAATTTTTGTAAAAAAGAATTAATTTTTGTGTGAGAAAACAATTTAAACAAAAATAAATAAATAAAAGAAAAATAAAAAAGAGAGAATTGGGCCTGGTGTTAGTGGCAAGAAGGGGGTGTTAATATGATTTTTAAGCCCAAAAGTCCATGGCCTATGTTGACCTTTCTGATCCCATGTTACAAGTTGACTAGGGTACATTGTAGACCTCTAAAGGATGGCCTTTAGATCCAGCTTGTTGGACATTTGGTTGGCTATTCTTTGAGGGTGTATGGTGGTCTCCATGCCTGTACACGTGCCTGATTATGCAAGAAGTAAAATTATGAAATAATATGGGGGACCTGGGAATCTAACCCAGGCCCTTTAGCAATTTCCAACGCCTCCTGACCAACTGAGCTAGCATGCTTTGTTGTACAAAGAAAGGCAAGCAAATATTATATTAGGAAAACAAGATTAGTATAATGAAAACGCGCGAATTTTGAATGGGCCATTCAGGCCACGCCACGCCATCATCTTCTCCAGCTTCTGTCGTCTTAGGTAAAACGACTTTTACCTACAGACGTTCTCTGTAGGTATATCCCTCGCGTATTTCCAGAATCTCATACAAGCATGATAAATGAAAACTAATGGTACAGGTCAGTTCATCTTGGCCTTGTGAACACCATAGTACCCCTCTTTTGGGCCAATTTTACCTGCATGAGAAAACCCTAAAACGAGCAAGGAAAAGCTAGCAATGGTAGATCTCTGTATGGTTAGCAAAAATGCAATTAATTATTACCATTAGCTTGCAAATGTCTCAAAGATTCAGAATATATCCATAACATATGCTAACAATGCCAGAATTATGAATTGCAATTTCAAAAAGTAAGGATATCGTGAGGTGCTTCCAGTGCGTATCTGGGCACGAAAATGCTTGTTGATGATTGGGATAGACTCCTTGAATGCCCAGCAAGCGAATGAGATAGCTGGGAAGGCTTGAGATAGCCTGGAACTATGAAATCAGATTACCACTTTTTCTTGATTTTTTGAAAGTTGTTCTTCTCTTTTCACGCCTCTAACCCTTCTGCTTTTGCTTTGGACTTGTTCAATATATATCATAGAATCAATTAGGGTGAAAAGTTTGCATCAAATCCTTGCAATTATTAAGATTTGATCCTTGATTCACCCTTGCATCAAATCTTTCCAAAACAAGAAAAATTCAATCTTTTTCTGTCCAAACAAGCCTTGCATGATTTGATCTCATTGCCAGCTATTCATGGACCTGAAAGATGCACAAAATCTCAAGGTTTAAATGATTTTTGATATTTTCATTATTTATTATTGATTTTATTTGATTTAAATGAAATAAAAATAAAAATAAATGACAAGAATAAAATAAAGGCAAGTGGGAAGGATCACGGGTCGTGGATCATGTTACAAACTCAATGCAAGCACAAAAGGTTAGGCCCATTTGACAAAAATTGCCATTTTGGCCACTTTTGACTCTTGGCAAATTTGCAAAAAAGGTCAACTTCACCAATGCATAACTCCTTCAATTTTGACCCTAGAGATGTGTTATTGTACTTTTAAGAAATCTCAAGATGTCCTCTAAGCAACCCTTTTTGTCTCATCTCAATCGAGTCTTCCATGTTCATGTATGAAGCGTTGACAAAAAAGGTGTTTTTGTTGACTTTCCAAAATGACCTATAATGTCCAAATTCATAACTTCTTGTGAGTGCATATTTTGAACTTGGGAGATGAAGATGAATTTTAGGGTATTTCATCCTATTTAAAATGAGCTTTGGATGGGTCATTCTTGATAAAGTATGAGAAAGTTATGCTTGGTCAAAGTTGAGTTGACTTTTCCTACAAAACCCTAATTTATCAACTTTTGGGTTTTGATGAATTGTGAGCAATCCTTGAGGAATCATGATCAACCCTTGATAAAATGATGAATAATACTTCAAAATTAGTATTTTTACCAAAAATCTTGAAGTTTGACTGTATGTGGGCCACAGTTGACTTTTGCCCTAGCATCGTCGATTTTCAGGCCTTTGAGCAATGGGCTGGGAAAACTTTCTCTGCAAGGCTTGTAAATTGACATGGATGATCTTGAGAACATATTAGGACAATGGTGAGAATTTGGGATTATTTTGATTCAAATATCTTGATGCAAACTGAAACCCTAATTTGAGGTAGACATCCTTAGGAGAGAGTTTATCTGGTCAACCCTTGGACTTCCTTGAGCAATTTGAGGATCTCACTTGAAATGTATTGAGAAGTATGGGAGGGAAACTTTTGGGGTACAACAGGGTGCAACAGGAAAGAGATGCTTGGAAGAACAAGTTCCAGACTTTAGAGAGTTCCTATAGAGCAGACTTGAAGGAGAAAGATGATTTGATCGAGATCCTTGAGAGTCGAGCGGTGGAGTCTATGGGATTTATTTTACCCTAAGCCTCAAAAAAGTGCTAGTCGTTCACTTCCTGATTCAGATGATTGGAAAGAGGTTGCCATCAGACATGTGGAAGAAAACCAGAGGTTGAGAGCTCAGATTGCCAGGCTCATAAGGAAGCGCCAGCGTACGGATTGATCTCTATTAGATCCTTTTCTCGGGATTTTAGATTGTATTCTTGTCTTGTACTTGGGATTATTGAAACTTGTAACCCTTTTTGAATTTATTTTAATAAAAGTTTTCAGTATTTCAATTGCGTTATTACTTTGATGTTTGCAATATGTCTATAAACATTAAATCCCTTGAAATATTAAACGATAAAGTAAAAAATAAATTATGTGCATTACATATCATGCATCATATTGCACATATTTCTTGCATTTACTATGCATATCCAGGTGTCTTACCAAGATTTTTAATTCGTTCAGCAAGCTGACTCATCACTACAACACTCGGGCTAATTTCAAAAAGAAGATGGACAATTTGGAACAAGAGAATCGCGAGTTGCGCGAAGAAGTTTCTGCTTTGAAGGATGGCTTGGCCAATTTGACTACTCTGATGGAAGCTTTGGTGGTTGCTCAGAATCAGCCACCGAGTGTTCAACCTCAACCAACAAGGGAAAATGTTGAAGTTCCTTTTGTTCCTGTAGCCGCTACTTCGACTGTTGTTCAAAACCGTATGCCTCAGGGTTATCCGTGGGGAATGCTGGAGAATTTTGCACCTGAAGGTTTCAATTTGGGCCCCCAAGATGCTCTAGTGGTTCCAAATGTTGTTACTCCAGCACCTCATGTGGTGCATATTGTTCCTATTGCACCTCCTTCGGTAAATCTGGTTCCAATTGTTAATGAAGATGTGTGTCGTCCTTTCCCTCCGCCGAGTGAAAACAGGGGTCTTTTTGACAGAATGGATGATTTCCAAGAACAGTTTGATAGAATGCAAAGAGAGATGAAGGGTCTTAGGGGAAAAGAGTTATTTGGGCAGAATATGAATGAGTTGTGTTTGGTCCCGAATGTCAAAGTGCCTGCTAAGTTCAAGGTCCCTGAGTTTGAGAAGTACAAGGGCAACACTTGCCCTCGTGCTCACTTGGTGATGTATGTAAGGAGAATGTTTACCCACACCGATGATCAGCGTCTGCTGATTCACTTTTTCCAGGATAGTCTGACCGGTGCAGCGTTGAAATGGTACATGAGTTTAGATAGCGCCAACATCCATACCTTTAATGATTTGGGAGAAGCATTCATAAAACAATACAAGTACAATGTGGACATGGCGCCTGATCGTGATCAGCTTAGAGACATGGTTCAGAAAGACATATAATCGTTCAAGGAGTATGCACAGAGATGGCGCAAAGTGGCGGCACAAGTGATTCCTCCTATGGAGGAGAAGGAAATGACTAAAAATTTTCTGAAGACGTTGAGTGCCTTATACTACGAAAGAATGGTAGCAAGTGCCCCGAGTGATTTTACAGAGATGGTAGGAATGGGTGTCCGCCTAGAGGAGGCAGTAAGAGAAGGCCGTTTGACAAAGGGAGAAGGATCCAGAGGTGTGAAAAAGCCAGCTTATGGGTTTAAAAAAAAGAAATATGGGGATACCAATGCTGCCATACAAGAGAGGAGAGTGAATGCTCCTAGAAGGAATTATTAGCGTCACCAGCAAGTTGCTTCAGTTACTCCTGTTATGAATGCCGCTCCGACTACCGTTGCTTATCAGAGACAGTCCCAGTAGGGGAACCAGTGGAATAATCAGAGAAGGGAGAACTATGACCCTATTCCCATGAGTTATGTAGAGCTACTACCATCATTGATCCAGAAGAAGTTGGTCCAGACACGACCACCCCCAGCAATACCATCTCCATTTCCTTGGTATTACAAAGCAGACCAGACATGTGCTTTTCATCAGGGAGCACCAGGGCATAGTGTTGAGAATTTTTATCCTTTGAAGACTGAAGTGAAAAAGTTGGTGAAGTATGGAATTCTATCTTTCAAGGACATGGGACCTAATGTGAAAGATAATCCTCTACCCAAACACGGGGGAGTAAATGCTATAAATATGGTGGTCGGTTGTCCAGGTGACTTTCATATTTTTGTCATTAATCTGGTTAGAGGAGATTTGGTGAAAATGCACGTAGACCTATGTGAATCCAGTTATTATTCGCATGACCACGCCGGTTGTGCTATTTGCAGTACAAATATACAGGGTTGCGAGAAGATAAAGGCTGATTTACAGGAGATGATGGATGAAGGTTTAATCTATATAATCAGGCGTAGGGCAGAGTATGAAGAGAAAGTGAATATGGTTTCTGGATGTCCTGGTGAATTCATAATTTTTGATGTGGAGTATTTGAATAAAGATCTCGTACAGTTGCATGCTACTTTTTGCCGTACTGCTGGTCAGGTGGAACACCAATATGGATCTTGCATATTTTGTTGTCAAAACCCCCGAGGATGTTCTATTGTGAGAGAGGGTGTTCAATTGTTGTTAGACAATGGGACTATCAAGATCACAAGACAAAGAGATGATTACCACAAGATTGATATGGTTGAAGTTTGTTTGATGGGAGAAGAGTCAGAGGAAGAATATGCCTCCGCGGATGAGTATTTCTCTTCAGACGAAGATTTGTTGGCTGAAAATGGTCTTTTGAGGGATGATTGTGTCGAGGAAGGTGTAAACGTAATTGTACCTTGTTTTGGTGCACTCGCTCATCTTGAGGTGGAGTACCATAGCAAACCAACTGTTACCCCACTGGTAATTAGTCTGCCAGGTCTTGTTCCCTATAAATCGATAAGGCTGTGCCTTATAAATACAACTCTACAATATTGGAAGATGGGCTGGAAGTTCACATCCAGCCAATGCCAGATGTTGGAAATATAGTTGATAGTAGCAGGGTGACCCGTAGTGGTCGTGTGTTTATGCCAGTTATTCGAAAAGACATTGTTGATGGAAAGAAAATTGCTGAGAATGATGAACCGAAGAAGACTGCAGGAGAGACTAGTGGATCTACATTGGAGAAAGAGGTGGATAATATCTTGAAAATAATTAAAATGAGCGACTACAAAATTGTGGATCAACTATTGCAGACTCCTTCAAAGATATCCATGCTAGCTTTATTGATGAATTCCTCCGCTCATAGAGAATACTAATGAGAGTACTAGACCAAGATTTTGTGGAGAATGACATGCCATTGGAACAGTTCAACAGCGTAATTGGAAACATTACGTCATGTAACAACTTGAGTTTCTATGATGATGAGTTACCAGATGAAGGGAGGAATCACAACTTGGCCCTCCACATTTCTATGAATTGCAAGAAGGATTCACTGTCCAATGTGCTAATTGATTATGGATCTGCGTTGAATGTTATACCGAGAAGTACCCTCATGAAGTTAAAGTATCAGGGAACACCTATGCGCCTGAGTGGCATCATTGTGAAGGCTTTTGATGGGTCGAGAAAATCTGTCATCGGTGAAGTGGACTTGCCCATCCATATAGGACCTCACTTATTCTTGATAACTTTCCAGGTAATGGACATTATTCTCGCGTATAGTTGTTTGCTTGGACGACCATGGATACACGAAGCAGGGGCTGTCACTTCAACTCTGCATCAGAAGCTAAAATTTGTGCGTGAAGGGAAGGCAGTGATCATAAATGGGGAGCAGACATTGTTGATATCCCATTTATCCTCTTTCAGTATTGTAGAAGTGGATGAGGCTGCTGTTGGAATCCAGTTCCAATCCCTATCCATTGACAACATAAGGAAGAATGAGAATTTTGTGGTTTCCCTGAAGGATGCGCAGCAGGTGATGCACAATGGTCATAATGCAGTTTGGGGATGACTTGTGGATCCAGCTGTGAACAAAAACATAGCTGGTTTGGGTTTCTCTTCAAGGAGTGGAAAAGGCTAAGGTTTGAAGTCAAAGTCTTCTGTGAACAGTTATCAGGATGTTTTCTGCAGTGGAGGCTATCTCCATACGATTAGGTCTGGAATTAATGCTGTTGAAGAGGATGAAGCGGAGCAGGAAGTACCGAATTATGTGACGCATGGAGTCCAAGTTCAAAACTGGGTCACCATTGATATTCCTTCTTGCATACATGTGTCAAAGTAATTTGTTTTGTTAATCTGTTTCTTTCTTTTGAAAAGCTTTCACTCTGCCCAAGGTGGAAGTATTAATGTTGTAGGGCTTATCTGTTTGCTATAACTGTTAAGAACATTAATAAAAGTTTTCTTTGCTTCCAAATTATGTCTTTTATTTTCTGCCTTTTTCTTGGGAATTGGTAATAAAAAAAACCTTTCAAAATAAATAATAACTGAAAATTAATCTGCACGATCACTTGTTATATGTGTCAGTTTCTAAAAGCAATCATAAATAATATGTGCAGATTAATTAAAAAACCCATTGAATACAATGATCCTGCACCCTCTCCCAACTTTGAATGTCTTGTGTTTGGGGCTGAAGAAGAAGATTATGATGAGATTCTAGAAGAGGTCTCACGGTTGCTTGAGCACGAGGAAAATACCATTCAACCATACAAAGAGCCTTTGGAAGTGGTTAATTTGGGTTCAGACGAAGATCCGAAGGAAGTCAAGATTGGAGCATTGTTGCATCCTGATGTAAAAAGCAGGTTGATTGAGCTATTAAAAGAGTATGTGGATATTTTTGCTAGGTCTTATCAAGATATGCCTGGTCTAGATACAACAATTGTCGAGCATCATTTGCCGTTGAAGCCAGAGTGTCCGCCAGTTAAACAAAAGTTGAGAAGAACACACCTGGATATGGTAGTAAAGATCAAAGAGGAGGTCCTAAAGCAGATTAATGCTGGTTTTCTTGTGACGTCAGTGTATCCTTAATGGATTGCAATATTGTCCCAGTACCAAAAAAATACGGAAAAGTTCGCATGTACGTATATTAAAGAGATCTAAATAAAGCTAGTCCAAAAGATGATTTTCCATTGCCACACATTGATATGTTAGTGGATAGCACAACAAAATTCAAGGTATTCTCGTTCATGGACGGATTTTCTAGGTATAATCAAATAAGAATGGCTCCAGAGGCCATGGAAAAAACAAAGTTTATCACACCCTAGGGAACATTTTGTTACAGAGTGATGCCCTTCGGGTTGAAGAACGCTGGTGCAACGTACCAGAGGGCTATGACAACCCTATTCCATGATATGATGCACAAAGAAATCGAAGTATATGTTGATAATATGATTGCCAAATCCCAAACTGAATAAGGGCATATAGAAGATTTGTTGAAGTTGTTTCAGCGTTTGAGGAAATATCGTCTCCCCTTGAATCCAACTAAATGCACCTTCAGAGTTAGATCGGGGAAATTATTGGGTTTTATTGTTAGCCAGAAAGGAATTGAAGCTGACCCTGACAAAGTCAAAGAAATTCAAGAAATGCCAGCACCAAGAACTGAAAAGCAAGTCATGGGTTTCCTTGGGTGTTTGAATTATATCTCCAGATTTATTTCCCACATGACTGCAACGTGTGAACCGATCTTTAATTTGTTGAAGAAAGATCAAGGTTGTGTATGGACGGATGATTTCCAAAAGGCATTTGAAAGTATTAAAGAGTATCTGCTTGAACCTCTTATTTTGCTCCCTCCCGTAGAAGGAAGACCGTTAATTATGTATCTAACAGTGTTAGATAAATCCATGGGTTGTATTCTGGGACAACAGGATGAAACAGGAAAGAAAGAGTTTGCCATTTATTATCTCAGCAAAAAGTTCATTGATTGTGATTCGCGGTATTCTATGCTAGAAAAAATATGTTGTGCTTTGGCCTGGGCGGCAAAGCGTTTGCGGCAATATATGTTGAATCATACCACTTGGTTGATCTCCAAAATGGATCCAATCAAGTATATTTTTGAAAAGCCTGTTCTTACTGGGAGAATTTCTCGTTGGTAGATGTTGTTGTCTGAATACGATATCGAGTACCACACTCAAAAAACTATCAACAGTAATGTGTTGGCAGATTACTTTGCTCACCAGCCGGTGGAAGATCATCAGTTTGCAGAATATGAATTCCCCGATGAAGATGTGATGTTCTTGAAAGTGAAAGATTGTGACGAACCATTACCCGAGGAGGGCCCCGACCCTGAATCTCGTTGGAGTATGGTATTTTATGGAGCTGTGAATGCTTATGGTAAAGGAATTAGTGTTGTGATTGTTACTCCTCATGGATCACATATTCCTTTTACTGCGAGGTTAACATTTGATTGAACTAATAATATGGCAGAATATGAGGCTTGCATCATGGATCTCGAAGAAGCTATTGATCTCAGAATCAAAACTCTATATGTATATGGTGATTCAACATTGGTAATAAATCAGATTAAAGGAGAATGGGATACTCGTCACCCTAGCTTGATCCCTTACAAAGATTATGCTAGAAGATTATTACCCTTCTTCAATAAAGTTGAATTCCATCACATTCCAAGGGATGAAAATCAGATGGAGGATGCTCTGGCAACTTTGGCCTCCATGTACTAAGTGAATGCTTGGAATGATATACCCCGAATTACAGTTTGACGGCTCGATAGGTCCGCTCACGTGTTTGCGACAGAGGAGGTAGCAGATGAGAAACCTTGGTATTATGATATCAAGCATTTTCTTCAGACTCAGGAATACCCGTTTGGTGCGTCAAAGAAAGATAGAAAGACATTGAGATGGTTGGCAGGCGGTTACTTCCTCAGTGAAAATGTGTTATACAAGAGGAATTTTGACATGGTCTTACTCAGATGCGTGGATAGTCACGAAGCAGACATGTTGATGCATGAGATCCATGAAGGTTCATTCGGCACTCATGCTAATGGACATTCAATGGCTAAAAGGATGCTAAAGGCAGGATATTATTGGTTGACAATGGAATCTGATTGTTACAAGTTTGCAAAGAAGTGCCATAAATGCTAGATTTACGCAGATAAGATCCATGTACCTCCGACACTGCTCAATGTGATTTCCTCCCCGTGGCCTTTCTCTATGTGGGGGATTGACATGATCGGGATGATAGAACCTAAAGCTTCAAATGGACACCTGTTGTACCCCAAAATTTTCCCTCCCATTTCTCAATGATTTCTCATCACAAAACCCTTGGAGCTCAGGATCCAATTAGGGTTTCCCCTGCTCAAGACTTCTCCTTGCACTGTGGACCCAAATTAGGGTTTGTGTTTGCACAAAGATGTTTTGACCTAAAATAACTAAAATGACTTTCATGCTTCATATTGGACTCCCAAGTTTATCCATACCAAGTTTCAAGTCTTGATTCCAAGTTTTGCCCAGTCAATTGGACAGATGACCTAGAAATCAGCTGTATTGGGGAAAAAGTCAACTGTGGCCAATTGACAGTCAAATCTCATGAAAATTGACCCACGTCAACATTATGAACTCATATGGACCATTTGATCAAGTTTGGATCACAATTCCACAAGAAATTTGATCAGATCATCAAAAGGGCAAAATGGTCATTTTTAGGGTTTTGACTGCACAAAGACAATTTTTGACTGTTTGACCTAGCCAATGGCAAACCAAGCTCACACATGGACTCAAGGACCCCATGGAATTATCTTGACACATTCATCAAGCTCAAAAGATTCCAAGTACACAAGATTGACAGTTGAATTTCCCAGTCAATTGATCAATTTTGACTGTATACTGAAAAGTCAAACTTTGACTTTTTGGTCAAAATCAAGAGTCAAGATTCATTTTTCATCAAAACATGCCAAATCATGAAACTTGTTCACCAAGAAACCAAGAAATGCAAATTAGGGTTTGAAATGGAATTTTTCATAACTTAGAATTTTTCTAAGTTATGAAAAACCCTAATTTTTTCCCAACTTTGCCCCACTTTTTCACCAAGATTTATTTGGATTCAAACAAAAGTCAAAACATGAAATTTGTAGCTTGTTGCATAATCTACAACTTTGATTTACAAAGTTTTCCCAAATGAGGCTTGTATCTCAAGTTACAAATTTTTGAATAAGGGCACTAAACCATTCATAACTTAGTGAAAATTTGACCTTTTTGACAAGGTTTTCTACCTAACTTCAAGACCATTTTCCATACACTTCCACTTGGAATTTCAATTTGCATTTCAAAGATGGATTGTATTACACATTCCAAGCTTTCCAAAATGTCCAAGAACTCATCAAACAACCTCATGACTTGAGAGATTCGAATTTCACAATATGGCAAAAACTCACTTTTGAATTGGCCATTTTCCATGTTCATAGTTTGTGCAAACTTCTCTAAACCAGCATGCCCTTGATTACAGGTCTTAAAACCATCCAACACTCAATAATTTAATGCATGTTCATTGTGCTAAGACCTTGTTTCATGAGCTAAAGCATTGTATGATGGATTAATTCCAAATTAGATAAAGCATTCTTTCCATTTTTGCAAAAGTCTCACTTTATGTCATGATGCAAATCCACAAGTACAAACCATATCTAATTGGCACAAGTTTATGGACAAATCACTCTGATCAAGGAGAGTTTATGCAGCTCATTAGAGGTCCCCTACTTGCCTAAAACACAAAGTTGGTTTTGCTTGCTTAAGTGTGAAGTAAAGTGCCATAACATAACACATCTTTCATCTCAGCTAAAAGACACTTAGACAAAGTTATCAAACACATTCCAAAGATCAGAACCAAGCTTTTGCACGACCCTTGCACATCTCAAACACTCCCCTTGCCATAATCATTCTCAAACTGCAAAAACAGGGCAAGGCCTGCAGTTTGAGTGCCAACTTCCATTTCTCTCAAGCTCTCTTGCCCAAACCAGTTCACATACATTCCCTAGCACCTATGCAAGCTAACCAAAAGCAAAAGCACGACCTGTAATCCCTCTAACCACTTCCACCATTTTCAGTTTCTTGTTTTGCAGGTGAAGTTCTCTAGCACGATTCAGAAGCTTTCAAGACAAAGTAAACATTGGAATAGCATCCCTGGACCTCAAGGAAGCTTTTCCAATCATCACCTTGCACTGAAAGCTCCCTCATTGCCAGATAGAACTTCAGCTGAACAGGTATCTTGGTGAACTCGTATCTCTCTCATTATGCATCATTAGCTTTAAGTTTGTGAATAAACAATGTTCTACTCATACCACTGAACATGTACATGTTTTTACTTTTCATTTCTTTTGCTTGAGCTGTGAGAATTTGAGGTTTGAAAATGGCAGAAAATCTAGGTTAGGATTTGGGGGAGGAGAAATTCTCCCTCATCTTAGAGAGTTAGATCAAGTTATGCATATGGTTAGAATCGTCTCTTCATGCTGAACATTTTTTGTGTTATGAGTTTTCATTGAAAAGCCAGGAATCAAGAGTTAGAAGATGGAGTACAGGGCGCGCGTTTTTTGAATGTTGTTGTACAAAGGTTGAAGAAAGGTCTTCATGGGCTGGGCCTATGTTGACTTTCCTTTTCACACCACCCCTATTGGTTTTACACCCCTGAGCCCATTTGCTTCATTTTTAATATTTTTGACTTTTGCCTTTTTTTTTATTGGTTCATTTATTTTTCTCAGCATGTTAAAAACATAAAAATATTTTTCTCATCATTTTTTGAATTTATTGAGTATTTATTTGATTGTACATAAATAAATAAACATATATATATATATACTTTTTATTTCAAATATTAAGATAATACAAAAGATATTTTTATACACATTTTTATCTTATTTTTACTTCCTGAAAATATTTTATAGAAAAAAAATACTTTTTATTTAAATATTAAATATTATTAATTAACATATAATACATGTTTTGTAAATAATATAAATATATAGGTATATATTAATATACTTAGGATGAAAATACCAAAAAATGTACATATTTTATTTTTTAATATTTAATACTAAAAAATACTTTTTTACAAATATACTATATTTTATTTTATTTTTGTATGTAAATAATAATTATTATGTAAATTAAATAATTAATGTCCATTTTGATTAAAATTAGGGTTTTACCCTAAATTTGAAAATACTTCAAAAAATAATACCTTTTTATTTTCCTTTTTTTTTAGTTTATTTTACATTTTCAATACTTTCTTTTTTTATACATATAAAAATTCTTTTTGCATTCTTGCATATTTGTCTTATTTTATTTAATCTATGTAAATTAATCATCTTGTAAATATTCAGCATTGATGTAATAGTTTTAGGTTTAAATTCCTTGTCAAAATCCCCATTTGAACATTTGTACCCCCCTTCCCATATTTGGTTTTGTAATAGCTTAGTAAATTTATTTTCGCACTTTATTGCTTTCTAATTATACCATGTTAGAATTAGGGTTTGTATGCGAAAAACGACAAAATAGTTATGACCTAATCTCAAGACAAACAAGCATGAAAATGAACACATAAATCACACTTGCACCCCCTAGGGTATTCCTCTTGTTCCTTTCAAAATGGGCCATATTGCATGTTAGGTATCATTGGGCCAAAACAAACAAATTCAAATGATCATAGTCCCTCGATGATGCTTTCCAAATGTTGCCTAAACAAATGATCAAGTCCCTTAAAGGAAATTGCCCAAAGATACTTGGCACCATTGCAATTATGGTCTAAACGATGACCCGCGCCCGTCCCTTTCACATCCTAACATGAGATTGTCCACCAAATACAATGGTGGAACAAACTTGTTAAAAGGGTTAAAACATAACAATAATCTTTGAGAAATTTAGGAGTAGATAACCTCTTAGTTACTTGAATCAAACTTGCAAAAACAAAACACTTGCCTGTTTTCTAAAACCACACCTCACAACACTTTCCAAACAAACTTTCAAAAACAAATGAAAACCTTTTTCAAAAGAAATACATCTTTGTATACATCCCCACATGGATCATTACAAAGGTTGCCACCACATTGGCCTCTTTTCAAAACAATTTTCAAACCCACACACACAAAGCACCATTTCAAACAATTGAAAACAAAAGGCAAGTGATCTAAGCAAGTAACTAAGAGCCCATGGATAACCATGGATAGAAAGGGTGCTAACACCTTCCCTTTCTATAATCTACTCCCCGAACCCAAGAAAAATCTCAAAGGTTTTTGCTGTGCTTTTTAAACCTTTCCTTAGGATAAAATAAAAAGTCGGTGGTGACTCCTGCTCAACCGAAACATTTGCGAAAACAAACGCAAAACCTCAAGTCAGTTCTCCCACCGTATCACAGAACTGGCGACTCTGCTGGGGACATAACTTAAAAGTGGAGTAACCTTAGGGTTTAGATCACCTTTGTTTTCAATTGTTTGCTTCGTTTGCTTCTATATTTGTGGGCTGTGCATCGGAGTTTCATAGATCCTAACCCGGATCTGGGAAATACCCTTTTTAGGTAGCATAATCTGTGAGGGACCTGTCCGGCGTAGACCGACATGGGTGAAGCAGTGGCTACGTTGGTGTGGCACCTTGGTCTGTATCTATATCCCTTGTGTTGCAATGAGGAGAATATAGGTCTTCTAAGGAGTCATTAAACACCAACCAACCTTAGAACCTTAAATTGACCAACTTGGCTATTAGGACAGTAGCAGTATGCTACACTCATTGAGGCTAAACTCTCGAGATGGTTCTGGCCGCGAGAAAAGATTGCGATGTTGGAGTTATGACCGATTGAGGGTAGCCAATGATTTGAGATCCCCTAGAACCCGGTTACTTTTGATAGGACAGGTTTTAAACCAACAAAACCAAAAGAGGGTAATACCTGAAATCCATGCTGGCCTGAAACCTAAGGGTGTCTTGTGTGACTTGTGTGCCTTATCATGTTTGCCTGTGTGAATACTTGTGGTGTGCTTCATCATAGCATCATGCCATCATACCATTGCATGCATCCTGCATAAAGGACTAACCCATTTCAAAGACAAAAAGTTTCATCTTTGCTCTGTTTTGTAGGACATCATGATGCCCGTACGTAGGAATACCATCCGGCTCAACTTTGTTCAACCACCAGTTTTACTCAAGGTTTTGGTTGGAAGGATTCCAAACACTTCTTCCTTCATCAACAGACATGGTTCTCTCCTTGGCTTGATCACTACAAAATGGGACCAACAACTGATAAGTGTTCTGACCCAGTTTTATGACCCTCTGTATCATTGTTTCACCTTTCAAGACTTCCAGCTGGTTCCTACCCTAGAAGAATTCTCTTACCTGCTTGGGATCCCTGTCTTGGAACAGACTCCATTCACTGGTTTGGAAAAGACTCCTGGCCTGAAGAGATTGCTGCAATTCTCCCCTTGACCAAAGAAGAGTGTTGTACCCCAAAATTTGCCCTCCCATATTCTTCAAGAAATTGCCAAGTCAAAGCTTCAAAAGTTCCCCAAGGGTTGCACAGTTCAAGGGTATCCTAAACAGTCAAAATTAGGGTTTTGCTTCTGATCAAGAAAATGAAGTTTCCAAAGGTCCAATCAAGTCTCACATGCCTACAAATATGGTCAAGCATCCTCATAGCAAGTTTCAAGACTTTCAGCACAAAATTGCACAGTCAAAAACCCTAATTGCACTACAGTCAACTGTAGGGGCAAAATGGTCATTTGACAGTCAAAAGTTCAAATTTTTGGTCAACATCTCATTTTGAAGCCACAAACATCATTTGATCAATGCTTGATCATGATTCTCAAAGCTTGGCTCAAAAATCATCAAGATGCAAAAGTTTCCTTATTGGGACAGCTGAAAAAGTCAACTGTAAATTGACCAGGGCATAACTTTCACATGGATTATCAGAAAAATTCCATCCAAAGCTCATTTTGAAGAGAAAGACATTTACTACAACTCATATTCATACTTCAAGTCCAAGAAATGCTCTCACAAAAAGTTATCAATTTCAACATTATAGGTCATTTTCAAAAGTCAACAAAAAGGGACTTTAAGTCAAAGGCCATAACTTGAGATTGATAAATCAAAATGACATGGGACCAAGGGCATTGGTTAGAGGACTCAAAGACCTTTCCAAAATGTCCAAGAACATGAGCAAAGCTTAAAAATTGAGCAAGTTATGCCTTGTGGAAGTTGGGAAACTTTTGGATATTTTGAAAAGTCAACATTGGTTCAAATGACCTAAAATTGCTAATGGGCCTATTTTTCTTCCACAATTCATCATCCAAAGCATGCACACGACCATTTGGCCCAAAGGGAAGTTTTTCTCCATTTTTATTTATTTATTTGAATTTTTTATTATTAATAATTCATTTAATAAAATAAAATACATGAAAAATATATAACCAATGAAATAAAATCTTTTTGTGCATATAATATCTTCAAAAAAACGTGCATGATCAGATATGGAAAGGACCAATACAATTGGATGTGATTTGGTATCAATTTGCATGGAAAAGATTTGAAAGTTATGGCATAAAAAATCAAATATTCCTTCATCATTTCATGGATCTTTTGGATCAAATTCCTTGACCTAATTGTTCCACACATATATACAAAGCAAACCCTCATGCTTATGACCACGCAGCTGCTCAGAAAACCCTTGCAAAAACTCACACTTTTTCTCAAAAATCTCAATTCTGAAAACACCTTTGCAAGGCGATTCAAGACAAAAATAGTGATTCCATTAGCTTCCTTGAGGATTATAGGACATATTCCAATCATTCCCCAAGCCCCATACTCAAGAAAACGCAAGATCACCATTGAAGTTGGTAAAGAAAATTTCTGAATCGGTTTCTATCATACATGCATTGTTAACATATTTTGTTGTTACTTTTGTGTTTATAATGATGTTTGCAAGCTAATCATGTGCTTTGATTGAAGTTTTACGCACTGTATGCCAAGATGCCATTATTATTTTCTAGGGTTTACAGGACTTGGAATTAGGGGTTTTTGAATGAGGAAAAATTAGAACCCCTGAGTACCACCATTGACACGAGCGCGTTTGGACGAAGAAGACGGCACCCTCGCGCTCAATTTATGAGCATCCATGGCTTAATCGTTATTTTCTGATATGTGGTCTTAGGAAACGCGTGAAAACCGTTGCCAATATTTTGATGTTTCCAGGAAAACAAATAAGCGTGGAAGAAGATGATGCAGTGTCAAGGCGTGAGTGGTCCTTTTAAAATCAGCGCGCGCTTTTTATATTTTTCATGCCACTAACCAATTCTTATTTTTATTATTTATTCATTATTATACATACAAGACGCGCAACATGGTTCAGTGGTGTACGCATGTGCTGATAACAATCATGACCTGGGTTCGAGCCCCAGGTCTTCACAATCTCCATATTATTTTTCAATCAAAGTTCACGTGCAGTTTCACATGCTGGAGACCATCATGCGCCTCTCCATCAAGCCATCCACTTGGTCAATATCAGTCATCCAAGGGTTCAGAGCTAAAGGGCATGGTAGGTCCTAGTCAAAGATGCCACACGGTGTCTGGAAAAGTCAACGGACCTGAAGGTCATTGGGCTCAAATTCATGGGCTATACCTCCACATTGGGGACTGATACCCCCCTAGGTTTGCCATTTTTAATATTTTCTTTTGCATTATTTTTATTTTAATTATTGTGTTTAATTAATTAATTATTTTCACAAAAAATATAAAAAATACATAAAAATCAGAAAAGAGAAAAATAATAATTATTTTTATTTTTAGTGTCTTCCTAAATAAATTATAAATTGATTAGTTTTAAATTAGGTTTTCAATTTTAATTCTTTTGATAAAAAACCTAAAAAATATAGAATTAGGGTTTAATTAATTTTTATCTTTTTTATTCCATAATAATTAAACATTAGATATTTATTTTTATAATTAAATTTGCATGTAAATTAATTAGGGTTAATATTAGGTTTTAATCTTCTTTTCTTAATAAATTAAAAAACAAATAGAATTAGGGTTAGCATTTAGTTTCAATTAATTCCTTTTTCATTTAAATCCTAAAAAATCATAAAATACCCAAAAAAAAATTTCTTTCTTTTCTTTTTAATTAATTAATTCCATGTAATTTTAATTTTGCAAAAAGGGTCCAACGCCCTCGTTTCGATTTAATTCTTATGCGCATATTTATTTTATTTCTTTATAATATTTATGTATCTCTCCCAAGGCCATGTAACCTTTTAACTTTCTCGCACTCTTTAATTCTTTATTTTTCTGTCAAATCGGGTCCTGGTTTAATTTTGGCGATGTGGACCCGCGCCGTTTGTAATAGCTTAGAATTTTTTATTTCTCGCAATACTTTTAACTGTTAATAATGGCATGAAAGAATGTATGGACAAAAATAAAAACAAGCGTAGAACACCAATAACATGACAAGATAAATACAAATGAAAACGATACACAAATCACACACCACCCCTAGGGTACGCCTCACTGTTGCCTTGCCTTCGAAAGGTGATCGTCGAGTAGAGGATGTCTTAGTAAGTCCTCATGATCCGGGAACCTGGCATGAGGGTAGCTTCTAAGGTGTCTTCCCATTTCTCTGGTGATCACCATGTCCCGAACCTCGAATTGACCCGAACATCTCCAACGGTGGTGCTACCTACCTCTCAATGGTGGGATGGCACTACTTTAAGGACATTTACACAGACGAATTCCTTAGGGTAGGTAGGTTCTCGTAGATACTTGCTCTAATCTCAAAACAAATCAAAAATACTTTTCACACCGACACATTTTCAAAAGCTTTCGAAAGCAATTTTTCAAACACTCTTGAGGACCGATACAAGAGTCGAACGGAAATTTTCAAAGAAACTTTTTTTAAAACCCACAGTTGAAAAGCAAACAAACCATTTTTGAAAACACAATGAGCGAGTATCTAAGAGCCCATGGATAACCATGGATAGAAAGGGTGCTAACACCTTCCCTTTCTATAATCTACCTCCCGAACCGAGAGCAATCTCTTTAAGGAATTTTTCTGTGCTTTTGTCCTTTCCATTTGGAGAAAACAAAAGACGGTGGCGACTCTTGCTTCCGCGACATTTCGCGAACCAGCGTTAAACAGTCAGTTCCATATCCACTGATCACAGAACTGGCGACTCTGCTGGGGACTCCTATAAAGTGAGGTGTACCTTAGGGATAGTTCATAACTGTGTTTTCAATTGCTTTCCTTGTTTGCTTTAAATTGTGGGACTGTCTTGGGAGTTCTATAGATCCTAACCCGGATCTGGGGATACCTTCTTAGAAAGTAGCAACAAGGCTGTGAGGGAACTGTGCGGGGTATACCGACATGGTTGAAACAGTCTGCTACGTTGATGTGGCACTTTGGTGTGTACCGGTAACCCTTGAGTTCAGTGAAGGAGAGTACGGGGCCTCCGCGTGGTGTCGTGAAGCATCAACATACCTTAGGAACCTTAATTGAACTATCTTGGCCTCTTTAGGGTAGTGAGATAACTGACTTTGGTGCAGTCCGAGGTTGGTTGATACTCGATACTACACTCAATTGAGGGTTGCTTTCCTGGAATATTTCGGTCGCCAGTTCAGTGGCTAAATCGAAACGATGAACAATGAAAGCAATCCCGTGATATTGGGACCCTTAGAACCCGATTACTTTTGATAGGACAGGTATGAACCAACCAACTGAAAGAGGGTAGCACCTAGACCTCATGCTGGCCTAAACTCTAAGGGCTTCTCTTGTGTGACTTGTGTGCCTTCGTACTTGACTACTTGCATGCTTGTTATCTGACACTGGAATTTCTTGCAGGTTTTGTTTATAGTCCTTAATTAGGACTCATAACAGGGTTTACTGAATTTCTTGCAGGTTTTGTTTGTAGTCCTTAATTAGGACTCATAACAGGTTGTACTAAGTTTCTTGCAGGTTTTGTTTATAGCCCTTAATTGGGACTCATGACAGGTCTTACTTGAGTTGCTTGCAGGTTTTGGTTGGCAGTCCTTAATAGGGACTCATAACAGGGTTACCTACATTACCCCATGCATAGCATAACATCATACCATTGCATACATCCTAACCCATTTCAAGGATCTCAAGGGCTTGTGATGCAGGTCATGACAAATCAAACATCTAGCAAGGGGCAAAGAGGATTTATTTTCCTCTAGCCAGGGTTGTCAGAGGCTATGACCCACTTGATATGGTGAGCTTTGACACTTGAAGAAAGTTCCCTAAGCCAAGGTTGTCAGGGGCTATGACCCACTAGATATGGTGAGCCTTTTGACCCTTGAAGAAGGACCCTCAACAACATGAAGTATCTTCAATCAAGCTACCAGTTTCAAATGCTAACAATTTTCTTGTTTACCCTGCGAGATCCTTGAAAACATTGCATGCATGTCATGCACATCATCGTATAACAGGTACCCTTGTTGTAGGTCACTTACCCTTCTCGCTGTTTATTTCAGCCATGACTTCCCAACAAGATAACCAGGACCTTCTTGCTCAAGAGACTCGGCTCGGGGAAATCCTCCTGAATCTATCCAAGGGGCAGGAAGAGCTAAGGACACTTCTCATGGAGACTTTGGTCAGGAACAGCGCTGAGGAAGAACGGCTGAAACATCTGCAAGCTGAAGTGGATGCATTGAAAGTCCAGATGATGGGGCAGGTGACTGCCATTCAAGGTTTAACTCAAAGACAAGAAGAGTTCGGAGTTCTCATCAACCTACTGCTTCAGGGTAATCAATTGGGGCAAACATCTAAGGGTAAAAGGCCATTCATCATCCCATCATCCTTGAGACAAGGGGATAAGGGGAAAGCTCCTCAAATGGCTCCAGTGCCACAAATTCAGCGTCAACCTCACCGGCTACAGCCAGAAAGACCTAAGAGGCAATTTACTCCCCTCGGCATGACCTTGTCACAGATATTGCCACGGTTGCTGGAGACCAAGCTGGTAACTCTAAAAGAGGCTCCGAAGAGCCAAAATACAACGTCACCGAAGTATAACCCCAACGCCCGCTGCGCTTATCACTCTGACAACCCGGGGCATACTACAGATGATTGTTGGAGCTTGAAAAATAAGATCCAAGACATGATCGACGCTGGAGAGATTCAGTTTAAAGTACCCAAGACTCCCCACGTGATCACTGCTCCCTTGCCAAAACATGGCTAGGATTGAGAAATTTTTGTTCATTCGAATGTTCAAGTTGCAATTCTCTTTTGTTCAAACATTTACTCATGTTAAACATTGTTATTTCATTAATGCATCACATATGTCTGTTCTGAAACAATATATTCGTATTCACTATATGCAAACTATTTTCATATTTTTTCTGATGTCAACTCTTGATCTAAAATTCTAAAGCCTCTTGAGGGAGGATGACGAAAACGATACCGCGATCTACAGTATGCTTTTGAACAGACCCCGCTGATGAGGTACAGGCATTGTTTCAAATTCTAAACACTGGATTTATAAGGAAGATAATCCCTCTTCAACCCCTCTGAGCCAAAGGAGTAGGAGTTTTTTATTTTCGAAATCAAAACCCTTAATCATAACCTGGGGCAGGGTAGTTCTCTCAGTTGATCCAAGTGCATAACGTATGACACCAAAGAGGTCCTTACAAAACAAAAGACAGTGAGGGTTCCGAACAATCAATAAAGAAAGGCAGTCATTACCAAAACCAAAAAAAAAGAAGAGCCCATTAAGTCAAAACCTGAAAAAGGGACTTACGAAATTGGGGCATCCCGCTGACTGTAATCACAAAAAAGAACAGTTCAAGCAAAAAAAATAGGGATAATGAAATCAAAAGAAAGAGGTCTCACAAACCCTTAACAAAAGCAAAAATGACTGCATAGTCAGAATAAATCATCAATGTCCGAATCATCACCGGAAAATCAGAGCAAAGACTCAAACAAGGTCTAACGTATGATCAACTGAGTTTAGGTTTGGAGAATATCACGAAGAATGGGTGGGTACAAATAATTTGAGCCTTTATCCTTTGTTTCTTAAACCGTGAACCAGGCCACGATATAACCCTTAAAAGTCCTAGCTGAAGCATGGGTTAGTTCGAAAGCATACTGTGACGAAAGGTATCCTGACTCCTGAAGGCTTACGGTAAATACGGAGTTGACATCACGTTTTACAAACATTAATTTGTTTTATGAAAAAAGGATGCATTTTCAAAATTCAAGACAGACATAGGCTTTTGCATTCTTAAAATAACCTTGTTTGCATATGACTATTTGTTTGAACAGCAGGGAAATTCGCACGATGAACACCTTATGAACAGAAGTACCTCCAATCAAGGGGCACAGTAGGAGCATTGCCCATTATCTGGGGCATGACAAAACACTTCTAACAGGGGCAACTCCATACATTCTGAGAGCATGGACATAGTCGAAAAAATACTACGCATAATCAAAGACCCGCTAGGTTGACACACCTAGGCAAAAATAAGGGCTTCCCGGCAAACCAAAAGGGTTCGGGCAAAAATAAGGGATGAAAATGGAAAAATATGTACACCCGGAAAGTCGAAAACCTGAAAAGGCGGCTTGGGAAAAAATGGGTATCCCGGTGGACTGAAAACCCGAAAGGGCGGTCCAGGCAAAAGTTAGGGATAAAAGCGTACGACTATGTTCCGGTATCTCATCACTTGTCTACCCGAAGATTTGTCAATTACCCCCACATGTATCCTTTTCTCTCACCTCCGAAACAGGGGAAATAATGAGTTATCCAGGCGATCTGATTGCTCTGTCAACCAAAGTACAAAGGAAAGATCAACATAAGGATGATTACCATCTACCTTTACAAATTCCAGATCGTGGGTTAACATCCGAAACCAAACAGGACGATCATCCACTTAATCAAAATCATGCAACCCTACACCGGTTCCTTCTCAATTTTCAGACGAAGTCTTACATGGACTCACCCTCCACAAGTAACCTTACCCCGGTTCATCCAGAAGTTTTACACGGACTTATCCACAAGTAACCTAACCCCGGTTCCTCCAAGAAGTATTACATGGACTTATCTCAAGTAACCTTACCCCGGTTCGTCAAGAAGTTTTACACGAACTTATCCTGCAGTAACCTAACCCCGGTTCCTCCAGAAGTCTTACATGGACTTATCTCAAGATGACCTTACCTCGGTTCGTCAAGAAGTTTTACACGAACTTATCCTGCGGTAACCTAACCCCGGTTCCTCCAGAAGTCTTACATGGACTCATCTCAAGATAACCTCACCCCGGTTCATCAAGAAGTTTTACACGAACTTACCCCGAAGAAACCCTACACAGGTTCTCCTCCTCCAGACATAGTTTTACATGGACTCGTCATCAAGCAACCCTACACCGGTTCCCTCTCTTCAAGATGCAGTTTTACATGGACTCGTCACCCAGAAACCCTACACAGGTTCTCCCTTTCCAAAAACGAAGTTTTACACGAACTCATTATCAAAGAAACCCTACACAGGTTCCTTCTCCATTTCAGATGCGGCTTTACACGAGCTCATCGGCAGGCAACCCTACATAGGTTCCCTCTTTCAACTTACAAAATTACAGTTCAAAATCTCCCCAGGAGAGTCCAATCCAGTTTCCCCAGGAAAGTTGGAATTCATCTCCCCAAGCAGTAAGCTTATCCCCAGTAGATTCTGGAAGCTTATCCTCACAAAAGCACGAACACGTCATCCGGCTTTATTCAAAGAGTTATTTCCTTACCAGGATATAACTGGGTTATCCTCAGCCAAAAGCCACAGAAATATCGTCGTCGACAGAGTCTTCTTATCCCCAGTGAAGTCTATCAACACTTCCACCACAACAAGGTATCCTCAGCAAGTTATTATCAACAACTCAGCAAAGTATCTCTCTCCCCACAGAGTATCGCTCCCCAGCATGGTCGCTAGAGTATCTTTCTCCCCGCAGAATCTTCCATTCGCCAAGTTTATTCCTCAACGGAGTTATCTTCTCCTACCAGTATTCTTGCAGTTATCATCCCCAGCAGGAGTAAAAGCTTATTCTTCAATATCAGCCCAGGAGTGACCTCCCGGCACCCGTCAAGGATTTACTTTCCTAGACGAAAAACACATTCACAAAACATCACATACATCATTATAGCATGCATAGACGCATCATATCATACAAATCTCATTTATGTTGAGAACATCATTGCTTGATCCATATCATGCATTGCATATGACTGACTTTTACCTTTCAGGGAAGATGCAGTTAAATTCTCAATCATATTTCAAGACCTAGACCGGTTCAGTTAATCGACTCCAAAGATTTCTTATCCAGTCCAAGGCCTTCTCTAGTCCAGCTAAATCGACCCCAAATAGATTTTTCTGATGAAGACTCAGTAGAAGTTATTTCAGGTTTTTCTCAGACGTCCACTTTTGAGATTATAATTTCCTATGGTTCTCTCTCCGACGGTGCATGAGATGATAATTCCATTCCAGGTCCTTCTCAAACGTCCGCTTTTGAGATTATAATTGCCTATTGGTTCTCTTCCCGATACTGCGAAGATGGTAATTCCCACCAAGATTTTCTCAACGAGCGTTGTTGAAGTTAAAGTCACCCAAGGTTCTCTTACCGTTCATGCTAAGGTAGTAACCATCCCTGGTTTATTCATCATCTTTTGAAGCTCCAGACTCAGCTCCTGTAACCAGTCAGGACACATATATACCAAACATCTGAAAACCAGCTCCTGCAACGTGTCAGGTACTCATTTTTCTTTTGCAGGTACGCAAGTTCTCGCTAAGGAATCTCTTATGCGATCAACATCCAGATGGCATCTATAAGCCCATCATCCCCCATCAATCTCCAAATGGCATCTATAAACCCATTTCCACCATGTGAGCGCAAATTTCTGGGCACTCTAGTGTTCAATCATCTTCTACCCTCGGATTACGAAAGGCACGTCAGCCAATCTGCATCCTCAGGTCTAAGAAGATTGAACAGGGGCAACTGTTGTACCCCAAAATTTGCCCTCCCATATTCTTCAAGAAATTGCCAAGTCAAAGCTTCAAAAGTTCCCCAAGGGTTGCACAGTTCAAGGGTCTCCTAAACAGTCAAAATTAGGGTTTTGCTTCTGATCAAGAAAATGAAGTTTCCAAAGGTCCAATCAAGTCTCACATGCCTACAAATATGGTCAAGCATCCTCATAGCAAGTTTCAAGACTTTCAGCACAAAATTGCACAGTCAAAAACCCTAATTGCACTACAGTCAACTGTAGGGGCAAAATGGTCATTTGACAGTCAAAAGTTCAAATTTTTGGTCAACATCTCATTTTGAAGCCACAAACATCATTTGATCAATGCTTGATCATGATTCTCAAAGCTTGGCTCAAAAATCATCAAGATGCAAAAGTTTCCTTATTGGGACAGTTGAAAAAGTCAACTGTAAATTGACCAGGGCATAACTTTCACATGGATTATCAGAAAAATTCCATCCAAAGCTCATTTTGAAGAGAAAGACATTTCCTACAACTCATCTTCATACTTCAAGTCCAAGAAATGCTCTCACAAAAAGTTATCAATTTCAACATTATAGGTCATTTTCAAAAGTCAACAAAAAGGGACTTTAAGTCAAAGTCCATAACTTGAGATTGATAAATCAAAATGACATGGGACCAAGGGCATTGGTTAGAGGACTCAAAGACCTTTCCAAAATGTCCAAGAACAGGAGCAAAGCTTAAAAATTGAGCAAGTTATGCCTTGTGGAAGTTGGGAAATTTTTGGATATTTTGAAAAGTCAACATTGGTTCAAATGACCTAAAATTGCTAATGGGCCTATTTTTCTTCCACAATTCATCATCCAAAGCATGCACACGACCATTTGGCCCAAAGGGTAGTTTTTCTCCATTTTTATTTATTTATTTGAATTTTTTATTATTAATAATTCATTTAATCAAATAAAATACATGAAAAATATAAAACCAATGAAATAAAATCTTTTTGTGCATATAATATCTTCAAAAAAACGTGCATGATCAGATATGGAAAGGACCAATACAATTGGATGTGATTTGGTATCAATTTGCATGGAAAAGATTTGAAAGTTATGGCATAAAAAATCAAATATTCCTTCATCAATTCATGGATCTTTTGGATCAAATTCCTTGACCTAATTGTTCCACACATATATACAAAGCAAACCCTCATGCTTATGACCAGGCAGCTGCTCAGAAAACCCTTGCAAAAACTCACACTTTTTCTCAAAAATCTCAATTCTGAAAACACCTTTGCAAGGCGATTCAAGACAAAAATAGTGATTCCATTAGCTTCCTTGAGGATTATAGGACATATTCCAATCATTCCCCAAGCCCCATACTCAAGAAAACGCAAGATCACCATTGAAGTTGGTAAAGAAAATTTCTGAATCGGTTTCTATCATACATGCATTGTTAACATATTTTGTTGTTACTTTTGTGTTTATAATGATGTTTGCAAGCTAATCATGTGCTTTGATTGAAGTTTTACACACTGTATGCCAAGATGCCATTATTATTTTCTAGGGTTTACAGGACTTGGAATTAGGGGTTTTTGTATGAGGAAAAATTAGAACCCCTGAGTACCACCATTGACACGAGCGCGTTTGGACGAAGAAGACGGCACCCTCGCGCTCAATTTATGAGCATCCATGGCTTAATCGTTATTTTCTGATATGTGGTCTTAGGCAACGCGTGAAAACCGTTGCCAATATTTTGATGTTTCCAGGAAAACAAATAAGCGAGGAAGAAGATGATGCAGTGTCAAGGCGTGAGTGGTCCTTTTAAAATCAGCGCGCGCTTTTTATATTTTTCATGCCACTAACCAATTCTTATTTTTATTATTTATTCATTATTATACATACAAGACGCGCAAAATGGTTCTGTGGTGTACGCATGTGCTGATAACAATCATGACCTGGGTTCGAGCCCCAGGTCTTCACAATCTCCATATTATTTTTCAATCAAAGTTCACGTGCAGTTTCACATGCTGGAGACCATCATGCGCCTCTCCATCAAGCCATCCACTTGGTCAATATCAGTCATCCAAGGGTTCAGAGCTAAAGGGCATGGTAGGTCCTAGTCAAAGATGGCACACGGTGTCTGGAAAAGTCAACGGACCTGAAGGTCATTGGGCTCAAATTCATGGGCTATACCTCCACATTGGGGACTGATACCCCCCTAGGTTTGCCATTTTTAATATTTTCTTTTGCATTATTTTTATTTTAATTATTGTGTTTAATTAATTAATTATTTTCACAAAAAATATAAAAAATACATAAAAATCAGAAAAGAGAAAAATAATAATTATTTTTATTTTTAGTGTCTTCCTAAATAAATTATAAATTGATTAGTTTTAAATTAGGTTTTCAATTTTAATTCTTTTGATAAAAAACCTAAAAAATATAGAATTAGGGTTTAATTAATTTTTATCTTTTTTATTCCATAATAATTAAACATTAGATATTTATTTTTATAATTAAATTTGCATGTAAATTAATTAGGGTTAATATTAGGTTTTAATCTTCTTTTCCTAATAAATTAAAAAACAAATAGAATTAGGGTTAGCATTTAGTTTCAATTAATTCTTTTTTCATTTAAATCCTAAAAAATCATAAAATACCCAAAAAAACAATTTCTTTCTTTTCTTTTTAATTAATTAATTCCATGTAATTTTAATTTTGCAAAAAGGGTCCAACGCCCTCGTTTCGATTTAATTCTTATGCGCATATTTATTTTATTTCTTTATAATATTTATGTATCTCTCCCAAGGCCATGTAACCTTTTAACTTTCTCGCACTCTTTAATTCTTTATTTTTCTGTCAAATCGGGTCCTGGTTTAATTTTGGCGATGTGGACCCGCGCCGTTTGTAATAGCTTAGAATTTTTTATTTCTCGCAATACTTTTAACTGTTAATAATGGCATGAAAGAATGTATGGACAAAAATAAAAACAAGCGTAGAACACCAACAACATGACAAGATAAATACAAATGAAAACGACACACAAATCACACACCACCCCTAGGGTACGCCTCACTGTTGTCTTGCCTTCGAAAGGTGATCGTCGAGTAGAGGATGTCTTAGTAAGTCCTCATGATCCGGGAACCTGGCATGAGGGTAGCTTCTAAGGTGTCTTCCCATTGCTCTGGTGATCACCATGTCCCGAACCTCGAATTGACCCGAACATCTCCAACGGTGGTGCTACCTACCTCTCAATGGTGGGATGGCACTACTTTAAGGACATTTACACAGACGAATTCCTTAGGGTATGTAGGTTCTCGTAGATACTTGCTCTAATCTCAAAACAAATCAAAAATACTTTTCACACCGACACATTTTCAAAAGCTTTCGAAAGCAATTTTTCAAACACTCTTGAGGACCGATACAAGAGTCGAACTGAAATTTTCAAAGAAACTTTTTTTAAAACCCACAGTTGAAAAGCAAACAAACCATTTTTGAAAACACAATGAGCGAGTATCTAAGAGCCCATGGATAATCATGGATAGAAAGGGTGCTAACACCTTCCCTTTCTATAATCTACCTCCCGAACCGAGAGCAATCTCTTTAAGGAATTTTTCTATGCTTTTGTCCTTTCCATTTGGAGAAAATAAAAGACGGTGGCGACTCTTGCTTCCGCGACATTTCGCGAACCAGCGTTAAACAGTCAGTTCCAGATCCACCTATCACAAAGAGGTATTAGCTAACTGGGAAACTAGAAATGGAATTAAGGGATTTTTGGTCAAATTTCTGGTTAGCAAGGCTAATGATTTCTGGAATGACTTGGACTTCAAGGCATACGAAGATATTCTGGCTCTTTTGATCTATGGTCTGGTATTGTTCCCCAACCCTGACACCTTTATCAGTACCCATGTCATAAGGATCTTCATGTCTCGGAACCCTGTACCCACTCTTTTGGGTGATATCCTGCAACAACTCTATGCTCGTACTGCTCGAAAACGGGGAACTCCGTGGTGTTGTGCTCCTTTGCTAGTGAGGTGGTTTATTTCGCACCTTCCTAAGTTCACGCTGAAGAATGAAGAAGGAAAAGGTTGGGCTCGGAGGTTAATGTCTCTCACTGATAATGACATCACCTGGACTCTCAGAGGTTTGGATGAGGTAGCTGTTATTGACCGTTGCGGAGAATACCCTAATGTTCCTTTGATTGGCATCCAAGGAGGAATCTCTTACAATCCCTGCTTAGCTCTCCGTCAGTTTGGAAGAGCCAGAGGAGTTGGGCCTCATGAAATGCTGGTTCCTCACTTCCATTTTGAGTTTCAGGCAGACAGTGACAAACTACGCCGTGGATTCATTAAAGCTTGGGACAGAATTCACAAAGCTGACCCACATGGGTTGGGACCAAAGACTTCTCTACCAATGGAGCCCTATTGCAAATGGGTCCGCATCCGTGCTCAGAGGTTAGGTATGCCGTACGAAGTTGTTAGACCTCTCATTCTTGAATCTCCTGATGAAGATGGGGTTCCTCCAACTGTCCTCCCTCCTCAGATACCTACTGATTTTGACACAATGAAGAGATCTTGGGCACAGCTAAAGGAAGAACGAGATTTCTATCGGGAGAAGTTCAACGAGCAGGAACGGAAGATCCAGAGGCTGACTAAGCAATTGAAGAAGAAAGAGTCCTGAACAACTACATCAACACTGAGAAAAGGAGGCTATGGGAGCATTGATGGGCTTTGGATATGTCCTTTTATAGCTTTTATTTCCTTTCCAGTATTTTTCATTCCTGTAATGCCTAAGGGTAAATTGTTGAACAATTGAAAATTTTAATCTAATGAAGTGTGTTTCCCTTTTTGTCTACAAAGTTGAATCTTGTTTGTCTTTGAAAACATAAAACATAACGCATTCCATTGCACCATATGCATAGCAGGTACCCTATTTCATAGGTTGCTTAATCTCCTTCGCTGTTTATTTTGAACAGTCATCATGAATCCAGACTCATCCAGTGAGCAAGCAATCAAGGCCCTTCAGGCCCAAAGTACCCAGTTTCAAGAAATGGTCCTAAGCCTAGCCCAAGGTCAGCAAGAGTTGAAGACTCTACTCCTGAAGAAGAAGAAGAAAAAGAGGACTGTGTTATTCAACACTGGACGCAGATTTGGGAACACACTCCACAATGAAGCTGATCCAACTACTTCTTCTGCTGAGAAAGACAGTCCCCAAGGGGGAGGAGCTCCTAGTCCTGCAGTCTCTGACAACGAGACGGACTACAATGACGAACAATACCCACCTGCTGCTGACAGATACAAGCAATTGGAAGACCGCTTGAGCGCCATGGAAATTCAGAATGTGCCGGGACTGGATTTCGGAGATCTGGGGTTATCTTCTGGGGTAGTAATTCCATACAAGTTTAAGGCGCCTGCCTTCGGCAAGTATGATGGGGTCTCCTGCCCAAAGCTGCATCTAAGGTCGTACGTAAGGAAGATCCAACCTTACACGGCGGAAAAGAACCTTTGGATTCACTTCTTCCAAGATAGCCTCTCGGGGTCACAACTTGAATGGTTCTACCAATTAGATGGAACTAGCATCCGACACTGGGAAGATTTGGCAACCGCATTCTACAGACAATACCAATACAATTCTGATCTCGCTCCAACACGTACCCAACTTCAGGGTATGTCTCTAGGAACGGGTGAAGGGTTCAAAGAGTACGCACAAAAATGGAGAGATTTGGCTGGCAGGGTGCAGCCTCCATTGACTGATCGTGAGCTGGTTGATATGTTTCTAGGGACTTTGTCTGGTCCATTTTTCAATCATTTGGTTGGTAACTCCTCCGCTGGGTTTACGGATTTGATTCTGACGGGTGAAAGAATTGAAGCTGGCATCAGGTCAGGCAAGATACAAAAGGCTGCCTCTACAAGTACTGAGAAGAGGCCATTTAAGAAAGAAGCAAGCGCCGTCTATGGTCCTAGACGACAAGTCAAGCCCGAAAGTCGCCAAGCCGTCAATGCTTTGGTCATTTCAAAACCCGTGGCTGCTCCTCAGCAGTACAATCAACAAAGAAGTGAAAGGCCCAAGAGGCAGTATACTCGGCTGAGTATGACTTTATCTCAAATTTTACCCCAACTGTTATCAACCAACTTGGTGACCCTGAAAGAAGCTCCTAAGGTCGTCAACACTGCATCTCCTAAGTATAACCCAAATGCCCGGTGTGCTTATCATTCTGATAGTCCCGGGCACACTATTGATGATTGCTGGGCCTTGAGAAACAAAGTGCAAGATCTTATCGACGCAAAGGAAATTCAGTTCGAAGCGCCTGAGAGACCGAATGTTGTAACTGCTCCTATGCCCCAACATAGAGTAAATGCCGTTGAGGAAGAGTTGTATGTTGTTTCGGTGAATGAAGTTGTTACCCCTCTTTTGACTGTTAAGAGGAACTTACTACTAGCCGGTTTATTTCCGGGTTGTAGTAAGGCTTGCCTCCTATGTGCTGTTATCCCTACCGGTTGTCCACTACTGAAATCAGGCATCCAAAGCCTGATGGATAGCAAGGAAATTCTGTTCAAGAAAACTGTTGTTCCGTCTGTTCCCATTGAAGAAATATCTGTTGTCACAATTTACAATCCTGCCAAAGCTCCTGTGAAGAAACCCGTCCAAATTATGTCTGCTGCACCCATCATTATTACTGTCCCGGGGCCTCTCCCGTATGAGTCTGATAAAGCTGTTCCATGGCATTATGGAGCCGACGTATATGTGCTTGGGGTGAAGCAGGAGTTCAACACCAATACCAGTATCAGTAATATCACTGGTCCCGCAAAGATTACCCGCAGTGGCAGGCTCTTCTCGCCTGACATTGCACCGCCAGTTATCCGAAAACCTCTCACCATCACACCCGCAAGTGTGCATGTTCCAATTCAAGTTCCTATGTCTACTACTGCCGCCGAGTCCTCTGATACTCGGGGCAAAGAAGTTGCTACTGATTCGCCTGCCAGGACGGAGGCACCAAAAAAGAAGACTGTTGCGGAAGCCTCCCAACAAGAAATGGAGGAAATTCTTAAGATTATCAAAAAGAGTGACTTTAACGTTGTCGAACAGTTGGGGCATACTCCCTCCAAAATCTCTATGTTATCATTACTGCTATGCTCAGAGGCCCATGCAAAAGCCCTGATTTCATTTCTGAAAACGGCCCATGTGCCGCAAGAGACCTCCGCGGATCAATTCACCGACTGTGTGGCTAATTTGACGGCTGGCAATGGCCTAGGGTTCTCGGATGCTGACCTTACCGCCAAAGGGAAAAATCACAATGATGCCCTGCACGTCTCCATAGAGTGCAGGGGCACTACTCTCGCACACGTGTTAGTAGATACTGGCTCTTCCCTGAATGTTTTACCCAAGAAAGCATTGGATCGCTTGGATTGTGAGGGCCTGGAGTTGAAACCTAGTAACATCGTTGTTAGAGCCTTCGACGGTTCTAAGAGGATGGTGAACGGTGAAGTGGACATCCCTATTCGTGTGGGTTCCCAAGTTTTCAACTCAACGTTCTATGTAATGGATATTCGTCCATCTTACTCCTGCTTGTTGGGTCGACCCTGGATTCACAAAGCTGGGGCAGTAACATCCACTCTACACCAAAAGCTCAAATACCCTGTCAAAGGAAAGATTGTTACTGTGCAGGGTGAGGAGGAATACATGGTGAGTCACTTGAACTCATTCCGGTATATCGAGATGGACGGGGAGTTTATTGAAACCCCCTTTCAGCATTTTGAAGAAGTCCCCCCAGTGTTGGCATCAGCTGAAGCAGTAGTTGAAGAAGATTTTCCGTTGAAGATGCGTCTTTGAAGGATGCCCGGGCTGTAATTGAGAGAGGCAATTGTACAAATTGGGGTCAGCTTCCTGACTTCACTCAAAAGAACGACAAGTTTGGGCTGGGCTTTACTGCAGAGGCTCAGAGGGCTGTGCGCAAGGAAAAGATCAGAAAGGCTCTGGTGTTTATCTCCAACCCAAGGGTGAATGCTATCGAGGAGGATGTAGAGGAAGCAGAGTTTGACAGTTGGATCCACCCGACTACCAGCGACGGACCGAGCAACTGGACGGCAAAGGATTTTACACCTATCACATTTGTCACGCAGTAATTAATTACTTTTGATTTCCAAATTGTTACAAACAATATGTTAAAACTTTGTTGGCTCGGTGTCCTACCCGGGGCATCGTAGCTCCATTTGTGAGGGCTTTTTGTATGACATTTCCATATATCATCAATCAAAACATTGGACGTTTGTTGTATTTCAAATCTTGTGCTCTTTTTCTTTCTATGTTATATATATTGCAAAACAGCTATATTTACACACACTCACTTATACAGGTTTCAATCCACTCTAGATCTCACTGGTAACAGCTCTGCTACCGCCAGTTATGACTTCGAGAATCCGATCAACTTGGCCGAAGACGAAGGTGAAGATGATTGCGAAGTGCCTGGTGAACTCGCAAGACTTCTACTCCAGGAAGAGAGAGCTATTCAACCACATGAAGAGCCGGTAGAAACGATTAACCTGGGTACCGAGACAGATAGGAAAGAGGTCAAAATTGGGGCCAATCTAGAGCTCAGCGTGAAGCAACGATTGATCCAGATGCTACGTGATTACATGGAGATATTTGCTTGGTCCTATGAAGACATGCCTGGTTTGGATGCCGACATTGTAGTTCATCACCTGCCATCTAAGGAAGACTGCCCTCCGGTAAAGCAAAAGGTCCGCCGTATGCGCCCAGAGATGTCTGAAAGGATCAAGGCTGAGGTTATGAAGCAATTCGACGCCGGGTTTCTAGCAGTAACTTCTTACCCTCAGTGGGTTGCCAATGTGGTGCCAGTGCCAAAGAAGGACGGTAAAGTTAGAATGTGCGTCGACTACAGGGACTTGAACAGGGCAAGCCCCAAGGATGACTTCCCCTTACCTCACATCGACGTTCTTGTTGACAATACTGCTCAACATAAGGTTTTCTCCTTTATGGACGGTTTTTCGGGGTATAATCAGATCAAGATGGCTCCGGAGGATATGGAAAAGACTACCTTTGTGACTCAGTGGGGCACCTTCTGTTATAAGGTTATGCCATTCGGATTGAAAAATGCTGGGGCAACCTACCAACGTGCCATGGTTGCTTTATTTCATGATATGATCCATCATGAGATTGAGGTATACGTTGATGACATGATTGCAAGGTCCCAAACTGAGGAAGAACACCTTGATCATCTGAGGAAGTTGTTTGACCGACTGAAGTTATACAAGCTGAGGTTGAATCCCAACAAATGCACCTTTGGGGTAAGATCCGGAAAATTGCTAGGTTTCATTGTAAGTGATAAAGGTATTCAGGTGGACCCTGCCAAGGTAAAAGCCATACAAGAGATGCCGACTCCAAAGACAGAGAAAGAAGTTAGAGGCTTCCTGGGACGACTAAATTACATTTCCCGATTCATCTCACATCTGACTGCTACTTGTGAGCCAATCTTCGAATTATTGAAGAAAGATCAAGTAGTACGCTGGAACGATGAATGTCAGGCTGCCTTCGAGAAGATAAAGGAATATCTCCAAGAGCCACCCATTCTTATGCCACCAGTGGAAGGGAGACCTCTGATACTATACTTGACCGTACTTGATAATTCAATGGGGTGTGTGCTGGGGCAGCATGACGAGTCTGGCCGAAAAGAGCACGCTATTTATTACTTGAGCAAAAAGTTTACCGACTGTGAGTCTCGTTACTCACTGCTTGAGAAAACTTGCTGCGCTCTAGTATGGGCTGCTCGCCGGCTGAGACAGTATATGCTGACTCACACTACTCTATTGATTTCAAAGATGGATCCCATCAAGTATATATTTGAAAAGCCCGCTCTGTCTGGAAGAATAGCGAGATGGCAAATGATCTTGACAGAATACAACATCCAGTATACGACTCAGAAAGCGATTAAAGGAAGTGTACTGACAGATCATTTGGCACACCAACCTGTGGACGATTACCAATCATTGAACTTTGATTTTCCGGACGAAGACATCATGGTGGTAACTGACTGTGAGGTACCTGGACCATATGAAGGACCTGAGGAAGGATCCCGATGGTCTATGCATTTTGACGGAGCCTCCAATGCTTTGGGTAACGGCGTCGGCGCTGTAATCATATCTCCCAAAGGAACTCATACTCTACTCACCGCCCGATTATGTTTCAACTGCACCAACAACATGGCAGAATATGAGGCATGTATCATGGGTCTACAAACTGCAATCGACTTAAGGATCACGTTTCTGAGTGTGTTTGGAGATTCCGCTCTCGTGATCAATCAGATCAAAGGAGAGTGGGATACGAAACACCCAAATCTTATTCCTTACAAGGAGTATGTGTCAACCTTGCTTCCCCACTTTGAAGAAATAACTTTTGAGCACTTCCCAAGAGAGGAGAATCAGCTAGCGGACGCACTATCTACGATGTCTTCAATGTTCAAAGTTAAATGGGACAATGTGGTTCCCCGGATCATTATCTGGAAGTTGGACGAACCGGCATACTGCTGCGAGCTTGAGGCTGAGAAGGTGACTGAAAAACCTTGGTATCACGAGGTAAAGAGATACTTGGAAGCTCAGGAATACCCTGAAGGCGCATCTGTCAATGACAAGAAGTTCATGAGGAGGTTTGCGGCAAAATTCTTCCTCAGCAACGACATTCTCTACAAACGGAATCATGATTCAACTCTACTGCGTTGTGTGGATAAGGCTGAAGCAGAGAAGATCATGATAGAACTGCATGAAGGTACATTTGGAACACATTCCAGTGGACACACCATGGCTAAGAAAATCCTTCGGGCAGGATATTTCTGGTCCACAATGGAAGATGATTGTTACCAACACTCCCGAACTTGTCACAAATGCCAAATCTATGCTGACAAGGTGCATATTCCTCCGGTTCCTTTGAACATCCTGACGGCACCTTGGACTTTTGCAATGTGGGGCATCGATATGATCGGTGAGATCCGACCGACGGCATCCAATGGGCATCGTTTCATCTTAGTGGCGATCGATTACTTCACGAAGTGGGTTGAGGCAGCTTCCTACGCCACGGTAACCAAGAGCATCGTGGCACGTTTCATCCGGCATAATCTGATCTGTTGGTACGGCGTCCCAGAAAGAATCATTACGGACAATGGTACCAATCTCAATAACACAATGATCACTGAGCTTTGCGAACAATTCAAGATACAGCACCACAATTCTTCTCCCTACCGGCCGAAGATGAATGGGGCTGTAGAGGCAGCTAATAAAAATATCAAGAAAATTGTGCAGAAGATGACAGTGACCTATAAAGATTGGCACGAGATGTTACCGTTCGCTCTTCATGGGTACCGTACCTCAGCAAGGACGTCAACCGGGGCAACTCCTTTCTCCTTGGTCTACGGCATGGAGGCAGTCTTGCCAATTGAAGTCCAGATACCCTCTCTCCGGATAATGAAGGATACAGATTTGAATGAAGACGACTGGATCCAGACTCGACTTGATCAATTAAATCTGATTGACGAAAAGAGACTCACCGCTATCTGTCATGGTCAGACGTATCAAAAACGGATGATCAGGGCATTTAACAAGAAAGTCAAACCACAAGAGTATCAAGTTGGGGACCTGGTAATCAAACGCATCATCCTTCCTCAAAGTGATCCCAGGGGCAAATGGACCCCTACGTACGAAGGGCCATTTGTGGTTAAACATGTGTTCTCAGGAGGGGCCATGATTCTAACCACCATGGATGGTGACGACCTTCCTCACCCTGCCAATGCAGACATAGTGAAAAGATACTACGCATAAACAAAAGACCCGCTAGGTTGACATACCTAGGCAAAAATAAGGGCTTCCCGGCGAACCAAAAGGGTTCGGGAAAAAATAAGGGATGAAATGAATAAAAATCTGTACACCCGGCAAGTCGAAAACCTGAAAGGGCGGCTTGGGCAAAAATGGGTATCCCGGTGGACTAAACACCCGAAAGGGCGGTCCAGGCAAAAGTTAGGGATAAAGCGTAACACTATGTCTCATTGGATCACTTCGCATCCGGAATTCGGCATCAACTATCTGGCTCAGACTTCGGCATCGACCAATCAGCTTCATCTTCAACTAGGCAGCAAAGCGATGAGACGCTTGGAGACATAAAGGCGATAGCTGAGTTGGAACCCAGTGGGATCGTTCACATAGCTGTTTTATTTTCTTTTCAAAATTGTAAACTCTATGTTATTTGGCGGCGTCCTTTTACTAGGATGTCAGCCTCTTGTACAAAAACGCCTATTCACAGGCAAAATTCAAATCAATACAAATTCACTTGTCCATACAAATTGCCATTACTTTTCCTTTTTCTGTTTTGTCTTGCGAAGAACGTCCAATGTTCATTTTTGATATATGCATTTGACATTAAATTACTGATTCATAAATATTTGCATATGAAACGAAAGATTAATTACAGGTGACATCAGAAACAGGGGCAAATGTGGAGTTGTTTGATGCAGTCTGGTTGCTTTGTCCGCCAAGGTACTCAGGTAGATTCGACTGAAGAATGTGACCAAATCATCTCAGCACCCCGCAGAGTAAGACAAGATTCAGCAATACTTTCCCCAGGCGGAGTTGATTCCCTGTCAATCCTGAAGAGGCACAACATTCCCCGACAGGTCTTAAAGCTCATCCCCGGTAGATTCTAGAAGCTTGTTCCCTACAGGATACGGACGTCTCTCCCGAGCTTTATTCAGAGTTATTCCTAACAAGGGCTTATAACTGGGTTATCCTCAGCTAATTACCACGGAAAATCGCCCTCGGCAAGGTTCTTTCAATCCCCAGCAGGAGTTTATCTTTGGTATTCCCCAGCGGAGTTTATCTTTGGTGTTCCCCAGCGGAGTTTATCATCATTAGCCCCAGCGGAATCTATCATTGAAGTCCTCAGCAAGCCTCTCATCAAAACTTCAGCAAAGTATCTCTTCCACAGAGCCATTCTCCGGCCGTTCGTCAAGGATTTATTTTCCTAAGAACGAAATTACATTCATAAACATTTCACATTTTCATACGTCTTGCTTACATACATGATAAAGTGCATACAACACTATCTCATGTTGAACATCATAACATCATGCATATCATACATCATGACGTTGCGTACAACCTATGTTTTTGCCTTTTCAGGGAAAGAGACAATCCCAAAGACAACTACCTTCAACTGTCACAATTCCAGATTCGATACCTGTATCTAGCCAGGACACGTCTGAGAGTGATCACAATTCCAGATTCGATAACTGTATCTAGCCAGGGCACGTCTGAAGAGTTTGAAGATTCGATTCCTGTATCCAGCCAGGGCACATCTCTCAACTACAACATTTCCAGATTTGATTCCTGTATCCAGCCAGGGCATATCTGTTGACCACATTTCCAGACTCGACTCCTGTATCTAGCCAGGGCACGTCTGAAGAGTTCGAAGATTCGATTCCTGTATCCAGCCAGGGCATGTTTATTGACGACTATTTCCAGATTCGACTCCTGTATCCAGCCAGGGCACATCTGTGAACAACCGATTGTAGATTCGATACCTGTATCTAGCCGGGGCATATCTACATAAGGAGACTGAAGATCAAACACCTGTAACAAGCTAGGAAAACATCTGTCTTTCTCAAATACACAAGTTTTCGCTAAGGAATCTCTTATGCGATCAACACTTCCAAATGGCATCTATAAGCCCATTCTCGACAAAGTTCCGTCACATTTCCAGATGGCATCTATAAGCCCATCTCCCTATCCACCACCTCTCCAAATGGCATCTATAAGCCCATTCCCAACATCACATTGCTGATATTCCAACATGCGAGTGCAAATTTCCGGGCACTCTAGTGTCCAATCTCCTTTTACCCTCGAGTCACGAAAGGCAAACTTGCCAATCTAACTCTTCAGGTCCAAGAAGATTGAACAGGGGCAACTGTTGTACCCCAAAATTTGCCCTCTCATTTCTCAATGATTTCTCATCACAAAACCCTTGGAGCTCAGGATCCAATTAGGGTTTCCCCTGCTCAAGACTTCTCCTTGCACTGTGGACCCAAATTAGGGTTTGTGTTTGCACAAAGATGTTTTTACCTAAAATACCTAAAATGACTTTCATGCTTCATATTGGACTCCCAAGTTTATCCATACCAAGTTTCAAGTCTTGATTCCAAGTTTTGCCCAGTCAATTGGACAGATGACCTAGAAATCAGCTGTATTGGGGAAAAAGTCAACTGTGGCCAATTGACAGTCAAATCTCATGAAAATTGACCCACATCAACATTATGAACTCATATGGATCATTTGATCAAGTTTGGATCACAATTCCACAAGAAATTTGATCAGATCATCAAAAGGGCAAAATGGTCATTTTTAGGGTTTTGACTGCACAAAGACAATTTTTGACTGTTTGACCTAGCCAATGGCAAACCAAGCTCACACATGGACTCAAGGACCCCATGGAATTATCTTGACACATTCATCAAGCTCAAAAGATTCCAAGTACACAAGATTGACAGTTGAATTTCCCAGTCAATTGATCAATTTTGATTGTATACTGAAAAGTCAAACTTTGAATTTTTGGTCAAAATCAAGAGTCAAGATTCATTTTTCATCAAAACATGCCAAATCATGAAACTTGTTCACCAAGAAACCAAGAAATGCAAATTAGGGTTTGAAATGGAATTTTTCATAACTTAGAATTTTTCTAAGTTACGAAAAACCCTAATTTTTTCCCAACTTTGCCCCACTTTTTCACCAAGATTTATTTGGATTCAAACAAAAGTCAAAACATGAAAGTTGTAGCTTGTTGCATAATCTACAACTTTGATTCACAAAGTTTTCCCAAATGAGGCTTGTATCTCAAGTTACAAATTTTTGAATAAGGGCACTAAACCATTCATAACTTAGTGAAAATTTGACCTTTTTGACAAGGTTTTCTACCTAACTTCAAGACCATTTTCCATACACTTCCACTTGGAATTTCAATTTGCATTTCAAAGATGGATTGTAGTACACATTCCTAACTTTCCAAAATGTCCAAGAACTCATCAAACAACCTCATGACTTGAGAGATTCGAATTTCACAATATGGCAAAAACTCACTTTTGAATTGGCCATTTTCCATGTTCATAGTTTGTGCAAACTTCTCTAAACCAGCATGCCCTTGATTACAGGTCTTAAAACCATCCAACACTCAATAATTTAATGCATGTTCATTGTGCTAAGACCTTGTTTCATGAGCTAAAGCATTGTATGATGGATTAATCCCAAATTAGATAAAGCATTCTTTCCATTTTTGCAAAAGTCTCACTTTATGTCATGATGCAAATCCACAAGTACAAACCATATCTAATTGGCACAAGTTTATGGACAAATCACTATGATCAAGGAGAGTTTATGCAGCTCATTAGAGGTCCCCTACTTGCCTAAAACACAAAGTTGGTTTTGCTTGCTTAAGTGTGAAGTAAAGTGCCATAACATAACACATCTTTCATCTCAGCTAAAAGACACTTAGACAAAGTTATCAAACACATTCCAAAGATCAGAACCAAGCTTTTGCCCAACCCTTGCACCTCTCAAACACTCCCCTTGCCATAATCATTCTCAAACTGCAAAAACAGGGCAAGGCCTGCAGTTTGAGTGCCAACTTCCATTTCTCTCAAGCTCTCTTGCCCAAACCAGTTCACATACATTCCCTAGCACCTATGCAAGCTAACCAAAAGCAAAAGCACGACCTGTAATCCCTCTAACCACTTCCACCATTTTCAGTTTCTTGTTTTGCAGGTGAAGTTCTCTAGCACGATTCAGAAGCTTTCAAGACAAAGTAAACATTGGAATAGCATCCCTGGACCTCAAGGAAGCTTTTCCAATCATCACCTTGCACTGAAAGCTCCCTCATTGCCAGATAGAACTTCAGCTGAACAGGTATCTTGGTGAACTCGTATCTCTCTCATTATGCATCATTAGCTTTAAGTTTGTGAATAAACAATGTTATACTCATACCACTGAACATGTACATGTTTTTACTTTTCATTTCTTTTGCTTGAGCTGTGAGAATTTGAGGTTTGAAAATGGCAGAAAATCTAGGTTAGGATTTGGGGGAGGAGAAATTCTCCCTCATCTTAGAGAGTTAGATCAAGTTATGCATATGGTTAGAATCGTCTCTTCATGCTGAACATTTTTTGTGTTATGAGTTTTCATTGAAAAGCCAGGAATCAAGAGTTAGAAGATGGAGTACAGGGCGCGCGTTTTTTGAATGTTGTTGTACAAAGGTTGAAGAAAGGTCTTCATGGGCTGGGCCTATGTTGACTTTCCTTTTCACACCACCCCTTTTGGTTTTACACCCCTGAGCCCATTTGCTTCATTTTTAATATTTTTGACTTTTGCCTTTTTTTTGATTGGTTCATTTATTTTTTCTCAGCATGTTAAAAACATAAAAATATTTTTCTCATCATTTTTTGAATTTATTGAGTATTTATTTGATTGTACATAAATAAATAAACATATATATATACTTTTTATTTCAAATATTAAGATAATACAAAATATATTTTTATACACATTTTTATCATATTTTTACTTCCTGAAAATATTTTATAGAAAAAAAATACTTTTTATTTAAATATTAAATATTATTAATTAACATATAATACATGTTTTGTAAATAATATAAATATATAGGTATATATTAATATACTTAGGATGAAAATACCAAAAAATGTACATATTTTATTTTTTAATATTTAATACTAAAAAATACTTTTTTTTACAAATATACTATATTTTATTTTATTTTTGTATGTAAATAATAATTATTATGTAAATTAAATAATTAATGTCCATTTTGATTAAAATTAGGGTTTTACCCTAAATTTGAAAATACTTCAAAAAATAATACCTTTTTATTTTCCTTTTTTTTTAGTTTATTTTACATTTTCAATACTTTCTTTTTTTATACATATAAAAATTCTTTTTGCATTCTTGCATATTTGTCTTATTTTATTTAATCTATGTAAATTAATCATCTTGTAAATATTCAGCATTGATGTAATAGTTTTAGGTTTAAATTCCTTGTCAAAATCCCCATTTGAACATTTGTACCCCCTTCCCATATTTGGTTTTGTAATAGCTTAGTAAATTTATTTTCGCACTTTATTGCTTTCTAATTATACCATGTTAGAATTAGGGTTTGTATGCGAAAAACGACAAAATAGTTATGACCTAATCTCAAGACAAACAAGCATGAAAATGAACACACAAATCACACTTGCACCCCCTAGGGTATTCCTCTTGTTGCCTTTCAAAATGGGCCATATTGCATGTTAGGTATCATTGGGCCAAAACAAACAAATTCAAATGATCATAGTCCCTCGATGACGCTTTCCAAATGTTGCCTAAACAAATGATCAAGTCCCTTAAAGGAAATTGCCCAAAGATACTTGGCACCATTGCAATTATGGTCTAAACGATGACCCGCGCCCGTCCCTTTCACATCCTAACATGAGATTGTCCACCAAATACAATGGTGGAACAAACTTGTTAAAAGGGTTAAAACATAACAATAATCTTTGAGAAATTTAGGAGTAGATAACCTCTTAGTTACTTGAATCAAACTTGCAAAAACAAAACACTTGCCTGTTTTCTAAAACCACACCTCACAACACTTTCCAAACAAACTTTCAAAAACAAATGAAAACCTTTTTCAAAAGACATACATCTTTGTATACATCCCCACATGGATCATTACAAAGGTTGCCACCACATTGGCCTCTTTTCAAAACAATTTTCAAACCCACACACACAAAGCACCATTTCAAACAATTGAAAACAAAAGGCAAGTGATCTAAGCAAGTAACTAAGAGCCCATGGATAACCATGGATAGAAAGGGTGCTAACACCTTCCCTTTCTATAATCTACTCCCCGAACCCAAGAAAAATCTCAAAGGTTTTTGCTGTGCTTTTTAAACCTTTCCTTAGGATAAAATAAAAAGTCGGTGGCGACTCCTGCTCAACCGAAACATTTGCGAAAACAAACGCAAAACCTCAAGTCAGTTCTCCCACCGTATCACAACACCGTTTTATCTTGGTAGCAATTGACTACTTTACCAAATGGGTAGAGGCTACTTCATATGCCAATGTTACCAAAAAGGTGGTTGTGCGTTTCATCAAAAACAATCTTATATGCCGGTATGGTGTGTCAAGCAGAATCATCACTGACAATGGCTCGAATTTGAATAACAAAATGATGACTGAACTGTACGAAGAATTCAAGATTGTCCATCACAATTCATCTCCATACAGGCCAAAGATGAATGGGGCTGTTGAAGCTGCTAATAAGAACATCAAGAAGATCATCCAGAAAATGGTTGTTACTTATAAGGATTGGCATGAAATGCTCCCTTTTTCTCTACATGGATATCGAACATCTGTCCGCACTTCAACAAGAGCAACCCCGTTTTCTCTAGTATATGGAATGGAAGCTGTACTCCCTGTCGAGGTAGAGATTCCCTCGGTGCGTGTGATAATGGAAGCCAAATTGACAGAGGCTGAATGGGTTCAGAACAGGTTTAACCAATTGAATTTGATTGAAGAGAAGAGAATGACAGCTTTGTTTCATGGGCATTTATATCAGAAAAGAATGAAGAAAGCATTTGATAAAAAGGTCAAACCTCGTGAATTCAGAGAAGGTGACCTCGCGCTCAGGAAGATCATGTCTTTCAACACTGACTCTAGGGGCAAGTGGACTCCCAATTTTGAAGGCCCGTATGTTGTCAAGAAAGCCTTCTCTAGTGGTGCATTAATTCTTGAAACTATGGATGGCGAGGAGTTCCCACGTCCCGTGAATGCTGACGCAGTCAAGAAATACTTTGCCTAAAGAAATAAAAGAATAACTCACTAAGTTGAAAACCCGAAAGGGCGGCTTAGGAAAAAAGGAGCGTCTCGGTAGGCCGAAAACCGGAAAGGGCGGTCTAGGAAAAAATTAGAGACATAAACAGAGTAAATTTCCCGCTAAGTTGAAAACCCGCAAGGGCAGCTTAGGCAAAAGTTAGGGACTTTGTTGGCAAGTAACTACGTCAGAAAAGACCTGATCGTTGAAGCAGTAATCTTCTCGGGTTCTCATCATACTTCAACGAAAGCTGCTGCTCGGGATTTCAAAAGTTGTTAGGGGGGATAGTGGTCATTGTATCTCAATATATCCTTTCCATTATGTATTACCATTTCCCAAACTTTGTAATCATCCATGGAGTCTCGCCATTCGCAGACTACCATTCTATTAATGAAATTCGAGCTTTTACCCAATTCTTTGTGTTCTTGTTTTTATTTAGCTTGCAAAGACATCACTTATTACTGATAATAATTGTTAAAGCAAAAAGATTAAAAAAGCAAATTGACTTTTAAAAAAAAAAAAGAGAAGAGATCTTTACAATTCAATTTACTTTGGGATTTATGGTGAAACAATAACAACAAGAATGGTGATCCCAAGAATGAACAAACTCCGGTTGTTTTAAGAAAGGTTACTCCCTTCATGAAAGTATTTCTTAGGTCATTTTGCTGGTAGATGCGCAATCCTTGTGTGCCTCTCAGATGGTTAAAGATGATATCAGTGGGTGCAAGGTGCAATATTGGATTTGTGACCCCACTATCCCCAGTTGACTTCTTGATTTCCCAGGAAGGTTATCCCAGGGCATCTCTTATTAGTAATGAGTATTCGTGATGAAAGGTTTCTCCAGTGAGGTAGGCATGAATTCCCCAAAGAAGTTTGGTTGTGTCAGCATCAGTCTGCTTTGTTTGAGGCTGGTCTCGCAATCTCCAGTAGGCATATTGCTTTTGAAAAGATGTTTTCTCCGATGAAACCGGAAGAAAGATGTTCTATCCAGATATTTGTTTGATTTGGTTACATCCGGATTATGTTTCTCCTCAATAAAGTTAAGGCAGGCAATGGGTTTGGTTTCTTCAGTTGCTCTTACCCTTTTGGATTGATCTTTCTGGTTGAAGTTAGCCTATTGTTGTTAGTACCTGAGGTTGTTTTGTTTGTTTGTGTTGATTATGTATCCTTTTATCAGCATATGCACGATAGCACTCATGCATTCATACATGCATCATGCATAACTAAAAATCATCATTCATTAGCATTGTGTACTGACCTTTCCTGCAGCGTTCTTGGCTCAGTTGATTTTGGTTGTCCCACTTGGGTTTATTTCTCAAAGGATGTATCTACACTGGCTGTCTTGCTCCAGTTTATTTCTGAATTGGATTTATGGATCTCTGGAAACTTTGAGTTTTGGTTCGTGCATTTATTTTGCACAGGAAAACTTTATCTCCTCAGCAGGAATATCATGGAATGTACCCGGGAAGTCATATCGCTATTCCCAGAAAGTCATTTCTCTTTGCAAATTCCCCTTGACAATAAATGGAAGTCTCTTTATTTGAGACAGATTATGTATTACCCTTTCCAGGAAGATTTCCTTGGTTAAAGAAGAAGTTGGGACCCGTTCTTGACAAAACACCAGAATCTTGGTGATACTTTATATTTTCTCTTTCTACCTTCAGTGAATGTTGGTAGTACATCATCAGTGAACATTGGTGTTTCTTATCTTTTTGCTGTCTTCAGTGAACGTTGATGTTTCATCGTCAGTGAACGATGATGATGTGTTTTCTCTTTCTACCTTCAGTGAATGTTCGTAGTACATCGTCAGTGAATGTCGGTGTTGGTATCTTTTTGCTATCTTCAGTTAACGTTGATGGTTCATCGTTAATGAACGGCGACAATGTGTTATGTTTTCTCTTTCTACCTTCAGTGAATGTTAGTAGTACATCGTCAGTGAACGTCAGTGTTTCTTATCTTTTTGCTATCTTCAATGAACGTTGATGGTTCATCGTCAGTGAATGGCAGTGATGTGTTATGTTTTCTCTTTCTACCTTCAGTGAACGTTGGTAGTACATCGTCAGTGAATGTCGGTGTTGGTTATCTTTTTGCTATCTTCAGTGAACATTGATAGTTCATCGTTAGTGAATGGCGGTGATATGATATATTTTCTCATTATACCTTTAGTGAATGTTGGTAGTACATCGTCAGTGAATGTCGGTGAATGTTGGTGTTGGTTATCTTTTTGCTATCTTCAGTGAACGTTGATAGTTCATCGTCAGTGAACAACGGTGATATGATATATTTTCTCATTCTACCTTCAGTGAATGTTGGTAGTACATCGGCAGTGAACGTCGGTGTTGGTTATCTTTTTGCTATCTTCAATGAACATTGAGGGTTCATCATCAGTGAACGATGATGATGTGTTATGTTTTCTCTTTCTACCTACAGTGAACGTTGGTAGTACATCGGTAGTGAACGTCGGTGTTGGTTATCTTTTTCCTGTCTTCAGTGAACGTTTATGGTTCATCGTCAATGAACGGTAGTGATGTGTTATGTTTTCTCTTTCTACCTTCAGTGAATGTTGGTAGTACATCGGCAGTGAACGTCAATGCATGTTATCCTCCTCTCTGATTTTTTTCTTGTGGTTTACCAGTGATTTATTTTCCTGGTGGGATTTCTCTTTTGTTGTTAAATTTCATGTCACATCCCCAATGCTACTTTGCGTCTCTTTTATTCCATTCATATGCATAATTGTTTGCATGGCATCTTAGGGAAAAAAACAGGGTTTGTTTTATATTTAAGTGTCTTCAATCACGTCGACACGAAGATTTTTAACCTTCGTATCTCCGGATAGAAGAAACTTAAATAAGGTCAGCTGTTGTACCCAAATTTTTCCCCCTAAGATCCCTTCATCGTACCATATTGTTTCAATCACCACAAAATCACATTAGGGCTTTTGGTTCTTCTACTTATCTTTAGCTTTGCCCTATGAGGAGTTACCAAGCACCTTAACTTGTTTTCTCTTGTGTTCATGGATATTTTGCTTTGATTTTCTCTCTAATTAACAAAATTCAATATTGGTTTGTCTTACTTTCTAGTAATATAGGTAAAAGCAATAAGGTCTAGCAAGTTGCATCATGGATTCATTAGTTTATTTCCATGCCCTAGTCAAAGCTTGAGAGATTCAAACCTCACCCATGAAGTTGTTTTGAAGTTGGTATGGAAGTAGTTTTTGTGGCCATGAGTCCTCATCATCATCCTCAACAATCTCTATTCACAAAGGAAGAGCATTGGCACAAAAAGTTTGTTCAAACTTGGCAAAGTTCCACGAAGCTTTCTCTTGATTTAGAGGCTAGGGTTTTGGACTTCAAAGGGGCATATCTTTCTCATCTTTTGGTATTTTTGAATGATTCCAAAAACATTCTTCTCTTTAAAGAGTTACCAAAAAATAACTTCAAAATTCCCAAGGAGTTTTCATATTGAAGGAACTTGGTGAAGAAGAAAGATTACAAGTCATCCAGATGAATCCCCAATTTTCCATATGTGACTTTAAATGATCATAACTTGGACAATTTTTATCACCTTGGGCCCATTCTTTTTCCATGATGATCCTAATGATGTGTACTTCATAGCTTCTTTTATGTGAAAAGTGAAAAAATGGATGGAAGTTTCCTTAAGAATGCAAAAGATTATAGGTCATTTCTTGATTTTTGGCCAACTTCAACAAGTCATAACTTGCTCAATTTTTGGAGATTTTGAGTAGTTAAAATTGCAAAATGTCATTCAAGAGGTTTACTTCATTCCATATTTATTTATCAACAGCAAATTCTAAGTGCAAGGCCATGTTTGGAAGCAAGAGATTATAGGCCATTTTTAAAGAAGAGTTTGAAATATTTCTAAGTATGGAAAGTCAACTCTTTTTCCTCAACTTTGACTCCATGTAACTTTCAGCTCAAGTATCCATTTGATTCCATTCTTTTTCCATTACAAAGCTTGTAACATCATCTTTACAAAGTATCAAAAATCTTGCCCTAAGACCCCTTGAGGTGGAAATGCCATTGGATTGAACTTGGTAACTTGGAACTGAAGTTTCACCATAAGTCAGAATTTGAAATCCATGTTTTGGCCTTTAAACATCAAATTAGCATGCGTTTGTGATCTAAACATGTTTAACCAAGTTGCCAAAGTGGATTAGAGCCTTGAAACGCAAGGATTTGATGAGTTTTGATGCAAATCAGATCACACTTTGCTCGTGTATCAGGTTCACACGATTTCCTTCCAATTTCCACCATTCCACACACTTGAGCATTCCATTTGATTCCCTATAAATAGAGGGTCATCCCCCCATTCAAATTCCCAAGCTTAGATAGCCAGAATCACCCTGCCAAACTTGCCTCACAACACAGAATTCAGCTACTTCGAATCCTATTCTCAAGCCTTTTTCAATCCATTTTCTCCATCAATTCACCTTCCTTGATCTTCCTTGAACCTAACCATACATTTACATTCAAGAATCGTGCCCTACATTGCTCCATAGAATTCCAGTTTCAGAGCTCTGCAACTCAACTTCAATAGGTAGATTCCTTTATCAATTCTTCAAAACTTTGGTATCATTGTGTTGCTCTAATTGCCCTGGTTCTAGTCGCAACAGTTACATTCATCTGGAAGCACATTTTGACCATGAATTTTAAAATCCCCTTTCAAAACTTTATTTTCAAATTGGTTGAGTTACAGTTTATATAAATTTGCCGCGAAGGTATGGTTGTCTTCGTCTTGAAGAGACGAAGCGAATGACATAGGTATGAGCTTCTAATTTTACAGTTGGAGAGACCTGAATTCTGAGGGCTGGAGGTTGAAGATGACCAACGTGTCATCTTCTAACCAATGAAAGCGTGACATTTGTTATTTTCATATTCTGATTTATTAAATAATTTTGTACATTATTCAGTAAAGATCATGATATGCAGTGTGCCAGATCCTTTGGATTTGATTACTAACGCGTTTTAACTCTCATCCAATGGTCCACATTTTTTGCTTTTATTTTCTTTTTCTGATTTTTATATTTTAATTGTTTTAAATTTCAAAAAATCATAGAAAATTCATTTTTAGTCAAACAAATCTGAAAAAATTATGAAAAATATTTTTGATTATTCTCTTTCTGATTTTTATTTTTTCACAATTTATTTTTGTGTTTTGGTATTTTTTATGAATTTCACACTCATTTGATTTGTTTAAAATATTTAAAAATACTTTTACACATTTTTTAATTCTGGAAAAATTATGGGATGATCCAATGACATTGTGACAAATATTGGTGACTTTATTTTATTTTTGTTTCTGACTTTACTATTTTTTACCATTTTTGTATATTTTACCCATTTATTTTAATTTTTAAAAATAGTTTATGACTTTTAAAAATTCCCAAAATTTTTATAAAAATATTTGGACCCATTTATGATTTTTCTATGGTTTTATTTTTCATTTCTTGATTAATTTGAATATTATTGATATTTTCCCCATTATTTTTTAGTTTATTTTAATATTTTTCATCCTTTAATACATATATTAAATATTATATCATTTTGTGAATATTTTCTGGCTTTCTTGGGTTGATTTTTTGGTCATGGCTTTATTAACATCATTGGATCCATGGTGTTGAGTCTAACTCCACAAAAAATGGATGAATGATTTTAATAATAGTTTGATTAAATATTAATTCAAATGTGGTTTTCTTTTTACCCTAATTCCTCTTCATCTCATCCCCTTCTCCTTGCACTAAATGTTGCTGGAGCATGATCTCTATATCATGTCTCAAAATAAATAGTGCATAGATTGCTATTGACCGGCCTCAAAATAGGTGCGACTTCTATATAAGTCCACTTACGATTGCTTAACATAGCGCTAGATTTTGTCCCGATTCGAATAAATGATCATTCGTGGCCCAAACTTATGATTGCAAGCCCAAGTATGTTAATTTGATCTCTTTGATCCAATAACCTTGAGATTCATTGTGTGGAGGCTTTGGTTCTACCAATCCTCTAATGGATCTACAACACCTTTGGTCAACGCGGATCACTTAAACATTGTTGATCATTAAATGGTACTTATGAGAATTCCAAATGGATGATATACTTGACAAAAAGCAAATGCAAGTTATTGTGTGGAGGCTTTGGTTCTACCAATCCTCTAATGAGTTCCAAATGCAAGTTTCAAGATGGTCATCCAACTAACCACTAATTATTAACTTGCTTTATTCTATGCTTTTTATTCTTTTAAGCTTTATGTATTATTTATCTTTTAGCATTTTTACATTTCATGCCATTTTCATCTTTGCTCATTTGAGCATTTATGTTCTTTTCATTTTTACTTTGCTCACTTGAGCTTTTCTTTTTCCTTTTTCTAAGATACTTAATAATCAACATAAACCCTAAAAAACTTTTAATGACCCTTGGACTATTTGGTTACTATCCTTGGCATGATAGAGCAGTGGACTTTTCCTTAGACTTAGGATTAGAAACCTTGGCCTATCTTGGAGACCTTGTGATCTTATCTGATTATTTTGTCTGGAGCTCTTGAGGTTTACCTCAAGACATTGGGTTGCTTATTTGTTTTTGTGTGTAGGTTTTTGTGATTACACTCTTTATTTTGTAATATGGAATCCACCCGCATACAACCGTTACTCTGCCCAATTTTTGAGAAGACTTAATACACTTGAAGAGGTCTAGTATATTTTCTTGCTTGGTTTCAATCCAAAGAATGGGAATTTTATCTTGGCTCATAATGTCAAGTTTTGGCTTCTTGTTGGTTAGATGGTCCTTATCTTTAGATTTTACCTTATGCTTTAGGATAGCCTCTTCTTCTCCTCCCATCTTCTTTAATATTAAAAATCTTCTCCCTCCTTTTGAAAACTCTTCTTGTTTTGAAACTTGAAACACTTTCATAATAAACTTGGACTTAGGTCCATGCATTTTCAAAACATTTTCATCAATAAACTTCAATCAATTTAATAATACTTTATCACTTTTTGTGAGAAGACTAAAAGTCAATCAATCTCATTTCAAATCATTTTGCCACTTTGGCTTTTTATCTTTAAACTTTTCTCAAAAGATTATACTCTTGTCAATCCTTGCAGTGACGCAAACAACTATACTTCTACAATATGTAGTGAAGAGAGATATTTTCCACTTGGGTGTTGAGTGAGGCATTGTTGATTTTAAAATCCAAGCCATATCCTCCACTTTGAGATGATGCAAATTCTCCTTTCTCATGATTGTGGGTAGTAAGTATGTTTTTCACACGGACAATGACGATGATGTCTTATCTCTTAAAATCAAGTAACACACTTGTGTTTTAAACTTTTTAAAGAGGAACTACGTGTACCCTGATCCCCTATTGCATGAAAGGTGGTATGAAGGCACTAAAGGTTCGCAATTGCGGCTGGTCCAAAAATCATAAATAATATATTTCTTTTCTCACCTCCACCATCCATTTCATATATAACACATTTTATAGCCAAAATATACATATTTTACAAAGAGGCTCCTGCGGAGTACCGTAGATTCTTAGGGTGCTAATACCTTCCCTTTGCATAACCAACCCCCTTACCTTGAATCTTTCCCCCCTTTTTTTGGGTTATTCGCTATTTTCCCATTCCTTTGAAAACAATAAAGCGCGTTAGAGATTTTTATTTTGATTTGTATAAAGTCTAGTCAATCCAATGGCTTAGTCGTGAACATTTCTACTGCTACAGCAGGGTATAAGGTTTGGAGTTAACATAAGACATTCACTTAGATTGTCATATATGTATTCATCAAACCAATTATCCTCTTCAAGGATGGGAGGTATTGGAATTTTTAGAAATTCTGAATATTTGGTCTATTGTTTCAACATTTCTTTAATGCATTCATCAATGGCGTCCAAGAAACAACACAAATCATCTATAGTTGGTGCTTTGAAGAATTGTGAGAGGATGAATTCAACTTTTTCTTCGCCAACCTCAAACATGAGTTTACCTCTTTTTACATCTATGATGGCTCTGGAGGTGGCAAGGAATGGTCTTCCTAATATAATAGGGATGTTAGAATCTTCCTTGATATCCATAGTAATGAAATCAGTGGGAATATAAGATTGTCCAATACGTACAGGAACATTTTCGAGCATTCCTAAAGGAAACTTCACTGAACGATCAACTAGTTATACGGACATTCTTATTGGTCATAATTCTCCCATATTTAACCTTTTGCATATTGATAAAAGCATTAGACTAATACTGGCTCCCAAGTCGCATAAAGCTTTGTCTATGACCAATTTTCTGATTACACATGGTATGGTAAAACTACCAGGGTCTTTCAGCTTAGGGGGCATGTTATTCTGGATTATAGCGCTACACTTTGCAGTAAGCATAATGGTTTCATTGTTTTGTGCTTTTTCTTATTGGATAAGATTTCTTTAAGGAACTTAGCATAAGATGGCATTTGCGCGATGGATTTTGTAAAAGGTGTAGTGATATTTAGTTGTTTCAGAAATTCAACGAATTTTTAAAATTACCCTATATTTTTAGATTTAGCTAACCATTGAGGGTATAGTATCGATGGTTTGTATGGTGGCGGAGGTACGTGAGGTTTTTCTCTCTGTTCAGCCTCTGCATTTTCATCTCCCTTCTCATCTTCTTTTGGTTCGTCTTCCTTCTCAATTAGTTTACCAGTACTTTGGTACATGGCTGGATTTTTGGTTCTTGGGTTAGCTAGTCAGTCTACTTTCGTTCCACTCCTAAGTATTATAGCATTAGCATGACCTTTCAGATTTGGTTGTGGTTGGCCATGAAAAGTTCCAGCTGGAGCAGTTGTAGCAGCTTGTTGTTGAGCCACTTGAGATATTTGCGTTTCAAGCATTTTGTTATGAGTGGCTAGGGCATCAACCTTGTTTAATAGTTGCTTTAGTTGTTCACTAGTGTGTATGTTTTGATTTAGAAAATCTTTATTTTGTTGAGCTTGAGTGGCTACGAAGTTTTCTATAATGATCTCTATATTGGATTTCCTAGGAACATTTGGAGTAATTTGGGCGGATTTCTGGTATCCTAGTGGTGTAGTAGGAACTTTCCCCGGTGCATATAATGCATTGTTGTTATTGTACGAAAAGTTTGGGTGGTTCTTCCAGGTAGGATTATAGGTATTTCCGTATGGGTTTCCTTGAGCATAATTCACTTGATCAACTGGTACTCCTGTTAAAAGCGGTCAGTCGGGTGCAGCTTGTGCGTGAAGTCCGCATAAATCACAGGTTAGAGCTAGTGCAACCACGGTGGCTGCGGGAGTTGTGGTCAAGTTTTCTATCTTTTGGGTAAGATCTTCTACCTCAGTGTCAACTTGGTCTAAACTGCTAACTTCGTACATACCGCCTTTCGTTTGAGGTTTCTCCATAATGGTTCTATCGCTTCCCCACTAGTAATGGTTTTGAGCCATAATTTCAATAAGCTGATAAGTGTCATGATAAGGTTTATCCATCAGTGTTTCGCCAACTGCAGCATCAATCGTTAGTCTTGTGTTATACAAGAGACCATTGTTAAAGGTGGGGATGATCAGCCATTCTTCTAGACCGTGATGTGGACAAAGTTGCAACATGTCCTTATATCTTTCCCATGCTTCGAAAAGAGATTCTCTTTCCTTTTTTTTAAACGATTGATATTGGCTCTAAGCATAACCATCTTACTTGGCGGAAAATATCGTGCTAGGAAAACTTTCTTCAACTTGTTCCATGTGGTAACAGAGTTGGATGGCAGAGACTGGAGCCAAGCTCTAGCTTTATCTCGTAATGAAAAAGGGAAAAGACGAAGTCTTATTGCTTCGGGACTGACGCCATTTTCTTTTATTGTGTCTGCGTACTGCATAAACATGGACAAATGTAAGTTCAGGTCATCTGTAGGACATCCCGAGAACTGATTTTTTTGGACAACTTGTAATAACGAAGGTTTCAACTCGAAATTGTTCCGAGCGATAGCAGGGGCAGCAATGCTATTGTAAGGTTCCTCCTGTGATGGGACAGCATAATCCTTCAGAGGACGATTTTGGGGTCCTTCGGCCATACTTGGTTCAGGAAGAGATAAGTTGGGAAGATTGAATTCGAGAAGATTGTACTTAATTTGGTATTCTCTAATTAGGCGTCTTATACTAACAAAATGCTCGACCTCATCAATCGGTTGCTCTAATTCTTTGCCTTAAGAGAGAGTGTTTGGCATACAATCAACGAATAATAGAAAATAAAATTGGTTTCCTTAGTCTATACTGCGTAACAAAGGAGTCACAATATCAACTAAACCATACCCTGGCAACGGCGCCAAAAACTTGATTGCGAATTTAAGAGTTTATCGGGTGTATTAACTGCAAGTGTACAGTCTAATCACGTAGTTTTAAAAGATATCAAAACCACAAGGACAGATAATCGAATTACTGCTATCTAAAGTCACAGTGTAAAGCTAAGGCTAATAATTAATTTTAGGTTTTGGGTTAAATGAAAATAAGCTTAGATTAAAATGAAATATTTGATAAGGGGACACCGGTATGTAATACGTTTGACTTTGGGGATTCAATAAGTCATTAGCATAGCTTTGAGTATTCAAAACATTGTTTCAGTAGAAATTATCAGTTTAAAAACCTTTATCTCACACTTTCCTGATTATTGATTCAGACTATATTATTAAACTTAAATGCTTGCTCTCGTTGTCTCATTTAAAACCTAAAAATACTTTTTGAAAACAAATAGAATCTAATTAATCCTAAACCGCTCTTGTTGTATTTAAAACTAATGTTTGATTCCCACTATCCGAGTAAAACCTCAAACTCTCGTTATATTAATTTTAGCTTTTGTTTGTCTTTTACTCTCGTAACAAAACTGTTTTAATATTAAATGTTGGAAACCAAACTAGAAAAGTATTTTATAAATGTTTATGCCAATTTATTACCAAACCCCTTCAATTTATGACCTTACATATCAATATCGGGGAAGTTAGTCAGACATATTATTTATTACGAACACAAAATAATAACAAGCATATAGTGATTCAGTCGTGATTGATAAATAAAGATACAATAATATAATTGAATTAAAAACCTGGAATTAAATAATGGAAAATGAAATTTCTGCAACACTTGTAGTACTGAAAACAATCAGCCACAGGTTGGTAGGATTTGCTTCACGGAAAATAAATTCGAAAACAGAAATAAAAATAAACCTAAACCAAACTTAGGATACTATGGAAAGAATCTAATGATGCAATAACTTTCCAGTGTATAAAACTATTGCTATTTAGGTGAGGGTTTTATCTGCTTAAATATTCTAAACAAAACTTCTGAACTCTTGAAAAATTGGAATAAAGGTCATCGTATGTTTTCTGTTGTAAATTATCGTCCTTTTATAGTTCTCTCCTATAATGAATTCATTGAGAGAATGTAGGATTCGTGACTTCATGGCCTAGTCTCAAAAGATTCTGCGCATGGAGAAAAACCAGGAGGAAATGTCAGAGTCATGGTTAGTCTGTTCGTAACTTGGAGAATATTTCGTATAACATACTGAAAGGAGCTTGTGACGAGTGGTATGCATTGTGTGCCGTGGGGCACACATATTTTAACATGTGTCGATCTTCATACCGTGTGTGCTGAGGGGCACACATATTTATCTTGTGACGACTGTCAGGGAGCTGTGATGACTGTTAGGGAGCTGTGACGACCGTCACAGCCTTCTGATATGATTTTTTTGCTACTTTATGCAACTTTGTGACTTCCAATCAATTTCTTTTCTGTTTCTTCTCCTTTTGTCATGTAGGCCTTGTGGGAAAATAATTACATGAAACAAACTTGAAATAACAACGTAATGCAACATAATTAAGACAAAACTGTAACTTTATTTATGCAAATCGGGTCGAATATGCTATGCATTTTCGCGTTATCGTGTAGGTCTTACATTGTCTTCCTCATCAGTACATTAGCTGATGTAGGTCTTTCATTGTCTCCTCATCAGCATATTAGCTGATATAGGCCTTTTGTTGTCTCCTCATAAGTATATTAGCTGATATAGGCCTTTCGTTGTCTTCCTCATCAGTATATCAGCTGATATAGGTCTTTTGTTATCTCCTCATCAGTACATTAGCTGATATAGGCATTTCGTTGTCTTCCTCATCAGTGCATTAGCTGATGTAGACCTTTCATTGTCTTCTTCATCGGTATATTAGCTGATATATGCCTTTCATTGTCTTCATCATCAGTATATTAGTTGATGTAGGTCTTTCGTTGTCTCCTCAATTGTACATTAGTTTATATAGGCCTTTCGTTGTCTTCCTCATTAATACATTAGTTTATGTAGGCCTTTCACTGTCTTCTCCATCAGTACATTAGCTGATGTAGGTCTTTCATTATCTTCTTCATCAATACATTAGCTGATGTAGGTCTTTCGTTGTCTCCTCATCAATACATTAGCTTATGTAGGTCTTTTGTTGTCTCCTCATCAGTGCATTAGCTGATGTAGGTCTTTCGTTGTCTTCCTCGTCAGTACATTAGGTGATGTAGGGTTTTATTTGTTTTCCCTCATCAGTACATTAGCTGATGTAGGTCATCTTGCATTTCTCTTCATCAATACATTAGCTGATGTAAGTATTTCTTTGTCTTTCTCATCAGTACATAAGCTGATGTAGATCTTTCTTTGTTTTCTTCATCAATACACTAGTTATTTATATTTATCTTTTGGTTTTGATTCAACTCACTAGTTGAAATTTTTTTGGCGCCATTGTCTTCCCCCATCCTCATCAAGTTTCTTCCCAGTAGAATTTCTTTACAACTATCTCATTAATCCCCACAGAGTTTATTTTCGTTTTTATTTCCCTAGCGATAGAATCCATACATTCATAACATATCATATCATTTCACTACATCAATGACGAAATTCAAGTTTGTTTTTATTTAATTACTTTTTACCATTGATATTACAAAGACCAAAGTCATCCATACTATCTAGCTAAAAGATAATTAAATAAGGACAGTTGTCACACTCTAAATTTCTCCTTTGAGTTTTCAGTCGTTAATTCATTTGCATTAGCATGTCATTTTTTTTGTTTTCGTTTACCAAATAATCGTTTTTTATGCATAAATTTTCAAGCATATTCACATTAAATATTGCATTTACTTCATTTAAATAAGTTTGCAGTTTTTATTAATAATTGAATTTATTATTAATTGAATTTATGTTCTTCTAATATATAAATTGATTAATATTAAAATAGGCATGTTATTGCATCTTTACTTTTAATTTGCATTGTAAATCAAGTTTTAAGAGATTAAATCATTTTTGTTTTAATTGTTAAGTAGAGATATTTTTTTATTGAATAATAAAATGATAAAAAGTTTTATTATTATGTTTTCTTCTTCTTTGCATGTTACACCAAACTAAAAAATAGAATACACTTTTGTATCAGTTATTGTAGCAAGAAAAAAAAAAGGAATATGTGATATAACTACTGTATCGATTAAAAGCAAATAAGAGTTTTGTTCTTCATTACCACCATGTGCTCACACCATCATATCATCAGCAGCTTCATGTGCAAACTTTGAGACCCTTCACCATGTTGGTGCAAGGTGATGAAATTGAGGAAGTAGTGACAAAATGATGAGTGATAAAAGCAACCACACATGATTGGAAGAAGGATTAAATTAATTAATGAAATCTAGTACACCTATTTATACACAAAAATAATAAAGATAAGAATTCCACATAGGCCATAGGAGAGAATAGTCCAAATATAGAAAATACTAAATTACCCCTTTAATACCATCCCACAATTTAGTATCTATCAGAAATTAACAACATCAATTTCATTCCTCAAATGAAGAAATTGGTCTGTTTTGATTTCCTTTGTCAGAACATCTGCCATCTGCTTCTGAGTGTTACAGTGCAGAACTTCTAACACTCCTTTATGCACTTGACTTCTTAGAAAATGATACTTCGTCTCAATATGCTTGCTTCTTCCATGCAACACTGGATTCTTGGCAAGATTGATTGTAGACTTATTATCAATCAATAGCTTCAGAGGTTTCTCTATCTCAATCTTCAAGTCCTCCAGAAGATTCAGAAGCCAAATAGCTTGACATGCAACTACATCACCTGCAATGTATTCAACTTCACCGTTGACAGAGCCACAACAGGATGTTTCTTGGAACTCCAAGAAATTGGTCCTCCCAGAAACTTGAACAAGTATGCAGAAGTACTTCTTCTGTCAACTCTGTCTCCACACCATTCAGAATCAAAATAATTCACTAATTCTGGTTCTATCTTTCTTCCAGAAGGAAATAACACTCCATATTTCAGAGTTCCCTTGATATACCTCAGAATCCTCACAGCAACTTGGTAATGAGACCATTTTGGTTTACTCATGAATCTACTAAGCATTCCAACTGCATAGCAAATGTCAGGTCTGGTATTGCACAAGTACCTAAGAGAACCAACCAATTGTTTGAAGGTCGTAGCATCCATAGAATCACCACTAGAATCAAAATCCAATTTATGAATGGTTTCTGATGGTGTCACAACAACTTTGAAATTCTGCAGCTTAAATCTCTTCAGAAGTTCAAGTTCATACTTCAGCTGATGTAGAATGATACCCTTCTTTGAGTACAGAATCTCCATTCCTAGAAAATATACCATATTTCCCAGATCTGTCATCTCAAATTCATTCATCAGAACTTCTTTGAACTTGATTATATCTTCTGGACAATTTCCTATTAACAATATGTCATCAACATATAGATACACCAGAATCATATTGCCACCAGAATGCTGCATATACACGCCATATTCTATCTCATATTTCTGAAACTTCTGCCTCTTGAAAAAGGAATCAATTTTCAGATTCCAATATCTGGGTGCTTGTTTTAGTCCATACAAGGCTTTATGTAACTTGTATACCATCCCTTCCTAATTATATTTCACAAATCTAGGAGGTTGTGATACATATACCTCTTCTTGTAATGGACCATTCAGAAATGCAGACTTCACATCCAAGTGTATCAAAAGCCAATTTTTGTTTGCAGCTAAATCAATCACAAGTTTGATTGTTTCATGTCTAGCTACAGGCGCAGACACCTCAAAGTAATCTAGCCCAGGTTTCTTAAGAAAACCTCTAGCCACTAGTCTCGCTCTGTGTTTTCAAATTGATCCATTTGGCTTAAGCTTCACCTTGAAAACCCATCTGACACTGATGGCTTTCTTCTTTTCTAGAAGCTTTGTCAACTTCCAAGTTTTGTTTCTTTCAATAGCCTCAAGTTCTTCGTTCATGGCATTCAATCATACTTCTTGAGAGCTTCTTTAATACCTACTAGTTCAGAATCTACCAACATGGCACACTAAACGACTTCTCCTTCAGAATCTAATTTAGTATCATGCAACATGCTAAAGTTTGAAAACCTACTTGGTATTTGTCTGATTCTCTGTGTCCTCTGAACTTGTTCTGAAGCTTCTCTGGAACTCGGAAAAGTGCTAGCTTCTGGACCTTATCCAGAACTACTTCCTTCTGAATTACCACCTTCAGAGTTACTTCTAGAAGCTTGTCCTCCAGACCCTATGTCTTCAGAGTTTTCCCTTCTAGAAATATAATCACCACCAGATTCTAGATCATAATCAGAATCTGGATCAGAATCAGATCCACTATCAGAATCTCCTTGAGATTCTGACTTATCTTCAGAGTCTTCAGAGTCTTCAGAATCAGATTCATCTTCTGACTCTGACTCTTCTTTAGAACTTTCTGAAGAATCTTCAGAAACTAACTCTGGTGTTGGTGCTACACCAGAATCTGATTGAGGCTTGTTCCAATCCCATGTTTCTGACTCTTTCACAATAACGTCTCTGCTGATTTCAACTTTGTTGGTTTCTGAACAATAAAGCTTATAAGCACCTGTACTGTGGTACCCCACCAGTAACATTACTTTTCTTTTATCATCCAGTTTCCGTCTTCTAGCTTCTGGAACGTGTTTGTAGCATATAGAACCAAACACCCTCAGATGGCTAACACTTTACTTATCTCCACTCCACTTTTCTAAAAGAACAATTTCCTCCAGCTTCTTCGTTGGACACCTATTCAGAACATATGCTGATGTGGCAATAGCTTCTCCCCATAACATGTGAGGTAGCTTCTTCTCTTCCAGCATACTTCTGGTCATATCAAGCAAAGTTTTGTTTCTTCTTTCAGCAAGACCATTGTGCTTAGGAGTATATGGAGAAATAACCTCATGTTCTATTCCATTATCCTCACATAACTTCTGGAACTCTGTAGAGTTATACTCACCTCCACCATCCATTCTCAGAATCTCCAGCTTCTGACCACTCTACTTCACAACCTTCACCTTGAACTTCTGGAACTCAGTAAACACTTCATGCTTGAACTTGATGAGTGTTACCCATGTCATTCTTGTGAACTCATCCACAAAAGACACAAAGTATTTATTTCCTCCAAGTGAATATACTAGAAATGGTCCACACACATCAAAATGTACTACTCCCAAAGCATGCTTCGCTCTGGGGGCTACTTCTGATGCAAATGACAATCTGGGTTGCTTGCCTTTCATGCATATCTCACATGACTTCTCAGGCTTCACAATCTTCTAAATGCCATGTACAAGATTCTTAGAACTTAGATGCCCTAAGCTTCTATATTTCAAGTGCCCCAACCTCTTGTGCCACAACTTACTGTCACCTTCAGCGCCTTCTGCACTAAGACACTCTGCTTCAGCTATTTCTACATTAACCTTGAATGTTTTATTGCTTCCCTGCTCAGACTTCATAATCAACTTCTGATTAGAATCCTATAACGTCAGGAGGTTGTCCTTCATAGCAACTGAGAACCCTTTCTTAATGAGCTGACCCACACTCATCAGATTGCTTTTAATTCCAAGAACATACCAAACATCTTTGATCAAGATGTTTTTTCCATTCTTCACTCTGACTCTCACATTTCCCATACCTTCTGCATTAAGATACTTATCATCAGCACATCTTATTTTTGTTCTCCTTCTGGATTCAAAGTCTATCAACCATTGTTTGTTCCCAGTCAAGTGGTTTGAACAGCCAGTGTCCATATACCACCAATCTTCTGAACACTTTCCATCAGAATCAGAAGCCATCAGTAGCACAGGTTCATCATCAAAATCTCCTCTGGCTATATTTGTTTCTTCTGTTTTCCTTCCTCTGCTTCTACAATCTCTGGAAAAATGGACAAACTGTTTACAACAGTAACATTGAACCTTCTTCTTGTCATACCTTTCCTTTCCCTTATGATATTTCCTTTCATCAGAAGTTGAGGTTTCTGATTTCCGGAATTTAGCACCACGTCTATTTTGCTTCTAGTCCTTCTTGAAAAAATAAGCCTTTAGAGCTTGCTCAACTTCCCTCTCAGAAGTTCTTTCAGTCTGACACAACTCCTGCGCTTCTAGACTACTTTGCAACTCTTTTATTCTCATGGTTACCAGATTTTTAGAATGTTCAATAGAAATAAAAATGTAATCAAACTGAGGAGTAAGTGACCTCAGAGTCTTCTCTATGATTACCTGTTCAGAAAGTGTTTCTTCACAAGCTTTCATCTCATTAGTGATTAGAGTCATTTTAGAGATGTACTCAAGAACTTTCTCACTGTTCTTCATGTTGAGATTCTCATATTGCTTTCGCATGGACTGAAGCTTCACCTTCTTCACTGACGCGTCACCACGGTAACATCTGACCAGTATATCACATGCATCTTTTGACGTCGTTGAATCAATAATCTTCTCAAACACACTTTCATCCACACACTGATGGATATATAACAGAGCTTTTTGAGCCCTCTTCCTCATAGCTCTTTCTGCAGATCTTTGTTCTTCAGTAGCATCTGTTGCAACTGGAACATAACCATTGGTAACAAGATCCAGAACATCCTGAGCACCAAACAGCACACACATCTATATCATCCATCTGTTCCAGCTTTTGCCATAAAAAATTGGAAGTTTAGTGTTCAAGCTACTGCCTCCACTCATCTTAAACCTTGCACAACTCTCAAATCTCAGATTCTCACTCAGTGTTTCCCAAACCCATAGAATCAGTATGATTCTGTTCAGATTTTGTTGAAGATTCAACAGAAATGAAACACACAACTCACTTTTCACTCGTGTTTCCCAGAATTTCCGAAGAACCAGGTGCTCTAGATACCAATTTTGTTGGTGCAAGGTGATGAAATTGAGGAAGAAGAGAGAAAATGATGAAGGATAAGAGCTGCTACAAATGATTGGAAGAAGGATTATATTAATTAATGAAACCTAGTACACCTATTTATACACAAAAATAGTAAAGATAAGAATTCCACATAGGCCCTAGGAGAGAATATTCCAAATATAGCAAATACTAAATTACCCCTTTAATACACCAAACGTACTCAACAATCACACTGTTCTCACGCCACATCAAGTCAACTGTCGCATCCACATAACAACAGACTAAACAACTCGAAGCATATCAGAAGAAGGAAGAAGATGGATCAAAGATCAAGAGGAATTACATGCCTTGTTTATCTGTTTTCTTTTTTACCTTGCGATTGTGATCATGTAACTTGTAATTTTCTCTGAAATTAATGAGAATCAACGGGATATCGGTTTGTGGGGGTTAAGGGTATGTGCTTGATTTTTGTTTGATGTTCATTCATGATGTTTGAGATTGAAACCGAGAGTAACCATGTTTCTGCTTTTAGGAGGTGGATCCGGGTCAGCTACGATCCGGTACAAGCCCATTCTTTATTTTTTCCATCTGTTTGTTTTTTTAATTAGTTGGGTCTCTCTCCACATTTGACCCATAACTCGTGTTTTTTTGTTTCTTTCTTTAAGACTTCTTCACGAAAAAGCCAAAAACATGTTTCTCTTATTTAGAAAATTTTATATAAACACTCAAAAATATTTGTGTAGAGGTTTTTGCTTAAGGTTTTAATTCCTTCATTCGCGATATTTCAAAAAGACCAAAGTTTGTCCTTTAAATGCATGTTTATATGTATAATTAGGTTTTTATGTCTTCACTTATGAATACATTTTAAAAATATCAAAAATATTTTCTATTTTTTCTTAGAAATAATATTGCTTGAATTACCTTGCATGAATTACTTGTCTTTGTCATGTATGCTTGCTTGCTATTTCATCTTGTGTATGGATGTATGATTTATCTTATGTTTGATTCCATATCTTTGCCATTTATCTTTTAATCATTTTAAAAAACAATTATCGATCCAACGTCGAGCCAATTACATACCTGATAAGTCGATTGTCTCGTGCATCGCAACCAACCTTCCCATCTTCATTTTAATAATAAATTTTATTCACTTAATCCAAAACATTCTACAATAAACCTCGATCCAATGTCTAATTTCTTTTCTTAAATCTTCAAACACTTTAAATAAAGCAAGTTCAACAACTTGTCTTACTCTTTCATAAAGAGGATCAAATGGATTAGTTAGGTACCTAACTACTCTTTTCCTAACTGTACGAATGCCAAGTACCTACTTTGGACATTTAAACATTTGTGTCCTATAAAATCAATTCAAGCTCATCAAACCCTGCCCACGTGCAAGTCATTTTTCAAAATATTCGCTCACATGCGAACCACTTAGTGAGTCTTATCGTCAATGTATGATTAAGCTCCTATTTTCATAAATAAAATCAACCACTCAACAAACATTTTAGTTTAACCTGAACTACGATGCTCCGACTTTCCCATTGCACAAAGGAATACGTAGGCACAAGATGTGATGTCTTGGCGGGCACAATAATAAAAAATTCTAAAATATTTTCTCCTTTCTCTCTTAATAATTAGAGGATCGCAAGCTATCACACTAACACAAAGTAACTAAATGGGTACCATCAAGTACGATGAATGTGATGGGTGTAAATACTTTCCTATTGCATAACTAACTTTCGAACCCTCTCTTTGTTCTCATAGACCATTTCTTTTCTCTTGTGGGTTTTATTCAATGTTTTCTCTTTCCTCTAGGAATAAATAAATCTCGGTGGCGACTTTATTGATCGAATATATTTCGAGGTGCTACACAATTCTCTTCACCAAGGTTGCTTCAGATGACTCTGGCGGGAGGGCCCTCGTATCGATGTAGTTTTAAATTAGGGCCATCCACGACGGTGGAGCAACGACATCCATAAAAACTATTGATTTCCCCACCGGCTTGATGCTTGGTGCTTTCTTGGTTTCCTGGACAAAAGAATAATTATTCCTCGGGCTTCTTGTACTAGCCAACCAGGAAAACACGTCAGCGTGAGTGTTTTCTTCCTATGGAACATGAGCAATCTTGAACACCTTAAATCTAGCCAGCTAGCCGGTATCTAGCTTGAGGTATCATTGTAATAGTGGGTCTTTGTCTTGTGCCTCCCCTCTTATTTGAGAAACGACTAATTATGAATCTATTTGTAGTTATATGGTGTCGACCTCCATCTTTTATGATAACGTGATACTTGCAATCATTGACTCATACTCAACTTGAGTGTTGGTGGTTGGGAACTCAAACCTCAAAGAGAATTTTACCAACATCCCCAAACCATTTTCCAAAATCACGTCTGCACAACTTCCTCGACTATTGGATGACCCTTCTGGGAATACCTTTTACATACGATCTGGCTATGAAGGTACCAGGTTTATTTTGGCCAAGAAATTAACAAACAATTAGGCCTTCAATGCCTTCCTTGCTTCGATATACACTTGAAACTCAGACAATTATATGGCCCATTTCGTCAAATGTTCGGCCAGATCTTGTAGGTATAGCCCTTGCTTCAGGGGTAAATTTAACCAAACAACTATGGAATGTGCGAGGAAGTACATTTTGAGCTTAAAAGATGCTGCTACTAAATTGAAGGCTGCAATATTATGGTATCATGTTTCTATCGTTGCTAGGGCCTTTGACACGAAGTACACCAGACCATGGCACTAGTCTACTTCTCTATTCGAGACATTGCTTACAACCTCTTTAGTGGAGGCTAGATAAAAGGTGTTGTACCCAGAAATTTTCCCTCTCACTTATCAAGAATTTTCTCACAAGATTTCCTTGGGCTCAAGACTGCACTAGGGTTTGATCAGCTCAAGACACCTCCTTAGGCACTGATGACAAAAAAGTAGGGTTTGAGTTTTCACAAGGAATTCTGAACTATCAATGCTTCATATGACTTTCATGGACCATTATGGACCCCGAAGATTACTCATGTCAAGTTTCAAGCCTTGGATCACACTTTTGATCAGTCAATTGAACAGTTGACCTAAAAATCAGTTGTATTGGCAAAAAGTCAACCATGGCCAATTTACAGTCAAACCTCATAATTTTTTATCCATATCAACATTTTAAACCCATATTTATCATTTGATCAAGTTTGGACCATAATTCCTCAAGAAGTTTGATCAAATCTCCAAAAGGGCAAAATGGTCAAAATTAGGGTTTTGACTGGGAAAGGGCAATTTCTGATTTTTGACCTAACCAATGGTAAATTAGTTTAAGGAATTATTTCAAGAGTATAATTGCATCATTTTGACCTAATGACATGGTTTCAAACATTGCAAGTCCATTAAATTGACAGATGAATTTTGCAGTCAACTGATCAAAAGTTAACTATATACTAAAAAGTCAAACTTCGACTTTTTGGTCAAATTCAAGTGCCAAAGATCACAATTCATCAAAACATGTCAAAATATGAAACTTATTCATCAAGAAATAAAAAAGTCAAGATTTCATTTTGAAAAGTCAAAATTTCTAAACTATGAAAATTTTCTAAGTGTTGAAAATTCATGTTTTTTCATAACTTTTAGCCAAATTTTCACCATGATGCAAGATGATTCAAGAGAAACTTACAACATGAAAGTTGTATATCTCCATGAAATCTACATCTTTTCTTCACACAACTTCTTCCAAAAGTGCTTCAATCTCAAGTTATATTTTTGTGAACATAGGGTCATGAAACTTAACACTTAGTGAAATTTTGCCCTAATTTTTCCAGGATTTTGACCTAACTTCATGGCACTTTTTCATATAGTTCTAAGGGGAATATTCAAAAGAAATTAAAATATGGGTTGTAGAGCACATTTCAAGCTTTCCAAAATGTCCAAGAACTCCTTGAGATCATTCTTGAGTAGGGAGAATCTAAGAGATGGAGCTAGTGTTTTGTCACTTGAATTACAAGGCATTTTGTGATGAACAAGAATTCAATTTCAAATCTATGCTGCACAATCTTGTTTTACAGGCCTCTAAACCTCAAGATATCTCCATAGTCAGAAGATTACACTATCTTTGGGGCTATTATCCAAGTGTTCCAAGCATTGTCCAAGCCAATTTGCTATTTTTGGAAGAAAGTTACCATTCCATTCTTGAAAAGTTACTTTAATCACAAAGTCAACTTGTCTTGAGCTTTTAACTTGTTATTTCTGCACACACAACCCCTATAAACCAAAAGCAATGTGTCTAAGGCCTGAAGAAGCTCAGGACATGCTTGTACAATACTTGAGATTTGTCATTTCACTTTTCTTCAAAAGCAAGTTATAGAGCCATAACCCTGTAACTCAGAAGCCTTGAGTGATTTTGTGCTCTAATCTTTTCCATACATATTAACAAGTCAATTGCAACAAAATACACGTTTTCACAAGTCCTAAAACACTCCCAAGCATCTTGTTGCACAGAACTGCCCAAACTTGACAATTTTGAGCAAAAACTCACCATCTCCTTTTCCACTCGTACGTTTTGAAAACTAATCATCCAAACACCTTCCATACATCATATCAAAGTGATCCATACCCTCATTTCCTAACTGTAACTCCTCCATCATCATCCACCATTTTCAAAACTGAAGCTTGCAACTTGACTTGAGTAGGGAGTTCCAGCCATCCTCAAAGCAAAGTAGGAGTTGGAACACATTCAACGAGGTCTAGGCAAGCTATAAAAATCATCAGGCCATCACAAAGGTTGCTCAAAATCCATACACAACTCCAGCTACAAGAGGTAAGTTTTCAAACTTCTATCTCTTCATACAAGCATCATTTGAGTTTGATTTGTGAATATAAAATGTAGATACCATTACCACGAAGTTGTACATATCCATAGTTTACATTTATATGGCCTGAGCTTAGAGAATTTTAGGGTTTAGGTTTTCTGAAAATTTTTAGGTTTTGAATTAGGGCTAGAAAAATTCTCATTCGTCTTTGATTGTTAGCTTAAGTTGTTTACATTTTTGGATTCGTGGGAAAAAATGCCACAACTTTCATGTTTGAACTTTTCATTTTTTTTGAGAGATGAACAAGATACGGGTCCTTTGGCTGGAGGTTGAAGATGAAGTCTTCAGAACACGTTTTGCCTTACATATTTATTATTTCGTTTGTATTAACAGATGTATAGCCAACCCAATGGTAAGGCAGCGCGCTGGTAATCAGTAGGTCATGGGTTCAAGCCTCAGCGCGCACTGTCTTATGCTTTTTTCTATCCTTTTTTACATTTTTTGCTCTTTCCAGCGTGAATGGGCCTTCCTCCTCCTGGGCCTGATTTTTTTTCCTAACATTCCTCCCCATATTTCATATTTTCATCCTGGCCCAATTTTATTTTATTTCTTCATTTTTTTTATTTTCTCAAATATATTTTCTGAATATTAAAATGATAAAAATGCAAAAAATGATATTTTATATTTTGACTTGTTTTATTTTATTTTTCCATAAATAAAAATATTTTTTATTCTTCATACTTTATTTATTTATTTAAGTGAATCTTATAAAGTTAATTAATATTATATTGTTTATTTATTTTTCTTCACACCATTAAAAATACATTATTTTAATATAAAAAAGGGACTAAACATATTTTATAATACTACAAATATTTTCAAGATAAAAAATACCAAAGAATATATACTTTTCTTAAACTATTTTATTTTGATTAATTAATAGAATTAGGGTTTTCTTTTAAAATCATTTTCTTAATAAATTCAAACTTAATTAACTATTTTCTTTATTTAAATGTTAAGACAAAATCTTTTTTCATGAAAAACCAAACAAAATTCATTTTTTTCACATTTTGCATCCTTGTACATTTATTCATTTTTATACTTTGTATTTAAATTCCTTGTATATTTATGCCAATTCAATATGGTTGTAATAGACTAATTAGGTTTAAATTCTTGAAATCCCCATTTACAAATTATACACCCCCTCTCATAAGTGTTGTAATAGCGTAGTAACTTTAAAATTCTGCAATTTATCACTTTATATACAATTGCTAGTAATTAGGGTTTGTATGGAAAAACTTAAAACCAATAAATAGAAAACCCTAATTCAAGACTAAATCAAGCATGAAAATAATACATTTGCACACAAGCACCCCAAGGGTTATTCCACTTGGTTGCCTTATAAATGGCCATATTACGCATGTGAGGTATCTTAGCAAAAACAAGCAAAAATACAAGAACATAGACCCTCGATGACGCTATCTAAGTTACCTTTCAAAATGATCTTAGCCCCTAAAGAAAAATTCTAAGATACCTTGCAACATTGCTAATCATGGTTATACGATGACCCACGCCCGTCCCGTTTACATCCAAAGATGGGGTTACTTACCAAATCAATGGTAAGATAACAATGTCAAAGGAAAATAAAATAAACAAGAAAGAATTTTGAGCAGGTAGAATGCTCCTAATTACTTGCTCCATTTTAAAACAAACATCCTTGATATTTTCAAAACAAACATTTACACTTTCAAAACATCTTATACACTTGAAAACATTTTCAAAAGATCAACATCTTTGTATACATTCTTATGAACGAGAATCATTACAAAGTTTTCCTAAACAATGACCTATTTACAAAATAATTTCAAAAACCATACAAAGCACAATTTCAAACAAAAGCAAGTGATCTAGCAAGTAAATAAGAGCCCATGGAAAATCATAGATGAAAAGAGTGCTAATACCTTCCCTTTTCATAATCTACCCCCCGAACTCAAGAAACAATCTCAAAGGTCTTTCCTGTGCTTTTTAACCTTTCCTTTTGGATAAAAGAAAATTTGGTGACGACTCTTAATAACCGCAACATTTGCGATCAAACGCAAAACCCTCAAGTCAGTTCTCCCATCGTATCACAGTACTGGCGACTCTGTTGGGGATTTTCTAAAAGTGGGGTTACCTTAGGGATAGATCACATTTAGTTGCTTACATTGTTTGACTTATATGCTTTATATTATGGTTCTTTGTTTGAGTTTGAATCCTCTACCCGGATTTGGGATACATTATAGGTAAGTAGCAATACATTATGGAAACTGTACGGGGTATACCAACATGGTCTAAGCAATAGCTACATTAGTGCGACATATTTGTGGGTACCGATATCCTTTGAGTTAATCAAAGAGAATACGGGACCGCTGAGTGATGTCATGAATCACCAATGAACTTTTAGAACCTTTACTTGACCATCTTGACCATTTAGGATGTAGTGAAATGACCGGCTTTGGTGCAGTCCGAAGTTGGTAGATACTCGATACTACACTCATTGAGATTTGGTTTCTTGGGATATTTCGGTCGCCATTAAAGAGGCTTGTGCTGAAACAATGACCAAGGAAACAAACTAGTGATATTGAGCTCCTTAGAACCCGATTACTATTACTAGGACAGGTTTGAGCCGACTAAACTTCAAGAGGGTACTTACCTATAAAACCCCATGCAAGCCTAAACCTAACGATTTGTTTACTTTATTTGTATATGCATACTTGTACATAACATCATGAACATCATGAACATCATATACATTCACTAACCATTTCAAGGATTTTTGGGATTTATCTTTGTTCTTGTTTTGTAGGATATGGATTCACTTTGCAGGAAAACTATTCAAGTCAATCTTGTAAAGGTCCCTCTACAACTTAAGGAGCTAGCTTCAAGGATTCCTAAAAACTCTCCATTCACCGAGAGACATGGTCGCCTACTCAACTTGGCCACCTCTAACACATATGAGGACATGATGAAAGTTCTCTTTCAGTTCTTTGATCCTTTACACCATTGCTTCACATTTCCTGACTATCAGCTTGTACCTACTTTGAAAGAATTCTCTCGACTCTTGAGGATTCCCATTGTCAACTAACTACCTTTCAACGGTATGAAAAGATACCCAAAGCTAGAAGTGATTGCTCAAGCTCTACACTTGCACTCATATGATGTCACAACTTATTGGGAATCAAGGATTGGTGTCAAATGTTTCCTAGCAAAGTTCCTGTTTGAGAAAGCCCAAAGCTGTTGGAATTCTTTGGATATGCAAGCCTTTGAGGAAATTGTGGCTCTCCTCATCTATGGGATGGTGTTGTTTCCAAATCCTGACCAACTCATAGATGTGAACACCGTCAAAATCATCATATCCCGCAACCCGGTGCCTACATTACTAGGGGATATCCTACACTCTTTTCACACTCACAAAATAAGGAAAAGAGGTGTCCTAATATGTTGCACTCATCTCTTGGAAAGATGGTTAATTTTGCATCTTCCCCAATCTGTATTAAAGAATGAGCAAGGTTCAAGGTGGTCATAAAGGTTGATAACGCTCAAACATTCAGACATTCATTAGTGCTACCGATCCATAGAGAATGTTACTATTGTCGACCGTTGTGGACAATTTCCTAATTTCCCTTTACTTGGAATTAGGGGAGGTATCACCTATAACCCCTGCTTAGCCTTAAGAAAGTTTGGTTACGCCCAAAGGGATGGCCTGCACGAGATACTGATTCAAGGTTTGGTATTTGACTACGACAACGACGATCAAGGTCTTCGCCAGAGATTTATCTGAGCTTGGAGGATGTTAAACAAGGTAGATAGCAAGACTTTGGGGCATAAAAATTTCATCCCTCTTGAGCCTTACCTCAAATGGGTACAAACTCGTGCTCAGAGTCTTATGATGCCTTACCCCTCCATTCTCCCGGTAACCATTGAGCCTGTCCTGGAAGGAGATGTTCCATACACTATCCTACATCCTGACTTGCCTACCTCTCTTGAATACCTACAAAGGGATTAGATACAACTCAAGGGGGAGCGAGATACCTTCGAAGCCCAATTCTATGCAAGTGATAAGAAGGTTTTGGAACTCACTATGATACTTCATGAGGAGAAAACTCTTAATGCCTACATTGCACCAAAGAGGATGCACACTACCTTTTTATCTTAGAGTTTCTCGTATTTGTTTTGACCAAGAAGGAATTATTGTACTCAAGCTTTAATCTATTAATATAACTCGTGTTTCCTTTTTGTCTAAAACAAATTTGAATCTTAAAATCCTTGAAATCATTGCATACGCATTTACCATTCATCATAACATAAGCAGGTTTCTTGCAACAAGTCTCCTTATCTCTCTACTATTTATTTCAGTAAGATGGATCTCGAGAAAACGGTGAAGGATCTCCAAACTCATAATGCACAGTTTCAACAGTTGTTCTTAACTCTGGCCAAAGGACAAGAAGAGTTGAAGACTTTACTGGCTGAGGAAAAGAAAAAGAAGACAAAGAAGGTAACCGGAGTCCTAAACATGGGAAGAAGATTTCATGGGCATACAAGAAGGACCTTAGACTTTGCAACGACATCCGGTGAGAGAGACAATCAAGATGGGAAAGACAAGGAAACAGTTGTCCCATCAGAATCAGAAGAGGAAGAGGAAGAAGAAGACTATTCTGAAGAACAATACCCTTTAGCTGATGACAAGTATAAACATCTCGAGGAGCAGTTGAGCGCAATGGAAATCCACAAAGTTCCTGGCTTAGACATTGAGGAATTGGGTTTGGTATCGGGGATTGTCATTCCTCCAAAATTTAAAGCACCTGTGTTCGCCAAATATGACGGAGTTTCATACCCTAAAATGCATCTCCGGTCCTATGTGAGGAAAATCCAACCCCATACCACTGAAAAAGACTTATGGGTGCACTTCTTCCAAGATAGTATGTCTGGAACTCAACTTGGGAAGATCTTGCTGCAGATTTTTACAAATAATACCAATACAATGCTGATCTTGCGCCTACCCGTACTCAACTCCAGAGTATTGCCATGGTTTCCAATGAAGGTTTCAAGGACTATGCACAAAAATGGAGAGACTTGGCTGGAAGAGTTCAACCTCTCCTATCTGAAAGAGAATTAGTAGACATGTTTTTGGGCACCTTGTCTGGTCCCTTATTCAATCACCTAATTGGAAGTTCATCGACAGGTTTTACGGAACTGGTATTGATCGGAGAAAGGGTAGAAGTCGGGATAAAAAGTGGAAAGATTCAAAAGGATACATCCTATGCTGCTATAAGAAAGCCATTTATCGGAAAGAAAGAAGTGGTTGCTGTTTATCCTCAGAGAAATAAAGATATGGCCAAACACCGTCCAATGATGGGGGTTGTTATGATTCCTAAACCTGCGCTTGATCAGCAAGGAAACAACCAACCAAGGATGGAAAGACCAGTCAGACAGTTCACCAGAATTAACATGACCCTATCTCAAGTATTGTCATATCTATTAAGATCCAACCTGGTGACTTTGAAAGAAGCTCCAAAGAACCCTAACACAACATCTCCTCACTATTATCCCAATGCCTGTTGTGCATACGACTCTGAAAGTCCCGACCACGACACTAATAACTGTTGGGCTCTAAAGAACAAAGTACAAGACCTCATTGAAGCCAAAGAGATCAAATTCAATGCGCCCGAAAAGACCAATGTCATTTCTGCCCCTATGCCCAAACATGGCCATAATACCAATGCCATTGAAGAAGAAATGTTTGTTACTTTAGTTGATGAACTTATGACCCCACTCCTGACTATTCAAGTGAACTTGTTGAATGCCGGTGTGTTCCCAGGATGTGATGAAGACTGTCATTTCTGTTTGTCCTTACCAATCAGTTGTCCTTTGTTGAAAGCAAGCGTTTGGTGCCTAATAGATAACAAATAAATTTTGTTTGAAAAAACTTCTGTTCTACCTGTTCCTTTTAAAGATGTTTCTATCATTACCATTTTCTCCAATTCTTCTAGGGTCTCCACCAAAAGACCCATTAGGATTACATCAGTTCCGAAAGCAAATCCTTTGATAATTACAATGCTTGGACCAGTCCCGTATTCGTCAGACAAAACCATACCATGGAATTATGGAGGGTATGTCTACTACCACAGTGTCAAGCAAGATTGGCCAGCTGCCGAAGACTCAAGTTCCGAGAAAGTTAACTCTGGTATCAGTAATATTGCAAGGACTAGCAAGATTACTCGAAGAGAAAGGATATTCTCTCCAGAAATTGCTCCCCTAAAAGCAGTTTCTGGACCCGTAATCATTCTTGTTGTTGTTGCTCCTCCGAAGGCTATTTCCGGTCCTACAATCATCTTAACCAATACTCCAACTGACAAAGTTGTTACAACCCCTGTTATTACTCCCACTGACGTTCCTGCTGCCGAGTCAACCGAGACCCGAGGTAAAAGCATTCTGATTGAGCCTGTCCAGATGAAGGCACAATCATTGGCTATCCCTGAGACCTCCCGGAAAGAGATGGAGGAAATTCTGAAGATAATAAAAAGAAGCGACTACGATGTAGTTGAACAATTGGGGCAAACTCCATCTAAAATTTCCATGTTGGCTTTACTACTATGTTCTGAGGCACATGCAAAAGCCTTGGTAAAATTCCTGAAAACTTCCCATGTACCCCAAGAGACATCTGCCGATCAGTTCCAAGACTGCGTAGCTAGCTTGACTGCAGATAATGGTCTAGGTTTTTCGGATGCTGATTTAACGCCAAGAGTAAGGAAGCATAATGAGGCATTGTATGTCTCAGTTGAATGTAGGGGCACAACCCTGGCTCATGTTTTGGTGGACACTGGCTCATCTCTGAATGTATTGCCTAAAAAAGCTCTTGATAGGCTGGACTGAGAGGGATTGACATTGAAGCCAAGAAACATAGTAGTAAGGGCTTTTGACGACTCGAAAAGGATGGTACATGGGGAAGTGGATATCCTCATAAAGGTTAGAACCCAAACATTTGATTCAACTTTTTATGTAATGGATATCCTTCCCTCATATTCATGCTTGCTAGGTCGACCATGGATTCACAATGATGGCACTGTCACTTCTACGTTGCACCAAATGCTAAAGTATCTGATTCAAGGGAAGATTATCACCGTTCATGGAGAAGAAGATTATATGATCAGCCATCTCAATTATTTCAGATATGTGGAATTAAATGGTGAATTTATTGAAACTCCATTCCAACACTTTGTAGAGGTCCCACAAGATGTGGCAGTGACTAAGGCTGTTCCCAAGATCACCAGGCCTCTACTCAGGATGTCATCTTTGAAGGATGCAAAGGCAGTGATAGAAGAAGGAGGATGCACTATCTGGGGACAACTCCCAGATATCCCATACAAGTCTGACAAGTTTGGCCTAGGTTTCACTTTAGGTGCACAGAAGGTTCTACGATGCGCTCGTGCTGGAGGACCACCCCTGAAGATCAGCAACCGTGAAGTCAACGCGGTAGAGGATGATGAAGATGGTAACAACCCGGAGGATTGAATCTTCCCAACTGTCAGTGGAGGGCTCAACAACTGGGAGGCTAGAGATTTTGTCCCGATCACTTTTATCCCACAGTAATTTGTCTTTACATTTTATTGGATCTGTAATATTAAACCAATTCAAACTCTTAAAACCTTGTGTCTTACCCGAGGCACAATGGTCCATTTGTAAGGGTTATTATCTTATTTCCATATGACATCAATGAATCATGGACGTTTTGCATACAAACTTTGTGCTCATTGTTTTTGCTTTTTACATTTTCATTTCTTTCAAAGATAGCTATACCCTTAAACACACTCACACTCACAATGCAGGTCTACATCCATTCAGGATCCCATGGATAACAGTTCTGCTATGGCTTTTTGTGACTCGGAAAATCTAATCTACCAAGCCGAAGACAAAGGTGAGGAAGATTATGAAGTATAGGGGAACTTGCCAGATTACTATAACAAGAAGAGAGAACCATTCAACCCCACGAGGAACCAATGAACACAATCAACCAGGGTACCGAAGAAGACAAAAGAGAGGTCAAGGTTGGTGCCAATCTGGAACCAAGTGTCAAGGAGCGTCTGATTCAGCTGCTACACGAGTATGTTGAGGTCTTTGCCTGGTCGTATGAAGACATGCTGGGACTTGATGCAAATATTGTGGTACATTGTCTGCCTACAAAAGAGGATTGTCCACCAGTAAAACAAAAGGTCCGTCGAATGCGACCAGATATGTGTGAGAAGATTAAAGCCGAAGTCATGAAACAATTTAACGCTGGATTCTTGGCCGTCACCTCCTATCCGCAATGGGTTGCCAATGTTGTGCTCGTACCCAAGAAAGACGACAAAGTATGAATGTGCATGGACTATTGGGATTTGAATAGGGCAATCCCTAAGGATGATTTCCCACTTCCCCCTATTGACATCCTATTTGACAATACGGCACAACACAAAGTGTTTTCCTTCATGGACGGTTTCTCAGGATACAACCAAATCAAAATGGCACCTGAGGACATGGAGAAAACAACATTTGTAACACAGTGAGGGACATTCTGCTACAAGGTGATGTTGTTCGAGCTGAAGAATGCTGGGGCAACCTATAAGCGTGACATGGTAGCTCTATTTCACGACATGATACATCATGAAATTGAGGTCTATGTGGACGACATGATAGCCAGATCTCAAACAGAAGAAGAGCATCTTGATCATTTACATAAATTGTTTAAGAGGCTAAATAAGTACAAGCTGAGGTTGAACCCAAATAAATGCACGTTTGGAGTAAGGTCTGGTAAACTCCTAGGATTTGTCGTCAGCAACAAGGGTATTGAAGTACATCCTGCCATGGTAAAAGCGATACAAGAGATTCCTGCTCCTCGTACTGAGAAGGAAGTCAGAGGATTCTTGGGACTTTTAAACTATATTTCCAGATTCATTTCTCACCTGATAGCTACTTGTGAGCCAATCTTCAAACTATTGAAGAAAGATCAAGTAGTCAAATGGAACGATGAATGCCAAACTGCTTTTGACAAAATCAAAGAATACCTGTAAGAGCCTCCTGTTTTAATTCCACCAGTCGAGGGAAGACCATTGATCATGTATCTAACTGTTTTAGAAAATTCAATGGGGTGTGTGCTGGGGCAGCATGACGAGTCTGGCCGAAAAGAGCATGCTATTTATTACCTGAGCAAAAAGTTTACCGACTGTGAAACAAGATATTCACTGCTCGAGAAAACCTGTTGTGCTCTGGCATAGGATGCTCGTCGGCTAAGATAGTACATGCTGACTCACACTACCTTGTTGATATCTAAAATGGATCTGATAAAATACATTTTCGAGAAGCCTGCTCTCTCTGGGAGAATAGCGAGATGGAAGATGATCCTAACAGAATATGACATACAATATACTACCCAGAAAGCTATAAAGGGCAGTGTACTAGCTGATTGCCTTGCTCACCAAGCTGTGGAAGACTACCAGTCCATGAAGTTCGAATTCCCAGATGAAGACATCATGATGGTAAACAACTGTGAAAAATTCAGGCCATATGACGGACCAGAACAAGGATCCCGATGGACCCTGTTCTTTGATGGGGCGTCCAACGCACTTGGCAATGGTGTTGGTTATGTACTCATATCTCCTGAAGGATGTCATACTCCTTTTACGGCAAGAATTTTCTTCAATTATACAAACAACATGGCGGAATACGAAGCATGCATCTTTGGTCTCAAAGCCGCCATAAACTCGGGGATCGAATCCTTGAATGTATTCAGAGATTCAGCTTTGGTTATCAACCAGATCAAAGGGGAATGGGACACCAAACACCCTAACCTTATCCCTTATAAAGAACATGTTTTGACATTGCTCCCACATTTTGAGAAGATTACCTTCGAGCACTTCCCGTGAGAAGAAAATCAGCTAGCATACGCACTAGCCACAATGTCATCTATGTTTAAGCTTAAATGGGATAACGAGACTCCCTAGATCACCATTGAACGAATGGATGAACCAACACACTATCACGAGATTAATACTGAAGAAGTAGTGGACCAGCCTTGGTTTCATGAAGTCAAGTATCTTGAGGCTCAAGAGTATCCAGAAGGAGCTTCAGTCAATGATAAGAAGTTCTTAAGGAGATTCTCTGCTAAAATCTTCCTTAGTAATGGCATTCTTTACAAACGCAACCATGACTCCATGTTACTTCTATGCGTAGATAAGGTTGAAGCTGAAAGGATCATGGTTGAGTTACATGAAAGCACCTTTGGCACCCATTTCAGTGGGCATACGATGGAAAAGAAAATCCTACGGGCAGACTATTACTGGTCTACCATGGAAGCAGATTGCTATCAATACTCTCGAACCTGCCACAAGTGTCAGATTTATGCTGATGAAGTGCACATACCTCCGGTTCCTCTGAATGTCTTGATGGCTCCTTGGCCCTTTTCTATGTGGGGAATAGATATGATTGGAGAAATCAAGCCAATAGCCTCCAATGGACACCGCTTCATCCTAGTGGCCATTGACTATTTTACAAAGTGGGTTGAGGCAGCCTCCTTCGCTTCTGTTACCAAGAATGTTGTAGCCCAGTTCATTAAACAAAATCTCATCTGCTGGTATGGTATCCTAAAGAGGATTATCACCAACAATGGTACGAACCTGAACAATACTATGATCACCACATTGTGCGAGCAATTCAAGATCCAGCATCATAATTCTTCCCCTTACCAGCCAAAGATGAATGGTGTTGTCAAAGCTGCAAATAAGAACATTAAAAAGATCATACAGAAAATGATAGTCACATATATACAAAGACTGGTATGAGATGTTACCATTCGCTCTCCATGGGCGTCGTACTACAACTCACACATCGACCGAGGCAACACCCTATTCTTTGGTATACGGCATGGAAGTTGTCTTGCCTATTGAGGTTCAGATCCACTCTCTAAGAATTATGAAGGATGCAGGTCTAAATGAAGATGATTGGATCCAGACTCGACTTGATCAACTGAACTTAATTAATGAGAAAAGACTTACTGCTGTCTGCCATGGTCAAATGTATCAAAAACGGATGATCAAGACTTTCAACAAAAAGGTCAGACGCCAAGTGTATCAAGTTGGGGATCTGGTGATCAAACATATCTGTTTTACCCCAAAATTTTCCCTCTCATTTTATCAGGATTTCCCCTCACAAGACTCTTTGGACTCCAGATAGGAATAGGGTTTGCTCTGCTCAAGACATCTCCTTGCACTGATGACCTGAAATTAGGGTTTGAGTTTGCACAAGGATTTTTGGACCTTCAATTCTCAATGTGACTTTCATACTTCATGTTGGACTTATAGGATTTCCCATACCAAGTTTCAAGCCTTGAATCAAATTTTTGCCCAGTCAATTGCATAGTTGACCTAGAAATCAACTATATTGGGGAAAAAGTCAATTGTGGCAAATTTACAGTCAAACCTCATAATTTTTTATCCACATCAACATTATAGACTCATATGAACCATTTGATCAAGTTTGGACCACAACTCCTCAAGAAATTTGATCAGATCATCAAAAGGGCAAAATTGTCATTTTTAGGGTTTTGACTGCAGAAGGGCAATTTCTGATTTTTAACCTAGCCAATAGCAAATTGGGTTCAAGCATGGATTCAAGGACTCAATGGAATCATCTTGACATAATCACAAGGTTCAAAAGATCTCAAATGCATTGGATTGACAGATGAATTTTCCAGTCAACTGATTAAAAATCAACTATACACTGAAAAGTCAAACTTTGAGTTTTTGGTCAAAATCAAGTGTCAAGGGTCATTTTTGATCAAGATGTGTCAAATCATGAAACTTGTTCATCAAGAAACTTAATTTTGCAAATTAGGGTTTAAAATGGAAAATTTTCATAACTTAGAAATTTTCTAAGTTATGAAAATTTCTTATTTTTTCCCAACTTTGCCCAACTTTTTCACCATGATGCAATTAGATTCAAAGAAAAATTACAACATGAAAGTTGTAGTACTCCACAAAATCTACAACTTTGATTGACAAAGTTTTCCCAAAAGAAGCTTGGATATCAAGTTATGATTTTAGGAATAAGGGTCCAAAAACTTTCTAACTTAGTGAAATTTTGCCCTAGTTTAGGCAGGATTTTGACCTATCTTCATGGAAATGTTTCACGTAGTTCCCATTGGAATCTCAAAATACATTTCAAATATGGATTGTAGGGCATGTTACAAGCTTTCCAAAATGTTAAATAACTCTCTAAGATCATTTGTGGTTAGGGAGAATCGAAGGTTTGAATTTGACAAAATATCACTTTGATCCATGGCATTTTTCATGTTGATACAAGTTTCAATTTTTGTCCATCCTTGCTTGTACTTGTTTACAAGTCCTTAAACCATTACACACTCAAAAACTGAATTCAAACACAATGGATTAAGGAATTGTTCTGATCAATGGAAGATTACACAAAGGATTAATCTAAAAATGGCAAAAAGTTAACAATGCCATTTTGATAAAGCATGCTTTATGTAAATTTGTTTCTCTTGAGCATTGCATCAAGCCTTTTGCAGCAAACAACATCCACAAATATCAGGGAAAGTACACCAACTATGTGCATGCTTGGAGCTAGCCTGTACAGGCCTGGCCTTGGTCACTTCTCACTTTTTCTTCAAAACCAAGTCAACTTGCAAAAAGCACATAACTTTGCAATCTGATATAACCAAGCTTTGTAAACATTTGAACCAACTTTTACATATTGCCTAAGGTCAGAAACTCGAGCTAGAAACCTCTCAAACACCCTTGAACATCAAAACACCAAGTTCTTGCAAAACATGGCAAGTTCTACAGTTTCACTTCCATCTTCCAATTGCCTCGTGCGTTTTGCCCCAAACCTCTTCCAACACACTCCATAAAACCTACCTAAACTATCCCAACCATTCCCAAGTCACTGTACCTCCATTTACACACTTCACCATTTCTGAATTTTGAGTTTGCAGGTTGAGTTCTATAGAGATTTTCAAGCAAGTTCAAAGCTAGCTAAGCATTGGGAAAGCTCAAAGGAACTTCAAGCAAGCTCACAAGCATCTCAGGCCTCACTGAAAACCCCTGCATTGCCATACTCAAGCTTGACTGAAACAGGTAAAGTTCAAACTTCTATCTCTCTATTTAGGAATCATTAGGCTTAGGTTTGTGAATAAAAAATGTAGTACTTATTGCCCTTGAGCTGTACATATGCATAGATTTCATTTATGTTAACTGAGTTGGGAGAATTTGAATGATGAACTTTCTGAAAAAACTAGGTTAGAAATTAGGGCCAGAGAAATTCTCTCTGGTCTTAGAGAGTTAGATTAAGTTTTTTATATGGTTAGAATCGTGTGATTATGCTCTATAACTTTCATGTTGCAAGTTTTTGCTTTAGAGCAAGTATGCAGGATTTCCAGGTTTGAACATCAAGCGCGCGTTTTTGTTTGATCAGAGGTTGAAGATGAAGGCTATCTGAGCTGGGCCTGGTTATTCCATGCTATTGGCACCCCTTAGGTTGTTGCTTACACCCCCTTGGCCCATTTAATCTACTTTTGTATATTTTTCTATTTCCTTTTTATTTTCTGACTTTTATTTATTTTTCTAAACATTAAAAATTACCAAAAACATTTTCTAAAATTTTCATATTTTATTTTATTATTTTTTATTATTTTTTGGACATAGAAATAATTATTAAATAATATACTTTTATTTTCTTAAAATAAAAAATTGTAAATATTATAAAAATATTATATATTTTTATTTTTATTATTTTTACATATAAAATAATATTGTCATACATATTTTTATTTTTTAACATTTGTATATATTTTATTTTATTTTTTTTGTACATAAAAAAATAATTATAATATATATATTTTCTTAAAATAAATTAGGGTTTCCACCCTTAATAAAAATAATCTTTTATTTTCTTATTTTTAATACATTAAATATTTTATTTTTACATACATAAAAATAAATACAAAAAACATTCTTTTGCATATTTATAATATATTGCATATTTAAATATTTGTCCATTTATTTATTTATACAAAGAATTCAATATGGTTGTAATAATTTTAGGGTTTTAATTTCTTGCAAATATCCCCCCTATTCAAAATTGTACCCCCTCCCCATAATAATGTTGTAATAGTTGTAGATTTACTTTTACGCACTTTATTGCTTTCAAATATGCATGATAGAAAAACTAGGGTTTGTATGCAAAAATCCAAAATCAAACAAATAGCTTGACTAATACAAGACAAAAATGCATGAAATTGACAACACAATGCACACAAGCACCCCTAGGGTTTCATCCACTTGTTGCCTTTAAAATGACCATGGTATGCATGCTAGGTGTCTTGGAAAAACCAAATCAAAACAAAAGATCATAGTCCCTCGATGACGCTATCTTGGTTGCCTATACAAAAATGGTCTAGTCCCTCAAAAACTTATTAAAGATACTTAACACTATTGCTATCATGGTCAATACGATGACCCGCGCCTGTCTCGTTTAACATCCAAACACAAGGTTGTTTACCAAATGCAATTGTAGAACAACATTGTCAAAGGGTTAAAAATGTGTAGGAAAGATCTTTGAGTAGGTAGGTAGATGATCCTAGTTACTTGATCAAACTTGCAAACATCCTTGCTATTTTAAAAAACACATCACCACACAATTTCAAAACATTTCCCAAAACAAACTTTCAAACATTGAAATATTTTTCAAAAGACAAAACACCTTTGTATACATTCATACAAGAATCATTACAAAGGTTGCTACAACGATGGCCTCTTTTGAAAATACTTTCAAAACCACACACAAAGCACCATTTCAAACAATTGAAAAGCAAAAGCAAGTGATCTAAAACAAGTAACTAAGAGTCCATGGAAAACCATGGATGAAAAGGGTGCTAGAACCTTCCCTTTTCATAATCTACCCCCCGAACCCAAGAAAATATCTCTAAGGTCTTACCTGTGCTTTTTGACCTTTCCTTTGGATAAATAAAAAGTCGGTGGCGACTCTTGCTAAATCGAAACATTTGCGAATGCAAAACGCGAAACCTAAAGTCAGTTCTCCCATCGCATCACAGAACTGGCGACTCTACTGGGGAAAAATCTAAAAGTGGGGGTTACCTTAGGGTTTTAGATCACCTTTACATGCTTATCTTGTTTGCCTTGATTGCTTTACATTTGGTTCCATTATTTGGGTTTGAAATCCTCTACCCGGATTTGGGAAACATTCATAGGTAAATAGCAATACGTTGTGGAAACAGTGTGGGGTATACCGACATGGTTGAAGCAATAACTATATTAGTGCGACATATTTGTGGGTACCAGTAGCCTTTGAGTTAATCAAAGAGAATACGGGGCCGCTGAGTGATTTCATGAAGCACTAATGGACTTTTAGAACCTTTACTTGACCATCTTGGCCTTTTTAGGGGTAGTGAGATGACCGACTTTGGTGCAGTCCAAAGTTGGTAGATACTCGATACTACACTCATTGAGGGTTGTTTTCTTGGAATATTTCGGTCTCCAGTTATGTGGCTAAACTGAAACAATGAACACAGAAAATAATCCAATGATATTGAGCTCCTTAGAACCCGGTTACTATTTATAGGACAGGTTGAGCCAACTAAACTTCAAAAGGGTACTTACCTATGAAACCCCATGCAAGCCTGAAACTAGGAACTTGTTTGATTTGTTTGTACATATATACTTCTGCATAACATCATGAACATCATGAAGCATCATATGCATCCACTAACCATTTCAAGGATTTGGGTCTTCATCTTTGTTCCTGTTTTGTAGGTAATGGATTCACTTTGCAGGAAAACCATCCAAGTCAACCTTGTGAGAATTCCTCCTCAACTCAAGGAGCTAGCTTCAAGGATTCCTAAGAATTCTCCATTCACCGAGAGGCATGGTCGTCTTCTCAACTTAGTCAACACCAACACTGAGGAAGACATGGTGAAAGTTCTCTTCCAGTTCTTTGACCCCCTACACCACTGCTTCACATTTCTTGATTACCAGCTTGCGCCTACTTTGGAGGAATTTTCTCAACTCCTGAGGATTACTATTCTCCATCAACTACCCTACAACGGTACGAAAAGAGATCCAAAGCCTGAATATGTTGCTCAAGCCTTACACTTGCAACCATCTGATATCATAGGCCATTGGGAAACTAGAAGTGGTATCAAGGGTTTCTTATCAAAGTTTTTGTTTGAGAAGGCCCAAAGCTGCTGGAATTCTTTGGACTTACAAGCTTTTGAGGAGATAATGGCTTTTATCATCTATGGGTTGGTTTTGTTCCCAAACCCTGACCAGCTTATAGATGTCAATGCTGTCAAAATTTTCATGGCTCGTAACTCGGTGCCTACAGTGCTTTGGGATATCCTCCACTCATTTCACACACGAACAATGAGGAAAATAGGTGTTCTCATGTGTTGTACTCCTCTACTAGCAAGGTGGTTTATTTCTCACCTTCCCCAATCAATTTTGAAGAATGAGCAAGGTATGAGGTGGTCACAATGATTGATGACTCTTACACATTCATATGTTCATTGGTTTTCTCGATCTAGAGAAAATGTTATCATCATTGATCTGTGGGGAATTCCCTAATGTCCCTCTACTAGGAATTAGGGAAGGAATTACCTACAACCCCTACTTGGCTCTGAGATAGTTTGGGTATGCCCAAAGGGATGGCCCTCATGACATGCTGATTCTAGACTTGGTTTTTGACTTCGACAACGACGATCAAGGACTTCGACAAAGGTTTATCTGAGCTTGGAAGATGCCCAACAAGGTGGACAGTAAGACATTGGGACACAAAAATTCCATCCCCCTTGTGCCTTACCTCAAGTGGGTATGAACCCGCGCCCAAAGTCTTATGATGCCTTACCCCTACATTCTGCCTATGATCAAAGAGCCTGTTTTGGAAGGAGAGGTTCCATACACCCTCCTGCATCCTGACATGCCAACATCACTTGAAGATTTACAAAGGAATTGGATACAGATCAAGGGATAATGCGATACGTTTGAAGCCCAATTCTACGCCAGTGAGAAGAAGGTTTTAGAACTTACTCGCCAAATTCACGAAGAGTAGAATCTCAACACCTACATAGCACCAAAGAGGATGCGCAACATCTTTTTACATTAGAATTTTATATTATTTTGCCCATGGGGCATTTATGTACTAACAAATTCTTCTTATTAATATGACGTGTGTTCCTTTTTGTTTAAAACAAATTTGAATTTATGAATCCTTGAATGCATTACATGAATAACACATCATTCATCATATGCATAAGCAGGTCTTCACACCAGGTTTCCTTATCTCTCTGCTTTTTATTTCAGCAAGATGGATATAGAGCAGACGGTCAAAGACTTACAAGCGCAGAATTCACAGTTCCAACAGCTACTCATGACCTTGGCAAAGGGTCAAGAGGAGCTCAAAGGTCTACTGGAAAAGGAATAGGAGAAAAAGAAAAAGAAGAGGGTTGGTGTGGCTACCATGGGTAGGATATTTGAAGGTCAAGCTAGAAGGGTCCTAGATTTCCCCTCAACATCTGATGAAGGGGTAGGAAAGGGTAAAGGAACTGTCGTGCAATCTGAGTCTGAGGAAGAAGAAGAGGAAGAGGATGAAGACTATTCTGAGCACCAGTACTCTCCGGCAGACGACAAATACAAGAATTTGGAAGAGCGTCTGGCAGTAATGGAGGTGCAAAGAGTTCCTGGGCTGGACTTCGAAGAGCTAGGGTTGGTTGCTGGGATTGTCATTCCCCCTAAGATCAAGGTGCCTCTCTTTTCTAAATACGATGGTTTGTCTTGTCCAAAGATGCATCTACGGTCTTACGTTAGAAAAATCCAACCGCATTCTTCTGATAAGGATCTGTGGGTCCATTTCTTCTAAGACAGTCTTTCAGGGACGCAGTTAAATTGGTTCTACCAGCTAGAGAGGTCTGATGTTCACAATTGGGAGGATTTGGCTGCCGCCTTCTATAGACAATATCAATATAATGCGGATTTAGCACCAACCCGTGCTCAATTACAGAGTATGGGCATGGTATCAAATGAAGGTTTCAAAGAGTATGCCCAGAAATGGAGAGACCTAGAGGGGCGAGTACAACCACCTTTATCTAGGAGGGAGCTGGTAGATATGTTCTTGGGTACACTGTCAGACCCCTTTTTTAATCACCTGATTGGAAGTTCGTCTATGGGGTTCACCGAGTTGATTCTAACCAGTGAGAAAGTTGAAGCCGACATCAAGAGCGGAAAAATTCAAAAGGATACATTTGCTTCCGCTGCCATCAAGAAGACCTTTCCAGCAAATAAAGAGGTATCAGTTGTCTACTCTCAAAGAAGTCAAGGAAGAGTTGAGCGCCGGCCAGCGGTGGGGGCTGTAATGATTCATGAGTCTGCGGCTGATCAGCCTAGAAACAATCAACCCAGAACCAACCAAGCAAGAGTGGAAAGGCCTGCACGGAAATACACTCGGATAAATATGACACCTGCTCAGGTTCTCCCTCATATTTTGAAGTTAAAACTTGTCAGATTGAAAGAGGCACCGAAGAATCCAAATACAACTTCTCCTTTCTACCATGCAAATGCCAAGTGTTCTTATCATTCAGACAACCTGGGACATGACACCAACAATTGTTGGGCCCTCAAAAATAAGATCCAGGATTTAATAGATGCTAAAGAAGTGGAATTCGACGCCCCTAAAAAGCCTAACGTGATCTCTGCTCCAATGCCAAAACATGGTCATAATGTCCATGTTGTTGAAGAAGATCTCTATGTTGCAACTGTTGATGATTTGATGACTCCGTTACCGATAATCAAGTTAAATTTGCTGAAGGTTGGGATTTTCCCAGGTTGTAAAGAAGATTGTTGTATGTGTTACTCCTTTCTAACCGACTGTCCGTTTTTGAAGTTAGGCATCCAGCGCCTAATGGATAACCAAGAGATACTTTTTGAAAAGACTCCTGTTACCCCGACTCCTGTTAATGATGTTTCAATAATTACCATATCCGCCAATCTTTCCAAGGTCTCCAAAAGACCTGTTAAGATTACATCCGATCCAAAGATTGTACCTTTGAAGATAACTATGTCGGGGCCTATCCCGTACAAGTCCAACAAATCAATACCGTGGAACTATGGGGGAGAGATCTTCTACCATGCTGTTAAACAAATTGAATCAACTGAAGAGAGTTCTGATGAATATACTTCTGACATTGGAAACATTGCAGGAATGAGTAAAATCACCCGCAATGGAAGAATTTTCTCTCCGGAGATTGCGCCACCAAAGGCAATCTTCGGACCCTCAGCCGCTCCTAAAGTTACCCTTGTACCGATCAACATATCTGCGAGAATTCCAGTTATTGAAGAAGTTGTGACTCCTGAAGTTGTCCCCTCTGTTGTTGTTGATGATAGAGGGAAAGGGATCCAAGAAGAGCCTGTCAGGACGAAGGCTCAGCCATTGATCATCCCTGAAACCTCTCCAAAAGAAATGGAAGAGATTTTGAAAATAATCAAGAAAAGTGATTATAATGTTGTGGAGAAACTGGGGCAAAGCCCGTCAAAAATATATATGCTGGCCTTACTGCTTTGTTCAGAAGGTCATGCCAAAGCTTTGATCAAATTCTTGAAGATGGCCCATGTGCCCTAGGAAGCCTCCGCTGACCAGTTCCAAGAATGTGTAGCTAGCCTAACAGCAGACAATGGTTTAGGGTTCTCCGAAGCTGATCTAACAATCAAAGGGAGAAAGCATAATGACGCCCTGCATGTCTCGGTGGAATACAGAGGGACTACTCTAGCACATGTACTGGTGGACACTAGTTCACCGTTGAACGTCTTACCAAAGAAGGCATTGGATAGGCTAGATTATGAAGGTCTAACTTTGAAGCCCAGCAACATCATTGTCAGAGCCTTTGATGGTTCCAAACGGATGGTCCACGGGGAGGTGGACATCCCGATTAAAGTGGGTACTGAAACCTTCAACTCCATATTCTATGTCATAGACATCCGTCCCTCCTATTCTTGCTTGTTGGGAAGACCCTGGATTCATCATGCTGGAGCCGTTACTTAAACTCTACATCAGAAGCTCAAGTACCCTGTCCAGGGGAAAATTGTAACAGTTCACGGTGAAGAGGAATACATGATAAGCCATCTTAATTCTTTCCGCTATGTGGAATTGGATGGTGAATTCATCGAAACCCCCTTTCAGCATTTTGAAGAGGTAACTCAGGAGATTGTGGAGGTACCTTCTGTACCCATGATTACCCGACCTCCGCCTCAGATGTCGTCACTCAAAGATGCAAGGGTTGTGATTGAAGAAAGAGGAAGCACAATCTGGGGGCAACTTCCCGATTTTCCTTTCAAGTTTGATAAATTCGGCTTGGGTTTCACTGCTGCTACTCAGAAGGTTGTGCGTCGCTCCCGGGTTGGAGGGCCACCAGTGAAGATCACTCATCATGGAGTCAGTGCTTTGGAGGATGGTGAAGAGGAGAGCAATCTAGAAGACTGGATTTTCCCTACCGTTGAAGGAGGCTTGTGCAATTGGGAGGCAAAGGACTTTATTCCCATTACTTTCATCAATCAGTAACTTATCTTTCAAACATTTCTGTTGGTTTGTAATAATTCCTAAACAATTCGTACACTTTTAACCTTGTGCCTTACCCGAGGCATATAGGTCCATTTTTAAGGGTTTGATTTTTCATCTTCATATTCCATTTTAATGAATCATGGACGTTTTCATATATAGAATTTTGTGTTCATTTTCTTTCTTTTTACATTTTATTTGTTTAAAGGTGGCTATCCCTTACACACACCCACACTCACCAATGCAGGTACCCATCCATTTCGGATTCCATGGGTAACAATTCTGCTATGGCCTTCAGTGACTCTGAAGATCTGGTCTACCATGCCGAATACGAAGGTGATGAAGACTGTGAAGTGCCTGGAGAATTGGCTAGACTACTGCAACAGGAAGAAAGGGCTATTCTACCTCACGAGGAGTTGTTAGAGACTATCAATTTGGGTACAGAGGAAGACAGAAAAGAAGTTAGAGTGGGTTCCAACCTAGAGCCAAGTGTCAAGGAGCGCTTAGTTCATCTGTTGAATGAATATGTTGAGATCTTCGCCTGGTCTTACGAAGATATGTCGGGACTTGATACAGATATTATGGTTCACCATCTCCCTACAAGAGAAGACTGTCCACCAATTAAACAGAAAGTTCGCTGCATGAGGCCCGACATGTCTGAAAAGATCAAAGCTGAAGTGATGAAGCAGTTCAATGTTGGCTTTCTTGCAGTTACATCCTATCCACAATGGGTTTCTAACATTGTGCCCGTGCCTAAGAAGTACGGCAAAGTCAGAATGTTCATGGATTACAGAGACTTAAACAGGGCTAGCCCTAAAGATGACTTTCCGCTGCCGCACATTGACATCTTGGTTGACAATACAGCTCAGCACAAAGTATTTTCTTTCATGGATGGATTTTCAGGGTACAACCAGATCAAAATGGCCCCTGAAGACATGGAGAAAACTACTTTTGTTACACAGTGGGGTACGTTCTGTTATAAAGTGATGCCATTCGGATTGAAGAATGCCGGGGAAACCTATCAACGCGCCATGGTGGCTTTGTTTCATGATATGATACATCATGAGATAGAGGTCTACGTAGACGACATGATAGCCCGTTCACAAACGGAAGAAGAACACCTCAACCATCTGCAAAAGCTGTTTGTCAGGTTGAAAGAGTACAAACTCAGACTGAATCCTAACAAGTGCACTTTCGGAGTCAGGTCCAGTAAACTCTTGGGTTTCATAGTCAGCAACAAAGGCATCGAGGTTGATCCTGCCAAAGTCAAAGCTATACAAGAAATGCCTGCCCCTCGCACTTAGAAGGAGGTCAGAGGTTTCTTGGGACGCCTAAACTACATTGCAAGGTTCATTTCTCACCTAACATCTACCTGTGAGCCAATATTCAAGCTGTTGAAGAAAGATCAGGTGGTTAAATGGAATGATGACTATCAAGTTGCTTTCAATAAAATCAAGGAGTATTTACTAGAATCTCCTATCTTGATGCCACCCGTCGAAGGAAGTCCATTAATCATGTATCTGACTGTCCTGGAGAACTCAATGGTGTGCGTATTGGGCCAACATGACGAGTCTGGCCGAAAAGAGCATGCCATTTAGTACATTAGAAAAATTTTTACCGACTGTGAGACTCGCTACTCAGTGCTCGAGAAAACTTGCTGCGCTTTGGTATGGGCTGCTCGCCGGCTAAGGCAGTATATGTTGACACATACCACTTTGCTGATCTCTAAGATGGATCCGATCAAGTACATTTTCGAGAAGCCTGCTCTATCCGGAAGAATTGCCAGATGGCAGATGATCCTCACAGAGTATGATATACAGTACACGACCCAAAAATCTATAAAGGGGAGTGTGCTAGCCGATCATCTGGCCCATCAAGCTGTCGAAGATTACCAATCCATGAGGTTCGACTTCCCCGACGAGGATATCATGACTTTAAGCAACATTGAAGAGAACAAACCGTATGATAGACCTGAACAAGGATCCCGATGGACCCTGCACTTTGATGGTGCCTCCAATGCACTTGGCAACGGTATCGGCGTGGTACTTATCTCTCCATAAGGTTACCATACACCTTTCACTGCTAGACTCTGTTTCAGCTGTACCAACAACATGGCCGAGTATGAAGCTTGTATCTTTGGTCTCAAGGCTGCTATTGACTTGGGAATCAAATCCTTGATTGTATTTGGGGGCTCCGCTTTGGTTATCAGTCAAATCAAAGGAGAGTGGGATACTAAACATCCAAACCTCATCCCTTACAAAGAACGTGTCCTGACATTGTTACCACATTTCGAGCAGATTACCTTCGAGCACTTTCCGCGAGAAGAGAATCAGCTAGCAGATGCACTAGCTACAATGTCATCCATGTTTAAACTTAACTGGGATAATGAGGCTCCCCAAATCACCATTGAACGGATGGACGAACATGCACATTGTCACGAGATTAATACCGAAGAAGTAGTGGACCGACCGTGGTTTCATGACGTCAAAAGGTATCTCGAAGCACAAGAATACCCTGAAGGAGCTTCCGTCAATGACAAAAAGTTTCTGAGGAGATTCTCTACAAAGTTCTTCTTGAGCAATGGTATCTTATACAAGCGCAGTCATGATTGTATTCTACTCCGATGTGTGGACAAGGTTGAAGCTGAGCAGATCATGGCTGAACTGCACAATGGTACCTTTGGCACCCACTCAAGCGATCATACAATGGCTAATAAGATTCTACGGGCAGGGTATTATTAGTCTACCATGGAAGCTGACTGCCATCAACATTCCCGTACTTGTCACAAATGCCAAATCTACGCTGACAAGGTACATATACCTCCAGTTCCTCTCAATGTCTTAACATCTCCTTGGCCATTCGCGGTGTGGGGAATCCACATGATTGGAGAGATCAAACCTACAGCATCCAATGGACACCGCTTCATCCTGGTGGCCATTGATTACTTTACCAAGTGTGTCGAAGCATCTTCCTTCGCCTCCGTTACAAAGAATGTTGTTTCCCGCTTTATTAAGCAGAACCTCATTTTCCGGTACGGCATCCCTGACAGGATCATCACTAACAACGGTACAAACCTGAACAAAACTATGATCACCGCTCTGTGCGAGCAGTTCCAGATTCAACATCATAATTCATCTCCCTATCGGCCGAAGATGAATGGTGTTGTCGAAGCTGCGAACAAAAATATCAAGAATATCATACAAAAGATGACAATCACCTACAAGGACTGGCATGAGATGTTATCGTTTTCTCTGCATGGGTATTGTACCACGACACGAACATCAACTGGGGAAACACCCTATTATTTGGTATACGGCATGGAAGCTGTTTTACCTATCGAGGTTGAGATTCCCTCCTTGACAATCATGAAGGATGCTGGTTTGAGTGAAGAAGATTGGATTCAGACCCGGCTTGATCAACTTAACTTGATTGATGAAAAGTGACTTACTGCTGTTTGCCATGGTCAGGCGTATCAGAAACGAATGATCAAAGCTTTCAACAAGAAAGTCAGATGCCAGGTATATCAAGTCGGGGATCTTGTAATCAAGCGGATCATCTTACCGCAAAGTGATCCCAGTGGAAAATGGACTCCTACCTACGAAGGACCATTTGTGATCAAAAACATCTTTTCTGGTGGGGCAATGATCCTGACCAACATGGACGGCGACGACTTTCCGTATCCTGCGAATGCAGACATAGTCAAAAGATACTACGCATAAACGACCCGACAAGTTGAAAACCCAAAAGGGCGACTTGGGTAAAAAAGGGTTTCCCGGTGGACTGAAAACCCGAAAGGGAGGTCCAGGAAAAAGTTAGGGAATTAAAGCGTATGACTATGTCTCGTCGGATCACTTTAAGGATAATCTCTTCACCAGACAAGCTCTTGGCTGCTGATCAATCCAATCATCTTCGGACGAAGCAACGAATAGACAAGACATCCAGAGTTGCGAAGACTATAGCAGAATGAGAACCCCATGGAATTTTTACACATAGCCATCCTTCTTTGTATAAATTTTTCTCAATTTTTATGACAACATTCTCTTACTAGGATGTCTGCCTCCTTTGTACAAAATACTTACACAAAGTTAATACAAAGATACTTCAAAGTGCAGAAAACTATTTGCCTTTTCTTTTCTTTACACTTATGTTTTATTTGAAAACGTCCAATGGTTTATTAAATGAGCATATGCATTTGAATATAATCACTATTTACAAACAAACGAAATGTGAAAGAATAATTACTGACATGTTGAAAGGATAGGAAGACGTCTTTGGGCTATTCCAAAAGAAATCCCCTGAAGTACATTATCTGGATCCCCAGTGGAGCTAAAACCTTGAAAAACATATCCCCAGCGGAATTAAATTTCAAAACCCTCGCTAGAGTCCAAACTTCAAACTCCCAATCCCCGGCGGAGTCATATTTCAAACCTTTAATTCTCATCAGAGTTAAAATCCTCAGCAGAGCAAAACTTTGGGTCATAAATCCCCAGCAAAGATGAAACCTTCTTCCCTAGTGAAGTCAAATTTCCAACTACCAATCCACAGCAGAAACCATCCAGTTTCTCCAGATTCCCCAACAAGTTGTCTTAAAGTCTGAGAATCAACCAGATAACAATTAACTTTTATCCCCACCTTCGGATGATTCTCCAATAGATTGGCATATAACCCGAACTCTTGAACTTTTTCCAAACAAGAATAAGCTTTTCCCCAGAGAGTCTTGAACTTACTTTCCAGCAGGGTAGCTTACTCTCCAGCAGTATAGCTACTCCCCACATAGTTTTTTACTCCCTAACAGAATAAAAATTCTCATTCTTAACTCTCCAGCTTGAAGTCCCCAGGGATTTATTTCCCCCTAGCAGATTGAAGATCCTCAGTCTGGATTCCCCAGTGAAGTTACCTGAGTATCCATGAATCCCCAACACGAGTTTTCCAGAATTTTTAATTCCCTACATATCGAAGATTCTCATTCTCACTTCTCCAGTGAAGCCCCCAAGGTTTCAATTCCCCAGAAGATTGAAGTTCCTCATTCTTATTCTCCGTAGAAGCCATCAAAGTCTTCCTTTTTCTCGAGCAGATCAAGTTTTTATTTCATCTAATCCCCAGTAGAGATCGTCAGAGTTTTCCCTATTCCCCAGCCGAGTAAGGATTCCCATTGGTGTACTCCCCAACTACGGTCATCAAAGATCTCTGGATTCCCCAAACAGGTTTCTCAAGCAGACTTGAAGGATCCCTGTCCCCAGGAAAGTCGTGAAGGATTCTCACATCCCCACGGAAGTTGTCAAAGTTCTTGTTAATCCCACAAGTCGCCTAGGATTTTCTATCCCCAACAATGGTCCAAGGATCTCTCATCCTCAGCAATCAAAGATTTTGAATCTCTAACATCGGTCAAGGATTTATTTTTCCCGGCAGCAGTCAAAAATTTCATTATCTCCAGCTATCAAGGATTTATTCTCCTCAGCAAGACAACTAATCAGCTTACATGCGCATACATTACATTCATATATCATAAACATTGATAAAGCACATTTTATTGCATCATACATGTCATGCAACATAACTTTGTGTTTCAGCTAACATTTTACCCTTTTCAGGATAAGATTAAAAGCCATCTTTTAACAAATATTCAAAGATTCAGATATAGTCCAGATACGCTCCAAACACGGTAGCCATGCTGATCACTCATACTGATGTTCCCCAGCTCAGATACGCTCCAGACACGGAAGCTATACCCTTGCTCTTATAGATTCAGATACAGTCCAGATACGCTCCAAACGCGGTAGCCATGCTGATCACGCATTGTGATGTTCCCCAGCTAGGATACGCTCCATACACACCAACTATACCCTTGCTCTTACAGATTCAGATACGGTTAGATACGCTCCAAACGCGGTAGCCATGCTGATCACTCATGCTGATGTTCCCCAGCTTGGATACGCTCCAGACACGGCAGCAATACCCTTGCTCTTACAATTCAGATACAATCCAGATACGCTCCAAACACGGTAGCCATGCTGATCACTCATGCTGATGTTCCCTAGCTCGGATACGCTCCAGACACGGCAGCTATACCCTTGCTCTTACAGATCCAGTTACATCTTGGATACGCTCCAGAAACGGAAGCTATACCCTTGCTCGTACGGATTCGGTCTCCAAATTGAGTTCAGATACGTTCCCGACACGAATACCATTCTGATACTTATTCTTCTGACCTACAACATTCAATTCAACAAACATTCTTGGATGGAATCTTTAAGCCCATCTCTAACAAGATTCTATCACCTCTCCAAATGGCATCTTTAAGCCCATTCCCTTAACTATATTTTTGACGAGTGCAAATTTATGGGCACTCTAGTGTCCAATAATCATTTACCTTCGAGTCACGAAAGGAAAACTCGCCAATCTAACTCTTCAGGTGCAAGAAGATTGAACAGGGGCAGCTGTTTTACCCCAAAATTTTCCCTCTCATTTTATCAGGATTTCCCCTCACAAGACTCTTTGGACTCCTGACAGGATTAGGGTTTGCTCTGCTCAAGACATCTCCTTGCACTGATGACCTGAAATTAGGGTTTGAGTTTGCACAAGGATTTTTGGACCTTCATTGCTCAATGTGACTTTCATACTTCATGTTGGACTTATAAGATTTCCCATACCAAGTTTCAAGCCTTGAATCAAATTTTTGCCCAGTCAATTGCACAATTGACCTAGAAATCAATTGTATTGGAAAAAAAGTCAATTGTGGCCAATTTACAATCAAACCTCATAATTTTTGATCCACATCAACGTTATAGACTCATATGAACCATTTGATCATATTTGTACCACAACTCCTCAAGAAATTTGATCAGATCATCAAAAGGTCAAAATGGTCATTTTAGGGTTTTGACTGTAGAAGGGCAATTTCTGATTTTTAACCTAGCCAATGGAAAATTGGGTTTAAGAATGGATTAAAGGACTCAATGGAATCATCTTGACCTAATCACAAGGTTCAAAAGATCTTAAATGCATTGGATTGACAGATGAATTTTCCAGTCAATTGATCAAAAATCAACTGTACACTGAAAAGTCAAACTTTGACTTTTTGGTCAAAATCAAGTGTCAAGGGTCATTTTTCATCAAGATGTGTCAAAACATGAAACTTGTTCATCAAGAAACTTAATTTTGCAAATTAGGGTTTAAAATGGAAAATTTTCATAACTTAGAAATTTTCTAAGTTATGAAAATTTCTTATTTTTTCTCAACTTTGTCCAACTTTTTCACCATGATGCAATTAGATTCAAAGAAAACTTCCAACATGAAAGTTTTATTCCTACATAAAATCTACAACTTTGATTCAAAAAGTTTTCCCAAAAGAAGCTTGTATCTCAAGTTAAGATTTTAGGAATAAGGGTCCAAAAACTTTCTAACTTAATGAAATTTTGCCCTAATTTAGGCAGGATTTTGACCTATCTTCATGGACATTTTTCACCTAGTTCCCTTTGGAATCTCAAAATACATTTCAAAGATGGATTGTAGGGCATGTTACAAGCTTTCCAAAATGTCCAAGAACTCTCCAATATCATTTGTGGTTAGGGAGAATCGAAGGTTTGAATTTGGAAAAATATCACTTTGATCCATGGCATTTTTCATGTTGATACAAGTTGCAATTTCTGTCCAGCCTTGCTTGTACTTGTTTACAGGTCCTTAAACCCTTCCACAATCAAAAATTTAATGCAAACACAATGGATTAAGGCATTGTTCTGTTCAATGGAAGATTACACAAAGGATTAATCTAAAAATGGCAAAAAGTTAACAATGTCATTTTGATAAAGCATGCTTTATGTCAATTTGTTTCTCTTGAGCATTGCACCAAGCCTTTTGCAGCAAACAACATCTACAAATATTAGAGACAGTACACCAACTATGTGCATGCTTGGAGCTAGCCTGTACAGGCCTGGCCTTGGTCACTTCTCACTTTTGCTTCAAAACCAAGTCAACTTGCAAAAAGCACATAACTTTGCAATTTGATATAACCAAGCTTTGTAAACATTTGAACCAACTTTTACATATTGCCTAAGGTCAGAAACACGAGCTAGCAACTTCTCAAACACCCTTGAACATCAAAACACAAAGTTCTTGCAAAACAGGGCAAGTTCTGCAGTTTCACTTCCATCTTCCAATTGCCTCGTGCGTTTTGCCCCAAACCTCTTCCAACACACTCCATACAACCTAACTAAACTATCCCAACCATTCCCAAGTCAATGTAACTCCATTTACACACTTCACCATTTCTGAATTTTGAGTTTGCAGGTTGAGTTCTATAGAGAGATTCAAGCAAGTTCAAAGCTAGCTAAGCATCGGGAAAGCTCAAAGGAACTTCAAGCAAGCTCACAAGCATCTCAGGCCTCACTGAAAACCCTTGCATTGCCATACTCGAGCTTAACTGAAACAGGTAAAGTTCAAACTTCTATCTCTCTATTTAGGAATTATTAGGCTCAGGTTTGTGAATAAAAAATGTAGTACTTATTGCGCTTGAGCTGTACATATGTATAGATTTCATTTAAGTTAACCGAGTTGGGAGAATTTGAATGATGAACTTTCTGAAAAAACTAGGTTAGAAATTAGGGCCATAGAAATTCTCTTTGGTCTTTGAGAGTTAGATTATGTTTTTTATATGGTTAGAATCGTGTGATTATGCTCTATAACTTTCATGTTGCAAGTTTTTGCTTTAGAGCACGTATGCAGGATTTCCAGGTTTGAACATCAAGCGCGCGTTTTTGTTTGATCAGAGGTTGAAAATGAAGGCCATCTAGGCTGGGCCTGGTTATTCCATGCTATTGGCACCCCTTAGCTTGTTGCTTACACCCCCTTGGCTCATTTAATTTAATTTTGTATATTTTTCTATTTCCTTTTTATTTTCTGACTTTTATTTATTTTTCTACACATTAAAAATTACCAAAAACATTTTCTAAAATTTTCATATTTTATTTTATTATTTTTTATTATTTTTTGGACATAGAAATAATTATTAAATAATATACTTTTATTTTCTTAAAATAAAAACTTGTAAATATTATAAAAATATTATATATTTTTATTTTTATTATTTTTACATATAAAATAATATTGTCATACATATTTTTATTTTTTAACATTTGTATATAATTTTTTTTATTTTTTTTGTACATAAAAAAATAATTATAATATATATATTTTCTTAAAACAAATTAGGGTTTCCACCCTTAATAAAAATAATCTTTTATTTTCTTATTTTTAATACATTAAATATTTTATTTTTACATACATAAAAATAAATACAAAAAACATTCTTTTGCATATTTATAATATATTGCATATTTAAATATTTGTCCATTTATTTATTTATACAAAGAATTCAATATGGTTGTAATAATTTTAGGGTTTTAATTTCTTGAAAATATCCCCCCTATTCAAAATTGTATCCCCCTCCCCATAATCATGTTGTAATAGTTGTAGATTTACTTTTACGCACTTTATTGCTTTCAAATATGCATGATAGAAAAACTAGGGTTTGTATGCAAAAATCCAAAATCAAACAATAGCTTGACTAATACAAGACAAAAATGCATGAAATTGACAACACAATGCACACAAGCACCCTAGAGTTTCATCCACTTGTTGCCCTTAAAATGACCATGGTATGCATGCTAGGTGTCTAGGCAAAACAAAATCAAAACAAAAGATCATAGTCCCTCGATGACGCTATCTTGGTTGCCTATACAAAAATGGTCCAGTCCCTCAAAAACTTGCTAAAGATACTTAGCACTATTGCTATCATGGTCAATACGATGACCCGCGCCTGTCCCGTTTAACATCCAAACACAAGGTTTTTTGCCAAATGCAATGGTAGAATAACACTGTCAAAGGGTTAAAAATGTGTAGGAAAGATCTTTGAGTAGGTAGGTAGATGCTCCTAGTTACTTGATCAAACTTGCAAACATCCTTGTATTTTCAAAAACACATCACCATACAATTTCAAAACATTCCCCAAAACAAACTTTCAAACATTGAAACATTTTTCAAAAGACAAAACATCTTTGTATACATTCAAACAAGAATCATTACAAAGGTTGCCACAACGATGGCCTCTTTTCAAAATACTTTCAAAACCATGCACAAAGCACAATTTCAAACAATTGAAAAGCAAAAGCAAGTGATCTAAAACAAGTAACTAAGAGCCCAAGGAAAACCATGGATGAAAAGGGTGCTAGCACCTTCCCTTTTCATAATATACCCCCTGAACCCAAGAAAACATCTCTAAGGTCTTACCTGTGCTTTTTTACCTTTCCTTTGGATAAATAAAAAGCCGGTGGTGACTCTTGCTAAACCGAAACATTTGCGAATGCAAAATGCGAACCCTCAAGTCAGTTCTACCACCGCATCACAATATCATATTACCACAAGGCGATCCCAGGGACAAATGGACTCCTACATATGAAGGACCATTTGTAATCAAAAATATTTTCTCTGGTGGAGCAATGATCTTGACCACCATGGACGGTGACGACCTGCCGCACCCTGCGAAAGCAGACATAGTCAAAAGATACTACGCATAAGAGACCTGCTAGGTTGACACACCTAGGAAAAACAAGGGCATCCTGGCGAACCAAAAAGGTTCGGGTAAAAATTAGGAATAAAACAAAAAAAAATTGTACACCCGGCAAGTTGAAAACCCAAAAGGGCGACTTGGGCAAAAAAGGGTATCCCGGTGGACTGAAAACCCGAAAGGGCGGTCCAGGAAAGAGTTAGGGAATTAAAGCGTATGACTATGTCCCGTTGGATCACCTTACGGACAACTTGAAAACTCGATATTCCTGACCAATTCAATCATCTTCGGACAAGGCAACAAATAGATAAGATGCTTAGAGATACAAAGGCTATAGCAGAATGGGAACCCCATGGGATTATTAAACATATTTATCTTTTCTTTGTATTAAAATTTTAATTTTTTATGACGGCGTTCTCTTACTAGAATGTTTGTCTCACTGTACAAAATACTTACTCAAAGTCAATACAAAGATATTCCTTTGAAAGTGCAAAACTATCTGTTTTTCTTTACTCTTGTGTTTTGTTTACAAAAATGTCCAATGATTCATTGTTGAACATATGCATTTGAAAATAATTACTGTTTACAAATAAACAAAATAAAAGACAATTATTGATGGATTTAAGAGATAGGGAAATCTATCTAAGTTACTTTCCATAAAAATCCCCTGCAGTATACAATTTAATCCCCAGCGAAACAAAGCTCCCAATTATCAGTCCCCGATAGAAATCATCCAATTTCCCCAGATTCCCCAAACATATTTTTCAAGCAGTACATGGCATTTCCCTTACAACAAAGTTTATTTCTCAAAACAGAAATTCATCAACACTTCAACTTCAAGACATGAAGACTTACATACCCTCAGCAACATTTAGGGATTTATTTCCCCCAAATCCAACAAACAACGCAATAGACTAGCTTACATACGCATACATGGCATCCACATATCATAAACATTGATAAAACAAATGCATTATATCATACATTTCATACAACATGACTTTGCATTTTAGCTAACATTTTACCCTTTTCAGGATAAGATTAACAGCTACCATTAACAATGTTCAAAGTTTGTAGATACCATACAGATACGCTCAAGACACGGACGCCATTCTGATACTCATTCAAATTAAACTCTCAGATATAGTTCAGATACGCTTCACACGCGGATGCCATTTTGATACTCATTCAGATTCAACTCTCAAATACAGTTCAGTTATGCTCCAGATGCGGATGCCATTCTGATACTCATTCAAATTCAACTCTCAAATACAATTCAGATACGCTCCAGACACTGATTCCATTCTGATACTCATTCAAATTCAACTCTCAGATATAGTTCAAATACGCTCCATATGCGGATGCCATTCTGATACTCATTCAAATTCAACTCTCGGATATAGTTCAGATACGCTCCAGACGCGGATGCCATTCTGATACTCATTCAGATTCAACTCTCAGATAAAGTGCAGATACGCTCCAGACACGGATTCCATTCTGATACTCATTCAGATTCAACTCTTAGATACAGTTCAGATATGCTCCAGACACGGACGCCATTCTGATACTCATTCAAAATCAGCTTTCAGATACAGTTCAGATACGCTCTAGACACGGATGCCATTCTGATACTCATTCAAAACCAGCTTTCAGAAACAGTTCAGATACGCTCTAGACACGGATGCTATTCTGATGCTCATTCAAAACTAGGTTTCAGATAGAGTTCAGATACACTATAGACACGGATTCCATTCGGATACTCATTCAAAATCAGCTCCCCGATGCAGTTCAGATACGCTACAGACACGGACACCATTCTGATACTCATTCTTTCAGCTTACAAATTACAATACAAACAATCACTTTTGGATGGCATCTTTAAGCCCATCTCCTACAGCTTTCTATCACCTCTCCAAATAGCATATTTAAGCCCATTCCCTCAAACAGCACATCACCGAGTGCAAATTTCTGGATACTCTAGTGTCCAATCATCTTCCACTTCCGAGTCACGAATGGCGAAACTCGCCAATCTAACTTTTCATGCTTATCAATAATTTTCTCACAAGATCTCCTTGGGCTCAAGACTGCACTAGGGTTTGATCAGCTCAAGACACCTCCTTAGGCACTAATGACAAAAAATTAGGGTTTGAGTTTGCACAAGGATTTCCGAACTATCAATGCTTCATATGAATTTTGTTGGCCATTATGGACCCCCAAGATTACTCAAGTTAGGTTCCAAGCCTTGGATCACACTTTTGATCAGTCAATTGAACAGTTGTCCTAAAAATCAACTATATTGGGGTAAAAGTCAACCATGGCCAATTTATAGTCAAACCTCATAATTTTTTATCCACATAAATATTTTAAACCCGCATTTATCATTTGATCAAGTTCGGACCATAATTCCTCAAGAAGTTTGATCAAATCTCCAAAAGGGCAAAATGGTCAAAATTAGGGTTTTGACTGGGAAAGGGCAATTTCTGATTTTTGACCTAACCAATGGTCAATTAGTTTAAGGAATGATCTCAATAGTCAAATAGCATCATTTTTACCTAATGACATGGTTTCAAACATTGCAAGTCCATTGGATTGACAGATGAATTTTGCAGTCAACTGATTAAAAGTCAACTGTATACTGAAAAGTCAAACTTTGACTTTTTGGTCAAATTCAAGTGCCAAAGATCACAATTCATCAAAACATGTCAAAATATGAAACTTATTCATCAAGAAATCAAAAAGTCAATATTTCATTTTGAAAAGTCAAAATTTCTAAACTTAGAAAATTTTCTAAGTGTTGAAAATTCATGTTTTTTCATAACTTTGAGCCAAATTTTTACCATGATGCAAGATGATTCAAGAGAAACTTCCAACATGAAATTTCTATATCTCTATGAAATGTACAACTTTTATTCACACAACTTCTTCCAAAAGTGCTTGGATCTCAAGTTATAATTTTGTGAACATAGGGTCATGAAACTAAACACTTACTGGAATTTTGCCCTAATTTGGCCAGGATTTTGAGCTATCTTCATGGAACTTTTTCATATAGTTCCAAGGGGAATCTTCAAAATCAATTCAAATATGGTTTGTAGAGAACATTTCAAGCTTTCCAAAATGTCCAAGAACTCCTTGAGATCATTCTTTATTAGGGAGAATCGAAGAGATGAAGTTTGTGTTTTGTCACTTGAATTACAAGGCATTTTGTGATGAACAAGAATTCAATTTCAAATCTATGCTGGACAATATTGTTTTGAAGGCCTCTAAACCTCAAGATCTCTCCATAATCAGAAGATTACACTTGCTTTTTAGCTATTATCCAAGTGTTCCAAGCATTGTCCAAGCCAATTTGCCATTTTTGGAAGAAAGTTACCATTCCATTCTTGAAAAGTTGCTTTAATCACAAAGTCAACTTGTCTTGAGCTTCTAACTTGTTCTTTATGCACACACAACCCAAATAAACGAAAAGCAAGGTGTCTAAGTGTAGCGATAAAAAATGTAGCGGGGTAAATCGGAGATCGAGCTATTAATTAACTCGACTCACAAAAGCAAGAGTCACCATCGCGCTTTATTATTTCCAAGGGGAAAGGGAAAAGAGCGAAAGAAAACCCTAAAATATGCAATGAAAATACAATGCGTTTTGAAAAGAGATCTAGAGTTCGGGGGTTGGTTATGCAATGGGAAGGTATTAGCACCCAATGCATCTATAGTATCCTATAGGAACCTTTTGAAATATTCGTTTATTAAAATTGTTTGTTTGATTAAAATGGTTTGTTTGGCTAAAATGGGTGTGGACGAGATTTTGAAGATACGACGACCTAATTTCAAAGTTTTGACTTAAAAGGTGTGAGTTTGAAAATTGAATCTTTTAGGAAAATTATCTTAGGTTTAGAAAAATAGTAAACAAACAAAAGATGAATGAGGGTATTCACACGATTGGATGAGATGTGTTCGATGACGTGAAGTCAACAAACTTAAGACATTTCCCTTGGATTTGAGACGGACGAGAGATAAAGATTAAATGATCAAGAATAAAGTTAATTATAGCGACAATGGAACAATTAAATAAACAACAAAAATTAAATAGAAAAACTAATTTACTACCATGCAATTTTGAGTAGCAAAAATTAAATAAAAACATGTATTTGAATAATTAAAATAACAAACATTAAGTAGAAGATTTAATTTATAAAAAAGGTAAATAAATAATGTAAATTTAAACAAAAGATTAATTTATAACATGTATTCTAAGCAATTTAATAAATAACAAAAATATTAAATGAAAGATTAATAGCATGACAAAAATTAAATAAAAGATAAATTGAATTAAGCATGTTTTGTATTTTTATACTCTTATGAAGAACTAAATTAATATTATATATAAATCAAATAGAATTGAAAGAAAAGGTTTAAAAGAGCAAAAGAAACAAAAAGTACCCCAGCAGGGATCGAGCTTGAGACTTAGGTTGTCAATGGTATGCCTTTCTGCTGAGTCGTGTTTGTTTATCTATTATGGCTATGTTCTAATTAAAAAATAAGGGAAATAATAATAGTATGTTTGGGCCAACATGCCCAATAGGGCTGACCCGGTTTGGAAGAGAATAAGGAAATGTTTTGGAAAACCCTAATAACAAAGAGGCGTCGTTGTTGTCATTGGGAAGGGAAAGAAAATTGATTATTATTAATTCCCAAAAACTCTGTTTCCCATGTTACCGTAAAAAAAAAAGACTCTCTCTCTGAATCACCTTCATCATCTCTCTATCCTTGCTCTCTCCACGACTTCATCCATCTTTTCCACCTTCTTTCTCGTTCAAACTGCTTTCCTTCTTCAATTTAGTTAACAACAACATAACCTTCAACTTCGTCTCTACCTTCAAACTCAAAATCTACGAAAACAGAAGAACAAAAATGGAAGGGGTTGTTCGGTGGTGGACAAGAGGGAGATGCAATAACGTGAGCTGGGTAGAGGTAGATAATGATGGGTGCTTAGAAGGAAGTTCGGTTTTTGTGTGTGGCGGTGAATGGTTATAACTGAATGGAGTTGTTATATTTATATAATGGAGGTTCTCTTGGTTTAGGCGCATGTCGTCACTGTATTTCTAGTTTCGTTGAGTTTTTATTCTTAGTTAACAGGTTCTAAGTTTTTAGTTCTGAGTTTGGTTCTGAGTTTTGGTTCAGAGTTTTGGTTCAGAGTTTGGTTCTGAGTTTTGGTTCAGAGTTTTGGTTCTGAGTTTGGTTCAGAGTTTCGGTTCTGAGTTTTGGTTCAGAGTTTTGGTTCTGAGTTTCAGTTCAGAGTTTGGTTCTGAGTTTTGGTTCAGAGTTTCGGTTCAGAGTTTGGTTCTGAGTTTGGTTCTGAGTTTCGGTTCAGAGTTTTGGTTCTGGGTTTTTGTTTCTGGGTTTTTAATTCTGAGTTTTTGATTCTGATATTTTGGTTCTGAGATTTGTTACGGCAAGCGTTGAGATGTAGGTGTTTTGATTATTAAATAGATTCTGCTTTGAAGTAACGTTATGGTGCAGAAGTAGCAGTCTGAAGCCGGCAGAAGAATGGAAGATAATGGAGGAAGAAGCAAGAGGATACAGTGGGTGGTAAGGTCCTTTTTGTGAAAGAAATAATGGTTTGCATGTTGTTTTAACAGTAGTTTTGAAGTATATTTTTATCAATCAATTTATGTTATTACTATTATTATGACTTCTAAAATTTCTAAATATCCATATGTTGCAGCGACTCAAAATACAACAAAAAGTATGATAAAGCAAGCATTCACATGGCATAAAAGTGGTGTAAAGAGAAAATTCAAACATATGAATGAGGAGGCTATGCAGAAGTAATTAGGGAGGAAGAAAAATACCTATCGGAGCCTCTCCGATGGGGCTTCAAAATGTTAAGTTTTCTCTCCTTGAATTTCTGTATTTTTTGTTGAGTTTTGTGTTACACATGCTGAATTTTCTATGTGTGGTTCCCTCTGAATTTTCTCTCTCACTTGATGTTCCTCTTCTGATTTTTTTGTGATTCTTGGACAAAACTCCCCCTTTTTCTGTTGATAGAGGCCCTTATTTATAGTGAAATATGTGGGGTTTTAGGGGGGGAAACAGTAGAGATTTGACCTGTTTTGGGCCCTATTTTGATGTATTATGAGACAGCTTTTTGAAGTATGCATTTTAGTGCAATATTTGGAGTTTTGTAGACTGGTTTTTATAGCAGTAAAGGTGCAGATTTTTGTCTTATGGGCTGCATTTTGGACTGTTTTACAGGGCAGATTAGGTCAGATATGCTGCATTTCTTTGATAGCAAAATATCACCAAAACGGACTGGTTTGTGTTGAACAAGGTTGCAGAAAAAAAACAGCATTGGGACTATTTTCTAATAATGTTTTTGGACAGCAAAACACCCAAGAATTGGACTGTTATTATATTTAAATAGTGCTGGAAAAAAAGGGAAGCAATGGGGCTGCTATTGGAGCAAGATATAATAGCTTGATTTCACGTACAAACTTTAATTTCTTTTGTAACTTTGTAACAATAATCCAAATAAATTTGTAACACAAATGGAATTTGTTCTCCAATATAATTCCTTCAATTTTTGGTAAAATCATGAACAACATTGAATCTTCGATTGAAATTGAATCTTCATATGTCTTGATAAAAATTCAAGATCTTCCATTTGAATTGGGAAAGAATTAAATAATACTTGAATAAATTTGTTGAATGATGAATAAATAATAATGCAAGTCTTAGACTTTAATCTTGCATTTTGTAATAGAAATCCAAATAAATCACATGAATTGATTTTGTAATCAAATAGAAATCCTCATGTAATTAAATCTTGTGATTAACGATTACTTGAATCGAATTCCTATTCTAATATCTCCTTAATAAATGCTTCATGTGTGTTCAAATAACCATAATGTAAATCCACCAAAATAATCACACAAAATAATCCTTAATAAATATTTCATGCGATAAATAATTATTCTTGAATGAGATCTCCTGGTAGCTCCTCTTTAATTATCACTTGAATTCAAATAAAGAAAAATCCAAGTGTTCAGAATAAATTCTTCTAGAACGGTTTTGAATTTAATCATTCCATTTTGACGAAATTCACTTTGCGTCATGAGAAAACTTGCAGATGACTTTTGGTCGACAAGATCGAAAATGTCTGGCATAGCTTGGTTTTCTTGTATTTTAAAGCAATGTGAAACACACATGAACCAAAGGCAGTAAAACTTCGACTGTTCTTTCTGGAAAAAAAACCAGAGACGCTTGAGACCATCTGTTAGATAGTGTGTGGAAATAAACACACGATTCTCTAAAATTCTTTTTCATGAATCAACCTTTGAGAACCAACGATCGACCGCACTTCTGTCCCGGGACTCAAAACCCTAATTGATGTGTGACATCCGATGCTCTTGTTTCAGACCTATTTCCTGCACATGGAATTAAAAATAAAAAAAAAACATACACTTCGTGCTTGATTATTGGTTAGTCATTCATAAGATAAAATACTCACAACACTCGATAATCTCTACACAGTCAAAGCTCGAAAGCGAAACGTTCGAAACCTACCATATTTTGTGACCTTGATGTATATATAAAACAATGCAAATGAAGCAGGGATCTTAGGTCAAAAATTAGGTTATGACAGCTGCCCCTATTTAAGTTTCTTCTATCCAGAGATATGAAGATTTAAATCTTCGTCTCCACGAGATCGAAGGTACTTAAATACATAATACACAATTTTTGCCCTAAGATACCGCCATTATGTTTATGATATGAATGTAGTATTTGAACTTTATGGAGAATGATACGGCATGAGACAAAATAATGCTGGAGAAACCAAGCACAAATAACCCACGGGAACAGATATTATACACAACTGGGGAAATGAGTCATCGACTTCGTATGATAGACTCTTAACGAGGAATAAATTTGAGAGAAAACAACTTCTGACCCTAACGAAGAAAACGCCTTGCATAGGCCACGAACAAAATGATTATTGACCCAAGATGAAGGTGAGTTCACAACTCAAGGTCAAAGATATATAAAATATGTATCAACTTTTGCTGATAGTGAACTATCGACTTCTGAAGGTAGAGATTTAACAACAAACTTCTATGCGAGATTTCTCCGGAGAGATACCATTTGATGCTGAAATAACATATGGTTGTAGATACAAGCTGCTCAAATAAAGAAGCTGCCACTTGCTGTCTTTAAAGGATATCAATAACATACAAGTTGCTCAAATAAAGTAGCCTCCACTTGTTGTCTTCAAAGGATATCAATAAACGCACAAGCTGCACAAATAAAGAGGCCGCCACTTGCTGTCTTCAAAGGATATCAATAAACGCACAAGCTGCTCAAATAAAGAGGCCGCCACTTGCTGTCTTCCAAAGATGTCTATAACGCACAAGTTGCTCATGAAGAGACCGCCGCTTGTCATTTTCCAAAGATGTCAATAACGAACAAGTTGCTCATGAAGAGACCTCCACTTGTCGTTTTCCAAAGATGTTTCAGAAGATAGTTGTGATAACACTTCCAGGGAGTAAAATTATTCTTCAAAGGGAACCATGAATAGATCCTTCCTGAAGAGATCAAATACTTAAATGTGCAAAATAAATGCCCCATTCATCTAGGTTGCCCATCCTGGAGAAAACCACGAGATAACCTATGCAAGAGACAAAACTTAATCCAAGAATAAACCAGAGAGAAGATAGTCAAACAAGACTCCACCCAATGAGAAAATAACCCAATTGGGGATTCACCCTATCTAGAGATGGACAAAGGAGTCTAAATCAAAAATTCATCCACGAGGATTAGCTCAGCTGGGGAATTAGAAAGGAAACACATTTTCTGCCTAAGTTGACATTCTATTTGGAAAGAGCGGATATGCTGCGTGAACAGACATAAACAAGGCATATGAACCCAAAATCACCAACAAATGTGAATGTGCATGCATGATATAAGTGTAAATGAGTAAAGAATGCCATGTGTATGCTGACAAAGTAGGTGGAGGAAATAAATTGAAGATGATAAGATATCATAAAATAGTTAGATACTTGCCCAATCTCAAAGAGACGAAAAAAATAATTGGAGCTGGAACAAAAGACAACGTCAGAGCGTATCATACTACAAGGCTCAAGTCTTATTGGGGAGAAAGGTATTCAGTCACAATCTTACAACACCAATAGACCACTGACATGACAATAAAAAGTACTACAATTCGGAAATTTGCTCAATTAGAGGTAACTGAATCAAGGCTTAACCGGGATTGCTGGGGAGTCACCAAATTAGGTACCCTACTAGAGACACAAGATTACATAACCGACACCTCATGACGATTTTGAAAGAAAACATGTTCATCATGCAAGGATGAATTACTGTATTGTTTTGCATTTCATGGCTTAAACATCCTCGAAACAACTGTTAATATTCCTTCCAGTATTCATAACACATTTCAAAATAGGAATACTTTAATTAACTTTGTTTCAAATATTGCCATATAAGCTAAAATTTTGCCTACAAAAAGATAAATGCTCAGACTTCATTAATAAAATGGTAGTTCGCTAATGACACGACTCCAACGGTTTACAAAAGTTTGGGAAATAGTACATGAAAGAAAAAGGTTACACAAAAACAATGATCACTATTCTCCCTAACAACTTCGAATTCCGAGATGCGCCATGATTGGTTTGACCAAAAGCCTGCCTAAGCCGCCCCCTCAGGTTTTCAACTTTGCGAACTATCAACTCAAACTTAAGCGAAATACTTCTTGATTTCATCAGCATTCACGGAGCGCGAAATTTCTTCACCATCCATATTTGTGAGAATCATGGCGCCTCTAGAGAAAACCTTCTTAACAACATACGGTCCTTCATAATTCGGAGCCCATTTGCCCCTAGAATCAGGTTGGAAAGATAATATCTTCTTGAGCACGAGGTCACCTGCTTTGAATTTGCATGGTCGAACCTTCTTATCAAATGCCTTCTTCATTCTTTGCTGATATAGTTGACTGTGACACAACGCTGTCAATCTCTTCTCTTCAGTTAAATTCAACTGATCATATCTACTTTGACAACATTCAGCCTCAGAAAGTTTAGCTTCCATAAAAACTCTCATTGAAGGGATCTCAACCTCCACGGGGAGTACTGCTTCCATGCTATATACTCGGGAAAATGGAGTTGCGCCTGTTGAAGTTCGAACTGAAGTACGGTACCCATGTAGAGAAAACGGAAGCATTTCATACCAATCTTTATAAGTTACCACCATGTTCTGGATAATCTTTTTGATGTTCTTATTAGTAGCTTCAACAACCCCATTCATCTTTGGCATGTAGGGAGAAGAATTATGATGTTCGATCTTGAACTCTTCACAAAGCTCTCTCATCACTTTGTTATTCAAATTCGAACCATTATCAGTGATGATCTTGCTCGGGATTCCGTATCAACAAATGATCTGATTCTTGATAAATATGACTACCACCTTTCTGGTTACATTAACATAAGATGTTGCTCCCACCCATTTAGTAAAGTAGTCGATGGCCACCAAGATGAAACGATGACCATTTGAAGCTTTGGGTTCAACCATTCCAATCATATCAATGCCCCACATAGAGAAAGGCCAAGGTGAAGAGATAACATTGAGGAGGGTCGGTGGCACATGTATCTTGTCCGCATAAATTTGGCATTTATGACATTTCTTCACATATTTGCAACAATAAGATTCCATCGTCATCCAATAGTAACCAGACCTCAACATCTTTTTAGCCATTGCATGTCCATTGACATGAGTACCAAAGGATCCTTCATGTACTTCCTGCATCAACATGTCTGCTTCACGTCTGTCTATGCATCTGAGCAAGACCATGTCATAATTCCTATTATATAATACTTCTCCATTGAGGAAGAAGCTACTTACCAATCTCCTCAACATATTCCTATCTTTATTGGATGCCCCGGGCGGGTACTCTTGAGTTTGAAGAAAATGTTTAATGTCATAGAACCACGGTTTGTCGTTGGTGACTTCCTCTGCTGAGAACACATGAGCAGGTCTGTCGAGGCGCATAAATCTGATTAAAGGCACGTCGTTCTAATCATTTACTTGGAACATAGAAGACAAAGTAGCTAAAGCATCAGCCATTTGGTTTTCATCTCTAGGGATATGATGTAATTCCACTTTGTTGAAGAAAGTTAACAGTCTTCTAGCATAATCTCTGTAAGGGATCAAACCAGGATGACGAGTCTCCCATTATCCTTTGATTTGATTAATTACCAATGCCGACTCTCCGTATACATCAAGAATCTTAATCCTTAGATCCAATGCTTCTCTGAGACCCATAATGCATGCTTCATATTCAGTTATGTTGTTCGTACAGCCAAACTTCAACCTTGCTGTGAACGGGATATGACCACCTCGGTGGGTGACGATTATTACCCCAGTTCCATTGCCATAAGCATTTATAGCTCCGTCAAATATCAAACCCCAACTAGATTCAAGATCAGATCCTTCTCCAGGTAATGGCTCCTCACAATCTTTAGCTTTCAAGTACATAACATCTTCATCTGGGAAGTCAAACTTGATGGATTGATAATCTTCAATTGGTTGGTGAGCCAAATGATCGGCTAAAATACTCCCTTTGATTGCTTTACGAGTGTGATACTCAATGTCCTATTCAGATAACAACATCTGCCAACGGGCTATTCTTCCAGATAAGGCGGGTTTCTCGAAGATATACTTGATCGGATCCATTTTGGAGATCAACCAAGTGGTATGGTTAATCATATATTGGCACAGACAGCGAGCAGCCCAAGCTAAAGCACAACAGGTTTTCTCAAGCATTGAATATCGAGACTCACAGTCTGCGAATTTCTTACTCAAATAATATATGGCATGTTCCATTCTTCCAGTCTCATCTTGTTGATCGAGCACACATCACATGGAATCTTCCAATATGGTTAGATACATAATCAAAGGTCTTCCTTCCACTGGAGGAATCAATATGGGAGGCTCAAGTAAATATTCTTTGATGCTATCAAAAGCTCTATGACAATCTTCTGTCCACACACATCCTTGGTTCTTTCAGAGATGCTTGAAAATAGGCCCACAGGTAGCAGTCATATGAGATATAAATCTAGAAATATAGTTCAACCTTCCAAGGAAACCTCTTACTTGTTTTTCCTTCTTGGGTGAGGCCATCTCCCGAATAGCTTTGACTTTATCAGGATCTACCTCAATACCTCGCTGACTGACAATGAAACCCATAAGTCTTCCAGAATGAACACCAAAAGTGCACTTATTAGGATTTAGACGGAGTTTATACTTTCTCAAACGTTGGAATAATTTCAATAAATGCTCCAAATGATCTTCTTCAGTTTATGATTTAGAAATCATGTCATCTACATAAACTTATATCTCTTTATGCATCATATCATGGAATAAAGAAGTCATGTCTCTTTGGTACATTGCACCAGCATTCTTTAAACCAAACGACATTACTCGATAACAAAATGTTCCCCAAGGTGTAACAAAACTTGTCTTCTCCATATCTTCAGGTGCCATCTTGATTTTATTGTAACCAGAGAAACCATCCATGAAAGAAAAGATTTTAACTTTGTGGTGTTGTCGACCAATACGTCAATGTATGGTAATGGAAAATCATCCTTTGGGCTAGCTCTATTCAGATCTTTGTAGTCCACACACATTTGAACTTTGTCATCCTTCTTAGCAACAGGCACTATATTGGCTAACCATTGAGGATATACTGATGTAACGAGGAAACCTGCATTAATTTGTTTTTGAACTTCTTCTTTAATCTTGTCATCCATATCGGGACGAGTCCTTCTCAACTTCTGCTTAATCGGCGGACATTCAGGTCTCAATGGCAAACGATGCTCCACAATATTGTTATCCAAACCTGGCATGTCTTGGTAGGACCAAGCGAACACATCTACATACTCCCTGAGACGCTCCAACATTCTTTCTTTGACCTCTGGGATAAGAAACGCTCCAACCTTGACTTCCTTTTTGTCTTTTTCATTACCCAAATTGATCATCTCTACAGGATTTTCAAACGGCTGAATAGTCTTTTCATCGTGCTCAAGTAAACGGGAAATCTCACCAGGAATCTCTTCACTATCCTCTTCCTCGGCTCTGAACACATGGAATTCAAAGTTGGGAGGGGGCATAGGGTCATTGTTTTCAATGGTTAAGTCATGGATTAATCTACAAATATGATTATGCTTTATTTTAGAAATCGATTAATGTGAATGTTGTACAAATATAAAAAGATTATTATATTTTCCTATTATTACTATTTTTATTACTATTTTCCAGAAAAAGTGAAAAATAAAAACAGTATGGGACAAAATAACGTTTTTATTCATGATTGGCAATACTTGAAACAAAAGAGCCCAAACATCTTCTCTTTTGCCTTGGGCAGAGCAAAAGGATTTATTTTCAACATAGCCCGACACAAATACTCTTTCGCCTTGGGAAGAGCGAAAGGTTTTTCAAAATAAAACAAAGCATTACTCAGAAATGTGCATCACAACCGGAATATCAACAACTGTCCAATTCTGGAAAACCACTCCATGCACTACAAAGTCGGGTAAATCTTCTTCAGAATCGTCTCCTACTATGGAATCAACTTCGGGCGGTGTCGGATGGATAAAACCTTCACTTCAGAAAACTTCTTGTATCAGACGGGTAATTGTATCTTGCTTAACTCTTGCAGACATGGGATGAAAGCCACGACCCTCTCCAAACTTGTTCTTAGGCAAAGTCAACACCTGGACCCAACCTTCAATCGAACCACTCTCAACCACACATCGCGCATCTTCAAAAGAATAAATATATGTCCCTTGCTTCTTCACTTCATTACTAGAAACAAATAGAACTTGGAATTAGGTTCCAACATCCTCATCAACATCAATAAAAGAGAAAGATGACAAGTGGCTTACCACCATAGCTTGTTCTCCACCAATTATTACCAGCTTTCCATTCCTTACAAACTTCAATCTTTGATGGAGTGTAGAAGTGACTGCCCCTGCATCATGGATCCATGGGCGACCCAATAGGAAACTGTAGGCGGCACGAATATCCATTACTTGAAAAGTGATCTGAAAGGTATGAGGACCAATTGTTATAGGAAGATCCACTTCACCAATGACAGTTTTCCTAGAACCATCAAACGCTTTGACAATTACCCCACTAGGTCTCATGGGAGCACCTTGATGTGAAAGTCGAGATAATGTAGTTTTGGGCAGTACATTTAATGATGAACCTGTATCTACCAGCACACTTGATAAAGTATCATTTCCATAACTTATTGAGATATGCAAAGACATATTATGGTTCCTTCCCTCCTCCGGAAGCTCTTCATCACTGAAACCCTAATTGTTACATGAAGTAATATTTCCTACAATTCCATCAAATTGGTCAACCGTCACATCATGATGTACGAATTCCTGGTCCAAGACCTTCATCAAAGCTTCCCTATGGGCACTAGAATCTCTTAGTAAAGCAAGCACATAAATTTTGGAAGGAGTTTGCAATAGTTGGCCCACAATCTTGTATTCACTTCTCTTAATGAGTTTTAAAATCTCATCATCATCGGGACTTGGGCTAGGTTCATTAGATCTGCTTACCTCAACTCTTGGTTCAACATTCCTCATCAGAACTTCTGCCGGTATAGGCCTTCTAACTTAAACTTCAGGCCTTTTCGATGGTACTGCTGCAAAGATACATCCGCTCCTTGTGACTCTACTCACATCAGCAATATTAACAAAAGATGGCATTGGCGGTATAGGAACTTCTACCCCATTCTCAATCGTTGTGGCATTATATTTGTATGGTATAGTTTGGTCCGAGTTGTAAGGCACGGGACCAGGTGGACAAATAATCAAAGGAGCAGCAGGTGAAGTTTGACTATCATAAGCAATCTCTACTGGCTCAGGCATGTTGAACTGTGGCACTATAACATTCACTTCATCATATGGATCTCTGTCATATGTAATGGTGATAACGCTTTGATCCAACAACTTCTGAATATCTTCTTTCACAATACGGCAGTCATCTTTTATTGAACAAAATTCATAAACGTCATAATCATGTCGATATTTAAAGAAGGCGAGTCTACTTAAGCTTTGATGTATACTGATCAACGAGTCTCTTATGTGCTCAACTTGGTAAACTCGAAACTTTCTAGAACATCCTTCATACATACTCACTGACGCTGCCCCATGTCGAGGCAAAGGATTATCTCGAACATTCGGTTTAATATCTTTGAAAGACAAAATATCGTTCTTGATTAACCTCTAGACATCTGCCATCAAAGCAAAGCAATTTTCAATATTATGCCCCGGCGAACCCTGGTGATATGCAAGAATTGATCCGCCTTGTACCAAGGAGAAGTATTATTCGGTTCAATAAGAGGAGGCTTCATCGTTATGAGATTTTTTCAGATCAGAGCGGGGAACAACTCAGTGTAAGTCATTGGAATGGCATCAAATTGTGGTTTCCTCAGCGAACGATTCTGATTGTTGAATTGATGAGCCTGTTGTCGAGGCTGTTGCTGAAATTTCCGTTGTTGAATTGGAGGGGCTTGATAAGCTAGGGTTACCATTGTTGGGTGGACATTAGGAGTGACTGCCGCAACATGTGAATAACCTCCTCTCAGCCTCCCTGGAAAAGTTGCACTGACATCTTGTTCTTTCCTCTTGGGGAAGACACTTCCAAACTTCTTGACACCACTAGATGTACCTCCTTCCTTGAACAAACGTCCTTCACGAATTCCTTCTTCAAGCCGCATGCCCATATTCACCATCTCAGTGAAGTCACTAGGCGCACTCGCAATGATTCTCTCATAATAGAAAGAACCTAAAGTTTTCAAGATAATCTTTGTCATTTATATCTCTTCAAGGGGAGGATATATCTGAGCGGCAATCTCGTGCCACCTCTGGGCATATTCTTTAAAGGACTCTCTATCTTTCTGGGAAATAGCCCGGAGTTGATCTCGGTCCGGTGCCATGTTAACATTGTACTTGTATTGACGAACAAAAGATTCACTAAGGTCATTGAAGTTACGGATTTGGGTGCTATCCAAATCCATGTACCATTTCAGAGAAGCACCAGTCAAACTGTCTTGGAAGTAGTGAATTAATAAATTATGATCATCAGAGTAGGTGGACATCTTTCTCACATACATGGTCAAGTGACTTTGCAGACACGAGTCACCTTTGTATCTTTCCAAGTCCGGCACTTTGAACTTAGCTGGAATTTTCACGTTTGGTACTAAACACATGTCATGAGCATTTTTCCCAAACAAGTCTTTCCCTTTAAGCGCTCTAATTTCCCTCTGCATCTCTTGGAATTGGTCTTGGAACTCCTCCATCCTATCAAAGAGGCCCAAACTTTCAGCAGGTTCAGCATGATAAATGGGTTCATTTGTGTATGGAATAGTGTGAACCACAGGAGCGGTAGTAGTCATCACAGGCTGAGTGAAAGATGCCATAGGATGGATTACATGTTGCATAGTAGTTGTATCAGGTTGAGGAAAGGACACAACAAGTTGAATCATAGGTTGTACAGCAGGCTGATACCCTTCTATCATGAAGTTGTACGGCATACCCCACAGAAAACCTTTTGGCATTTGATGTTGGAGCAAAGAGTTGACTTGAGTCACAGATGTTGGAGCGGTGACAATCTCGAAAACCACAGTAGTTGAAGTTTGAATCTCAGCGGCTGAAGTCGAAGGCTGATTCTGAGCAGCCATCAAGCTTTCCACCAGCACCGTCAAATTTTCCATTCCAACACGAAGAGTAGTAACCTCTTCGTGAAGCTCGTGATTTTCCTGCTCCTGATCCTCCATCCTCTTTTGACGATTGGCCTGGGTATCATACCGGTGAGACAATTTGACAATCTATCAGAGTAGAAAGAGAAACAAGAATAAGGCTCTAGAAAACATGTGAAGTTGAATGTTGGATGATGCATGATGTGCGATGCAAATGATCATTTATTTGATAGTTTTTCAAGGAGCTTTAGAACTTTGATAACTTTGCACACATCAATGGTAAAGGAATTTGGAACAACAAAAACTCATTTCATTAATCAGAGCGGTAAATTACAATTTTGGGATCTTTAAAACTATAACTTCGAGTGTTTCTTTTTCCAAAATCCATAGTAACAGAACCTGAGATGTCTGCAAAAATCATTCTTAAGTTCCTTAAAAAACATGTGTTTACAAAAAATGCTTATGGATTTATGGATGAATGATAATGCAACAATTACACATAAATTCACAAACATGGGGTTCAAAGGTTCAACGCTTCGAGCATGGAGTAAAAGGTAAAGCCCACCCCCAGGGTATGTACTAAAGGTTTAATCACACCTGCAAGACAAGGTTCTAAGAGTTCCCAGAGTCTACATTCCTCCATCAGATATTACCAACGTCTTGATTACTCAATAATTAGCAATATTCTCAAGAGAAATTCATCCGAGTGTAGCATCGCATGACAACTACTTCTGGATTACTCTATTATAGTCTTCGCGCTACACCTAAAAGGACAAGATGGGTTAGGGTTCTACGGTTCTCAGCTTCTCTGGCTCCCAGGTTGAAAGGAATAATGTCTTCCCGATTACTCGGTAAACAAATACTACGTTCAAAGGGGATTTCCACTGAGTGGGGGATTTCATGCCTCCTTCTTCGGGATTACTCCCTCAAAGTTAACATGACTATACCTCCCGTCCTATTCTTAAGTGTAACTTAGTCCGGGTATAGGACTTGTCCTTTGTAAATATCATTAACACCCAAATAACCACAATATAAACATATAATTAAACAATCAAATAATGATAAAACAGATAAGACAAACTAGGCTTAACCCACTTAGGGATGGACCAGCAAGAGGTCAATCTGTCACCAGCAGAGTCGCCAATTCTGTAGCGATAAAAAATGTAGCAGGGTAAATCGGAGATCGAGCTATTAATTAACTCGAATCACAAAAGCAAGAGTCACTACCACGCTTTATTATTTCCAAGGGAAAAGGGAATAGAGCGAAATAAAACCCTAAAGTATGCAATGAAAATGCAATGCATTTTGAAAAGAGATCTAGAGTTTGGGGGTTGGTTATGCAATGAGAAGGTATTAGCACCCAATGAATCTATAGTATCCTATAGGAACCTTTTGAAATATCTGTTTATTAAAATTGTTTGTTTGATTAAAATGGTTTGTTTGGCTAAAATGGGTGTGGACGAGATTTTGAAGATACGACGACCTAATGTCGAAGTTTTGACTTAAAAGGTGTGAGTTTGAAAATTGAATCTTTTAGGAAAATTATCTTAGGTTTAGAAAAATAGTAAACAAACAAAAGGTGAATGAGGGTATTCGCACGATTGAATGAGATGTGTTCGATGACGTGAAGTCAACAAAGTTAAGACATTTCCCTTGGATTTGAGACGGACGAGAGATAAAGATTAAATGATCAAGAATAAAGTTAATTATAGCGACAATGGAACAATTAAATAAACAACAAAAATTAAATAGAAAAACTAATTTACTAGCATGCAATTTTGAGTAGCAAAAATTAAATAAAAACATGTATTTGAATAATTAAAACGACAAACATTAAGTAGAAGATTTAATTTATAAAACAGGTAAATAAATAATGTAAATTTAAACAAAAGAATAATTTATACCATGTATTCTAAGCAATTTAATAAATAATAAAAATATTAAATGAAAGATTAATAGCATGACAAAAATTAAATAAAAGATAAATTGAATTAAGCATGTTTTGTATTTTTATATTCTTATGAAGAACTAAATTAATATTATATATAAATCAAATAGAATTGAAAGAAAAGGGTTAAAAGAGCAAAAGAAATAAAAAGTACCCCAACAGGGATCGAGCTTGAGACTTAGGTTGTCAATGGTATGCCTTTCCACTGAGTCGTGTTTGTTTATCTATTATGGTTATGTTCTAATTAAAAAATAATGGGAATAATGATAATATGATTGGGCCAACATGCCCGATAGGGCTGACCCGGTTTGGAAGAGAATAAGGAAATGTTTTGGAAAACCCTAATAACAAAGAGGCGTCGTTGTTGTCATCGGGAAGGGAAAGAAAATTGATTATTATTAATTCCCAAAAACTATGTTTCCCATGTTACCGTAAAAAAACAAAAAAAAGACTCTCTCACTGAATCACCTTCATCATCTCTCTATCCTTTCTCTCTCCACGACTTCATCCATCTTTTCCACCTTCTTTCTCGTTCAAAATTCTTTCCTTCTTCAATTTAGTTAACAACAACATAACCTTCCACTTCGTCTCTGCCTTCAAACTCAAAATCTACGAAAACAGAAGGACAAAAATTGAAGGGGTTGTTCGGTGGTGGACAAGAGGGAGATGCGATAACGTGAGCTGGGTAGAGGGAGATAATGATGGGTGCTTAGAAGGCAGTTCGGTTTTTGTGTGTGGCGGTGAATGGTTGTAACTGAATGCAATTATTATATTTATATAATGGAGGTTCTATTGGTTTAGGCGCATTTCGTCACTGTATTGCTAGTTTCATTGAGTTTTTATTCCGAGTTTTTGGTTCTGAGTTAACAGGTTCTGAGTTTTTGGTTCTGAGTTTGGTTCTGAGTTTTGGTTCTGAGTTTCGGTTCAAAGTTTGGTTCTGAGTTTTGGTTCTGAGTTTCGGTTCAGAGTTTGGTTCTGAGTTTCGGTTCAGAGTTTTGGTTCTAAGTTTTGGTTCAGAGTTTTGGTTCAGAGTTTTGGTTCAGAGCTTAGTTCAGAGTTTTGGTTTTGAGATTCGATTCTGAGTTTGGTTCTGAGTTTTGGTTCAGAGTTTCGGTTCTGAGTTTGGTTCTGAGTTTGGTTCTGAGTTTCGGTTCAGAGTTTTGGTTCTGGGTTTTTGTTTCTGGGTTTTTGATTCTGAGTTTTTGATTCTGAGATTTTGGTTTTGAGATTTGTTACAGCAGAGGCGGGGGGTTAAGCGTTGAGATGGAGGTGTTTTGATTATTAAACAGATTCTGCTTTGAAGTAACGTTATTGTGCAGAAGTAGCAGTCTGAAGCCGGCAGAATAATGGAAGATGATGGAGGAAGAAGCAAGAGGATACAGTGGGTGGTAAGGTCCTTTTTGTGAAAGAAATAATGGTTTGCACATTGATTTAACAGTAGTTTTGAAGTATATTTTTATCAATTAATTTATGTTATTACTATTATTATGACTTCTAAAATTTCCAAATATCCATATGTTGCAGGGACTCAAAATACAACAAAAAGTATGATAAAGCAAGCATTCACATGGCATAAAAGTGGTGTAAAGAAAAGATTCAAACATATGAATGAGGCAGTTATGCAAGAAGTAAATAGGGAGGAAGAAAAATACCTATTCTAATGGGGCTTCAAAACATTAAGTTTTCTCTCCTTGAATTTCTGTATTTTTTGTTGAGTTTTGTGATACACTTGCTGAATTTTCTATGTGTGTTTCCCTCTGAATTTTCTCTCTCACTTGATGTTCCTCTTCTGATTTTTTTTGTGATTCTTGGACAAAACTCCCCCTTTTTATGTTGATAGAGGCCCTCATTTATAGTGGAATATGTGGGGTTTTAGGGGGGAAACAGTAGAGATTTGAACTGTTTTAGGTCTTGTTTTGATGTTTTATGAGATAGCTTTTTGAAGTATGCATTTTAGTGCAATATTTGGAGTTTTGTAGACTGGTTTTTGTAGCAGCAAAGGTGCAGATTTTTGTCTTATGGGCTGCATTTTGGACTGTTTTGCAGGGCAGATTAGGACAGATATGCGGCATTTCTTTGACAGCAAAATATCACAAAAATGGATTGGTTTGTGTTGAACAAGGTTGGAGAAAAAAACAGCATTTGGACTATTTTCTAATACTGTTTTTGGACAGAAAACACCCAAGAATTGGACTGTTATTATATTTAAACGGTGCTGGGAAAAAAGGGAAGCAATGGGGCTGCTATTGGAGCAAGAAATAATAGCTTGATTTCATGTACAAACTTTAATTTCTTTTGTAACTTTGTAACAATAATACAAATAAATTTGTAACACAAATGGAATTTTTTCTCCAATATAATTCCTACAATTCTTTTGTAAAATCATGAACAACTTTGAATCTTCGATTGAAATTGAATCTTCATATGTCTTGATAAAAATTCAAGATCTTCCCTTTGAATTGGGAAAGAATTAAATAATACTTGAATAAATTTGTTGAATGATGAATAAATAATAATGCAAGTCTTAGACTTTAATCTTGCATTTTGTAATAGAAATCCAAATAAATCACATGAATTGATTTTGTAATCAAATAGCAATCCTCATGTAATTAAATCTTGTGATGAACGATTACTTGAATCGAATTCCTTTTCTAATATATCCTTAATAAATGCTTCATGTGTGTTCAAATAACCATAATGTAAACCCACCAAAATAATCACACAAAATAATCTTGAATAAATATTTCATGCGATAAATAACTATACTTGAATGAGATCTCCTGGTAGCTCCTTTTAATTATCACTTGAATTCAACTAAAGAAAATTCCAAGTGTTCCGAATAAATTCTCACTAGAACAGTTTTGAATTTAATCATTCCATTTTGACGAAATTCACTCCGCGTCATGAGAAAACTTACAGATGACTTTTGGTCGACGTGATCGAAAATGACTGGCATAGCTTGGTTTTCTTGAATTTTAAAGCAATGTGAAACACACATGAACCAAAGGCAGTAAAACTTCGACTAATCTTTCTGGAAAAAAATATCAGAGATGCTCGACACCATCTGTTGGACAGTGTGTGGAAATAAACACATGATTCTCTGAAATTCTTTTTGATGAATAAGCATTTGAGAACCAACGATCGATCGCATTTCTGTCCCGGCTCGAAACCCTAATTGATGTGTGACGTCCGATTCTCTTCTTTCAGACCTATTTGCTGCACATGGAATAAAAAAAACAAAACATACACTTTGTGCTTGATTAGTGGTTAGTCATTCATAAGATAAAATGCTCACGAAACTCGATAATCTCTACACAGTCAAAGCTCTAAAGCGAAACGTTCGAAACCTACCATATTATGTGACCTTGATGTATATATAAAACAATGCAAATGAAGCAGGGATCTAGGTCAAAAATTGGGGTATGACACTAAGACCTGAAGAAGCTCAGGACATGCTTGTACAATACTTGAGATTTGTCATTTCACTTTTCTTCAAAAGAAAGTTATAGAGACATAACCCTATAACTCAGAAGCTTTGAGTGATTTTGTGCTCTAATATTTTCCATACATATTAACAAGTCAATTGCAACACAACACACATTTTCACAAGTCCTAAAACACTCCCAAGCATCTTGCTGCACAGAACTGCCCAAACTTGACAATTTTGAGAAAAAACTCACCATCTCCTTTTCCACTCGTGCTCTTTGAAAACTAATCATCCAAACACCTTCCATACATCATATCAAAGTGATTCAGGCCCTCATTTCTTAACTGTAACTCCTCCATCATCATCCACCATTTTCAAAATTGAAGCTTGCAACTTGACTTGAGTAGGGAGTTCCAGCCATCCTCAGAGCAAAGTAGGAGTTGGAACACATTCAAGGAGGTCCAGGAAAGCTATAGAAATCATCAAGCCATCACAAAGGTTGCTCAAACTCCATACATGACTCCAGCTGCAAGAGGTAAGTTTTCAAACTTCTATCTCTTCATACAAGCATCATTTGAGTTTGATTTGTGAAGATAAAATGTAGATACCAATACCACGAAGCTGTACATATCCATAGTTTACATTTATATGTCATGAGCTTAGAGAATTTTAGGGTTGAGGTTTTCTGATATTTTTAGGTTTTGAATTAGGGATAGAAAAATTCTCATTCGTCTTTGATTGTTAGCTTAAGTTGTTTATATTTTTGGATTCGTGGGAAAAATGCCACAACTTTCATGTTTGAACTTTTCATTTTTGTTGAGAGATGAAGAAGATACAAGTCCTTTGGATGGAGGTTGAAGATGAAGTCTTCAGAACACGTTTTTCCTTACATATTTATTGTTTCGTTTTTATTAACGGATGTATAGCCACCCCAATACTAAGTTTTTGCTTTTTTCTCTCATTTTTACATTTTTTGCTCTTTCCAGCGCGAATGGACCTTCCTCCTCCTAGGCCTGATTTTTTTCTAACATTCCTCCCCCCCTATTTCATATTTGCACCCTGGCCCAATTTTATTTTATTTCTTCATTTTTTTTCTCAAGTATATTTTCTAAATACTAAAAATGATAAAAATGCAAAAAATGATATTTTATATTTTGACTTATTTTATTTTATTTTTCCATAAATAAAAATATTTTTTATTCTTCATACTTTATTTATTTATTTAAGTGAATCTTATAAACTTAATTAATATTATATTGTTTATTTATTTTTCTTCACACCATTAAAAATACATTTTTTAATATAAAAAAGGGACTAAAAATATTTTATAACACTACAAATATTTTCAAGATAAAAAATGCCAAAGAATATATACTTTTCTTAAACTTATTTTCTTTTGATTAATTAATAGAATTAGGATTTTCTTTTAAAATCTTTTTCTTAATAAATTCAAACTTAATTAACATTTTCTTTATTTAAATTAGGTTAAGACAAAATCTTTTTTCATGAAAAACCAAACAAAATTCATTTTTTTTCACATTTTGCATCCTTGTACATTTATTCATTTTTATACTTTGTATTTAAATTCCTTGTATATTCATGCCAATTCAATATAGTTGTAATAGACTAATTAGGTTTAAATTCTTGCAATCCCCATTTACAAATTTTACACCCCCTCCCATAAATGTTGTAATAGCGTAGTAACTTTAAAATTCCGCAATTTATCGCTTTATATACAATTGCTAGTAATTAGGGTTTGTATGGAAAGACTTAAAACCAATAAATAGAAAACCCTAATTCAAGACTAAATCAAGCATGAAAATAATACATTTGCACACAAGCACCCCTAGGGTTATTCCACTTGGTTGCCTTATAAATGGCCATATTACGCATGTGAGGTATCTTAGCAAAAACAAGCAAAAATACAAGATCATAGACCCTCGATGACGCTATCTAAGTTTCCTTTCAAAATGATCTTAGCCCCTAAAGAAAAATGCTAAGATACCTTACAACATTTCTAATCATGGTTATACAATGACCCACACCCGTCCCGTTTACATCCAAAGATGGGGTTACTTACCAAATCAATGGTAAGATAACAATGTCAAAGGAAATGAAAATGAACAAGAAAGACTTTTGAGTAGGTAGAATGCTCCTAATTACTTGCTCCATTTCAAAACAAACATCCTTGCTATTTTCAAAATAAACATTTACACTTTCAAAACATCTTATACACTTGAAAACATTTTCAAAAGATCAACATCTTTGTATACATTCTTACGAACGAGAATCATTACAAAGTTTGCCTAAACAATGGCCTCTTTACAAAATACTTTCAAAAACCACACAAAGCACAATTTCAAACAAAATCAAGTGATCTAGCAAGAAACTAAGATCCCATGGAAAACAATGGATGAAAAGGGTGCTAATACCTTCCCTTTTCATAATCTACCCCCCGAACTCAAGAAACAATCTCAAAGGTCTTTCCTGTGCTTTTTCACCTTTCCTTTTGGATAAAAGAAAAGCCGGTGGCGACTCTTGCTAACCGCAACATTTGAGATCAAACGTAAAACCCTCAAGTCAGTTCTCCCACCGTATCACAAAAGGTATAACATTTTTTCAAGAAGTGGCCTAGTGAGAACCGAGGGCGTGGCAGAGTTTTCTTAAAAGATTAGAATTCCTTTTCACACTTGGTTGTCCACTCAAAAATTCTTCTTCTTTCTCAACACTATGTAAAAAGGAAAGGAGTTCGGGGAAAATTTTGAAATGAATCTATTTAAGGTAGTCAACATACCATTTAATTTATGGGCCTCCTTATTCAATGTCAGAGAGATCATTCGGATCGTTGCCTCACTATTGACTGTAAGTTTCGACTACATGAAATATTAGCTGCAATGATATATGGTGAGAGGAATGTAGTTTGTGATTCTTGGACAAAACTACCCCTTTTTCTGTTGATAGAGGCCCTTATGTATAGTGAAATATGTGGGGTTTTAGGGGGGAAAACAGTAGAGATTTGAACTGTTTTGGGCCCTGTTTTGATGTTTTATGAGACAGCTTTTTGAAGTATGCATTTTAGTGCAATATTTGGAGTTTTGTAGACTGGTTTTTGTAGCAGCAAAGGTGCTGATTTTTGTCTTATGGGCTGCATTTTGGACTGTTTTGCAGGGCAGATTAGGATAAATATGTTGCATTTCTTTGACAGCAAAATATCACAAAAATGGACTGGTTTGTGTTGAACAAGGTTGGAGGAAAAAACAGCATTGGGACTGTTTTCTAATACTGTTTTTGGACAGCAAAACACCCAAGAATTGGACTGTTATTATATTTAAACAGTGCTGGAAAAAAAGGGAAGCAATGGGGCTGCTATTTGAGAAAGAAATAATAGCTTGATTTCATGTACAAACTTTAATTTCTTTTGCAACTTTGTAACAATAATCCAAATAAATTTGTAACACAAATGGAATTTGTTCTCCAATATAATTCCTTCAATTCTTTTGTAAAATCATGAACAACTTTGAATCTTCGATTGAAATTGAATCTTCATATGTCTTGATAAAAGTTCAAGATCTTCCATTTGAATTGGGAAAGAATTAAATAATACTTGAATAAATTTGTTGAATGATAAATAAATAATAATGCAAGTCTTAGACTTTAATCTTGCATTTTGTAATAGAAATCCAAATAAATCACATGAATTGATTTTGTAATCAAATAGCAATCCTCATGTAATTAAATCTTGTGATTAACGATTACTTGAATCAAATTCCTTTTCTAATATCTCCTTAATAAATGCTTCATGTGTGTTCAAATAACCATAATGTAAATCCACCAAAATAATCACACAAAATAATCTTGAATAAATATTTCATGCGATAAATAATTATTCTTGAATGAGATCTCCTGGTAGCTCCTCTTTAATTATCACTTGAATTCAAATAAAGAAAATTCCAAGTGTTCCCAATAAATTCTTCTAGAACGGTTTTGAATTAAATCATTCCATTTTGACGAAATTCACTCCGCGTCATGAGAAAACTTGCAGATGACTTTTGGTCGACGTGATCGAAAATGACTGGCATAGCTTGGTTTTCTTGTATTTTAAAGCAATGGGAAACACACATGAACCAAAGGCAGTAAAACTTCGACTGTTCTTTCTGGAAAAAAAATCAGAGATGCTCGACACCATCTGTTGGACAGTGTGTGGAAATAAACACACGATTCTCTGAAATTCTTTTTGAAGAATCATCCTTTGAGAACCAACGATCAACCGCATTTCTGTCCTGGGACTCGAAACCCTAATTGATGTGTGACGTTCGATGCTCTTCTTTCAGACCTATTTGCTGCACATGGAATAAAACAAAACAAAACATACACTTCGTGATTGATTAGTGGTTAGTCATTCATAAGATAAAATTCTCACAACACTCGATAATATCTACACAATCAAAGCTCGAAAGCGAAACGTTTGAAACCTACCATATTCTGTGACCTTGATGTATATATAAAACAATGCAAATGAAGCAGGGATCTTAGGTCAAAAATTGGGGTATGACAGCTGCCCCTATTTAAGTTTCTTCTATCCGGAGATATGAAGATTGAAATCTTCGTCTCAACGAGATCAAAGGTACTTAAATACATAATACGCAATTTTTCCCTAAGATACCGCCACTTGTTGTCTTCAAAGGATATCAATAAATGCACAAGCTGCTCAAATAAAGAGGCCACCACTTGCTATCTTCAAAGGATATCAATCAACGCACAAGCTGCTCAAATAAAGAGGCTGCCACTTGTTGTCTTCCAAAGATGTCAATAACACACAAGTTGCTCATGAAGAGACTGCCGCTTCTCATTTTCCAAAGATGCCAATAATTCACAAGTTACTCATGAAGAGACCGCCGCTTGTCGTTTTCCAAAGATGTCAATAACGCACAAGTTGCTCATAAAGAGACCGCCGCTTGTCGTTTTCCAAAGATGTCAATAACGCACAAGTTTCTCATGAAGAGACCTCCGCTTGTCATTTTCCAAATATTTCAATAACGCAAAAGTTTCTCATGAAGAGACCGTTGCTTGTCGTTTTCCAAAGATATCAATAACGCACAAGTTGCTTATGAAGAGACCGTCGCTTGTCGTTTTCCAAAGATGTTTCAGAAGAAAGTTGTGATAACACTGCCAGGGAGTAAAATTCTTCTTCAAAGGGAACCATGAATAAATCCTTCCTGAAGAGATCAAATACTTAAATGCGCAAAATAAATGCACCATTCATCTAGGTTTCCCAGCCTGGAGAAAACTACGAGATAACCTATGCAAGAGACAAAACTTAATCCAGGAATAAACTAGAGAGAAGATAGTTAAACAAGACTCCACCCAATGAGAAAATAACCCAATTGGGGATTCACCCTATCTAGAGATGGACAAAGGATTCTAAATCAAAAGTTCATCCACGAGGATTAGCTCAGATGGGGAATTATAAAGGAAGCACATTTTCTGCCTAAGTTGACATTCTATTTGGAAAGAGCGGATATGCTGCGTGAACAGACATAAACAAGGCATATGAACCCAAAATCACCAACAAATGTGAATGTGCATGCATGATATAAGTGTAAATGAGTAAATGAATGTCATGTGTATGCTGACAAAGTAGGTGGAGGAAATAAATTGAAGATGATAACATATCATAAAATAGTTAGATACTCGGCCAATCTCAAAGAGACGAAAAAAATAAATGGAATTGGAACAAAAGACAACGTCAGGGCGTATCATACTACAAGGCTCAAGTCTTTCTGGGGAGAAAGGTATTCAGATCCAATCTTCCAACACCAATAGACCACTGACATGACAACAAAAGTACTACACTTCGGAAATTTGATCAATTAGAGGTAACCGAATCAAGGCTTAACCGGGATTTCTGGGGAGTCACCAAATTAGGTACCCTACTAGAGACACAAGATTACACAATCGACACCTCATGACAATTTTGAAAGAAAACATGTTCATCATGCAAGGATGAATTACTGTATTGTTTTGCATTTCATGGCTTAAACATCCTCGGAACAACTGTTAATATTCCTTCCAGTATTCATAACACATTTCAAAATAGGAATACTTTAATTAACTTTGTTTCAAATATTTCCATAAAAGCTAAAATTTTGCCCACAAAAAGATAAATGCTCAGACTTCATTAATAAAATGGTAGTTCGCTAACGACGCGACTCCAACGGTTTATAAAAGTTTGGGAAATAGTACATGAAAGAAAAAGGTTACACAAAAACAATGATCACTATTCTCCCTAACAACTTCGAATTTCGAGATGTGCTAAAATGCCATGATTGGTTTGACCAAAAGCCTGCCTAAGCCTCCCCCTCGGGTTTTTTACTTAGCGAACTGTCAACTCAAACTTAGGCAAAATACTTCTTGACTACATCAGCATTCACGGAGCGCGAAAGTTCTTCACCATCCATATTTGTGAGAATCGTGGCGCCTCCAAAGAAAACCTTCTTAACAAAATACGGTCCTTCATAATTTGGAGCCTATTTGCCCCTAGAATCAGGTTGGAAAGATAATATCTTCTGGAGCACGAGGTCACCTTCTTTGAATTCGCGTGGTCGAACCTTCTTATCAAATGCCTTCTTCATTCTTTGTTGATATAGTTGACCGTGACACAACACTGTCAATCTCTTCTCTTCAATTAGATTCAATTGATCATATCTGCTTTGACACCATTCAGCCTCAGAAAGTTTAGCTTCCATCAAAACTCTCATAGACGGGATCTCAACCTCCACGGGGAGTACTGCTTCCATGCCATATACTAGGGAAAATGGAGTTACACCTGTTGAAGTTTGAACTGAAGTACGGTACCCATGTAGGGCAAATGGAAGCATTTCATGCCAATCTTTATAAGTTACCATCATCTTCTGGATAATCTTTTTGATGTTCTTATTAGTAGCTTCAACAGCCCCTTTCATCTTTGGCCTGTAGGGAGAAGAATTATGATGTTCGATCTTGAACTCTTCACAAAGCTCTCTCATCATTTTGTTATTCAAATTCGAACCATTATCAGTGATGATATTGCTCGGGATTCCGTATCGATAAATGATCTGATTCTTGATAAATATGACTACCACCTGTCTGGTTACATTAGCATAAGATGATGCTTCCACCCATTTAGTGAAGTAGTCGATGTCCACCAATATGAAATGATGAGCATTTGAAGCTTTGGGTTCAATCATTCCAATCATATCAATGCCCCACATAGAGAAAGGCCAAGGTGAAGAGATAACATTGAGGAGGGTCGGTGGCACATGTATCTTGTCCGCATAAATTTGGCATTTATGAAATTTCTTCACATATTTGCAACAATCAGATTCCATCGTCATCCAACAATAACCAGCCCTCAACATCTTTTTAGCCATTGCATGTCCATTGGCATGAGTACCAAAGGATCCTTCATGTACTTCCTGCATCAACATGTTTGTTTCACGTCTGTCTACGCATTTGAGCAAGACCATGTCATAATTCCTCTTATATAATACTTCTTCATTGAGGAAGAAGCTACTTACCAATCTCCTCAATGTCTTCCTATCTTTATTGGATGCCCTAGGCAGGTACTCTTGAGTTTGAAGAACACGTTTAATGTCATAGAACCACGGTTTGTCGTCGGTGACTTCCTCTGCTGACAACACATGAGCAGGTCTGTCGAGGCGCATAACTCTAATTGAAGGCACGTCGTTCCAATCATTTACTTGGAACATATAAGACAAAGTAGCTAAAGCATCAGCCATTTAGTTTTCATCTCTAGGGATATGATGTAATTCCACTTCGTTGAAGAAAGTTAACAGTCTTCTAGCATAATCTCTGTAAAGGATCAAACCAGGATGACGAGTCTCCCATTCTCCTTTGATTTGATTAATTACCAATGCCGAGTCTCCGTATACATCAAGAATCTTAATCCTTAGATCCAATGCTTCTTCGAGACCCATAATGCATACTTCATATTCAGCCATGTTGTTCGTACAGTCAAACTTTAACCTCGCTGTGAACGGGATATGAGCACCTCGGGGGGTGACGATGATTACCGTAATTCCATTTCCATAAGCATTTATAGCTCCGTCAAATATCAAACCCCAATGGGATTCAGGATCAGATCCTTCTCCAGGTAATGGCTCCTCACAATCTTTAGCTTTCAAGTACATAACATCTTCATCTGGGAAGTCAAACTTGATGGATTGATAATCTTCAATTGGTTGGTGAGGCAAATGATCGGATAAAATACTCCCTTTAATTGCTTTCTGAGTGTGATACTCAATGTCATATTCAGATAACAACATCTTCCAATGGGCTATTCTTCCAGATAAGGCAGGTTTCTCGAAGATATACTTGATCAGATCCATTTTGGAGATCAACCAAGTGGTATGGTTAATCATATATTGGCGCAGACGGCGAGCAGCCCAAGCTAAAGCACAACAGGTTTTCTCAAGCATTGAATATCGAGACTCATAGTCTGTGAATTTCTTACTCAAATAATATATGGCATGTTCCTTTCTTCCAGTATCATCTTGTTGACCGAGCACAGATCCCATGGAATCTTCCAATATGGTCAGATACATAGTCAAAGGTCTTCCTTCCACTGGAGGAATCAATATTGGAGGCTCGAGTAAATATTCTTTGATGCTATCAAAAGCTCTCTGACAATCTTCTGTCCACACACATCCTTGGTTCTTTCGGAGAAGCTTGAAAATAGGCCCATAGGTAGCAGTCATATGAGATATAAATCTAGAAATATAGTTCAACCTTCCAAGGAAACCTCTTACTTGTTTTTCTGTCTTGGGTGCAGGCATCTTTCGAATAGCTTTGACTTTATCAGGATCTACCTCAATACCTTGTTAGCTGACAATGAAACCCAGAAGTCTTCCAGAACGAACACCAAAAGTGCACTTATTAGGATTCAGATGGAGTTTATACTTTCTCAAACATTGGAATAATTTCAATAAATGCTCCAAATGATCTTCTTCAGTTTGTGATTTGGAAATCATGTCATCTACATAAACTTCTATCTCTTTATGCATCATATCATGGAATAAAGTAGTCATGGCTCTTTGGTACATCGCACCAGCATTCTTCAAACCAAACGGCATTGCTCGATAACAAAATGTTCCCCAAGGTGTAATGGAAGTTGTCTTCTCCATATCTTCAGGTGCCATCTTGATTTGATTGTAACCAGAGAAACCATCCATGAAAGAAAAGACTTTGAACTTTGCGGTGCTGTCGACCAATACGTCAATGTGTGGTAATGGAAAATCATCCTTTGGGCTAGCTCTATTCAGATCTTTGTAGTCCACACACATTCAAACTTTGCCATCCTTCTTAGCAACAGACACTATATTGGCTAACCATTAATGATAGACTTATGTAACGAGGAAACCTGCATTAATTTGTTTTTGAACTTCTTCTTTGATCTTGTCAGCCATATCGGGACGAGTCCTTCTCAACTTCTGCTTAATCGGCGGACATTCAGGTCTCAATGGCAAACGATGCTCCACAATATTTTTATCCAAACCTGGCATGTCTTGGTAGGACCAAGCAAACACATCTACATACTCCATGAGAATATCCAACATTCTTTCTTTGACCTTTGGGATAAGCAACGCTCTAACCATGACTTCCTTTTTGTCTTTACCCAAATTGATCATCTCTGCAAGCTCTTCAAACGGCTGAATAGTCTTTTCATCGTGCTCAAGTAAACGGGAAATCTCATCAGGAATCTCTTCACTATCCTCTTCCTTGGCTGTGAACACAGGGAATTCAAAGTTGGGAGGGGGCATAGGGTCATTGTTTTCAATGGTTAAGTCATGGATTAATCTGCAAATATGATTATGCTTTATTTTAGAATCTATTAATGTGAATGTTGTATAGATATAAAAAGATTATTATATTTTCCTATTATTACTATTTTTATTACTATTTTCCAAAAAAAGTGAAAAATAAAAACAGTATGGGACAAAATAACGTTTTTATTCATGATTGGCAATACTTGAAACAAAAGAGCCCAAACATCTTCTCTTTTGCCTTGGGCAGAGCAAAAGGATTTATTTTCAACATACCCCACACAAATACTCTTTCGCCTTGGCCAGAGCGAACGGTTTTTCAAAATAAAACAATGCATTACTCAGAAATGTGCATCACAACAGGAATATCAACAACAGTCCAGTTCTGGAAAACAACTCCATGTGCTAAAAGCCGGGTAAATCCTCTTCAGAATTATCTCCACCAATTATTACCAGCTTTCCATTCCTTACAAACTTCAATCTTTGATGGAGCGTGGAAGTGACTTCCCATGCATCATGGATCCATGGGCGACCCAATAGGCAACTGTAGTCGGCACGAATATCCTTTACTTGAAAAGTGATCTGAAAGGTATGAGGACCAATTGTTATAAGAAGATCCACTTCACCGATGACAGTTTTCCTAGAAACATCAAACGCTTTGACAATTACCCCCACTAGGTCTCATGGGAGCACCTTGATGTGAAAGTCGAGATAATGTAGTTTTGGGCAGTACATTTAATGATGAACCTGTATCTACCAGCACACTTGATAAAGTATCATTTCCATAACTTATTGAGATATGCAAAGACATATTATGGTTCCTTCCCTCCTCCAGAAGCTCTTCATCACTGAAACCAAGATTGTTACATGAAGTAATATTTCCCATAATTCCATCAAATTGGTCAACCGTCACATCATGATCTACGAATTCCTGGTCCAAGACCTTCATCAAAGCTTCCCTATGGGCACTAGAATCTCTTAGTAAAGCAAGCACATAAATTTTGGAAGGAGTTTGCAATAGTTGGTCCACAATCTTGTATTCACTTCTCTTAATGAGTTTCAAAATCTCATCATCATCGGGATTTGGGCTAGGCTCATTAGATCTACCTACCTCAACTCTTGGTTCAACATTCCTCATCAGAATTTCTGCCGGTATAGGCCTTATAACTTAAACTTCAGGCCTTTTCGATGGTACTGCTGCAAAGATATGTCTGCTCCTTGTGACTCTACTCACATCAGCAATATTAACAAAAGATGGCATTGGCGGTATAGGAACTTCTACCCCATTCTCAATCGTTGTGGTATTATATTTGTATGGTATAGTTTGGTCCGAGTTGTAAGGCACGGGACTAGGTGGACAAATAATCAAAGGAGCAGCAGGTGAAGTTTGACTATCATAAGCAATCTCTATTGGCTCTGGCATGTTGAATTGTGGCACTATAACATTCACTTCATCATATGGATCTCTGTCATATGTAATGGTGATAACCCTTTGATCCAACAACTTCTGAATCTCTTTTTTCACAAAATGGCAATCATCTTTTATTGAACAAAATTCATAAACGTCATAATCATGTCGATATTTAAAGAAGGCGAGTCTACTTAAGCTTTGATGTATACTGATCAACGAGTCTCTTATGTGCTCAACTTGGTAAACTCGAAACTTTCCAGGACATCCTTCAAACATACTCACCGACGCTGCCCCATGTCGAGGCAAAGGATTATCTCGAACATTCAGTTTAACATCTTTGAAAGATAAAATACCGTTCTTGATTAACCTCTAGACATCTGCCATCAAAGTAAAGCAATTTTCAATATTATGCCCCGGCGAACCCTGGTGATATGCAAGAATTGATCCGCCTTGTACCAAGGAGAAGTATTATTCGGTGCAATAAAAGGAGGCTTCATCGTTATGAGATTTTTTCAGATCAGAACGGGGAACCACTCAGTGTAAGTCATTGGAATGGCATCAAATTATGGTTTCCTCGGCAAACGGTTCTGATTGTTGAATTGATGAGCTTGTTGTCAAGGTTGTTGCTGAAATTTCCGTTGTTGAATTGGAGGTGATTGATAAGCTAGGGTTACCATTGTTGGGCGGACAGCAGGAGTGACTGCCGTAACATGTGAATAACCTCCCCTCGGCCTCCCTGGAAAAGTTGCACTGACATCTTGTTCTTTCCTCTTGGGGAAGACACTTCCAAACTTCTTGACACCACTAGATGTACCTCCTTCCTTGAACAAACGTCCTTCACGAATTACTTCTTCAAGCCGCATGCCCATATTCACTATCTCAGTGAAGTCACTAGGCGCACTCGTAGTGATTCTCTCATAATAGAAAGAACATAAAGTTTTCAGGAAAATCTTTGTCATTTCTGTCTCTTCAAGGGGAGGATATATCTGAGCGGAAATCTCGCGCCACCTCTGGGCATATTCTTTAAAGGACTCTTTATCTTTCTGGGACATAGCCCGGAGTTGATCTCGGTTCGGTGCCATGTTAACATTGTACCTGTATTGATGAACAAAAGCTTCACTAAGGTCATTGAAGTTACGGATTTGGGTGCTATCCAAATCCATGTACCATTTCAGAGCAGCACCAGTCAAACTGTCTTGGAAGTAGTGAATTAATAAATTATGATCATCAGAGTAGGTGGACATCTTTCTCACATACATGGTCAAGTGACTTTGCGGACACGAGTCACCTTTATATCTTTCCAAGTCCGGCACTTTGAACTTAGCTGGAATTTTCACGTTTGGGACTAAACACATGTCATGAGCACTTTTCCCAAACAAGTCTTTCCCTTTAAGCGCTCAAATTTCCCTCTGCATCTCTTGGAATTGGTCTTATAACTCCTCCATCCTATCGAAGAAGCCCAAACTTTCAGCAGGTTCAGCATGATAAATGGGTTCATTTGTGTATGGAATAGTGTGAACCACAGGAGCGGCAGTAGTCATCACAGGCTGAGTGAAAGATGCCATAGGATGGATTACATGTTGCACAGTAGTTGTATCAGGTTGAGGAAAGGACACAACAAGTTGAATCATAGGTTGTACAGCAGGCTGATACCCTTCTGGCATGAAGTTGTACGGCATACCCCACAGAAAACCTTTCGGCATTTGATGTTGGAGCAGAGAGTTGACTTGAGTCATAAATGTTGGAGCGGTGACGATCTCGGAAACCACAGTAGTTGAAGTTTGAATCTCAGCGGCTGAAGTCGAAGGCTGATTCTGAGCAGCCATCAAGCTTTCCACCAGCGCCGTCAAATTTTCCATTCCAACACGAAGAGTAGTAACCTCTTCGTGAAGCTCGTGATTTTCTTGCTCTAGATCCTCCATCCTCTTTTGACGATTGGCTCGGGTATCGTACCGGTGAGACAGCTTGACAATCTATCAGAGTAGAAAGAGAAACAAGAATAAGACTCTAGAAAACATGTGAAGTTGAATGTTGGATGATGCATGATGTGCGATGCAAATGATCATTTATTTGATAGTTTTTCAAGGAGATTTAGAACTTTGATAACTTTGCACACATCAATGGTAAAGGAATTTGGAACAACAAAAACTCATTTCATTAATCAGAGCGGTAAATTACAATTTTGGGATCTTTAAAACTATAACTTCGGGTGTTTCTTTTTCCAAACTCCATAGTAACAGTACCTGAGATGTCTGCAAAAATCATTCTTAAGTTCCTTGAAAAACATGTTTTACAAAAAATGCTTATGGATGTATGGATGAATGATAATGCAACAATTACACATAAGTTCACAAACATGGGGTTCAAAGGTTCAACTCTTCGAGCATGGAGTCAAAGGTAAAGCCCACCCCCAGGGTATGTACTAAAGGTTTAATCACACCTGCAAGACAAGGTTCTAAGAGTTCCCAGAGTCTACATTCCTCCATCAGATATTACCAACGTCTTGATTACTCAATAATTAGAAATATTCTCAATAGAAACTCATCCGAGTGTAGCATCGCATGACAACTACTTCCAGATTACTCCGTTATAGTCTCCGTGTTACACCTAAAAGGACAAGATGGGTTAGGGTTCTACGGTTCTCAGCTTCTCTGGCTCCCAGGTCGAAAGGAATAATGTCTTCCCGATTACTCGGTAAACAAATACTACGTTCAAAGGGGATTTCCACTGAGTGGGGGATTTCATGCCTCCTTCTTCAGGATTACTCCCTCAAAGTTAACATGACTATACCGCTCGTCCTATTCTTAAGTGTAACTTAGTCCGGGTATAGGACTTGTCTTTTGTAGATATCATTAACACCCAAATAACCACAATATAAACATATAATCAAAAAATCAAATAATGATAAAACAGATAAGACAAACTAGGCTTAACCCACTTAGGGATGGACCAGTAAGAGGTCAATCTGTCCCCAGAAGAGTCGCCAATTCTGTAGCGATAAAAAATGTAGCAGGGTAAATAGGAGATCGAGCTATTAATTAACTCGAATCACAAAGGCTAGAGTCACTACCACGCTTTATTATTTCCAGGGAAAAGGGAAAAGAGCGAAATAAAAACCTAAAGTATGCAATGAAAATGCAATGCGTTTTGAAAAAAGATCTAGAGTTTGGGGGTTAGTTATGCAATGAGAAGGTACTAGCACCCAATGCATATATAGTATCCTACAGGAACCTTTTTAAATATCCGTTTATTAAAATTGTTTGTTTGATTAAAATGGTTTGTTTGGCTAAAATGGGTGTGGACGAGATTTTGAAGATACGACTACCTAATGTCGAAGTTTTGACTTAAAAGGTGTGAGTTTGAAAATTGAATCTTTTAGGAAAATTATCTTAGGTTTAGAAAAATAGTAAACAAACAAAAGGTGAATTAGGGTATTCGCACGATTGAATGAGATGTGTTCGATGACGTGAAGTCAACAAAGTTAAGACATTTCCCTTGGATTTGAGACGGACGAGAGATAAAGATTAAATGATCAAGAATAAAGTTAATTATAGCGACAATGGAACAATTAAATAAACAGCAAAAATTAAATAGAAAAACTAATTTACTAGCATGCAATTTTGAGTAGCAAAAATTAAATAAAAACATGTATTTGAATAATTAAAATGACAAACATTAAGTAGAATATTTAATTTATAAAATAGGTAAATAAATAATGCAAATTTAAACAAAAGAATAATTTATAACATGTATTCTAAGCAATTTAATAAATAACAAAAATATTAAATGAAAGATTAATAGCATGACAAAAATTAAATAAAAGATAAATTGAATTAAGCATGTTTTGTATTTTTATATTCTTATGAAGAACTAAATTAATATTATATATAATAAATCAAATAGAATTGAAAGAAAAGGGTTAAAAGAGCAAAAGAAACAAAAACTACCCCAGCAGGGATCGAGCTTGAGACTTAGGTTGTCAATGGTATGCCTTTCCACTGAGTCGTGTTTGTTTATCTATTATGGCTATGTTCTAATTAAAAAATAAGGGGAATAATGATAATATTATTGGGCCAACATGCCCAATAGGGCTGACCCGGTTTGGAAGAGAATAAGGAAATGTTTTGGAAAACCCTAATAACAAAGAGGCGTCGTTGTTGTCATCGGGAAGGGAAAGAAAATGGATTATTATTAATTCCCAAAAACTCTGTTTCCCATGTTACCGTAAAAACAAAAAAAAAAGACTCTCTCTCTGAATCACCTTCATCATCTCTCTATCCTTACTCTCTCCACAACTTCATCCATCTTTTCCACCTTCTTTCTCGTTCAAAATGCTTTCCTTCTTCAATTTAGTTAACAACAACATAACCTTCCACTTCGTCTCTGCCTTCAAACTCAAAATCTACGCAAACAGAAGGACAAAAATGGAAGGGGTTGTTCGGTGGTGGACAAGAGGGAGATGCGATAACGTGAGCTGGGTAGAGGGAGATAATGATGGGTGCTTAGAAGGCAGTTCGGTTTTTGTGTGTGGTGGTGAATGGTTGTAACTGAATGGAGTTATTATATTTATATAATGGAGGTTCTCTTGGTTTAGGCGCATGTCGTCACTGTATTGCTAGTTTCGTTGAGTTTTTATTCCGAGTTTTTGGTTCTGAGTTAACAGGTTGAGTTTTTGGTTCTGAGTTTGGTTCTGAGTTTTGGTTCTGAGTTTCGGTTCAAAGTTTGGTTCTGAGTTTTGGTTCTGAGTTTCGGTTCAGAGTTTGGTTCTGAGTTTCGGTTCTGAGTTTTGGTTCTGAGTTTTGGTTCTGAGTTTTGGTTCTGAGTTTAGTTCTTAGTTTTGGTTCTGAGATTCGGTACTGAGTTTGGTTCTGAGTTTGGGTTCTGAGTTTCGGTTATGAGTTTGGTTCTGAGTTTGGTTCTGAGTTTCGGTTCAGAGTTTTGGTTCTGGGTTTTTGTTTCTGGGTTTTGATTCTTATTTTTTGATTCTGAGATTTTGGTTCTGAGATTTGTTACAGCAGATGCGGGGGGTTAAGCGTTGAGATGGAGGTGTTTTGATTATTAAACAGATTCTGCTTTGGAGTAACGTTATGGTGCAAAAGTAGCAGTCTGAAGCCGGCAGAATAATGGAAGATGATGGAGGAAGAAGCAAGAGGATACAGTGGGTGGTAAGGTCCTTTTTGTGAAAGAAATAATGGTTTGCACGTTGATTTAATAGTAGTTTTGAAGTATATTTTTATCAATTAATTTATGTTATTACTATTATTATGACTTCTAAAATTTCTAAATATCCATATGTTGCAGCGACTCAAAATACAACAAAAAGTATGATAAAGCAAGCATTCACATGGCATAAAAGTGGTGTAAAGAAAAGATTCAAACATATGAATGAGGAAGTTATGCAGAAGTAAATAGGGAGGAAGAAAAATACCTATCAGAGTCTCTCTGATGGGGCTTCAAAATGTTAAGTTTTCTCTCCTTGAATTTATGTATTTTTTGTTGAGTTTTGTGATACACTTGTTGAATTTTCTATGTGTGTTTCCCTCTGAATTTTCTCTCTCACTTGATGTTCCTCTTCTGATTTTTTTTGTGATTCTTGGACAAAACTCCCCCTTTTTATGTTGATAGAGGCCCTCATTTATAGTGAAATATGTGGGGTTTTAGGGGGGAAACAGTAGAGATTTGAACTGTTTTGGGTCCTGTTTTGATGTTTTATGAGATAGCTTTTTGAAGTATGCATTTTAGTGCAATATTTGGAGTTTTATAGACTGGTTTTTGTAGCAGCAAAGGTGCAGATTTTTGTCTTATGGGCTGCATTTTGGACTGTTTTGCAGGGAAGATTAGGACAGATATGCGCCAATTCTTTGACAGCAAAATATCACAAAAATGGATTGGTTTGTGTTGAACAAGGTTGGAGAAAAAAACAGCATTTGGACTATTTTCTAATACTGTTTTTGGACAGAAAACACCCAAGAATTGGACTGTTATTATATTTAAACAGTGCTGGAAAAAAAAGGGAAGCAATGGGGCTGCTATTGGAGCAAGAAATAATATCTTGATTTCATGTACAAACTTTAATTTCTTTTGTAAATTTGTAACAATAATACAAATAAATTTGTAACACAAATGGAATTTGTTCTCCAATATAATTCCTCCAATTCTTTTGTAAAATCATGAACAACTTTGAATCTTCGATTGAAATTGAATCTTCATATGTCTTAATAAAAATTCAAGATCTTCCCTTTGAATTGGGTAAGAATTAAATATTACTTGAATAAATTTGTTGAATGATGAATAAATAATAATGCAAGTCTTAGACTTTAATCTTGCATTTTGTAATAGAAATCCAAATAAATCACATGAATTGATTTTGTAATCAAATAGCAATCCTCATGTAATTAAATCTTGTGATGAACGATTACTTGAATCGAATTCCTTTTCTAATATATCCTTAATAAATGCTTCATGTGTGTTCAAATAACCATAATGTAAATCCACCAAAATAATCACACAAAATAATCTTGAATAAATATTTCATGCGATAAATAATTATTCTTGAATGAGATCTCCTGGTAGCTCCTTTTAATTATCACTTGAATTCAACTAAAGAAAATTCCAAGTGTTCCGAATAAATTCTCACTAGAACAGTTTTGAATTTAATCATTCCATTTTGACGAAATTCACTCCGCGTCATGAGAAAACTTACAGATGACTTTTTGTCGACGTGATCGAAAATGACTGGCATAGCTTGGTTTTCTTGAATTTTAAAGCAATGTGAAACACACATGAACCAAAGGAAGTAAAACTTCGACTAATCTTTCTGGAAAAAAATATCAGAGACGCTCGACACCATCTGTTGGACAGTGTGTGGAAATAAACACACGATTCTCTGAAATTCTTTTTAATGAATCAGCCTTTGAGAACCAACGATCGACCGCATTTCTGTCCCGGGACTCGAAACCCTAATTGATGTGTGATGTCCGATTCTCTTCTTTCAGGCCTATTTCCTGCACATGGAATAAAAAAAAACAAAACATACACTTTGTGCTTGATTAGTGGTTAGTCATTCATAAGATAAAATGCTCACAAAACTCGATAATCTCTACACAGTCAAAGCTCGAAAGCGAAACGTTCGAAACCTACCATATTATGTGACCTTGATGTATATATAAAACAATGCAAATGAAGCAGGGATCTAGGTCAAAAATTAGGGTATGACACTAAGGCCTGAAGAAGCTCAGGACATGCTTGTACAATACTTGAGATTTGTCATTTCACTTTTCTTGAAAAGCAAGTTATAGAGCCATAACCCTATAACTCAAAAGCCTTGAGTGATTTTGTGCTCTAATATTTTCCATACATATTAACAAGTCAATTGCAACACAACACACATTTTCACAAGTCCTAAAACACTCCCAAGCATCTTGCTGCACAGAACTGCCCAAACTTGACAGTTTTGAGAAAAAACTCACCATCTCCTTTTCCACTCGTGCTCTTTGAAAACTAATCATCCAAACACCTTCCATACATCATATCAAAGTGATCCAGGCCCTCATTTCTTAACTGTAACTCCTCCATCATCATCCACCATTTTCAAAACTGAAGCTTGCAACTTGACTTGAGTAGGGAGTTCCAGCCATCCTCAGAGCAAAGTAGGAGTTGGAACACATTCAAGGAGGTCCAGGAAAGCTATAGAAATCATCAAGCCATCACAAAGGTTGCTCAAACTCCATACATGACTCCAGCTGCAAGAGGTAAGTTTTCAAACTTCTATCTCTTCATACAGGCATCATTTGAGTTTGATTTGTGAAGATAAAATGTAGATACCAATACCACGAAGTTGTACATATCCATAGTTCACATTTATATGTCATGAGCTTAGAGAATTTTAGGGTTGAGGTTTTCTGATATTTTTATGATTTGAATTAGGGATAGAAAAATTCTCATTCGTCTTTGATTGTTAGCTTAAGTTGTTTATATTTTTGGATTCGTTGGAAAAATGCCACAACTTTCATGTTTGAACATTTCATTTTTGTTGAGAGATGAAGAAGATACAGGTCCTTTGGCTAGAGGTTGAAGATGAAGTCTTCAGAACACGTTTTTCCTTACATATTTATTGTTTCGTTTTTATTAACGGATGTATAGCCACCCTAATACTAAGGCATCGCACTGATAATCAGTAGGTCATGGGTTCAAGCCTCAGCGTGCGCTACTTTTTGCTTTTTTCTCTCATTTTTACATTTTTTGCTCTTTCCAGCGCGAATGGACCTTCCTCCTCCTGGGCCTGATTTTTTTTTCTAACATTCCTCCCCCCCTATTTCATATTTGCACCCTGGCCCTATTTTATTTTATTTCTTCATTTTTTTTTCTCAAGTATATTTTCTAAATACTAAAAATGATAAAAATGCAAAAAATGATATTTTATATTTTGACTTGTTTTATTTTCTTTTTCCATAAATAAAAATATTTTTTATTCTTCATACTTTATTTATTTATTTAAGTGAATCTTATAAACTTAATTAATATTATATTGTTTATTTATTTTTCTTCACACCATTAAAAATAAATTTTTTAATATAAAAAAGGGACTAAAAATATTTTATAATACTACAAATATTTTCAAGATAAAAAATGCCAAAGAATATATACTTTTCTTAAACTTATTTTCTTTTGATTAATTAATAGAATTAGGGTTTTATTTTAAAATCTTTTTCTTAATAAATTCAAACTTAATTAACATTTTCTTTATTTAAATTAGGTTAAGACAAAATCTTTTTTCATGAAAAACCAAACAAAATTCATTTTTTTTCACATTTTGCATCCTTGTACATTTATTCATTTTTATACTTTGTATTTAAATTCCTTGTATATTCATGCCAATTCAATATAGTTGTAATAGACTAATTAGGTTTAAATTCTTGCAATCCCCATTTACAAAATTTACACCCCCTCCCATAAATGTTGTAATAGCGTAGTAACTTTAAAATTCCGCAATTTATCGCTTTATATACAATTGCTAGTAATTAGGGTTTGTATGGAAAGACTTAAAACCAATAAATAGCAAACCCTAATTCAAGACTAAATCAAGCATGAAAATAATACATTTGCACACAAGCACCCCTAGGGTTATTCCACTTGGTTGCCTTATAAATGGCCATATTACGCATGTGAGGTATCTTAGCAAAAAGAAGCAAAAATACAAGATCATAGACCCTCGATGACGCTATCTAAGTTGCCTTTCAAAATGATCTTAGCCCCTAAAGAAAAATGCTAAGATACCTTGCAACATTGCTAATCATGGTTATACAATGACCCACACCCGTCCCGTTTACATCCAAAGATGGGGTTACTTACCAAATCAATGGTAAGATAACAATGTCAAAGGAAATGAAAATGAACAAGAAAGACTTTTGAGTAGGTAGAATGCTCCTAATTATTTACTCCATTTCAAAAAAAACATCCTTGCTATTTTCAAAATAAACATTTACACTTTCAAAACATCTTATACACTTGAAAACATTTTCAAAAGATCAACATCTTTGTATACATTCTTACGAACGAGAATCATTACAAAGTTTGCCTAAACAATGGCCTCTTTACAAAATACTTTCAAAAACCACACAAAGCACAATTTCAAACAAAATCAAGTGATCTAGCAAGAAACTAAGATCCCATGGAAAACCATGGATGAAAAGGGTGCTAATACCTTCCCTTTTCATAATCTACCCCCCGAACTCAAGAAACAATCTCAAAGGTCTTTCCTGTGCTTTTTCACCTTTCCTTTTGGATAAAAGAAAAGCCGGTGGCGACTCTTGCTAACCGCAACATTTGAGATCAAACATAAAACCCTCAAGTCAGTTCTCCCACCGTATCACAAAAGGTATAACATTTTTTCAAGTGGCCTAGTGAGAACCGAGGGCGTGGCAGAGTTTTCTTAAAAGATTAGAATTCCTTTTCACACTTGGTTGTCCACTCAAAAATTATTCTTCTTTCTCAACACTATGTAAAAAGGCAAGGAGTTTTGGGAAAATTTTGAAATGAATCTATTTAAGGTAGTCAACATACCATTTAATTTATGGGCCTCCTTATTCAATGTCAGAGAGATCATTCAGATCGTTGCCTCACTATTGACTGTAAGTTTCGACTACATGAAATATTAGCTGCAATGATATATGGTGAGAGGAATGTAGTTTGTGATTCTTGGACAAAACAACCCCTTTTTCTATTGATAGAGGCCCTTATGTATAGTGAAATATGTGGGGATTTAGGGGGGAAAACAGTAGAGATTTGAACTGTTTTGGGCCCTGTTTTGATGTTTTATGAGACAGCTTTTTGAAGTATGCATTTTAGTGCAATATTTGGAGTTTTGTAGACTGGTTTTTGTAGCAGTAAAGGTGCAGATTTTTGTCTTATGGGCTGCATTTTGGACTGTTTTGCAGGGCAGATTAGGACAGATATGTTGCATTTCTTTGACAGCAAAATATCACAAAAATGGACTGGTTTGTGTTGAACAAGGTTGGAGAAAAAAAACAGTATTGGGACTGTTTTCTAATACTGTTTTTGGACAGCAAAACACCCAAGAATTGGACTGTTATTATATTTAAACAGTGCTGGAAAAAAAAGGGAAGCAATGGGGATTCTATTTGAGAAAGAAATAATAGCTTGATTTCATGTACAAACTTTAATTTCTTTTATAACTTTGTAACAATAATCCAAATAAATTTGTAACACAAATGGAATTTGTTCTCCAATATAATTCCTTCAATTCTTTTGTAAAATCACGAACAACTTTGAATCTTCGATTGAAATTGAATCTTCATATGTCTTGATAAAAATTCAAGATATTCCATTTGAATTGGGAAAGAATTAAATAATACTTGAATAAATTTGTTGAATGATGAATAAATAATAATGCAAGTCTTAGACTTTAATCTGGCATTTTATAATAGAAATCCAAATAAATCACATGAATTGATTTTGTAATCAAATAGAAATCCTCATGTAATTAAATCTTGTTATGAATGATTACTTGAATCGAATTCCTTTTCTAATATCTCCTTAATAAATGCTTCATGTGTGTTCAAATAACCATAATGTAAATCCACCAAAATAATCATACAAAATAATCTTGAATAAATATTTCATACGATAAATAATTATTCTTGAATGAGATCTCCTGGTAGATCCTTTTTAATTATCACTTGAATTCAAATAAAGAAAATTCCAAGTGTTCTGAATAAATTCTTCTAGAACGGTTTTGAATTTTATCATTCCATTTTGACAAAATTCACTCCGCGTCATGAGAAAACTTGTAGATGACTTTTGGTCGACGTGATCGAAAATGACTGGCATAGCTTGGTTTTCTTGTATTTTAAAGCAATGTGAAACACACATGAACCAAAGGCAGTAAAACTTTGACTGTTCTTTCTGGAGAGAAAAATCAGAGACGCTTGAGACCATCTGTTGGACAGTGTGTGGAAATAAACACACGATTCTCTGAAATTGTTTTTAATGAATCAGCCTTTGAGAACCAACGATCGACCGCATTTCTGTCCCGGGACTCGAAACCCTAATTGATGTGTGACGTACGATGCTCTTCTTTCAGATCTATTTACTACACATGGAATAAAAAAAAACATACACTTCGTGCTTGATTAGTGGTTAGTCATTCATAAGATAAAATGCTCACAACACTCGATAATCTCTACACAGTCAAAGCTTGAAAGCGAAACATTCGAAACCTACCATATTCTGTGACCTTGATGTTTATATAAAAAAATGCAAATGAAGCAGGGATCTTAGTTCAAAAATTGGGGTATGACACTAAGGCCTGAAGAAGCTCAGGACATGCTTGTACAATACTTGAGATTTGTCATTTCACTTTTCTTCAAAAGCAAGTTATAGAGCCATAACCCTATAACTCAGAAGCCTTGAGTGATTTTATGCTCTAATCTTTTCCATACATATTAACAAGTCAATTGCAACACAACACATGTTTTCAGAAGTCCTAAAATACTCCCAAGCATCTTGCTGCACAGAACTGCCAAAACTTGATAGTTTTGAGAAAAAACTCACCATCTCTTTTTCCACTCGTGTGTTTTGAAAACTAATCATCCAAACACCTTCCATACATCATATCAAAGTGATCCAGGCCCTCATTTCCTAACTGCAACTCCTCCATCATCATCCACCATTTTCAAAACTGAAGCTTGCAACTTGACTTGAGTAGGGAGTTCCAGCAATCCTTAAAGCAAAGTAGGAGTTGGAACACATTCAAGGAGGTCCAGGCAAGCTATAGAAATCATCAGGCCATCACAAAGGTTGCTCAAACTCCATACATGACTCCAGCTGCAAGAGGTAAGTTTTCAAACTTCTATCTCTTCATACAGGCATCATTTGAGTTTGATTTGCGAAGATAAAATGTAGATACCATTACCACGAAGTTGTACATATCCATAGTTTACATTTATATCGCCTGAGCTTAGAGAAATTTAGGGTTGAGGTTTTCTGAAATTTTTAGGTTTTCTCATTTGTCTTTGATTGTTAGCTTAAGTTTTTTATATTTTCGGATTCGTGGGAAAAAATGCCATAACTTTCATGTTTGAACTTTTCATTTTTGTTGAGAGATGAAGAAGATACAAGTTCTTTGGCTGGAGGTTGAAGATGAAGTCTTCAGAACACGTTTTGCCTTACATATTTATTGTTTCATTTGTATTAACGGGTGTATAACCACCCCAATGGTAAGGCAGCGCGCTGGTAATCAGTAGGTCATGGGTTCCAGCCTCAGCGCGCGCTGCTTTTTGCTTTTTTCTCTCATTTTTACATTTTTTGCTCTTTCCAGCGCGAATGGGCCTTCCTCCTACTGGGCCTGATTTTTTTTCTAACATTCCTCCCCCCTATTTCATATTTGCACCCTGGCCCAATTTTATTTTATTTCTTCATTTTTTTTATTTTTTTTATTTTCTCAAATATAATTTCTAAATACTAAAAATGATAAAAATGCAAAAAATGATATTTTATATTTTGACTTGTTTTATTTTATTTTTCCATAATTAAATTTTTTTTTTATTCTTCATACTTTATTTATTTATTTAAGTGAATCTTATAAACTTAATTAATATTATATTGTTAATTTATTTTTCTTCGCACCATTAAAATACATTATTTTAATATAAAAAAGGGACTAAAAATATTTTATAATACTACAAATATTTTCAAGATAAAAAATGGCAAAGATAGTATACTTTTCTTAAACTTATTTTCTTTTGATTAATTAATAGAATTAGGGTTTTCTTTTAAAATCTTTTTCTTAATAAATTCAAACTTAATTAACTATTTTCTTTATTTAAATTAGGTTAAGACAAAATCTTTTTTCATGAAAAACCAAAAAAAAATCATTTTTTTTCACATTTTGCATCCTTGTACATTTATTCATTTTTATACTTTGTATTTAAATTCCTTGTATATTCATGCCAATTCAATATGGTTGTAATAGACTAATTAGGTTTAAATTCTTGCAATCCCCATTTACAAATTGTACACCCCCTCCCACAAATATTGTAATAGCGTAGTAACTTTAAAATTCCGCAATTTGTCGCTTTATATACAATTGCTAGTAATTAGGGTTTGTATGGAAAGACTTTAAACCAATAAATAGCAAACCATAATTCAAGACTAAATGAAGCATGAAAATAATACATTTGCACACAAGCACCCCTAGGGTTATTCCACTTAGTTGCCTTATAAATGGCCATATTATGCATGTGAGGTATCTTAGTAAAAACAAGCAAAAATACAAGATCAGATCATAGACCCTCGATGAAGCTATCTAAGTTGCCTTTAAAAATGATATTAGCCCCTAAAGAAAAATGCTAAGATACCTTGCAACATTGCTAATAATGGTTATACGATGACACACACCCGTCCCATTTACATCCAAAGATGGGGTTACTTACCAAATCAATGGTAAGATAACAATGTCAAAGGAAAAGAAAATGAACAAGAAAGACTTTTGAGTAGGTAGAATGCTCCTAATTACTTGCTCCATTTCAAAACAAACATCCTTTCTATTTTCAAAACAAACATTTACACTTTCAAAACATCTTATACACTTAAATTTTTTTTCAAAAGATCAACATCTTTGTATACATTCTTACTAACGAGAATCATTACAAAGTTTGCCTAAACAATGGCCTCTTTACAAAATACTTTCAAAAACCACACAAAGCACAATTTCAAACAAAATCAAGTGATCTAGCAAGTAACTAAGAGACCATGGAAAACCATGGATGAAAAGGGTGCTAATACCTTCCCTTTTCATAATCTACCCCCCGAACTAAAGAAACAATCTCAAAGGTCTTTCTTGTGCTTTTTCACCTTTCCTTTTGGATAAAAGATAAGTAGGTGACGACTCTTGCTAACCGCAACATTTATGATCAAGCGCAAAACCGAGGGCGTGGTGAGAAGTGGCCTAGTGAGAACCGAGGGCGTGGTAGAGTTTTCTTAAAAGATTAGAATTCCTTTTCACACTTGGTTGTCCACTCAAAAATTATTATTCTTTCTCAACACTATGTTAAAAGGCAAGGAGTTTTGGGTAAATTTTGAAATGAATCTATTTAAGGTAGTCAACATACCATTTAATTTATGGGCCTCTTTATTCAATGTCAGAGAGATCATTCAGATCGTTGCCTCACTATTGACTGTAAGTTTCGACTACATGAAATATTAGCTGCAATGATATATGGTGAGAGGAATGTAGTTTGGAACAAAGAGTAGAGAAGTCTTTATGAAGTTTCGACAAACAAAAAGCTAATAAAAGCTTCATTTTGCTAAGTATTAGCGAAAGGTTCGTATGTAAATCATAGATATTTCAAGTTATTTGAAGTATCATTAAGCATATTTCGACAGTCAGGTTTGGCATTTTGAACAAGGAGTTTTCAAATTCAAAAGATTGATCTTATTCAAAGAGACGCATGGAAGCTTAGAGTTCGAAGGCGCTTGCAAATGTTGAACGTGGCAACATATTATTTAGAGATCGTTTAGTCGAAATTAGTATAAATAAGGGTCTTAGTGTTAGGATTCAGTGTGTTCACATCTTTGTACAAAATACTCAAAATTACTCAAAGTATTAGTGTTAGAGAAACGAGTTTGTGAGAATGTACGTATGATGCATCATTTCTATATTTATAGTTATTCAACTTTACTTGAAGTTTTATACATTCCCTTTAAATTGTAGTCGAAAGATCTTTACATTCCAATTTTTATCTTTAAAGCATCACTGTATACGAAGTAACAATTGAAATAATCTTTATCTAAAAGAATGAAGATGTTGTCGAAAGCACTATTTGTTTTAAGAATAAAAGTTTTGAATGAGAACACATGTACTTAGGATCAATTTGGTCGATCTTGCAAGTTACCATTTTTATTCGATTTGGAAGACCATCGGTTGTTTATAAAATTTCATGGTAAATAAATTAGCACACCTGGTGGGACATGTGTTCAATATTTATGTTATTTTTCAATTCCAATAATTTTTTTTTGAAAATCTTCACTATCTTTTTGTATTTTTCTATGTTATATGAGACTTAGGAGTGGTAAATTAGCCACAAACAACAAGGAAATACCCAAAAGAAAGTTCGTTAGAAAAATGGAGAGTCAAGGCCAAACAGGTAATCAAAATTCTCCTAACAATGATGAATTACCACCCCTAGTCACTTCGACAAGGGGAACTACAGTATCTGCGCCTTCTTCTAAGGCCATATCGCCATCAACAAGTTTAACGCCAACGCAATCGAATACTTACACGGACCCTCTTTTAACTTATATAGGCTCTCAGGGTTCACAAGAAACCCCCTTTCTAGGGGGAAATATTTTTCATAGGACTCAAGGGCCAACTGGTTTTTCCATGCCTCAAAATGGCCGCAAACAGCCTTATGGCATGCCATTTTCATTTATGCTGGGTTTACACAATTCTACTTCAACATATTCAGATCATGTGATGAACGCCACTTTTCCATTACAAGGCTTTGGATTTGCGGTTAATAACATGGGTTAAAACCTCCAACCACAAATCGAAGGAGTTTCTTCCCAATTACCAAATTTAACAAATCAATTTGCAGCAGTAACTAGACAGCAAATGGACGAGAGTAACCATAAAATGGTCCAAATTCTTGCACAAACAATGAGTACAATCTTTAACCCTTTGATTTAAAACAGTACTCAGGCGAACCAGCAAATTGTTGCGCAAATGACGTGCATCGCTGATTTCTTTGGTGTGCCCCAACCAACAACACATCCTCTGAGGGAGTGGGTTAGGGAAAATCAAGGGGTAATCTTAGAAGAAGACCCAACAATTAACCAAGATCAACAGAATCAAAGAAATGCACCCTAGACGAATGTGTTAAATCAGGGAGGAATGATCGAAATGCCTAGAGTTGTAAATGTCGAAATACCTAGGGTTGAACCTTTTAGGAAAGAACCACAAGTGTTAAGGGAACCAGAACCTAGGGTTAGGATCGTAAATAGAAACCAAAATATTGATGAAATTTTATACCAAGTTCGATAGGACAATATGGCAGCAGACAGCAATCTTGAAGCCATGGTCGAAAGAATTATGGCACGAAATGGTGTAAATGTAGGCCTTACTAGGCCAAATTACACTTCTCCCTTATCTAAATATATTTTACATATTGAATTGCCCAGGGGTTGGAAATTCCCAAAGTTCACAATGTTCTCTGGCGACACCAACGAATCAACTGTCGAACACATAGCCAGGTATCTTACTGAGGCTGGGGACATAGCGAACAATGAAAACCTAAGGATAAAATATTTTCCTAGTTCACTAACCAAAAATTATTTCACATGGTTTACTACCCTTACAGCAAATTCTATCCAAGATAGGACGCTTTAGAAAGGCTATTTCATGAACAATTTTATGCAGGTCAATCGAAGATAAAACTTAGAAAATTGGCCAGCATTAAGCACAAGTTTAGTGAGCCAATTGATGATTATATTAACAAATTCCTCCTATTAAAGGCAAGATGTTTCACCCAAGTATAGGAACATGAATTAGTTCAGATGGCTGCAAGAGGATTAGATTTCTCCGTCAGAAAGAAATTGGATCCCCATTACTTAAGGGATATGCCCAATTGGTAGATAGGGTTCGACAAGTGGGCGTTTGAAGGTCAAAAAGGCCAGAGAGAACAAGAGCCATCGAAAGGAAAGAGTGGAATATGTCGAATTAGAGGAAGACGAACAAGAAACCTATATTGAACTCCGCGACTTCGAAGAAGTCGAAGTCGATTTGGCTGAGTTAAAACAGGGACCACCATATCCTTGTAAAGTCCTGCCTCATTCGAATGGAAAAAATCCTGTCGATCCTGAAAAGAATGATGAATTCCCAAAAAAGACATATACCTTCGACGTCACAAAATGTGACAAAATATTTGATTTATTAGTAAAAGATGGTCAAATAATAGTAGCACCTGGTGCTAAAATTCCTCTGTTAGATTAACGGAAGAAAAGAGGTTTTTGTAAATATCATAATTTTTTAGGGCCTAAAACCTCACAATGTTTCCTTTTCAGGGATCTAATTCAAAATGCCATCAAGGAAGGAAGGTTGAAGTTTTGTGACAAAACCAAGCCATAGATGAAGGTCGATGTAAATCCTTTAAATAGGGCAGAAACTAACTATGCCGAACCAGTTTCAATCAACATGGTGGAGATCATTGACAAAGTTGATCCAAATTCTAAAGAAATAGAGGTTGCTGAGGGCCTCTTCAACGAGCAATGTGTCAACCAGACAGTTGAAAGTCTAATGAACCAGAGGTTCAAAGGCAACATTATTGAATATGTTGCTCCAAATGTTGAAATGTTGAAGACCATTGAAGATCTCAGAGTTAAGTTTGAGAAGATTAGGATTACTGAGGGTCCTAATGTCGAAGTCAACATGGTATACTTAAGCCAACCGGCCCCAGAAATAGAAGAAGTCGAAAGGCGTCTCCAAAAAGAAGATGCCCTGTTGAACAAAACCTATGTGAAAGATGGAGAAAGTTTGTTAGACTATTTAGCTCGTTGCCACAAAAATAACTTAGAAGGATTGATTTGCCCAAGTTGCAACATCATTTATGATCGAAAAGCAGCAGAAGTTTATCAACGAACCCAACAGGCTCGAACTGGGGGCGGGTGGAGGAAAGATGTTCTGATGGAGATGCTCTACCCAAAATCTAGAGAAAGTTTGCTAGGCTTTCTTGACCATTGCCATAAAATGCAATCATAATGCTTAATGTGTCTTAGTTGCAGTTTTTTCTATGATCGAAAGCCTCAGAAGAGTACGAATGAGTCCATCATGCCTGAACTATAAGTAATTGGAGAAGCCAACATAGCAGTTTCACTTTGGACAAAAGGGGAGTTCCAAGAAGGTCTGATAGCCCACATCCTAAAGCAAATCTAAGGGTTACCTTCAAACTCCCAGCAAATATCCCTACTGATAAATGGACTAAGCCAAATGAAAATAGAAGAGCAGGACATGGAAAATGGAAGAGTTTTGAGCTAGGAAGAGGAACATAAATTTCTTACAGAAAAGAGTTCCATATATCAAGACAACAAACATCTAGATCTGATAAGTATAAAGGAAAAAATCCAATGACCAGGACCCAGTGGCGTAGGCACCGAAGGATTAAGAAGGCTCACAAATAACTAGCGGAGAAGGAAATAGGGGAATCAAACACCAATCAGTGTATCCCAACAAATATTGCTGAAAAGAAACAACCTGTCGCAAGAAAAAAAATTCCCCGAAGAAGGAGATAATCAGAGAAAAAGACCAAAGATATTTAACCAATAATGATGACAAATGATTTCGAATCAGAAGGCGAGTCTCCATTTAATGTCAATTGCAATGTAGTGTTTATACTTCCACATGAATATGATCAAGTGATGGAAGTGGAGGATTTTGGAGAAGTGGATGAGATCGACATGGCTAGGCACAAACATGTGTGTTACTATATCATGAACAATGGCGTTGTGGAGGAGCAAAATGATTTTTTCGAGCATCCTGATTAGTCAATGAAGAATAACCTTAAGCCTCTATTTATAAGAGGTAAGATGGAAGGAGTTGGGAGTAAAATAAACAAAAACCAGTCTAAATCTTCAGGTTCAAGAAGAATGAATAGGGGTAGCTATTGTACCCCAAAATTTTCCCTCTCATGTTTCCCAAGGTTTTCTCTTACGTGGGTGGCTACAAACACTTGCTTGAAGAAAATGAAATTTTTTGAATGATGGTCATGTGTATTTCGATTGGCATCTGAATAAAGTATACTTCGAATGCATGTCAACAAAATATCCTTTGATTGGTAGGTGAACAAAAGGGTCTTCGATTAGGTGTCTGAGACCTTTCGAGCGATATTTGTCTCACAAGCTTCGATTGGGCACCTACAACCCTTCGATCAAGCATTAGCCCACCAGCTTTGATTGAGCGTTAGGTCCCCTTCCAGCAATCCTTGGTCCAAGTTTTATTTAGGCATATGCCCCCCTGCAAGTTTGTTTCGATTCACCAACAATAACCCCATACACGTGTGCTTCGATTCACCAGCAGTGGACTTCTGTGTACAAGCTTCGATTGGGCTCTAAGTCTCCTTTGATCAAGCTTAGTTCATAAAGCTTCCACAAGTCCAAGGCCCCTTCAACTTGCCTCTATGTTTACTTTCAACCCACAAGAAAAAAACTTCCTTTGTGCTTGCTTTCAATGCACAAGGGAAAGGCCCCTCAACTTGCCAGCACACCAGGGAAAAGGCCCATTTGAAGGACATGTAAATGATCCATTCGAAGAAGCATTCAAAGTCTCATTCAAAGGACACAATGTTTTCTAAAAAGGGGTCTGGTCAAAGGATGGATCTAGTTGGTCAAAACGAAAGAGAGATATGCAACGATGCATGTTGGCCCAAAATCCTACATATTGCCATACTCAAGCTTCCTGCATAAACACATTCATGCCAAAGGAAGCTTCCATTGGCCAGAAAAGAGATTTCATTTGGGCTAGCTGAGTAGGGGATCAATCGAAGAGACCATAATGATGAGAATTGGAGTCATTCGAAGGAAGTAACTCAGATTCAATCGAAGGGCAGGACTTGAGCCATTCGAAGGAAGTAACTCAAGGCCGATCGAAGAGCAAGGCTTGGGGCCGTTCGAAGGAAGTAACTCAAAATCAATCAAAGGGAAAGACTTGAGGGCATTCAAAGGTGAAACATGTTCAGGTTCACTCAACATTTAAAAATGGCATGAAAATTCTCTAAATGGCAATATTTAAATTGGCACGATTTTATTTTCAAAGCCGTGTTTAATGGCTAGTCTTTAAGGACATGTTTCTTTCCCCATTTTCTTGTCTCCTCCCACTCCTATAAATACAAGCCAACAAACAGAGACTACAGAGGTACGTACTCACGAGATACATACACCCAGAAACTACATGCATACTGCCTCAAACACGTACGACCTGTCTCAGAGCAAAATCCTAAGTTATCTAAAAATTCCAAAGCAAGAGGGCACGAGGAGACTCCCATCTCCAACCATTTCTGGTAAAATCCAAGTCATCCCACGTTTAGATCGAAATACCTCCAGTTGGTAAAAAATTTATTCCCATTCAATCTATAATGTAAACTCATTGGATTGCATATTCATGTTATTCATGTTGTTTGTGAATGATTTAATATGATATATGTAAGTTGCAGCGTCCAGATGTTAGGATACCATTGTTAGGGGCCTTCAAAACAGATTACTTTCGAAACTCAAGGTACAGACCGTCATAGATCGAAACAATCCCATATTTGAGCTCAGGGGACGAGTTCGATTGTGATAGGTTTTCGATAGATGTTGAAACTAAGAAATTTGCAGGATCCAGTGTTGGTTTCATTTATTTCGATTGAACAGCTAGCTCGAATGATGACAAAACGCACGTGTTGGGAAGAGGACTGGGGTTCGACTCCCCAGTCAGGCATTTTCATTTTTTCTAATGTTTAGTTTACAGATCTAATGTTTACAAGCCAAATATACTTACCATGCACCTTCAGATCTGTACTGTCAGATGTTAGCGTGGCCAAATCTAACGCCCTCATGCGCAGACTACCATGTGCCCCCAAAATCTCTCCTCACTGAATCCAGCGCTGGTGAAATGGGGCTGGATCTATTTGTTCAGTTCATACACCCCCCTCCCCCCATTTGCTTATAACATCTGGCCCAATTGTTTTTTTTATTTTATTTGTTTATTTGTTTACTTTCTTTTAATCATTTTTTTAGGATAATATAAATCAAAAAGAACAATAATAATAGACTTAGGTTTTCTTAAATTAATTTAAATTTTGTAAATTAATTAACTTAATTATTTTGACTTGTTTTAATTGATTTAAAATCAATTAGACATAGGTTTTTTAATTTAAATATTTTCTTAACAAAAATACAAAAAATATTAGAAATAGTTTTATTTTATTTATTTAATTAATTAGGATTAAACTTAGTCTTTCTCATTTAATTTAATTTAATTATTTTCTTAAAATAAACAAAAACCAAAAAGATTTTCTTATTTTACTTAGCAATTTTTTGTAGGGTTTTAGACGTTATTTTAAATTTGCGCGCGTTATTTTATGCTCACATTTTTACTAATGTATCTGTTGACAGAATGTAATAGATAATTATTAGGGCTCTTTACCGCTTTATTTTTCCCAATTTTTTTTGGATATGTAAATACCCCCTCCCCGAAGCATTGTAATAGCGTAAGATTTATGATTCACACACTTTAAATTTTTGCGAGATATTAATTGTTAGTAACTAGGTGTGTATGGAAAGACTGAAAGCAGAATGCTAGCAAACCTAATAACAAAGATAAATGAACTGAACTGAATCACTTGCAGTATACACCTCTAAGGTATGTCCACTTTGGTTGCATTTTGGAAAGTAAAACAGTCATGTACCTCGAAAGTGGGGACGCTTTATCAAAGACCCATAAATCAAAAGATCATAGTCCCTAGATGACCTTACAGTGTTGCCTTTCGGTAAATGATTTAGCCCGTTAAACGAAATTGCTAAAGCGTGTCCATATGTTGCCTTTATGATTGTACGTCCCTTCGAATGTCCCTTAAACATCCAACGATAGAGCTACCTACTCACTAATAGTAGGATAGCATTGTCTAAATAATAGGAGGAAAAGAACAAACCTTTTTGAGTGTAAGTAGAAAGTTCCTAGATGCTTGCTCAAAATAAACTTTTGCACCTACACAAAAACATTTCAAAAACACTTTCAAAAACATTCGCTTTATCAACACTCTTGAGGACTGATACAAGAGTTATCATAAAGAGAATCGCTGCACTAAGGCATTTTCAAATACTTTTCAAAAACACAAATCACAAGGTACTAAAAAATGAGCTAAGCATCTAAGAGCATATAGATAACTACAGATTGAAAGGGTGCTAACACCTTCCCTTTCTATAATCTACCCCCTTACTCATAAAATTCTCGAAAAGGTATTTTTCTGTTCTTTTCACCCTTTCCTTAGTTGGATAAAAGAAAAGTCGGTGGCGACTCTTGCTTACCGCAACATTTGCAAACACAAACACAAAACTAGCATAACAGTAGGTTCTGCCACCGTATCACAGTGGGGCAACAGTAAATTTGATGCCTCAATTCATGTTAAAAAGAATTGGTATGATCGACACAGACATTAAGCAATACAACATGGTGATGTATAACTATGAAGGGAATATAGGCCATACATTGGGTGTGGTACAACTAGATCTCACTGTGGGTTCGATCACCAGGCCTACTATATTTATGGTGATCAAGGAAAAAACAAATTATAACATGCTATTAGGTCGAGAGTGGATCCATGGCATATGAGCAGTACCCTCTTTGATGCACCAAATAATAATAATTTGGAGGGAAGATGGGATAGTTGAAAATGTTGAAGTATATCAGAGTTACTACATGGAAGAAATTAACCATGTAGATAAAAGAAACTTTGATAAAAACTTGGCCAACATAGGGGCCATGTAACCCAACTGGTGAAGCCTACTCACCCAACATAAATGCCCTATATTTCTTAACTTTACACCCAACTCATGGGTTCCAATGGGACAGAGAAATAATGGGAGAAGAAAATAAAGTGGAAGGCGTTCCAGGATTACGGCTAACTGGTTTGACTGATGAAGACGTTGACCATGTCTGGGTCAAATTTTTTAGAAATATTTTGACTTATCTAGCCAAAAATAAATTAAGAGCGGCTTTAGAGGCCGAAGTAAAACATATGGTTGTCGAAGCCAAAGATGAAGTTGTTCATGCGAAGGGGCCTGAGGTGCACTTCAAACCAAAAAACCCATACGAAGAAGCGCCTTTCGAAGGGAAATACCAGAGGCTAGATTCAATCTATGATGAAGAGCCTTTGGGATTTGAGAAAGATCATGTAGCCCCAAATGCAAAGATGAGGGTGCAAGATCCACTCAAAGAAATTGATCTAGGTGATGGGTCCATCAAAAGACCCATGTACATTAGTGCTAAGCAAAGCCCATGGGTAAAAGCAAAATCAATCCAATTACTAAAAGAATACAAGGATTGTTTTTCTTGGGACTACGACAAAATGTATAGTTTAAGTAGAGATCTGGTCGAACTAAAACTTCCTATCAAGGATGGCAAGAAGCCCATCAAGCAGGCTCCCAGGAGGTTCGCGCCAGAAGTGTTCTCAAAGATTAAGGAAGAGATCGAAAGACTCCTTTGTTACAAGTTCATTCGGGAAACATGGTATGTCGAATGGATTGCAAACATAGTTCCTGTTATTAAGAAAAATTGGGATTTTAGGGTTTGTGAAGATTTTTGAAATTTGAATGCAGCAACCCCAAAGACGAATATCCAATGCTTGTGGCAAAAATGCTAATTGATTAACCGTAGGTTTTAAGTATCTTAGTATGCTTGATGGGTATTTTAGATATATAAGATTTTTAATGCTGAAGAAGATGTACCCAAATTAAATTTTCGATGCCCTAGGCACCTATGAATGGGTGGTCATACCTTTTGGCTTAAAAAATGATGGAGCAACTTAACAAAGGGAAATGAACTCAATATTCCATGATTTCATCGAAACATTTATAAAGGTTTATATTGATGACATAATAATAAAATATGTGTCAGAAGAAAGTCACATGGATCACCTTTTCCAATCATTAGAAAGAATGAGGAAACATGCCTTGAAGATGAATCCCCTCAAATGCGTTTTGTTTTGTGTAGGATGGAGATTTCTTGGGCTTTGTGGTCCACGAGAAGGGTATATAGCTTAACCAAAATAAAGTGAATGCCATTATAGAGACTAAAGTGCAAACAACAAAGAAACAATTTCAATCAATGCTTGGGAAGATAAACTTCTTAAGACGATTCATTTCAAACTTGAGTGGGCGTACTCAGGCTTTCTCTCCTATTCTGCTCTTGAAACAAGAAGAATTTGAATGGAAACAAGAGCATCGAGAAGCGTTTGACAAGATCAAGAAATACCTTGTCAACCCTCTTATAATACTACCTCCTTGTAGAAATAAGTGTATGAGATTGTATATTTTTGTGTCTGATGTAACTATGGGTAGTATGCTTGCACAGGAGGACAATAATGTTTTCTAAAAGAGCCATTTATTACCTCAGCCGAGTATTAAACGACACAAAAACTAGATATAGTACTACAGAAAAATTATGTATTTTCCTGTACTTATCTTGTTCCAAACTAAAATATTATATAAAACTTGTTGATGTGTATGTTTCTTCTCATTTGGATGTCATTAAACATATGCTTTCTAAGCTAATTTTGCCCAGTCGAATTGGAAAATGGTCACTTTCCTTAACTGAGTATTCCTTCACTTTCTTACCTTTAAGAGTTATGAAAGGGAAAGTGGGTTCTGATTTTATAGTTGACCATGCAAGGGTCGAAGTTCCCCAAGATTATATGGAATTAGAACCTTGGAAACTATTTTTCGATGGTTTGACTCACAAAGAAGGAACTGGTGTTGGAATCTTGATTATTTCTCCTAATAAAATTCTAACCAAGTTCAAGTACAAAATCAAAGGTCCTCCTTGTTCGAATAATGAATCTGAATATGAAGCTTTGATAGTAGGACTTGAAGCTTTATTGGATTTGGGGGTAACTAGAGTCGAAATAAGAGGTGATTCTGAATTGGTGATCAAACAAATAACCAAGGAGTACAAGTGTATAAAAGAAAATTTGATAATTTACTTTGTGGTAGAAAATAGATTGCTTCGAAAATTTGAGTATGTTAATATCAAGCATATTCCTAGAGTGAAGAACCAAGAAGTGAACGAATTGGCCCAGATTGCTTCAGGATACAAAGTGCTAGCTATGAAATTGTCTCCAACTGATTTAAAAAAATACAAGTTTGGGATATAAAAATGAAGTACATTTCAAAGTAATGGCTATACTCTATAGATAACTCAGCAGATACATATTGGAGAAGCCCAATAATAGCCTACCTAAAATACATTACAACAGATGTAGAAAGGAAATTTAAGTATCATGCACTAAGCTATATTTTAATAGGTAACGAATTATTTAAGAAAGAGTCATACTCAAATATTTAGGAGAAAGTAAAGCATACTTGGAGTTATCGAATATGCATAGTGGGGAATGTAGAGCACGTCAGGAAGGTCATAAGATGAAATGGCTCTTGTTCTATTATGGCATGTATTTGCCATCCATGTTAAGAGATTGCATAGAATTCAACAAGGGATTCCAAGACTGTCAAGTTCATGTAGGTATTCAATAAGCTCTTACAAGCGACTTTAATTCGATTATTAAACCTTGGACTTTTAGAGGATGTGCCTTAGACTTGGTTGGAGAAATTTGACCAGCTTCATCCAAAGGCCAGAGATACATCCTAGTAGGGATTGATTATTTTACAAAATGGATTGAAGAAATATCTTTGGTAAATATGGATCAAGAGAGTATTATCGAATTTATCCAAATGCATATAATTTATAGATTTGGAATCCTAGAAAAAATAACAACGGATCAAGGATTAGTTTTTACTGGTCGAAAGATGCATGAGCTCTCTAAGGAAATGGAATTCAAAATATTGACTTCTACTCTCTATTATGCTCAGGCGAATGGACAAGTCGAAGCGGCAAACAAAGTAATTATTGGTTTAATAAAAATACATGTAGTGATAAAACCAAATAATTGACATAAGAACCTGGGTCGAGCTTTCTGGGCTTGCCAAACACCGCCAAAAGAAGCAACAAACATAACTCCATTTCATTTGACATTTGGGCATGATGCAGTTCTATCAGTGGAGATATATTTACAGTCAGTAAGAATTCAGAGGCAGAATGAAATTCCTTCTGACTATTATTGGGAAATGAGGATGAACAAACTAGTTGATCTGGATGAAGAAAGGTTGTATGCCTTAGATGTCCTGAGAAGAAAAAAAGAAAGGATATCTAGAGCATACAATAAAAGAGTCATGGAAAAGTTTTTTCGAATGATGATTTGGTGTGGAGAGTAATATTGTCCATGGATCGAAAGAATAAGTTGTTAGGAAAATTATATCCACATTGGGAAGGACCTTTTCAAATTATCCAAACATTCACAAATAATGCCTATGAAATAGAAAAATTGGCAGAAGATCGAAAGATTTTGAAGATAAATGGCAAGTACTTAAATAGATATAAACATATTCTTCAAGAACTAAAGATTTCGACATAATAGTGAAAACAAATGAAATAAAATATGAAATGGTGTCATAAAAAGCCAAAAATGGCGTTATCTGAAAATTATATAAATTGAACAAAATACAAACAACAATACATCAAAGTTGTCAAAATGATTAGAAAGGCAAGTTAGCCTTCATTTTGTCATACTTAGTCTTTGCTAGTTTCAGCCTACAGTCGATAGATGATTTACTAGCATGAAGGGTAAATATCTCATCTTCATGTTTCTTGGCTACATCCACATATTTCACACTTTGAGAAATTTCATGTTCCATTTCAGTGTGATCCACCTGCTTAATAGCCTTTTGGCGCATTTCCGTCTGGGAAATCTTTTTTGTAAACTCCTTGATTTTTTCTTTCCACAAGGAAATAGAACGAATATTGGTGTCAAATCTTCTTTGGCATTGTTAAATTCTTTTCCAAGTCTCTTAGCCTTGTTCTTTGAGTCAAGAGCCTTCTACCAATCATTTTTCTTGTAGAATTTGTTTTTTTTGAAGCTTTTAGGTCACGTCTCGTTCCCTAAGGAAACCTGCACTGATTGTGTTGATTAATGTAGACACATCCATTAGATTTTCAGTAATCTCAGTAGGGCATATGACTATGTCGATTTGGTTTATCAACTTCTAGAGTACACCACTTGCAGTAGCATTATCCTTCAAGACTTCAAACAAATCAGCTTCAAAGACTTTCTCTTAGATCTTCTGGAGAAGTTTCTCATTAGTTTCAGCTCGAGAACTCCCACTCAAAGTTGCAGTTAGACTGGGGCAAGTCTTTTGAGAAAATTTTACCCTTTTCACCATCATTAGCCTTACATATTCAAGAGGCTTATATTTCTTCAATGCATCCAGTGTTTCTTGAGACAGTTCTGGTGAAGCATTATGTTGGGTTTGTTGGGTTTGCAGAAGTCATGTTGTTTTGGGAGCTAGCTTGGGTTTGAGGATCTTTGTCTTCTACCCCTTGGTTTTCTTTTTCATCTTCTTATTTTTCTTTTTCTTCTTCTTCTTCTTCTTCTTCTTCTTCTATTTCTACATCTTCAGCAAAGAACGATGTTATTTCATCATCAGTAAGAGGTTTGTCACCATCAGAAAGATCATCAGAAAATTTAATCTTTTTGGGTGAAGAGTCGATAGGGATGTCAATTTTTTCCTCTTAGTTATCACTAGCCCTCTTAGTGCCTTGATGTACCTTTGGGTTGTTCTCAGTTTGAGGAATGTCTCCTTTTTTGGATTGAACATTTGCGTCAAGTTTGTTGATTGCAGATGAAGACCCTTTGTTGAATGGTTTATCACTTGACAAAGGATGGTACAAAGCAGCACCGCTATCGGGAAAAGTGTTGTTCTTATTTGGAGATTTAGTGGGAGTTGGTTGATTTTCCTGTAAGATAAAAAGAATGTTAGTTCGAATAAAGAATCATGTGGATCAAATAATAATAATAAGTAAAATTTACACCTTTTGTCCATCAAGAATTGAGTTGTCACTTTCGACCCGCTCTAAGACCGCGCCTCCAGATGCTTGGGACGTGCTTTTTTCTTTGGGCTTTGGGGGAAGTATAGTGAGTTCAGGCTTCTATTTTGTTGGCTGTGAAGAAGTTGTATTAGAAGTCTGTGTCTTCTTCTTCTTCTTTGAATTTTTGGTTTGTAGAGGAGTGGGAGGAGCGTCTTCATCATCTTCGATTTCTGCTAGAGTGTCATGAGTAGACTTTCTTTTGTGTGAAGATTTTGGAGGTAATTGACTAGCCTGAAAGAATAATATTGTTAGAAGAAGTAGTATAATACAAAAGGCATGCAATATTTTGAGTCATATCTTTGATGCTTTCAATTTCTTGGTGTCTAGAGTAGTGCTTTTTGTTGAGGAATTGATTGGTTTGGAGGCTGCAGTTGAAATTATATTCGAATTTGGTTGTTCCTTCTTGGTGTTTTCTTTTTGATGGCTAAAATAATGTACATTGACAACAGTGGTTGGTTAGTACCAAGTATGAGGGAAATAACAATGGAGTAAATCGAAAGGACTAGGGAAATCCTTTGGTTACATACCTTCACCTGTCGAAGAAAGAATGGAGATAGATGACAAGTCATAGTGAAGGAAACCTTTGAAATTGTTCAAGGTGTACTTAGTAGAAACACTCGGTTAACATGTTTTTGAGAATCTTGTTTTAAAAAGTTAAGATAATTACCATAAATGAACCAGTTTTGGTAATGAGGATAGAAAGCCAGGGCAAAATAAGCATTGGGCAAGTTTGGAAATTTTGATGGTTAAAGTTTGAAAGCTAAGTCATATTTATGTTCATATTTGACACAAGTAGGAATGTTTAAATGAGGAAGAATTTTAGTGAATTTCTCTTTTAAAGTTTATGATGCATTAAAAGTGGTTCGACTAAGATTGGTTGGATCATAGACAGTTTCAAAGTATTTTTGAACGCCTAGATTTCCTTGATGTGCGTGTATTTACCTTTGTGGCTCAGATCCTGCATAGATACAAAAGCTTTCGTCAGATGTTCGCTGAGAAAAATTGTGTCGAACATGTTTTTGAATAAAAGTCTTTCCACCAAATGTCAAAGCCCTTCGAGCAGTATAAAGATGAGCAAAAGGGAACACGATTAAATTCTGAAAATTGATGTGATGAGCCATGTGTTCTTCCCAGTCTGAAAGAGAAAACTCTATTCTTGTTGTGAAAAGTTCACATTTTCTTCCAAATATAGGCTCGGGGATTAGTTGGCAAAGCCCAAATTGTTGAGACACAAAATTTGGTTGATAAGCAAGCATACATATGTTACTCTTTACAGGCATAATTCTTGAGACAATTAACCTAGAGAGTAAAAAGGCTCTCTAAACATTAACAATATTTATGTCTTCAGGCGAAATGTCAAAAAGAGATCTTGTAAACCATTCAGGGCCATGAGTCCTATTGGCAAAAGGAGCTTTCGAAGGACTAAAAATATGACGTTTTGAAAACATCATGACGTACTTAGTGAAATAATTCCCAAAGTTATTTCCATCATCCTTAGGAGTCAGTCGAAGCAGTTTTGTTCCCTCGACAGACTGGTTTTGGATTTTAGGATCTTCGTTGTTCACTATGCCAGAAGTATTGAGGGATGGTTCAAATGTTGCATTAAGCCATAATTGGAGCATCCATTATGGACCAACTAGCAATAAGTTTGTGCCTGCCTTGTATTCTTTCAGTTTGGAAGTGGCAGATGATCGCGACTTGATGAGTCTGTCGGGTGTAGTGACTGCAAGTGCACAGTCTATCGCGTAGTTTTAAAAGATATTGAACCCACAAGGACTGGTGGTTGAACTACTATTATCTTAGGGTCACTGTATAAAGCTAAGGCTAATTATAAAATTTGGGTGTTTGGGTTTAATTGTGAATTAACTAAAATCTAATAATTAATAACGGGACATCGATATGTACTTTGTCAACTCCATGGATTCAATAAGTCATTGGCATTTGTTTTCAGTATTAAAATATTGTTTTAGTGGAAACTATTCACTTAAAAACCCTCGTCTCACACTTTCGTTCTATCGATTTAGATCATATTATTAAACTCAAATGAGCGCTCTCACTGTTTCATTTAAAACTCAAAAGTATTTTTTTAAAACCGATAGACTCCAATTAATTTTAAAGCGCTCTCGTTGTTTTTAAAATTAATGTTTAATAACCACTATCTGGTTAAAACCTCAAACTCTCGCTCTGTTGATTTTAACCTTAGATTGTCTTTTACTCTCGTACAAAAACAATCAAATATCCAAATTGGAAATTAAAACCATAAAAGTGCTTTTGTAAAATATTAATGTCAATTATTACCGGATACCTTTGGTTTAAGATTTACATATTGGCATCGGGGAATTTAGACAGACATAATTTTATTGCAGGATAACATAAAATTAAAACAAAAATTTAATAACACATGCATGGTAAGAATAAATAAATTTTACTTAAAATAGGAACCTGAAATTAAATACTGAAGCAAATAATTTGAGCAGTGCGTATCCTCCACAAACCGGCGGGATTAACTTGTAATGAAATATCTTGAATTAAATAAAAATGGACCTAAACGAATTATGAAAGCTAGGAAGAAAACTAGAGTTGCAGTATTCCTTCGATGTGAAGAAATAATGCTTTAATGGTGCGGGTTTTCTATGCTTACGGGAATTATATGAAACTCGAAAACAAAATACTCAAAACTATGAAACTCGAATAATAAGCGAAAAATTGTAAAACTTGAAAAAGTAGTAATATTGCAGTACTATGAAGAAACAATAAAAATTGGTGCATGTCTGGAACGTAACAATGTTGGAAACTGATTCCCATTTATAGATTTAAAAAGTGAGCAAAAATAGGAGGAATCCCCTTGATCCTCGTTCTTCCATCATGGAGAAATTCCAGCCAACTCTCTTTTCCGTCCGCTTTGTGGAGATAATGTCGTAACAGTTATATGAGCCGTCACGAGCGTCATGCACGTTGTAACATGGGGCACATATCTCGAATTTGTGCCAGTCGGGACATGAAGAATACCAAGGGGCACACTCTTACAACTTGTGACGGGCGACACGCGCCTGTGGCGGGCGGCACGCCTTCTGGTGCAGAATGCTGCTAAATGTTACGTTTCTTCTTCATTTCTCCATTATTTTTCTTCCTTTTCTCATTTATTCCTTGCAAAAGCTAAGTACCTGAAATATGCTGCAAATACTACAAATAGAGATAAAGTGTGACATAATAAATGAAGAATCGGTTGTTTTATCTATGTAAATTGGGCGGAAAATGCTATAACTTTTTGTGTTATCAAACTCCCCTAAGCTAGAAACTTTGCTTGTCCTCAAGCAAAATGGTAGTATAAAAATAATAAAGCACAAGTTAAAAGCAAATACATGATACATTTCGATTCATAAGAGGTGGCCAATTCTTTTGCAAAACATAAGCTCAACATAACACAAAATACATTGTAATAACACTAAACGCCCCCCATTGTGCAGACGAGTTATAGTCATGCCATTATAGCTCAACCAAATTCTTTTTGCTAAATTTCACCCGTTTTCATTCTAGAGCAATCACATTAAGCCCTTTATTTTTACACACACATAGTAGAGTATCCAGTTAGTGACTATGATTCGTTTAAGCATGAGGTTCTGGAACATAAATGTCGTAACCTCCTTTAATTCACCCAATTGAAAGTTGAGAGGGATCGGACCATAGTCCACCCTACCAAGTTCATTACCAGACACCTCTGAACCAACCGACAACGAGTTTCTATGTTATATCATGTAGGTTCTGCATCCATTGGATTAAGTGACCAGGTGAAGGTCGCCTAACTTAATTGGTGCATTCCCCATTTTCTTACAGTAAAGCATGTATCTTTTAAATACTCTGGATCATTCACTTATATTCATCAAATCCCTACATAGTTTGTGTTTAAGAAGGTGTTGACTACTAAATAAACTACTCATGGCTACTTTAAAACTAAAGTTTAAGGTTTCGGTATAAAGGGTACTAAAATTGATCTAGCACAATTTGGGGATTTAGAGTGTTACGACGGTATCCATCGTACTTCTGTTTCACTCAAGGTTTCTCATATTTCTTTAAAAAGTCAGCAACATGTATACTCTTGGAATGTGTCGGGTTATGCAAGTAACAAACAAAATTTTTGTTATGGCTCAAGAAAGTGGGGAAATTAGATAATAGCGGAAAAATTGCATAAATGAACTCAAAAGTACATAGATGTTTTTTGATTACAAGGAATACAAATGGGAATGAAAGATCTACTTAGAAAGTAATAAAGAGTTTCTAAACTAAATAACTCCCCTAAGATTGAAACAAGCAATGTCCCAATGATAAAAAAACAAAAACGAAACAGGAAGAGAAACAAAATCGATCTATTCTTGCTCATTATCGCATCCTCTTACTTGCCCTCGTGCTCGGCCACGTGTACCCGGGGGATGAGGCATAGCCACATGGTATATATAATCTTGAAAACCATCCATGAGTACAGTTAAGTCTGCCAATGCCTCGATCAATCTTGCAGCCCGATGCTCATTTCTTTCGTCATATTCCTGCTGCTGAGTTCGTATAACCAGCATAAGTTGCATCATTGCATTTTAATTGTTCTACATAGCTTGCACTCTTTCATCTTGTTGCATGATGGCTTCCATAATGTCATCATTTGAGGCTGGTACTCTTTAGAAGGAGCTTGTTGTTCAGTATCCCTTTGTTCCATTTCTTGCTCCATTTGATCATCTTGGACATTCCCTTAGTCGTTTCGCGCATTATCTCCAGGTGCAGGAGCATTAAGGTCATAAAGCCACTTATCCGTGTTTTTAATATCAGTAAGTGCAATGTTTGGCAAAATGACACTAGGAACTACCTTGTTATGCACCATAAGATTGTACCTACCATCTCCTCTGACCTTAATCAAGTGGTCAGCCCGACAATTGTCGATGTCAATGAAAGTGGGCGGCAGTGGTGGCAGATTTGCAAGCTTGCCTTCATGGCGCGGGCCAAGTTCTATATAGGTGACTACCCGCCAATGCAGAAAGGCGTAGACCCTCTTGCATACAAAGACTGGATATGTGATATAAGGAACGTGCTCGCATTGATCATTTGGTTTAGAGTGAAGGTACAATAGAGGAGGAACAATTCTTTAGAGTTAACCTTGTTGTTATTAATCCTTCCAAAAATAGTGTTGGAGATGACACGACGAAAATACCTGGTAGCGGGATTATGAATGGATGAAGCATAAAGTCCCTCCCAACTGTTTGGTTCCTCATCAGAGAGAGCTTTCCAAAGCTTGAAAGTTATAGATTCCCAATCTTGGTCTAGAGGGATACAATGGTGTACCACCCCTTCACGAGGGAAACGGAAAAATCACTCAGAGTAGATTGACTTATAGAATATTCATCGTTGAACATTATAAAAGTAGTTGAGCCAGATAAGTGTTGGCTTTCATCGCGTGATGGGTTGTATGAGAACAAGCTTAAAAATTCCAAAGCCAGCGACTCATACGTTGGAAGATTTTGTCTGCAGATGAATGCAGAGTTTTGGAGTAACCACCGCACACTATCAAGTAATCCTAATTTTCGCAATAACTCAGTATCAACATATCATGTGGGGACTACGGAGCATTGATAAAATTTGAGATATTGCGCCCTTTGGTGCTCTCCGGCTTCGCCATTTCGAAAATTAATTCCAAAAAGATATGGCTCTGGTCTTGAACTTTTGCGTGCCATTGTTGAAGCAAGGATGGAAGATGGGTAGGAGTTTGTGTGAGAAGTTGGGGGTTTTGGAATGGAAGTGGGTTTGGAGAGTGATTATGTAGAGAAATATAATGAGGGTAATAAGTGGGGATTAATGAATTTTGATGATAATGATAATGGAGGGATTGAAATAGGTGGAGGTTTAATGTAGTTAAAGTGGAGGTTTAAAGAAAATGTGAAGAAGAAGAGTTCGACGAGGGTTTCTGTGATAAAACATAAATGCTTATGTTTCTAACTTCGTTCCGAGGGGCACACTATTATGCCGAACTGGATAAATTTTGTGAAGCGTGTTGGATGTCACACTTGTATGGCGAACAACATGCAACGTAGAATCAGAATAAAAATTTAAAATTTCGTTTCCCAGACTTCCCATATATTTCAAACATTACACTCTTTTTTTTAATACTAGCAAGCATGTTGTACGTGTATATATATATATATATATATATATATATATCTGTGTGTGTGTGTGTGTTGTGTGTGTGTGTGTGTGTATGTGTGTGTGTGTGTGTGTGTGTGTGTGTGTGTGTGTGTGTGTGTGTGTGTGTGTGTGTGTGTGTGTGTGTGTGTGTGTGTGTGTGTGTGAACATGATAATAATAGTGCATTAAAAGAAACGTAATATAATGTAAATTCCACAAGTAAATGAATGAAAAACTGAACAAAAATATAACTGAACTGAAAATAAATAAAAATTGTACTTAAGAAATTGGAATAGCAAATAATGGTAAAAATTGTACTTAAGAAATTGAAATAACAAATAATGTTGCATAATTTTATAAGATTAGAAATGAGCAGTACCAAAAAATAAGAAAATAAAAACTAAAAATAAGCAAAGCAAAAAGAAAAAGACTAAAAGTGGGTTGTCTCCTAATAAGCGCTTTGTTTAAAGTCGTAAGCTCGACATAACATGGTGATTAGTCTAATGAATGGGGTGACTGCGCATATAGACTAAATGTTGTGTAATATTCCTTATTATCAATGCTATGATAATGCTTTAGAAGTTGTCCATTGATGATAAAAGGTTTACTACACATTCCTTTTATTTCTATTGCGCCAGTTTGAAAAACCTTAGTGACTTCGAAGGGACCTGACCATCTAGAGCGAAGTTTTCCAGAAAATAGTTTAAGTCTAGAATTAAATAGGAGAACGATATCTCCTTCATTGAATACTTTTCTAGATATTTGTTTATCGTGCCATTTTTTAGTTCTCTCCTTATAAATCTGAGCATTATCGTAAGCATCTAGTCTAAGTTCTTCTAGTTCGTGGATATATAAGATTCTTTTCTCATATGCGGCAGTGTAATTTAAAGTAAGGGTCTTAATGGCTCAATAAGCTTTATGTTCAATTTCTACCGGAAAATGACATGATTTCCCATAGACTAATTTAAATGGTGTGGTTCCGATTGGAGTTTTGTATGTCGTCCTATATGCCCATTTAATTCCTTTTTGTCTAAGAGGTTGCTACAGTTTTCTCTAAGATTTTCTTAATCTCTCTGTTGGAGACCTCTACTTGCCCACTTGTTTGTGGATGATAAGGTGTTGCGATATGATGTTGGACTCCATACTTTGCTAATAATTTTTCTAAGATTTTGGAAATGAAATGGGAGCCACCGTCACTGATGAAGAGTCTCAGAACACCGAATCTTGGAAAGATTATGTTCTTGAAAATATTGACTACTAATAGTGCATCATTTGTTGGAGAGGCTACAGCCTCGATCCACTTTGAAACATAGTCGACAACAACTAGTATATAGTGTTTTCCAAAGGAAGATGGGAAGGGTCCCATGAAATCAATTCCCCATACGTCAAAGACTTCCACTTCTATAATGCCTTTTTGAGGCATCTCATCGCGTCTAGAGATGTTTCTAGTGCGTTGGCATTGGTTGCAATTTTTAACAGTGATATGGACATCTTTCCACAGATTAGGCCAATAGAGGCCAACTTGTAATATTTTAGCGCAGGTATTTGAAGTACTTGCATGTCCTCCATAGGGAGCAGCATGACAGTGGAAAATTATGTTTTCAATTTCGTTTTTGGGAACACATCGACGGAAAATACCATCGGCGCCTCTCTTGAAAAATAAAGGCTCATCTCAATAATAGTGTTTAAGGTCATGAAAGAATTTCTTCTTTTGTTGATAAGACATATTAGGTGGAAGTACTCCAGCAGCCAAGTAGTTGACAAAATTTGTATACCATGGTAGTATGGTTTTAGTGTAGACTTCTTCCATAATTTGGTTTGTGTTCTTGTCTTCATAAGTTACAGGGTACTCTTGTACTACTCTCCAATTCTAATTGGGCTACAAGTAGTTCATAAGGAAAATCATCATTTATGGGAACATGATCTGGTTTGATGCTTTCTATTCTGGACAGGTGGTCAGCTACTACATTCTCAGTGCCTCTCTTATCTTTGATTTCTAAATAGAATTCTTGTAGAAGTAAGATCCACCTTAGTAATATTAGTTTGACATCTTTCTTACTTAATAGGTACCAGATTGTAGCATGATCAGTATAGATAATTATCCGTGCTCCTACTAAGTAAGAACTAAATTTATCTAAGGAAAACACAACAGCTAACAATTATTTTTTTGTGGGGGCGTAATTTGTTTGTGCATGATTTAGGGTTCTACTCGAGTAGTAAATTGCATGAAGCTTTTTGTCCTTTATTTGTCTTAGAACTGCACCTACAGTAATGGTTCGTTCCAATCAGAAGGTTGCCTAATATGTGCTGAAATTAATGCCTTTTTTTAGTGTTGTAAATGCATCCAAGCATTTGTCGGTGAAAATGAACTCAGCATCTTTCATTAGCAGTTCGGTTAGAGGTTTGGTTATTTTAGAGAAGTCTTTAATGAAATATCGATAAAAACTAGTGTGTCCTAGAAAACTTCTTATTTCTCTAACAGTTTTGGGTGGTTGAAGATTTTCTATTACTCTGATCTTTGCTTTATCTACTTTAATTCCTTTATCGGATACGATGTGCCCTAAGACAATTTCTTGTCGGACCATGAAGTGGCATTTTTCCCAGTTTAGCACAAGGTTTACACTTACGTGCTTTTTTGTACTATTTCAAGGTTTTTATAGACATCCTTCAAAAATTTCTCCATATATGGAGAAGTCATCCATAAAAACTGCCATTATACCAACTAGAAAATCAGAGAAGATGGATGTTGTACCCCAAAATTTTCCCTCTCATTTTTTCCAAGATTTTTTTCTTATATGGGTGGTCACAAGCACTTGATTAAAGGAAAGAATAAATTATTTTGAAGATAAACAAGGAGTCTTCGATTGGAATTTTAACAAAGTCTTTTGATTGGCATGTAAAAGGGTCTTTCGATTGGCATTTGGATAGTCTTCGACTGAGCGCCTAACCCCCTCCAAGCTTGCCTCAAATTTCCAAGCTTTGATTGAAGCCTTGGCCTTTTGCTTGTTTGCTGTATACAAGCTTTAACTAGGCATGTGTTTCCTTTGAAACAACCTCCTTCGATCCAAAAGGGAAAGGCCTCCTGTTAGTGCTTATTCGATTGCACCATTGGCTTTGCATGCTGGCTTGATTCACAATGCAATGGCTACATGCATGCAAGCTTAATTCCTGCTTCGATTGGGCATTTGATTTCTTCAGAGTATGCTTAATTCCTGCTTCGACTAGGAAAATAATTCCTCTTCAGCTTGCCTTCAACGCACAAGGCAAAAGGATTCTTTCGACTTGCCTTTTATGCAAAAGGCAAGAACCCCCTACAAGTGTGTTTTGATTCATCAGGCCAAAAGCCCCTTCACGCTTGCCTCGGATTCACTAAGACAAAGACTTCCTTTGTGCTTGCCTTCAATGCACAAGGACAAGACTCCTCAGCTCAATTTCTGCACTATAGCACAATATGTACCCTTCGAAAGAGCATTCCAAAAGTCCATTCGAAGGACACACATTGGAGAGTTATTCAAAGAAGGTAAAAAGCATGCATGTGACCCCTTCAAAAGAACACACACATTTGGTTCAAAATGAAGAATACACAAAGGGTCCATTCGAAGGACACTTTGATGGGAAACACATACTGTTGTCTAAAAAGGGGGTCTGTTCGAAGGAAGGATCTAGTTGGTAAAAATGAAAGAAAAATATTCAAAGAGGCCTGCTGGCCCAAAAGCTAACATACTTCCAGTTCCAAACCTACATGCACAAGCACATTCATGCCAAAGGAAGCTTCGATTGGCCAAGAAAGAGTTTTCGTTGGGGCTCAATCGAAGAGGCCCCCAAGGATGAGATTTGAGTTATTCGAAGGACACACATAGGTGGTCCATTCAAAGAGGGAACAAAGCATAAATATGAAAGACACTCAAAAAAGTCCTTCGAAGGAGGCAACCAAAGGCCCATTCGAAGGGTACACAAAAAGTCCATTCAAAAAACCCAATCGAAGGAGGTAACTTGAGGCCAATCGAAGGGTAGGGACTGAAGTCATTCAAAGGAGCCAAATGTGTCTAGGTTTATTCAAATTCAAAAAGGGACAAGTTCCTATGACTTTGGCAAATTTACAAAACATCATTCATGGCCTTAAAACACCAACTTAATGGTTGTTTACTCTTTTTCCTTCTTGTCCTCTCCATCCCCTCTATATAAGGAGACCACGTACATACGCACAAGGTGGGGGGATCATAAAAAAAATAAACACTTTTTCCACACTAACACTACCATCCAGACGCTACATCATACACAATACTTGTTACTGGTCGAAGTTGCAGGCTGCCTGCCCATAGAAATGTGTGATCGGTGGGGATAGAACTGACTGTTTTTTAAGCTAGTTCGTGAAATGTCGCGGTAAGCAAGACTCGCCACCGTCTTTTATGTTCTCCAACATGAAAAGGACAAAAGCACAGCAAAATTCCTTTTCGAGATGTTTCTCGGTTTGGGAGGTAGATTTATAGAAAGGGAAGGTGTTAGCACCCTTTTTATCCATGGTTATCCACGGGCTCTTAGGTACTTGCTCACTATGTTTTCAAAAATTGTTTGCTTTTCAAGTGTATGTGGGTTTTGAAAAAGTTTCGTTTTGAAAACTTCTAGGTAACTCTTGTATCAGTCCTCAAGAGTGTATGAAGTATTTGTTTTGAAAACTTTTTGAAAGTGTAGGTGCGAAAAGATGTTCTTGTTTTTTGAAAGATCAAGTACCCAGGAGAAATATACCTACTCTAAGGAATTAGGCTGTGTAAGAGTCCTTTCGACAGTACTATCCCACTATTGAGAAGTAGGTAGCACCGTCGTTGGAGTTATTCGGGTCAATTCGATTATTAGGGACATGTGTGGTCACCAAAGCAATAGTAGGACGCCTTAGCGGTAACCCTAATGTCCTAGATCCTTTTTATCTGAGGCAACCGTTTCGAGGCAACTGGATCTTTAGACAGGAGGGCGACCTCTAAAACACCCTATACTTGACGACCACGTCGAGGCAACCAAGTGAGGCGTACCCTAGGAGTGGCATGTGCAAATGTGTCAATTTTCAGTTATGTTGTCTTTGCATGCATCATTGTGAGCTACGGGTTGATTTTATTTTTCATACAAGTCTTGTCATGCATCGTTAACAGTTAATAATTGCGGAAAGTAAATTGCGGAAAGTTGAATCTACACTATTACAAGGCGTCGGGTATTTACATCGCCAAAAACATAACCCTTTGGAAAATAAATACGAGAAATTAAAGAAAGCGATAAAGTCCTAATTAACTATTACATTCTCTGAGCAGATACATAAATATAACGAATTAAAAATAAATATGCGCGCGAAAGAATTGAATCGGGACGTCTTTAGGGTTTTGACCCTTTTTTGAGAAAAGAAAGAGATTTGGTCTTTTTTGCATTTAATTAAATATTAAACCTAATAACTAATTAATTAATTAATTAAAAGAAAAAGTATTTTTTGTGTTTTTTATATTTTTGATGAAAATAAAAAGAAAAGGTCAAAAGTTAGTAAAAGACCCTAAGTCTAATTTATTTTATTTATTGTAAAAGAAAATTAAAATTAAACCTAATTAAACTAAGTTAATTCATGTTAGTGTTTATTTACAAAATAATAATTAGTAGTGAAATTAATAAATAATAATAATAAAAAATATTTACATTTTAATGGTCTGAATTTATTATGAAAATAATTTGTTAGTTAATAATAATAATAGTAATTAATAATAATAATTAGTAAAAGAAAATAAAAGGAAAAGAAAACAAAGAGAAAAAATATGAAAGAACTAGGGGGTGTTGGGCCCTTAAGAGGTTTTGTTAGCAATTCCAAGGCCCATTAACATCAAGCCTTCGTTGACTTTCTGGATCAAGTGTCTGTTGGTTGACTGAGTGCATGGTGAGGATCATCTTATGACCACTGGATCTGTGATTGTGGACACATTGTGTGCATCAGGATGAGGCGTATGGTGGGACGCTTGGGATAGCCTGCACATAACCATGTTAAGAAAAAATAGAAACAATATTTGGGGGACCTGGGAATCAAACCCAGGTCCCAATGGTTACACGCCAACACACCAACCACTAGGCCATCACGCTGCATTTGATATAATAATAATGAGTAAATATAATATATGAAACAAGTGAATATGCTGTACACAAACATAAAAACACGCGCTCCTTTTGAATCATCCAATGGCATAGTACCACGTCCTCGTCTTCTTCACGAAACCTGCAAAATAATAAACAGATAGCGGGGGTTTTTAACCCCCACAAATTGTAATGAGGAATAATAGCGATTAGCAGCATAGGCCATATAAATATTTCGCGATAGTCTTGTTAGATTCGTCTGGTTCTCAGGATTACAGTCATGGGTCTTAGAGGTTCTGATTTTACTGGGTGTGGGAAGCCCCAATTTAGAAGCTTGGAAAACCTAGAATTCGTCAATGGTGGTTTTCGATTCACTGCATAATAACTCAATTAACCTATGCCAAAAGCTTCCTGTAGATTCAAGCAATGCAAAACAACCAACAAATCATGTTAAATGCGCATGGAATATGAGTTTCGATTATCAAAATAGTAAGCAAACCGTGAATCTGTTGGAGGCGATTTCTTAAACTTTAGCATGTGATTTTGATCCCTACACGTTCCTGGGGACCTCAGCAATGTATTAGAATCAAGAAAACGCTTTGAATCACATTGGAATGTGGAATTCAGTTTTGAGTTTTCTTTGATTTTTTTGGAATTGGTTATGGCTTTTTGCAGCAGCTTTTCACGTGTGCATGATTAGGTTTAGGTTATGCATATATAGTAGAATGAGTTTAGGGTAAATCTTTGACCAAAAATCCATGGAATAAAGTTTTCAATATTTGATTTTCAATCACATCTTTTTGCATCTTTTTGATTGAAAAATCTTGCCAAATTAAGAGATCCTTGTCCCCTTGATGTGTACACGAAATCTCCAGCACATGTAGGTCATATTTGCTTCATGAAAAGATTGCAAAACCACATCTTGATATTTTCCTACAATTAAATGAATTAAATGAATTAATATTGATTAAAAATTCAATTAATTAATAAAAAATAAGAAAATAATTCAATTTAAGCTCAATGGGTCTTTCATAGGCCTTGGACAATGTTTCAAGAAGAAATTTGAGGCCCATTAGCAAAAACAAGGTGTTTTGAGCAAAGTTGACTTTTGCAAATTCACAAAAATTTCCCAACTTCTCCAATGCATATCTTGCTCAATTTTGATCATATGAACATGTTCTTGGACATTTTGGAAAGGTCTTGAAGTCCTATAACCAATGCCTTTGGTTCCATGTCATTTGGATTTACCAATCTCAAGTTATGGTCTTTGACTTAAAGTGCATTTTGTTGACTTTTGAAATTGACCTATAATGTAGAAATTGATAACTTTTTGTGAGAGCATTTCTTGGACTTGGAATGTGAAGATGAGTTGTAGGAAATGTCATCCCCTTCAAAATGAGCATTGGATGGGATTTTTCTGATGAACCATGAGAAAGTTATGCCCTGGTCAAGTTACAGTTGACTTTTCTACTGTCCAAAAATAGTAACTTTTGCATCTTGATGATTTTTGAGCCATTCTTGTGGAATCATGATCAAGACTTGATCAAATGATGATTGTGAGCTCAAAATAAGATGTTGACCAAAAACTCTGACTTTTGACTGTAAAATGACCATTTTACCCCTGCAGTTGATTGTGAAGCAAATGAAGCTTTTGACTGTGCAATTTGACATTGTGAGTCTTGAGACTTGACATGTAGATGCTTGACAATGCATATAGGCCTATAGGACTTTATTGAGCCATTGAAAACCTCAAATTCCTTTGAAGAACCAAAACCCTAATTTTGACTGGCTTAGGAGGCATTTGGACTGTGCAACCCCTGAGAAATCTTGAGCCATTTGAAGATGACTCTTGACAAATCATGAAGAATATGGGAGGGCAAATTTTGGGGTACAACAAAATGTTTTCTTGGCCTATACACGCATCAGCTAGGCGAAAACCTTTCCCACGGGAGGCGTTCCTAAGAAATTTACAAGCCATCTCCATCCAAAATAAAACATCCAATTGGTAATAAACTTTCGATCTTAAACTAATTTTGATTTGTTACATGACATATTAACATTTATAATTCCAGATTAAGGACCTGGGTTCGACACCCAGGTCTGCATTCGTTTTTGTTGCTAACACTTGTTGCAGATTCAGCATAAGTAAGGCCAGTGTCCACAGAATCGAAGGACATGGGCTTGGCATCCAGGTCATGCTCTTTGTTTTGCTACCATATCCTTGCAGACCAGCACACATAGGATCAAAGGACCTGGGTTTGACACCCAGGTCCTGCATCTTTATTTTTCTAATGTTTGTCTTACATATATGAATCGAAAAGCAGATTGCCTCTCCTAAATCAAAAGGAAGCATTTCCTTCCATCGAAACAGGCAACATCCTTCCTAGATCAAAAATCCCATGTTACTCTGAATCGAATGCAGCTTCCCCTCTGGATCAAAAAATCCCCTTTTCTCTCTGATTGAAGGATTCCCTCTTTGTATTTTTTACTTTTGTTTTCATTTCTTCATTGACTTCCTTTTTATTTTAACATTAAAATCAAAATCACAAAAAACATTAGGCTAGTGTTTTATTAATCAAATTTTGTTAATTAACTAATTAATTATTTCAACCTTTTCCTTAATTTAAAATTAAAAAGACTTAAGTTTTATTTTCTTTTATAGATTAAAAACAAACAAAAATATTTTTACACCTTAGGATTTTCAGACGCCTTTTCTACTTCACGCGCATTTATTTATTTTCGCATTTTTTTTCATATTATTGTATTTGCCTACTGGATGTAATATATTAAAACTAGGATGTTTACTGCTTTATCCCCCTCATTATTGGACATGTAATTAATACCCAAATCCCTGTAATAGCATAGGATTTATGTTTCCTCACTTTACATTTCCGCATTTTTAAATTACTTTAAATACTACTGTTAGTAACTAGACTTGTATGGAAAGACTAATAATCAAACGCTAGAAAACTTAACAAAAAGAAAAAAATAACTAAACATAACACACTTGCACATATACACCTCTAGGGTACCCCACTTTAGTTGCCTTTGTAAATAAAACAGTCATGTCCCTCGAAACGGGGACGCTTTAGCAAAGACCCGCAAATCAAAGAAGATCATAGTCCCTCGATGACCCTACAGTTGCCTCTCGGTAAATGATCTAGTCCCTAAACAAAATTGCTAAAGCGTCCCCATAAGTTACCTGCGTAATTGTAACGTCTCTTCGGTTGTCCCTCAAACATCCAATGACAAGACTACCTACTCACTAATAGTAGTATAGAACTGTCTAAAGGATAGGAGGAAAAAAACTACCTTTTTCGAGAACAAAAGTATATAACTATTAAAAGTTTGCTCAAAACACTTTGCACTTACACAAATACTACTTTTCAAAAAAACATTTTCAAAAACATTTTCTTTATCAACACTCTTGAGGACTGATTCCAGAGTTAATAAAAAGCAAATTGTCACACTTAGGCATTTCAAAACATTTTTCAAACATACAAAGCACAAAGTACTTTCAAAATGAGCAAACCTCTAAGAGCCCGTAGATGACTACGGATGGAAAGGTTGCTAACCCCAAAATTTGCCCTCCTAATTTCTTTTATCTTGGGTTAAACTTTTACATTCAGTTGCACATATTCCATTAGGCCACTAACATAGCATGCACTACATTCAAAAGGGAATCTGAGGTTCAAAAGATTAGCAGCTGTGGATTTAGGGTTTATGACTGATTTGAGGTGTGTATGATTGAATAAGATTGATTATTCTGTTTCTTCTTGGTGTACAAGACTGGGGAATTAGGGTTTAGGTTCATGCTCATTTCTAGATTTTTCTCCATCAAGCTATAAGGCTATTATCTTCTACTGAACAACGGGTTGCAGAGTGTTCTTGTCAACAACCTAAGGTTGTGATCTCGCGTACATGGTCTTTGAATTAAGACACCTCATTCCACTATTGTGCCTGTCATATGGTCAAGGTTTCATCAATGCTAGAGGTTTACATAGTTTTCCCTCAAGGATCAAGTGTGTTATCAATTCAGGATGCATGTGATGCTTGGGTTACAGGTCGCTGACTATATCATTGTTGCATTGTGTTCATCTATTCATAAGACAAAAATGTCATGATTCAGGATACCTGTGGGATAAGTCTAGTTGCTTGACGGTCAAGGATTTACGAATGAGTTGCACAAACTATCATTTTATTATTTTTCCAAGAACTTTGGTTTCAAACATGGATTAGAATTCAAACTTGATCCAAAATAAGGCGTGCCCAAAAGTTTATTTCATAAGTTCTTGCAGAAGAAGATGCCAAAATTTCATAAAGTCAATTAATCATAATAGCAGAAAAATGTTGTGTTCGCAACATTTGAGTTTCTTAAAGTGGATAAGGGGTTTGTGCCCAAATGGGCACCAAGTTCAAGATTCATCTTTGTTTCATTCAAATATTTTATTCTCGAGTTCAAAATCATTTGAAAATAGAACAAGTAGAAATTACTTCCATGGCCATTCATATTATTCAAATCATTTGAGTCCAGCCATTCAATTTCAAACTTCAAGTGCTTTTCCATTCACCATGATTATCTTTTCCATTCATCATGATTATCGGTTGTTATATAGAAATTCAAAAGGATGCATTATATTTCAAGAAGATTGTTATAGGATTCAAATTGATGCTTCGTTCATGAGAAATTTCCACTCAAAGTTTTAAGTGAAGAAAAGCATATTCAATATTATCGTTCAAGTGGAAATTCTACTTGTTTCTATACAAAGAAAGTTGTGATATTAATCATATACATGAAAGTTTTCTTCACATGGTACAAGAAAAAATATATAAAGGCTAAAAGTCTTAAACTTATGTCATTTCTAATCCTCCAGCCAATCACCAAGAGTCTAATCATCACCAATTCTTCGAGTTGTGTGTGTGTGAAACGAACCTGCTCCAAGCCCTGTCAGAACACACTTACAGTCTACCAAAGCAGATATTTCTAAAACCCTTTCCAATACTTTGAAAACCTGCATAACCAAAGAATTCACCATATAAAAATAGGAAGAAAATCATGTGTCTAGAAAATGCAATCAGGCTAAGCTAATTGAGCAGCTAAAAGCTAACAAATTTTAACATAGCTTTCTTCGCTTTTTTAACTTCTAACAGATGTTTCAGACTGATGTCCACTATAACAGAATTTCTTTTATCTCAATGTAACAGTACAGGGAAAAGATCAGGAATGTCAGAAGAAATACCAGCCTATCTGTGAAGACAAAAAAATCAGGAATAAGAAGCATGTTGCTTCCAAGCTGGCTGCCAAATATTAAATTGCACATCAAAAAGTTGTATAATCAATTTCTTGGTACGCCAAAGCAGGATATAACCAGGTTGCGCATCAATAACTAAAAAAAAATATTCAAGGTTTAATCAGAATATCAGAAATAATTCAAATTGTTAGCTCAATAAAGAAACAGTAGAAAACTAGAAAGTCTGAGAAGTAGAAGGGGGAAAGCGTGGAAAATCAAAACAAATAAATAACTAACTCATTATAACTCCTAACCAATTCCTAACAACTTTTCAACAGAAAAAGAAAGAGGGGGTGTTGTACCCCAAAATTTGCCCTCTCATTTTTCAAGATTTTTCCTCACAAGACTTCTTGGACTCCAGACAGGATTAGAGTTTGCTCAGCTTAAGACATCTCCTTGCACTGATGACCTGAAATTAGGGTTTAAGTTTGCACAAGGATTTTTGGACCATCAATGCTTCATGTGACTTTCATACACCATCTTGGACCCCTAAGATTGCTCATGACAAGTTTCAATCCTTGAATCACATTTTTGCCCAGTCAATTGGATAGTTGACCTAAAAATCAGCTGTATTGGGGAAAAAGTCAACCATGGCCAATTTACAGTCAAACTTCATAATTTTTTATCCATAACAACATTATAGGCTCCTATGTACCATTTGATCAAGTTTGGATCACAACTCCTCAAGAAATTTGATCAGATCATCAAAAGGGCAAAACGGTCAAAATTAGGGTTTTGACTGAGAAAGGCTAATTTCTAATTTTTGACCTAGCCAATGACCAATTGGGTTAAATCATGATTTAAAGGACTCAATAGAATCATCTTGACCAAATCACATAGTTCAAAAGATCTCAAATGTATAGGATTGACAGATGAATTTTGCAGTCAACTGATCAAAAGTCAACAGTACACTGAAAAGTCAAACTTTGACTTTTTGGTCAAAATAAAGTGCCAAGGGTCATAATTCATCAAGATATGTCAAAATATGAAACTTGTTGATCAAGAAAATAAATTTTTCAAATTAGGGTTTCAATTTAAATTTTTTTCATAACTTAGAAATTTTCTAAGTTATGAAAATTTCTTATTTTTTCCCAACTTTCCACAACTTTTTCACCATGATGCAATTGGATTCAAAGAAAACTTACAACATGAAAGTTGTAGTACTCCATGAAATATACAACTTTTATTCACAATTTTTTTCCAAAAGATGCTTGTATCTCAAGTTATGATTTTGTGAATAGGGGTCCATAAACTTTTTAACTTAGTGAAATTTTGCCCTAGTTTAGGCAGGTTTTTGACCTAACTTCATGGAAACTTTTCACCTAGTTCCAAGAGGTATATCAAGTTACATTTCAAATATGGATTATAGAGCATGTTACAAGCTTTCCAAATGTCCAAGAACTCTCCAAGATCATTTATGGTTAGGGAGAATCGAAGAAGGGAAAATGGTAATTTATTACTTTTGTTCAAGGCATTTTCATAATAGTTCAAGTTGCAAATCTGCCCTAGCATGCTTGTACTTGGCATTACAAGTCCTAATCCTTTATACACTCCATAATTGAATGCTAATTCAGTAGAAAATGGCTTTATTTTGATCTTTGGAGCATTGTACATTGAATTAATCCAAAAATGGCATAAAGTTCATAATACCATTTTGATAAAGCAAGACTTTTACAACTTTGCACTTCTTGAGCCGTGGACCTAATCTTTTGTTGCAAACAAGATCCATAAACATAAGGAAAAGTACACCAACCCTATGCAGCTAGCAAGAAAGCCAGTACAGGCCTTTAGCATTGGTCATGTCAACTTTCTTCAAGAGCAAGCAAACTTGCAAAAGTCAATAGAACTTGTCCATCTGATAAAGGCAAGGCTTAGCATCATTTGAACCAACTTCGGAACCTTGTAACAAGCCAATACACGAATTTCTAACATCCCAAACACTCTCAAACACCAAAATCACATTTTTCTGCCCAAACAGGGCATCATCTGCAGAACCCTTGCCAAATCAATATTGGCTAGTGTGTTTCTCATTTTAAGACTTCAAACACTTTACATATATCCTACCTAAGTTGTTCATGCCCTTGTCTTGCAACTGTGTGCCCTGTTTCAAGCTTCACCATTTTCATTTTGCAAGGTTGCAGGTTGACTCATGCAGGGAGATTCAAGCATCTACAAGGCCAGCTAAGCATTGGAAAAGCTTGAGGGAACTTCAAGGAAGCTCACACGATCTTCAGGCCTCACTCAAAGTTCCCATATTTCCATATCCAAACTCAGCTGAACAAGGTATTTTTCAAATCTCTATCTCCTTATTTAGGCATCCTTAAGCTTAGGTTTGTGAAGCAAAAATGTAGTCCGTAACTTGCTTAAGCTGTACATATGCATAGTTTTCATTTATATTAACTGAGCTAAGAGTATTTGGTTGTTGAACATGCTGAAAAAACTAGGTCAGAAATTAGGGCCACTGAAATTCTCCCTGGTCTTTTAGAGTTAGGTCATGAATTTTATATCACTAGAATCGTGAGATCATAAGCCACCTTTTTTGTGTTATGAGTTTTTGATTTTATGCAAGCATGAGCAAGAATAGGATTTGAAGGCAGAGCGCGCGAAATTGTTTGGCTGGAGGACAGGGATGAAGCCAGCCTGGGCCTGGCCCACTTGGGCTTGTTGTTTCTACTTGTTACACCCCTTGATCCACTATCCACACCCCCTTGCATATTTTGTTTTCTTTTTCATATTTTCTTTGCATTTTTTATATTTATTGCTTTAATTTTTTTTTTGAAACATAAAAAATCCCAAAAATATTTCTTAATTTTTTTGCATTTTTATTTTATTTTTATCTTATTTTTTTGCACAAAATATTGATTAGTTTAAGTAAAATAGAAATTATTTTCTTAAAATAAATTGTAAATACCTTAAAATATTATACATTTTTATTTTTACTATTTAACACATAAAATATTAGTTTTACATATATTTTTAATTTCTAATATTTGTAAATTATTTTATTTATTTTATTTATTTTATTTCTTGTACATAAATGAATAAAATGAATAATGTAAAACATATTTTCTTTTAAAACAAAATTAGGGTTTCCCCTTTCAAAAATAATAAAATAATTTTTTTCTTATTTTTAGGACTTAGATAATTTTATTTTCTCATACATAAAACAATTGCCAAACATTTTTTGCATATTTACATATTATTGCATATTTAAATATTTGTTTATTTATTTATTATACAATAAATTCAATTGGGTTGTAATAGTGAATTAGGGTTTTATTTTGTGCAAATATCCCCATTCAAAACTTGTATCCCCCCTCCCATTATATTGTTGTAATAGTTTAGGTTTACTTTACGCAATTTATCGCATTATATACATGTTTAGTAAATTAGAGTTTGTATGATAAGACAAAAATCAAACAAATAGTATGACCTAATGCAAGACAAAAAAGCATGAAAAATGACAACACATCTCACACAAGCACCACTAGGGTTTCACCCACTTGGTTGCCTTAAAAAACATGGCCATGGTATGCATGCTAGGTATCTTGGCAAAATCAAACAAAACAAAAGATCATAGTCCCTCGATGACGCTAGACAAGGTTGCCTAAAAACAAATGATCTTAGTCCCTCAAAACTTGCTAAAGATACTTGGCAATATTGTTATCATGGTCATACGATGACCCACGCCCGTCCCGTTTAACATCCAAAGATAGGGTTGTTTACCAAAACAATGGTAAAACAACAATATCAAAGGAATAAAAATGTATAAGAAAGACTTTTGAGTAGGTAGATAAGCTTCTAGTTACTTGATCAAACTTGCAAACAATCCTTGCTATTTTCAAACAAACACACACATTTCAAAACATTTTCCAAACAACTTTCAAAACATTGAAACATTTTTCAAAAGACAAACATCTTTGTATACATTCTTACGAACGAGAATCATTACAAAGATTGCCTAAACAAAGGCCTCTTTTCAAAATACTTTCAAAACCACACAAAGCACCATTTCAAACAATTGTCAAAGCAGAGCAAGTGATCTAAAACAAGCAACTAAGAGCCCATGGAAAACCATGGATGAAAATGGTGCTAGCACCGTCCCTTTTCATAATCTACCCCCCCAAACCAAAAACAATCCCAAAGGTCTTTCCTGTGCTTTTTTACCTTTCCTTTAGGATAAAATAAAATTCGTTGGCGACTCTTGCTAAACCGCAACATTTGCAAACACAAACACAAAACCTCAAGACAGTTCTCCCACCGCATCACAAGGGGTGACAAACTGTAACAGAATGATAAGAGGGAAACTCATCTTGGATGGGTGGTGGAATTCATTCTGCAGAATCACCACAAGATTAGAAACAAACTCTCCAACCTCTCTAACCATTCTCTCTTCACCCTCGGATCAATAACATAATCAATTAAATCCTAGGGCTAAGATTGATTCACCTCCAACCGAATTCCTAACTGCTTCATCTATATAAATGACGAAAAATTCTACACAGAGGCGCCACTACTTTTTCCAGTTCACACACATCTTCTTCTTCCATCACCCTCTCTCTCTCTCTCAGAGTTCCATCTTCATCTTCTCCATGCTTCAAACTTCAAACCACAACCTCCATCTTCTTCAATCCACATCACTGAATCGCATAAACCTTCACTTCATTCTCTGTCACTCTCCAGTCCCCCATCTTGATATGTTTCTTCAATTTTCCAATTCTGCATAATCTTTCAAGCACCATCATCTTCCACACCTTCAATCTTTCTACACGGTAACAAATTGAAACAGTAGGAACTCAAAGACCTGGGAATCGCAAAAGAAAGGAAAATAAGGAGATAGACGAAGCATAAGAGGAAAGAAGGGAAGAAAACAGTGATTACCTGGGCTTCGCAAGCTTCATCTCTGGTTTTCTCACCTTCGTCACTATTCAATCACCATCGGAGTGCCTCTGATAGGTAAGTCGTTGCAAACCCTTTATCTCCTTCATCTTCTTACATAGATATTAATACGTATGCTAAGAATAGGTAGTGTGAATGTAAAGCCTCCCTTAAATCTTCTCTAACTATATTCATTGTCGTTCAATTGGATCTTAAAGCCCCTAGGGTTTTCTATTATTTGGTGAAATTTGGGAGGGATAAGTAGAATTGACACGGGCGAATTAAAGATAAGAGTGGAGATATTGAGGATAGTGTTTAAGGGCGGGAACGAAGGAGGAGAAATCACCGCGACTGTGAGAGAAAGGAAGAAAAATTGGGACCGTCGCCCAGAAAACATTAACCTAATTCCCTTAATTTTTTATATATTTTTTAATTATATTAAAATCGCTTTTTTGTGATATTCAGTACAAGTAATGCAAAAGGGATTTGAATCGATATTGGGCTAAGTTGGGTCTTCGTTGAGGCCTATCATTAGAGCCCAGTCTGCATGTTTTTTTTTGTGAATGGGTATCATTAAAAAGGGGGGGGGGGGGGGAGGCCATCATGACTGGGCCGAATTACATTACTCAGTGAGCCCATTTCAGTTTGTTTGGAACCAAGGATAATGGATAACAAAAACATTGGCTTGGGCTCAGGCTAACAGGCCAGCGGCTGCACTTGCTGGTTTACACCCCAAACCAATTCAGCACCCTCTGAACGCATTAATTCTCTAGTAGATTTAGGTTTTTTTTTTTGCGATGGAAAATACACAATAAAGACTATAAAAAATATTAGATTTAGGTGATGTTTTTTTTTAGGAATTAATCAAGAGATTCATTTCCCCTTTTACTAATTTCTTAGACAAATTTTTTTTTAATTCTTTTTATGTCATGTATTTTGTTTGTGATTTTTGGTATGGATTGTATGCAATACGTTAATACTTTTTGTCTAATTTTTTGTTTGTATGTTCTTTCATGATTCCTTAGGAAAATTTGGTTCAAATTCCATTTTCAATTTAATTGAACTAAAATTGGACAATAGGCTTCTAAATCCAAGCATGCAAAGATTAGATAGAATTACCTTGAAGCTCGACTTTAGGATCAACCATTGTATGATAACATTACGGATAGATCTAGGTTAGCCTCCCTTAGATGTTTTTATTTCTTTTGCATCCTTGCATTAAAACAAAAAAAACTTCTTTTTCTTGCAAACTTCAAAACACTTAAAAATTACTGATGAGAATCATATCTTTGTTAAGTATGAGAGATGATAAGCGGGTTTCTTCTCGATCTTATCATTCTCCTATTCTAATCTTTGGTATAGTTCAAGTCTCAAAGACTTATTTCGTGAATAAGTAGAGAAATGGCTAAAATCTCTCTCTTGAGGTCAATTAGTCGTTATCTGCGGCAAAAACACCAACAAATACAAACTCTCTTGCCTATGGGATTTTCTTTCAAAATATTTTTAAAAGAACATGTTAATTCACTTCTGTGCTGATGTATTAGTCTCCAAAGGTCGAGTTGCGGCAGAAGGCGAAATTAATATTGTTCATTAAAAAATACAAACCAACAAAAACATTTGAAGCTGAACTACAGCTGCTTTGATTCCTTAAAAGGGATACGTAGGCATTGGAGTAGTGCCCGAGCGAGCACAACTTTATTTTTCCCTACATTATTTTCTCTTTTATTTTGCATGCATTCCCTCTCTTCATTTTCTTTTAGCCCTTAAGCCTAGATATATATTCTTACACACCCATAAGATAGACAACATGAGTGGATACCATATAGTACTACGGGCGTCTGGGGTGATAATACCTTCCCCTCGCGTAACAGACTCCCTTACCCGTATCTCTTGGTCGTTCGACCTTGATTTCACCCTTCTCAGGTTTACTCGATGTTTACCTTTCCCCTCTTGTGGGATAAAAAACATTCGATGGTGACTTTATTGATTTCATTATTAGTTGATTGTCCAGCAGGTTGTTTCAGCTGGCGACTTCACTGGGGAAGGATTGACCTATTACTGGTCCATCCCGGAGTTGATCCTAGATCTTGTTTTCTTTTCTTTGGGTGTTTATTTTTATGCTTTTAGTTAACTCATTTGTACATGTTTATCTGAGAATATGTTTGCATTGCATTTTATTCCTTTCCATATTGGTTATCTGTTGTGCTGGATTCTGGTTTTCCATGTTGGGTGGGTGTTACTATTGAGGTAAAAGTTCCAGTACCCAGGCCAGAGTTCACTAGGACATTAGGAACAGGCCAGAGTGCACTAGGACACTAGGAATAGAGTGGGGGCATGACGGCTATAGGACATGGTCTGATTAGTGCAATCATGTCATATACCACGCTCGGATGAGGTTCAAATAAATTACTATTGACACTCATGTTTATGGGTAAGGCGACAGTACTTTCAGGCAAACTCATGATTTTGAGTTACCTTTGACCTACCCTGACCTAGTCTTTACCCGTGAGTGGGGAGGGACTTGATTATTACAGGTACATATGGTGACTATATTCTGATGGTGACTGTTGTGTTCTGTCGGTGACTATGGTTATTTGGTTATGTTCTGGACCTTTGATCTTGATATATTCAAATTCGTTAGGGATTATACAACGTTTATTCATGACACTCGGTTCCATTATGTTCTGAAATAGGTGTCGAACCTTTGACCCTGTGTTATTCAGACTATGCAGCAGATTGATACAATAGTTATCCAGAGGATTATACAGTTGTTATGCTAAACTTTTGAACCTATGTTATTGCACCTTGCATCATAGCATGTTTATTTTACACAGAAAAAGAAATGTGAAAGATTGTATGCAAAAAAAAAAAGTTTGAACATGGCATTGCATCCGCTCACTCACCTCATGTATTCATAGCAGGTACTTAGAAGGTACTCAAAATAAGGAATCCTTATTCAGACTCGGTATTTTGTTTTCAGAACTGCAAATTTTGACTTCTCGCCGCTCCGTGATCAGATTCAAGATATGGAACAACTTCGTGGGGAATTAGACGAGATGAAAGAACAGATGGGATTCTTGATGCTAGACATGTAGGATTTGGTCCGTGGGCAAGAACTCCTGAAAGAAGAGAACATTCAATTGAAGACTCAATGAATTTGGTTATGAAAATTTTGGAGACAGTATTGAAGAAAGAAGATGTTTCTATGCCTGCTACAATAAGAGCTATCATTCCTCCCCATAATCTGGGGACTCTTTTAAGTCGTGGAGTATCTCCTCCACAACCGTGCATTCCAGGATCCTCCCATCCGCAACCAGTTGTCACTTCCCAAGAGGACCCAAAAGGCAAAGTTCATCAGCAGAGGCCAAAACAGCCTGGACGAAAATTTGATCCTATTCTAATGTTGTATTCACAATTGCTTTGTCCCCTGCTAGAATTTCATTTGGTTAAACTCTGAATCTTCACTACACATGAAAGACTCCCTCATGTCTTTGATGACAATGCTAGGTGTGAATTTCATTCTGGGGCACCCGGTCATGATACTGAAGATTGCATAGCTTTTAAGGACCAAGTCCAAGACTTGCTTGATGTAGGGACAATTCTCTTCACTTCTGAAGGTCTGAGCATGCAAATCAATCTTACGCCAACTTCTACAAAGAATAGGGTTACACCTTCTCCTCTTCAAAGTTCTATCTCACGATCGGAGTCACGTCATCCACAACCTATAATCCCAGAAAGTTCTCATCAGCAATCGTTTGCAAGTGGTGGAAATCAGTGGCTTAATCAAAATCAGAATGTTCATCATGCTCATCCAGTTCGGTATGCTCCTTAACAGCAAACCTATCAATGGAGGTGTATGCAACAAGGTAATCAAAGGGATAGGAAGCCAAAAAGGGTGTTCAACATTGTTCCCATGACTTATGGATAGTTGTTCTCTCAGTTGCTCAAGCTTTCCTTAGTGGAACCCAAGCCACTGAAGCCCGTCATTCCTCCTTATCCTATGGATTTCGATCCAAATGTGCAATGTGATTACCATGTTGGGCCACTAGGCCATTCCGTTGAAGATTGCAGGGCTTTCAAAGAAAATATGCAAGACCTGCTTGATGCAAAGGCTATCAATTTCTAGTCAGCCAGTCAAATTTGAAGTCTCCTTTGACTCAGTAAATGTCAAGACTACCAGATCATCATCTGAAGCAACAAGTCCATACGGAGACTAGTCTCCTCAACATGGAAATTTCTAGTTTCATTTGTAATTATCCTTTGTAATATTTCTTGTTTGGTTCAGTACTTTCTTGTATGCAAAACTTGCTTATCGTTGAATATTAATCACAATGCATTAAATTTGTTTGTCTTGAATTAATCCATTCGTATTCACTCATTAATGTTTTTCTTTGACTTTTTGATACTTAACTCTTGTTAAATAAAGGAAAATACCTCTGGATTGAGGATGATGAGTAATATACCAAAAATTTCGAACGGTGTGCTTTTGAATAAAAACCCTGTTGACGATGTACATGCCTTGTTTCAATTCTTAAACACCAGAGATATAAGGGAGATAGACCCTTGTTAACCCCTTTGAGCCTTGATGTAGGATTTTCTTTTCTTCTAAAAAAAATAAAACCCTCACATTTAACCCGGGGCAGGGTGGATTTTAGTTAATCTGATCGAGTGTTCAAAACTCATTAAGAGTTCACATCAAAGGATACAACAATGGTTATCCATCAAAAGGCTAAGGAAAGTCAAAACCGTGATGGTTAACTCTTATCTATCAGCAACGTGCATCAAGGAGAATGATATCCCAATGGATATATCTCGCACGCCAAGAGGTTAAAATACGATGATACCACAACGGTTATTCCTCATCAGCCAAACAGCAATTACACCTTTTTCAGCAAATCAAAGAACACATCACTGGTTCAAACAAAATGAAGTGATGAAAGAAAGAGAAAAAAAGCCCTGCTAAGTCGAAATTTGAAGAAAAAAAAGCAAGTCGCTTAGGCAAAAATTAGGGCGTCCCGCTGGACTTCAGAGTCAAATTGAAAAGGAATTTGTCCAGGCAAAATTTAGGGAAAGCAAAAAGCGCGAAAATAGAAAAGGGATTACAAAAAAAATCCTCTGCAAATAACAAAGTCGTGTTTCCAGAAGCACTAAGAACGAAAGAGGTAAGTGACTGCTATATCCAAAAAACCTAACTTGACTCATCAACCATTGTAAACTCTTCTTGAGAGATGAGTGCTCATATTGGTTTAACTGAATTTAGGACTGGAGAACATCACGGAGAATGGGTGGGAACCAAATAATTTTGAGCCTTAAATCTTTTTTTTCCTAAAATTGTGAACCGGGCCACATTACAACCTTGAAAAGTCCTAACTGAAGCATGGGTTAATTTAAAAGTGCACTGTAACGAGAATACGGTAATCTGACTCCTAGGAGGCTTGCTAAAACTTTTGAGTTGGTATCTCCATATTTTTACTTTATTTTGTACAATTTTTTTAATGTTTAATCTTTTCAATATAAGTTTTTAAACTTCAAGACAAACATGAACTTTGCATTACAATTATCATTCTTAGAATAAACATTCTTTACATATGAACAAGTGCTTAAACATCAAGTAAGCTTGCATAATAAGCATCAGATGAAAGTTTGATTCTCTCAAGGAACAAATTGCTTCAACATACCGTTGAAAGGTAAATCATTTTGAAAAATGATCTTAATTTGGGGCAGACCTTCTATTGACTCCGTCGAGTAAAAATAATACCAGCTTGAGAAATGATATTAAGCAGATTGCAAAAGTGATTGTCCAGAGGTCTCTGTAGAGCAATGGTGCACTTTATTTAGTTAGTCTCAAGGGGCCGATTTCTTCAAGTATCTATTTGTGAACGAGACAATTCAAGTTGAGAAGTAGGGTTGTGCAGTAGCCTACTTTCAGGACGTAAGACAGCCTCCTTAAGGTTGTGTTGTCTTCATAACTCTACGAGTTTCTCATTTCTCCATGAGCATGAGATGAAGGAAATGGTTTGTCGAGACTCTGTTGAGAAGGGGCAAGCATGTTGAATACTCCGTCGAGTAAGTGATCAGCCAATCTGAGGCATTCAAGTCGGGATTTTATCCCTCAAAGTGCAGTGAAACTGGGGAAATTATGTCGAGATTTGACAAATCTCTCTGAGAATTTGTTGATTAGAGGAGAATCTTTTCAAATTTACAGATGCATGGGCATTCAATCAAGCATGGTTGAAACCGCTTCCAACACTAGTCAGTCAGGGGCATTGTTCTGAAGTTCATAACACTGGGGCAGCTTATCTTGCTGGTGCAGATATCAGAAAGTCCTCTCAAGGCATTTTTCTTCAAAGGCCCTATATATTGGGGCAAGAAATTATGCAGGGGCATTTTATCCTCTTCAAGGGTTGATCAGATCAAGTCCATACGCAGGCTAAATGACTCGTGAGTTTGAAAAACATATCGAGAAGTCGGGATTGTTATCCTCGGCTAATTAGAGACTTAGGTCCATTTATTGATGTTACTTTATCAGAAGTCAGGATCATTATCTCCAGTCGAAGTTGGATCGTTATCCTCAGTAGGATACGAGCAGTAACACAAAGATCATGTGAGGTTGTTACCCGTATGAGTTTCATGATGGAAATGTTGTTCCCTAGGAGAACGCTTTTCCCCAGCACAAGATCTGTTGTTACTTGATAAAAGTATGTCTACCAAGGGGTTTCTTTTCTGAGATCTTTATTCCCCAACAAAGCATTCCTCGTTTCTCTCTAGAAGGAGGTTGGTTTTTCTCTCCATAAATTTAGAAGCTATTTGAAGTCAAGATGATTTCTTTTCAGTGGAATGCAATTTATTTTTGTAGTGTCTTCTCAAAAGTCCACTTATTAGTGGCATTCCTCCTCAGGGTTAACATGTTGAAGTTGTGATCTTGCATCGCAGTTTTTACCCAGTGGTCAGTAGTTCAAACTGTTTATTCTTCAGTGAAGTTTTCCATTCCAAACAGGGGCATGTTGCCACAATTTCTCTTTTTGCAAGTGATGTTGGTCTCTCATGAAAAGAAGCATACCAGCAAGAGAATCAAGAAAGGTCTGTATGTGACCAACATGAAAGATTTCTATATAATGGGATCCAATTTCTTCGGTGAATACTCACTTCTTCTCAGAATGAAATCATGTATCCCCAGTAAAGGTGTACTTTCGACCAGACAGAATTCTTTAACTCCAGTGAAAGTATATCCATGCATAATCCCCTTTGAAGTCATCGCTCTTGTTAAGATTTTGTTTAAGAGTTTGTTCCTTCTAGAGGGCTTTTATCCGAATAAGTGCAGTTCAACAGGTTTTGTATAATCTTCTTCTTCAGCATAGTCAACTTTGCTTCGATAAATCTAAGAAAGATTATTTCATTGGACTGGATACCTTTGTTATATGCCCTTGAAGTCGATACTATGCGACTCTGTGGTTGGTATTTATCCCCCTCGCGAGGTTGTCGTTCATCGTCTCTATGAAGTTCGTATCTTTTCTCCCTAGGAGAGTTTGCCCAAGTCAGGTTTTCTTGAAGAGATGTTTGATTAACATGTTTGTTATGCCCAGCGGAGCAAGTCTCTTATTTTTCTAGAGGTTCGTGTGTTGTACCCCAAAATTTACCCTCTCATTTCTAAAAAGGATCACCCTGGACCCTCAGGTTTGTTCCCATCCAATTTCAAGCCTTCAATTACAAAGTTTCCAAGAAAGTCATTCAAAAGGGAAAAATGGTCATTTACACACTGAAAAGTCAAACTTTGACTTTTGGATCAAAATCAAGTTTCCAGAATCATATTTCATCAAGACATGTTGGAATGTGAGATTTGTTTCATCAAGATATTCAAAAGTCAAAATTACTTTGGAAAAGTCAAATTTCTAAATACTTCGAATTTTTCTAAGTGTTTAAGAAATATGGCAAGCTCAGAACTTCTGATCAGATTATCACCATGATGCAAGCTGATTCTGGAAGAAATTCTGGCACAAAAGTTATTGATTTCAATAAGATCTAAAACATTGTAGAACATAACTTCTCCCATAAATGTTGGGATTTCAAGTTAAATCCTCAAAGACACGTCCCTGAAACTGAAGCATTCAACAAATTCTTGACACTTTCAAAACAGATTTTGGTCAGAACTTTTGGGCCAGTTTTCACAAAGGTTCAGTCAGAGTTTGCAAGGGTAATTCAAAGAAGGTTACAAAGCATGCTGCAAGCTTCCTGGAAAGTCTGAAAACTCCTTCAGAACATGCTGGAGCAAGGAGATACAAAGCTCAGAAGTTGGATGTCTATTCTAAGTTACGTTGAAGCTGAACTTCTGATCCAGAATTAAGCAATGATGCAGAATCTCACATTGCAGGATTTCCGGTTTGATAAATCTCATCATCATTTAATGCTCATAACCACTTTTGGGTCTTTGTCCAAAGGATTTCCCCACGTGTGGCATAGAAGTACCATTACTATCTTGGAAAAGCAAACTTTTGTACAAGAGTGTGTTGGGCCCATGCGTTGCTTTTGCTTTTGAGGTTACCTTTCCTTATTCCTGCCTACAAATCCAGCATAGGCGCTGCTAAAGCTGATAACCACCATACTTGCTTCAAGAACAAGGCAGCACCCTAGCATGTGATAGTTGTACTCTCCAAGCTACAAGATCTTTGCCTATAAATTGAAAGCCATTGGCAACTGTAAAGAGGTCGAAAATTGGAGAAAGAAAAAATCCTTGAACCCCTGCCAAAATTCCAAGAGTCCAAAAACTACAGACACAAAAATACAAAACATGTTAGCTTTTGATTCTTGCATTCAGACTCCATTTTTTCCTCAAGTGTTTCTTGACCAAAGTCATCCATACAGTTTTTGATATACATTCAGAAGCCATCCTAACCTCTATCGTTAAACTGTAACACACTCTCCATCAATATCCACTTCAAATAAGTCAGAACTTTTCTCCTTGGCTGTCCCAGAATTTTCTAATCATTCATATCCCAAGTTGAAAGCTTCCACCCTGCTGAATACGTGAAGAAGCTGTTTAGAATATTACCAGAGTTCACAATCAGACTCCAGCTCACAGAGTATTTTCCAGCTGCAAGGCAAGCTTCTGCTGACTCTCATCTTATTACTTAGGCATCATCAGATTTGTATGTTCAAAAAATACAATGTAGACATCATAATTCTGATGTTGTACGTATTCTGAGGTTTCACGTATTTGTATGCCTAAGTAGGGAGTAAATTAGTTCAGAACTTCTTAAGGAAATTAGGATTAGAAAATTCATGCTTGCTTATGATTTATAGTTTTGACATCTCTTGTTTCTGAAACATTATGAAACCTGCCATAACTGTTATATGTGCATTTTTTGTTCTGTTGAGAAATGACTAAGTTGCAGATGTTCTGACTAGCATGGAGATGGAGACTAAGTTTTGCCAGTGACATCAGAACTTCTGAAATCTTCTTTGTTCCTAGCGGACCCAGAACTTCTGACTTTACCTATTTCTACTAATATGATTTATGTTTTTGCAGCACGCCAGAGTCAGAACTTCTGATCTCTTTTAGTTCAGCAATGCGCTGATTCTATTTTATTTTTCCTTACTATTTTTGCTATCACTTCTATTTTCACTAATCATAAACACCAAAAACATTTTACATTTTACATGCTTTATTTTATTTCTTAAAACAAAAAGATCAAAAATATTTTCTTAAACAAAACTTATTTCTTTTCTTAAACAAAACAAGTCCATTTCACATTTTCTTGTACATTCTTATCCATTCGATATGGTTGTAATAGTAACTTAGGATTTAATTTTATTTACAATCCCCATTTGTAAATCTGTACACCCCATCCCCCTAATGATTGTAATAGCGTAGGATATTTACTTTCTGCACTTTTACTTGCTTTCATATATTGCTAGTAATTAGGGTGTATGGCAAGACATGAAATCAATAAATAGAGAACCCTAATCAAGACAAAAATGCATGCAATCAAACACACTTTGCATATATGCACACCTTAGGGTAATCTCACTTGTTGCCTTTCAGAAAAATAGTCATGTCCCTCGAACATGGGAGTTTTAGCAAAGACCCTCGATAAAAGATCGTAATCCCTCGATGACTCTCAATGTTACCTTAGGTAAATGATCTAGTCCCTAAACAACATTGCTAAAACATCTATAGGTTTCCTTCTATGATTATACGATGACCCACGCCTGTCCATTCATATCCAACGATGGGGCTTCTTGCCAAAACAATGGTAAGATAGCAACATCTAAAGGAGGAGGAAAAGAACATTATACCTTTTAAGTAGGTAGGACGCTCATAACAAAAACATTCTATACACCAACATTCTCACTTTGAAACATTTTCAAAAGACAAAACTTTGTATGTGTTCTTATAGAGACGAGAATCATTATGAAGACACCTTTTCATAATCACTTTCAAAAAACACATCTCACAAACACCTTTTTTTGAACTATCTTCGAAACAAAACTTGGTATGCGTTCCTATAGAAACGAGAATCATTACAAAGTTACATTTTCAAAATACTTTCAAAAACCACACCACAAGCACATTCAAACAAAAGCAAGTGATCTAGCAAGCAACTAAGAGCCCATGGAAAACCATGGATGAAAAGGGTGCTAATACCTTCCCTTTTCATAATCTAACCCCCGAACTCAAGAAATAATCTCAAAGGTCTTTCCTGTGCTTTTTCACCTTTCCTTTTAGGATAAAAGAAAAGTAGGTGGCGACTCTTGCTAACCGCAACATTTGCGATCAAATGCAAAACCCTCAAGTCAGTTCTCCCACCGTATCACAGAACTGGAGACTCTGCTGGGGAAAACTTTATAAAAGTGGGGTTACCTTAGGGATAGATCACATTTTATTTGCTTTCTTTGTTTGACTTGCATGCTTTACATTATGGTTCCTTGTTTGGGTTTGTTTTAATCCTACACCCGAATTTGGGGAACCTTTTAGGTAAGTAGCAATAAACTGTGAGGGAACTATGCAGGGTATACCGACACGGTTGAAGCAGTAGCTACGTTGATGTGACACTTTGGTTGGTACCGGTAACCCTTGAGTTAATCAAGGAGAGTACGGGGCCGCCGCGTGGTGTCATAAAGCATCAACTGACCTTAGAACCTTTAATTGCACAACTTGGCCAGTAGGACGTAGCGAGATGGCCGGCTTTGGTGTATTCCCAAGGTCGACAGATACTCGATGATACACTCATTGAGGTTTGACTCTTGAGTTTTGTTTGGTTGCGAGTCAATCACATATTGAACAAAGCTCGGGGGAAAGATCGGTGATATTGAGATCCCTTAGAACTAGGTTAATATTAACTAGGATAGGTTGAGCCAACTAAACTTCAAGAGGGTACTTACCTACAAACTCCATACAAGCCTAAAGCTAAGGACTTGTCCACTTTGTGTGAATATAATAATTTGTATATAAACTTGCTTACTTTGCATACTTGTACATAACATCATGAAATCATACTATAGCATTTTCAATAACATTGAACCATAGCATTTCAAGGATATCAAGGGTCTTTGATGCAGGGTCACGTTGAACCAGACGTCTATCATGGGGCAAGAGGATTTATTTTCCTTTAACCAAATGCCGTCAAAGATCAAGTAAATAAACTTGATTCAAGGGCTACAACCCACTTGACATGGTGAGCTAAATTCTCGTGGAAGGACATCCACTAATACAAAGTTCTCCAATCAAAGTTGTTGATCAAAGTTCAACTTCTAACCTTTTCTTGTGTTTACCCCGTGAGATCCTTGAAAACATGCATCCACATATCATGCATCATATCATGACAGGTTTCTCCCATACAGGTCTCCTTATCTTCCTGTTGTTTATTTCAGTAAGATGGATTTGGAATAGACAGTGAAAGATCTCCAAGCTCAAAACACTCAATTCCAACAAATGTTCCTGGCTATGGCTAAGGGGCAAGAGGACCTGAAGACTCTTCTTCTCAAAGACAAGAAGAAAAAGTCCAAGAAGTCAGTAGGCGTCCTGAACTTGGGAAGAAGACCTAGAGGACCAGTCAAGGGAACTCTAGATCTTTCAACTCCATCCAACATGGGGGATAGTCATGAAGAAGACCAGAATTTGGAGACTGGTGAAGTTGAAGCTGACTACTCTGAGGAACAATATCCTCCCGCTAATGACAAGTACAAAGAGTTGGAGGACCGCCTCAGCGCTATGGAGATTCAACAGATACCTGGCTTGGATTTATGAGATATGGGTTTGGTTTCTAGAGTGGTCATCCCGCCAAAGTTCAAAATCCTTACCTTTGCCCTGTACGATGGAGTCTCTTTCCCTTCGATGCACTTAAAGTCTTATGTCCACAAGATTCAACCTTACACAGCTGATCTAAAGCTTTGGACCCATTTCTTCCAAGAGAGCCTAGTAGGGACTCAACTTGAATGGTTCTATCAATTGGAGAGTTCTTGCATCCACACCTGGGAGGATTTTGCTGCTTCTTTCTAAAAGTAGTACCAGTATAACGCTGATCTTGCACCAACTCGTATGCAATTACAGAACATGACCATGGGTTCTAACGAGAGCTTCAAAGGATACGCCAAAAAGTGGAGAAATCTGGCTGGTAGGGTGCAGCCCCCTTTAACTGATAGGGAGTTGATTGACATCTTCATGGGAACTTTGACAGGACCTTTCTTCAAACACCTAATCGGAAGTTCCTCAGTCGGGTTCACCGAGCTAATACTGACTGGCGAAAGAGTCGAGACTAGCATCAAAAGTGGAAAGATCCAAGGAGCTACAGCCTCTGATGCTCAGAAAAAGCCCTACAATGGGAAGAAGGAGTCCAATTTTGTTTACGGCCAAAAGGGTCATAACAAGAGCAACCATGACCAACATGTAGGGGCAATCCTGATCTTTAATCCTACACCTGTTCAACAAAGACAGGGCAATAGGCGTAGGGTAAGATATCAAGAAAGGCAGTACACTAACATCAACATGCCTTTGTCTCAAGCGTTACAACATTTGTTGAAGTTGAAGCTGATCACACTAAAGGATCCTCCTAAAAACCCCGATACCTCCTCTTCTAAGTACAATCCAAGCATAAGATGTGCCTACCATTCTTTGAGTCCCGGACATGACACTGACAATTGTTGGACTTTGAAGAATCAGATTCAAGACATGATGATGCCAAGGAGATCGAGTTTGACCCTTCGGAGACTCCAAACATGATCACTGCTCCTATGATGAATCATTGAAAACTTTTGTTCATTTGAATTTTCAAGTTGTAATCTCCTTTGTTGTTCAAACACTTATCTATTAATGTTAAACTTTGTTTCATTAATGCATTTCATATGTTTGTCTTGAATTGACCCATTCGTTTTCGTTAGGTTTAAACTATGCTTTTACTCTCAACTCTTGCTAAAAGTTACAAGCCTTTAGAGGGATGATGACGAAAACAATACCATCATCTTATACAGTATGCTTTTGGACAGACCTTGCTGACGATGTACAAGCATTCTTTCATATCCTAAAAATTGGAGTTATAAGGAAGATAGTCCATAGTCACCCCCTTCGAGCCAAAGAAGTAGAAGTTTTCTTTTTTACACAAATTGAAACCTTTAATCAAAACCCGGGGCAGGGTAGTCTCTCAGTTAATTAAAATGCGCGCATTTAGCCGCAAACTCTCATCTCGTAATATAACGAATCAAAAGACGGTGATGGTTCCCTACCAAATAGGTAGTCATTATCTCTAAAAAGAAAAGCCCACTAAGTCAAAACCTACGAAGGAGACTTAAGAAAACTGGGGCATCCCGCTGACTGTAATCTCAAAACAAGAACAGTCAGACAAAAACCAGGGATAATAAGTCAAAATAAAGAGGTCACTACAAATCCTCAACAACATGAAAAATTTCACAAGAAATTACTGCCTTTAGATAAACTAAACTTGTCTGAACCATCACCAAAACGTTATTCCAGACTCAATTAGAGTTCAGACGCACAATTAACTGAGTTTAGGACTGAAGAACATCACGAAGAGAGGGTGGGTGCAAATACACTTTGATCCTTTATCCTTTGTTTCTTAAACCATGAACCAAGCCACACTACAACCCTTCAAATTTCCTAATTGAAGCATGGGTTAGTTCGAAAGCATACTTTTACAAAAAGTATCCTGACTCCTGTAAGGCTTTACTCTAAATCCTGAGTTTGATTTTCTTACAAAAATTTCTTTACTTGCTAAAATGCATTTTTCAAAATTTCAAGACAAGCATAAGCTTTGAATTATTTGAATATCGTTGTTTGCATATGGCTATTTGTTTGACAGCAGAGAAATTCACATGACGGATATCCAGTGAACGAAAGCTCTCTCAGTGAACAAAATCACTTCAAGTGAGATGACACTTCCAAATGAAAAATATCCTATCAACAAGGAGGCATGGTATGTCACTATCCAACACACCTGGGGCAGTCCAATCAAGATTCCAAGAAATCTCTCAAGAAGCACGAAGCCAGGGGCAAGTCTCCATTACTTGGGGCATTGAACGCCAATCTCAGCAAAGGGTTACGTACAGTCAAAGATTTCCTAGCAGTACCACCAACGCCTGCTACTAAGGGAAGTGACAAATCTCCCCAAAATCCTTCTCATAGGATGACTCCCAGCTAGAGTTTCAATCTCTGAAAACCGTCTCACCAGCTGAGTCGACCTCAAGTACCCTTGAGGATTTTCCCCAGTGAAGAAAACACATCTCCAACAGACTAAGCAACAGGGTTTAATTCCCCAACAAACAGCAGGATTCCCCAGCTTGAGGTGGCCTCTCCGACCACTACAAATCAAAGGACCATAACTCCTCTTCCCCAATAGACTACTCTACAATCCCCAACAAGTTACTGTGAAGCATGGACCCGACCAGATATCAGTTCAACTTCGACTCCCCAGTAGAGCAGTGAATAACTGAGACTCCAGAACTCTTTTCCCCAAGCAGGAATTGACATTCTTCAATAGATTTTTCAATATTCCCCAAAAGAGTTCTCCTCAAACAACAAAACAGGAACCCCAGGTGGAAACACTCTAAGCAAAGTCTGAAGACACAACTACTCTTCAACAGCAGTCCGGAATTTAGCGACTCCCCAACATTTGTCAAGGGTTTATTTTCCAAGACAAAATTACATTTCGACAATGTTTTGCACTTCATGCATCATATTACCTAAGTTACAAATACATATAACACAAATCTCATTTATTTTGAGAACATCATTAAGCAATGCATACATCATGACATTGCATAGAACTAACTCTTTACCTTTTCAGGAAAGATCAATCAACAGATAAAGTTTATCATCTTTTTGGAGTAGCAATCGTCCAAGATACCTTCATCATCTTTCTGAGTTAGTAATCGTTCAAGATTCCTTCATCATCCTACTGAGGTAGTAATCATCAAAGATTCCTTCATCATCCTACTGAGGTAGTAATCGTCCAAGATTCCTTTATCATCCTGCTGAGGTAGTAATCGTCCAAGATTCCTTTATCATCCTGCTGAGGTAGTAATCATCCAAGATTCATTCATCATCCTGCTGAGTTAGTAGTCATCCAAGATTTCTTCATCATTCTGTTGAGGTGGTAATAATCCAAGATTCCTTCATCATCCTGCTGAGGTAGTAATCATCCAAGATTCCTTCATCATCCTACTGAGGTAGTAATCATCCAAGATTCCTTCATCATCCTGCTGAGGTAGTAATCATCCAAGATTCCTTCATCATCCTGCTGAGGTAGTAATCGTCCAAGATTCCTTCATCATCCTGCTGAGGTAGTTATCATCCAAGATTCCTTCATCATCATGTTGAGTTTTCAGATACAGTTCAGATACGCTCCAGACACAGATGCCATTCTGATACTCATTTAGATTTGGCTTTCAGATACAGTTCAGATACGCTCCAGACACGGATGCCATTCTGATACTCATTCAGATTCAAGCTTTCAGATACAGTCCAGACACAGACGTCATTCTGATACTCATTCAGATTCTCCTTCAGATTCAGTTCAGCAATCACTTTTGGATGGCATCTACAAGCCCATCTCTAATAACTTTCTATCACCTCTCTAAATGGCATCTTTAAGCCCATTCCCTCAACCATCACATCATCAAGTGCAACATTCAGGGCACTTTAGTGTCCAATCGTCTTCCACCTTCGAGTCACGAATGTCAGATTCGCCAATCTAACTCTTCAAGTGTAAGAAGATTGAACAGGGGCAGCTGTTGTACCCCAAAATTTGCCCTCTCATTTCTCAAAGGATCACCCTGGACCCTCAGGTTTGTTCCCATCCAATTTCAAGGCTTGAATTACAAATTTTCCAAGAAAATCATTCACAAGGGCAAAATGGTCATTTGCACACTGAAAAGTCAAACTTTGACTTTTGGATCAAAATCAAGTTTCCAGAATCATATTTCATCAAGACATGTTGGAATATGAGATTTGTTTCATCAAGATATTCAAAAGTCAAAATTACTTTGGAAAAGTCAAATTTCTAAATACTTAGAATTTTTCTAAGTGTTTAAGAAATATGACAAGCTCAGAACTTCTGATCAGATTATCACCATGATGCAAGCTGATTCTGGAAGAACTTCTCGCACAAAAGTTATAGATTTCAATAAGATCTAAAAAATTGCAGAACAGAACTTCTCCTAGAAATGTTGGGATTTCAAGTTAAATCCTCAAAGACACGTCCCTGAAACTGAAGCATTCATCAACTTATGGACACTTTCAAAACAGATTTTGGTCAAAACATCTGGGCCAGTTTTCATAAAGGTTCAGTTAAAGTTTGCAAGGATAATTCAGAGAAGGTTATAAAACATGCTGCAAGCTTCCTGGAAAGTTTGAAAACTCCTTCAGAAGATGCTGGAGCAAGGAGATACAAAGCTCAAAAGTTGGATGTTTATTCTAAGTTACGCTGAAGCTGAACTTCTGATCTAGAATTAAGCAATGATGAAGAATTTCACATTACAGGATTTCCAGTTTGATAAATCTCATCATCATTTAATGCTCACAACCACTTTTGGGTCTTTGTCCAAAGGATTTTCAACGTGTGGCATGGAAGTACCATTACTATCTTGGAAAATCAAACTTTTGTACAGGAGTGTGTTGGGCCCATGCGTTGCTTTTGCTTTTGAGATTACCTTTCCTTAATTCCTGCTTACAAATCCATCTTAGGCGCTGCTAAAGCTGCTAACCACCATACTTGCTTCAAGAACAAGGAAGCACCCTAGCATGTGATGGTTGTACTCTCCAAGCTACAAGATCTTTGCCTATAAATTGAAAGCCATTGGCAACTGTAAAGAGGTCGAAAATTAGAGAAAGAAAAAAGCCTTGAACCCCTGCCAAAATTCTAAGAGTCCAAAAACTGCAAACACAAAAATACAAAACCTGTTAGCTTTTGATTCTTGATTCAGACTCCATTTTTTCCTCAAGTGTTTCTTAACCAAAGCCATCCATACAGTTTTTGATATACATTCAGAAGCCATCCTAACCTCTATAGTCAAACTGTAACATAATGTCCATCAATATCCGCTTCAAAGAAGTCAGAACTTTAATCCTCGGTTGTCCCAGAATTTTCCAATCATTCATAGCCCAAGTTGAAAGCTTCCATCCTGCTGAATAGGTGAAGAAGCTATTCATAATATCACCAGAGTTCAGAATCAGACTCCAGCTCACAGAGTATTTTCCAGCTGCAAGGTAAGCTTCTGCTGACTCTCATCATATTAATTAGGCATTATCATATTTGCATGTTCAAAAAATACAATGTAGACATGATGATTCTGATGTTGTACGTATTCTGAGGTTTCACATATTTGTATGCCTAAGAAGGGAGTAAATTAGTTTAGAACTTCTTAAATAAATTAGGATTAGCAAATTCATGCTTGCTTATGATTTATAGTTTTGATATCTCTTGTTTCTGAAACATTATGAAACCTGCCATAACTGTTATATGTGCATCTTCTGTTCTGTTGAGAAATGACTAAGTTGCAGATGTTCTGACTAGCATGGAGAGGGAGACTAAGTTCTGCCAGTGACATCAGAACTTCTGAAATCTTCTTTGTTCCCAACGGACCCAGAACTTCTGACTTTACCTATTTCTATTAATATGATTTCTGTTTTTGTAGCACGCCAGAGTCAGAACTTCTGATCTCTTTTAGTTCAGCAATGCGCTGATTCTATTTTGTTTTTCCTTACTAGTTTTGCTATGACTTCTATTTTCACTAATCAAAAACACCAAAAACATTTTACATTTTACATGCTTTATTTTATTTCTTAACACAAAGAGATCAAAAATATTTTCTTAAACAAAACTTATTTCTTTTCTTAAACAAAACAAGTCTATTTCCCATTTTCTTGTACATTCTTATCCATTCGATATAGTTGTAATAGTAACTTAGGATTTAATTTAATTTGCAATCCCCATTTGTAAATCTGTACACCCCATCCCCATAATGATTGTAATACCGTAGGATATTTACTTTCTGCATTTTTTATTGCTTTTATATATTGCTAGTAATTAGGGTGTATGGCAAGACATGAAATTAATAAATAGAGAACCCTAATCAAGACAAAAGTGCATGCAATCAAACACACTTTGCACATATGCACACCTTAGGGTAATCTCACTTGTTGCCTATCGGAAAAATAGTCATGTCCCTCAAACATGGACGTTTTAGCAAAGACCCTCGATAAAAGATCGTAGTCCCTCGATGACCCTCGATGTTGCCTTCGGTAAACGATCTAGTCCCTAAACGACATTGCTAAAACATCCATAGGTTGCCTTCTATGACTATACGATGACCCACGTCTGTCCCTTCATATCCAACGATGGGGCTTCTTACCAAAACAATGGTAAGATAGCAACATCTAAAGGAGGAAGAAAAGAACATTAGACCTTTTGAGTAGGTAGGACGCTCATAGTTGCTCGCTTGCTCATAACAAAAAAATTTTATACACCAACATTCTCACTTTGAAACATTTTCAAAAGACAACACTTTGTATGTGTTCTTATAGAGACGAGAATCATTACGAAGACACCTTTTCAAAATCACTTTCAAAAAACACATCTCACAAACACCTTTTTTTTTTGAACTATCTTCGAAACAAACACCTGGTATGCGTTCTTATAGAAACGAGAATCATTACAAAGTTACATTTTCAAAATACTTTCAAAAAACACACAACAAGCACATTCAAACAAAAGCAAGTGATCTAGCAAGCAACTAAGATCCCGTGGAAAACCATGGATGAAAAGGGTGCTAATACCTTCCATTTTCATAATCTACCCCTCGAACTCGAGAAATAATCTCAAAGCTCTTTCCTGTGCTTTTTCACCTTTCCTTTTTGGATAAAAGAAAAGTCAGTAACGACTCTTGCTAACTGCAACATTTGCGATCAAACGCAAATCCCATCGTGCATAGATGAGTGCCATATAGGGTTCTTTAACCCCCAGTGATAGAGCATTGCTAAAATATTTCCTCGATGGAGTTTTGAACCTCAAGCTTATGGTTCAAAGACGCCCTTCTCTTCCTCGAGTAAAGATTGTTACCTCTTGCGGTATTATCCCCTGTGTGGCCTAAGTATAATTCTTTTATTCAAGAGTTTCTATGATTCCTGAGTCAAAGTCACTTTTATCAAGGATTGACATCAGAAGATCCCAGTTCCCAACAAGATTCTCTTTATATTTGGAAAGAGATATTGGATCTTTTCTGCAGGAAGTTGGGAGTTGGATCAGAGTGCAGAATTTTATATGAATTGCAATTTATTTTTGCAGTATATTCCCCAGTAAAGGCGTACTTTCTCCCCAAGTATCCCTCATTTTCAGTGCAGTCTGTTTCTTTCCAGGTTTTCTAGGAAGAATCATTTTACTCATTAACCAAAGATTTTGGTATACTCCCCTTGAAGTCAACAGTCTATGGCTTCCCCAGTGAGGTTTTCACTTGTTCTCCCCATGAAGTATGCATTCTCCTACTCAGTGAAGTGTGCACTCTCTCTCTCTCCAACACGACTTGCCTATATCAGAGTTCTTGAAGAGACTCGTGTTTATCTACAGGAGATTCTAGTTTTTTATCCTCATGAAGACGACCATCATCCGCAATGAAATGATTTCTGCTGCCAGTACAAAACTTCTTGTCGGCTTGAATCTTACATAGATGGTTATACCTAGTGCAATGGATATTGTTGATGTTGCCATCTAAAGTTTTTTGTGGCTCCCCAGCATAAAAGGTAGTCTTTATACCCAGTCAAAGTCGAATTTTAAGAACCTGTTGAAGCAAGGTACCTATTATTCCCCAGTGGAGCTATTCTTCTTTCCCTAGTGGAGCAAGTGTCCTATATCCCTAGTGTGGTGTGCATAGGAGCTCCAGTCATAACTCGTTTCCCGTTGATAGAAGATTTTGTTGAAGATATCACCAGTGGAGTTTTTGTCCCAGGATGCTTGTTTCTTCCCCAAGTGAAGACTCTTTCCCCCAAGCGATGTTATCCCCAGTCTGGTCTGAGTAGAATTATTTTTTAAGAATTTCCATACTCCCCAGTAGAAGCTATCTTCGTCAAGAAGTTCTACGCGATAAAGTTTCCATCCCCATCGAAGCTCTCTTCTTTCTAACAAAAGATAAGGAATTTATTCCCCAGGAAGTTGGGAGTCTGATCAGAATTGAAGATTTTCACTGAGCTGTAATTTATTTGTGCAGTATTCTTTCCAGGAGGTTATTTCTTCAATGTTATCAATCGTTCAAGGTTGGTGGTTCCGAGTCTCGTTGCCCCATTGAAGTTCAGATTTCCTTTTCTCTACAGAAGATCAGATGTGCAAGAATGAGCGTTCGGGAGTTCATTGTCTTCTCAGCAGCAGTTTATTAATGTGCTTTCCTCAGTGCATTGCTAAACATGCATCATTATATTGCATCTACCCAAACGCGTAGCATTTCCATTGTATGGGGCATTATGCTTAAAAATTCAAACATGCATGAGTATAAGTCAATTAGGTTTACCCATGGTGACTAAATTGTTACGCACTCAGATTTGAATTATCTCCACAAGAAGCTTAGGGTGATTATATTCTATTTCTCCAACGGAGTCTGTTTGACTTACCATCAGTCGGGTCTTTGGTATTTCTCATTTCCCCAGTAAGTCATGGGTTTTTCTCTTTCCCTTGCAAGCCCTTTGGTTATTTTACTCGTGTTTGCTTTGTCGTTAGAATGCGAGTAAGAGTCGATGTATAGCCTTTCTTGCTTTTCAAGTGTTTGAGTATCCATATTTGGCGTGTGGTAATTCAGACAATTGCCACTCTTGAAGAATTACACCCTGCCTTTGGCTTGAGGGATTTTGTAGTTCTTACGTATTTGTGAACTCTTAAAGCCCAACGCGTGTTGGCAATCCCTATTTAGAGTCCCCTTTGGTTGGTCTTTCTTCCTTTAAAGATTCGTCTTCGCCCGATATTCTCTTTCCTTCGGTAAGTTCACCTTCACCTGGTGCCTTTCCATCTTAGGTCCACCTTCGCCCGGTGTCCCTTCTTGTTGGTTAAGGTTCGTCTTCGCCCGATGTTCTCTTTCCTTCGGTAAGTTCACCTTCGCCCGCTATCTTTCTATCTTAGGTCCACCTTTGCCCGATGTCCCTGCTTGTTGCTTAAGGTTCGTCTTCGCCCGACGTTCTCTTTCCTTTAGTAACTTCACCTCCGCCCGGTGTCTTTCCATCTTGGGTTCACCTTCACCCGGTGTCCCTTCTTGTTGGTTAAGGTTCGTCTTCGTCTGATGTTCTCTTTCCTTCGGTAAGTTCACCTTCGCCCGGTGTCTTTCCATCTTGGGTCCACCTTTGCCCAGTATCCTTTCTTGTTGGTTGAGGTTCGTCTTCGCCCGATTATCTCTTTCCTTCGGTAAGTTCACCTTCGCCTGGTGTCTTTCCATCTTGGATTCACCTTCGCCTGGTGTCCCTTCTTGTTGGTTAAGGTTTGTCTTCACCCGACGTTCTCTTTCCTTTGGTAAGGTTCGTCTTCGCACAAAATTCTCTTTCCTTTGATAAGTTCGCCTTCACCCGGTGTCTTTCCATCTTGGGTTCACCTTCACCTGGTGTCCCTTCTTGTTGGTTAAGGTTCGTCTTTGCCCAACTTTCTCTTTCCATTGGTAAGGTTCGTCTTTGCCCGATGTTCTATTTCCTTTGGTAAGGGTCGTCTTCGCCCGACATTCTCTTTCCTTCGGTAAGTTCACTTTCTCCCGGTGTCTTTCTGTCTTAGGTTTACCTTCGCCTAGTATCCCTTTTCGTTGGTAAAGTCCGCCTCCGATCGGTGTTCAATTCAGAGTCAATGTATAGTTGTATCCCTGGTAAGTTCTCCTTCAACTGGCATCCCTTCGTAAGAGCCTTCTTCGGTCGGTCTCTATCTTGTGTATGTCTAATCTTGACTCGACATCCAAGAGATTTACTCAGATAACTAATTAAATCCAAAAAAAAATCAAAAAATATATAGAAAATACAGAAGAAAAAAAAATATAATAATGCCTGACTGGTTTCAGAGTGCAAATTTTCGGGTTCTTTAAGTATTTAATCTTCTTCCACCCTGAATGTTCGAAAGGTTGGTTCCAATCTCACCTTCAGGTTGAAGGCGATTAAATAGGGGCAGTTGTTGCACCCCAAAATTTTCCCTCCTAATTTCTTTTATCTTGGCTTAAAATTTTACATTCAGTTGCACATATTCGATTAGGCCACTAACATAGCATGCACTACATTCAAAAGGCCATTTGAGGTTCAAAAGATTAGCAGCTGTGAATTTAGGGTTTATGACTGATTTGATGTGTGTATGATTGAATAAGACTGATTATTCTATTTCTTCTTGGTGTACAAGACTGGAGAATTAGGGTTTAGGTTCATGCTCATTTCTGGACTTTTTCACCATCAAGCTATAAGGCTATTATCTTCTACTGAACAACAGGTTGTAGATTGTTCTTGTCAACAACCTAAGGTTGTGATCTCGCGTACATGGTCTTTGAATTAGGACACCTCATTCCATTATTGTGCCTGTCATATGGTTAAGGTTTCGTCAATGTTAGAGGTGTACTAAGTTTTCCCTCGAGGATCAAGTGTGTTATCAATTCAGGATACATGTGATGCTTGGGTTACAGGTCGTTGACTATATCATTGTTGCATTGAGTTCATCTATTCATAAGACAAAAATGATATGATTCAGGATACTTATGGGATAAGTCTGGTTGCTTGACGGCCAAGGCTTTACGAATGAGTGGCACAAACTATCATTTGAATATTTGTCCAAGAACTTTGGTTTCAAACATGGATTAGAATTCAAACTTGACCCAAAACAAGGCGTGCCCAAAAGTTTATTTCATAAGTTCTTGCAGAAGAAGATGCCAAAATTTCATAAAGTCAATTAATCATAATAGCAACAAAATGATGTGTTCACAACATTTGAGTTTCTTAAAGTGGATAAGGGGTTTGTGCCCAAATGGGCACCAAGTTCATGATTCATCTTTGTTTCATTCAAATATTTTATTCTCGAATTCAAAATCATTTGAAAATAAAACAAGTAGAAATTACTTCCATGGCCATTCATATTATTCAAATCATTTGAGTTCAGCCATTCAATTTCAAACTTCAAGTGCTTTTCCATTCACCATTATTATCTTTTCCATTCATCATGATTATCTGTTATTATATAAAAATTCAAAAGGATGCATTATATTTTAAGAATATTGTTATAGGATTCAAATTGATGCTTCGTTCATGAGAAATTTCCACTCAAAGTTTTAAGTGAAGAAAAGCATATTCAATATTATCGTCCAAGTGGCAATTCTACTCGTTTCTATACAAAGAAAGTTGCGATCTTAATCATATACATGATAGTTTTCTTCACATGGTACAAGAAAAAAGATATAAAGGCTAAAAGTCTTAAACTTATGTCGTTTCTAATCCTCCAGCCAATCACCAAGAGCCTAATCGTCACCAATTCTTCCAGTTGTGTGTGTGCGTGAAACAAACCTGCTCCAAGCCCTGTCAGAACACACTTACAGTCTACAAAAGCAGATATTTCCAAAACCCTTGCCAATACTTTGCAAACCTGCATAACCAAAGAATTCACCATATAAAAATTGGAAGCAAATCAGTTGTCCAGAAAACGCAATCAGACTAAGCTAATTGAGTAGCCAAAAGCTAACAAATATTAACAGAGCTTTCTTCGCTTTTCTAACTTCTAACAGATGTTTCAGACTGATGTCCACTATAATAGAATTTCTTTTATCTCAATGTAACAGTACAGGGAAAAGATCAGGAATGTCAGAAGAAATACCAGCCTCTTGCTTCCAAGCCGGCTGCCAAATACTAAATTGCACATCAAAAATTGTATAATTAATTTCATGGTATGCCAAAGTAGGATATAACGAGGTTGTGCATCAATAACTAAAAAAACAACAGTCACGGTTTAATCAGAATATCAGAAATAATTTAAATTGTTAGCTCAATAAAGAAATGGTAGAAAACTAGAAAGTTAGAGAAGCAGAAGGGGGGAAAGCATGTAAAATCAAAACAAATAAATAACTAACTCCCTATAACTCTTAACAAATTCCTAACAACTTTTCAACAGAAAAAGAAAGAGGGGGTTACAAACTGTAACATAATGATAAGAGGGAAACTCATCTTGGATGGGTGGTGGCATTCATTCTGCAGAATCACCACAAGATAAGAAACAAACTCTCCAACATCTCTAACCACTCTCTCTTCACCCTCAAATTAATAACAAAATCAATTAGATCCTAGGGCTGAGATTGATTCACCTCCAACCGAATTCCTAACAGCTTCATCTATATAAACAACGAAAAATTCTACATAGAAGCGCCACTACTTTTTCCAGTTCACACACATCTTCTTCTTCCATCACCCTCTCTCCCTCTCTCTCAAAGTTCCATCTTCATCTTATCCATGCTTCAAACTTTAAACCACAACCTCCATCTTCTTCACTCCACATCACTGAATCGCATCAACCTTCGCTTCATTCGATGTCACTCTCCAGTCCCCCATCTTGATTTGTTTCTTCAATTTTCCAATTCTGCATAATCTTTCAAGCACCGTCATCTTCCGCACCTTCAATATTTCTACACGGTAACAAATTGAAATAGTAGGAACTCAAATACCGGGGAATCGCAGAAGAAAGGAAAAGAAGGAGATAGACGAAGCATAAGAGGAAAGAAGGGAAGAAAAAATGATTACCTGGGTTTCGTAAGTTTCATCTTTGGTTTTCTCACCTTCGTCACTGTCAAATCACCATCGGAGTGCCTATGATAGGTAAGTCATTGCAAACCCTTTCTCTCCTTCATCTTCTTACTTAGCCATTGATACGTGTGTAAGAACAAGTAGTGTGAATGTAAAGCCGCCCTTAAACCTTCTCTAACTGTATTCACGGTCGTTCAATTGGATCTTGAAGCCCCTTGGGTTTTCTATTATTTGGTAAAATTTTGGAGGGATAAGTAGAATTGACACGGGCGAATTGAATATAAGAGTGGAGATATTGAGGATAGTGGTTAAGGGAGGAAATGAAGGAGCAGAAATCACCGCAACTGTGAGAGGAAAGAAGAAGAATTGGGACCGTCGCCCAGAAAACATTAACCTAATTCCCTTCATTTTTTTATTTATTTTTAATTATATTAAAATCGTTTTTTGGTGATATTCAGTACAAGTAATGCAAAATGGATTAGAATCGATATTGGGCTAAGCTGGGTTTTCGTTGAGGCCTATCATTGGACCCCAGTCTGCATGTTTTTTTTTGTGAACGGGTATCATTGAAATAGGGGGAGGCCATCATGACTGGGCCAAATTACATTGTTCAGTGAGCCCATTTCAGTTTGTTTGGAACCAAGGGTAATGGATAACAAAAACATTGGCTTGGGCTCAGCCTAATAGGCCAGCGGCTGCACTTGCTGGTTTACTCCCCAATCCAATTCAGCACCCCTTGAACGCATTAATTCTCTAGTAGATTTAGGTTTTTTTTTTATGGAAAATACACACTAAAGACTATAAAAAATCTTAGATTTAGGTGATGTTTTTTTTTAGGAATTAATCAAGAGATTCATTTCCCCTTTTACTAATTTCTTAGACAATTTTTTTTAGTTTTATTCTTTTTATGTCATGTATTTTGTTTGCGATTTTTGGTATGGATTGTATGCAATACGTTAATACTTGTTGTCTAATTTTTTGTTTGTATGTTCTTTCATGATTCCTTAGGAGATTTTGGTTCAAATTCCCTTTTCGATTTAATTGAACTAAAATTGGACAATAGGCTTCTAAATCCAAGCATGCAAACATTAGATAGAATTCCCTTGAAGCTCGACTTTAGGATCAACCATTATATGATAAAATTAGGGATAGATCTAGGTTAGCCTCCCTTAGATGTTTTTATTTCTTTTGCATCCTTGCATTAAAACAAAAAAAAAACTTCTTTTTCTTGCAAACTTCAAAACACTTAAAAATTACTGATGATAATCATATCTTTGTTAAGTATGAGATATGATAAGCGGGTTTCTTCCCGATCTTATCATTCTCCTATTCTAATCTTTGGTATGGTTCAAGTCTCAAAGACTTATTTCGTGAATAAGTAGAGAAATTGATAAAATCTCTCTCTTGAGGTCAATTAGTCATTATCTGCGGCAAAAACACCAACAAATATAAACTTTCTTGCCTACAGGATTTTCTTTCAAAATATTTTCAAAAGAACATGTTAATTCACTTCTATGTTGATGCGTAATTCTCCAAAGGTCGATTTGCGGTAGAAGGAGAAATTAATATTATTCATTAAAAATACAAACCAACAAAAACATTTGAAGCCGAACTACGACTGCTCTGATTCCTTAAAAGGGATACGTACGAATTGGGGTAGGGCCCGAGCGAGCACAACTTTATTTTTCCCTACATTATTTTCTCTTTTCTTTTACGTGCATTCCCTCTCTTCATTTTCTTTTAGACCTTAAGCCTAGATATATATTCTTACACACCCATAAGATAGACAACATGAGTGGATACCATAGAGTACTATGGGCGTGTGGGATGCTAATACCTTCCCCTCGCGTAACAGACTCCCTTACCCGTATCTCTTGGTCTTTCGACCTTGATTTCACCCTTCTCATGTTTACTCGATGTTTACCTTTCCCCTCTTGTGGGATAAAAAACATTCGATGGTGACTTCATTGATTTCATTATCAGTTGATTGTTCAGCTGGTTGTTTCATTGGGCTATGACCCACTCGACATGGTGAGCTTGACTCTTGTAGAAGGACTTTCAATAATACGAAGTTCTTCAATCAAAGCAGCACAATTCAACTTCTGACATTTTCTTATTTACCCCGCGAGATCCTTTAAAACATTGCATACGCATATCATACATGTCATTGCATAAACAGGTATCAAAAAATAGGTTTCTTATCTTTTAGCTGTTTATTTAAGCAAAAAGAAATGGCTCTTGAACAAACAGTTAAGATGCTTTAGGCACAAAATGCTCAATTCCAAGAAATGTTCCTAAATCTGGATAAGGGACAAGAAGATATGTAGGCTCTTGTTCTCAAAGACAAGAATAAAAAGGCAAAGAAACCAGTTCGTGTTTTGAGTGTGGGAAGAAGAAGACCAACTAACTGAGCTCTAGATTTTGCAACCCCATCAAAGGAGGGGGATAATCAAGAAGAGAGTGACGAGAAATCCGAGGAAGGAGACAACAATCCAGTGTATGAGGAAGATAAAGTTGACTATACTGAAGAGTAGTATCCTCCGGCCCATAACAAATACAAGTAGTTGGAGGATCGCCTCAATGCAATGGAAATTTAGAGGGTGCTTGGCCTAATTTTTGAAGAATTAGGGTTGGTTCCAGGAGTGGTCATCCCACCTAAGTTCAAGGTCACTATCTTTTTAAAATATGACGGTGTTTCCTGTCCCAAGCTTCACTTGAGGTTATATGTCAGAAAGATCCAGCCTCACACTGCTGACCGGAAGCTGTGGGTTCATTTCTTCCAAGAAAGTTTGGGTGGCACTCAACTCGAGTGGTTCTATAATCTAGGAGGAACTGATATCCATACCTAGGAAGACTTGGTTGTTTCTTTTTACAAGCAGTACCAATACAATGCTGACCTGGCACCAACTCAAGTGCAATTACAAAATATGTCCATGGGCTCAAGAGAAGGGTTCAAGGAATATGCCCAGAAATGGAGAGATATAGCTGGCAGGGTACAACCTCCTCTAAATGATCGAGAAATGGTAGACATGTTCATGGGCACTCTGATAGGCTCGTTCTTTAATCGCTGATTAGGAGTTCTTCATCCGGTTTTACAGAGATGGTTCTGACTGGGGAAAGGATAAAAAACGGTATCAAGAGTGGGAAGACTCCAATGGATGCATCCTCTAATGCTGAGAGGAATCCATTTGGTGGTAAAAAAGAAATTAATGTTGTCTATGGTCAAAGGCGCCATAATACAAATAACCACCATCAGCCCGTGGGAGCAGTGTTAACGTCTAGTTCTACACCCGTTCAACATCAACGGGGCATTAGGCGTAGGATAAAGTATCAAGAGAGGCATTACACTAATATTAATATGCCTTTGTCTCAAGCATTACAACAATTGTTAAAAGTGGAGCTGATTACACTAAAGGATCCTCCTCAAAAACCTGATACCTCTTCTCCTAAGTACAATCCTAATATAAAATGTGCTTACCATTCTGATAGCTCTGGGCACGACACTGCAGCTGCTGGACTTTGAAGAACAAGATTCAGGATTTGATCGAAAGTAAGGAGGTTGAATTTGACTCTCCTAAGACCCTAGTGTGATCACTGCTCCCATGCCAAATCATGGCCAAAATTGAGAGCGTTTATTTCATTTGAATTATCAGTTGTAATTTCGTTGTTGCTTAAAAACATTTAGCTTTATGTCAAACTTTGGTTATTCATATTAATGCACTGCATATATTTTATTTTCAATTATTTCATCCGTATTCATTATATTCAAACTATGCTTTTTCTTCCTTTTTTGTGATATTCAACTCTCGATCAAAAGCTCTAAGCTTTTAGAGGGAGGGTGACAAAAACGATACCACAATCTCTATAGTATGCTTTTGAACAGACCCCGCTGATGATGTACAGGCATTATTTTAAATCTTAAACAATGGAGTTACAAGGAATATAATCCCTAGTCAACCCCTTTGAGCCTAAGAAGTAGGAGTTTTTCTTTTCACACAAATTAAAACCCTTAATCATAACATGCGGCAGGTTAGTTTTCTCAGTTAATTCAGATGCGCAGTCAGTCGCAATCTTCCACTTCATACATAATGAATGGCATCAAAGAAATCCTTCCAAATCAGAAGATGGTGATGGTTCCGCATAATCATTAAAGCCGACAGTCATTATTTTTCAAAAGAAAAGCCCGCTAAGTCAAAACCTATGAAGAAGACTTAAAGGAAAAAAAATGGGGCATCCCGCTGACTATAATCACAAAAGAAACAGTTCAGGAAAAAGCAGGGATAATAATTAAAAAAAAGAGGTCGCTACAAATCCTCAACAAAAAGAAAGGTTATAAAAATGAATGCCTTCTCAAACAAACATTTAATTTCTGAACCATCACCAAGTATCAGAGCAAAGGTCCCAGACTCAATCGGGATTTAAACGCACAATTAACTGAGCACAGGATGGAAGAACATCACGAAGAACGGGTTGGGTAAAAATAAATTTTGAGCCTTTATCCTTTGTTTCTTAAACCGTGAATCAGACCACGTTATAACCCTTAAAAGTCCTAGCTGAAGCATGGGTTAGTTCGGAAGCATATTGTTACAAAAGGTATCCTGACTCCTGTAAGGTTTACTATTAAATCCTGAGTTGATATCACACTTTTACAAAATTTGTTTGGTTTACTAAAAAAATGAATTTTCAAACTTCAAGACATACATAAGCTTTGCATTCTTAAAATACCATTGTTTGCATATGACTATTTGTTCAACAGCAGAGAAATTCGCACGACGAATATTCAATGAACGAAAATCCTCTCAATGGACAGAATCACCTCAGATGGAAAAACATTTCAGTAACAGGCCTTTCATAATCAAGGGGAATAGCATGGTGTCCAGTTGATCTGGGGCAGTCAAATCAAGGTTCAAGGAGTCCATCAAAAATTCCAAATAATCAGGGGCAAATCTCCATCTGAATCACTTGGGGCATTGGACATGAATTCCAGCAACGAATCATGTACGATCAAACAAACACCTCCTGGAAAATGTGACAACACTTACTACTATGGACAGTGACAATTCTCCATACCCGGTAAACATGGACATAGTCGGAAAATACTACGCATGAACAAAGACCCACTAGGTTGACCGACCTAGGCAAAAAATAAGGGCATCCCGGCGAACCAAAAGGGTTCGGGAAAAAATTAGGGATATACATAAAAAAAACTTTGTACACCCGGCAAGTCGAAAACCTGAAAAGGCGGCTTGGGCAAAAAAAGGGTATCCCGGTGGACTGAAACCCTGAAAGGGAAATCCAAGAAAATGATAGGGATTAAAGCGTACGATTATGTCTCTTCATCTTGTCATTTGTCTATCAGAAGAACACTCTATGGTCAACATACACCAAGGACTCCATATGTTGAGATAACAGTCAAAACCATCCACAAAATCCCAACAGATACCTTCTCCAGCAGGTACAGAGGCAGGGGCATCCTCCTAAAAAAGGTCATTTTCGTATTCTCAGTATGCAGCCTATTGATGTCAGGTGTTTTCACATCCCCGACAGAGCAAAAACCTCCAATTACTTCTCCAAAATTCCCCAATGAAGTCACCAAGCTTTTCAAGATTCCCATACAGGATTTCAACAAAATCCCCAAGCAGTTTATGGAGTTCACCTTCCACAATAGAGTTTTATAAATCTCAAGAAGTTTATAAAGCCTTATCCCCAGTAGAGTCTATTTCTCTAGCTACAGAAGTTTATCCCCCAGCGGAGTTTGTTTCTCCAAATTGGTGAAATCTCCCAACAGAACTCTTCCCCTCGGTAAAATCATTCTCAAATAGAAGTCGAAGATCCTCGGCAGAAAAAGGGAATTGCCAACAAAACTATCTCCATTCATTATCCCCAGCGAATATTGAAGAATCACTTACTTCACTCACCAACAGCAATCTGGGATTCATTTTCCCTAGTTCAACAATATAGCAATGGAATGGCTGACACGTTGATGTATTGCATTCATACATCGTTTTACTGATGTCATAGCATAGGCAACACGAATGCATATATTACAAATCTCATTCATTTTGGTAACATCATTTGCACTTCATGCATCATGACATTGCATGCAACTAAATCTTTATCTTTTCAGGTAAAGTCTATACACAGACGAATTTCTCATTATCTGTTGAGGTAGCAATCGTCAAAGATTCCTTCATTATCTGTTGAGGTAGAAATCGTCAAAGATTCCTTCATTATATGTTGAGGTAGCAATCGTCAGAGATTCCTTCATTATCTATTGAGGTAGCAACCGTCCAAGATTCCTTCATTATCTATTGAGGTGGAAATCGTCAAAGATTCCTTCATTATCTATTGAGGTAGCAATAGTCCAAGATTCCTTCATTATCTATTGAGGTAGAAATCGTCCCATAATCCTTCATCATCCATTGAGGTAGCAATCGTCAAAGATTCCTTCATTATCTATTGAGGTAGCAATCGTCAAAGATTCCTTCATTATCTATTGAGGTAGCAATCGTCAAAGATTCCTTCATTATCTGTTAAGGTAGCAATCATCAAAGATTCCTTCATTATCTATTGAGGTAGCAATCGTCAGAGATTCCGTCATTATCTATTGAGGTAGTAATAATCAAAGATTCCTTCATTATCTATTGAGGTAGAAATAGTCCAAGATTCCTTCATTATCTATTGAGGTAGAAATCGTCCAAGATTCCTTCATCATTCGTTGAGGTAGCAATCGTCAAAGATTCCTTCATTATCTATTGAGGTAGCAATCATCAAAGATTCCTTCATTATCTATTAAGGTAGCAATCGTCAAAGATTCCTTCATTATTTATTGAGGTTGCAATCGTCAAAGATTCCTTCATTATCTATTGAGGTATCAATCGTCAAAGATACCTTCATTATCTATTAAGGTAGCAATCGTGCAAGATTCCTTCATTATCTATTGAGGTAGAAATCGTCCAAGATTCCTTCATCATCCATTGAGGTAGCAATCGTCAAAGATTCCTTCATATAACCCTCCAAAGGCAGTCCAACACGGACTCATCCTGGAATAGCTCTACACATGCTCTTGCTAATACATTTTCAAGTAACTTCCAATTCCATTATCCTTAACAAGTGACTGTGAAATCTGGATTTTAACCAAAAAGTAGCAAACTCTCATCTCTCCAGAGATAACTCTCCAGCAGATGCTTGGACAACTGAAGTTCCTAGACTTTATTCCCCATAGAGTTTTTACTCAAGCAGGAGAACTCCAGAAACCCACATTCCCTAGAGGACTCCTCCTCAGACAGCAGGAACAGGAACCTCCAAAGGGACCATGTGTGAAATCAGCATCTACTTTGGATGGCATCTTTAAGCCTATCTCCTACGACTCTTTGTCATCTTATCCAAATGGCATATGTAAGCTCATTCCCGCCATGTTCAAAAATCAGTGTTATTTCATACGAGTGCAAATTTTCGGGCACTCTAGTGTTCCATCATCTTCCACCTTCAGATCACGAAAGGCAGACAAGCCAATCTACATCTTCAGGTTTAAGAAGATTGAACAGGGGCAACTGTTGTACCCCAAAATTTTCCCTCTCATGTTTTCCAAGATTTTTTTCTTATATGGATGGTCACAAGCACTTGATTAAAGGAAAAAATAAATTTTTTTGAAGATAAACAAGGAGTCTTCGATTGGCATTTTAACAAAGTCTTTTGATTGGTATGTCAAAGGGTCTTTCAATTGGCATCTGAACAGTCTTCGACTGAGCGTCTAACCCCCTCCAAGCTTGCCTTAACTTTCCAAGCTTCCATTGAACCCTTGTACTTTTACTTGTTTGTTGTATACAAGCTTCAACTGGGCATGTGTTTCCTTTGAAACAACCTCCTTCGATCCAAAAGGGAAAGGCCTCCTGTTAGTGCTCCTTCGATTGCACCATTGGCTTTGCATGCTGGCTTGATTCACAATGCAATGGCTACATGCATGCAAGCTTAATTCCTGCTTCAATTTGGCATTTTATTTATTTAGAGCATTCTTAATTCCTGCTTCGACTAGGAAAATAATCTCTCTTCAGCTTGACTTCAACGCACAAGGCAAAAGGCTTCTTTCGACTTTCCTTTGATGCACAAGGCAAGAACCCCCCTACAAGTGTTTTTTAATTCATCAGGCCAAAAGCCCCTTCACGACTGCCCTGGATTCACTAAGACAAAGACTTCCTTTGTGCTTTCCTTCAATGCACAAGGCTAAGACTCCTCAGCTCAGTTTCTGCACTATAGCACAATATGTCCCCTTCGAAAGAGCATTCCAAAAGTCCAGTCGATGGATACACATTGGAGAGTCATTCGAAGAAGGCACAAATCATGCATGTGACCCCTTCAAAAGAAAACACACATTTAGTTCAAAAAGAAGAATATACAAAGGGCCCATTCGAAGGACACTTTGATGGGAAACACATATTGTTGTCTAAAAAGGGGGTATGGTCGAAGGATGGACCTAGTTGGTCAAAACGAAAGAAAAATATTCAAAGAGGCCTGTTGGCCCAAAAGCCAACATACTGCCAGTTCCAAACCAACGTGCATAAGCACATTCATGCCAAAGGAAACTTCGATTGGCCAGGAAAAAGTTTTCGTTGGGGCTCAATCGAAGAGCCCCCCAAGGATGAGATTTGAGTCATTTGAAGGACACACCTGGGTGGTCCATTCAAATAGGGAACAAAGCATACATATGAAAGACACTAAAAAAAGTCCCTTCGAAGGAGGCAACCAAAGGCCCATTCGAAGGGTACATAAAAAGTCCATTCAAAAAACCCAGTCGAAGGAGGTAACTTGAGGCCAATTTAAGGGCAGGGGCTGAAGGCATTCGAAGGAGCCAAATGTGTCCAAGTTCATTCAAATTCAAAAAGGGAAAAGTTTCCATGACTTTGGAAAAGTTACAAAACATCATTCATGGCCTTAAAACACCAACTTAATGGTTGTTTACTCATTTGCCTTCTTGTCCCCTCCATCCCCACTATATAAGGAGACCACATACATACGCACAAGGGGGGATCATAAAAAAAAACACTCTTACCACACTCATACTACTAGCCAGACGCTAGATCACACACAATACTTGTTACTGATCTAAGTTGCAGGCTGCCTGCCCATAGAAACGTTCTCTTGGCCTATACACGCATCAGCCTGGCGAAAACCTTTCCCCTAGGAGGCGTTCCTAAGAAATTTACAAGCCATCTCCATCCAAATCAAAACATCCCATTGGCAAAAAACTTTAGATCTTAAACTAATTTTGATTTGTTGCATGACATATTAACATTTATAATTCCAGATTAAGGACCTGGGTTCGACACCCAGGTCTGCATTCGTTTTTGTTGCTAACACTTGTTCCAGATTCAGCATAAGTAAGGCCAGTGTGCACAGAATTGAAGGACCTGGGCTTGGTATCCAGGTCATGCTCTTCGTTTTTGTACCATATCCTTGCAGACCAACGCGCATAGGATCAAAGGACCTGGGTTTGACACCCAGGTCCTACATCTTTATTGTTCTAATGTTTGTCTTACAGATATGAATCAAAAATCAGATTTCCTCTCCTAGATCAAAAGGAAGAATTTCCTTCCATCGAAACAGGCAACATCCTTCCTGGATCAAAAATCCCATCTTACTCTGAATCGAAGGCAGCTTCCCCTCTGGATCGAAAAATCCCTTTTTCTCTCTGATTGAAGGATGCCCTCTTTGTAATTTTTACTTTTGTTTTCATTTCTTCGTTGACTTCCTTTTTTATTTTAACATTAAAATCAAAATCACAAAAAACATTAGGCTAGTGTTTTATTAATCAAAATTTTTTAATTAACTAATTAATTATTTCAACATTTTCCTTAATTTAAAATTAAATAGACTTAAGTTTTATTTTCTTTTATAGATTAAAAACAAACAAAAAGATTTTTACACCTTAGGTTTTTCAGACGACTTTTCTACTTCGCGCACATTTATTTATTTTTGCATTTTTTTCATATTATTGTACCTGCCTACTGGATCTAATAGATTAAAACTAGGATATTTACTTCTTTATCCCCCTCATTCTTGGGCATGTAATTAATCCCCAAATCCCTGTAATAGCGTAGGATTTATGTTTTCTCACTTTACATTTTCGGATTTTTTAAATTATTGTATATACTACTGTTAGTAACTAGACTTGTATAGAAAGACTAACAATCAAACGCTAGCAAACTTAACAAAAAGACAAAAATAACACACTTGCACATATACACCTCTAGGGTACCCCACTTTGGTTTCCTTCGGAAATAAAACAGTCATGTCCTTCGAAACGGGGATGCTTTAGCAAAGACCCATAAATCAAAAAAGATCATAGTCCCTCGATGACCCTACAGTTGCCTCTCGGTAAATGATCTAGTCCCTAAACAAAATTACTAAAGCGTCCCCATAAGTTGCCTGAATGACTGTAATGTCCCTTCGATTGTCCCTCAAACATCCAACGACAAGACTACCTACTCACTAATAATAGGATAGCACTGTCTAACGGATAGGAGGAAAATAACTACCTTTTTCGAGAACAAAAGTAGATAGTTGTTAAATGTTTGCTCAAAACATTTTGCACTTACACAAATACTACTTTTCAAAAAAACAATTTTTAAAAACATTTGCTTTGTCAACACTTATGAGGACTGATACAAGAGTTAACGCAAAGCAAATCGCCGCACTAAGGAATTTCAAAACATTTTTCAAACATACAAAGCACAAAGTACTTTCAAAATGAGAAAACCTCTAAGAGCCCGTAGATGACTACGGATGGAAAGGGTGCTAACACCTTCCCTTTCCATAATTTATCCCCCTTACTCAGAATAATCTCAAAAAGGTATTTTCTGTTCTTTTCACCCTTTCCTTAATTTGGATAGAAGAAAAGTCGGTGGAAACTCTTGCTTACCACAATATTTGCGAACACAAATGCAAAACCAGTATTAAACAGTCGATTCTGCCACCATATCAAAATGGACATCATACATCTCTGGAATGTTGCAGGGGCATTACATAATCCGAATGGCATTCATCGATAGGCGAATGTACCATAAGTACAAGTGAAAGTAGTCTTTTCTTGGTCGTCAGGATGGATAAGAATTTAGAAAAATCTGGAATAACCGTATAAATATCATAAATGAGAGTGTTTAGCTAGTCGTTCAAGCATTTGATCAATGAAAGGTAAAGGAAAATGATATTTACGAGTGGATTTGTTTAACTTTATATAATCGATGCACATTCTCCACCTGGTGTGAGTTCGTTGCGCTACGGATTCTCCTTTAGCATTGTTGACAACTGTAACACCTCCCTTCTTTGGTACGACATGTACTGGGCTAACCCATTTACTGCTGGATATTGGGTATATGATTACTGCTTATAATAGATTTATACTTCTTTTTTGACTACATCACTCATAATAGGATTGATTCTTCTTTGATGTTCCCTAGAGGATTTACAGTCTTCCTCCAGTATAATACGGTGCATGCAGATAGAATAGCTTAATCCTTTTAGATCTGAGATGTTATATCCTAAAGTGGTTGGGTATTTTCTTAGGACACGTAATAATTTTTCAGTTTTTATTTGTCCTAGGTATGCATTGACTATAATTGGTTGTTCAAGTTCTGTGTCTAGGAATTCATACCTTAGATATTTGGGTAGTGTTTTGAGTTCTATGGATGGCTTCTTTGGATAAGGTATTGGATCAGGAGTTAGAGCTAGTAATTCACTCAGATTTTCATCTTGATATTTAAGGCGCCATTTATCATCTTCGAGAATTAGAGGTATAGGAATCTCCAATACCTCCGAATAAGTGGTTTGTTGTTTCTCCAATTCTTTTACGCATTTATCAATTTCATCTAAGAAACAGCATGAATCGTCGATGTTTGGTGCCTTAAAGAATTTAGACAAGATGAATTCAACTTTATCTTCTTCGACTTCAAATGTCAGTTTTCCATTTTTAACATCTATGATGGCTCCTGCAGTGGCTAGGAATGGTCTACCTAATATAATAGGAATATTTGAGTCTTCTTTAATGTCCATGATTATGATATCAGTGGGGATATAGAATTGTCCTATATGTACATGAACGTTTTCTAACGTACCTGTTGTACCCCAAAATTTGACCTCTCTTTTCTCAAGATATTTCTCACAAGATCTTTAATAGCTCAAGTTTGTACAAGTGTTGACTAGGTCAAACCATCTCCTAAACACTGATGCCTCAAATTAGGGTTTGGATTTTTACAAGTACAATTGGACTTCTAGTGCTTAAATTTACTTTCATGTATCATTATGGACCTTCAAGAATTCTCATGTCAAGTTTCAAGTCTTGGATCTCAAAATTGCTCAGTCAATTGATCAAATGACCCAAAATCAGTTGTATTGGATAAAAAGTCAACTGTGTTCAACCTACAGTCAAACTTCAAGATTATTGACCAATGTCAACATTTTGGAGTTATATGTATCAATTGATCAAGTTTGGATCACAATTCGCCAAGAAAAATGTTCAAATTATCAAAAAGGCAAAATGGTTAAAATTAGGGTTTTGACTATATTTGACTGATCAAGGGTTTTTGACCTAATACATGATATAATGGCTTGAAGCACAATCTAAAGGATTCATATACAACATGTTGACATAATTTCATGGCTCAAAACATTTCTCAAGATTAATTGATTGATAGTTGAAATTCAGTCAACTGATGAAAAGTCAACTGATACATCAAAAGTCAAAACTTTGACTTTTTGATCAAAATTGAGTTTCAAAGATCACATTTCATAAAGACATTCAAAAATATGAAACTCTATCATTTAGAAATCAAGAAAGTCAGAAGTCATTTTGAAAAGTCAAAGTTTTCAAGACTTAGAAATTTTTCTAAGTGTTTTTAAGTCTTATTATGACTTCATGCCAACTTCTCACCAAGATGCAAAATGATTCAAAGAAAACTTCCAACACGAAAGTTGTATATCTTGATGATATCTAAAACTTTAATTTACTTATTAAGTCCTAGAAATGCTTGTATTTTGAGTTATGAATCCATTAAGTCATGCACTTTTTCTTAAACACTTTGAAATTTTGACCTAGTTTAGGCAGATATTTTACCTAACTTCTTGGTCAATTTTCACCAAGCCCCAAGAGGATTTTGTCAAAATGGCCAACATGAAGGTTGTATAAGATATTCCAAGCTTTTCAAAATGTCCAAGAACTTATTAAGATCATTCTTGAGCTAGGAGAATCGAAGAGATGAAGTTAGGGTTTCAAACTTGAATTACAAGGCATTTTTCATGAAAAACACTTGACCAAATCCATAGCGATGCTGCACAATCTTGTTTTTTAGGCTTCTAACTTGTAAATCACTCCATAATTAATTTTTTATACAATTGATTGAGGTATGATCCAAGTGATTAATCCATTGTCCAAAGCAATTTGTCATATTTGGAAGAAAGTTACCATTCCATTCTCATAAAGCAAGCTTTATGCAAAGTCAACTTGTATTAAGCTTTGCACTTGTTCCTTTTGCACAAGCTTCCCCTATAAAGTTAGATAAGCATGTTTAAAGTTTATAACCACTCTAGATAGCTTTGTACCTTTCCTTGAAACCATACTTGTCAAGCTTGCTTCAAAAACAAGTCAAAATCCCATAACTTATGATCTTGTGATTTTAATCATTCCAAGTCTCTAAACCATTTCCTATAAGTTAAGACACTCTTATGCAACTTAGGAGATGATTTTACAAGCCCTCAAACACCCTCACTCTCCCTCAAACCATAAATTTCATCACAAGCACAAAAACTTGTCATGTCTGACCTTGAAACTCAATCTTCAAATCCACTCGTGCATTTTCACTTCTAATCTGTCATAAAGCTTCTAATACACATATAGAAGCTATCCCAATCCCTGTTTTCCAACTGTAACACCATCTTCTTCATCTTCCATAACCAAAAACAGATCATTATAATTGGACTTCTCCAGACCATTTCAGCCACTCTCCATTCAAGCTAAGCATTGCATTAGCTTCCTAGGGACTCAAGAAAGATAACCTGATCATTGCAGCACCTTGAAACAAGATCAAACTCAAAACACAAAATCCATTTTTGAGGTAATTTTTCTAAACTTCTATCTCTTCATACAAGCATCATTTGATTCTGATTTGTGAAGGTAAAATGTAGATATCATAGCCATGAAACTGACCATGTCCTTAAAATTCATTTATGTTGCTTGAGTAATGAGAATTTTAGAGTTGAACGTTCTGAAAAAGTTAGGTCAAATTTGGTACTATTTAAAATTCGTGCTCATCTTTGATCTATTGTTTAAGTTAGTTACATATTTTGAATCGTGGTGAAATTTCTAACAAGTTTGATGTTTATAATTTTGAAAATGATTGATAAATGAAGAAGTTACAGTTTTGATAATGTTGGTGTTCATCCCTGTGCACGCGAAGGTTGAAGATGAAATTCAAATTTTAGAAACTTGGTTTATTTTAAATTTATTGATAGTTATTCTATAACCGAATGAAATAGCCACCCTAGTGGCGGGAGGAGTGCGCGTAAGGCATTGGTACTAAGGGTCCTGGGTTCGAGCCCCAGAGACGCCTTTGTTATTTTTCTAAACTTATTTTTCCTTGTTTCTTTCTGCTGACAGCGCGTTGGGCCTCCCCATATTGGGCCAAGTACATTTTTGCTTTAGCACACCTCCCTGGCTACTCACATCAACGCAGGCTCAAATTGCATATTTTTATTTATTTTTATTTTTTCTGATTCCATAAAACAAACTTGTGCCTAAGTCAACAAAAAATTGTTTTACTTTTAAACCACCCATTTCATTTTTAAACCTCCCTTTAATTTTTATTTCTTTTCATTTCTTATTTTATTTTTATCTTTATTATTGTTTTTAATTTAAAAAAAACATATTTTTTCTAGTAAATACTTAGACCAAATTTATATTTTTATTTTCACTTTAGGTTCGTTTCTTTTAAATAAAAAGACCAAAAAAAATTTCTTTAACAAATTGCTTTTTTTAATTAAATTAATATTAGACTTAGTTTATTTTCATTAAAATAATTTAGAACTTAGGAATTTAATTAATTAACTTCCTTCCATTCATTTTAGTTTTAATTGATTAGGTTAAAATCTTTTCATAAAAAACCCTAAAAAAAATTTTCTTAACTAGTTTAATTTCTTTTTCTCAAAACAACTTAGGTTTAATTTTTCTTAAATCAATTTAGACTAATTAATTATTTATTTTTTTAAATTGGATCCAAACCTTTTCATATAAAGAAACTTAAAACAATTTTCTTTTCTTTTCATATTATCTTCATATTCTTGTACATTATTTGTTCATATTCAATATGGTTGTAATAGTAAAGTAGGGTTTATTTGCTTTCATCCCCCATTTGTAAATTTGTATCCCCATTCCCAAATGATGTAATAGCATAGAATTTTACATTTTCGCAATTTAGCACTTTTAATATTATTGCTAGTAATTAGGGTTTGTATGGAAAGACATAAAATTGACTAGTAGAAAACCCTAATTCAAAGGTAAAGAGCATGAAAACAAACACTTCGCACACTTGCACCTCTAGGGATAACATCACTTGTTGCCTAAAATAAAAATTGTCATGTTACGCAAACGTGGGATACTTTAGCAAAAACAATCAAAAATAAGATCATAGTCCCTCAATGACCCTTCAAATGTTGCCTTTATAAATGATCTTAGACCCTACAAAAATTTCTAAGGTATCCTATAATGTTGCTTTCTATGACTATACGATGACTCATGCCCGTCCCTTTACGTCCAATGATAGGGCTTCTTATCAATCAATGATAAGATAGAAATATCTAAAGGAGGAGGAAAAGAATAAAGACTTTTTTTTGAATAGGTAGAACATTCATAATTGCTTGCTCACAACCATTTTTCAAACATCTTTCAAATACACCAACACTTTCCATGAAATATTTTCAAAAATCAACATTTTGTATACATTCTTATAGAGACGAGAATTATTACAAAGTTCTCCTAAACAAAGGCACTTTTCAAAAATACTTTCAAAAACAAAACACAAACACATTTCAAACAAAGCATTTCAAAGTGAGCTAGCAACTAAGAGCCCGTAGATAACTATGGATGAAAAGGGTGCTAACACCTTCCCTTTTCATAACCTACCCCTCGAACTCAAGAAAATTCTAAAAAGGTCTTTCCTGTTCTTTTCACCCTTTCCTTTATTAGATAAAAGAAAAGTCGGTGGTGACTCTTTCTATCCGCAACAATTATGATAAAATGCAAAACACCCATGTCAATTCCCCCACCGTATTACAGAACTAGCGACTCTACTGGGGACAAACTTAAAAGTGGGGTTACCTTAGAGACTAGATCACCTTTAAATGCTTTCATTGTTTGACTTGTTTGCTTTACATTTTGGGTCCTTGTTTGGGTTTTTCATTGATCCTCTACCAGGATCGGGGAACATTATTAGGTAAGTAGTAAAGATTGTGGAGATTGTACAGCGTAGACCAATATTGTTCAAGCAATAGCTACGTTAGTGTGACACATTTGTGGTTACTGGTATCCTTTATATTGAATCAATTAGAATACGGGGCCGCTGTGTGGTTTCATGAAACACTAACTGGCCTTAGAACCTTTAATTGAACAACTTGGCCATTAGGAAGTAGTAAGATATCCGGTTTTGGTGGAAAGCTGAAAATTGATTGCTACTCGATACTACGCTCATTGAGATTGTATTTTTGGGATATTTTGGACGCAAGAAAAGATTGATTATGCTGAGACAATACCCAATGAAGAAAGATCAATGATATTTAGATTCCCTAGAACCCGATTACTTTGTAGGACAGGTTGAACCAACTAAACTTCAAAGGGGTACTTACATATGAACCTCATGCAAGCCTAAACTTAAGGACTTGTTTGCTTTATTTGTATATGTTTATCTGTATATAACATCATGACATCATACCATGGAATTAGCACTAACCATTTCAAGGACCTTAGGATTCATCTTTGTCTGTTTTGTATGACATGGATTCCACTCGTAGAAAGACTATCTGAATCGGCTTTGTGAAAGTTCCTCATCAACTTAAGGAGTTAGCGTCAAGGGTTCCCCATGATTCTCCGCTCACCAAGAAGTATGGTCGTCTCATCAACTTGGCTATCTCAAATTTTGAAGAAAAATGATGGGGGTGCTCTTTCAATTTTTTGACCCTAAGCACCATTGCTTTATATTTCCTGATTACCAATTAGTGCCTACCATGAAGGAGTTTTCACAACTCTTAGGAATGCCTATTATTGATTAATTACCATTCACTGGCATTGAGAAAGACCCAAGACCCGAGGAGATTGCTTTATCTTTACATTTGCAACGATTCGACATTGTGGAAAATTGGGAAACAAGAAGTGGTGTTAAAGGTTTTCTAGCCAAGTTTATATTTGAGAAGGCTCAAAAAATTTAGGATGCTTTGGATTTGCAAGCTTTTGAAGAAATTTTGGCTCTTCTACTCTATGGGATGGTACTATTTCCCAACCCGGACCAACTCATAGACGTGAATACGGTCAAAGTTTTTCTATCTCGTAACCTGGTGCCTACCTTACTTGGAGATATTTTGCATTCTTTTCATACTCACATCATGAAGATAATGAGGATTCTTAGGTGTTGTACTCCTTTGTTGGCTAGGTAATTTGTTTTTCACCTTCCTCGATCATTTTTGAAGAACGAACAAGGTATGAGTTGGTCTCAAAGGTTGATGTCACTCTCGCATTCGGATATCCATTGGTGTCCTCGATCTTTGGAGGATGTCACCATCATTGATCTTTGTGTGAAATTCCCTAATGTCCCTCTCTTTGGCATTAGGGAAGGTATCAATTATAATCCTTGCTTGTCTCTACGACAGTTTGGGTATGCTCAGAGGGATGACCCTCATGATGAGCTTATCCAGGGAATTGTATTTTACTATGAGAATGATGTCCAAGGTTGTCGTCAAAGAATTATACGAGCTTGGGGCATGGTGAACAAATTTGATAGCAAAACTTTGGGGAATAAGAACTCTATTTTGTTGGAGCCTTATCTCAAATGGGTGCGTGCTCGCACTCAAAGCCTCATGATGCCGTATCCTGCCATCTTACCTATCATCATAGAGCATATCACTGAAGGAGATGTTCCCTACATTATTCTTCATCCTGACATGCCTACTACCCTCGAGGAATTGTAAAGTTCATGGATTCAACTCAAGGGGGGAGCGAGACACCTTTTAAGCCTAATTCTACTCAAGCGAGAAGAAAGTGTTGGAGCTCACAAGGCAACTCCACAAGGAGAAGAACCTGAATACCTACATTACTCCAAAGAGGAAGCGTCTATAGGAGACCCGAGCCTTTTCTATTAGTTCATTTTGTCGTTGTAAGCCCAAGAGGCATCTTTTCTAACCATTAGAACTTATTAATGCAATTAATGTTTGTTCCTTCTTTGTTTAAACAAATTTAAATCTTAAAAGTCCTTGAAAACACTTGCATTCATGAAATCCTGGTACAACAGGCTCAAATGTCCTACAAGGATGTCGAGACATCTGATCTGACATAAACACACAGGCAAGATAAAACAGTACTGAAAATATAAAGAACACACCAGAATTGTTTACCCAGTTCAGTGTACAATAACACTTACTCTGGGGGCTACCAAGCCAGGAGTGAAGTCTTCTATCAGTAGTATCAAGTTGCAGACCCTACAGCCAACACACCCGTTGACGGTCTACGCACTTAATCACTACCTAATGACCCTTCTACCTAGGTCCTCCCTAGATATGGAATATCCCAATCCCACTTCCAATCATCACAATGATGTCTAGCAGTCAACACTTCATTCGCTGCATAGAAGGTCCTTCACCAAGATTCTGATCACATAGACAGATTGGAAGACACACTTCCATGACAACCTAGCTAAGTATCCAAGCCAAACTCCATTGTTTTTTAGATTTTCTCCTAACTAAGAACACATCCTAGAGTTTCTTCAAAGCTTCCTCCAAAAACAATACACCTCTTACCTACAGGCTTCGAGGTGAACTTGGTAACCTTCCCATAACCTGGGAGGTTTAACTTGACAAAACCCTAGAATTCTACATATTGAGTCGTATCTTTTCTAGGTTACAAACCCTTCTATTTATAACCTGTTACCCAACTGGTTTTGGGCCTTCAATCACAGCAAATCAGCTGTAACAAACTGCAGAAACTTCTGCCCCAAGAAAGGTCTTCAATCTTTACTTTCCTAAATAATCTCCTTATTTAGAAAGTCTTCATTCTCCTTGATTTCTGATTGAATTTTTTAGACCTTTAAGTATGTGCCACATAGGATGCATAATATTCTCCTTAATATTCTTTCTATGTTAAGAATAAACTGAATCTTATTAATCCAGCTCAGCGGGCACGATGTTAAGACATCTTCTTCGACATGTTGTTATAGTTGTTAAAAAAGTTCAACACAACATGTTCTGACATTATAATAGGACTTCTTGTTGTACTTGTTCTTCTTATCCTATTCTTCATTACATTATTTCTGCTATTATTTATTTTACAAAAATTAAGCCACTAAAACAAGATAACTAACAATCTCCCCCTTTGGCAAATTTTGTCTAAAACAAATAATCTAACAACAACTGCAATCTAGGAGATTACAGCAATACAAAAATATAACCATCGGCAGTAGTGTTCAGAAGCTACTGCATACAACAATGGATCTTCAGTTGAAAAATAATGTCTCAACATCTTGTTCGACAACTTCTTTGCGGCACTCTGAAGAACTCAATTGCATCAGCACCAACGAACATCAGCATTAGCTTCGGGATAAAAGGAAGGAAAGTCCTGAAGTCTGGTTGATGCACACGAGGAATAAGATAGCAGAAGACATCTTGTACTCCCCCTCAATCTAGAACCAATGGTGGAATAAGACCAAACCCTCTATCACTCCTGGTAACTATGAACACATGTCACAATTGTGTTCATAACTCATATCACAGGTCACAAACATATGTCATAGGATCGAACATCTTATTTTAATCTTTGTGAACATTAATAATAACCACTTGTGGAATCAGCAGCATCTGAGCTAATTCACCTTTCTCCCCTTTTTTATCCAAAATTTGGCAAAGGAGACCTTCACAATACCAGACCCAAGCACAACTTACCCAAACCTGAATAAAAGCCATAAGAATTATGGACTACAGGAGCTCATGGGGGTTACAGAGATACAGAGAACTCTCTATAAATAACTGAGATTTTTTACTTGGAAAATAACTATCCTAGATTGTAGCACCAATCTTAGTCAAAAGAAACGATATTTGAGGAGGAAACTTCAAATATCAATATGCACCGTCCATAGTGGCTTTGAATGCTATAGTTACTTCCTATACATACACATGCATAGTCAGAAAAAAATTTCTCCCCTTGTTTACAGCCACGTGTTTGAACACATAGGCCACTCCACCCTATGTTGACCATGCAGGAACATGTTTTGAATAATGTCCTGACACTTAGTCAGACATTGTCTTCTTATTTCAGTAATCAACACATTTTCTCCCACCAATTAGGGATGCTTCACCAGATTATCCACCTGTTCATACTAGATTCTAAGTGTTCTTCTTTCACTTAGACTTAGTGACATACACTAAGATATCAAAATATCACATTTGTGACACCTCTTCATAATATTGACCCTCAAGGAGTCTTTTTGAAATCTACAGAGAAAAATAAATTCTCCGAGACTTCCCATTAAACTTCTAAGAGATATATGAACTTCTGATTTTCACCAAGCTTATCACAGTTAGAAACAACCATGTCTTGTTAAGTTTATCCATAACTTCATAATGTCACAACATGTTGTTTAGACATCATATTCTTATAGAACCTTTACAAAAGTGAATAGTATTTTGGCTTGACAATACCTGTATCATTGTAGCAACAATTTACAGATATCCACATAACTCCCTTTGTTATGAGTAATTAATGCTCCAGTTAAAGATGAAGACTTGTGCACTAGATGAGAAACTTCAACACTTCCCGTATATGCTGAACCCTGACTCCCTCAATAGAGTCAAACCAGAGTCAGATATTCTCACTCCTTGAGAATACTTCCAGCAACCCTGACTTCTTCACAACATAATGACACATTTGATTATTGTCTTATCGTGACCATACTCTGTATCATGACCTTTTGAATAGGAAATATGTCATGCATACTAGGTGTGAAGTCACTCGCAAACTCCAAAGACTCTTAGTTTCTCTAGATCACCAAACCTTTTCTGGAGTGACTTGCAGCAAAAAAAATACCCCTTAAGTATTTGTTAGCAGCCTTCTACCTTTATATCCACTAGTAGTTACTGATACTAGTGGAGTCTTCAACAAAATAGTCATGCATTCATCAAGCATGCTATTGTAGACAGGATTAGACTCTCCATATTCTAATCCACATAGTCAGAGATGCCACTTCTCACAATAATGCTTAAGCATCCAACTTCACATGAACAAACCCAAGCATTAAATAAAACAGCCATCATGATGTTAAGATATAATGTGGTTCATCAAGTCTATACTACAAAACTTAATCAAAATGGTTCTCAATCATTTAAAGGACTCATTGTGCATAGAAATCCTTTAAGAAGCTCCCATTAGAACACACATCCGGTGCACAAGTTCCTGCATGTTTTACAGTCTGGTTTGTAGTAATGGCTTTGCACACCTAATTATCAGTCACATCTAACTCACAATAATCATCTTCAGACCTGCCCAGATAACTATTGATGACAGCAAGGGAAAATTCAACACAAACACCTTCCTATATTCCTTAATTTTGTAATCAGCACAACCCAGCAAAAGAAATCAGCTCCATAATTTCTTTGCACTCCAGTGCACCTGCTCCCAATTCTCTTTCAAGGGCAATTCTTCTTTGAGACACATATTTACACTTTTCAGCATTGCCAATAGAATGGAAGGGAATGTTGTCAAGAGGAGCACCAGGCACCCAGAAAGCTTCTTGCTTGCAGACTACTTCAAAGGAGAGATGTCCTGGACATCATCCTCGACATCAAAACCAGAGTCAACATCTTCTAACAACCAGTAGGATAGTCTTATTTATCTCATTCACTACGGCAGAGAAAAAATTCTCACAAAATAGCACATCCTCTTATAGAAGGATGGTATACTCTAGCATCAACTGGCTAGAGTCTCCAGAGACTCATAAGGGCGTAAACAACAACATTTTGTAGCAACATGTCTCAGCATGTTATCCAACATCATCCTCTTAGGATGGAAATAACTCTATACACTTGAACATCACAAGCTCCAAACAAACCAATTAGTCCACTGACTCCTCCTATCATGGACAATCAAAAATTTCATTATGGAGAAAACACAACACTAAGCACCCACTAGTTCACTAGCAATAACTCCAAGTACAAGGACACCTGATGCATGCCCTTGCACCTCCACACATATTTTCATGACTCTTTAGATGGCTAAGATGTCATGCAACCATAGTCTGAAACCAACTTTCAACCATTTCTTAGTGTGCTTAAAAGCTTTACTAAGATTCAGACTCTCCAACCGAAGGGGTACCCTTTAACCAATGTGATGATTAATCCTCCTTCTACACATTACTAGTATTTTCTGACACTAGTAAAGTATTCAAACCAAGATAGTAGTTATACATTACTTGAGCATACTTATCCTTCAATCAGAATCTCCTTATTCAACACCATAGACAGAACTTCCACTAATGAGTGTGGAGTTTGAATATTGAGATTCATAGTTCCAAGTACTTTAATAGACTATCATCAAAAATGATACTCCAACAGCATTTGAGACATCAACAACATTACCATAGAGCTTATCTGCTTTGGTTCTAGAATCATCATCCAAGGGACTTATTTCCATCCACGCCCTTTAACAAACTCCCCATTCTCACAAGAGGATCTTACAAGGTCTCATCTTCAGATTAACCACAAGACAGAAATATTATCTCACTATATTCTGTAGTAAGCTTCTCACACTAGGTAAAACTGACACCTTTATGTTAGAACATAGTTTGATTCTACATCCCTTGTAAGAGTTTTGATGATAACAAACACAAAGAACAATTATGCTTCCTAAATTTGTACTTTGTTTTGCAGATAAGTTCTGAAGGAAGAAGCTCAGAAGATGAGTTAAATAGAAATTTCAACTCTGATTCTAAAACATCTCTTAAAGAAGTTCTAATGATGCGAATAGGACTCCGTGTTTCTGATCTATAAAGTTCTAAAAAGAAGCAACGGTAACTTTCATCTTCTGAAGCAAGCATGTTCTGAAGCGTTACAATTCAATTATTACTATTCAAAAGTAACGGCTGAAAGGGGACAATGATCTCTATTTTTGGAAAGCTCTTTTATTATCATTGATCAACATTCCAAAAGCTCATTCATATGTTTCCTACATAATCCAATCTTGAAGGAGAAATCGTTTACAATTTTACACAACAAGAAACGAATAATCTTCATCATCTTCAAACGCTCCAAAACTCAATTTGTGTGAAACATCACTTTGTGATACTGTTTTATTTAGAAAACACTTTTGTACACTTTATTCAATATTTTTTAGTGAAATTCCTTAAGAAAACCGAATTATGGTTTAAAATCAAGAAGACTTAGAAGGTTTTCATAGTAGCTTTCTAATCAAGTTTGATTAGTGGATTAATACCTCGTTGAGAAAGGCGAAATCACCTTGACGGGTGGACTGGAGTAGTTTGAGTTCAAATAAACTAGGATAACTAACGTGTTCTTTAATTTAAGTTTTGAAAACCCCAATTCAACCCCTCCCCCCCCCCCCCTTCTCGTGTTTTTCAATTCTTCAATTGGCATCAGAGCGCCTGGTTCTGAGTACAAGCACTTAACCGTGTCAGTAAAAGATCCAAGCTAAGAAAAACATTATGGTGGGACCAAGTCAGAACATCGGCAATGACTATCGTGATGAGAAAGATAGAATCAGCAACAAACCTCCAATCTTTAATGGTGAGAACTTCGATTTATGGAAAGACAAAATCGAAAGTTTCTTTCTGGCTCATGACGCTGATCTCTGGGATATGGTGACTGATGGGTACATACATCCTGTTGATGAAAGCGGTCAGAAGATTAACAGAAAAAGAATGTCAGATCATCAAAAGCGAGATTTTGAAAATCATCACAAGGCTAGAACTATTCTCTTGAGTTCTATCTCATACCCAGAGTATGAGAAGATCACAAACAGAGAGTCAGCAAAACACATGTTTGATTCCTTGAGAATGACGCATGAAGGCAACACACAAGTCAAAGAAACCAAAGCTCTTATGCTCATTCAGAAGTATGAATCCTTCAAAATGGAAGAAGATGAAACCATTGAAACAATGTTCTCAAGATTTCAAATTCGGGTGGCTGGATTAAAAGTTCTGGATAAAGGGTACTCAACTGCTGACCATGTAAAGAAGATCATCAGAAGTTTACCCAAGAAATGGAGACCCATGGTCACAGCTCTTAAACTGGCCAAAGATCTTAACAAAATCTCTCTCGAAGAACTTGTCATCTCCATGAGAAGTCATGAGATAGAGTTAGAAGAAAATGAGCCCCAGAAGCAAGGTAAGTCTTTAGCTCTTAAATCTAACAAAAAAATATGAACCAAAAGTTTTGCAGGCAAAAGAAGAAAACTCTGATGGATCCTCATCAGAGGAAGACGAACTATCTCTTCTCTCCAGAAGAGTCAATCAGTTGTGGAAGCACAGGCAGAGGAAATTCAGAACTTCCAAAAGAACAGCGAATCAGTATGAACCATCTTCTGGATACAGAAAATCAAGTAACAAAGACATTGTCTGCTACGAATGCAATGAACAAGGGAATTACAAAAGCGACTGTCCAAAGCTTCAAAAGGAGAAACCTTAAAAGAAGTTATTTAAGGAGAAGAAGAAAAGTATCATGGCAATATGGGATGACTCAGATTCTTCTGAAGCAGAAACCGAATCAGAAGATGAAAGAGACAACATAGCCCTTATGGCCAACGTGTCAGATGACGCTGAATCATCTGGATCAGAATCAGACTCAGAAGCAGAAGAGGTATTTTCTAACTTTTCTAGATCTCAATTAGAAGAGTGTGTGTCATAAATTCTAGAAAGGTATCAAAAACATTGAGTCATAAGCAAGAATCTAAAAAAGGATCTAGTTTCTGACTCTGAATAAACTAAGAAACTGAGATCAGAAAACTCTGAGCTGAAAGAAACAATTTCAAAACTTGAAAATAAATTACAAAATGCTCAGAATGAAACTATCTAAGAAGTTCCTAGTAACTCTGATAAGATCATAAAGGAATATGATCATAGCTTTCAGAAATTTCTTGCTAAAAACATAGATAGAAGAAAGATGGCTTCAATGATCTATGGAGTTAACAGAAATGGCAGAAAAGGAATAGGATACAAAGTTAAAGTATCTGAACCTAAGAAAGTTAAGGATATGGTAATTAAACTCACACGTCTAAATTCTCACTTCACCTATGGGCACACACATGACATAAAGTATACTAGTAATGCTTTTCCTGCTAAACCAAAATTCAAACAGAATTTTGGTAACTCTGACAAATAAGGACCCAAAATGATATGGGTACCTAAGGATAAAATTGTCTATGTTGCAGATATCTTTAACAGCAAGACTGAAACACCAATCACGGTACCTGGACTCTGGGTGCTCTTAACACATGACGGAAAGAAAGCATATGTTCCAAAGTTTGGAGCTTAAATCTGGAGGCTACGTAGGTTTCAAAGGCAATCAGAAGGGGAAGATCATTGGCTCTGGAACTATCGGTAATGATACTCTTCCCTCTATAACTAATGTTCTGTTAGTAGATGGATTAATGCATAACTTGTTATCCATAAGTCAATTAAGTGATAACGGTTATGATATAACCTTCAATCAAAAGTCCTATAAAGCAGTTAGTCAGAAAGATGGATCTATCCTCTTTAATGGAAAGAGAAAGAACAACATTTACAAAATAAAACTTTCTGAACTAAAAAGTAAAAATGTAAAATGCATATTGTCTGTTAACAATGAAAAATGGGTCTGGCACAGAAGATTGGGGCATGTTAGTATGAGAAGAATATCTCAGATTGACAAACTCAATCTGGTCAGAGGACTTCCTAACATGAAGTTCAGCTTAGATGCTCTGTGTGAAGCATGTCAAAAAGGCAAGTTTACAAAACCTTCTTTTAAGACAAAAAAGTGTTGTTTCTACCTCTAGACCATTAGAATTGATGCATATAGATCTATTTGGACCAGTGAAAATTTCATCCATTAGTGCCAAGAATTATGGATTAGTGATCATAGATGACTATAGCAGATGGACATGGGTAAAGTTCTTAAGACACAAGGACGAGTCACATTTTGTGTTCTTTACTTTCTGTAACCAAGTCCAAAATGAAAAAGATCTTAGAATTGTTAAAGTCAAAAGTGATCATCGTGGAGAATTTGAAAACAAAAAAAATTAACTATTTTTTAATGAGAATGACATCTATCATGATTTATCTTGTCCTAGAACTCCTCAATAAAACAGAGTTGTAGAATGAAAGAACAGAACTTTACAAGAAATGGCCAGAACCATGATCAACGAGACTAACATTGCTAAGAACTTCTGGGCAGAAGCAATTAACACATCATGTTACATTCAGAATAGAATCTCCATATGACCTATTCTGGATAAGACTCCATATGAACTGTGGAAGAACAGAAAGCCTGACATTTCTTACTTTCATCCATTTGGATGTACTTGCTTTATTCTAAACACTAAAGAACATCTGAACAAGTTTGACTCTAAAGCACAAAAGTGTCTCGTGTTAGGATACTATGAACGCTCAAAAGGCTATAGAGTATATAACACAAACACGGATTGTTGAGGAGTCAATCAGTGTTAGATTTGATGATAAGCTTGACTCTCAAAAGTCAAAGCAGGATAAAAAAATTTGCAAGTATAGAATTCCAATTTACAGGTACTGAAGACATTGCATCAGAAGTTTCTCACAAAGAATCACAGACAACTCCAGAAGAAGATGTCACAAACATTACATCAACTTCTCAAGAGCCTTTCCAGAAAAGACAATCCAAAAGCAGCTTAGCTCATCCAGAAGACAAAATTCAGGTAAAGAAAGAAGACCCAATCAGAACAAGATCCACATTCAGAAACTCTGAAGAATCTCTCATGGGATTAGTGTCTCTAATTGAGCCAACTTTCATTGACGAAGCTCTTCTGGAAAATGATTGGATACTTGCAATGCAGGGAGAATTAAACCAATTCACCAGAAATGATGTATGGGATCTGGTTCCTAAACCAAAAGGGTTCAACATCATTGGAACAAAATGGGTCTCAAAAACAAACTGAATGAACAAGGAGATGTTGTCAGAAACAAAGTACGGATGGTGGCACAAGGTTATGGTTAGCAAGAGGGGATAGACTATACAGAAACTTTTTCTCCAGTTGCCAGGTTAGAATCTATCAGACTCTTAATTTCTTTTGCTGTAAATAATGGCATCACTCTGTATCAGATGGATGTTAAAAGTGCATTCTTAAATGGCTACATTTATGAAGAAGTTTATGTGCACCAACCCCCTGGTTTTGAAAATTTAAAACATCCAGAGTATGGTTTTAAACTAAAGAAATCATTATATGGTCTGAAAGAAGCTCCCAGAGCTTGGTATGAAAGACTAAGTAGTTTTCTATTAGAAAATGATTTTACCAGAGGGAAGGTGGACACAACTTTATTCTATAAGTCATTTAAAAATGACATTCTAGTTTGTCAGATTTATGTAGATGATATTATTTTTGGATCTACTAAAGCCTCTCTTGGAAGAGAATTTGCTAAGTCTATGCAGGCAGAGTTTGAAATGAGCTTGATGGGAGAACTCAAGTTCTTTCTGGGCATGTAGATCAATCAAACTCGAGAAGGAACATATATACATCAAAGCAAGTATGTCAAAGAACTTCTGAAGAAATTTGACCTATCAGAATGTAAGCCAGCAAAAACTCCCATGCATCCCACATGCATTCTGGAAAATGAAGAGGTAAGTAAGAAGGTAGAACAGAAGAACTACAGAGGTATGATTGGTTCTCTCTTATATCTTACAGCTTCAAGACCGGATATTATGTATAGTGTATGTCTATTTGCTAGATTCCAATCAGATCCTAGAGAATCTCACTTAACAGTTGTTAAGCGAATTTTCAAGTATCTGAAAGGTACTACTAATCTTAGTTTGTGTTATAGAAAAACCAAAGAATACAAGTTAGTAGGGTACTGTGATGTTGACTTCGCTGGAGACAGAATAGAAAGAAAAAGTACTTTTGGAAGCTGCCAATTTCTGGGAGAAAATCTTATCTCGTGGTCCAGCAAGAGGCAATCCACCATCGCATTATCAACTGTTGAAGTTGAATATATAGCAGCAGCTGGATGCAGCACACAGATGCTCTAGATGAAAAGTCAGCTTGAAGACTTCAACATATTTGAGAGTAACATTCATATACTCTGTGACAATACTTTTGCCATTTGTTTATCTAGAAGTCCTATTTTACATTTTAGGGCTAAGCATATAGAAATAAAACATCACTTCATTAGGGACTATATTCATAAGGAAATTCTTTGGTTAAAATTTATTGACACAGACCATCAATGGGCTGATGTCTTCACTAAACCCCTTTTTGAAGATAGGTTCAATTTCATTCTGAAACATCTTAGCATGAAATTATGTCCAGAATAAGAGTTTAATTTATATATTCTTTAACCCTCCGAATTTTATGTTTTTTGTGAACATCTGATCAATAATTCTTCAAAAGTTAGAAGGAAAGTTGTATCATGATCTATCTAAGAAGATCTGAACAGTTTCCAAATGGTTCATTTCAAAGATAGAAATGTGTAGTTCACAACATCAACATTTTTCATCTTCTCATAAGAGTTTCTTCTAAGGCTAAACACGTGTTCAAATTCTGAAGAGACTAAAGTGTTAATTGGATGCATTGAGACTCGTGTCGTATCGGTAACTTTTTATATCTCTACATCATCCCCCTATTTTCAGGAATCATTAATGCTATAATCATTTCTTTTCACTCTTTTCTTGTTAATTAAGTTTTCTATTTTTCTATAAATACACCGCTCACTTTCACTTTTTCACTCTCACTTCTTCTCTGATACTGGTGTTCAATTTTTTCTTCAAAAAACCCTCAAAAGTCTGTGTGAACAATGGCTTCTTCTCAAACTACTCAAAACTCTCAAAGTGTTCATGGCTCCTCTTCATCAATAGCAGAAAGATACGAAGAACCTTAAAGAACACTCTTGACTCCCATTGAATCGCTGGAAGTTCTATGTGAACTCATTGTTGACTTCGTTAGTATGAAGGAAAACAGTTACGACTTAACACCGGATGTTGAATTTCAAGGTTGGGCTAAGTATTTTGATAGTCTACGGGGTCCAGTTTTTCCAAAATTGATTAAAGAATTCTGGATTCACGCTATTGCTTCCAATAATCATGTCACTTCGTTTGTGATGGGAAAGAAAATTATAATTTCTAAAGATCTCATTGGGATATTGATTGGTCACGACGACGGAGGTATTTGCTGCAGCGATATGGCAGATAAAAACATTGACCTAACAAAGATTTCCAAAGAGATTTTTACTTCTGGGCAAACATCCAACAAGATCAAAGATCTAAAAGACTACCTCAGAATTTGGTCAAAAATCATCTTGGGATGCATCAACCACAGAAAACCTACAAGTTCTCCAAACTACATCAACATTGATCAGCAATTTCTGTTGTACTTAATAGCAACCAAGATAAAGGTCAATCTTCCTCATCTTCTATTTAATCATATGAAGACCAGCATCAAATATACTAGAGAAGAAGAAAGAATAAAGAGGGACTGGATACCTCTGGGAAGGCTCATCTCAGATATTCTGATAGAGAACAAACTGGTAGAACATCTGACTAAGGCTCAACAAGTCAGCACTTTGGAAGCTTGTACTGAAAACCTCTAAATACGAAGAATCTGAAGAAGATGAAGATCATTGATATCATCAAGAAGGATCCAATTGTTACAACCAAGGAAGTCATTACTACAAGAAGAGTTCCTCTAAAGGATTTCCCTCTCTTCTCCCAAACAGATGCTTCTCCAGAAACTATTGTTAGATATCTGGAGGCTCGCAAAATGGATGGGACAAATCCAGAAGTGAACATTTGTGATTTGAGGAAACAACCTCTGGAGATTTCCCCCAGAAAATCAAGGAAGAGGAAAGCTGCTGGAGAAGGATCTTCTCAGAAGATTCCCAAGGCTGATAAAAAGAAAGGTAATCCATCTTTTATTTATGTTATTGAATCAGTTCTTTTATCAACTTCTGAAACCCCATCCTCTCTAAAACCCTCAGAAGATCCATCACCACAAAACTTTGATGACTTTGACATTGAATTTGACCCCTCACTTACTCTAGAAAACATTTTGGACGATCCACCTTCTACTACCCATCTTGACAAAAATCAGCCTGAACTTGCTCAAGTTCTTTCTGATATTGATCAATTTAATCCATTATTCCAAGCTCCCCACTCATAAAATCCAAACTTTCAATATCCCGACTCAGTAAATCTAAACTTTGACTCTCATACCACTACATCCATTCCTGGAATCACATGCCCTCTCATGGTCTCACAACCAATCACAATCCACGACATTCCAGAAATTCCATCTCCCTATCATTTCACTCCACCAAACACACCACATTCACCCATTATTATCTCTGATTCTCCCTCTCCAAACAACCATCCAGAAGATCACCTTCGCACCATTATAGACTTAGAAGCTCTGGACAATCTTATCTCATGCTCTCACAAAATTGTCGTACCAAAACCAAAACCAAAAATCACCAAAGCAGATGTTGGTAAACATTTGCTGATTTTTGAAACATAAATACTTGAATGGGTTAACTCTCTGAAGCTATCATGCTTAGAGAATCTTAATCATGCTGCTTCTGATTCACACTAGAACAAGTTCAGAAAATGGTTCAATTCTGAGTCCCAGAAACTTAAGGAGTTGAGTTATGAAATTGTTCAACAGAACTTTTGTGATCATCTGAAAGTCTTCAAGGATCAATTTTTGCGTCACTGGGAAAATAAACCTCTCCTTCTGCTAGACAATTCCCCCTAGGAAGATCACCAGCCTTCAGAATATGATGAACCATCTTCTGATCCTCTACCTCTGGTTACGGTTCAAGACAAAGGCAAGGAAGTTGAAGAAGCTACTAAGTCAGAATCATTCGTAGCTTGCTCTGAAAAGGTGGGACCTTCTGTTGATATTCCCTCTTCATATCTTATGCTGCAAACTCTGGAGGAGTTGAAGAATGAGAATAAAGTGTTTAAGGAAAGACTTGACAAGTAGGATGATACTTGCAAGGAAATGAAAGGGATGCTAGGAAAACAAGAAGAGTCAAACAATCAGATTAAGAATTTGTGGAAGCCCTATTCGCACGACTTCCTCCACCTCAATCCTATTTTTTAAGAATTTTTTTCTGTACTGTGTTCAATTTATTTGTTTCTTCTGAATGTGTTTGTTGCAACCTTTTAAATACAAATCCTATTTTCTTGCTTATAGTGTTTTTTATTGCTTTTTGATTCTTGAAAAAAAGGGGGGAGAACGTAAGATATCTATAATATAACAGTATCGATACGCAGTCTCAAACATTTTGAATATCATAACTTCTTCTATTTTTTTCTGAAAGCAAAACAAGAACAAACTTTGTTAAGGACAGAAGTGGATGCATCAAATACTCTGATCAGGACAAAATTCAGGGAAGTATTTCTTCTCTATCTGAGTACTCAACTCAAGGGGAGACCTTAAATGCCTTATGTTCTTCATATGTCTATTGAAATATCCAAGTTTTTGTCATCATCAAAAAGGAGAAGATTATTATAACATAGTTTGATTCTACAACCCTTGTAAGAGTTTTGATGATAACAAACACAAAGAACAATTATGCTTCCTAAATTTGTACTTTGTTTTGCAGAGAAGTTATGATGGAAGAAGCTCAGAAGATGAGTTAAATAGCCATTTCAACTCTGATTCTAAAACATCTCTTAAAGAAGTTCTAACGCTGCGAACAAGACTCCGTGTTTCTGATCTATAATGTTCTGAAAAGAAGCAACGGTAACTTTCATCTTCTGAAGCAAGCATGTTCTGAAGCTTTGCAATTCAATTATTACTATTCAAAAGTAACGGTTGAAATGGGACAAGGATCTCTATTTTTGGAAAGCTCTTTTGTTATCATTGATTAACATTCCAAAAGCTCATGCATGCGTTTCCTATACAATCCAAGCTTGAATGAGAAATCATTTACGATTTTTCACAACAACAAACGAATAATCTTCATCACCTTCAAATGCTCCAAATATCAATTTGTGTAAAACATCACTTTGTGATACTGTTTTATTTAGAAAACACTTTTGTACACTTTATTCAATATTGTTTAGTGAAATTCCTTGAGTAAACCGAATTGTGGTTTAAACTCAAGAAGACTTTGACAGTTGCCATAGTAGCTTTGTAATCAAGTTTGATTAGTGGATTAATACCTCGTTGAGAGAGGCGAAATCACCTTGGTGGGTGGACTGGAGTAGTTTGAGTTCAAATGAACCAGGATAACCAACGTGTTCTTTAATTTAAGTTTTGAAAACCCTAATTCAACCCCCCCTTCTTGTGTTTTTTCATTCTTCACTTTCTTCTTCACACCTGTGATACTTGTTGAATCTTTGACAAGACATCCAATCATGGCAGCTAAAAAATTCAAGGTTAGGTCAGTGACTTGACCTTAAGCTTAACTCTTGGATAAAACAGAGTATACTAGCTTCTCCTGACTGGAACCACATAGACCCAACAAGGGAATAGAAAGCTACAATTAGTAGACACGGGTTACAATATGTTGCTTGTAATCTTCGCAAGCTCCGTAACTAATATACCAATAATTATAGATAGGTTCTAAGCCCCTCTTATCATGCACAAACAAGGCTTCTACTGAGGATGAACACTTGGACACTATAAGACAAACAAGAGATTTTACACACTCACTGAAACATATCCACACTCTTGTGAAAATAACTCATCTTGAATCTGATATACCAACTCCAGGTCTTCAGACTTTTACAAGGTCATGTCTGATACATGGCCCTTCATAACCACACAAATTTCCATACCTCTTTGGATAACTAATATATAGTGAACACATACTTGGACATCATACAATCACACGCCCTCAAATAGTTTATTTTAATCACACCAGGCTGACATACTTGCAACAGAGGAAAACCACCTTCTTCATATTCCTCTGCTCTTACAATCACTAGAAATTGATGGTACTAGTGAAGTCTTCAACATAGTAGTTATGCAGTCACCAAGAATACTACTAAAGACAGGATTAGGGTCTGCATCTTCTAATCGACAAAGTCGGAACTCCTTCTTTTGACAACCATGTTTATCCTCAATCTTCAATAATTATAATCCCCAACCTTCCTTTATGAAAAATGATGTTATAACACCATTTAGGACATCAACCTTTCTTCACAGATCCCAATAATTCATTTCTTGATTTATCAACCAAAAAGATTATTAATCTTGATAGTCTTTTTAGGAGAAGAGCACAAAAGATTACATCTTCTGCAACTCATTTAGGTTGATACAGCCACCTGAACACCATAGAGAGAAATAAACTCTCAACAATATCTGAATCATCAGCTCAGATAGTAGATTTGCATCCATACCTCAGACAAGTACTCAGCTCCCGACAAGGTCTTTGTCATCAGAGGAAAAACTTCCCCATACACACGACTGCAGATGATACTCCTTTTCAACAAATGTTAGAGCACTTGAACTGATATTCTTATTCTTCATCGTTCAACACAAGAGGATCCTTTCAACATTCTAGACTTGGTCAGAGACTGGTCTTCAGCTCCATCATGATCAAACATTCCAACTTTGAACTTCACTGGTGAACAAAAATACTCACCTCATAATCTACACAAAAACTTCCTTTTTAGAGGAAGCACACACCTGGAGATGATGTCCCGACATAAGATATGACATCAACCATTCTTACTATGGCCCTGGGGGCAACCTCCATAGTAACTTACAATCAACTCTCGTGAGGGTTAACACAAGGAAACAAACCAACAACAACTGATCAATCTTCAGGATCAGGCTATCAACATATGAAGAGGATTTCACGATTCACATATCAATGAGCTTTTCTTTGGGCCACATGTCTGAATTTAAGATGATGGATGCCATTGTCTGTACCTACAGAGGAAATTCCCTATATTAGGTCTCTGGAACAGATTCTACTAGGATTGACACTAAAACATACAGACTTTTCAAAAGCATTTGCTTCCCTTGATTCTTAAAAAAACAATTCCCTTCAAATTTTAACATCTTCAAAGATATCATGACATTCTGTCTGACATCATATCAACCCTTTACAAGGGGATCTTTTTCAATAACTTCTGAGGGTACACAAAGAGAATCACCAATTATCTTCCTCAAGGGCAATTAAAATAATACTCGGGAGCATCAAACACTGTGGTTGGATCATAATACTCCTCTTCAAACATAATTTGTTCTATGGCCACAATTAGGATTCCATGAATCTGGTTCCTTTGATCAGAAGTATCTTCCAAATACGAGCTCATCTCATTTACATAAAGGGTCTGGTGGAGATTCCTTTATGAGTTCTTCTCAAGAGCATGAAGCTCAACCTCTATACTACCATAAGCCTTAAAATGACACATGGAATATATAAACGGTTGATCGTGTCCTAATCAACCTGCACAAACTAGATGCCTCCTCTTCCAAGTCAGGAGTAGGTTCCAAACAAAAGTATTCATAGCATTTTTGTTCAGCACCCAAAGCATCTGTTTTCCAACTGGTAGTTGCATGTTGTTGTACCCCAAAATTCACCCTCTCATTTTACTCAAAACATACTCCTAGAGATCCTCAATTTTCTCAAGGTTGCCCAAGAGTTGACCAGACAAACTCTCTCCTAAGGCAATGTATCTCAAACTAGGGTTTCCATTTTCATCAAGATGGGTGAACTCCAAAGACCTCATATGCTCTCCATGGTCCTAATATTTTCTCAAGACCCTCCATGTCAAATTTCAAGCCTTGCACAAGAAGTTTGCTCAGTCAACTGCCCAGATGCTTAAGAATCGACTTTATTAGGTCAAAAGTCAATTGTGGCCCACATACAGTCAAACTTCAAGATTTTTGGTCAACATCAACAATTTGAATTTATATCCATCATTTGATCAAGGGTTGATTATGATTCCTCAAGGAATGCTGCAAATTCATCAAAACCCAAAAGTTGCTAAATTAGGGTTTCTCAGGAAAAGTCAACCAAACTTTAACCAAGCATAACTTCCTCATACTTTATAAGAAATTTTCCATCCAAGGATCATTTTGAACAGGATGCAATTCCCTACATTTCATATCAAGTTCAAAATATGCACTCACAAAAAATATGAATTTCCACATTATAGGTCCTTTTGAAAAGTCAACAAAAACACTTTTTGGGTCAAAGCTTCTTACATGAACATGGAAGATCCATTTGAGATGAGAAAAAAAGGGTTGTTTAGGGGACATCCTAAGCTTTCTAAAAAGTAAAAGAACACCTCTCTAGGGTTAAAATTGGAAGAGATATGCCTTGTCAAATTTGAACTTTTTGCAAAATTGCCAAAAGTCAAATGTGCTCAAAAATACATTTTTTTGCCAAATGGGCCTAACGTTTTATGCTTGCACCTCACTTATAACATGATCCACGACCCAAATATTCGCTCACATGTTATTTGCTTCATTATTTATTTTATTTTTATTTTTTATTAATTAAAAATTAAATTAAATCAAATAAATGGTAAATAATAGCAAAGATTTGTTTTTATTGGATTTTTGGACAGAATCACAAGCTCATTATGATGGCATAGTATAATCAAATCAAATCAAAGCTGATTGGCACAAGAATGGCATGATTAGGCCAAATTTAGAAGGATATCATACAACATGCAAACCAAATCAAATCTTCAAAAATTGCAAAGATACTGGTGGTTTTTATAACCCTAATTCGTTCAAAGATATATAATGAACAAAGCCAGACACAAAGACAAGAGGTTGCAGTCGTGAAGAACCCTAGAACACCTCAAAATTTTGGAAAAAAGTGGTGATCTGATCTCTACTCTAGAGGACAATTCAAGGCCTTCCAATGTTCCTAAAAAATTCCTGGATCTTCCCAGAATCTAACCCAATCAATCGCAGGTTCTTTCACGCCCAGAAACGCTCGCTACATCTCATACAGTTTGCTTATTTTTTTCAAATCGATTACAACCATTCTTTCATCATTAGAATGATTTAATGATATATTTGTGATCATTGATGTATTTCTAACATGTCTGGATTGTTTAATTAGATTTTTGAGGCTTATACGAGTGATTGCCATGGCTAGGGTTTGAGGTCACGTTTTGGGGTTCCTTGATACAGGTAAAATTGGCCTACACAAAGGGTACCATCGTACTCGTGAGGTCAAAACAATTTGATTGGTGTAGCCATAATTCATTTATCAGGCATGTGCTGGATTTTGGAAATTTGCAGGTTTGTAGCTATGGAAGATGTCTGTAGGTATAAGTTACTTACCTAAGACGACGGACCTACGAAGAAGATAATAACGTGGCAGCTAACGACTTGGCCATTCAAACTGGCGCGCATTTTTTTTGTGTCCACTAATTCACTTGTTTGCATATATTATATACTATTGCTATTATATTGACAAGCAAAACAGGTAGCGCAGCTGGTAAGCGTGCATGTTGGAAAGGGTAGAGGACTTGGGTTCGATCCCAAGTCCCAACAACTTTCTTATTTTATTCTTCTTTGCAGAATCTTGTATATCACCCACTCAAGGGCTCATCATGCACCTCCATCATCCAACCACAGGATCTCATCACATTCATGATCAACCAGATCCAACGCCTCTACCTGCCAGAGACCATGGTGCACCATCAGTAAGCTTCCCCACTGGATTCAGCATAGACTGGGCTTCAGCTTGGTGGGCCTGGAATATTTTCAGCAACACCCCCCCCCTCTCCAATCTCTTAAGCAGTCCCATTTTTATTCTTTATTTATTATTTTTATTTCTTATTAATTATTTTCTAATCATATTTCTTTTTTTAAAAATAACATCAAAATTATTTCTTTTTAATCAAAATCATAAAAAACACCCAAAAATCATTTTTTTATAAAATGTTTATTTTCTTTAATTAATTAATTTAATTCTAATTAGGTTAATTTAACTCCTTTTCATAATTAAAATCAAATTAGAAATTAGGGTTTTGTAAATAATTAATTTTTGCTTCAAAAATAACTTAAATATCTTTTTTCTCAAATTAGATTTTTTAGGTTTTCTAATCGTTCTCGCAATTAATTCGTCGCGCGTATTTTGATTACTTTTTAATTATTTTTGTAATTTCTTCGAGGTTGTAATAAATTTAATTAGGTTTTAATTCCGCATTTTATTTACTGTCTAAATAATTTTGTATCTGCGAAAGTCATGTAATAGTTAGGATTTCTATTTCCGCACTTTAAATTTCCGCAATTATTAACTGTTAGATGTATGCCAATAGGATTGTATGGGAAGAATGCTTGAAAATTAAAACGGTAGATAACCTAAATGTGCAAAGACAAATTAACTGAAAAAGCTCACTCGCACATGCTCACTCCTAGGGTTTACTCCACTTCCGTTGCCTTCGGTTAAACGCTCATGAAGTATAGGGTTTGTTAGTGGTCATCCTCTGGCCCCGTAAGATATCAAATGACCCATTTAGATGTTTCCTCGGAAAAGATCTTTAAGGCCTTAGGATGATTACTAACACCTCCTAGCAATGCTTTTGTAACCGTATTTGTCCCTTCGAACGTCCCTAAAAACTCCAACGACGGTGCTACCTATTCCTTAATAATGGGATAGCACTGTCTAAAGGAAAATGAACAAACATTTTCGAGTAGGTAGATTAAATCTTAAGTACTTGCTTAAACAAATAAACTTTTCACACCAACACTTTTCAAAACAATTTTCAAAACAACTTCGTCACATCCTTGAGGACTGATACAAGGGTTATCACGAAGTAAACTCTTTTCAAAAAAAGCAGACACACAAGCAATTTTAAAATGAGCAAGTACCTAAGAGCCCATGGAAAACCATGGATAGAAAGGGTGCTAACACCTTCCCTTTTTATAATCTACCCCCCCCCCCCCCCCCCCGTACTCAGAAATATTCTCGAAAAAGGTTTTTCTGTTCTTTTTCCTTTTCCATTAGTTAGATAAAATAAAATTCGGTGGCGACTCTTGCTTACCGCGACATTTTGCGAACAAAAATGCAAACCAGTATTAACAGTCGGTTCTGCCACTGTATCATAAAACTGGCGACTCTATTGGGGAAATAAAGTGGGGTATACCTTAGGATCTAGGTCATTTCAAAATTGCTTTCTTGTTGTTTGTTTTATTCTTAAAGGGTTTTGCTTGGGTTACTATAGATCCTACACCCAGATCCTGGGGCACTTATTAGGTAAACAGAAATAGATCGTGGAGACTGTATGGCATAGACTGATATGGTTTAAGTGATGGTTGTGTTGGTGTGGCACTTTGGTTGGTATCGGTATCCTTCGTAAGGAAACGAGGAGAATACGGGGCTACCGCGTGGTGTCGTGAAGCAATATCGGACCTTAGAACCTTAGTTGAACAAACTTGGCCATTAGAAAGTAGTGAGATAGCCGACCTCGGTATAGAGTTGAGGATTAGTTGATACTCGATGCTACCCTCATTGAGATCATACTTTCGGGATATTTCGGCTGCAAGAAAAGATTGCTTGAGCTGAGACAATACCCGATAAAGGAAGGTCAATGATATTGAGTTCTCTTAGAACCCGGTTACTTTTTAAGACAGGTTTGAAACCAACTAAACTTCAAGAGGGTATGACCTTTAACCTCATGCAAGCCTTAAACCTAAGAACTTGTCTGTGTTTGCTATACCTGTGGTTTATCATGACATCATGCATCATAACATAGCATCCATTCTTATTGCATTAACCATTTCAAAGACCGAGGGAATTTATCTTTGTTCTGTTTTGCAGATCATGGCTTCCGTTTGTAGAAACACTATTCGAATCAGCTTTGTAAAGATACCTTCCTCACTCAAAGAGCTAGTATCAAAGGTTTCTGAAACTTCTGCATTCACTAACAGGCATGGTCAACTTCTCAACCTGGTTACTTCAAACATTGATGAACAGATGATGAGTGTGCTCTTTCAGTTCTTTAATCCCAAGCACAACTGCTTCACCTTTCCAGACTATCAGTTGGTGCCTACCATGGAAGAATTCTCTTAGCTGTTGGATATACCCATTCTTGAACAGTTGCCTTTCACAGGTCTGGAAGAAGTTTCTAAGCCAGGAGTCATTGCCTCAACTTTGCATCTGAAACGGGCCGACGTGGTATCCAATTAGGAAACAAGAAGCAGAATCAAGGGTTTTCTAGCCAAGTTTCAGATGGACAAAGCCCAACTGTTTTGGGATGATATGGATTTTAAGGCTTTTGAGGAGGTCTTGGCTCTTCTAATCTATGGGTTAGTCCTATTCCCTAATCCAGACTCATTCATAGATGTGAATGCTATCAAGATCTTCCTCTCTCGCAACCCTGTGCCTACTTTACTCGGAGATATTTTGCACACTCTCCATACTCGTACCATGAAGAGAATAGGGGTTCTTATGTGTTGCATGCCTTTGCTGTCGAGGTGGTTTGTTTTTCACCTCCCTAAGTCCATACTGAAAAATGAAGAAGGTCTGGGTTGGTCACAAAGGATAATGTCACTCGCTCACATGGATATTCTCTGGTGTTCCCGAGCTATGGAAAACACTGCTATTATTAACCGCTATGGGGAGTACCCTAATGTCCCATTACTTGGCATCAGAGGGGGTATAACCTACAATCCTTGTTTAGCTCTGCAACAATTTGGTTACGCTCGAAGAGATGGTCCCCACGAGTTACTTATTGAGGGAATTGTATTCAACTATGAGGATGATGTTCATGAGTATCGCCGGAGGTTCATACGAGCTTGGGGCATGGTAAACCAATCTGGCGCCAGGGCTTTGGGGCCAAAGGCTTTCATTCCTATGGAATCTTACTTCCAATGGGTACGAGCTTGCGCCTAGAAACTTATGATGCCCTATATGGACGTTTTACCAGTGATTGTGGAACCCACTACTGAAGGGGGTATTCCTTACACGGTTCTCTATCCTTATATGCCCACTGATCTTGGAGAATTATAGAGGTCTTGGATTCAGTTGAAGAAGGAGCGGGATGCTTACAGGGATCAGTTCTATGCTCAGGAGAGGAAGGTTTTAGAGCTCAAAAAGCAGCTCCATGAGGAAAAAGGACTCAATGTTTATCTCGGCACAAAGAGGAAGCATCCATGGGAATTTTGATTTTTTCTAGTTTCAGATTTGTTTTTAATTGTAACGCTTAAAAGGCATTTGAACCTTGAATTCAGCTAATAAAATCTTCGTTTTATTTTGGTTCTCAAATTTAAATTTTCCAAAGTCTTTGAAATCATTGCATGCGCATCCCATTCATAGCATTGCATGTACAGGTACCATTACAGGTTTCTCATCTTCTTCGTTGTTTATCTCATACGCAGAAATGTCTTCCGAACAAAGCATCAAGGACCTTCAGGCCCAAAACACCCAGTTCCAATAAATGTTCATAAGTCAGGCAAAAGGGCAGGAGGATCTAAAAGCCTCATCCTGAAAGAGAGAAAGAAAAAGAAGAAGTCTGCCGATATTCTGAATATGGGCAGAAGGCTTGTAGAGAGGTTGAAGTGACAAGTTGATCTGACCTCTTCATCCAAAGAAGGGGAGAATCAAGAAGAAGAGACAAGGGAGAAGGATCCCAGTCCTGAAGTTTTTGACAATGATACTGACTACAATGATGAGCAGTATCCTCCTACTAAGGGTAGATACAAGAAGTTGGAAGATCGCTTGAGTGCTATGGAAGTTCAGAGGATACCCGGGCTGGATTTCAAAGAATTGGGATTGGTATTGGGAGTGGTCATCCCAAAGAAGTTCAAAGCTCCAATTTTTGCAAAGTATGATGGGGTGTCCTGCCCCAAACTCCATTTATGCTCTTATGTCAGAAAGATTCAGCCCCACACCATTGATAGAAATTTCTGGGTTCATTTCTTTCAAGATAGTGTGTTAGGGACTCAACTTGAATGGTTCTACCAGCTGGAGGGAGCCAATGTCCGAAATTGGGAAGATCTGGCTGCTGCTTTCTATAAGCAGTATCAATATAACGACGACCTTACTCCTACTCATACTCAACTTCAGAGTATGTCCATGGGGGCGAGTGAAGGCTTTAAAGACTATGCACAGAAGTGGAGAGACTTGGATGGAAGAGTCCAACCCCCGTTGTCTGATAGAGAGTTGGTTGATATGTTTCTGGGGACACTATCTAGTCCATTCTTCAATCATTTGATCGGCAGCTCGTCAGCTGGTTTCACCGAGTTGATTCTGACTGGAGAGAGAGTAAAAGTTGGGATTCGAAATAGAAAAATACAGAAGGATACCTCTTCGAGTTCGTTAAAGAAGCCTTTCACTGGTAAGAAGGAAGCCAATTCCATCTACAGCCCGAGGGGCCAAAAAAAGGCTGAACATCGTCAAACAGTAAGTGTTGTAATGATACCTATGCCTGTAGCTGCTCCACAATGCAACAATCAACAAAGGGTGGAAAGACCACAACGGAAGTTTACCCGAATCAATATGACATTGGTTGAAGTTCTACCTTATCTGCTGAGATCCAACTTGGCAACCTTGAAAGAGGCTCCCAAGAATCCAAATACCACATCTCCCCGATATAATCCAAATGCTCGGTGTGCCTATCATTCTGAGAGTCCTGGCCACGATACCAATGACTGTTGGGCTCTAAGAAATAGGGTACAAGACCTGATTGAAGCCAAGGAAATTGATTTCGATGCTCCGGAGAAGCCCAATGTCATAACTGCTCCCATGCCTAAGCACAGTCGTGGAATTAATGTTGTTGATACCGACTTGTTTGTGACCTTGGTGGATGAAGTTTCTACTCCTCTCGTGACTATGAAAAAGAATTTGTTGATGGCCGGTTTATTTCCGGGTTATGGTGAAGGTTATCATATGTGTTCATTTCTACCTTCTGGTTGCCATTTGCTGAAGTCAGGTGTTCAACGCCTGATGGACAGCAAAGAAATTTTGTTCGAGAAAACTTTGATTCCCGTTGTTCCGTCTGAAGACATTTCCATTATAACCATTTCCGCCAATCCTTCCAAGGGCTCCTCAAGAAGACCTGTTAGGATTACATCAACTCCAAGAATCTCTCTGCTAATAATCATTGTTCCTAGTCTTGTCCCATATGTCTCGGACAAAGTTGTCCCCTGGAATTATGGTTCCCATGTATACTATCATGGCATCAAACAAGATTTGAAAGATGAAGAGGTTGATCCTTATATTGATGATATTGTCGGAACCAGCAAGGTTACCCAAAGTGGAAGGGTCTTCTCTCCCGAGATTTCCCCTAAGACTGTCAATAGACCTACTGTCATTCCATATGTTATTCCTGCTAGTACATCAACTACTGCTCCAATTCTTACTCCAATTATTACCCATGTCAATGAATCATCAGATATCCGCGGCAAAGAAATTATAGGTGAGCCTTCTCGGACGGAGTCGCCTAGAAAAATTGTTATGGAAGCCTTTAAGCAAGAGATAGAGGAAATATTGAAAATAATTAAGAAGAGCGACTACAATATGGTCGAGCAGCTGGGGCAGACCCCCTCGAAGATATCCATGTTATCCCTGCTGTTGTGCTTCGAGGCCCATGCAAAGGCTTTGATTGCATTCCTCAAAACTGTGCATGTGCCGCAAGAGACTTCAACTGATCAATTTAAAGATTGTGTGTCCAGCCTGACTGCTGACAATGGGCTGGGTTTTTCATATGCAGACTTGACACCGAAGGGAAGGAAGCATAATGATGCTCTGCATGTCTCGATTGAATGCAGGGGCACGACTATGGCTCATGCATTGGTAGATATTGGGTCTTCGCTGAATGTTCTGCCGAAGAAGGCGTTGGATCGGTTGGATTGCGAGGGTTTGACTTTAAAGCCTAGTAACATTGTGGTAAAGGCTTTTGATGTGTCGAAGAGAATGGTGCACGAGGAGGTGGACATCCCTGTCAAAGTGGTTTCTCAGACTTTTGGGTCCACCTTCTATGTGATGGACATCAGGTCGTCGTATTCTTGTTTGTTGGGTCATCCTTGGATCCAAGAGGCTGGCGAAGTTACTTCCACACTACATCAAATGCTGAATTATCCAGTAAAAGGGAAGATTGTCACTGTGTGGGGTGAAGAGGAGTATATGGTGAGCCACCTCAATTCCTTCCGCTACGTAGAGATGGACGGGGAATTCATAGAAACTCCTTGTCAAAACTTCGAAGAGGTCCCTCAGATCTTGGCATCAACTGAAACTACTACCAGCAGCAAACCTCCTCTGAAGATGGCTTCTCTCAAGGACGCCAGGGCCGTGGTTGAAGAAGGTGGGTGTCCCAATTGGGGTCAGCTCCCTGATTTCACTCACAAAACTGACAAATTTGGTTTGGGCTTTACTACATGGGCTCAAAGGGTTGTTCGACGTGCTCGGGCTGGAAGACCTCCCCTACACATCAGTAATCGGGGAATTAATGCCATTGAAGACAGCGAGGAAGACTCAGACATCGACAACTGGATCTACCCAACTACCAACGGTGGACCGAGCAACTGGACAACTAGGGACTTTATACCAGTTTCTTTTATTCTGTAGTAATTTTCTTGCTTGTTTTGAGATTTGTAATAAACAATTTAAAACTTTACGGCCTTGTGCCTTGCCCGAGGCACATTGGCTTTGCTTGTGAGGGCTATTATTTGCCATTTCATATATCATTAATAAAGCATTTGACGTTTCTTGAATACAAATTTTGCGCTCTCTGTTTTTTCTTTTCTTTTCTGTTGTCACTTTATCAAAACAGTTATTCTCTTACACACACTCACGTATCATACTGCAGATCCATATCCACTCTGGATCCCAGTGATAACAGCTCTGCTATTGCCAGTTATAACTTCAAAAATCCGATCAACCAAGCCGAAGACGAAGGTGATGATGATTGTGAGGTGCCTAGAGAACTTGCTAGACTATTACTGCAGGAAGAAAGGGCCATACAGCCCCATGAAGAGCTGGTTGAGACAGTGAATTTGGGTACTGAGGAAGACAGAAAAGAGGTTAAAATAGGTGCAAATCTGGAGCTTAGCGTCAAACTGAGGTTGATACAAATGTTGCACGACTATGTTGAGATCTTCTCCTGGCCATATGAAGACATGCCTGGTTTGGACACTGATATTGTGGTACACCGTATGCTGACTAAAGAAGACTATCCTCCGGTTAAACAGAAGGTCCGTCGTATGCGTCTCGAAATGTCAGAGAAGATCAAGGCAGAGGTCATGAAGTAGTTCGACGTTGGATTCTTAGCTGTCACTTCTTATCCAAAGTGGGTTGCCAACATTGTTTTGGTACCTAATAAGGACGGTAAGGTACAGATGTGTGTAGATTACAGAGATCTGAATAGGGCAAGCCCCAAGGATGACTTCCCTCTTCCTCACATTGATGTTTTGGTCGATAACACCGCGTAACATAAAATCTTCTCCTTCATGGATGGTTTCTCTGGTTACAACCACATCAAGATGGCTCCTGAAGACATAGAGAAGACAACCTTCGTTACACAGTGGGGCATCTTCTGCTACAAGGTGATGCCTTTTGGGTTGAAGAATGCTGGGGAAACTTATCAGCGCGCCATTGTTGCTTCGTTCCATGATATGATTCACCACAAGATTGAAGTCTATGTTGATGACATGATAGACAGGTCTCAAACTGTGGAAGAGCACCTTGATCATCTGCAAAAGTTATTCGACAGGTTGAAGATATATAAGTTGAGGTTGAATCCGAACAAGTGCACCTTCGGGGTAAGGTCTGGTAAACTTATGGGTTTCATTGTCAGCAACAAAGGCATCCAAGTAGATCCTCCAAAGGTAAATGCTATACAAGAAATGCTAGCTCCACGTACAGAGAAGGAAGTTAGAGGTTTCTTGGTACGCTTGAATTATATCGCCAGGTTCATTTCACATCTGACTGCTACTTGAGAGCCCATTTTCAAGCTTCTGAAGAAAGATCAAGTGGTAAAGTGGAATGATGAATGCCAGACCGCTTTCAAAACAATCAAAGAATACCTTCCAGAACCACTAATTCTGATGCCTCCAATTGAAGGAAAACCTTTGATTTTGTACTTGACAGTGCTAGATAATTCAATGAGGTGTGTGCTGGGGCAGCATGATGAGTCTGGTCGAAAAGAGCATGCAATATACTACCTTAGCAAAAAGTTTACCGACTATGATACACGATACTCTTTGCTCGAGAAAAGTTGATGTGCTTTGGCATGGGCTGCTCGCCGACTGAGACAGTATATGCTGACTCACACTGCCTTGTTGATATCAAAGATGGATCTGATCAAGTACATTTTCGAGAAGCCCGCTCTCTCCGGAAGAATAGCAAGATGGAAGATGATCTTAACCGAATACGACATACAATACACAACCTAAAAAGCAATCAAGGGAAGTGTATTGGCTGATCATTTGGCTCATCAGGCCGTAGATGACTACCATTCCATGAATTTTGAGTTCCCGGATGAGAATATTATGTTGGTGACTGACTATGAAGAACCTGGACCGGATGAAGGACCTGAGGAAGGATCCCAATGGTCTATGTATTTTGACGGTGGCGACTCTTGCTTACCGCGAAATTTTGCGAACAAAAATGCAAAACACAAACCAGTATTAACAGTTGGTTCTACCACCATATCACACATGCCTACTAAAATAATGTTCAAACATCCCATAGAACATCAGTTCCTACTTCTTGGAATGCACCATCCTTGACAGTCTTCAAGGTATATATGCAGATGTATATGAGAATCATTGATCAATCAATATTATTGATAAATGTATTTATGAGTGGACTTGAGGAAAATCTCAAGTATCTTTGACACTTTTAATACGGTTGAAAATGTCAACATATATTCTATTAAGGGTAACAACCCTAGTATCCTTCCCATACTTTCAGGGTTATATCAGAAACCATATAGTGGAATATAACGAACTCCTCAACAATATTCAAACACAATACTTGAACCACTATCCAAGTACAAGCATGGAAACCTAGGATTGAAGAAATAAACCCTACATACAACAACTTCCCACTAAGCTACAGGCCTGATGGCAACAACCAAGAACAATACCTGTCACATATAACAAATGATCCTTGCCAAGGGATCATCCATAAAGTAGTATGAATTGTCCAATTTCTTAACTCTTTTCAGTAAATACTTTCTTCGTTGCCCGTGACCAAAAAGTACCTTCCTAGAATTTCACCTAGAGCAGAACATGATGCCTGCTCTGATACCAATTGAAATTCTAGTACAGCAAACTCAGATGTCCTACAAGGATGTCGAGACATCTGATCTGACATAAACACGCATGAAAGATAAAATAGTACTAAAAAGATAAAGAACACACCAGAATTGTTTACCCAGTTCAGTGTATAATAACACCTACTCTGGGGGCTACCAAGCCAAAAATGAAGTCCACTATCAGCAATATCAATTTACAGACCCTACAACCAACACACCCGTTGACGATCTACGCACTTAATCACTACCCAATGACCCTTATACCTAGGTCCTCCCTAGATATGGAATATCCCCATCCCACTTCCAATCATCACAATGATGTCTAGCAGTCAACACTTCAGTCGCTGCATAGACGACCCTTCACTAAGGTTCTGATCACATAGACAGTTTGGAAGAGACACTTCCATGACAACCTAGTTAAGTCTCCAAGCCAAAATCCATTTTTTATTAGATTTTCTCCTAACTAAGAACACATCATGGAGTTGCTTTAAAGCTTCCTCCAAGAAAAATATACCTCTTACCTACAGGCTTTGAGGTGGACTTGGTAACCTTCCCACAACCCGATAGGTTTACCTTGACAAAACTCTAGACTTTTACATCTTGAGCCGTAACTTTTCTAGGTTACAAACCCTTCTATTTATAACATGTTACCCAACTAGTTTTGGGCCTTCAATCACAACAAATAAGTTGTAACAAACTGCAGAAACTTCTTCCTGAAGAAAGGTCTTCAATCTTTACTTTCCTAAATAATCTCCTTATTTAGAAAGTCTTCATTCTCCTTAGTTTCTGACTGAATTTTCTAGACCTTTAAATATGCGCCACATAGGATGCATAATATTCTCCTAAATATTATGCCTATGTTAAGAACAAACTGAATCTCATTAATTCAGCTCAGTAGGCGCGATGTCAAGACATCTTCTTTGACATGTTGTTCCAATTGTTGAAAAAGTTCAACACAACATGTTCTGACATTGTAATAGGACTTCTTGTTGTACCTTTTCTTCTTATCCTATTCTTCATTAGATTATTTCTTCTATTATTTATTTTACAAAAATTAAGCCAATCCTAAAACAAGAGAACTAACAATTCACATTACATACATCATAACATAAGTAGGTTTTCCGACACAGGCTTCTTCATCTTTCTACTATTTATTTCAGTAAGATGGATCTCGAGCAGACTTTGAAGGACTTGTAGACACAAAATTCTCAATTTCAAGAAACCTTGCTAAACTTGGCCAAAGGTCAACAAGAACTGATGTCACTTCTAGTTGCAAAGAAGAAGACCAAGAAGAAGGCTTTGATCAACACGAGGAAGAGATTCAAGGGCCCCGTTTAACAAGTTCAAGTGGTAGAAGACTCCTCCGAGGAGGATGAGAATTAGGATGAAGATGCAAGGAGCACCCGTGATGGGGGTGGTAAAAATCCAATCTCTGAGGATGAGGATTATTTTGACGAACAATATCCGCCGATTGAAGATAAGTATAAGCAATTGGAGGACAGGTTGAAGCTATGACTGGCCTAGATTTTAGTGATTTGGGTTTGGTTCCTGGGGTAGAGATCCCCCACAAATTCAATATTCCAGTTTTTGCCAAGTACGATGGTGTTTCGTGCCTAAAGCTTCACTTGAGATCTTACATCCGTAAAATTCAATCGCATACCACGAATAATAAGTTATGGGTGCACTTCTTTCAAGAGAGTCTGTCTAGGACTCAATTGGAGTGGTTTTACAAGTTAGAAGGTTCCAACATCCATACCTGGGAGGACTTGTCCACCGCCTTCTATCGTCAATATCAGTACAATGCCGATTTGGCACCAACTAGAGTGCAGTTACAAGGAATGGCCATGGGTTCCAATGAAGGCTTCAAAGAATGTGCACAGAAATGGAGAGACTTGGCTGGCAGGGTGCAACCACCATTGACTGACAGGGAATTGGTAGATATGTTCATGGGAACATTGATTGGGCTATTTTTCAACTTACTGATTGAGAGTTCATCATTTGGGTTCACTGAATTAATCTTAATAGGTGAAAGGGTTGAGAGCGGTATTAAAAGTGGAAAGATACCCATAGGCTCTGCCTCTACATCAAATGTTGTGAAAAAACCATTTATTGGACAAAAAGACCTCATCAACAAAATAATCAACAAAGACTGGATGTTCAAAGAAGACAATTTACCAAAATCAATATGCAACTATCTCAAGCTCTACAACATCTTTTAAAAGCTGACTTGGTGACCTTGCGAGATCCTCCTTCCAACCCTAACACTACTTCTCCAAAATACAATTTGTTGTACCCCAAAATTTTCCGTCTCAATTTCTCAAATAATTCTGTCATAAGATCTCCATTGATTCAAGACTGCACAAGGTTTGATCAGCTCAAGACACCTCCTCAAACACTGATGACTCAAAATTAGGGTTTGAGTTTGTTTAAGGAAAATTGGACTTTTAATGCTTCATATGACTTTCATGGATCATTTTGGACTCCCAAGATTGTTCATGTCAAGTTTCAAGCTTTGGATCAAATTTTTGCTCAGTCAATTGATCAGTTGACCTAAAATCAATTGTATTAGGGAAAACTCAATTATGGTCAATTTACAGTCAAATTTCATAATTTTTTATCCATATCAACATTTTAAACTCATATATGTCAATTGGTCAAGTTTGTATCACAATTCCTCAAGAAATTTGACCATATCACCAAAAGGGCAAAATGGTTAAAATTAGGGTTTTTACTGAGGAGGCTTAATTTTTTAATGTTGACCAAATACATGACTTTTTGGTTTGAGACATGATATCAAGGATTAAAATGTATCATTTTGACCTAATGGTATGGTTCAAAACACTTTCAAAGATCAATTGATTGATAGTTGAAATTCAGTCATTGATGAAAAGTCAACTAATATACTAAAAAGTCAAACTTTGACTTTTTGATCAAAATCAAGTTTAAAAAATCATATTTCATCAAGACATGTCAAAATATTAAGTTTGTTCATCAAGAAATCAAAAAGTCAAAATTCATGTTGAAAAGTCAAAATTTCCAAGACTTAGAAATTTTTCATAATGTTGGAAAATTCACTTTTTTTTCATAACATTGTGCCAATTTTTCATCATGATGCAAGATGATTCAGGGAAAAATTCGAACATGAAAGTTGTAGATATCAATGAGATATAAAAAATTATAAGGTAGGACTTTTTATAGAAATGCTTGGATATTAAGTTATTAATTCATAAAGACATGTTCATGAAACTAAAAACACTTAGTGAAATTTTTCCCTAGTTAGGCAGATTTTTGACCTAACTTCTTGGCCAAATTGCACATAGTTCCAATTGGAGTTTGAAAAAGTGATTCAAAGAGGGATTGTAGAGAATGTTAAAAGATTTCTAAAAAGTCCAATAACTCCTTGAGATCATGTTTGATCAAGGAGAATCAGAGAGATGAAGTTAGGGTTCCATTCTTGTTTTACAAGGCAGATTTTTAAGATAAACATGAACCAAATCCATGCTAGGTTGCATAATCTTTGCTTTGCAGACCTCAAACTTGTTTGTCACTCTAAAATTAATTATTTACACAATTTCTAGAGCCATAATCCAAGCATTAGAGCTATTGTCCAGGAGTTTTATCCATTTTTGGAAGAAAGCAACATTGCCATTCTTGAAAAGTGACTTTAATCACAAAGTCAATTTTGTATTGAGCCTCTAACTTGTTCCTTCTACACAAGCTTCCTCTACAAAGTCAGAGGAACATATTTAAAGTTTGCAACCACTCTAGATAGCCTTGTACCATGCCTTGGAAAGGTGTTTGTCAAGATAACTTCAAAAACAAGTCAAAATCCATAAACATGTGATCTTGTACATCTGACTTCTGCAAGCTTCCAAACCTTTCCTCTATAAATTAAGACATCATTTTCAAGCTAACACGCGATTTTTACAAGCCCTCAAACTCCCCAAAACCATAAATTGCAACACAAGCACAAAAACTTGCCATTTCTGATTTCTAAACTCAATCTCTTAATCCACTCGTGCATTCCTTGGCCTTTTGCTTCCAAAAGCTTATAAACATAACCCATAAACAATCCCACACCCTGTTATACTTCTATAACTCCATCTTTATCATCCTCAATTTTCAAAAACGGAAGCTTGCACCTTGACTTCTCTAGGACATTCTAGTCATCCATAGTTCAAGCTAAGGGTTGCATTAACTTTCTGGGAACTTAAGGAAGCTAACCTGATCATCACAGTAACTTGAATCATGCTCTAATTCAAAACATGATCTCCATCTAGAAGGTGAGTCTTCTGACTTTTCATCTCATTCTTTAGGCATTGTTAGGCTTGCATTTTCAAAGACAAAGTATAGATATCATTTCCCTAAAATTGTACATATCCATGGATTTCATTTATATGGCCTGAGTAGAGAGAATTTTGGACCTGAACTTTCTAAAAAATTTAGGTTAAATTTGGTACTATTCAAAATTCATGCTTGTCTTAGATTCATAGTTTTAATGCTTTACATTTCTTGAATCGTGATGGAATTTGCCACAAGTTTCATGTTCACATTTTTCATTTTGGTTGAGAGATGAATGAGATGCAGGAGTTCAGGAAGACGTGAGGTTGAAGATGAAATTGTCTTCAGGAAGCGTCTTAAATATAATACAATGGTTTGGTATTAAACACCGGATGTATAGTCACCCCAGTGGTAAGGCAACGCACGTATTATGCAGAGGGCGTGGGTTCAAGCCCCAGCGCCACCATTTTGAAATTTTCACATATTTTTCTCTTTTTTTTGTTTTAGCCATCGCCTAGGCCTCCCTTGATGGGCCATTTTGTTTTTGCTGACCTTTCGCCTCCCTACTCACTTTTGTCACATGGCTCATTCTATTTCTATTTTTATACCATTATTTCCTTTTAATAATTTTACTTAATACCAAAAATCATAAAAAATCATTGAAAAATAGATTTAGGTTTTTATTTAATTAAATTAATTTTTGACATAAAAATAAATTTATTTTAATCACCTTTTATTTTACCTTTGATGATTAATTTTTAAATTAATTAGAATTTAGGATTTTGATTATTATTTTCACACATTAAAACAAATCAATTTCTTTTTTTCCTCAAAAAAAATTAACATTAGAACCAAGTTTGCTTTCTTTTATTAAAAATTAACTTAGAACCTAGGTTTTCTCTTAATTAATTAATTTTATACTATTTTAATTTAATTAAAACTTTTTTCACAAACAAAACCCTAAACAACTTATTTTCTTTAATAAATTAATTTCATTTCTTTTAAACTTAATTTTAATTTCCTTATTTTAGTTAATTATTTTCTTTTAAGTTAATTAGGTTAAAACAAAACCTTTTCTTAACAAAGACTAAAATCCATTTTCTTTTTCCATTTACTTTCTAGCATATTTATCCATTCTTATACATTTATTCAATATGGTCGTAATAGATAATTAGGGTTTAATTTCTTGCAATCCCCATTTTTAATTTGTATACCCCATCCCCAATTGATGTAATAGTGTAGGATATTTAATTTCCGCAATTTATCGTTTTTATATAAATGCTAGTAATTAGGGTTTGTATGGAAAGATAAAATTAATACTTAGAAAACCCTAATTTAACATAAACCAAGCATGAAATGCATATACTTGCACACTTTGCACCTCTAGAGTTAACTCCACTTGTTGCCTTGAGAAAATGGTCATGATATGCATGTGAGACATCTTAGCAAAAACAATCAAAAATACAAGATCATAGTCCCTCGATGACGCTACGAATGTTGCCTTACAAATGATCTTAGTCCCTCAAGAGAAATGCTAAGATATCTCACAACATTTCTATTCATGACTATACGATGACCCACACCCGTCCCTTTACATCCAAAGATAAGGCTACTTACCAATAAATGTTGAGATAGCAATATCAAATGAAGGAATAAATGAACAAAAGACTTTTGAGTAGGTAGAACGTTCTTAGTTGCTTGCTCACAATCCATCCTCAAAAACAAACATCTTGTCAAACACACTAAATACTTTTAAAAAACATGAAATATCTTCAAAAGTCCAACACTTTGTATGCATTCTTATAGAGACGAGAATCATTACAAAGTTTGCCTAAACGAATGCGCTTTTCGAAAATATTTTCAAAACCCAGCACAAACACATTTCAAACAAAGCAATATCAAAAGTGATCTAAAAAGAAACTAAGAGCCTGTAGATAACTACAGATGAAAAGGGTGCTAACACCTTCCCTTTTCATAACATATCTCACGAACTCAAGAAAACATATCAAAGGTCTTTCTTTTTCTTTTCACCCTTTCCTTATTGGATAAAATAAAAGTCGGTGGCGACTCTTGCTATCCGCAACAATTGCGATAAAACGCAAAATAACCAAGTCAATTCTCCCACCGTATTACAGAATTGGCGACTCTGCTGGGGAAAACATAAAAGTAGGTTTACCTTAGATTTATATCATATATACTTGTTTTCATTGTTTGATTTGTTTGATTTACATTTTATGGTTCCTTGTTTGGGTTTGTATTGATCCTCTACCCGGATCTGGGAACACCATTAGGTATATGGCAAAGATTGTGGAGATTGTACGGCGTAGACCGATATGGTTGAGACAATAGCTATGTTAGTGTGACATATTTGTAGGTACTCGTATCCCTTATGGCGAATTAAGGAGAATACGGGGCCGTTGAGTGATGTCATGAAGCACTAACGAACCTTAGAACATTTATTTGAACAATTTGGCCATTAGGAAGTAGTGAGATAGCCGGTTTCGGTGGAAAGCTGAAAATTGGTTGATACTCGATACTACGCTCATTGAGATCAGACTTTTGGGATATTTTGGATGCAAGAAAAGATTGATTATGCTAAAACAATGCCCAATGAATAAAGATCAGTGATATTGAGATTCCCTAGAACCTGATTACTTTCTAGGATAGGTTAAACAAACTAAACTTCAAGAGGGTACTTACCTATAAAACCCATGCAAGCCTAAACCTAAGGTTTTTGTGTTCTTTGTTTGTGATTATTATTCATGTTATCATAAACATCATAACATCATAAAGAATTCTCACTAACCATTTCAAGGATTTAGGAATTTATCTTTGTTCTATTTTATAGGTCATGACTTCCACTCGTAGGAATACCATTCGAGTCAACTTCGTGAAAGTGCATCCTCAACTTCAAGATTTAGCATCAATAGTGACTGGAGATACTCCTTTCACCAAGAAATATGATCGACTTCTCAACTTGTCTACCTCAAACTTCCAAGAAGAAATGATATGTGTGCTTTTCCAATTCTTTGATCCTATGCATCATTGCTTCATCTTTCCTGACTACCAATTGGTGCCTACATTAAAAGAATTCTCTCAATTATTAGGAGTGCGTGTTCTTGATTAAATACCATTTACTGGTTTAGAAGAGACTCCAAAACCGGAAGTCATTGCCAAAGCTTTGCATTTGAAGAGATCTGACATTATGGAAAATTGGGAGACAAGAAGTGGAGTTAAGGGTTTCTTAGCCAAGTTTGTGTTGGAGAAGGCTCGTTTGTTTTGGGAAGATTTGGATTTTAAAGCTTTTGAGGATGTTTTTCCCTTCTAATCTATGGTTTGGTTCTATTTACCAATACGGAATAACTCATAGATGTGAATGCCATCAAAGTTTTTCTCTCTCATAATCCCATACCTACTTTGCTTGGAGACATTCTACATTGTTTCCACACTTGCACCATAAGAGAAGGAGAACTCTTTTGTGTTTCATTCCATTACTCTCTAGATGGTTTATTTCACACCCACCTCGATCAACATTGAAGAATGAGCAAGGCTTGACATGGTATCAAAGATTAATGCCACTCATGCATTCTGATATTTATTGGTGTGCTCGATCTATGGAGGACCTCACCATTATTTACCGATATGGGGAATTCCCCAATGTCCCTCTACTTGGAATTAGGGGAGGTATCACCTACAATCCTTGTTCGGCTTTGCGGCAGTTTGGGTATGCTAGGAGGGATGGCCCTCATGATGCACTTGTCTAGGGAATTGTATTTGACTATGAGAGCAATGTCCAAGGTTATTGCCAGATATTCATACGAGCTTGGGGCATGGTTAACAAGGTTGATAGCAAGACATTAGGGCATAAGAACTCCATTCCTTTGGATCCTTATCTCAAGTGGGTGCGCCCAAAACCTCATGATGCCTTATGAAGCCATCCTACCTATCATCATGGAGCCTGTTGCTGAAGGAAATGTTCTGTATACTGTCTTTTATCCTAACATGCCTACTTCTCTTGAAGATTTGCAAAGAGCTTGGATTAAGCTAAAGTAAGAACGAGACACCTTCGAAACCCAATTCTACGCAAGTGAAAAGAAGGTCTTGGAGCTTACGAGAGAGCTTCATGAAGAGCGAAGTTTGAATTCCTACATTGTGCCGAAGAGGATGCGCTCGACCTTTTTGTCTTAGGAGTTTATTTTGTATCTATTTCCTCCATTGTAAGCCCGAGAGGCATGTTTGTAATCAATTTAAAATTATTAATGCAATTGATGTTTATTCCTTTTGTATAAACAAATTTAAATCTTCTAAGTCCTTGAACTCATTTGCATATGCATTTTCATGCATCATAACATAAACATGTTTTCCACAATAGGTTTCCTTATCTTTCTACTGTTTATTTCAGTAAGATGGATATCAAACAAACAGTGAAGGACTTGCAAGCACGGAATTCCCAGTTCCGAGCAACCTTGTTGACCCTGGCCAAGGGACAACAAGAGATGATGACACTGCTGACGACCAAAAAGAAGACTAAAAAGAAGGCCCTCATCAAGATGGGTAAGAGGTTCAAAGGTCCGATTTGTCAGGTACAGATAGTCGAAGAGTCATCTAAGGAGGACAAAAATCAAGACGAGGAGGTAAGGAGCACCCGTGCTAGGGGTGAAAATGATCAAGCTTCTGAAGATGAAGACTACTTTGATAAACAATACCCAGCTGCCAAGGATAAATACAAGTAGTTAGAGGATAGACTGAAAGCTGTTGAAATTCAAGTCATACCTGGTTTAGATTTTGGTGATTTAGGCTTAGTACCTGGGGTCGTCATTCCCCATAAGTTCAAAATACAATTCTTTGCTAAGTATGATGGAGTTTCATTCCCGAAACTTCATCTGAGGTCCTATGTCCATAAGATACAACCACATACTATAGACAAGAAGCTTTGGGTCCATTTCTTCCAAGAGAGTCTGGTTGGGACTCAGCTAGAATAGTTCTATTAATTGGAGGGATCTCGCATTCACACATGGGAAGATCTGGCCACTGCTTTTTATCATCAATATCAATACAACACCAATTTAGCACCAACAAGAGTTCAACTTCAAGGAATGACAATGGGTACTAATGAAGGGTTTAAAGAGTGCACACAAAAATGGAGGGATCTTGCTGGAAGAGTTCAACCATCACTTACTGATAGGGAGTTAGTAGACATGTTCATGGGAACACTAACAGAACCTTATTTCAACTTGCTAATTGGTAGCTCATCTTCTGGTTTCACCGAATTAATTCTAATTGGTGAAAGGGTCGATAGTGGAATCAAGAGTGGAAAAAATATCATGGCATCTACTTCCATATCCAACACTGTAAAGAAGCCCTTCACTGGAAAGAAGGAAACAAATGTTGTATATGAGTCAAAGGCTCATACCAAGAAGGATCATCGCCTTTCTGTTAATGATGTTTGATCTCCAACCCTCCATCTGCCCAAAGACAATCATCCAACCATCAATGATATGAAGTGCCACGAAGACAGTTCACAAGGATTAGCATGTCACTGTCCCAATCTTTGTAACATATGTTGAAGGCCAACTTAGTGACAATGCGTGATCCACCATCAAATCCAAATACCACATCACCGAAGTACAATCCAAATGCTAAGTGCGCGTACCATTCCAACAGCCCTGGGCATGAAACTGATCAATGCTGGGCTCTGAAGAATAAGATTCAAGATTTGATAGACAATAAAACAATTGAATTTGATCCACCTACTACTCCAAATGTGATAACTGCTCCAATGTCGAACTATGGCAAAGGTGTTAATGCAATTGATGATACTAATTTTGTTTCCTCCATTAAGGATTTAACAACTCCATTAACTATTATGAAGGATAATTTGCTGAGAGTCGGGGTATTCCCTGGCTGTTTTAAAAATTGTGTTTGTTGTGATCAACAAGTGAATGAGTACAAGCGGCTGAAGGAAGGTGTGTAACACCTGATAAATAGCCGTGAGATTCTGTTTGAGAAGATTCTTGCCGTCAAAAGTTTAACCAACAAAGTTGAAGACCTGTTCATAATAATAATCTCCAACAAGCCTCTTAGGATCTCCTCAAAGGGTCATATTAGGATTTCAAATGAATCAACTAGTGCTCATTTAATAATCACTTCCCCTAGGCCGATTCCTTACTCCTCTGACAAAGCGGTTCCATGGAACTATGGTGCCGAGGTTTATTATCATGGGATAAAACAAGATTCTTGGATCAACGAAAAGGAAGACGATATTACAAATATTGCAGGCTCTAGTAAAGTAACAAGGACGGGGAGGATCTTTTCCCCTGTCATCTCATCTTCGACTGCTACATCAACTCACATTCGCATAACCAATGATAAGTCTAGTACCAACACTAGAGGCAAAGAAAAAGTAAGTGATCCTGCTGAAATAGAGGCACCTTCCAAAGATGTTGATGCTGAAGAGCCCTCCACTAGAGAGATGGAGGAAATCCTGAAAATTATAAAGAAAAGTGACTTCAAAATAGTGGAGCAACTGGGGCAAACCCCCTCCAAAATCTCCATGTTGTCATTGTTACTCTATTCGGATGCTCATGCCCAAGCTCTAATTAAGTTATTGAAAAAGTCCCACGTTCCCCAAGAAACCACAGCTAACCAGTTTGAGAACTGTGTAGCAAGTTTAACGGCTGGCAATGGACTAGGTTTCTTTGATGCTGATTTTACTCATGTGGGAAAGAACCACAACAAAGCCTTGCATGTCTCTATTGAGTGCAAGGGAACTACCCTGGATCATGTCCCAGTTGATACTGGCTCATCTTTAAATGTGTTACCCAAAAGTGCTTTGGACCGGCTAGATTGTGAAGGACTGGTATTGAAGCCAAGCGATATTGTTGTAAGGGCTTTTGATGGGTCTAAAAGTATGGTTCATGGATAGGTGGATATCCCAATTAAAGTTGGCTCGTAGATTTTCAATTCCACTTTTTATATAATGGACATACGTCCCGCCTACTCTTGTTTGTTTGGGCGCCCTTGGATACATGGGGCAGGGGCAGTAACATCTACCCTTCATCAAAAGTTAAAATACCCAGTCAAGAGGAAGATTGTCACTGTTTGCGGTGAAGAGGAATTTATGGTGAGTCATCTCAATTCTTTCAAGTATGTGGAAATGGATGGTGAGTTCATAGAAACTTTGCCCCAGACTTTCAAAGTTGTTCTTCCTATAGTTGTCGCTGCCAAAATCTCCTCTAACATATCAAAAGCTGATGAAGGTGTACCAAGAATGGTTTCACTTAAAGATGCATGTGTCGTGGTCGAAGATGGAAGCAGTACTATTTGGAGACAACTTCTCGACATTCCATTTAAAGTAGATAAATTTAGGTTAGGTTTCACCACCAAGGCTCAAAAAGAATTTAGGCGCGCTCGCATGGGAAAGCCACCTCTCCGCATCAAAAATCATGAAGTAAATGTTGTGGAAGACTCTGATGATGAATGCACTTTATAAGAATGGATCTACCCTACTGCCAGCGGTAAGCTCAACAACTGGCATGCGAAGGATTTCACTCTCATCTCCTTCATTGAGGAGTAATTATTGTTTACTATTTTATGTCAATTCAAGAAATTTTGTCTGTAATTTTAAACTCCAAACAATGACTAATAGCCATGTGCCTTTCCCAGGGCACTATGGTCCATTTGTTAAGGGTTTTGTTCATGTTCATTTATCATGTGATCATTTAATATAAACCATTGGACCTTTTGCATTAAAATTTTTGTGTCCATTGTCTTTCTTTTCCTTTATTACATTTTTTCAATAGCCATGTATCTTACATGCACACACACACACACTTGCAGATCTTCATCCACTCTGGATCTCATTGCCAACAACCCTACTATTTCCAGTTATGAATTTGAACATCCAATTAACCAAGTCGAAGATGAAGGCGAGGAATATGGTGAAATACCAGGAGAATTAGCCATATTTCTAATGCAAGAAGAGAAATCTATTCAACCTCATGAGGAACCAGTCGAGGTTATCAACTTAAGTAATGAGACAATAAGAAAGAAGTCAAGATCGACGCCAACCTAGAAGATGGTATCAAGAGAAGATTGGTTCAGATGTTACATGACTATGTTGAAGTGTTTTCTTGGTCGTATGAATATATGTCAGGGTTAGATACTGACATTGTGGTTCATCGTCTGCCAACAAAGGAAGATTGTCCTCCTGTTAAGAAAAAGGTTCGTCGTATGCGGCCAGACATGTCTGAAAAGATAAAGGCTGAGGTAATGAAACAATTTGATACAGGTTTTCTGGCCGTCACATCTTATCCTCCATGGGTTGCAAACATGGTTCCCGTACCCAAGAAATATGGGAAGGTCCATGTGTGTGTAGATTATAGGGATCTGAATAGCGCAAGCCCCAAAGATGATTTCCTTCTACCTCATATTGACGTCTTGGTTGACAACACCGCTCGACATAAAGTCTTCTCCTTCATGGATGGGTTTTCTGGATACAACCAAATCAAGATGGCTCCCAAAGACATGGAGAAGACCACCTTTGTTACGCAATGGGGCACCTTTTGCTATAAAGTCATGTCGTTCGGATTAAATAATACAGGGGTAACATATCAAAGAGCTATGGTAGCTTTATTTCATGATATGATCCATCATCAAATAGAGGTCTATGTGGATGATATGATTGCAAGGTTGCAAACTAAAGAAGAGCATCTTGGTCACCTACACAAGCTATTTGAGAGGCTGAAGAAGTACAAGTTGAGGTTGAACCCTAATAAGTGCATATTTGAAGTAAGGTCTGGAAAGCTTCTAGGTTTGCATTCAGTGGTAAAGGCATCGAAGTTGATCCTACAAAGGTAAAAGCCATTCAAGAAATGCCAGTTCCCCATTATGAAAAGGAGGTTATAGGCTTCTTGGGTCGACTTAACTACATTGCTCGCTTCGTCTCTCACTTAACTGCTACTTGTGAGCCAATCTTCAAACTCCTGAAGAAAGATCAAGTAGAAAAATGGAACGACGACTGCCAAGCTTCATTTGACAAGATCAAAGAGTATTTGCAAGAACCTCCTATCCTTATGCCTCCAGTGGAAGGAAGACCATTGATCATGTACTTGATTGTACTAGAGAACCCTATGGGGTGTGTGTTGTGCCAACATGACGAGTCTGACCGAATAGAGTATGCAATATACTACCTGAGAAAAAAGTTTACCGAATGTGAAACCAGATATTCACTACTCGATAAAACTTGTTGCGCTCTGGCATGGGCTGCTCAGTGGCTAAGACAGTATATGTTAACTCACACCACTTTTTTTATTTCTAAGATGGACCCCATCAAGTACGTCTTCGAGAAGCCCGCTCTCTCTGGACGGATAGCTAGATGGAAAATGATTCGACTGAATACGATATTCAATATACAACACAAAAGGCCATCAAAGTAAGTGTATTGGCAGATCATTTGGCCCATCAAGCTGTTGATGACTATCAATCTATGAAATTTGACTTCCCGGATGAGAATATCATGTTAGTGACTGACTATGCAAAACCTGGACCGTATGACGGACGTGAACAAGGATCCAGATAGACTATGGTTTTTGATGGAGCTTCCAATGCTCTGGGTAATGGAATTGGTGATGTGATAATTTCTCCTGAAGGTTGTCAAACCTCCTTTCACTATGAGACTATGCTTCGATTGTATGAATAACATGGCTGAATACGAAGCATGCATCTTGGGTTTGAAGGCTGCTATTGACTTAAGGATTAAGCATCTGGATGTATTTGGAGATTCTGCTCTGGTGATCAGTCAAGTCAAAGGATAATGGGACACTAAGCATCCTAACCTTATTCCTTACAAGGAGCTTGTGTTAACCTTAATACCATACTTCAAGGATATCACCTTTGAACATTTTCCTAGAGAAGAAAATCAGTTGGCCGACACCTTGGAAATAATGTCTTCCATGTTCAAGGTCGAATGGGACAATGAAGCTCCTACGATAACAATCGAAAGATTTGACGAACCTGCACACTGCTATAAACTTGACACTGACAAAGAGAAACCATGGTACCACGAGGTAAGGAGATATCTTGAGGCACAAGAATATCCTGAAGGAGCTTCCATCAATGATAAGAAATTCTTGCGAATATTTTCAGCCAAATTCTTTCTAAGCAACGGAATACTATACAAACGCAACCATGATTCCACTCTACTCTGATGTGTGGATAAGAAGGAGGCGGAGAAGATTATGGAAGACATGCATGATGGCCTTTTTGGAACCCACTCTAGTGGACACACTATGGCCAAGAAAATCATGAGGGCTAGTTACTATTGGTCCATAATGGAAATTGATTGTCATCATCACTCAAGGACTTGCTACAAGTGTCAAATCTATGCTAACAAGGTTCATGTACCTCCCATCCCCCTAAATGTCATGACTTCTCTGTGCCGTTTGCAATGTGGGGCATTGATATGATTGGAGAGATCAAACCGACTACCTCAAATGGACACCGTTTCATCCTTGTTGCCATTGATTACTTTACCAAGTGGGTCAAAGCTGCCTTATATGCCTCAGTCACCAAGAATGTTGTAGTCAGGTTTATCAAGCATAACCTCATCTACTATTACGGTATCCCCGAAATGATCATCACTAACAATGGAACCAACCTCAACAATGCTATGATTATGGAACTTTGTACTCAGTTCAGAATCAAGCATCACAATTCTTCTCTGTACAGACTCAATATGAATGGTGCATTAGAACCTAAAAATATTGGCATGAGATGTTACCGTTTTCTCTCCATGGATACCGTACTTCAGCCCGAACATCAACTAGGGCAACCCCGTTCTCCATGGTCTATGGTATGGAAGTTGTCCTCCCTGTCGAAGTTCAGATCCCTTCTCTGAGGATAATGAAGGAAGCAGATTTAGGCGAAGACAAATGGATTCAGGATAGGTTGGACCAATTAAACTTGATTGACGAGAAGCGAATGACTACTGTTTTCCATGGTCAGATGTACCAAAAACGTATGATCAAGGCCTTTAACAAAAACATCAAGCCTCGAGTATATCAGAATGGCGACTTAGTAATAAAGCGCATCATTCTTCCACAAGGCAACCTCAGGGGTAAATGGACTCCCACTTATAGGACCATTTGTTGTAAAGAAAGTTTTCTCTGGTGGTGCCATGATATTGAATATTATGGATGGCGAAGACTTCCCACATCCTGTGAACACAGACATAGTTAAAAAATACTACGCATAAAATGACCTGCTAGGTTGATATACCTAGGCAAAAATAAGGGCATCCCGACGAACCAAAGAGGTTCGGGAAAAAGTTAGGGATATATGCAAAGTATTGTACACCCAGTGAGTCGAAAACTCGAAAGGGCGATTTGGGCAAAAATAGGTATCCTGGTGGGCTAAAAACCCGAAAGGGTGGTCCAGGCAAAAGTTAAGGATTAAAGCGTATGACTATGTCCCGTGGGATCTTTACAGCCAGTTTTATTACCAAGATCCAAATACAATGATACCAGGTCAATTCAATCAATTTCCCCCAAGCAGCAAGGGTTGGTACGAAGACATAGAGGCAATAGCAGAGTTGGGACACAATGAGATCACTTACACACGACTATTATTTTTGTTTTCACTATGTACATTTTTCATTTCTTTTGATAATTTCCTCTTACTAGGATCTTTGTCTCTTTGTACAAAAACGCCTATTCATGGGCAAAACATCAATACAAAATATGAATAAAAGTGTCCAATGACTGAAATTGAATGAAGATATGCATATGAATATGATTAAGATTTTGGCAAATGTATGTTTAAAAATAGTGACAAGCATCTCCTTGAATGCATTTGAGATATCCCCACAAAGTTATTTCAATAACATTATCTCCACAGATTGGGATTCATAAAATCCCCAGCCAAAATTTCAATCTCCGGAGGATTCTCTCCCCAAGCTGAGTTGGTCTTAGAAAGAAGCCTTTGGGATCTCTTCCTAAAGAGACACCTCCCTAGTTGTTCGTCAAATATTCTCTTCAATAAGGTTTATTTCCCCAACAAACGGCAAAATTACCCAGCTTGAGTTTTCCTCTCAGACTATTACAAATCAAGGGACCACAACCCCTACTCTCTAGTGAAGTCGCCAACGGAGTCGTTAATATCCCTGAAAATTACTACGAAGCCTGGACCTGACTAGATACCAGTTTAACTCCATCCTACCCTCAAATTGCTTAAACCTGGACCCACCCAGTAAATAGCTCAAGCCTAGATCTGACCAGATACCAGTTGACCCAAGTTCAGAATTACTAAAACCTGGACCCGACCAGTTAGCAGTTCAAGTTACTGAAGCCTGGACCCGACCAAATACCAGTTAACCTCAAGTTCAACTTATTGTAAAACCTGGATCTGACCAGAAAACAGTTTGAGTTGCTAAAACCTGGACCCGACCAGATATCAGTTGACCTCAATTTTCAAGTTACTAAAACCTGGACCCAACCATATAGCAGTTTAAATTCCTCAAATCATTGCTGAAACCTGGACTCGGCCAGATAACAGTTTGAGTTTCTAAAACCTTGACTCGACCAGATAACAGTTAATCTCAATTCTAAGTTATTAAAGCCTAGACCCGACCATATAATAGTTCAACTTCTCTAAAATGCTGAAACCTAGACCCGACCAGATAACAGATTGAGTTTATGAAACTTGGACCCGACCAGATAACATTTAATCTCAAATTCAAGTTACTAAAGCCTGGACCCGACCAGATAATAGTTCAATCTCTCCAATTGCTGAAACTTGGACCCGACCATATGACAGTTAACCTCAAGTTCAAATTAATGCAAAAGATACTAGTTTAACTTCTGCAATCACTAACAAAACTCCTTTTCCCCAGTAGAGTTCGCCACCTCCCCAACAAGTTTTTTGCAAAATCCTGGACCCGGCTAGATAACAACTAACTTTCAAGAGATAAATCCCCACTAGAGCAGCGGACGACTAGGAATCCTAAGCTATTTCTCCCAGGAAGAAGTAAATATTCCCCAATAGATTTCTTCTCAACAAATCATGAATCTTTAGTGGAAGTTTGTTAACAAAGTATTAAGATACACATACTCTTCATCTCCAATAGCAGTTCGAGATTTAACTTCTCAAAGCTCCCCAGTATCTGTCAAGGATACGCTTCGATAACATGTTGCATTCATACATCATATAACATACATAACATATACATGCAATATAATCTCATTTATTTTGAGGAACATCATTATACCATGCATACATTCACATACGTCTAACTCCTTTTGTTCCTTACAGAAAAAATCATTAATCCAAATACCTCTTTTGGATCAGAATTAATTCTTCCAGTTAAAGACAGACAAGACACCTATTTTTCAACATGAATCGACTAAAGATTTATGCTGATGTTTCTCCAGGTTTCTACCATCATCCCTCCGAATGGCATCCATAAGCCCATTCCCAGATCAATACATCATTGAGTGCAAATTTTTGGGCACTTTAGTGTTCAATCATCTTTCACCTTCAAGTCACGAATGGCGGATCCGCTAATATAACTCTTCAGGTTTAAAAAGATTGAACATGGGAAGCTGTTGTACCCCAAAATTTTCCCTCTCAATTTCTCAAAGAATTCTTACACAAGATCTCCATTGATTCAAGATTGCACAAGGTTTGATCAGCTCAAGACACATCCTCAAACACTAATGACTCAAAATTAGGGTTTGAGTTTTTATAAGGAAAATTGTACTTTTAATGCTTCATATGACTTTCATGGATCATTTTGTACTCCCGAGATTGTTCATGTCAAGTTTCAAGCTTTGGATCACATTTTTGCTCAGTCAATTGATCAGTTGACCTAAAATCAAATGTATTGCAGAAAAAGTTAATTGTGGTCAATTTACAGTCAAATTTTATAGTTTTTTATCCATACCAACATTTTGAACTCATATATGTCAATTGTTAAAGTTTGGATCACAATTCCTCAAGAAATTTGATCAGATCACCAAAAGGGCAAAATGGTCAAATTTAGGGTTTTGACTGAAGAGGCTTAATTTTTAAATGTTGACCAAATACATGACTTTTTGGTTTGAGACATGATGTCAAGGATTAAAATGTATCATTTTTACCTAATGGCATGGTTTAAAACACTTCCAAAGATCAATTGATTGATAGTTGAAATTCAGTCAACTGATGAAAATTCAACTGATACACTAAAAAGTCAAACTTTGACTTTTTGATCAAAATCAAGTTTCAAAAATCATATTTCATAGAGACATGTCAAAATATGAATTTTGTTCATCAAGAAATCAAAAATTCAAAATTCATGTTGAAAAGTCAAAGACTTGGAAATTTTTCTAAGTGTCGAAAAATTCACTTTTTTTCATAACTTTGTGCCAATTTTTCATCATGATGCAAGATGATTCAGGGAAAACTTCCAACATGAAAGTTGTATATCTAAATTATATATAAAACATTTTAGTTCATGACTTTTTCTAGAAATGCTTGGATCTCAAGTTATTAATTCATAAAGACATGTTCATGAAACTAAAAACACTTGGTGAAATTTTGCCCTAGTTAGGCAGATTTTTAACCTAGCTTCTTGGACAAATTGCACATAGTTCCAATTGGATTTTGCAAAATTTATTCAAATAGGGATCGTATAACATGTTACAAGCATTCTAAAAAGTAAAAGAACTCCTTAAGATCGTGTTTGAGCAAGGATAATCGAAGAGATGAAGTTAGGGTTCCATTCTTGTTTTTCAAGGCAGATTTTTAAGATAAACATGAACCAAATCCATGCTAGGCTGCATAATCTTTGCTTTACAGGCCTCAAACTTGTTTATCACTCCATAATTAATGATTTACACAATTGTTATAGCCATAATCCAAGCATTAGAGTTATTGTCCAAAAGTTTCATCCATTTTTGGAAGAAAGCAACATTGCCATTCTTGAAAAGTGACTTTAATCACAAAGTCAATTTGTATTGAGCCTCTAACTTGTTCCTTCTACACAATATTCCTCTACAAATTCAGAGGAACATGTTTAAAGTTTACAACCACTCTAGATAGCCTTGTGTCATGCCTTGGAAAGGTGTTTGTCAAGATAACTTCAAAAACAAGACAAAATGCATAAACATGTGATCTTGTACATCTGACTTCTCCAAGCTTCCAAACCTTTCCTCTATAAATTAAGACATCATTTGCAAGCTAACACACGATTTTTACAAGCCCTCAAACTCCCCAAAACCAGAAATTGCAACACAAGCACAAAAACCTGCCATTTTTTATTTCTAAACCCAATTTCTCAATCCACTCGTGCTTTCCTTGGCCTTTTTCTTCCAAAAGCTTCTAAACATCATCCATAAACAATCCCACACCCTGTTATACTTCTATAACTCCATCTTTATCATCCTCCATTTTCAAAAACTGAAGTTTGCACCTTGACTTCTCCAAGACATTCCAGTCTTCCATAGTTCAAGCTAAGGGTTGCATTAGCTTCCTGGGAACTTGAGGAAGCTAACCTGATCCTCACAGCAACTTGAATCAAGCTCTAATTCAAAATATGATCTCCAGCTACAAAATGAGTCTTCTGACTTTTCATCTCATTATTTAGGCATTGTTAGGATTATATTTTCAAAGACAAAGTGTAGATATCATTGCTCTGAAACTGTACGTATCCATAGATTTAATTTATATGGCCTGAGTAGAGAGAATTTTGGACCTGACCTTTCTAAAAAAATTAAGTTAGATTTGGAAATGTTCAAAATCGTGTTTGTCTTTGATTCATAGTTTTAATGCTTTACATTTCTGGAATCGTGATGGAATTTTCCACAAGTTTCATGTTCACATTTTTCAGTTTGGTTAAGAGATGAATGAGATGCAGGAGTTCAAGCAGGTGTGAGGTTGAATATGAAGTTGTCTTCAGGAAGTGTCTTAAAATATAATATAATGGTTTGATATTAAACACCGGATGTATAGCTACCCCTTGGTAAGGCAGCGCGCGTATTATACAGAGGGCGTGGGTTCAAGCCTGAGCACTGCCATTTTGCAATTTTCACATATTTTTCTCATTTTTTTTTGTTTCAGCTAGCGCCTGGGCCTCCCTTGATGGGCCTTTTTGTTTTTTCTGACCTTCCACCCCCTGCTCACTTTTGTCACATGGCCCATTCTATTTTTATTTTTATACCATTATTTCCTTTTAATTATTTTACTTAATACCAAAAATCATAAAAAATCATTGAAAAATAGATTTAGGTTTTTATTTAATTAAATTAATTTTTGACATAAAAATAAATTTATTTTAATCACCTTTTATTTTACCTTTGCTAATTAATTTGTAAATTAATTAGAATTTAGAATTTTGATTATTATTTTCACATATTAAAACAAATCAATTTCTTTTTTCCTCAAAATAAATTAACATTAGAACCAAGTTTGCTTTCTTTTATTAAAAATTAACTTAGAACCTAGGTTTTCTCTTAATTAATTAATTTTTATACTAGTTTAATTTAATTAAAACTTTTTTCACAAACAAAACCCTAAAGAACTTATTTTCTTTAATAAATTAATTTCATTTCTTTTAAACTTAATTTTAATTTTCTTATTTTAGTTAATTATTCTCTTTTAAGTTAATTAGGTTAAAACAAAACCTTTTCTTAACAAAGACTAAAATCCATTTTCTTTTTCCATTTACTTTCTAGCATATTTATCCATTCTTATACATTTATTCAATATGGTTGTAATAGGTAATTAGGGTTTAATTTCTTGCGATCCTCCCAATTTGTAATTTGTATACCCCATCCCCAATTAATGTAATAGTGTAGGATATTTAATTTCCGCAATTTATCGCTTTTATATAAATGCTAGTAATTAGGGTCTGTATGGAAATATAAAATCAATACTTAGAAAACCCTAATTCAAGATAAACCAAGCATGAAATACATACACTTGCACACTTTGCAGCTCTAGGGTTAACTCCACTTGTTGCCTTGAGAAAATGGTCATGATATGCATGTGAGACATCTTAGCAAAAACAATTAAAAATACAAGATCATAGTCCCTCGGTGACACTACGAATGCTGCCTTACAAATGGTCTTAGTCCCTCAATAGAAATGCTAAGATATCTCACAACATTGCTATTCATGACTATACAATGACCCTCGCTCGTCCCTTTACATCTAAAGATAAGGCTACTTACCATTCAATGTTTAGATAGCAATATCAAAGGAAGGGAGAAATGAACAAAAGACTTTTGAGTAGGTAGGACGTTCTTAGTTGCTTGCTCACAATCCATCTTCAAAAACAAACATCTTTTCAAACACACTAAGCACTTTCAAAAGACATGAAATATTTTCAAAATTCCAACACTTTGTATGTATTCTTATAGAGACGAGAATCATTACAAAGTTTGCCTAAACGAAAGCGCTTTTCAAAAATATTTTCAAAACCCACCACAAACAAATTTCAAACAAATCAATTTTAAAAGTGATCGAGAAAGCAACTAAGAGCCCGTACATAACTACGGATGAAAAGGGTGCTAACAGCTTCCCTTTTTATAACTTACCCCCCGAACTCAAGAAAACATCTCAAAGGTCTTTCCTATTCTTTTCACCCTTTCCTTTTTGGATAAAAGAAAAGTCGACGGCGACTCTTGCTATCCGCAATAATTGCGATAAAATGCAAAACAACCAAGTCAGTTCTCCCGCTGTATTACACAACCCCAACGCCAAATGTACCTACCACTCAAATGCCCCAAACACGACACAAATGATTGTTGGTCTCTCAAGAATAAAATCCAAGACCTCATTTACAACAAGACCATTGAATTTGATCCTCCTCCAACTCTGAATGTAATCACTGCACCTATGCCAAATCATGGCAAAGGTGTCAATGCTATTGAAGATACTACTTTTGTTTCCTCTGTTAATGACTTGAGCACTCCGCTGAAGTTGGTTAAAAACAATTTGTTGAAAGCTGGGGTTTTTCCTGGTTGCCTTGAAGATTGTTGTTGTTGTGATGTTCAAATCAATGGTTTTTAATGGCTAAAAAGAGGTGTCCAACACCTAATGGACAACCATGAGATCCTATTCAAAATAACTCCATCTGTAAAAAGTTTGACTAAAATTGCACCTCAAGAAGTTGAAGACATATCCATCTTCACTATCTCTAACAAACCTATTAGGATCACTTTAAAAGGTCCTATTAAGATTTCCAATTAACCAAATATAGCTCCAATAATAATTACCACACCAGGGCCATTCCCTTATTCTTCCGATAAGGCGGTACCTTTGAATTATGGCGCTGAAGTATACTACCATGGTATTAGACAAGACTCCTAGATTGATGAAGACAAGACTGCTGATATTACCAACATTGTTGGGTCTAGCAAGGTGACTAGGATGGGGAGAATTGTCTCTCCTAATATCTCACCTCTAACCACCACAACTACACCTGTTTGTATTATTATTGACAAACCTAGTATTGATGTTAGGGGCAACGAAAAGATGATTGAGCCTTCCAGGATGGAGGCCCCTGCCATAGACATTATTACTGAGGAACCCTATACCCAAGAAATTGAGGATATTTTGAATATTATAAGTGTGATATGGTGGCAGAACCGACTGTTACTACTGGTTTGCGTTTTTTGTTTGCAAAATGTCGCGGTAAGCAAGAGTCGCCACCGACTTTTATTTTATCCAATTAGGAACAGGAAAAAGAACAGAAAAAACCTTTTTCGAGATGTTTCTGAGTACGGGGGGTAGATTATAGAAAGGGAAGGTGTTAGCACCCCTTCTATCTGTGGTTTTCCACGGGCTCTTAGGTACTTGCCCATTTTAAAAACTGCTTGTGTGTGCTTATTTTGAAAAGTTTTGTTTTACTTCGTTTTAACCCTTGTTTTTGTCCTCAATAGTGTTACGAAGGTTTTTTTTTTAAAATTTGTTTGGGAAAGTGTTGGTGTGAAAAAGTTTTTGTTTGTTTGAGCAAGTATCTAGGAACTAATCTACCTACTCGAAAAAAGGTTTGTTCGTTTTCCTTTTAAACAATGCTATCCCATTATTGAGAAATAGGTAGCATCGTCGTTAGAGTTTTTTAGGGACATTCGAAGGGACAAATACGATCACAAAAGCAATGTTAGGAATTGTTATTAATCATCCTAAAGCCTTAAAGATCTTTTTCCGAGGCAACATCTGAATGGGTCATTTTAGATCTTTCGGGGCTAGAGGACAACCACTAACAAACCCTATACTTCATGATCGTTTACCGAAGGCAACTGGAGTAGAGTAAACCCTAGGAGTGAGCATGTGCGAGTGTAATTTTCAGTTAATTTATCTTTGCACATTTAGGGTTTTCTATCGTATTAATTTTCAGTTTGTCTTTCCATACAATCCTATCAACATCTAGGCAGTTTATAGTTTGCGTAAATTAAAGCGAGAAAGTTAAAGTCCTAGCTATTATAGGGCTTTTGCAGATACATAATTATTTTGACCTAAAATAAAAATGCGGAATTTAAAACCCTAATTACTATTACAAACTTGGAGCAGTTACAATAATAATAAAAAAGTAAACTAAAAGCGCGGGACGCATTAAATGCGAGAATAAATTAGGAAACCTAAAAAATCTAGTTGAAAAAGATTTAGGTTATTTTTGAGAAAAAATTAATTAGGTTATGTACAAATTTAACCGTAATTCTAGTTGATTTTAATTATATCAAAAGGAATTAAATTGCCCTAATTTTAATTAAACTAATTAATTAAGGAAATAAAATATTTTTTATGAAAAAAATGATTTTTATGTTTTTTTGTGATTTTTTATTTTATGATAAAAATGATTTTTTGGGTTATTTTGTAAAAAGAAAATAATTAATGAATAAATTAAAATAAAGGAAATAACATAAAGAAAAGAAATTGGGCCTGTATTGCTGAAAGGGGGTGTATTGTTGAAAATCCAAAGGCCCAAGAGAATGGCCCAGCTTGCCCAGCGCCTGATCCAGTGCAACTCCCTTCTGATGGTCTACCACGCTATTTGCTTACTGAGCGTTTAGATCTGGGATGGAGATGATCTGATGGCTATGCATCTTGGGCGTATGGTGGACGCTGGAGGGTGGCGCGCGTTGGATCTGAAATAAGAAACTAGGAAAATTTAAAATGTCTGGACCTGGGATCGAACCCAGGTCCCTCTCTTTACAAACACGCTGCCTTTGCCAACTATGCCACTAAACCAATCGTTAATATACTTAGACAAATAAAAGATAAAGTAATCCAGATGGTATTTCCCCAAAAAACGCGCGTGATTCAAATCCACCATTCAGATATTGACACGCCTTCATCCTCTTCCATGTTTCATCGTTTTAGACAATAGCCCTTTACCAACAGCAATTTCTGTCACTATAGGCTTTAGTGACGGTTTTTGTGCATTACTATAGACCTGTAATATCTCAAAATGCAAAGCAAGCAATATTAATCATAACTAAAAACATAGACCCACTAAAAATCTTGTCCTGAGTTCATTGGTATCATTAATCAGTCCTATTTTGCCTCTACGGAGAATCCCTAATTTGAAGCTTTCAAACCCTAGTAATGGCGTAAGCTTGTTCCTGCACTAGAAATCAAATTCGGGCTATCCAAAAGATCACAAACATCATTATGAATACATTTATGCAAGCAAATCGAAGGTAAATGCGTAAAACCCTGAAAATGAGTTTGAGTTATAAGGGTGTAAACCGTGATCTCTATCTTACAGCTTTAGATGTTTTGTGGCTTGAGAATGATTGGAATCACTTCAGAGTACGTCCAGGAATATATTAATGGCTTTGTAATTGCTTGAATTGGAATGCAAATAAAAATCCGACCTACACTTTTTCTTCAAAAATTTGAGTTTTGTTTGGGGTTCTCACGATTGTAATCCTCGTTTTTTTGCATTGGCTATGATCAGTATATGTAGTGGAACGAATTAGGGCAATAAAAACACTTTGTATATTTGATAATCATGGACATTTTATTTTATTTTTCTCTTGTATCATATCTTTCTAAAACAAGCATAATCATGCCAATTTGCTCCAATTATCCCTTGATCTGATTTGATATGATTTGGCCAGCTTGATTAGATTGTGATTCCTACAAAAAATCAGATCAAAACTAATCTTTTATATTTTTTGCAATTTATTTGATTTAATCTAACTTTTAAATAATAAAAAATCAAAATAAATAAATAAAGAAAAAATGTGTGGATGCTGATTTGGGTCGTGGACCATGTCTCTAACAAGATGCAATCATGAGAAGCTAGGCCCATTTGACAAAAAAATGCACTTTTGAGCACATTTGACTTTTGGCAATTTTGCAAAAATGGTCAACTTTGACAAGGCATATCTCCTCCAATTTTAACCTTAGAGAGGTTTTCTTGGACTTTTTAGAAAGCTTAGGATGTCCCCTAAACAACCCTTTTAGTTTCATCTCAATTGGGTCTTCCATGTTCATGTAAAAAGCTTTGACCCAAAAAGTGTTTTTGTTGACTTTTCAAAAGGACCTATAATGTAGAAATTCATATCTTTTTATGAGTGCATATTTTGAACTTGTGGTATGAAGATGAATTGTAAGGAATTGCATCCTCTTCAAAATGAGCCTTAGATGGAAAAAATTTGATAAAGTATGAAGAAGTTATGCTTGGTTGAAGTTTGGTTGACTTTTCCTAAGAAACCATAATTTAGCAACTTTTGGGTTTTGATGAATTTTGGGGCATTCCTTGAGGAATCATGATCAACCCTTGATAACACGATGGATATCTCTTCAAATTGTTGATGTTGACCATTAATCTTGAATTTTGACTATATGTGGGCCACAGTTGACTTTTGACCTAGTATAGTTGATTTTCAGGCATCTGAGCAGTTAACTGAGCAAACTTCTTGTACAAGGCATGAAACTTGTCATAGATGATCTTGAGAACATATTAGGACCATGGAAAACATTTGTGACCCTTGGAGTTCAACCATCTTGATGAGGAGTGAAACCCTAGTTTGAAGCTTATTGCCTTAGGAGGAGGATTTGTCTGGTCGATCCTTAGTCATCCTTGAGCAATTGAGGACCTCTAGAGGCATGTCTTGAGTGAAATGAGAGGGCAAATTTTAGGGTACAACAATAAGGAAAAGTTATTATAAGATGGTAGAGAAGTTGAGGAAAACCCCCTCTAAGATTTATATGCTATCTTTATTACTATGCTCAGATGCGCATGCTATAATTTTTTTGAAGAATGCGCATGTTCCTCAAGAGACCACGGCCGACCAGTTTGAAAATTGTGTAGCGAGTTTGACTGCCGATAATAGATTGGGATTCTCGGATACTAATTTAACTGTTGTTGGAAGAAATCACAATAAAGTGTTGCATGTCTCCATTGAATGCAAAGAAACCACTCTAGCCCATGTATTGGTCAATATTGGGTCCTCTCTGAATGTCTTGCCCAAAGGTGCCCTAGATCGGCTGGATTGCGAAGGTTTAATACTGAAGCCAAGTGACATAGTGGTGAGGGCTTTTGACGGGTCCAAAAGGATGTTCCATGGGGAAGTTGATCTCCCCATCAAAGTTGGATCTCAAATTTTCCATTCAACATTCTATGTGATGGATATTCGTCCTGCTTAATCTTTCCTACTTGGATGCCCCTGGATACATGGGGCAGGATTAGTGAATTATACACTTCATCAAAATTTGAAATATTCGGTCAAAGGAAAGATCGTTACCATCTGTCGTGAAGAAGAGTTTATGGTTAGACATCTAAATTTGTTTAAGTATGTTGAGAAGGATGGAGAATTCATAGAAACTCCTTATCAATCCTTCGAAGTGGTTTCTCCCATGGTTGTTGTTGCCAAGGCTACTCCTGATGCTCTAAAAGTTGTTAAAGATGTGCTTAGGATGGCTTCCCTCAAAGATGCTCACACTGTGATTGAATATGGAGGTTGTACCATTTGGGGACAACTACATGACATCCCTTTCAAGTCAGACAAATATGGTTTGGGCTTCACTGCCAAAGCTCAAAAGGAGGTCAAACGTGCTCGTGCAGGAAAGTCGCCTTTTCGCATCAGTAATCATGAAGTGAATTCTCTTGAAGACTCCGACAATGACTGTGGCTTTGATGAATGGATCTACCCGACTACCGAGGAAGGATCCAGCAACTGGCGTTCCAAAGATTTCATTCCCATCTCCTTCAACAAGGAGTAATTACCATTTATTGTTTTATCAATTTAAGAACTTTGTCTGTAACTTTAATTGAAAAAATGACTTTAATTGAAACAATTCTTTAGATAATTCAATGCCCTAAAACTTATCTTCATCTCTCAAGTTCAAGAAATGCACCATTTGAAAGATACAAGTTCATACATTACAGGTCATTTTTAGAAAGTCAACAAAAGCCACTTTTTTCCAAGACCTTTTACATCAAGATAACATCTTCAAATGCAAAATTGATCAAATGAGGTATTGAAGTGGACATCTTGGTCTTTCCAAAAAGTAACAGATCATCATTATGAGATAAAAATTGAGAAAGTTATGGATTGCCCAAGTTTGGAAAATTTTGGAAATTTCAAGAATGGTGCATTGAGCAAATTTGAATTTTTGGGTCAATGGCCTAACTTTTTAAGATTCCAATATCTTCTTAAGGTCATAGAGGACCTCTAATCTTATTTTTAAATGGCATTGTATTTTCTACCTATTTTTTACATATTTATTTTAATTTATTTCAAGTAAATATAAAATAAACTGTATAAAATATTTGGAAATGGGCTTAGGCATGTGGGCTAGTGTCTTGGCTTGCTTAGAGGCCCAAGATTTCGTGCGCAAGTGACCAGGTTCATCCAAGCAAAGATAAGGCATATTTTGAAATTTTTGGAAGGCCTTTAATTGGTTGGAATCTTGTTGGAAAACATGATTTATGGCTATAATCTTTTACATTCAATGGTGTCTCCTCCTTCCATACTATAAGAACAACACATTGGCCAGCTCAAAAAACGCACAAAAAGCCTAAAGAATTACTGCACATTTCATTCAACAAAATCCAAAGTTGTAAAACTGAATTTCAAATTGCATGTGGTTCTGATCCAAAATAAAGGCTCGGACGCGTTCTTGGATGTCCCCGGGAACTTTTCCAACCATCACCAAGTCCTAAAACGCCACAAAACGATCCAGCCAACTCTCACGGTTTGTCATTTTTTTTAATTCTGTTTTGTACAATTCATGTGATATCAATATGATTTAATCATGCATTTTTGTTTATTTGAGTATTTACAATCTTCTGGCATAGTTGGATTGCAGTTTTGGTATAGGAATCGTACGTCACCATTGTTAGGGTTCTAAGCTCAAAATTGGGGTTTCTTAAAATACCCAAAATTAGGACCAACCAAGGATGCCATCTTACTCAGGAGGTTAAGAGCAATCAACCCATGGCCTCAAAGTGAATTTATGTTGCGTTTTATGCTTGTTTCACGTGCAGGTTTTATAGCGACGGACAAAAATTTGTCACTATAGGTATTTCTACCTAAGACGACAAAGGGAGGTAGGAGATGAATGTGTGGCATCCCCTCACTGGGCAATTCTAATCCATGTGCGTGTTTTTTTATTTTTATAATCATTATTTTCTTTGCATTATATTCTTTTTTTTTATTGTGTTTGGTATAACAGCTTGAACATCCAACTCAGTTGGTAAGAAGTGCACTTATGAGGGAAGGGACCTGGGTTCGAATCCCAGGTCTAGCATTTTGCTTAGTTAATGTTTATTGACTGCAGATCCAGTACCCTTCCTCTCAAACGCTTACCATACGCCCTCCAGCTCTAGCCAGTGGATAATGATGAGGCCAAATCCAAGGATTCCAAATGCGTGGACCACCATGGACGCTCAGAAGCTTCCTCCACAGGATCTCAAGATACCTGGGCTATCTATTGGGCCCAACGCTTTTTTAACAATACACCCCCTGTTTATTTCTGACGACTGACCCAACCTTTTTTTTTCTTTTGACTTGCTTATTTGTTTTTTACTTATTTATTTCTTCTAAATAATAATAATAATAATAATTTGACTTAGGTTTATTTTTTAATTTTGTAAATTAATTAATTTAACTTATTTTTTATCAATTTAAAATCAACTAGACATAGTTTAATTTAATTCAAATTCTTTTCTTAATAAAAAAAACCAAAAATATAATAGACTTAGTTTATTTCTTAAGTCATTTTTTAATTTTGTAATTTAATTAGATTAATTATTTCAACTTTACTTTATTAATTTTAAAATCAATTAGATTTAGGGTCATTTTAATTTAAATTATTTTTCTTAATAAAAAATACAAGAAATATTAGAATTATGATTTATTTCATTCAATATTTATTTTCTTAATTAAAGCTAAATTTAGAGTTAATTGTTTTATTAACAAAACCAAGAAAAAAAATTTGTTTACTTAGAACTTTTTTTAGTTTTTTTAGACGTAATATTTATTTTGCGCGTGTTTATTTTTATTCTTGCATTTTATAAATATTGTAATTGCTTATAGATGTAATAGTTTTAGATTTAAAATTCCGCACTATATTTCATGCACTTTTTTATGTAACTCTCCCAAAGCCGTGTGATAGTTTAGGATTTACTTTTTCTGCATATTTACTGCTTTATTTTGATATATTACTGTTAGTAAATAGGCGTGTATGGAAAGACTGTAAATTAAAACGTTAGTTAACCTAATAAAAAGACAAAAAAATAACTGAATTGAACACATATGTGCATATGCACCTCTAGGGTATCCCCACTTCGGTTTCCTTTTGAAAAATAAAGTAGTCATGTCCCTTGAGAATGGGGACGCTTTATCAAAGACCCGTAAAATCAAAAGATCATAGTCCCTCAATGACCCTTACAGTGTTGCCTTTCGGTAAATGAACTCGTCCCTTAAACAAAAGTTGCTAAAGCGTCTCCGTATGTTGCCTTTATGACTGTAAAACGTCCCTTCGAATGTCCCTCAACATTCGATGATAGGGCTACCTACTCACTAATAGTAGGATAGCACTATCTAAAGGAAAGGAGGAAAAGAACGTCTTTTTTCGAGTAGGTAGATAACTCTTAAGTACTTGCTCAAATCTTCTTTTACACTTACACACTTTCAAAAACTACTTTCAAAATGCTTTATCACACTCTTGAGGACTGATACAAGAGTTACCATAAAGCAAACAAAATCTTTCAAAACGTACAAACACAAACAGTTCTAAAAAATGAGCAAGTACCTAAGAGCCCGTGGAAAAACACAGATGGAAAGGGTTCTAACACCTTCCCTTTCCATAATCTACCCCCCTTACTCAGAAAATCTCGAAAAAGGTCTTTTTTGTTCTTTTCACACTTTCCTTTGTTGGATAAAAGAAAAATCGGTGGCGACTCTTACTTACCGCGACATTTGTGAACAAAAAATGCAAACCAGTATTAACAGTCGGTTCTGCTACCATATCACAGAACTGGCGACTCTACTGGGGAATAATAAAAGTGGGGGTTTACCTTAGGGTCTAGATCATTTTTCTTCTTTGTTTGTTTGTTTGGTTTACTTTTAAGGGTATTTGTTTGGGTACTATAGATCCTACACCCGGATCTGTGGAATCCTTTTAGGTAAGTAGAAATATATCGTGGAAACGGTGCGGGGTATACCGACACGGTTGAAGCGATGGCTACATTGATGCGACACTTTGGTTGGTACCGGTAGTCTTTGAGTTAATCAAGGAGAATCCTCTGCATGGTGTCATGAAGCGTCAAATGACCTTAGAACCTTTAAATGAATAACTTGGCCATTAAGACATAGTGAGATGGCCGTCTATGGTGTATTCCCAAAGTCGGCAGATACTCTATGCTACACTCATTGAGATTTGACTCCCGAGTTTTGTTTGGTTGCGAGTCAATCGCCTATCGGAATGAAACGTGTGGGAAAGATCAGTGATATTGAGATCCCTTAGAACCCGGTTATTATTTATAGGACAGGTTGAACCAATCCAACTTCAAGAGGGTATGACCTTAAAACCCATGCAAGCCTTAAACCGAAGGTTTTTGGTGTGATTTGCTTGTGCTTTCTATATCAGTGATTTCTTAGCATATTCATGACATCATAACATGGCATATCATACTAACCATTCAAGGTTTTCAAGGGCTTATATTTGTCTTGTTTTGTAGGACATGACATTCGCTCGTAGGAACACTATCCAAATCAACCTTACGAAAATACCTCCTCGACTCAAGGAATTAGCATTAAGGATTCCTGAAAGCTCTCCCTTCACTGAAAAACATGGTCGACTTCTCAACTTGGTCACTTCAACCCCTGATGAAGAAATGTTAAATTTGCTCTTTCAGTTATTTGACCCGTTGCATCACTGCTTCACTTTTCCGAAATACCAGTTAGTGCCTACTATGGAGGAGTTTTCTCAGTTACTGGGGGCACCTATCCTTAATCAGCTACCATTCAACGGTACGGAAAGAGACCCAAAGCCTGAAGAGATTGCTCAAGCTCTGTCTTTACAACGTTTTGATGTAGTGGCAAATTGGGAAACCAGAAGAAGTGTCCAAGGATTTCCAGCTAAGTTTCTGTTTAAGAAAGCTCACTATTTTTGGAATAGCCTGAATTTACAAGCTTTTGAAGAAGTGTTGGCCCTTCTCAACTATGGGATGGTACTATTCTCTAACACGGATCACCTCCTAGATGTGAATGCGGTTAAGGTTTTTCTGTCTCATAATCTGGTGCCTACTTTACTTGGGGATATTCTACACTCTCTGCATACTCGCACTCTAAAGAGAAGAGGGACCCTTCTATGTTGTACTCCTATATTGGCTAGGTGGTTTATTTCGCACCTACCCAGGTCTATTTTGAGAAATGAGTAGGGTATGAGATGGTCCCATAGGCTGATGTCCCTTACACATTCGGATATTCATTGGTGTTCTCGGTCCTTGGAGAGTATCACTATCATTGATTGCTGTGGGGAATTCCCTAATGTCCCTCTCTTATGCATTAGGGGAGGAATCACTTATAATCCTTGTTTGGCGTTACAACAGTTTGGTTATTCTAGAAAGGATGGTCCTCATGACACACTCGTCTAAGGAATCACATTTGACTATGAGAATGATGTTCAGGGTTATTGCAAGAGGTTCATTCGAGCTTAGGGCATGATAAACAGGGTTGATAGCAAGACATTGGGGCACAAGAATTTCATCCCTCTTTAGCCTTACCTCAAATGGGTGCGAGATCGTGCTCTATGTCTTATGATGCCTTACCCTACCATCTTACCTGTGATTGTGGAGCCAATTGCTGAACGAGACACTCCTTATGTTGTGCTTCATCCGGATATGCCAACTGATTTCGAGGAGCTACGGAAATCTTGGATCCAACTCAAAGAAGAACGGGATACCTTTGAAACCCAATTCTACGCCAGCGAGAAGAAGGTTTTAGAGCTCACCCAATTACTTCATGAGGAGAGGAGCATAAATGCGTACATTGTAACAAAGAGGATGCGCCCGTGGGAAGCTTGAAGTCTTCCTTGTGCTTGGAAATTTTATTGTTGCTTTGTTCCCTTTGTAAGCCCAAGAGGCATTATTGTGACCAAAAAAACTTCTTAATGCAATTAACATTTGCTATTTTTCTGTTTAAGCAAATTTGAGTCTTAGAAATCCTTGAAAATAATTGCATAGATATATCATACATATCATTGCATAAGCAGGTTTCAAAGCAGGTTTTTCATCCTTTTCGCTGTTTATTTCAGCAATGGCTCTAGAACAAACAGTGAAGGATCTACAGACTCAATGCCTAGTTTCAACAGATGATCATGGCTCTGACCAAGGGGCAAGAAGAACTGAAAGCCCTGCTTATTAAAGAAAAGAAGAAACCAAAGAAGCCAACTGGGTTAGTGAATCTGGGAAGAAGGATCAGAGGACCAGTGCAGCGAGCCTCTAAACTGGTAACTTCATCAAAGGAAGGAAACAGTCAAGAAGAGGAAACAAGAGAGGAAGACTCCAATCCAAAAGAATATGATGATGAATCTGACTATGATGAGGAGCAGTATCCTCCCGCTGATGAAAAATACAAACAGTTGGAGGATCGTCTGAATGCAATGGAGGTCCGGAAAGTACCAGGTCGGGATTTTAAAGAACTGGGTTTAGTTTCTGGGGTTGACATCCCACAAAAGTTCAAGGTGCCATTATTTGCCAAATATGATGGAGTTTCATGTCCCAAAATACACCTCTGATCTTATGTGAGGAACATCCAGCCTCACACTACTGACAAAGACTTATGGGTTCACTTCTTTTAGGATAGTCTGTCCGGAACTCAACTAGAATGGTTCTACCAACTAGAAAGGGCCAACATTCATAATTGGGAAGACTTGGCTGCTGCTTTCTACAAGTAGTTTCAGTATAATGTAGACCTTGCTCCCACTCGTACACAACTCCAAAATATGTCTATGGATTCGAGCGAGGGCTTTAAGGACTATGCTCAGAAGTGGAGGGACTTAGCAGGAAGAGTCCAGCCTCCCCAGTCTGATAGGGAGCTAGTGGATATGTTTCTGGGTACCCTGTCTGGTCCATTTTTCAATCACCTGATTGGAAGCTCCTTAGCCGGCTTCACTGAATTGATTTTGACAAGAGAAAGGGTGGAAGCTGGAATTAGCAGTGGTAAGATCCAAAAGGATGCATCCTTCAGTTCTGTAAGGAAGCCATTTGTTGGGAAGAAAGAGGTTAGTGTTGTGTACCATCAAATAAATCAGGACATAACTGAACACCGTCCAGCGGTAGGGGCTATCATGATCTCTAAGCCTGCACCTACTCAACAAAGGAATAATCAATCGAGAACAGAAAGGCCGGTAAGACAATTTACCCTGATAAATATGACTTTATCCCAAGTTTTTCCTCACTTGTTGAAATCTAATCTTGTAACTTTGCGGGAGGCTCCGAAGAATCCCAACACGGCCTCTCCCCGCTACAACCCTAATGCTCACTGTGCATACCATTAGGAAAGTCCAAGTCATGATACAAACGACTGTTGTGCTTTGAAAAATAAGGTGCAAGACCTTCTCGAGGTGAAGGGAATTGAATTTGACGCCCCTGAAATTCCCAATGTCATCACTTCTCTTATGCCCAAGCACGGTTGTGGTGTTAATGCCATTAAAGATGATATGTTTGTTACTACTGTTGATGAACTTGTTACTCCTCTCCCAACTGTCAAGTGGAACTTATTGAAAGCCGGTTTATTTCCAGGCTGTGGTGAAGGTTGCCACTTATGTTTATCTCTACCAACTGGTTGTCATTTATTGAAGGCATGTGTTCAGCGCCTGATGGATGGTAGAGAGATTTTGTTTGAAAATATTCCCGTTCCAACCATTTATTGCAAGGATATTTCAATAATAACCATTTTCGCAAATCCTCCCAGGGTCTCCACCAAAAGACCTGTCAGGATTACATCTGTTCCGAAGGTGACTCCACTAATAATTACTATGCCAGGGTCAATCTCATACTCCTCGGACAAAATTGTTCCCTAGAACTATGGGGGTGACGTCTACTACCACGGCGTCAAGCAAGACCTGTTGGCTGTTGAAGACCAGGATTCTGAAAAGGTTGGTCCCTACATTGGCAACATTGTTAGAACCAACAAAATAACCAGAAGTGGAAGAGTGTTCTCCCTTGATATTTCTCCTCCGAAAGCTGTTATTGGTCTTGTGATCATTCCTACTTTTGTTCCTGCTAATACTACTACTACAATTCCTGTGATTACCCCTGCTGACACCCCTATCACCGAGTCGACCGAGACTCGAGGCTAAGACATATTGGTTGAGCCTATTCAGACAGAGGCGCATTCGGTATTTATCCCAGAAGCTTCCAAGAAAGAGATGGAAGAAATTTTGAAAATCATAAAGAATAGCGACTAGAATATAGTCGAACAGCTGGGGCAGACCCCTTCAAAGATTTCTATGCTAGCCTTACTATTGTGCTCTGAAGCTCATGCAAAGGCTCTAGTGAAATTTCTGAAAATTGCCCATGTGCAATAGGAAACCTCTGCTGATCAATTTGAAGATTGTGTGGCCAGTTTGACGGCTGATAACGGTTTGGGTTTTTTTTTATACTAATCTGACACCAAGAGGGAGGAAACACAATGATGTGTTGCATGTCTCTGTCGAGTGCGGGGGCACTACTTTGGCCCATATCCTAGTAGATACTGGTTAATCATTGAACGTGTTGCCTAAGAAGGCTCTGGACAGATTGGACTACAAAGGTTTAACCCTGAAGCCCAGTAACATAGTAGTGAGGGCTTTTATTGGTTCGAAAAGAATGGTGCACGGGGAGGTGGACATCCCCATCAAATTTGGTTCCCAGACCTTTGACTCCACCTTCTACGTGATGAATATTAGATCGTCTTATTCTTGTTTGCTGGGTCGCCCTTTGATCCATGGGGTTGGAGCTGTTACTTCCACTCTGCATCAGATGTTGAAATATCCGGTAAGAGGAAAGATTGTCACGGTACACGGTGAAGAAGAATACATGGTCAGTCACCTGAATTCCTTCAGGTACATGGAAATGGATGGCAAGTTCATCGAGACTCTGTGTCAAAACTTCGAAGAGGTACCTCGGACTATGGCTGCAACTGAAATTGTCACCAATCTGCCAAAGATCACCAGACCTCCCTTGAAGACGACTTCTCTCAAGGATGCAAAAGTAGTTATTGAAGAAGGTGAGTGCACCATATGGGGCCAACTCCCTGACATTCCAAACAAGTCTGATAAGTTTGGTTTGGGTTTCTCTTTAGGGGCTCAAAGGGTTGTTCGACGTGCTCGTGCTGGAAGACCTCCCCTACGCATCAATAATCATGGGGTCAATGCTCTAGAAGACAGCGATGGTGACAATGACATGGACAACTGGATCTTCCCTACTACCAACGGTGGACCCAGTAACTGGACGGAAAGAGACTTTGTACCGAATACTTTTGTTCAAAAGTAATTGTCTTTTTTGTTTTTTGGATATGTAATAAATAATATAACTTTATGGCCATGTGTCTTACCCAGGGCATATTGGTTTGTTTGTGAGGGTTATCATATTTCAATTACATATGGAATTAATAAAGCATTGGACGTTTATGCATACAAATTTTGCGCTCTCTGCTTTTCTTTTCTTGCTTTTACTTTGTCTATACAGCTATGCTCTTACATACACTCACGTATCAAACTGCTGATCCATATCCATTCTGGATCCCATTGATAACAGCTCTGCTATTGCCGGTTATTACTTTGAAAATTCGATCAACCAATCTGAGGAAGAAGGTGAGGAAGATTGTGAGGTACCTGGAGAACTTGCTAGACTCTTACAGCAGGAAGAAAGGGCCATACAACCTCATGAAGAGCCAGTTGAGACAGTGAACTTGGGCACAGAGGAAGACAGAAAAGAAGTCAAGATAGGTGCAAATCCGGAGCTTGGTGTCAAACAGCGGTTGATACAGATGTTGCATGATTATGTCGACATCTTTTCCTGGTCATATGAGTACATGCCAGGACTGAATACGGATATTTTGGTTCACCGTCTACCAACTAAAAAAGATTTCCCTCTAGTAAAGCAGAAGGTTCGTCGTATGCGCCCTGAAATGTTAGAGAAGATCAAAGCATAGGTTATGAAGCAGTTCAATGTTGGGTTCTTAGTTATCACATCCTATCCATAATGGGTTGCTAACGTAGTCTCGGTGCCTAAAAAGGACGGCAAGGTACGGATGTGTGTGGACTATAGAGATTTGAATAGGGAAAGCCCCAAGGATGACTTTCTGCTTCCCCACATTGACATTCTGGTTGATAACACCGCATAGCATAAGATCTTTTCCTTCATGGACGATTTCTATGGCTACAATCAGATCAAGATGGCACCCGAAGATATAGAGAAGACAACCTTCGTCACACAATGGGGTACTTTCTGTTACAAAGTGATGCCATTTGGATTGAAGAATGTTGGGGCAACCTATCAGCGAGCCATGGTAGCTTTGTTCCATGACATGATTCACCATGAGATAGAAGTCTATGTTGATGACATGATAGCCAGGTCCCAAACTGAGGAAGAGCACCTTGACCATCTCTAAAAGTTGTTTGATAGGTTGAAGACGTACAAGCTGAGGTTAAATCCGAACAAGTACACCTTCGGGGTAAGGTCTGGTAAACTTCTAGGTTTCATTTTCAGCGACAAGGGTATTCAGGTAGACCCTACAAAGGTAAAAGCTATACAAGAGATGCCGGTTCCTCGCACTGAGAAGGAAGTTAGAGGCTTCTTGGGACGCCTAAATTACATTGCCAGATTCATTTCCCATTTAACTGCTACTTGTGAGCCAATCTTCAAACTCCTGAAGAAAGATCAAGTGGTAAAGTGGAATGATGAATGCCAGACCGCCTTCGAGAGGATCAAAGAATATCTTCAAGAGACTCCAATTCTGATGCCTCCAATTGAAGGAGGACCCTTGATAATGTACTTAACAATGTTAGATAATTCAATGGGGTGTGTGCTGGGGAAGCATGACGAGTCCGGTCGAAAAGAGCACGCAATATACTACCTTAGCAAAAAGTTTACCGACTGTGAAACAAGATACCCACTGCTCGAGAAAACTTGTTGCGCTTTGGCATGGGTTGCTCGCCGACTGAGACAGTATATGTTGACCCACACTACTCTGTTGATATCTAAGATGGATCCGATCAAGTACATCTTCGAGAAGCCCGCTCTCTCTGGAAGAATAGCAAGATGGAAAATGATCTTGACCGAATACGACATCCAATACACGACCCATAGATCAATCAAGGGAAGTGTACTAGCTGATCATTTGGCTCATCAGGCTGTGGATGGCTACCAATCCATGAACTTTGAATTCCCGGATGAGAACATTATGTTAGTGACGAACTGTGAAGAATCGGGACCGAATGAAGGACCTGAGGAAGGTTCCCGATGGACTATGGTTCTTGATGGAGCTTCCAACGCACTTGGCAATGGCATCGGTGCTGTAATCATATCTCCCGAAGGCTGTCATACTCCTTTCACGGCCATATTATGTTTCAATTGTACCAACAATATGGCGAAATATGAAGCATGCATTACGGGTCTCAAAGCTGCTATCGACCTAAGGATCAAGTTCTTGAGTGTATTCGGGGATTCAGCCTTGGTAATAAGTCAAATCAAAGGAGAGTCGGACACGAAGCACCCGAATCTCATCCCTTTTAAAGAACATGTGCTGACTTTGCTTCCCCACTTTGAAGAGGTCACCTTTGAACATTTTCCACGAGAAAAGAATCAGTTATCGGACGCGCTAGCTACAATGTCATCTATGTTCAAAGTCAAGTGGGATAACAAGGCTCCTCGGATCACTATTGAGAAGTTGGATGAACCAGCATACTGCTATGATATTGACACTGAAGAAGTACCAGACAAACCTTTGTTTCATGAAGTGAAGAGGTATCTTGAAGCTCAATAATATCCTGAGGGGGCGTCTGTCAATGATAAGAAGTTTCTGAGAAGATTCTTCACAAAGTTCTTCCTCAGTAATGGAATCCTCTACAAGCACAGCCATGAATCTACTTTAATTTGGTGCGTAGACAAGAGCGAAGCAGAGAGGATTATGGCAGATCTACACGAAGGTACCTTTGGCACCCACTCTAGTGGACACACCATGGCTAAAAAGATCCTACGGGAAGGATACTATTGGTCCACTATGGAAGCAGATTGTTATCATTATTCCCGAACTTGCCACAAATGCCAGATCTATACTGATAAGGTACATGTACCTCTGGTTCCCTTAAACGTCTTGATGACTCCCTGGCCCTTTGCAATGTGGAACATTGACATGATCGGAGAGATTAGACCTACCGCTTCTAATGGTCATCACTTCATCCTAGTGGCTATTGATTACTTCACAAAATGGATTGAGGCTGCCGCTTTTGCTACTATTAACAAGAATGTTGTGGCGCAGTTTATCAAGCATAACCTGATTTGTCAATATGGTGTGCCAGAGAGAATCATTACAGACAATGGTACAAATCTCAACAATACAATAATCACTTAACTCTGTGAACAATTCAAGATCCAGCATCATAATTCTTCCCCTTACCGACCGGAGATGAATGGCATTGTGGAAGCTACTAACAAGAATATTAAGAAAATCATACAGAAGATGACAGTGACATACAAAGACTGGCATGAGATGTTACTGTGATCGGTGGGAATGAGAACTGACTGTTTTGGAATGCTGGTTCGCATTTTGCCTTTGTTTTTGCAAAATGTCACGGTAAGCAAGAGTCGCCATCGTCTTTTATTTTATCCAACAAGGAAAGGACAAAAGCACGGAAAAATTCCTTTTTGAGATATTTCTCGGGTTCAGGAGGTAGATTATAGAAAGGGAAGGTGTTAGCACCCTTTCTATCTGTGGTTATCCACGGGCTCTTAGGTACTTGTCATTGTGTTTTCAAAAGTTTGCTTTTCTTTGTGTTTGTGGGTTTGAAAGAATTTTTGTTTTGAAAGGAGTGTAAGTGCGAAAAGTTTTGTTTTGTTTTAAAAGGAGAAAGTACTTAAGAACCATCTACCTACTCGAAAATGGAATTAAACTGTGCTAATGTCCTTTAGACAATGCTATCCCACTATTGAGGAGTAGGTAGCATCGTCGTTAGAGTTTTCGGGTCAATTCGATTAAGGGACGTGTGGTCACTAAAGCAATGTTAGGACGCCTTAGTGGTAACCCTAATGTCTTAGATCATTTTTTCCGAGGCAACCGTTTCGAGACAACTTATGATCTTTGGACAAGAGGGCGACCTCTAAAACTTCCTATACTCAATGATCACGTTTGAGGCAACCAAGTGAGGTGTACCCTAAGAGCGTGCATGTGCGAGTGTGTTATTTCGGTTAATTTTATTTGTACATGTCAATGGTGAGCTATGTTGATTTTAGGTTAAAGATTGATCTTGTCATGCATTGCCTATTTATCAAACATCTAACAGTTTATAGTTGCGGAAATTAAATTTGCGGAAATTGAATCTAAACTATTACAAGGCGCCGGGTATTTACATCGCCAAAAACAACCCTTGAAATTAAAATGTGGAAAGTAAATAAAGCGATAAAATAATCAAAGTCCTAATTAAACTATTACATTCCGGGAAACAGATACAATAATATGATAAAATGGATCGTGTGCGGGAAATTAAATCGGATGCGAGTTTTTTGGGGTTTTGACCCTTTTTTGAAAGAAAGTGATTTTTTTGGTTATTTTTGGATTAAAAGAAAGTAAATTAAGTTAACAATTAAATTAATAAACTAATTAATTAATTAAAATATTTTTGGATTTTTGAGTATCTAAAGAAATAAACTAAATTAATCAAAGCTAATAAAAACCTAATTATCTAAATTAATTTTAATTATTGCAAAAAATATTAAAGTTATTTCTTAATTAAACTAAATTAATTGAATTAATATTTATTTACAAAAATAAAGTGTTGAATTTAATTTTAATAAATAAAATATATTTTTTTGTTTTTGATTTTATTAAGAAAAAAGATTAATTGGTTAGTGATTAATAAAAAGAATAACAATTAATTAATTAAAGGAAAATAATAAAAATAGAGAGAGAGTTTAGGAATATACGGGCCTGATTGGAGGGGTGAAACAACTATTGGCGTCATGTGTAAACTGTTTTATTTTGGCCATTTGTGTTTTGCCTTTTGGCCATTTGTGTTTTGGCTTTTGGCCATTTGTGTTTTGGCTTTTGGCCATTTGTGTTTTGGCCTCAACGTTCCTTAACCTTCTCAGGATGTCAGTCTCGCCATGTATTGGTGTCATGTGTAAGCTGTTCTGTTTTGGCCATTTGGGTTTTTGCTTTTGACAATTTGTGTTTTGGCTTCAACGTTCCTTAATGAACCTGCATGGGATCCTGTCTAAATCTGCAGTGTTGAATCTCATGAATATATTAAATAAATTACTATATATCATAAAATACAAATAAAAGCCAATATATGAAGAAATTTAATGTTTAGGCCAATATGGCATGTATGAATGATTATACCCTTTTGATCATGGAGATCAAATCAACCTTACCATTATTGGAGAAGTAGTGATATGAATTCTTTTATACCCTTTTGATCATGGAGATCAAGCCAGCCTTACCCTTACTGAAGAAGTAGTGAGATGTTGGTTTGTAACCGGGATGGCTTGTTTGTAGTGAGATGTTGGTTTGTAACCGGGATGGCTTGTTTGTAGTGAGAGAGGGATTTGTAATAAGGATTTCAAGGTTTTAGGGTTTTTAAAAGAATTTGATATTCTGACAGTGTTGTGGCAAGGGTTTTTTTTCTCTCTGTTTGTGAAAGGAATGGGATTATATAATAGAAATTAGAGAGCAAAAAATGGACTTTGAATGTGCAATTGGGCCTCCAATATTCACTTGAGTTCGTCACTTTCCAGGCTAAATCGCAGGGACTTAAGTGCAATTTTTGAAGTTTAATTGTGAAAACAAAATGTAGCCGACATCGAGAACTAACTCCTGTCCGAAAATCGGCTCAATCGGATAAATGGTGAATTAGTTATGAATTTTTGAAGTTTCAGCTCAGACAAACTTATTTTGGGCTCCAGTGTCGACTCTGACACGTTCTTCAATAAAAAACTGGTATTGATCGGAGCATAACCCGGTCTCGACTTTTGAAGTAAAGTTGTAGATCTATGAGTCAGTGACCTTGTGTAAAAATATGAGCCCAATCCGATAAAAATAGACCGAGTTATGAATTTTCGAAGTTTCGGCCCATATGAAATAATATTCAGCATTCAGGATTTTCGGCGCATCACGCGTGCTCTGAGCAAAAAACAAAGACCTTTTGTATACCGTTCGAACTCAATACCTTCTGTGAAAATGTAGCCAACTCAATTTGTGAAATTTTGGCGCCGGAACCAGCTCGATACAATGAAAATCGACCAAGTTATGATTTTCTGAACATGACGCAAATAAACTTATGTCACAAATTTTCTGTATGAAAGTACTTGATAAATCCGCATTTTTGAAGACCTTCTGATCAAAATTGGCTTCCAGTCGTGAGAGATGAAAACATAGATGACATCAAGACAGAATTTTGGCCACTGGAACGAGTTCAAAATAAGCCACGATCTTCAAGTTATGAATTTTTTAGCGCGTAATAACTGCACTTTCAGCACACTTTTTCACCATATTTCTTCGAGAAAACTCACACATTCGGATACCTTCTTTAAAGAATTGACTCTTGAGCCGAACCTGAATTTGAGAATATGTTATCAGAGATATCTTGGCGAAAGAACACCTGAATATGACGCGCCGGGTTGGACTTGTGAATCTTTCTTGAAATGTTTTGAGAAATATGGGAGGGCAAATTTTGGGGTACAACAGTTACCATTTGCTCTTCATGGTTACCGCACCTCAGCGCGTACGTCAACAGGGGAAACCCCTTATTCTCTGGTATATGGTATGGAGGGTGTCCTGCCTATTGAGGTCCAGATCCCTTCATTGAGGATCATGAACGATGCAGGCTTGAACGAAGATGATTGGATCTAGACTCGACTTAATCAACTGAATCTGATTGATGAGAAAAGACTTACTGTTGTCTGTCATGGTAAAATGCATCAAAAATGAATGATCAAGGCTTTCAACAAAAAGGTCAAACATCAAGTGTATCAAGTGGGTGATCTGGTAATCAAGCGCATCATACTGCCACAAGGTGATCCCATGGGAAAATAGACTCCCACGTACGAAGGGCCATTTGTGATCAAAAGCATATTTTCCGATGGAGCCATGATTTTGACCACCATGGATGATGATGACCTTCCTCACTCTGTTAATGCAAACATAGTGAAAAGATACTACACGTGAATAAAGACCCTCTAGGTTTACTGGCCTAGGAAAAAATAAGGGCATCCCGGCAAACCAAAAGGGTTCGGGCAAAAATTAGGGATCAAAAACAAACAAAAAATGTACACCCAGCAAGTCGAAAACCTACAAAGGCGACTTGGGCAAAAACGGGTATCCTGGTGGACTGAAAACCCGAAAGGGCGGTCCAGGAAAAAGTTATGGATTTGAAGTGTATAACTATGTCCCATTGGATCTCCTTGCGACCAGACTTTAGTATCAACTATCAAGCTCAAACGGTACCGATCAATCCAGTCAGCTTCGAATAAATAGCAAAGAGATGAGACGCTCAAGGACATAGGGGCAATAGCATAATTGGAACTCAATGGGATTATTACACATAGTTGTTTTCTCTTTATACACCATTTTGTGTAGTTTTCATTCTTTATAACGGTGTTCTCCTACTAGAACGTCAGTCTCTTTGTATAAAATACTCATTATAGGAGAATTTCAAAATTCAATACAAATCATTCCTTGAAAGTACAAAACTATTTGTTTTCTTTTTTTGTTTTGTTTTGCAAAAATGTCCAGTGATTTATTTTTGACATGTGCATTTAAATATGATTACTGTTCACAAATACTTGCATAAAAAATAGAAAGATAGTTACTAACGATTTTAAGAAACGGGGCAAAGTCTAAGAAACAATTTGTAGTCCCGACAGTTACTCCTTCCAGTAGGTACATGGGAAGGGACAGTTTGAGACAAAGTCACCATTACATACGACCCCGTGACATCTATGTTCCCCACAGAGCAGAAACAACCAAGTTCTGATCTCCTTCTTCCCCAAGGAGAGATTACCTGCTCCAGCGGAAATCTATTTTCCCCAGCCGAGTTTCATAATCTTAAATAGTTTATAACACTTCCTCCCCGAGTAGAGTTTGTTTCTCTAACTGCGGAAGAATCTCCAACAGAGTTTTTGTCTCTACACCGGCAGAACCCTCTAGCAAAGCCTTATCTCTCTCCACAGAATTATTCTCAAGCAGAGTCAATCCCCGACAGAATATCCTTAAACAAAAAGAGGGAATCCTCGAAAAATCATATCCATTCATCATCCCCAGCGGAAATGAAGGATTCAGCCTCTCAATACTTTTTAGCAGAAGTCCGGGATTTACTTTCCCAGACTAAGAAACATCACAACAACATTCCATATTCATACATCATGGTATGCACATACACATCGCATACAGCACAATCTTATTTATCTTGAGAACATCATCACAATGCATTTCATATATCATGACATTGCATATGACTAACTCTTTACCTTTTTCAGGGAAAAGATCACATCTACAAATACCTTTGACTACTTACATGACCTGGAAGTATTCTCAAAAGCTACGTATAATGAAAGGCTATTTCAGCATTTTCCTCAGAAATATGTCCACAAAAGACCTTCGTTTGTTCAGTCAGATTGATACTAAGATCTCTGTGATTTGTATTCCAGTTGAAGATATTCCAAGACTTTTGTCTGGTTCAGTCGAATCGATACTAAGATTCTTCTGATTTCCATTCCAGTCAAAGTTAATTCAAGACCTTCTCTGGTTCAGTCAGATCGATACTAAGATCTCTCTGATTTCTATTCCAGTTGAAGATATTCCAAGACTTTTATCTGGTTTAGTCTAATCGATACTAAGATTCTCCTGATTTCCATTCCAGTCAAAGTTGATCCAAGACCTTCTCTGGTTCAGTCAGATCGACACTAAGATCTCTCTGATTTTTATTCCAGTTGAAGATATTCCAAGACTTTTGGCTGGTTCAGTTGAATCGATCCTAAGATTCTTCTTATTTCTATTCTAGACAAATTTAATCCAAGACCTTTTCTGGTTCAGTCAGATCGACACTAAGATCTCTGTGATTCCTATTCCAGTTGAAGATTATCCAAGACTTTTTTCTGGTTTAGTTAAATCAACACTAAGATTTTTCTGATTCTTATCCAGTCAAAGTTAATTCAAGATTTTCCTCTAGTTCAGTCAGATCGACACTAAGATCTCTCTGATTTCTATTCCAGTTGAAGATAATTCAATACCTTTACTGGTTCAGTTAAATTGACACTAAGATTTTTCTGATTCTTATCCAGTCAAAGATAAATCAAGACCTTCGCTGGTTCAGTTTGAATCGACCATGATTTGTTACTGATTCTTAATAGTTTAATCTCATTTCCCCAATAAGTCGATGTGAAGCTTGAAATACGACCAGATAGCAGTCGGTCTTATCATTCTCAGCAAGTAACTGCGAAGCCTGGATCCTGACTAGATAGCAGTTCACTTCCGTCTCTTCAGTCAAGAGATGACTCCCCGGTAGAGTAATGGACAACCAAAGCTCCTAGACTCTATTCCCATAAAAAAAACATTCCCCAGCGGACTCCTCCTCGGACAACAGGAACAGGAATCCCCACAAAGAGACTCCTTATGAAGTCAGCATCTTTAAGCCCATCTCCGACGACTCTCCTTCATATTCCTTGGATGGAATCTTTAAGCCCATCTCTGACAGTCTTTTGTCATCTTTTCCAAATGGAATTTGTAAGCCCATTCATGATATTATTCACCAACAGTCTCACTTCGGACGAGTGCAAATTTCTGGGCACTCTAGTGTTTAATCATCTTCCACCTTCAGATCATGAAAGGCAAACAAGCCAATCTAAACCTTCAGGTTTAAGAAGTTTGAACAGGGGAAATTGTTGTACCCCTAAATTTTCCCTCCTATTTTCACATAAGACATACTCCTAGAGGTTCTCAATTGCTCAAAGTTGACCAGACAATTCTCCTCCTAAGGCAATGAACCCCCAACTAGGGCTTCAATTTTCATCAAGATGGATGAGCTCCAAAGGTCTCAAATGTTATCCATTGTCCTAATATGTCCTCAATATCATCCATGCCAAGTTTCATGTCTTGCTCAACATGTTTTCTCAGTCAAATGCTCAAGTATTGGAAAATCAATTGTGCTAGGTCAAAAGTCAACTGGGGCCCATGTACAGTCAAACTTAAAGATTTTTGGTCAACATCAACATTTTGAAGTGATATCCATAATTTGATCAAGGGTTGATATGATTCCTCAATAAATGCTCCTAACCCATCAAAAGTCAAAAATGGTAAATTAGGGTTTCTATAGGAAAAGTCAACCAAACTTTGACCAAGCATAACTTTCTCATACTTTATCAGAAATTTTCCAACCAAATCTCATTTTGAAGAATTCAATTCCCTACAACTTCTCTTCATCTCTCAAGTTCAAGAAATGCATCATTTGAAAGATACAAGTTCATACATTACAGGTCATTTTTAGAAAGTCAACAAAGACCACTTTTTTCCAAGACCTTTTACATTAAGATAACATCTTCAAATGAAAAATTGATCAAAAGAAGGATTGAAGTAGACATATTTGGCTTTCCAAAAAGTAAAATATCATCATCATGAGAAAAAAATTGAGCAAGTTATGGCTTGAGAAAATTTGAATTTTTGGGTCAATGGCCTAACTTTTTAAGATTTCAATATCTTCTTAAGGTCATAGAGGACCTCTAATCTTATTTTTGCATGGCCTTGTATTTTCTACCTATTTTTTACATATTTATTTCAAGTAAATATAAAATAAATTGTATAAAATATTTGGAAATGGGCTTAGGCATGTGGAATAGTGTCTTGGCTTGCTTAGAGGCCCAAGATTTCATGCACAAGTGACCAGGTTCATCCAAGCAAAGATAAGGCATGTTTTGAAAATTTTGGAAGGCCTTGAATTGGTTGGATTCTTGTTAGAAAACATGAGTTATGGCCATAATCTTTTACATTCAATGGTGTCTCCTCCTTCCATACTATAAGAATAACATATTAGCCAGCTCAAAAAACGCACAAAAAGCCTAAAGAATTGTTGCACATTTCATTCAAAAATTCCAAAGTTGTAAAACTGAATTTCAAATTGCAGGTGGTTTTAATCCAAAATAAAGGCTCAGACGCGTTCCTGGAAGTCCCCAGGAACTTTTCCAACCATCACCAAGTCTTAAAATGCCACGAAACAATCCAGCCAACTCTCAAGGTTTGTCATTTTTTTAATTCTGATTTGTACAATTCATGTGATATGAACATGATTTGACCATGCATTTTTGTTTATTTGAGTATTTACAAGCTTCTGGCATAGTTGGATTGCAATTTTGGTACAAGAATCGTATGTCACCATTGCTAGGGTTCTAAGCTCAAAATTGGGGTTTCTTAAAATACCCAAAATTAGGACCAACCAAGGATACCATCTTACTCAAGAGGTTGAGAGCAATCAACACGTGGCCTCAAAGTGAATTTATGTTGTGTTTTGTGCTTGTTTCATGTGCAGGTTTTATAGTGACGGACAAAAATCTGTCACTATAGGTATTTCTACCTAAGACGATGGAGGGAGGTAGGAGATGAATGCGTGGTAGCCCCTCACTGGGAAATTCAAATCCACGCGCGCATTTTTTTATTTTTATAATCATTGTTTTCTTTGCATTATATTCTTTTGTTGTGTTTGGTATAACAACTTGAACATCCAGCTTAGTTGGTAAGAAACATGCTTATGAGGGAAGGGACTTGGGTTCGAATCCCAGTCCAGTGTTTTGTTTATTTAATGTTTGTTGACTGCAGAACCAGTACTCTGCCTCTCAAGCGTTTACCATACGCCCTACAGCTCCAGCCAATGGATAATGATAAGGCCAAATCCAAGGATCCCAGATGCGTGGACCACCATGGATGCTCAGAAGTTGCCTCCACAAGATCTCAAGATACCTGGTGTTGTACCCCAAAATTTTCCCTCCCATTTTCTCAACATTTTCTCATCACAAGACCCTTGGAGCTCAAGATCCAGTTAGGGTTTCCTCTGCTCAAGACTTCTCCTTGCACTGTTGACCCAAATTAGGGTTTGTGTTTGCACCAAGATATTTTGACCTAAAATGACTAAGATGACTTTCATGCTTCATATTGGACTCCCAAGTTTATCCATACCAAGTTTCAAGTCTTGATTCCAAATTTTGCCCAGTCAATTGGACAGTTGATCTAGAAATCAGCTGTATTGGGGAAAAAGTCAACTGTGGCCAATTGACAGTCAAATCTCATGAAAATTGACCCACATAAACATTATGAACTCATATGGACCATTTGATCAAGTTTGGATCACAATTCCACAAGAAATTTGATCAGATCACCAAAAGGGCAAAATGGTCATTTTAGGGTTTTGACTGCACAAAGGCAATTTTTGACTGTTTGACCTAGCCAATGGAAAACCAAGCTCACATATGGACTCAAGGACCCCATGGAATTGTCTTGACATACTCAACAAGTTCAAAAGATCCCAAATGCACAAGATTGACAGTTGAATTTCCCAGTCAATTGATCAATTTTGACTGTATACTGAAAAGTCAAACTTTGACTTTTTGGTCAAAATCAAGTGTCAAGATTCATTTTTCATCAAAACATGCCAAATCATGAAACTTGTTCATCAAGAAATCAAGAATTGCAAATTAGGGTTTGAAATGAAGATTTTTCATAACTTAGAATTTTTCTAAATTATGAAAAACCCTAATTTTTTCCTAACTTTGTCCCACTTTCTCACCAAGATTCATTTGGATTCAAGGAAAAGTCAAAACATGAAAGTTGTAGTCCATTTCAAAATCTACAACTTTTATTCACAAAGTTTCCTCAAAAGAAGCTTGTAGCTCAAGCTACAATTTTTGGAACAAGGGTACCAAACCATTCTTAACTTAGAGAAATTTGACCTATTTTAGGCAGGATTTTTGCCTAACTTCAAGACCATTTTTCACATACTTCCACTTGGAATTTCAATTTTCATTTCAAAGATGGAGTGTAGTATACATTCCAAGCTTTCCAAAATGTCTAAGAACTCATCAAACAACCTCATGGTTAGGGAGAATCGAATTTGGCAAGTTGGGAAAAACTCACTTTGGTTATGGCCAATTTTCATGTTCATACACTTAGGCAATTTTGAACTCAGCTTGCATTTCTTGATTACAGGTCCTATATCCCTTTTGCACTCATAAATTTAATGCTAACTCATTGTGCCAAGACCTTATTTTGTGTGTTCAAGCATTGTATGCAAAACTAAGCCATAAATAGAAAAAGCATAATGTCCATTTTTGCAAAAGTAGAACTTTATGTCAATTAGCAAATCAAGAGGTACACAGCAAATCTCCTTGGCACAAGTTATTAGACTAATCCAACTGATCAAGGGCAAGCTTAGCAGCACATTAGGGGGGCCTCTATCAGTCTAAAACTCAAGTGGACACTTTGTTGCTTAAAGTTGAAGAAACATTGCATAACAATACACAACTCTCATTCCTGTGAACCAGAGCTTAAGCAAAGTTATCAAACACTTTCTAATCATCAAACCTAAGCTGAAACACGAGCCAACCATCTCCATTTCCTTCTCAAACACAGAATCACCCTAAAACTGTCAAAACAGGGCACTTGCTGCAGATTGAGTTCCATAACTCAATCCATTCGTGCATTCTTGCTAAAACCACTTCAAACACATCCCATATCATCCCTTGAAACTATTCCAAGCCCTAAACACGACCTGTAACATCCCTAGCTAACATCACCATTTTCATTTTTCTGTTTTGCAGTTGAAGTACCATAGCACGATTCTTTTGGTTTCCAAGCAAACTAAAGGTTGGAATAGCATCCTGAGACATCAAGGAAGCTATACAAATCATTACCTTGCCTTGTACTCACCTCCATTGTTGTACACGATTCCAACTGAACAGGTAAGTTCATGAACTTGTATCTCTCTATCTAGGCATTGTTAGGTTTAGATTTGTGAAGAAATTATGTCACATTCATAGCCCTGAACATGCCCATATCATTAGTTTTCATTTATGTTATGTGTGCTTAGAGAATTTTAAGTCTGAACATTGAAAAAAAACTAGGTCAGGAATTGGGGGAGAAGAAATTCTCTCTCATTTCTGAGAGTTAGGATGAGTTCTTTATATGTCCAGAATCGTGGCTTGATGCTTGACATTTTTCATGTTGTAAGTTTGTGCTAAAAGTCCAGGAATCAGGAGATGTGTTTGAAGCATCAGAGGCGCGCGTTTTTTTCAAATGGTTGTCTGAAGGTTGAAGACAACCTTTCTTGGGCTGGGCTTGGAATTTTTTTTTCTTTTCACACCATGTTTTTACTTTTGAACCCCCCTGACCCATTTTGATTTTTACTTATCATTTTCCATTTTTTCCTTTTGATTTTATTTCTATATTTTTATTAAAGTATGAAAAAATATATAAATCATTTTCCACCTTTTTTGCATTTATTTTGATATTTATTAGTCTTTATTTAGTTTTTGTACATAAATAAATACTTATATACTATTATTTAAAATAACTAAAAAATAATACAAACATATTTTTTCTGACTTTAATTTCATGTTATCTCTTGAAAACATTTTGTGATAAAAATATACTTTTTTTAAAAAATGTTAAATATTTTATTTTGTATATATAATATATAATGTAAATACATATATGCTTGTTAATATATTTAGGAAAATACAAAGAATTAACATATTTTTATCTTATTAATATTTTGACCTCAAAATACCTTTTTTTTATAATATACCTTTTTTCATTTTATTTTATTTTTATACATAATTAATAAATATGGTATATGATACTTAATAAATATTGTATAATAAATACATTTTACTTAATAAAATTAGGGTTTTGCCCTAAATACATAAAAACTCAAAAAAATTAATACTTTTTATTTTGTTTATTTGATATATAAAAAACACTTTTTCATACATATAAAAAACATTTTTTTTGCATCTTGCATATTTATTCCATTTTTATTTAATTATTGTATATTAAATAAATTGTATAATTCAATTTTGATGTAATAGTTAGGTTTAAATTCCTTGTCAAGATACCCCCATTTGAACATTTGTACCCCCTTCCCATATATTGTGTTGTAATAACTTAGGAACTTTATTTTTCGCACTTTAAAGCTTTCTATTTATGCCGTGTTAGAATTAGGGTTTGTATGCAAAATCAATTAACCAAAAATAGTTTGACCTAAATTCAAGATAAATAAGCATGAAAATGGACAACACCAATCACACTTGCACCCCTAGGGTATTCCACTTGTTGCCTTCAATAATGGGTCATATTGCATGTTAGGTCTCTTTGGGCAAAACAAAACAATTCAAATGATCATAGTCCCTCGATGACGCTTTCGAAAGTTGCCTAAAAAATGATCAAGTCCCGCCAAGGAAAAATTGCCTAAAGATACTTGGCACCATTGCAATTATGGTCTAAACGATGACCCGCGCCCGTCCCTTTCACATCCTAACACAAGATTGTCCACCAAATGCAATGGTGGAACAAAATTGTTAAAAGGGTTAAAAAAACATAGGAGAAATCTTTGAGAAATTTAGGAGTAGACAAACTCTTAGTTACTTGAATCAAACTTGCAAAACAAAACACTTGCCTATTTTTCAAACCACACATCACTACACTTTCAAAAACAATGAAAACCTTTTCAAAAGACATACACCTTTGTATACACCCCAACATGGATCATTACAAAGGTTGCCACCACATTGGCTTCTTTTCAAAACATTTTCGAACCCACACACACAAAGCACCATTTCAAACGATTGATAATTGAGGCAAGTTGATCTAAGCAAGTAACTAAGAGCCCATGGATAACCATGGATAAAAAGGGTGCTAATACCTTCCCTTTCTATAATCTACTCCCCGAACCCAAGAAAACATCTCAAAAGTTTTTGCTGTGCTTTTTAAACCTTTCCTTAGGATAAAATAAAAAGTCGGTGGCGACTCTTGCTCAACCGAAACATTTGCGAAAACAAACGCAAAACCATAGTCAGTTCTCCCATCGTATCACAGAACTGGCGACTCTGCTGGGGAAAACTTTAAAGTGGAGTAACCTTAGGGCTTAGATCACCCTCTTGCATGACTAATTGTTTGTCTTGATTGCTTTATATCTTGGCTCTCTTGTTTGGGTTTACAATCCTACACCCGGATTTTGGGAAACATTCATAGATAGCAATACGTTGTGGAAACTGTGCGGGGTATACCGACACGGTTGAAGCAATAGCTATATTAGTGCGACATATTTGTGAGTACCGGTAACCCTTGAGTTCAATCAAGGAGAGTACGGGGCCGCTGAGTGATGTCACTAAGCACTAATGACCTAGAACCTTACTTGACCATCTTGGCCTTTTATTAGGGGTAGTGAGATGATCGGCTTTGGTGCAGTCCGAAGTTGGTAGATACTCGATACTACACTCATTGAGGGTTGTTTTCTTGGAATATTTTGGTCGCTAGTTAAGTGGCTAAACCAAAACGATGAACAATGAAAACAATCCAATGATATTGAGCTCCTTAGAACTCGGTTACTATTTATAGGACAGGTTTTTAAGCCAACTACACTCAAGAGGGTACTTACCTATGAAACCCCATGCAAGCCTGAAACTAGGGTTTGGTGTGATTTTCTTGTACATATGCTTGTGCATACATCATGAACATCATAAAACATCATATGCATTTACTAACCACTTCAAGGGTTTAGATCTTCATCTTTGTTCTTGTTTTGTAGGTCATGGAAATTCCTCGCAGAAAAACCATCCAAGTCAACCTTGTGAGAATCTCTCCTCAACTCAAGGAGCTCACCTCAAGAATTTCTGAAAGCTCATCCTTCAGTGAAAGACATGGTAGACTGCTCAGCTTAGTCAACACCAACATTGAAGAGGATATGATGAAAGTGCTATTCCAGTTCTTTGACCCTCTTCACCACTGTTTCACTTTCCCTGACTACCAGTTGGTGCCCACTTTGGAGGAATTTTCTCAACTCCTGAGAATTCCTATCCTCAATCAACTACCCTTCAACGGTACGGAAAAGGAACCAAAGCCTGAAGATGTTTCTCGAGCATTACATCTACAGCCTTCTGACATCAAGGGGCATTGGGAAACTAGAAGCAGCGTCAAAGGTTTCTTAGCAAAATTCTTGTTTGAGAAGGCGCAAGAGTGTTGGAACTCATTGGACCTGCAAACCTTTGAAGAGATTGTGGCACTCCTTATCTATGGGTTGGTCTTGTTCCCAAATCCTGACCAGCTTGTAGAGGTCAACACCGTCAAAATCTTCTTGTCCAGAAATCCAATACCAACATTGCTTGGGGACATTCTTCACTCATTTTACACACGAACAATGAGAAAGAGGGGTGTTCTCATGTGCTGTACTCCTCTCCTTGCAAGGTGGTTTATTTCGCACCTTCCACAATCTGTCTTGAAGAATGACCAAGGCTCAAGGTGGTCCCAACGGTTGATGACTCTTACTCACTCTGATGTACATTGGTGTTCTCGGTCTAGAGAAAATGTCATCATCATCGATCGTTGTGGAGAGTTCCCTAATGTTCCATTACTTGGAATTAGAGGAGGTATCACCTATAACCCTTGCCTAGCTTTGAGGCAATTTGGATATGCACGAAGAGATGGCCCTCACGACATGTTGATTCCTGACCTAGTTTTTGACTTCGACAACAATGCACAAGGACTTCGCCAAAGATTTATCAGAGCTTGGAGGATGCCCAACAAGGTTGATAGCAAGACAATGGGACACAAGAACTCCATCCCTCTTGAACCTTATCTCAAGTGGGTACGAGCCCGAGCCCAGAGTCTAATGATGCCTTATCCTCATGTTCTCCCTGTGATTAAAGAGCCTGTCAAGGAAGGAGAGGTTCCCTACACCATCCCACATCCTGACATGCCTACATCGTGGGAGGAGATGCAGAAGAGTTGGATCCAACTCAAGGAGGAACGGAACACTTTTGAAGCCAGCTTCTACGCCAGCGAGAAGAAGGTTTTAGAGCTCACCTGCCGACTCCATGAGCAAGAGGCCCTCAACACCTACATTGCGCCAAAGAGGATGCGCAACGTCTTTTTACCTTGAGAAGTTGTTTTTGTAATATTTGGACCATGGGGCACTTATGTACTAACAAATTTCTTCTTATTAATATGACGTGCGTTCCTTTTTGTCTGCAACAATTGTGAATTTCTAAAATCCTTGAATGCATTGCATAGATAGCATCGCATGCATCATGTGCATAACAGGTACCCTTTTTTTTCTACAGGTTGCTTAATCTTCTTCGCTGTTTATTTTGAACAGTCATCATGAATCCAGAATCATCCAGTGAGCAAGCAATCAAGGCCCTCCAGGCCCAGAATGCTCAGTTTCAAGAGATGGTCATGAGCCTGGCCCAAGGTCAACAAGAGTTGAAGGCTCTGCTCCTAAAGAAGAAGAAGAAGAAGAAGAGGACTGCGTTGTTCAATACGGGACGCAGGTTTGGGAACACACTCCATAACGAGGCTGATCCAACTACTTCCTCTGTAGAGAAAGACAGTCCCCAAGGGGGAGGAGCTCCTAGTCCTGCAGTCTCTGACAACGAGACGGATTACAATGACGAACAATACCCTCCCGCTGCTGACAGATACAAGCAATTAGAGGACCGCTTGAGTGCCATGGAGATTCAAAATGTGCCGGGGCTGGATTTCAGAGATTTAGGGTTATCTTCTGGGGTGGTAATCCCACACAAGTTTAAGGCGCCTGCCTTTGCCAAATATGACGCGGCTTCCTGCCCAAAGCTGCATCTCAGGTCGTACGTAAGGAAGATCCAACCTTACACGGCAGACAAAAATCTTTGGATCCACTTCTTCCAAGATAGCCTTTCGGGGTCACAACTTGAGTGGTTCTATCAGCTAGATGGAACCAGTATCCGACATTGGGAAGATTTGGCAACTGCATTTTATAGACAATATCAATACAATTCTGACCTCGCTCCTACGCGTACCCAACTTCAGGGTATGTCTCTAGGAACGGGCGAAGGGTTCAAAGAATATGCACAAAAATTGAGAGATTTGGCTGGCAGGGTGCAGCCTCCATTGACTGATCGTGAGCTGGTTGACATGTTTCTAGGGACCTTGTCTGGTCCATTCTTCAATCATCTGGTTGGCAATTCCTCCGCTGGGTTTACGGATTTGATCCTAACGGGTGAAAGGATAGAAGCTGGCATCAGGTCAGGAAAGATACAGAGGGTTGCCTCTGCAAGTACTGAGAAGAAACCTTTCAAGAAGGAAGCTAGTGTCGTCTATGGTCCTAGAAGACAAGTCAAGCCAGAAAGCCGCCAAGCCGTCAATGCCTTGGTCATTTCAAAGCCTGTTGCTGCTCCTCAGCAGTACAATCAACAAAGGGGTGAAAGGCCCAAAAGGCAATATACTTGGCTGAGTATGACCTTGTCACAAATCTTACCGCAACTGTTATCAACCAACTTGGCGACCATCAAAGAGGCTCCGAAGGTCGTGAATACTGCATCTCCTAAGTATAACCCAAATGCCCGTTGTGCTTATCATTCTGATAGCCCCGTGAATACTACTGATGATTGATGGGCCCTGAGAAATAAGGTTCAAGACCTTATCGATGCGAAGGAAATTCAGTTTGAGGCGCCTGAGAGGCCAAATGTTATAACTGCTCATATGCCCCAGCATAGAGTAAATGTCGTCGAAGAAGATTTGTATGCTATTTCGGTGAATGATGTTGCTACCCCTCTATTGACTGTTAAGAGGAACCTACTGCTAGCCGGTTTATTTCCGGGTTGTAGCAAGGGTTGCCTCCTGTGTGCTGTTATCCCTACTGTTTGTCCGCTGCTGAAATCAGGCATCCAAAGCCTGATGGATAGCAAAGAAATTATGTTCAAGAAAACTGTTGTTTCGTTTGTTTCCGCTGAAGAAGTATCTGTCGTCACAATTTTCAACAATCCTACCAAGGCTTCCCCGAGGAAGCCAGTCCAAATTATGTCTGTTGCACCCATTACCATTACTGTCCCGGGGCCTCTCCCCTATGAATCTGACAAGGTTGTCCCATGGCACTATGGGGCAGACGTGTATGTGCTTGGAGTGAAGCAGGAGTTTAACACCGGTGCCAGTATCAGTAACATCACTGGTCCCGCCAAGATTACTCGCAGTGGCAGTCTCTTCTCGCCTGACATTGCACCACCAGTTATCCGAAAATCTCTTATCATCACACCCGCAAGTGTGCATGTTCCAAATCAAGTTCCTGTGTCTACTACTGCCGCCGAGTCCTCTGATGCTCGGGGCAAAGAAGTTGCTACCGATTTGCCTGCCCGGACGGAGGCACCAAAAAAGACTGTTGTTGAAGCCTCCCAGCAAGAGATGGAGGAAATCCTTAAAATCATTAAAAAGAGTGACTTCAATGTCGTTGAACAGTTGGGGCATACCCCCTCCAAAATCTCTATGCTATCATTGCTGCTGTGCTCAGAGGCCCACGCCAAGGCCCTGATTTCATTTCTGAAAACGGCCCATGTGCCGCAAGAGACATCTGCAGATCAATTCATTGACTGTGTGGCTAATTTGACAGCTGACAATGGTTTGGGGTTCTCGGATGCTGACCTTACCGCCAAAGGAAAAAACCACAATGGTGCCCTGCATGTTTCCATAGAATGCAGGGGCACTACTCTCGCACACGTGTTGGTGGACACCGGTTCTTCCCTGAATGTATTACCCAAGAAGGCCTTGGATCGGTTGGATTGTGAGGGCCTGGAATTGAAACCTAGTAACATCATTGTTAGAGCCTTCGACGGTTCTAAGAGAATGGTGCACGGTGAGGTAGACATTCCTATCCGTGTGGGTTCCCAAGTCTTTGACTCAACGTTCTACGTGATGGATATTCGTCCATCTTATTCCTGTCTGTTGGGTCGACCTTGGATTCACAAGGCTGGGGCGGTAACATCCACTTTACACCAGAAGCTCAAATACCCTGTCAAAGGGAAAATTGTTATTGTGCAGGGTGAGGAGGAATACATGGTAAGTCATTTGAATTCATTCCGGTATATTGAAATGGACGAGGAGTTTATTGAAACCCCCTTTCAACATTTTGAGGAGGTACCTCCAACATTGGCGTCAGCTGGGGCAGTGGTTGAAGAAGACTTTCCGCTGAAGATGGCTTCCTTGAAGGATGCCCGGGCTGTAATCGAGAAAGGCAAGTGCGCAAACTGGGGTCAACTTCCTGACTTCACTCAAAAGACCGACAAATTTGGGCTGGGCTTCACTGCAGAAGCTCAGAGGGCTGTTCGCAAGGAAAGGATCAGAAAGGCTCCGGTGTTCATCACCAACCCGAGGGTGAATGCTATCGAGGAGGACGTAGAGGAAGCAGAATTTGACAGTTGGATCTATCCAACCACCAACAACGGACCAAGCAACTGGACGGCAAAAGATTTTACACCTATTACATTTGTCACGCAGTAGTTAACTCTTTTGTTTTCAATTTGTAACAAACAATATGTTGAAACTTTTATCGGCTCGGTGTCCTACCCGGGGCACCGTAGCTCCATTTGTGAGGGCTTTTTGTATGACATTTCCATATATCATTAATCAAAACATTGGACGTTTGTTGCATTTCAAATCTTGTGCTCTTTTTCTTTCTGTGTTATATATTGCAAAACAGCTATATTTACACACACTCACTTATACAGGTTCCAATCCACTCTGGATCTCACTGGTAACAGCTCTGCTACTGCCAGTTATGACTTCGAAAATCCGATCAACTTAGCCGAAGACGAAGGTGAAGATGATTGCGAAGTGCCTGGTGAACTCGCAAGACTGCTACTCCGGGAAGAGAGGGCCATTCAGCCGCATGAAGAGCCGGTGGAAACAGTGAACCTGGGTACTGAGACAGATAGAAAAGAAGTCAAGATTGGTGCCAATCTAGAGCTCAGCGTGAAGCAACGATTGATCCAGATGCTGCATGATTACATGGAAATCTTTGCTTGGTCTTACGAAGACATGCCTGGTTTGGATGCCGACATTGTGGTTCATCACCTTCCTACCAAGGAAGACAGCCCTCCGGTAAAGCAAAAGGTCAGCCGTATGCGTCCAGAGATGTCCGAAAAGATCAAAGTGGAGGTTATGAAGCAGTTTGATGCCGGGTTTCTAGCAGTAACTTCTTATCCTCAATGGGTGGCCAACGTGGTTCCAGTGCCAAAGAAAGATGGTAAAGTCAGAATGTGTGTTGACTACAGGGATTTGAACAGGGCCAGCCCTAAAGACGATTTCCCTCTGCCTCACATCGACGTTCTTGTTGACAATACTGCTCAACACAAGGTGTTCTCCTTCATGGATGGTTTTTCAGGGTATAATCAGATCAAGATGGCTCCTGAAGATATGGAAAAGACTACCTTTGTGACTCAGTGGGGAACCTTCTACTACAAGGTCATGCCATTCGGGTTGAAAAATGCTGGGGCAACCTACCAACGTGCCATGGTTGCTTTATTTCATGATATGATCCATCATGAGATTGAAGTATACGTTGATGATATGATTGCAAGGTCCCAAACTGAGGAGGAACACCTTGACCATCTGCGGAAACTGTTTGACCGACTGAAGTTGTACAAGCTAAGGTTGAACCCAAACAAATGCACCTTTGGGGTGAGGTCTGGAAAATTGCTAGGTTTCATTGTAAGCGATAAAGGTATTCAGGTGGACCCTGCCAAGGTGAAAGCCATACAAGAGATGCCGACTCCCAAGACAGAGAAAGAAGTCAGAGGCTTTCTGGGACGACTGAATTACATAGCCCGATTCATCTCACACCTAACTGCTACCTGTGAGCCAATCTTCAAATTACTGAAGAAAGATCAAGTAGTACGTTGGAATAATGAATGTCAGGCTGCTTTCGGAAAGATAAAGGAATATCTCCAAGAACCGCCCATTCTTATGCCACCAGTGGAAGGAAGACCTCTAATACTATACTTGACCGTACTTGATAACTAAATGGGGTGTGTGCTGGGGCAGCATGACGAGTCTGGCCGAAAAGAGCACGCTATTTATTACCTGAGCAAAAAGTTTACCGACTGTGAGTCTCGGTACTCACTGCTCGAGAAAACTTGCTGCGCTCTGGTATGGGCTGCTCGCCGGCTGAGACAGTATATGCTGACTCACACTACTCTGTTGATTTCAAAGATGGATCCCATCAAGTACATATTCGAAAATCCTGCTCTGTCTGGAAGAATAGCAAGATGGCAAATGATCTTGACAGAATATGATATCCAGTACACAACTCAAAAAGCAATCAAGGGAAGTGTACTGGCAGATCATTTGGCACACCAACCTGTGGACGATTACCAATCATTGAACTTTGAATTTCCGGACGAAGATATCATGGTAGTAACTGATTGTGAAGTACCGGGACCGGATGAAGGACCTGAGGAAGGATCCCGGTGGTCTATGCATTTTGATGGAGCCTCCAACGCTTTGGGTAACGGTATCGGCGCTGTGATCATATCTCCCAAAGGTACTCATACTCCACTCACCGCCCGGCTGTGTTTCAACTGCACCAACAACATGGCAGAATATGAGGCATGTATTATGGGTCTTCAAGCTGCAATCGACTTAAGGATCAAGTTTCTGAGTGTCTTCGGAGATTCCGCTCTCGTGATCAATCAGATCAAAGGCGAGTGGGATACGAAACACCCAAATCTTATTCCTTACAAGGAGTATGTGGTGACTTTGCTTCCCCACTTTGAAGAGATAACTTTTGAACACTTCCCAAGAGAGGAGAATCAGTTAGCGGACGCACTAGCTACGATGTCTTCAATGTTCAAAGTCAAATGGGACAATGAGGCTCCTCGGATCGTTATCTGGAAGTTGGACAAACCTGTATACTGTTACGATCTTGAGGCTGAAGAGGTAATCGAGAAGCCCTGGTATCATGAGGTGAAGAGATACTTGGAAGCTCAGGAATACCCTGAAGGCGCATCGGTCAATGACAAGAAGTTCATAAGAAGGTTTGCGGCAAAATTCTTCCTCAGCAACGGCATTCTCTACAAACGAAACCATGATTCAACTTTACTGCGTTGTGTGGATAAAACCGAGGCAGAGAAGATCATGGCAGAGCTGCATGAAGGTACATTCAGAACACATTCCAGTGGACATACCATGGCAAAGAAAATCCTTAGGGCAGGATATTTCTGGTCCACAATGAAAGCCGACTGTTACCAACATTCTCGAACTTGTCATAAATGCCAGATCTATGCTGATAAGGTGCACATCCCTCCGGTTCCTCTGAACATCCTGACGGCACCTTGGCCTTTTGCAATGTGGGGCATTGATATGATCGGCGAGATCCGACCGACGGCATCCAACGGGCATCGCTTCATCTTGGTAGCGATTGATTACTTCACAAAGTGGGTAGAAGCAGCTTCCTACGCCACCGTAACCAAGAGCGTCGTGGCACGTTTCATTCGGCATAACCTGATCTGTCGGTACGGCGTCCCAGAAAGAATCATTACAGACAATGGTACCAATCTTAACAACAAAATGATCACTGATCTCTGCGAACAATTCAAGATACAGCACCACAACTCTTCTCCTTACCGGCCGAAGATGAATGGGGCTGTAGAAGCAGCGAATAAGAATATCAAAAAAATTGTGCAGAAGATGACAGTGACCTACAAAGATTGGCACGAAATGTTACCATTTGCTCTTCATGGGTACCGTACCTCAGCAAGGACGTCAACCGGGGCAACGCCCTTTTCCTTGGTCTATGGCATGGAGGCAGTCTTGCCAATTGAAGTCCAGATACCCTCTCTCCGGATGATGAAGGATGCAGATCTGAGCAAAGATGACTGGATCCAGACTCGACTTGATCAATTAAACCTAATTGACGAAAAGAGACTCACCGCTATCTGTCATGGTCAGACGTATCAAAAACGGATGATCAGGGCATTTAACAAGAAAGTCAGACCACAAGAGTATCAAGTTGGGGACCTGGTAATCAAACGCATCATCCTTCCTCAAAGTGATCCCAGGGGCAAATGGACCCCTACGTACGAAGGGCCATTTGTGGTTAATCATGTGTTCTCAGGAGGAGCCAGGATTCTGACCACCATGGATGGTGACGACCTTCCTCACCCCGCCAATGCAGACATAGTAAAAAGATACTACGCATGAATAAAAGACCCGCTAGGCTGACATACCTAGGCAAAAATAAGGGCTTCCCGGTGAACCAAAAGGGTTCGGGCAAAAATAAGGGATGAAATGAAAAAAAATCTGTACACCCGGCAAGTCGAAAACCTGAAAAGGCGGCTTGGGCAAAAATGGGTATCCCGGTGGACTGAAAACCCGAAAGGGCGGTCCAGGCAAAAGTTAGGGATAAAACGTAACACTATGTCTCATTGGATCACCTTGCATCCAGAATTCGGCATCAACTATCTGGCTCAGACTTCGGCATCGATCAATCAGCTTCATCTTCAACTAAGCAACAAAGTGATGAGACGCTTGAAGACATAAAGTCGATAGCAGAGTTGGAACCCAGTGGGAATACTGTTCACATAGCTGTTTTGTTTCCTTTTCAAAATTGTATAAACTTTATGTTGTTTGGCGGCGTTCTCTTACTAGGACGTCAGCCTCTTGTACAAAAACGCCTATTTACAGGCAAATTTCAAAATCAATACAAGTTCACTTTTCCAAACAAATTGCCAATTGTTTTTCCTTTTTCTGTTTTGTCTTGCGAAGAACGTCCAATGTTCATTTTTGATATATGCATTTGACGTTAAATTGCTAATTCATAAATACTTGCATACGAAACAAAAGACTAATTACAGGTGACATCAGAAGCAGGGGCAATGTCGAATTGTCCAGGCAGTCTAGTTGCTTTGACCGCCAAGGTACCAAGGTGGGTTCAACTGAAGAATATGACCAAGTTGCCTTAACTCCCCACAGAGTAAGGCAAGAATCAGCAATACTCTCCCCAGGAAGAGTTAGTCTATCATCAGCCCTACAATAGGCACCCTGTTCCCCTAGCAAGTCAGCAGTATTCTCCTCTAGCAGAGTTAGTCTACGGTCAGCCTAAAAGAAGCCAGGTATCCCCAGAAGATATCAACATTCCCCAGCGGAGTATAGGCATTTCATCAGCAAGCATCCCCGGCAGTCTTGATCTAAGATTGTTCCCCGGCGGAATACAGACACCCCAGTGGAACCATTTACCAGTACAGTCTGGAGGTTTCCCCAGGAAAGTGGAATTCATATCCCCAGCAAGTCTCAAAGCTTATCCCCAGTAGATTCTGGAAGCTTATCCCCTGTAAAGTACGGACATCTCTCCCGGGCTTTATTCAAAGTTATTCCTCACAAGGGCTTATAACTGGGTTATCCTCAGCTAATTACCACGGAAGATCGTCCTCGGCAAAGTTCTTCCTATCCCCAACGGAGTTTATCATTGTTATCCCCAGCAGAGTCCATCATTGAAATCCTCAGTGAAGCTCTCGTCAAAACTTCAGCGAAGTGTCTCTTCCCACAGAGTAATTCCCCTCAGAGTAATCTCTCCAACAAGTTTATTCCCCAATGGAGCCATCTTCTCCTACCGGTGTATTCTTGCAACCATCATCCCCAGCGGAAACGAAGAACTCTACTCTTCAACGTCAGCCCAGGATTTAATTCCCCGGCCGGTCGTCAAGGATTTATTTTCCTAGACAAAAACGCACTCATAAACATTTCACATTTCATACATCTTGCTTACATATGTGATAAAGTGCATACAACACTATCTCATTTTGAACATCATGACATCATGCATCTCATACATCATGACATTGCATACAACTGATGTTTTGCCTTTTCAGCGAAAAAGACAACCCAAAAGACAACTACCTTCAACTGTCACAATTCCAGATTCGATTCCTGTATCTAGCCATGGCACATCTGTGAGTGATCAGTTTCCAGATTCGATTCCTGTATCCAGCCAGGGCACATCTGAAGAATTCCAGATTCGATTCCTGTATCCAGCCAGGGCACATCTGAAGAGTTTGAAGATTCGATTCCTGTATCCAGCCAGGGCATATCTATTGACGACTATTTCCAGATCCGACTCCTATATACAGCCAGGGCACATCTGAAGAGTTTGAAGATTCGATTCCTGTATCCAGCCAGGGCATATCTATTGACGACTATTTCCAGACTCGATTCCTGTATCTAGCTAGGGCACGTCTGAAGAGTTTGAAGATTCGATTCCTGTATCCAGCCAGGACATATCTATCAACTATCACAATTCCGGATTCGATTCCTGTATCTAGCCAGGGCACATCTGAAGAGTTCGAAGATTCGATTCCTGTATCCAGCCAGGGCATATCTGTGAGCAACCGATTGTAGATTCGACACCTATATCTAGCCAGTACATATCTGCATGAAGAGGTTGAAGATCAACACCTGTAACAAGCCAGGAAAACATCTGTCTTTCTCAAAATACACAAGTTCTCGCTAAGGAATCTCTTATGCGATCAACACTTCCAAATGGCATCTATAAGCCCATTCCCGACCAAGTTTCTGTCACGCCTTCAGATGGCATCTATAAGCCCATCTCCCTATCCACCAACTCTCCAAATGGCATCTATAAGCCCATTCCCGACATCACATTGCTGATACTCCAACATGCGGGTGCAAATTTCCGGGCACTCTAGTGTCCAATCTCCTTTTACCCTCGAGTCACGAAACGCAAACTTGCCAATCTAACTCTTCAGGTTCAAGAAGATTGAACAGGGGCAACTGTTGTACCCCAAAATTTTCCCTCCCATTTTCTCAACATTTTCTCATCACAAGACCCTTGGAGCTCAAGATCCAGTTAGGGTTTCCTCTGCTCAAGACTTCTCCTTGCACTGTTGACCCAAATTAGGGTTTGTGTTTGCACCAAGATATTTTGACCTAAAATGCCTAAGATGACTTTCATGCTTCATATTGGACTCCCAAGTTTATCCATACCAAGTTTCAAGTCTTGATTCCAAATTTTGCCCAGTCAATTGGACAGTTGATCTAGAAATCAACTGTATTGGGGAAAAAGTCAACTGTGGCCAATTGACAGTCAAATCTCATGAAAATTGACCCACATCAACATTATGAACTCATATGGACCATTTTATCAAGTTTGGATCACAATTCCACAAGAAATTTGATCAGATCACCAAAAGGGCAAAATGGTCATTTTAGGGTTTTGACTGCACAAAGGCAATTTTTGACTGTTTGACCTAGCCAATGGCAAACCAAGCTCACATATGGACTCAAGGACCCCATGGAATTGTCTTGACATACTCAACAAGTTCAAAAGATCCCAAATGCACAAGATTGACAGTTGAATTTCCCAGTCAATTGATCAATTTTGACTGTATACTGAAAAGTCAAACTTTGACTTTTTGGTCAAAATCAAGTTTCAAGATTCATTTTTCATCAAAACATTCCAAATCATGAAACTTGTTCATCAAGAAATCAAGAATTGCAAATTAGGGTTTGAAATGAAGATTTTTCATAACTTAGAATTTTTCTAAGTTATGAAAAACCCTAATTTTTTCCTAACTTTGTCCCACTTTCTCACCAAGATTCATTTGGATTCAAGGAAAAGTCAAAACATGAAAGTTGTAGTCCATTGCAAAATCTACAACTTTTATTCACAAAGTTTCCTCAAAAGAAGCTTGTATCTCAAGTTACAATTTTTGGAACAAGGGTACCAAACCATTCTTAACTTAGAGAAATTTGACCTATTTTAGGCAGGATTTTTGCCTAACTTCAAGACCATTTTTCACATACTTCCACTTGGAATTTCAATTTGCATTTCAAAGATGGATTATATTACACATTCCAATCTTTCCAAAATGTCCAAGAACTCATCAAACAACCTCATGGTTAGGGAGAATCGAATTTGGCAAGTTGGGAAAAACTCACTTTGGTTATGGCCAATTTTCATGTTCATACACTTAGGCAATTTTGAACTCAGCTTGCATTTCTTGATTACAGGTCCTATATACCTTTTGCAATCATAAATTTAATGCTAACTCATTGTGCCAAGACCTTATTTTGTGTGTTCAAGCATTGTATGCAAAACTAAGCCATAAATAGAAAAAGCATAATGTCCATTTTTGCAAAAGTAGAACTTTATGTCAATTAGCAAATCAAGAGGTACACAGCAAATCTCCTTGGCACAAGTTATTAGACTAATCCCACTGATCAAGGGCAAGCTTAGCAGCACATTAGGCGGGCCTCTATCAGTCTAAAACTCAAGTGGACACTTTGTTGCTTAAAGTTGAAGAAACATTGCATAACAATACACAACTCTCATTCCTGTGAACCAGAGCTTAAGCAAAGTTATCAAACACTTTCTAATCATCAAACCTAAGCTGAAACATAAGCCAACCATCTCCATTGCCTTCTCAAACACAGAATCACCCTAAAATTGTCAAAACAGGGCACTTGCTGCAGATTGAGTTCCATAACTCAATCCATTCGTGCATTCTTGCTAAAACCACTTCAAACACATCCCATATCATCCCTTGAAACTATTCCAAGCCCTAAACACGACCTGTAACATCCCTAGCTAACATCACCATTTTCATTTTTCTGTTTTGCAGTTGAAGTACAATAGCACGATTCTTTTGGTTTCCAAGCAAACTAAAGGTTGGAATAGCATCCTGAGACATCAAGGAAGCTATACAAATCATTACCTTGACTTGTACTCACCTCCATTGTTGTACACGATTCCAACTGAACAGGTAAGTTCATGAACTTGTATCTCTCTATCCAGGCATTGTTAGGTTTAGATTTGTGAAGAAATTATGTCACATTCATAGCCCTGAACATGCCCATATCATTAGTTTTCATTTATGTTATGTGTGCTTAGAGAATTTTAAGTCTGAACATTGAATAAAAACTAGGTCAGGAATTGGGGGAGAAGAAATTCTCTCTCATTTCTGAGAGTTAGGATGAGTTCTTTATATGTCCAGAATCGTGGCTTGATGCTTGACATTTTTCATGTTGTAAGTTTGTGCTAAAAGTCCAGGAATCAGGAGATGTGTTTGAAGCATCAGAGGCGCGCGTTTTTTCAAATGGTTGTCTGAAGGTTGAAGACAACCTTTCTTGGGCTGGGCTTGGAATGTTTTTTTCTTTTCACACCATGTTTTTACTTTTGAACTCCCCTGACCCATTTTGATTTTTACTTATCATTTTCCATTTTTTCCTTTTGATTTTATTTCTATATTTTTATTAAAGTATGAAAAAATATAAAATCAATTTTTCCACCTTTTTTGCATTTATTTTGATATTTATTAGTCTTTATTTAGTTTTTGTACATAAATAAATACTTATATACTATTATTTAAAATAACTAAAAAATAATACAAACATATTTTTTATGACTTTTATTTCATGTTATCTCTTGAAAACATTTTATGATAAAAATATACTTTTTTTAAAAAAATGTTAAATATTTTATTTTGTATATATAATATATAATGTAAATACATATATGCTTGTTAATATATTTAGGAAAATACAAAGAATTAACATATTTTTATCTTATTAATATTTTGACCTCAAAATACCTTTTTTTTATAATATACCTTTTTTCATTTTATTTTATTTTTATACATAATTAATAAATATGGTATATGATACTTAATAAATATTGTATAATAAATACATTTTACTTAATAAAATTAGGGTTTTGCCCTAAATACATAAAAACTCAAAAAAATTAATACTTTTTATTTTGTTTATTTGATATATAAAAAACACTTTTTCATACATATAAAAAACATTTTTTTTTGCATCTTGCATATTTATTCCATTTTTATTTAATTATTGTATATTAAATAAATTGTATAATTCAATTTTGATGTAATAGTTAGGTTTAAATTCCTTGTCAAGATACCCCCATTTGAACATTTGTACCCCCCTTCCCATATATTGTGTTGTAATAACTTAGGAACTTTATTTTTCGCACTTTAAAGCTTTCTAATTATGCCATGTTAGAATTAGGGTTTGTATGCAAAATCAATTAACCAAAAATAGTTTGACCTAAATTCAAGATAAACAAGCATGAAAATGGACAACACCAATCACACTTGCACCCCTAGGGTATTCCACTTGTTGCCTTCAATAATGGGCCATATTGCATGTTAGGTCTCTTTGGGCAAAACAAAACAATTCAAATGATCATAGTCCCTCGATGATGCTTTCGAAAGTTGCCTAAAAATGATCAAGTCCCGCCAAGGAAAAATTGCCCAAAGATACTTGGCACCATTGCAATTATGGTCTAAACGATGACCCGCGCCCGTCCCTTTCACATCCTAACACAAGATTGTCCACCAAATGCAATGGTGGAACAAAATTGTTAAAAGGGTTAAAAAAACATAGGAGAAATCTTTGAGAAATTTAGGAGTAGACAAACTCTTAGTTACTTGAATCAAACTTACAAAACAAAACACTTGCCTATTTTTCAAACCACACATCACTACACTTTCAAAACAACTTTCAAAAACAATGAAAACCTTTTCAAAAGACATACACCTTTGTATACATCCCAACATGGATCATTACAAAGGTTGCCAGCACATTGGCTTCTTTTCAAAACATTTTTGAACCCACACACACAAAGCACCATTTCAAACGATTGAGAATTGAGGCAAGTTGATCTAAGCAAGTAACTAAGAGCCCATGGATAACCATGGATAGAAAGGGTGCTAATACCTTCCCTTTCTATAATCTACTCCCCGAACCCAAGAAAACATCTCAAAGGTTTTTGTTGTGCTTTTTAAACCTTTCCTTAGGATAAAATAAAAAGTCGGTGGCGACTCTTGCTCAACCGAAATATTTGCGAAAACAAACACAAAACCATAGTCAGTTCTCCCACCGTATCACACCTGGGCTATCTATTAGGCCCATCATTTTTTAACAACACACCCCCTGTTTATTTCTGATGTCTGGCCCAACCTTTTTTTCTTTTGACTTATTTATTAGTTTTATTTATTTATTTCTTCTAAATAATAATAATAATAATAATAATAATAATAATAATAATAATAATAATAATAATAATAACAATTAGACTTAGGTTTATTTTTTAAGTTTGTAAATTAATTAATTTAACTTATTTTTTATCAATTTAAAATCAACTAGACATAGTTTAATTTAATTCAAATTCTTTTCTTAATAAAAAAAAAACAAAAATATAATAGAATTAGTTTATTTCTTAAGTCATTTTTTAATTTTGTAATTTAATTAGATTAATTATTTCAACTTTACTTTATTAATTTTAAAATCAATTAGATTTAGGTTAATTTTATTTTAAATTATTTTTCTTAATAAAAAATACAAAAAAATTAGAATTAGAATTTATTTCATTCAATATTTATTTTCTTAATTAAAGCTAAATTTAGAGTTAATTGTTTTATTAACAAAACCGAAAAGAAAAAAAAAAGATTTTTGTTTACTTACAACTTTTTTTTGTTTTTTTAGACATAATATTTATTTCGCGCGTGTTTATTTTTATTCTCGCATTTTATAAATATTGTAACTGCTTATGGATGTAATAGTTTTAGATTTAAAATTCCGCACTTTATTTCATGCACTCTTTTTATGTAACTCTCCCAAAGCCGTGTAACAGTTTAGGATTTACTTTTTCTGCATTTTATTTTCTGCACATTTACTGCTTTATTTTGATATATTACTGTTAGTAAATAGGCGTGTATGGAAAGACTGTAAATTAAAATGTTAGCTAACCTAATAAAAAGATAAAAAATAACTGAATTGAACACATATGCATATATACACCTCTAGGGTATCCCCGTTTCGGTTGCCTTTCGGAAAATTAAGCAGTCATGTCCCTCAAGAATGGGGACGCTTTAGCAAAGACCCGTAAAATCAAAAGATCATAGTCCCTCGATGACCCTTACAGTGTTTCCTTTCGGTAAATGATCTGTTCCCTTAAACAAAAGTTGCTAAAGTGTTTATGTATGTTGCCTTTATGACTGTAAAACGTCCCTTCGAATGTCCCTCAACATTCGATGATAGGGTTACCTACTCACTAATAGTAGGATAGCACTATCTAAAGGAAAGGAGGAAAAGAACGTCTTTTTTCGAGTAGGTAGATAACTCTTAATTATTTGCTCAAATCTTCTTTTACACTTACACACTTTCAAAAACTACTTTCAAAACGCTTTATCACACTCTTGAGGACTGACACAAGAGTTACCATAAAGCAAACAAAATCTTTCAAAATGCACAAATACAAACCGTTTTCAAAAATGAGCAAGTACCTAAGAGCCCGTGGAAAACCACAGATGGAAAGGGTGCTAACACCTTCCCTTTCCATAATCTACCCCCTTACATAGAAAATCTCGAAAAAGGTATTTTTCTGTTCTTTTCACCCTTTCCTTTGTTGGATAAAAGAAAAGTCGGTGGCGACTCTTTCTTACCGCGACATTTGCGAATAAAAAACGCAAACCAGTATTAACAGTCGGTTCTGCCACCATATCACAATTACCATTCACCGGAATTGAGAAAGACCCAAGACCTGAGGAGATTGCTTTAGCTTTACATTTGCAACGATTCGATGTTGTGGCAAATTGGGAAACAAGAAGTAGTGTTAATGGTTTTCTAGCCAAGTTTCTATTTGAAAAGGCTCAACAATTTTGGGATCCTTTAGACTTGCAAGCTTTTGAAGAAATTTTGGCTCTTCTACTCTATGGGATGGTATTATTTCCCAACCCGGACCAACTCATAAACGTGAATATCGTCAAAGTTTTTCTATCTCGTAACCCGGTGCCTACCTTACTTGGAGATATTTTGAATTCTTTTCATACTCGCACCATGAAGAGAAGGGGGGTTCTTATGTGTTGTACTCCTTTGTTGGCTAGGTGGTTTATTTCTCACCTTCCTCGATCATTTTTGAAGAACGAACAAGGTATGAGTTGGTCTCAAAGGTTGATGTCACTCTCGTATTCTGATATCCATTGGTGTCCTCGATCTTTGGAGTATGTCACCATCATTGATCATTATGGGGAATTCCTTAATGTCTCTCTCTTTGGCATTAGGGGAGGTATCACATATAATCCTTGCTTGGCTCTACGACAGTTTGGGTATGCTCAGAGGGATGGCCCTCATGACGCGCTTGTCTAAGGAATTGTATTTGACTATGAGAATGATATCCAAGGTTATCTTCAAAGATTTATACGAGCTTGGGGCATGGTGAACAAAGTTGATAGCAAAACTTTGGGGCATAAGAACTCTATTATGTTAGAGCCTTATCTCAAATGGGTGTGAGCCTATGCTCAAAGCCTCATGATGTCGTATCCTTCCATCTTACCTATCATCATGGAGCCTATCACCGAAGGAGATATTCCCTACATTATTATTCATCCTGACATGCCTACTACCCTCGAGGAATTGCAAAGGTCATGGATTCAACTCAAGGGGGAGTGAGACACCTTTGAAGCCCAATTCTAGTCAAGCGAGAAGAAAGTATTGGACTTAGAAAATCTGTGAGGGTATGGAATAGGTGGTTTATAGGGTGGCGGAGGCACATAAGGTTCTTCCTTTTCCACGGCCTCTTTATCACCTTCTTTTTTTACTTCCTTCGGTTCAGCTTCCATCTCAGTTCCTTTTCCATGTTTTTGGTACATGGCTGGTTTCTCGACTCTAGATTCAGTTGATCCGTCTAGTTCTGTCCCACTCCAAAGTGTTATGACATTAGCATGTCCCTTTGGATTTGGTTAGGGTTATCCAGGAAAATTTCCAGCTAGAGCAGCTGTAGCTGCTTGTTGTTGAGCCACATGGGAGATTTGTGTTTCTAACATTTTGTTGTGTGTGGCAAGAGCATCAATCTTATTCGTCAGTTGCTTGATTTTCTCACTGGTGTGAATATTTTGATTCATGAAATCCTTATTAGTTTGAGATTGGGTGGCTATAAAGTTTTCTATCATTATTTCAATTTTGGACTTCCTAGGGATATTTGGACTAGTTGAGACATTTTGGATGGCTTTCTGAAATATTGGGGATGTAGTAAGAGCTTTCCCAGGTGTGTACAAAGCATTGTTGCTTTTGTATGATAAGTTCAGATGATTCTTCCAAGCAGGGTTATAGTTATTACCATAGGGGTTCCCTTGAGTATAGTTTACTTGATCAACTGGTACTCCTGTTAAAAATGGACATTCAGGTGCAACATGTGCATGAAGTTTGCATAAGTCACAGGTTGGAGCTACTGCAGCAACGGTGGTTGCAGGAGTTGTGTTCGAGCTTTCTATCTTTTAGGTAAGGGCTTCTACCTTGGTGTTAACTTGGTATAAGCTACTAACATCGCGCATACCGCCTTTCGTTTGAGGTTTCTCCATCATAGTTCTATCGCTTCCCCACTAATAATGATTTTGAGCCATACTTTCTATAAATTAATAGGCATTGTGGTATGGTTTATCCATCAGTGCACCGCCAGTAGCTGCGTCAATTGTTAATCTTGTGTTGTACAAGAGACCATTGTAAAAGGTGTGGATGATCAGCCATTCTTCTAGACCGAGATGCGGACAAAGTCACAACATGTCTTTGTATCTTTCCCATGCTTCAAAAAGAGATTCACTTTCCTTTTGTTTAAAACCGTTGATATTGGCTCTTAGCATAGCCGTCTTACTCGGCGGAAAATATCGCGCTAGGAAAACTTTATTCAATTTGTTCCATGTGGTAACAGAGTTGGATGGTAGAGACTGGAGCCATGCTCTAGCTCTATCTCGTAACGAGAAAGGAAAAAGATGAAGTCTTATTGCTTCAGGGCTGACACCATTTGCTTTCACTATATTTGTGTACTGCACAAACACGGACAAATGAAGATTTGGATCGTCCGTAGGACATCCTGAAAATTGGTTTTGTTGGACAACTTGCAATAATAAATGTTTTAACTCGAAATCTTTCCGTGCAATAGCGGGAGCAACAATACTGTTGTGGGGTTCCTCTTGTGATAGGGCAACATAATCCTTCAGAGGACGATTTTAGGGTCCTTCAGCTATTCTTGGGCCAGGAAGAGAATAGTTAGGAAGATTGAATTCGGGAAGATTGTACTTGGTTTGGTACTCTCTAATTCAATGTCTTATATTAACAAAACGATTGACCTCGTCGATTGGTTGCTCTAATTCTTCGCCTTGAGAGCGAGTGCTTTGCATACAATCAACGGATAAAAATAAAATAAAATTGGTTGCCTAAGTCTATTTTGCGTAACAAGGGGTTTACAGTATTTGACTAAATTAGTCTCCAACAACGGTGCCAAAAATTTGATCGTGAATTTATGAGTTTGTCGGGTGTAGTGACTGCAAGTTCACAATCTATCGCGTAGTTTTAAAATATATTGAACCCACAAGGATTGATGGTCGAACTACTGTTATCTTAGGGTCACTGTGTAAAGTTAAGGCTAATTATAAAATTTGGGTGTTTGGGTTTAATCGGGAATTAACTAAAATCTAATAATTAATAACGGGACGCTGGTATGTACTTTGTCAACTTCAGGGATTCAATAAGTCATTGACATTTGTTTTCAGTATTAAAACGTTGTTTTAGTGGAAACTATTCATTTAAAAACCCTCGTCTCACACTTTCGTTCTATCGATTCAGGTCATATTATTAAACTCAAATGAGTGCTCTCGCCGTTTCATTTAAAACTCAAAAGTATTTTTTGAAAACAAATAGAGTCCAATTAATTTTAAAGCGCTCTCGTTGTTTTTAAAATTAATGTTTAATAACCACTATCTGTTTAAAACCTCAAACTCTCGCTCTGTTGATTTTAACCTTAGACTATCTTTTACTCTCGTACAAAAACAATTAAATATCCAAATTGAAAATCAAAACCAGAAAAGTGCTTTTGTAAAATATTAATGTCAATTATTACCGAATCCCTTCGGTTTAAGATTTACATACCGGTATCGGAGAATTTAGCCAGACATAATTTTATTGCAGGATAACATAAAATTAAAACATAAATTTAATAACACATACATGGTAAGAATAAATAAATTATACTTAAAATAGGAACCTGAAATTAAATACTGAAGCAAATAATTTGAGCAGTGCATATCCTCCACAAACCGGCAGGATTAACTTGTAATGAAATATCTTGTGTTGTACCCCAAAATTTACCCTCTTTATTTCGACATTTTGGCTTACATTTCATTATTACATACACGCATATCATTGGTTTTATGGTTATGGAATCAAGGTATATTTAGCAATCTTCTTCAGGTTACAAGTGACGTTTATTTCGCTAATGGATGTTCTCAGAGTATTTTCCGTGTTGAAGATCGGTTCGTTGTTTTACAACGATTCGGGGTTCAAAGATTTACAAGTTCAACCCAGCGCGTCATATTCAGGTATTCTTTCACCAAGATATCTCTGATAATTTATTCTCAAATTCAGGTTCGGCTCAAGAGTCAATTCTTTAAAGAATGTCTCTGAATGTGTGAGTTTTCCCGAAGAAACGTGGTGAAAAAGTGTGTTGAAAGTGCAGTTTTTACGCACTAAAAAATTCATAACTTGAAGATCGTGGCTTGTTTTGAACCCGTTCCAGTGGCCAAAATTCCGTCTTGACGTCATCTACGTTTTCATATCTCACGACTGGAAGCCAATTTCAATCAGAAGATCTTCAAAAATGCGGATTTATCAAGTATTTTTATACAGAAAATTTGTGACAGAAGTTTATTTGCGTCATGTTCAGAAAATCGTAACTTGGTCGATTTTCATCGTATTGAGCTAGTTCCAGCGCCAAAATTTCACAAATTGAGTTGACTACATTTTCAAAGGAGGTATCGAGTTCGAAAGGTATCCAAAAGGCCTTCGTTTTTTGCTCAGAGTGCGCGTGACGTGCCGAAAATCTTGAATGTTGAATACTATTTCATCTGGGTCGAAACTTCAAAAATTCATAACTCGGTCAATTTTTATCGGATCGGGCCCCTATTTTTACACAAGGTCAGTGACTCAGAGATCTACAACTTTCCTTCCGAAGTTGAGATCGGGTTATGCTCCGATCAATACCAGTTTTTTATTGAAGAACGTGTCAGAGTTGACACTGGAGCCCAAAATAAGTTTGTCTGAGCTAAAACTTCAAAAACTCATAACTAATTCACCTTTTATCCGATTGAGCCCATTTTCGGACAGGAGTTAGTTCTCGATGTCGGATACATTTTGTTTTCACATTTCAACTTAAAAAATTGCACTTAAGCCCCTGCGATTTAGCCTAGAACGTGACGGACTCAAGTGAATAAAAATCTACATTATTGCTTGTGGTTATTGGAGGCCCAATTGCACATTCAAAGCTCATATCTTTTCTCTAATTTCCATTATATAATCTCAATTATCTCACACAAACAGGACACGACAAACAGAAGAAAAAAACATTTGCCACAATCCTATCAAAATATCAAATTCTTTCAAGAACCCTAAAAATCTTAAAATCCTTGTTACAAACCCCTATCACACTACAGACAAACCATCCTTGTTACAAACCCTCATCTCACTACAAACAAGTCATCCTGGTTACAAACTCATATCTCACTACTTCTCCAGTAAGGGTAAGTTTGGTTTGATCTCCATGATCAAAAGGGTGTAGAAGCATTCATATATGCCATATCGGTTTTAACATTATAAAATTTCATATATTTTCTTTATTTATATTTCATGATATAGTAATTTATTTAATGTGTTCATTAGATTCAACACTACATATTTAGATAGGGTTTCATGCAGGGTTATTACAAAACACTGAGGCCAAAATAGAACAACCACCAATGCATGATGAGGCAGACATCCTGAGAAGGTTAAGGGCGTGGGTTCAACACTCACCCCTATTGATTTTGGTTTTCTTCCTTTCTATTTATCCTTTTACCTATTTTCATTCTTTCTGTTTAAAACCTTTTTTCATAAAACTTAACATTTTTCACAAACCTTTGATTTTTCATAATAAACTCGAATAATTAATTTTAAGGTTTTTTTAATCTAATTTTAGATTTTAAATTAATTTTTGGTTCAACACTCACTCCTGGAAATATGTATAATTTTGCTTATTTTTAACCCTTTTTCCTCATTTCTTTCTCCTTAATATCTTCCTTAAAAACCCTAAATTCATATAAACTCTAATTTTATTTAAATCAAAAATCCTATTAATTGGAAAACTTAACTTTTTTTACAAACCCTAATTAATTTAGGTTTTAAGTTTTATTATTATTATTAACTCTTTTTTTATTAACTCTTTAATTTAATTAATTAATTTTTTTCTGCAAATTAGGAAAACAATTAGATTTTAGGTTTTCTTTGTAATTAACTCTTTAATTAACCATTTTTTTAACAAATTAGGATTAGGTTTTTGTTTTAGTTAGTAACTGAATTTTTGGCTTTTTTTTCATTTATTAATAAATTAAGTTAATTAACTTTTTTTATTAAAATTAGTTAGAATTAGGTTTTTTTAATTAACTTAAAATTATTTTCTAAAAAAAAACACCAAAAACATTAACTTAGAATTTTAGGTTTTAATTTTTCCTTAATTTCTTTTTATTCATTCTTTTACATTTTAATTTCTAGGAAAATTGTATAGGTCGCATTATCAATGTAATAGCGTAGATTTATCTTTTCTTGCATTTTTTTCTATTTATGTAATTGCTTCCGAGATGTAATAGTTTAAGGATTTCTTTTCCGCACTCTTCATTATTATGTAACTGCCTCAAAGCTCTGTAATAGCCTAGGTTTACATTTCCGCCTTTACATTCTGCTACTATATTTTATGCAATGCTTAGACTAATAGGATTGTGTGGAAAGACCAGTAAACTAATTGAACATAGCATAACCTAATTCAAAGATAATATATCTGAAAACAAACACTGTTGCACACTTGCACCCCTAGGGTATACCTCACTTGGTTGCCTCGGAAATAATGGTCATGTCCCTCGAACGTAGGGATATCTTAGCAAAAGACCCTCAATCTAAAAGTCATTACAAAGATCATAGTCCCTTAACATCCCTCGAGTTGCCTACGAGAAATGATCTTGTCCCTCGATGTTGCCTACGAATATATGATGACAGTCCCTTCGAAATGCTAAGGTATCCTTACATGTTGCCTTCAATGACCATTATGTCCCTTTTGATAGTCCCTCAAACATACAACGACTAGGATTACCTACTCACTAATAGTAGGATAACACGGTCTAAAGGATAGGAGGAAAAGAACACTTTTTTTTCGAGTAGGTAGATAATTGTTAGGTACTTGCTCAAAACAACAAATCTTTTACACCATACACTTTCAAACAAACTTTTCAAACTAAAGTTTTCAAAACACTTCGTCACACTCTTGAGGACCGATACAAGGGTTATCACAAATTTAAGCAAAAACTTTTAAAAGTAAGCACACACAAGCAATTTCAAAATGAGCAAGTACCTAAGAGCCCATGGAAAACCATGGATAGAAATGGTGCTAACACTTTCCCTTTCTATAATCTACCCCCGTACTCAAACATCTCAAAAAAGGTTTTTTCTGTTCTTTTTCCTTTTCCTGATTGGATAAAATAAAATTTGGTGGCGACTCTTGCTTACCGCGACATTTTGTGAACACAAAATATAAACCAGTATTAACAGTCGATTCTTCCACTGTATCACATCTTGAATTAAATAAAAATGGACCTAAACGAATTCTGAAAGCTAGGAAGAAAACTAGAGTTGTAGTATTCCTTCGATGTGAAAAAATATTGCTTTAATGGTGCGGCTTTTCTATGCTTATGGGAATTATACGAAACTGGAAAACAAAATACTCAAAACTATGAAACTAAAATAATAAGAAAAAAATTGTAAAACTGGAAAAAGTAGTAATATTGCAGTACGTAGAAGAAACAATAAAAATTGGCGCAAGTCTGGAACATAACAATGTTGGAAACTGATTCCCATTTATAGATTCCAAAAGTGAGCAAAAATAGAAGGAATCCCCTTGATCCCCGTTCTTCCATCATGGAGAAATTCCAGCCAACTCTATATTTTGTTCGCTTCGTGGAGATAATGTTGTAACAATTATATGAGCTATCACGAGCGTCATGCGCGCTGTGACGTGGGGCACATATCTCTAATATGTGCCGGTCGGGACATGAAGCATGCCTAGGGGCACACTTTTACAACTTGTGACAGGCGGCACGAGTCTGTGGCGGGCGACATGCTTTCTGGTGCAGAATGCTGCTAAATGCTGCATTTCTTCTTCATTTCTCCATTGTTTTTCTTCCTTTTCTCATTTATGCCTTGCAATAGCTAAGTACCTGAAATATGTTGTAAACACTACAAATAGAGATAAAATGTGACATAATAAACGAATAATTGGAAGTTTTATCTATGTAAATCGGGCGGAAAACGCTCTAACTTTTCATGTTATCAGCAAATCCAAGACTTTCATATAATTCAGTAAGTATTAATTCATTAAGACACACTTTCCGACCAGAGTGGAGTTGGTTTACTAAGGTAAGGAATCTTCTGGCTACTTGTACAGATTTACAATAATAAATACACTTAGATAGCCAGAGAGCAAGGAAAGTTGTGTGCTCAATGTCAGACACTTCATCTGTAACGCCCGTAATTTAATTAATTATTTAATTAAATTATTTTTGGATTATTTGTGAAGTTGTGTTATAATGATAGTTTATGTGTTGTTGTTATTGGATTTATTTATTCTATTAAGTTATGGAATAATATTAGAATAATAATATTATTTGATGTGGGCTTATTTTAAGGGTTAGAAGTAGTAGAAAGGGGGTGTAGGAGTTTTAAGCCCATTAAGGCATAATGAGAATTATAGGATTATTATATTAGTTTTTAGAAATAATAAGGAAAAAGAAGAAGCAATAAGAAGAGAAAGAAATAAGAGTTGTAAGAGAACATGAAAGTTGCAGAAAAGAAGGAAAAGAGCCAGAACGGAAATCAATCAGAAAAGTTATAGAGCAACCTTCAATCCAAGGTAAGGGTGGGGTTCTGACTCTATAATAGGGTTTATGAGCATGTGGGATTAGATGTGAAAAGTTGTCTTGTTTATGATTGAAATGTATATATTGTTGTTTGATGAAGATCAATGATTTAGAGATGAATAATGATTCCCTAATGTTGTATAATTGATGTAGAAACATAGGATTATTATAATTGATGATTACATATGATTAGAGGATGTTTTTAGGGTCTAAGGCATGGAAACCATAGTGAAAACACAGTGAAATCACAGAAAATATTCATGACAGAACAGTATGCGTCGACCTCAAAAGTCATGCGTTGATACATGCAGGTTTTTGGAATCAGGATTAGCCGATACGAAGAAGCATGTGTTGATACATGCAGTGTTGCAGACTCGGTATGATTCGATACAAAGGAATTATGTGTCGACTCATGCGGGAATTTTAACCCAGTACGCGTCGACTCAAAATATTATGCGTCGACTGATGTAGTCTGATTTTTGACAGATTCTTCCAAAGGTTGTAACTTGAGTTTCCGGACTTCGTTTGAGGTGTCATTTGAAGTGTTGGATAGCTAACGCGATGAACTACATTCTTAAGGATTAAAATGTAGGATAAGAAAAATATTCCTAGTAACCCAAATTAGTATTAGAGTTAGCTTCCCGCGTTAATCGCTATGATTATTTTGTGAAGTATGATGAGGATAAGATGATTATAGACTATTGTTTGGTTCATAACAGTAAGGTTAATGATGGTAATGATGTAGTATTACAGAATAATAAATGTAGAGGTTTGGTAATTAGAGATAAGACTTAGATGATTAATTAATTATAGTCATTATTATGTTGTAGGTCTATGGCCAACATCGAGGGATTGTTGATCTATCGTTGTATTGTTGTTGTGGCTGAGTTGCTATAAAAATTATGTTGATGAATTACGTTGATGAAATTATGTTGATGAATTATGCGATGATTTATGTTGATGAAATTATGTCGATAAATTATGTTGATGAATGATGTTGATGAATGATGTTGAGACACCTCTAATAATTGGCAGCTATTAAGATGTAGGCTTCTGGCCAACAATGATGTTGTGTTGAGATGTTGTTAATTATGGTTGTTGTTACTACATTCATCATTGTGTCACATACATTTCATATCAAGATGGAGCTGATGCTCGTTAAGATGGCTTGTATTGGAGAATATTAAGATAAAGGCTTATACCTTGTTGATGCCTCTATTTATTGGCAATTATTTGAGATGGGAGTTCTGCTCCAATGGTACCACATGCATTTGCATAGTATTGAGTCGCATTATTTGATTGCATAAAGAGGTTGTGTATTGATGCGGTAAATGTGTATATTGTTGGTATTCTATTGCGATTATTGTTGTTTATAAGATGAGAAGTGGTGATATTATGTGATCTAATTTAATATATTATTTATCATACGTTTTATCATATTGTTAGATATCTCACCCCTTTTGTTTGAATGTTACCCTTATGTTGGTAACGTGCAGGTAATCCAGAGTGAAGGTGGTTTACCTTCAGTAGTTAGAGTCGGTGTCATTGCTCTGATACGTAACACTCAGAGGGATGGATGCTTGTTGCTTTTAGTTATTGATTATTTCTGTTGTTGAACTTTAATTTGTTTGTTGCTAAGTATGTTCTATTTTGAAGTTGTTGTAATTATTTGACAAAGATGTTATTATAATTCTGCTGCGTAGATGTTCAAGTTGTTGAATTAAGAGATTAAATTATTATGCTGATGGTTCATCCGAAGTTTTAAAGTGTTATGCATCCACATTGAATGCAATATGTTTTTAAAGTTTAATTTGTGGCATCCTGATTCAGTTGCATGAATTTTATAACTCTGATTTACATTTATAATTGTCGGGTAGAATTGGGGTGTTACAAAGTTGGTATCAGAGCAAAGGTTGGTCCGTCCGACCTTGCAGTCGAGTTTAGTTGTCTAATAATCGAGTATTGTTAATTTGAGCTCTAACTGTTGTTTGTGTTGTTGTGATAAGTTAAGATGGCTGTAAGGAATGATGCTGCACTTGTTGCTGCTTTAGAAGCAATGGCGCATGCGATGGAGAATCAGCCGAATGCTGACGGAAATGCTGGATCTCGTAGTTTGGCGAATTTCCAGAGAGAGAATCCGCCTACCTTCAAGGGAAAGTATAATCCTGACGGAGCATTGGATTGGTTGAAATAGATTGAGAGAATCTTCCGTGTGATGGACTGCACTCCAATGCATAAAGTTCGATATGGTACTCATATGCTAGCAGTCGAAGCTGATGACTGGTGGCTAGAGACGTGTCAGAAGTTGGAAGTTGTAGGTGAAAATGTCACTTGGGCCGTGTTCCGTAGGGAATTTCTGAGGAAGTATTTTCCTGAAGACGTCAGTGGTAAGAAGGAAATTGAGTTCCTTGAGCTGAAGCAAAGGAGTATGTCGGTTGTTGAGTATGCTGCAAAGTTGCTGAGTTGGCTAAGTTTTATCCGCACTACAGTGAGGCAGATGCTGAGTTTTCAAAGTGTATCAAGTTTGAGAATGGGTTGCGCCTGGAGATCAAGAAGGCAGTTGGATACCAAAAGATCCATGTCTTTGCTGATTTGGTTGATAGTTGCAGAATTTATGAAGAGGATAATAATGCTCATTACAAGATTATCAAGAGGGGTAAGTACCAACAGAATCGTGGTAAGCCTTATGATACCCCAGCTGGTAAAGGTAAACAGAAAGCTGCTCAGGGTCAGAGGACTAGTGGGGGAGATGCTCCTGCTGGTGTGGTTTTTTTTAAATGTGGGAAACCTGGGCAAAAGAGTAATATGTGTACTGCTGAAGTAAAGAGGTGTTTCTATTGTGGTAAGAACAGGCATGTTGAATATGAGTGCAAGCATAAGGATGTGATATGTTTTAATTGTAGTGAAGAAGGGCACATTGGTAGTCAGTGTCAGAAACCAAAGAGGGCGCAAGCAAGTGGTAAAGTGTTCGCTTTGGTTGAGGATCAGATAGTTGCTGAGGACAGACTTATCATAGGTACATGTTTCATTAATAATACTCCTTTAATTACTATTATTGATACCAGTGCTACTCATTGCTTTATTGTTGTTGATTGTGTTGAAAGATTGGGTCTTATGTTATCTAATATGAATGTAGAAATGGTCGTCGACACTCCAGCCAAGGGGTCGGTGACTACTTCTTTTATGTGTTTAAAGTGTCCCTTGTCGATCTTCGACAGAGACTTTGTTGTTGATTTGGTTTGTTTATCGTTAAGAGGTTTGGATGTGATTTTGGGTATGAACTGGTTAGAGCATAATTGTGTTCATATTAACTGTTATGACAAGTCTGTGGGGTTTTCTGCTCCTAAAGAAGAGGAAGATAGTCGGTTGTCTGCTAAACAGTTTAGGAAGTTGATACAAGAAGAAGCACAAATGTTCTCGTTGATGGCGTCACTATTTGTAGAGACTCAAGAAATAATTGAGGAATTGCAGGTGGTGTGTGAATTTCCTGAAGTTCTCCCTAATGAAATTCCTGATATACCGTCGGAGAGGGAAGTTGAATTTGCAATTGATCTTGTACCTGGTACCAGACCTGTGTCTATGGCACCATACATGATGTCTGCATCTGAATTGTCAGAGTTAAAGAAGTAATTGGAAAAGTTACTTGAAAAGAAGTTTGTAAGACCAAGTGTATCACCGTGGGGAGCTCCAGTGTTGTTAGTAAAGAAGAAAGATGGAAGCATGAGGATTTGTGTTGATTATAGACAGTTGAATAAAGTGAATATTAAGAACAAGTATCCACTTCCAAGAATAGATGACTTGATGGATCAGTTGGTGGATGCTCGTGTGTTTAGTAAGATTGATTTGAGGTCGGATTATCATTAGATTAAAGTGAAGGATGAAGATATCCAGAACATGCCTTTCAGAACGCATTATGGACATTATGAGTATTCGGTGATACCTTTCGGTGTTACTAATGCACCAAGAGGATTCATGGAATACATGAATCATATCTTTCATACTTATTTGGATCGGTTCGTGGTGGTGTTTATTGATGATATTTTGATTTACTCTAAGTCAGAAGAAGAGCATACAGAACACTTAAGGGTAGTATTGCAAGTTTTGAAAGAGAAGAAGTTGTATGCAAAGTTGTCCAAGTGTGAGTTCTAGTTAAAGGAGGTTATTTTTCTTAGTCATGTGATCTCAGGTAATGGCATTGTTGTAGATCCATTGAAGGTTGATGTTGTGTTGCAATGGGAAACTCTGAGGTCAGCTACTGAGATTATAAGATTTTTGGGATTAGCTGGTTACTATAGGAGGTTTATCGAAGGTTTCTCTAAGTTGGCACTTCCGTTGACTAAGTTGACTTGTAAAGGTAGAGCTTTTGTGTGGGATGGTCAGTGCGAAGAAAGTTTTATAGAATTGAAGAAGAGATTGATGTCGGCTCCGATTTTGATGTTACCAAATCCAGGAGAGCCTTTTGTGGTATATTGTTATGCTTCTAAGATGGGTTTAGGAGGTGTGCTTATGCAGAATGATAAGGTAGTTGCTTATGCATCAAGGCAGTTGAGGACTCATGAGAAGAACTATCCTATGCATGATTTAGAGCTTGTTGCAGTTGTCTTTGTGTTGAAGATTTGGAGGCATTATCTTTATGGTTCTAGATTTGAAGTGTTTAGTGACCATAAGAGCTTAAAGAATTTATTCGATCAGAAGGAGTTGAATATGAGGCAACAAAGATGGTTGGAATTGTTAAAGGATTATGATTTCGCTTTGAATTATCATCCAGGAAAAGCGAATATGGTAGCTGATGCATTGAGTCGGAAGACTTTACATATATCGGCAATGATGGTTAAAGAGTTGGAATTAATTGAACAGTTCAGGGATATGAGCTTAGTTTACGAGGTGACACCGCGGAGTGTTATGTTAGGTATACTGAAGATTAATAATGAATTTCTAGACAGTATCAAAGAAGCTCAGAAGTTAGATGTGAAATTGGTAGATTCGATGGTTGGGGTCGATCAGTCTGAGAACAACGATTTCAAGTTTGATGCGCAAGATATGTTGAGGTTTCGTAACCGAATTTGTATTCCTAATGATGCTGAGATGAAGAAAGTGATACTTGAAGAGAGTCATAGAAGTAAGTTGAGTATTCATCCAGGAGTTACAAAGATGTATCAAGATTTGAAAGGTTTGTTTTGGTGTCCTAGAATGAAGAGTGATATGGCTCGGTTTTTGTATGCATGTTTGACTTGTCAGAAGTCGAAAGTTGAACATCAGAAGCCTGTAGGGTTGATGCAACCGTTAGAAGTTCCAGAATGGAAATGGGATAGCATTTTTATGGACTTTGTGATGGGGTTACCTAATAATATAAGAGGACATGACTCGATTTGGGTGATTGTTGATATGCTTACGAAGTCAGCTCATTTTATTCCTATTAACATCAATTTTCCAGTGTCAAAGTTGGCTGAGATTTATACTAGTGTAATTGTGAAGCTACATGGTATTCCTTTGTGCATTGTGTCAGATAGAGAACCAAGATTTACTTCTGATTTTTGGAAGAGTTTGCAAGAAGCGTTGGGTTCTAAGTTGAGGTTGAGTTCGGCATATCATCCTCAGACAAATGGTCAGACTGAATAGACTATTCAATCGCTGGAAGATTTATTGAGGGCATGTGTTCTTGAGAAGGGGGGTTTGTGGGATACTTATCTTCCGTTGATAGAGTTCACTTATAATAACAATTACCATTCTAGTATTGGGATGACACCTTTTGAAGCGTTGTATGGTCGAAGATGTAGAACTCCTTTATGTTGGCATGAATCTGGTGAGAGTGTAGTACTTGGACCTGAACTTGTTCGTGAGACTACTGAGAAGGTGAAGTTGATTCGAGAAAAGATGAAAGCTTCCCAAAGTAGACATAAGAGTTATCATGACAAGCGAAGGAAAGAATTATAATTTCAAGCGGGTGACCATGTGTTTTTGAGAGTTACATTTGTGACTGGTGTTGGGCGAGCCTTGAAGTCTAAGAAGCTCACTTCTTGTTTTATTGGACCATATCAGATTTCGGAGAGAGTGGGGAATTTTGCTTATAGAGTGGCTTTACCGCCTAATCTTTCGAATTTGCATGATGTGTTTCATGTGTCACAACTCCGGAAGTATATTTCAGATCCATCTCATGTGATTCATATGGATGATGTGCAAGTATGGGATAACCTTACGATGGAGACGATGCCTGTACGGATCGTGGATCGTGAAATAAAGACTCTGAGGGGCAAAGAGATTGCTTTGGTTAAAGTGGTTTGGCTAGGAGCTGCCGGAGAGAGCATGACTTAAGAGTTGGAGAGCAAGATGCGAGACTCCTATCTTGAGTTGTTTGATTAAGGTAAATTTTCGAGGACGAAAATATTCTAAGTGGGGGAGAGTTGTAAGCCCGTAATTTAATTAACTATTAAATTAAATTATTTTTGGATTATTTGTGAAGTTGTGTTATGATGATAGTTGATGTGTTGTTGTTATTGGATTTATTTATTCTATTAAGTTGTGGAATAATATTAGAATAATAATATTATTTGATGTAGGCTTATTTTAAGGGTTAGAAGTAGTAGAAAGGGGGTGTAGGAGTTTTAAGTTCATTAAGGCATAATGAGAATTATAGGGTTATTATATTAGTTTTTAGAAATAATAAGGAAAAAGAAGAAGCAGTAAGAAGAGAAAGAAATAAGGGTTGGAAGAGAACGTGAAAGTTGCAGAAAAGAAGGAAAAGAGCCAGAACGGAAATCAATCGGAAAAGTTGTAGAGTAACCTTCAATCCAAGGTAAGGGTGGGGTTCTGACTCTATAATAGGGTATATGAGTATGTGGGATTAGATGTGAAAAGTTGTCTTGTTTATGATTGGAATGTATATATTGTTGTTTGATGAAGATCAATGATTTAGAGATGAATAATGATGCCCTAATGTTGTATAATTGATGTGGAAACATAGGATTATTATAATTGATGATTACATATGATTAGAGGATGTTTTTAGGGCCTAAGGCAGGGAAACCATAGTGAAAACGCAATGAAATCGCAGAAAATATTCATGACAAAACAGTACGCGTAGACCTCAAAAGCCATGCGTTGATACATACATGTTTTTGGACTCAAGATGAGTCGATACGAAGAAGCATGTGTCGATACATGCGGTGTTGCAGACTCAGTATGAGTCGATACAAAGGGATTACGCGTCGACTCATACAGGAATTTTAACACAGTACACGTCGACTCAAAACATTATGCATCGACTCATGTAGTCTAATTTTTGACAGATTCTTCCAAAGGCTGTAACTTGAGTTTCTAGACTCCGTTTAAGGTGTCGTTTGAAGTGTTGGATAGATAACGCGATGAACTATATTCTTAAGGATTAAAATGTAGGATAAGAAGAATAATCCTAGTAACCCAAATTAGGATTAGAGTTAGCTTCCCGCGTGCTGTACCCCAAAATTTTCCCTCTCATTTCTCAAAGATTCATCCTGGACTCTCAATTTTGCTTCTATCAAGTTCCAAGTCTTGAATCATCACTTTTTAAGGAAATCATCCATAAGGGAAAAATGGTCAAAAGCACACTGAAAAAGTCAAACTTTGACTCTTAAATCAAAATCAAGTTCCAAGAATCATATTTCATTAAGGCATGAAATTGGTTCATCAAAAATCAGAAGTCAGAAGTTATTTTGAAAAAAATCAAATTTTCTAAACATTTAGAAAATTTTCTAAGTGTCTAGAGAATATGATACTTCGGAACTTCTGAGCCAGCCTCTATGCAAGTGCATGCAGAAGCGTTGCTCTTTGGTCAAAACATAACGATTCTATCAGAAAATGTAGAAGCGTTGCTCTTTAGTCAGAACATAAGGCTTCAGTCAGAACATGATTCTTCAGCATATGGAGGCTATGTTTAACGCTATGGTCAGAAGATGCCCATTCAGCATTTGGAGGTTACATTTATGATCTTCTGCAATCAGAAGATCACCAAATCCCAAACTCTCATTCAAGTAACATGCTGCCCTGTTATGGCACAGTCCTGTAACCAGCTGCCACAATGCTCCAAATTGTTGTTGACCCAGTCCACGCCTGCACTTTCTCAAACCCCATACTTGCATCAAATTGGCATACGAAAACTGTGACTAAAAAGCAATGGAACAGTATATCAAAAAGGTTTGAATCCCTTTTGTTTCTCCCCCCAAAACCACAACAAACCCATCTATAAATACTTTGCTCCATCACACGTTCAAGGGGCTGGTTTTTAGAGAGGGAGAATCACCAAAAAGAAAGAAAAAAGCCTTGAATCCCTGAAAAAATTCTAAGAATAAAAAAAAATTGTAAACACCAAAATACAAAACCTTAGCATTTGGTTCTAGCATCAAAACTCCATTGTTCCTTGACTAAAACCATCCCCACAATTGTTGGTTCACCTATTAGAAGCTATTCTAACTTCTGTACTCATACTGCCATACACTCTCTATTCACCCCAATCTCAAAGAAGTCATAACATCACCCTTAGGTTGTTCCAGAAATTAGAAACTTCCATCCTACTGAGTACGTGAAGAAGTGGCTCAGAACATCACCAGAGTTCAGGACCAACCTCCAGTTCACAGAATCTTTTCAGCTGCAAGGTAAGCTTCTGCTGACTCTTATCACGTTACTTAAGCATTAACAGATTTGCATGTTCAAAAATACAATGTAGACATCATGTTTATGATGTTGTACATGTTCCGAGGCTTCACGTATTTATCTGCCTAAGTATGGAATAAATCAGTTCAAAACTTCTGGAAGAAATTAGAACTCAGAACTAGGATTAGCAAATTCACGCTTGCCTATGATTTATAGTTATGATTATTTCTTGTTTCTGAAATGCTATGAAACCTATCATAACTGTTATATGTGCAACTTCTGTTCTGTTGAAAAATGACTAAGTTGTAGATGTTCTGACTAGCACGGAGAGGGAGGCGAAGTTCTGTCAGTTGGCATCAGAACTTCTGAAGACTTTTGTGTTTGCATCAGACCCAAAACTTCTGACTTTCCTTCTTTCTATTAACATTTGTTTATGTTTGTGCAGCACGTCAGAGTCAGAACTTCTGGCCTCTTTTATTTCAACATTTACGTTGATTCTGTTTTCTTTCCTTCTATCATTTTTTGCCATCTCTTTTATTTTTCATCAATCATAAAAGACCAAAAAATATTTTCTTAAAACAAAACTTATTTCTTTTCTTAAATAAATAAGCAATTTACATTTCTTGCACATTCTGATCCATTTTGATATGGTTGTAATAGTAACTTAGGATTTAATTTTACTTGCAATCCCATTCATAAATATGTACCCCCACCCCCCTAATGATTGTCATAGCGTAGGATGTTTACTTTCCACACTTTTATTGCTTTCATATATTGCTAGTAATTAGGGTATGTATGGTAAGATAAAAACAACAAATAGACAACCCTAAGCAAGACTAAATGCATGAAATCAAACACACTTGCACACTAACACCCTTAGGGTAATCTCACTTGTTGCCTATCAAAAAATAGGCATGTCCCTCGAACATGGGCGTTTTAGCAAAAGACCCTCGATAAAAGATCGTAGTCCCTCGATGACCCTCGATGTTGCCTTCGGTAAACAATCTAGTCCCTAAAATGACATTGCTAAAACGTCCCATAGGTTGCCTTCTATGACTATACAAATGTCCCAACACCCGTCCCTTCACATCCAGTGATGGGGCTTCTTACCAAATAAATGGTAAGGTAGCAACATCTAAAGGAGGAGGAAACGCACATCTAAGACCTTTTGAGTAGGTAGATTCGCTCCTAGTTGCTCGCTTGCTCACAACAAAAACATTTTATACACTCACACTTCCATTTGAAACATTTTCAAAAGATAACACTTTGTACGCATTCTTATAGAAACGAGAACCATTACAAAAGGAAACACTTTTCAAAATCACTTTCAAAAAACACATCTCACAAACACTTTCTGGAAAACATTTTCGAAATAAACACTTTGTATGCATTCTTATAGAAACGAGAATCATTACAAAGTTACATTTTTAAAATACTTTCAAAACCCACACCACAAGCACATTCAAACAAAAGCAAGTGATCTAGCGAGCAACTAAGAGCCCATGGAAAACCATGGATGAAAAGGGCGCTAATACCTTCCCTTTTCATAATCTACCCCCCGAACTCAAAAACATATCTAAAGGTCTTTCCTTTGCTTTTTTACCTTTCCTTTTGGATAAAAGAAAAGTCGGTGGCGACTCTTGCTATCCGCACAAATGCAATCAAAACATAACACCTCAAGTCAGTTTTCCCACCGTATCACAGAACTGGCGACTCTGCTGGGGAATCACTTAAAAGTAGGGTTACCTTAGGGTTAGATCACATTTACTTGCTTACATTGTTTGATTTGCTTGCTTTACATTATTGGTTCCTTGATTGGGTTTGTTTTGATCCTCTACCCGGATCTGGGGCACCTTTTTTAGGTAAGTAGCAATAGATTGTGGAAATTGTACGACGTAGACCGATATGGTTGAAACAATGGCTACGTTAGTGTGACACATTTGTGGGTATCGGTATCCCTCATGGTGAATAGAGGAAAATACGGGGCCACTGAGCGGCATCATGAAGCACTAACTGACCTTAGAACCTTACTTGACCAACTTGGCCATTAGGACGTAGTGAGTTAACCGATTTCAGCGTAGAGCTGAAAATTGGTTGATACTTGATGCTACACTTATTGAGACCGAACTTTTAGGATATCTCGGCCGCAAGAAAAGATAGATTGAGCTGAGACAATGCCTAAAAGAAAGGTCAGTGATATTGAGACCCGTTAGAACCCGGTTACTATTAACTAGGACATGTTGAGCCAACTAAACTTCAAGAGGGTACTTACCTACAAACTCCATGCAAGCCTAAAACTAAGGATTTTTTTTGCTTTGTGTGAATATGATTATTTGTATATAAACTTGCTTATCTCGCATATATGTACATAACATCATAACATCATACCATAGCGTTTTCAATAACCATTTCAAGGATCTCGAGGGCCTATGATGCAGGGTCACGTTGAACCAGACGTCTATGAAGGGGCAAGAGGATTTATTTCCCTCTAACCAAACGCCGTCAAAGATCAAGTACAACAACTTGAGTCAGGGGCTATGACCCACTTGACATGGTGAGCTTAATTCTCGTTGAAGTACATCCACCAATACAAAGTTCTCCAATAAAAGTTGTTGATCAAAGCTCAACTTCTAACTTTTTCTTGTATTTACCCTGCGAGATCCTTGAAAACATGCATCCACATATCATGCATCATATCATGACATGTTTCTCCCATACAGGTTTCCTTATCTTCCTACTGTTTATTTCAGTAGAGATGGCCTTTGAACAGACCATCAAGAGTATCCAGGCTCAAAACGCTCAACTCCAAGAGATGTTCTTGAACCTGTCCAAGGGACAAGAAGAGGTGAAAGCTTCCTCACTAGGGGCATGATCATGGGGAATCCTGAGGGCAACAAGGATGATCAGTTGGAAAGGCTACAAATTGAAATAGCCATAATGAGGGTCCAAATGATGGGACAGTTGGTGGGCCAGACGGGTCTTATCCAAAATCTGGCTCAAGGACAAGAAGAGCTGAAATTTCTTGTCAACCAACTTCGTCAAGATAGTTGCAACTGTATGGGGCAAAAAATCAGGTTTGGAAATCAAATCACTGCTCAGCCTCCCATGAGACAAGAAGCTGGAAGACCTCCTCAATTTGCTACTACCTCACGAGCCCAACAACGACTTCATCAACATCAACCAGAAAATCAGCAAAGGCAAAGCAAGCCCAAAAGGCAGTTTACCAAACTCAACATATCATTGTCTCAAGCGCTACAACATATGTTGAAGGCATAGCTGATTACATTAAAGGCTCCTCCCAAGAATTCCAACACTACTGCTCCTATTTACTGTCCCAATGAGAGGTGTGCATACCATTCTGATGGTCCTGGGCACGACACGAACAATTGTTGGGCTCTGAAGAACAGGATTCAAGACCTAATTGACGAAGAAGTGTTGGAGTTTACACAAGACAATCAACTGGAACTTTTCTATCACCCCTCAAGGGCATCCACATGAAGCAACGATCTGGGCGAGGAAATTTTCTATTCAGTTGAATTTTCAATTTTAATTCCTTTTGTTATGCAAACAATTATCTATTAATGTCAAACTTTGTTTCATTAATGCATTGCATATGTTTGTCTTGAATTCATCCATTCGTTTTCACTATATTTAAACTATGCTTATATTCTCTTTATGACTTTAAACTCTTGCTAAAAGTTACAAGCCTTTAGAGGGAGGATGACAAAATCAATGCCATAATCTTATACAGTATGCTTTTGGACAGACCTTGCTGACGATGTACAGGAATTTTTTAAAATCCTAAACACTGAAGTTATAAGGAAGATAATCCCTAGTCAACCCCTTCAAGCCAAAGAAGTAGAAGTTTTTCTTTTTCACAAAATTAAAACCTTTAAACAAAAACTGGGGCAGGGTAGTCTCTCAGTTAATTCAAACGCGTGTTTAGCCGCAAACTCTCATCTCATAATACAACGAATGACATCAAGAAACATTCCCATGGGATCAAAAGATAGTGATGGTTCCCTATAACATAGGCAATCATTATCTCTCAAAAAGAAAAGCCCACTAAGTCAAAACCTACAAAGGAGACTTAAAGAAAACTGGGGCATCCCGCTGGCTGTAATCTCAAAACAAGAACAGTCAGGCAAAAATTAGGGATAACAAATCAAGTAAAAAGAGGTTACTACAAATCCTCAAAAACATGAAAAAGGTTGCAAAAAAAATGATGATTGCCTTCCGATAAACTTAACTTGTCTGAACCATCACCAAAATGTCATTCCAGACTCAATTGGAGTTCGAACGCACAATTAGCTGAGTTTAGGACCGAAGAACATCACGAAGAACGGGCGGGTACAAATACACTTTGAGCTTTATCATTTATTTCTTAAACCGTGAACCAAGCCACGTTACAACCCTTCAAAAGTCTTAATTGAAGCATGGGTTAGTTCGAAAGCATATTGTTACAAAAGGTATCCTGACTCCTGTAAGACTTTACTCAAAATCCAGAGTTGAATTACAAACTTCTTTATTTGCTAAAAATGAATTTTTCAAAACTTCAAGACAAGCATAAACTTTGCATTACTTGAATATCACTGTTTGCATATGGCTATTTGTTTGACAGCAGAGAAATTCACACAACGAATATTCAGTGAACGAACGCACTCTCAATGAACAAAATCAATTCAAGAAGGATGACACTTCCATTGACAAATATCCTATCAACAAGTGGACATGACATGTCACTATCCAACACACCTGGGGCAGTTCATTCAAGATTTCAAGAAATCTCTCAAGAATGTCAGAGTAACCAGAGGCAAGTCTCCATCTCCGTCACTTGGGGCATTGAACGTCAATCCCGACAAAGGGTTACGTACAATCAAACATTTTTGGCAATACCACAAACATTTGCTACTAGGGGAAGTGAAAAATCTCCCCAACAATCCTTCTCATTGGATGATTCCCCAACAAGAGTTTACTCTCTGAAAACATTTCCCCAGCTGAGACAATCTCAAGAGTCCTCGAGGACTTTCCCCAACGAAGTCGTCACCTCTCTAGCAGACCGGCAACATGGTTTATTTCTACAACAAATGGCAGGAATCCCCAACTTGAGGTGGCCTCTTTGACTACTACAAATCAAAGGACAACAACTCCTCTTCCCCAGTAGACTACTCTACAAATCCCAACAAGTTACTGTGAAACCTGAACCCAACCAGATATCAGTTCAACTCCGACTCCCCAGTAGAGCAACGAACGACTAAGACTCTTGAACTTTTTTTCCCTAAGAATGAATCAACACTCTCCACAGAGTTTTCAACTTCTCCCAGCGGATTACTCCTCAAACAAAAATAGGAATCCCCGGTGGAAACATTCTGAGAAAAATTTGAATAACATTCATAACATATGCATACAAAATACATATGACACAATTTCATTTATGTTGAGAACATCATCTCATCCTGAATTTCATGCATCGCATATAACTAACCCTGATATCTTTTCAGGAAAAGACGACTAGATTCAATGAATCTAACAACTATACAGATCACATTTGCAGACAACTAATGGAAACTCAGTTCCCGAAATCATACGGGTCAACTAATCTACATGATCAAGCGAAGTAACCCTACTATCCAGGTTCCTTCCCGCAAGCCCTACTACCTAGGATTTCATCTCGAATTAACCATACTACCCAGGTTCCTTCCCACAAGACCTATTATCCAGGCTTTCATTCCGAAGTAACCGTACTACACAAGTTTCTTCACCAAGCCCTACTATCCAGGCTTTCATTTCGAAGTAACCCTACTACCCAGGTTCCTTCACTAAGCCCTACTATCCAGGCTTTCCTTTCGAAGTAGCCCTACTACCCAGGCTTTCATTCTGAAGTAACCCTACTACCCAGGTTCCTTCACCAAGCCCTACTACCCAGGCTTTCATTCCGAAGTAACCCTACTACCCAGGTTCCTTCACCAAGCCCTACTACCCAGGATTTCATTCTGAAGTAACCCTACTACCCAGGTTCCTTCACCAAGCCCTACTATCTAGGATTTCATCTCGAAGTAACCCTACTATCCAGGTTCCTTCACCAAGCCCTACTACCCAGGCTTTCATTCCGAAGTAACCCTACTACCCAGATTCCTTCACCAAGCCCTACTATCCAGGCTTTCATCTCGAAGTAACCCTACTATCCAGGTTCCTTCCCACAAGCCCTACTACCCAGGCTTTCATTCCGAAGTAAATATACTACCCATATTCCTTCACCAAGCCCTACTACCCAGGCTTTCATCTCGAAGTAACCCTATTATCCAGGTTCCTTACCACAAGCCCTACTACCCAGACTTTCATTTCGAAGTAATCCTACTATCTAGGTTCCTTCTCCCTCATCTCCAAGCAGCAGTTTACAACACTGCAAGGCCTGGACCCGACCAGATACGGTCGATTTCAAATTTCCCCAATGGAGTTCTCCTCAACAAAATAGGGATCCTCAGTGGAAACATTCTAAGCAAAGCTTGAAGGCATGCCTACTCTTCAACAACAATCCGGGATTTAATGACTCCCTAACACTTGTCAAGGATTTATTCTCCAAGACAAAATTACATTTCAACAACATTCATAGCATATGCATACAAAATACATATAACATAAATCTCATTTATTTTGAGAACATCATTACGCAATGCATACATCATGACATTGCATACAAGTAACTCTTTACATTTTCAGGAAAGATCGATCGATAGATAAAGGTTATCATCCTTTTGGAGTAGTAGTCGTTAAAGATTCCTTCATTACCTTTTGGAGTAGCAGTCTTTAAAGATTTCTTCATTACCTTTTGGAGTAGCAGTCATCCAGATTCCTTCATTACCTTTTGGAGTAGCAGTCATCCAGATTCCTTCATTACCTTTTGGAGTAGCAGTCGTCAAAGATTCCTTCATTACCTTTTGGGAGTAGCAGTCATCCAGATTCCTTCATTACCTTTTGGAGTAGCAGTCGTCAAAGATTCCTTCATCATCCTGCTGAGGTAGTAATCGTCCAAGATTCCTTCATCATCCTGTTGAGGTAGTAGTCCTCCAAGATTCCTTCATCATCCTGCTGAGGTAGTAATCGTCTAAGATTCCTTCATCATCCTGCTGAGGTAGTAGTCATCCAAGATTCCTTCATCATCCTGCTGAGGTAGTAATCGTCCAAGATTCCTTCATCATCCTGCTGAGGTAGTAATCATCTAAGATTCCTTCATCATCCTGCTGAGGTAGTAGTTATCCAAGATTCCTTCATCATCCTGCTGAAGTAGTAATCGTCCAAGATTCCTTCATCATTCTGTTGAGGTAGTAATCGTCCAAGATTCCTTCATCATCCTGAGTCCAGATACAATCACCTTCGGATGGCATCTTTTAAGCCCATCTCCAACAACTATCCATTACCTCTCCAAATGGCATCTTTAAGCCCATTCCCTACATAATCAACTAACACATCTTCGAGTGTAAGTTTTCTGGGCACTCTAGTGTTCAATCATCTTCCACCTTCAAGTCACGAATGGCAGAATTACCAATCTAACTCTTCAGGTGTAAGAAGATTGAACAGGGGAAGCTGTTGTACCCCAAAATTTGCTCTCTCATTTCTCAAAGATTCAACCTGGACTCTCAGTTTTGCTTCTATCAAGTTCTAAGTCTTGAATCATCATTTTCAAGGAAATCATCCATAAGGGCAAAATGGTCAAAAGCACACTGAAAAATTCAAACTTTGACTCTTAAATCAAAATCAAGTTCCAAGAATCATATTTCATTAAGGCATGAAATTGGTTCATCAAAAATCAGAAGTCAGAAGTTACTTTGAAAAAATCAAATTTTCTAAACATTTAGAAATTTTTCTAAGTGTCTAGAGAATATGATACTTCAGAACTTCTGAGCCAGCCTCTATGCAAGTGCATGCAGAAGCTTTTCTCTTTGGTCAGCACATAACGCTTCAATCAGAATATTCAGAAGTGTTGCTCTTTGGTCAGAATATAAGGCTTCAGTCAGAACATGATTCTTCAGCATATGGAGGCTATGTTCAACGCTCTGGTCAGAAGATGCCCATTCAGCATTTGGAGGTTACATTTTTGATCTTCTGCAATCAGAATATCACCAAATCCCAAACTCTCATTTAAGTAACATGCTGCCCTGTTATGGCACAGTCCTGCAACCAGCTGCCACAATGCTCCAAATTGCTGCTGACCCAGTCCACGCCTGCACTTTCTCAAACCCCATACTTGCATCAAATTAATATACGAAAACTATGACTAAAAAGAAATGGAACAATATATCAAAAAGGTTTGAATCCCTTTTGTTTTTCCCCCCAAAACCACAACAAATCCATCTATAAATACTTTGTTCTATCACACGTTCAAGGGGCTGGTTTTTAGAGAGGGAGAATAACCAAAAAGAAAGAAAAGAGCCTTGAATCCCTGCAAAAATTCTAAGAATCCAAAAAAAAACTGTAAACACCAAAATACAAAACCTTAGCATTTGATTCTAGCATCAAAACTCCATTGTTCCTTGACTAAAACCATCCCCACAGTTGTTAGTTCACCTATTAGAAGATATTCTAACTTATGTATTCATACTTCCATACACTCTCCATTCACCCCCATCTCAAAGAAGTCAGAACATCACCCTTAGGCTGTTCCAGAAATTAGAAACTTCAATCCTACTAAGTATGTGAAGAAGTGGCTCAGAAAATCACCAGAGTTCAGGACCAACCTCTAGTTCACAGAATCTTTTCAACTGCAAGGTAAGCTTCTGCTGACTCTTATCACGTTACTTAAGCATTACTAGATTTTCATGTTCAAAAATACAATGTAGACATCATGTTTATGATGTTGTACATGTTTTGAGGCTTCACGTATTTATCTGCCTAAGTATGGAATAAATCAGTCTAGAACTTCTGGAAGAAATTAGAACTCAGAATTAGGATGAGCAAATTCACGCTTGCCTCTAATTTATAGTTCTTATTATTTCTTGTTTCTAAAATGCTATGAAACTTGTCATAACTGTTATATGTGCAACTTCTATTCTGTTGAAAAATGACTAAGTTACAGATGTTCTGACTAGCACGGAGAGGGAGACGAAGTTCTGTCAGTTGGCATCAGAACTTCTGAAGACTTTTGTGTTTGCATCAGACCCAGAACTTCTGACTTTCCTTCTTTCTATTAACGTTTGTTTCTGTTTGTGCAGCACGTCATAGTCAGAACTTCTGACCTCTTCTGTTTCAGCATTTACGCTGATTCTGTTTTCTTTCCTTCTATCATTTTTTTCCATCTCTTTTATTTTTCATCAATCATAAAAGACCAAAAAATATTTTCTTAAAACAAAACTTATTTCTTTTCTTAAATAAATAAGCAATTTATGTTTCTTGCATATTCTGATCCATTTTGATATGGTTGTAATAGTAACTTAGGATTTAATTTTACTTGCAACCCTCATTCATAAATATGTACCCCCATCCCCCTAATGATTGTAATAGCGTAGGATGTTTACTTTCCGTACTTTTATTACTTTCATATATTGCTAGTAATTAGGGTGTGTATGGCAAGATAAAAACAACAAATAGACAACCCTACACAACACTAAATGCATGCATTCAAACACACTTGCACACTAACACCCTTAGGGTAATCTCACTTGTTGCCTATCGAAAAATAGTCATGTCCCTCGAACATGGGCGTTTTAGCAAAAGACCCTCGATAAAAGATCGTAGTCCCTCGATGACCCTCGATGTTGCCTTTGGTAAATGATCTAGTCCCTAAAAAGACATTGCTAAGATGTCCCATAGGTTGCCTTATATGACTATACAAACGCCCCAACACCCGTCCCTTCACATCCAATGATGGGGTTTCTTACCAAATCAATGGTAAGGTAGCAACATCTAAAGGAGGAGGAAACACACATCTAAGACATTTTGAGTAGGTAGATTTGCTCCTAGTTGCTCGCTTGCTCACAACAAAAACATTTTATACACTCACACTTCCATTTGAAACATTTTCAAAAGATAACACTTTGTACGCGTTCTTATAGAAACGAGAACCATTACAAAAGGAAACCCTTTTCAAAATCACTTTCAAAAAACACATCTCACAAACACTTTCTGGAAAACATTTTCGAAACAAATACTTTGTGTGATTGGTGGATTTAGAACTGACTGTTTAACGCTGGTTTAGCGAAATGTCGCGGAAGCAAGAGTCTCCACCGTCTTTTATTTTCTCCAACATGGACAGGACAAAAGCACAACAAAATTCCTTATGAGATAGTTTCTCGGTTCGAGAGGGAGATTTATAGAAAGGGAAGGTATTAGTACCCTTTCTATCCATGGTTATCCATGGGCTCTTAGATACTTGCTCATTGTGTTTTCAAAAGTGTTTGCTTTTCAAAGTGTGAGTGGGTTTGAAAAAGTTTCGTTTAAAGATTTCTGAATAACTCTTGTATCAGTCCTCAAGAGTGTTTGAAAAATTATTTTGAAAGCTTTTTGAAAGTGTCGGTGTGAAAAGAGTTTTGATTTGTTTTTGAAGAGAGCAAGTATCTACGAGTCATCTACCTACCCTAAGGAATTAGGCTGTGTAAATGTCCTTAAGGTAGTGCCATCCCACCATTGAGAGGTAGGTAGCACCACCGTTGGAGGTGTTCGGGTCAATTCGATTATTAGGGACAGTGTGGTCACCGAAGCAACAGTTAGGACACCTTAGAAGCTACCCTTATGTCCTTGATCGTTTTTTAATCCGAGGCAACCGTTTCGAGGCAACTATTCCGAGGCAACCGTTTCGAGGCAACTATTCTGAGGCAACCGGATCATGGACATAAGGACTTACTAAGACGTCCCATACTTGACGACCACGTTTCGAAGGCAACAGGTGAGGCGTACCCTAAGAGTGGTGTGTGAATTTGTGTGTTGTTTTCAGTTTAACAATTATCTTGGATCATGGCATTGTGAGCTACGCTTATTTTTAATTAACCATACATTCTTTCATGCAATTAGAATTTAAGAGTGCGGAAATTTAAATGCGAAAATATAAAGCTACGCTATTACAAGGCGCGGGTCTATACATCGCCAAATTACAAAGACCCGTTTGATAAAAATGCGGAAAATAAATAAACGCGGTAAACCTAATTACTATTACAAGCCTTGAGCAGTTACATAATATTCGAAAAGAAAATAATGCGCGAAAAAAGAAATAAAATCGAACGTCCGAGGGTTTTGACCCTTTTGAAATTAAACGAAATTAAAAGCTAATTAATGATTTAATTAAAGAAAAGAAATTGTTTTTGTGTTTTTTGGTATTTAATGAAATAAATAAAATTAAAATTAGAAGGGAACCCTAGTTCTAAATATTCTTAATTATTAATGAAAAATATACAAGTTAACCTAATTTACACTAATTAGTTAATTTACATATTTATTTACAAAAATATTTAGTAATTAATAATAATTAATTAAGAAAAAAAAGAAAAATAAAAGGTGAAAATGTCAAAACCTAATTCTACATATTTTTATTTATTTAAGAAAAAAAATTAAAGTTTGAAACCTAAATTAAACTAAGTTAATTATTAGAATTTATTTACAAAAAATATTTTAATGGTGAAATAATAATAATTAAATATATTATAATTTTTTATTTCTGATTTCTTTATTATGAAAATTAATTAATGGTGAATTAATGAAAATAATTAAAACAATTTAAAAAGAGTTAAAATGAAAAGAAAAGAATACAAACAAGGGGGGTGTCTGTCCCATTATGGAGGTTTTTTGAAGTAATTGGCCCATGAATCAAAGTCTTGTTTGACTTTCCAGCTTGTGTGTATGCTGGTTGACTAGGGTGTATCCTGGAATTCATTCTATGTGCATTGAATGAGTGATCATGAGCGCGTGGCACGCTAACATGTGAGGACGTATGGTAGGCCTTTTGATGAGCACTGCATGGAAACACATTAGGATAAAAATTATGAAATATGTGGGGGGACCTGGGAATCGAACCCAGGTCCCAATGCTTACCAACCACGTCTTCCACCAACTGAGCTGTTGTACGCGTCTGTTAATATAATGAATGGAAAATATAATATATAAAAAACAATGGTTAGTGGTCTAACAAAAAAAATTACGCGGGTAGTTTGAATACTCCAGTCACAATATGCCACGCATGCTTCTTCTTCATCTTTCTGCAATTACGTAAAACAAATAGCGGGGGTTTTAGACCCCCACTAAGTGCAACCTGTAAAAATAGCGAATAGGATATGCTTTAATATAAAAAGGGCGCGATTGCTTCATTGGATTCGTCTTGTTGTCACGAACGTGTTCATACAGGTTTGGTGGTCTAATTTTTCCATATGTGAGAACCCCTAATTTGGAGCTTCTGAAACCCTAGGTTTCATCAATGGTGAATCTCATTTCAAGCATTGTTAGTCCAATTAAATATTACCAATCGCTTCAGAACATCATTATTAGTGTAAATCAACAAATAAAACACATGAATAATGCATGGAAATTAAAAAACGATTATGGAAAAGTTTGTGATAAACGTGATGCTATTCTACTAATTCTTGGAGTATGGAGACTGGAAAGTGGTTGTAGCACGTTCAAAGAAGTCTCAGCAAGGGTTTGGAATAGGTTTTAGGCTTTGAATGATCCTGCAAATACGAAATCAGTTTTCAAAATTTCTATCAAAAGTTGCAACTTTGTTCTCTCTTTCTGAGCAGCTTTTCGTGTCCTTTAGAATAGGGTTGAGTTGTGCATAAGTAAGTGAATGAAATTAGGTCAAGAAACAAGCCCAAAGATCCATGAATTTATGTTTTGAATATTTGATTTTTATCACATTTTTTCAATCTTTTTTCCATGCAAATCTTGCCAAACATAGATGATCTTGTCTTGTTGATTGGTGCACGAAATCTCTTGCATATAATGAACATATTTGCTGCACAAAAAAGATTTAAAACCATTATTTGATATTTTTCTCATAATTAAATCTAATTAAATGAATTAATAAGAATAAAAATTCAATTAATTAATTAAAAATAAGAAAATAAAACCCTTTGAGCTTAATGGGTCGTCCATATGCTTTGGGTAATGATTCAAGGAAGAAATTGAGGCCCATTAGCATTTTTGAAGCTTTTGAAGCAAAGTTGACTTTTCAAAATTCCCAAAAATTTCCCAACTTCTCCAAGGCATATCTTGCTCAATTTTGAATCTATGATCATGTTCTTGGACATTTTGGAAAGATCTTGAAGTCCTATAACCAATGTCTTTGGTCCCATGTCATTTTGATTTACCAATCTCAAGTTATGGTCTTTGACTTAAAGTGCCTTTTTGTTGACTTTTGAAAATGACCTGTAATATTGAAATTGATAACTTTTTGTGAGAGCATTTCTTGGACTTGAAGTGTGAAGATGAGTTGTAGGAAATGTCATCCCCTTCAAAATGAGCTTTGGATGGAATTTTTCTGATAAACCATGAGGAAGTTATTCCCTGGTCAATTTGCAGTTGACTTTTCAACTGTCCAAAAATAGAAACTTTTGCATCTTGAGACTTTTTGAGCCATGCTTTGAGAATCATGATCAAGAATTGATCAAATGATGTTTGTGGCCTCAAAATAAGATGTTGACCAAAAATTTTGACTTTTGACTGTCAAATGACCATTTTGCCCCTGCAGTTGACTGTGAAGCAATTAGGGTTTTTGACTGTGCAATTTGATGCTGTGAGTCTTGAAACTTGGCATATGAATGTTTGACAATGTTTATAGGCATATGGGACTTGATTGGACCCCTTTAAAACTTCAATTTCTTTGCCAGAACCAAAACCCTAATTTTGACTGTGTTAGGAGGCAATTGGACTGTGCAACCCTTGAGAGATTTTGAATCATCTGGAGATTGATCTTGGCAAATCTTGAAGAATATGGGAGGGCAAATTTTGGGGTACAACAGTTGCCCCTGTTAAATCTTCTTAAACCTGAGGATGTAGATTGGCTGGCGTGCCTTTCGTAATCCGGGGGTGGAAGATGATTGAACACTAGAGTGCCCAGAAATTTGCACTCACATAGTAGCGTGTCAGCAGTGTGATAGTAGGAATGGGCTTACAGATGCCATTTGGAAAGATGATGGATAGGGGGATGGGCTTATAGATGCCATCTAGGTGTCGATCGCGTAAGAGATTCCTTAGCGAGAACTTGCGTACCTGAGAAAGAAAATAATTACCTGGCCTGTTACAGGGGTTGATCTTCAAACTCTTTATGTAGATGTGCCCTGGCCGGATACAGGAATCGAATCTTTAAACTCTTCAGACGTGCCCTGGAAAGATACAGGAATCGAGTCCGGAGAATAGTCGTCAACAGATACACCCTGGCAAGATACAGGAATCGGATCTTCGAACTCTTCAGACGTGCCCTGGCAGGATACAGGAATCGAGTCTGGAATATAGTCGTCAACAAATACACCCTGGCAAGATACAGGAATCGGATCTTCGAAATCTTCAGACGTGCCCTGGCAGGATACAGGAATCGAGTCTGGAATATAGTCGTCAACAGATACACCCTGGCAAGATACAGGAATCGGATCTTCGAACTCTTCAGACGTGCCCTGGCAGGATACAGGAATCGAGTCTGGAATATAGTCATCAACAGATACACCCTGGCAAGATACAGGAATCGGATCTTCGAACTCTTCAGACGTGCCCTGGCAGGATACAGGAATCGAGTCTGAAATATAGTCGTCAACAGATACACCCTGGCAAGATACAGGAATCGGATCTTCGAACTCTTCAGACGTGCCTTGGCAGGATACAGGAATCGAGTCTGGAATATAGTCGTCAACAGATACACCCTGGCAAGATACAGGAATCGGATCTTCGAACTCTTCAGACGTGCCCTGGCAGGATACAGGAATCGAGTCTGGAATTAGTCGTCAACAGATACACCCTGGCAAGATACAGGAATCAGATCTTCAAACTCTTCAGACGTGCCCTGGCAGGATACTGGAATCGAGTCTGGAATTAGTCGTCAACAGATACACCCTGGCAAGATACAGGAATCGGATCTTTAGTTGCGACCGTTGATAGTAATCTTCTTTGTATTAACCTTTGTCCTGAAAAGACAAAACGTTAGTTGTGTGCAATGTCATGATGTATGACCTGCGAGATGTTCTCAGAATAAATGAGATTGTATGTTCATGATGCGTATGTGCATGCTATAATGTATGAAGATATGATGTTCATGAATGTATTTTCTAGGAAAATAAATCCTTGACGGGTGTCGGGAAGTTAGATCCTGGGCTTGATGTTGAAGAATAGAGCTTCGTTGTTTCCACTGGGTATGATGGTTGCAAGAATACCGGTAGGAGAAGATGACTCCGTTGGGGAATGAACTTGGCGAATAGATTACTCTGCGGGGAATGCTCTTTGGGGGAAGAGAGGTACTTTGCTGAGATGCTAATGAGAACTCCGCTAGGGATTCCATTGGTAAGTTATGTTGAAGGAATTGATGAACTCCGTTGGGGGATAGGAAGACTTCGTCGGGGACGATCTTTCCGTGACAATGGCTGAGGATAACCCAGTTATATCCTGGTGGGGAAATAACCTTCTAAATAAAGCCGGGGGAGCGTTCGTACTCTGCGGGTGACAAGCTTCCAGAATCTACTGGGGATAAGCTTCCTGCTGGGGAGATTGATTGAATTCTCCTGGGGGGACTTTTGAGATTGGACTGGGGAGGTGGCTCCATTGAACGTCTGGTATACCGCCGGGGAACAATCTTAGATCAAGACTATCGGGGATGCTTGTTAAGAATGTTTGTATACTCCGCTGAGGAATGTTGAGATCTGCTGGGGATACCCAATTTCCTTGAGGCTGACAATGGACTAACTCTGCTTGGGGAGAGTATCGTCGACTTGCTGGCTCACTCTCTGGGGAATTAAAATATCTTGGTTACATTCTTCGGCCGAACTTACCTTGGTACCTTAGTGGACCAAGCAATTAGATCGCTTAAACCACTCATTATTGCCCCTGTTTCTGATGTTACCTGTAATTAATCCTTTGTTCTGCATGCAAATATTTATGAGTTTAGCAATTAATGTCAAATGCATATATCACCATTTGAACATTGGACGTTCTTCGCAAAACAAAACAGAAAAAGGAAAAACAAATGGCAATTGGTCTGAAAAGAGTGAATTTGTATTGATTTTTGAATCTGCCTGTAAATAGGCGTTTATGTACAAGAGGCTGACGTCCTAGTAAGAGGACGCCGCCGAACAACAGAGTTTATACAATTTTGTGAAAAAGGAAAACAAAACAGCTATGTGAAGAAAGATAATCCCACTGGGTTCCAACTCTGCTATCGCCTTTATATCTCCGAGCGTCTCATCACTTTGCTGCTCAGTTGAAGATGAAGCTGATTGATTGATGCTGTTTGAACTTGATAGTTGATACCGGATTTTGGATGCACGGTGATTCAATGAGACATAGTATTACGCTTTAATCCCTAATTTTTGCCTGGACCGCCCTTTCGGGTTTTCAGTCCACCGGGATACCCATTTTTGCCCAAGCCGCCTTTTCAGGTTTTCGACTTGCCGGGTGTACAGATTTTTTCATTTCATCCCTCATTTTGCCCGAACCCTTTTGGTTCGCCGGGAAGCCCTTATTTTTGCCTAGGTATGTCAACCTAGCGGGTCTTTTATCATGTGTAGTATATTTTTACTATGTCTGCATTGGCGGGGTGAGGAAGATCGTCGCCATCCATGGTGGTTAGAATCATGGCTCCTCCTGAGAACACATGTTTAACCACAAATGGCCCTTCGTACGTAGGGGTCCATTTGCCCCTGGGATCACTCTGAGGAAGAATGATGCGTTTGATTACCAGGTCCCCAACTTGATACTCTTGTGGTCTGACTTTCTTGTTAAATGCCCTGATCATCCGTTTTCGGTACGTTTGACCATGACAAATAGCAGCGAGTCTCTTTTTGTCAATTAGGTTTAATTGATCTAGTCGAGTCTAGATCCAGTCATCTTTGCTCAAGCCTGCGTCCTTCATTATCCGGAGAGAGGGTACTTGGACTTCAATCGGCAAGACTGCCTCCATGCCATAGACCAAGGAAAAAAGAGTTGCCCCGGTTGACGTCCTTGCTGAGGTACGGTACCCATGAAGAGCAAACGGTAACATCTCGTGCCAATCATTATAGGTCACTGTCATCTTTTGCACGATCTTTTTAATATTCTTATTAGCTGCTTCGACAGCCCCGTTCATCTTCGGCCTGTAAGGAGAAGAGTTATGGTGCTGTATCTTGAATTGCTCGCAGAGCTCAGTGATCATCTTGTTATTAAGATTGGTACCATTGTCCTTAATGATCCTTTCCGGGACGCCGTATCGACAGATCAGGTTATGCCGAATGAACCGTGCCACAACGTTCTTGGTTACCGTAGCATAGGAAGCTGCTTCAACCCACTTTGTAAAGTAATCGATCGCCACCAGGATGAAGCGATGCCCGTTGGATGCCATAGGTTTAATCTCGCTGATCATATCAATACCCCACATTGCAAAAGGCCAAGGTGCAGTCAGGACGTTCAGAGGAACTGGAGGAACGTGCACCTTATCTGCATGGATCTGGCACTTATGACATGTCCGAGAATGTTGGTAACAATCAGCTTCCATTGTGGACCAGAAATATCCTGCCCGAAGGATCTTCTTTGCCATGGTGTGTCCACTGGAATGTGTTCCGAAGGTACCTTCATGCAGCTCTGCCATGATTCTTTCTGCTTCAGTCTTATCCATACAACGCAGTAAGGTTGAATCGTGGTTTCGCTTGTACAGGATGCCGTTGCTGAGGAAGAACTTTGCTGCGAACCTTCTCAGGAAATTTTTGTCGTTGACCGATGCACCTTCAGGGTATTCTTGAGCTTCTAAGTACCTTTTCACCTCATGATACCAGGGTTTTTCAGTTACTACCTCAGCCTCAAGATCACAACAGTATGCAGGTTCGTCCAGTTTCCAGATAATGATCCGGGGAGCCTCATTGTCCCACTTGACTTTGAACATAGAAGACATCGTAGCCAGCGCGTCCGCCAACTGATTCTCCTCTCTTGGAAAGTGTTCAAAAGTGATCTCTGTGAAATGGGGGATCAATGTCAACACACATTCTCTGTAAGGAATAAGATTCAGATGTTTCGTATCCCACTCGCCTTTGATCTGATTGATCACGAGAGCGGAATCTCCGAAGACACTCATAAACTTGATCCTTAAGTCAATCGCGGCTTGAAGACCCATGATACACGCCTCATACTCCGCCATGTTGTTGGTGCAGTTGAAACATAGCCGGGCAGTAAGTGGAGTATGAGTGCCTTTGGGAGATATGATCACAGCGCCGATACTGTTGCCCAAAGCATTGGAGGCTCCATCAAAGTGCATAGACCATCGGGATCCTTCCTCAGGTCCTTCATCCAGTCCAGGTACTTCACAATCAGTCACTATCATGATGCTCTCGTCTGGAAACTCGAAGTTCATTGACCGGTAGTCATCTACTGCCTGGTGTGCCAAGTGGTCTGCCAATACACTTCCTTTGATGGCTTTCTGAGTCGTGTACTGGATGTCGTATTCTGTCAAGATCATTTTCCATCTTGCTATTCTCCCATACAGAACAGGCTTTTCGAATATGTACTTTATCGGATTCATCTTTGAAATCAACAGAGTAGTGTGAGTCAGCATATACTGTCTCAGCCGGCGAGCAGCCCATACCAAAGCGCAGCAAGTTTTCTCGAGCAGTGAGTATCGGGTCTCACAGTCGGTAAACTTTTTGCTAAGGTAATAAATGGCATGCTCTTTTCGTCCAGACTCGTCATGCTGCCCCAGTACACACCCCATTGAGCTGTCAAGTACTGTCAAGTATAGTATTAGAGGTCTCCCTTCAACCGGTGGCATAAGAATGGGTGGTTCTTGGAGATACTCTTTGATTCTGTCAAAAGAGTCCTGACATTCATCGTTCCAACGTACGACCTGATCTTTCTTCAGCAGCTTGAAGATTGGTTCACAGGTAGCTGTTAGGTGCGAGATGAATCGAGCAATGTAATTCAGACGTCCTAGAAAGCCTCTGACTTCTTTCTCTGTCTTAGGAACTGGCATCTCTTGTATGGCTTTAACCTTGGCAGGGTCCACTTGAATACCTTTGTCACTTACGACGAAGCCTAGCAACTTTCCAGATCTTACCCCAAAGGTGCACTTGTTCGGGTTCAACCTCAGCTTGTATAACTTCAGACGGTCAAACAGCTTTTGCAGATGGTCAAGGTGTTCCTCCTTAGTTTGGGACCTTGCAATCATATCATGGACGTACACTTCAATCTCATGGTGGATCATGTCATGAAATAAAGCAACCATGGCACGTTGTTAGGTTGCCCCAGCATTTTTCAGTCCAAAAGGCATGACCTTGTAGCAGAAGGTGCCCCACTGAGTAACAAAGGTAGTCTTTTCCATGTCTTCAGGAGCCATCTTGATCTGATTATATCCTGAGAAACCATCCATGAAGGAGAACACCTTATGCTGAGCAGTATTGTCAACCAGAACGTCGATGTGAGGCAGAGGGAAGTCATCCTTGGGGCTCGCCCTGTTCAAATCCTTGTAATCGACACACATTCTGACCTTACCGTCTTTCTTTGGCACCGGAACCACGTTGGCAACCCACTGAGGGTAAGAAGTCACTGCTAGAAACTCGGCATCAAATTGCTTCATAACCTCAGCTTTGATCTTCTCGGACATCTCTGGACGCATACGGCGGACCTTTTGTTTAACCGGAGGGTAGTCTTCCTTGGTAGGCAGGTGATGGACCACAATATCGGTATCCAACCCAGGCATGTCTTCGTAGGACCAGGCAAAGATCTCCACATAATCATGCAACATCTGAACCAACCGTTGTTTCACGCTGAGCTCTAGATTGGCACCAATCTTAACTTCCTTTCTGTCTGTCTCAGTACCCAGATTTACCGTTTCCACTAGCTCTTCATGTGGCTGAATGGCCCTCTCTTCCTGGAGTAACAGTCTTGCAAGCTCGCCAGGAACTTCGCAATCATCTTCACCTTCGTCTTCGGCTAAGTTGATCGGATTTTCGAAGTCATAACTGGCAGTAGCAGAGTCGTTACCAGTGAGATCCAGAGTGGATTGAAACCTGTATGGGTGAGTGTGTGTAAATACAGCTGTTTTGCAATATATAAAGAAATAAAGAAAGAAAGAGAGCACAAGATTTGAAATGCGAAAAACGTCCAATGTCTTTATTCATGATATATGGAAATGACAAGTAATATGCCCTCACAAATGAAGCCAACGGTGCCCCGGGTAAGACACCGGGCCATAAAGTTTCAATGTATTGTTCATTACAAAAAAAACAAAGGAATTCATTACTGCGTAACAAAAGTAACAGGTATGTGGTCTTTTGCGGTCCAATTGTTCAGTCCACCGTCAGTCGTCGGGTAGATGCAGCTATCAAACTCAGATTCTTCCACCTCATCACCATCCCTGATAGCATTCACTCCATGGTTAGGTAGGGGAGCTGTCACCACATTAGGCTTCTCGGGCGCCTCAAACTGTACCTCTTTCGCGTCGATAAGGTCTTGAACCTTATTCCTCAGGGCCCAACAATCATCAGTAGAATGCCCCGGGCTATCAGAATGATAAGCACAGCGGGCATTAGGATTATACTTCAGAGAGGTCGTGTTCACCACCTTCGGAGCTTCTCTGACGGTCACCAAGTTGGTCGCTAGCAGTTGCGGCAAGATTTGTGACAAGGTCATGCTAAGCCGAGTATATTCTCTTCTGGGTCTCTCACCCCTTGGTTGGTTAGGTTGCCGAGAAGCGGCAGCAGGCTTTGCAATTACCACCGCATTGACAGCTTGGCGGCGTTCCGGTTTATTTTGCCTTCTAGGCCCATACACAGCACTGGCTTCCTTCTTGAAAGGCTTCTTCTCAGAACTTGAGGATGCACCTTTCTGAATTTTCCCTGATTTCATACCAGCCTCTATCCTTTCCCCAGTCAGAATGAGATCTGTAAACCCTGCAGACGAATTGCCAATGAGATGATTGAAGAACGGCCCGGATAGGGTCCCCAAGAACATGTCTACTAGCTCATGGTCGGTTAATGGTGGCTGCACCCTGCCAGCCAAGTCCCTCCACTTCTGCGCATACTCTTTAAAACCTTCTCACGATCCTAGCGACATACCCTGGAGTTGGGTACGTGTAGGAGCAAGGTCGGCATTATACTGATACTGCTTGTAAAAAGGAGTAGCCAATTCCTTCCAGTTACGAACCTTGGTTCCATCCAGCTGATAGAACCATTTGAGATGAGTCCCTGAAAGACTCTCCTGGAAGAAATGGATCCACAAGTTCTTGTCCACAGTATACGGCTGAATCTTCCGCACATAAGATCTGAGATGTAGCTTAGGACAGGACGCCCCGTCATACTTTGCGAAAGATGGTGCTTTGAACTTGTGTGGGATGACCACACCAGAAGATAGACCCAAGTTTCCGAAATCCAACCCAGGCACTTGTTGAATTTCCATGGTATTCAGACGATCATCTAACTGCTTGTACTTGTCTTCAGCTGGAGGTTACTGCTCCTCATTAAAATCAGTCTCGTTGTCAGAGACTACCGGACTAGGAACCCTTCCCCCTTGGGGACTGCCTTTTCCTACAGAAGAACCAGCTTGATCAACCTCATTCTGCAGTGTGTTACCAAACCTCCGGCCAGTGTTGAATAGTACAGTTCTCTTCTTCTTCTTCTTGACCAACAGAGCCTTCAATTCCTCCTGTCCTTGGGCCAAACTCATGATCAGCTCTTGGAATTGGGTGTTCTGAGCCTGAAGGGCCTTGATGGACTGCTCGGTAGATGATTCAGGGTTCATGATGCTGAAATAAACAGCGAAGAACATTAAGCAACCTGAAAAGAAGAGTACCTGCTATGCACATGATGCATGATATGTGTTTATGCAATGCATTCAAGGGTTCGAAAGTTCAAATTTGTTGTAGACAAAAAGGAACACACGTTATCATTAAGGAATAATTGTTCAGTACATCAAAGCCTCATGGGCAAACATTACAAAGTAAATCAATCCCAAAAGACACTGCGCATCCTCTTTGGAGCTATGTAAGTGTTGAGAGTCTTTTCCTCGTGCAGTAGGTGGGTGAGCTCCAGGACCTTCTTCTCACTAGCATGTAGACTGGACTCAAGAGAATTCCGTTCTTCCTTAAGTTGGACCCAACTTTTCTGCATTTCTTCCCAGGATGTAGGCATGTCAGGATGTTGAATGGTGTAGGACACCTCTCCTTCCAAAACTGGCTATTTGATCATAGGGAGAACATGAGGATATGGCATCACTAACTTCTGGGAGCAGGCTCGCACCCACTTGAGATAAGGTTCCAACGGGATGGAGTTCTTGTGCCCCAGTGTCTTGCTGTCTACCTTGTTGGGCATCCTCCAAGCTCTGATAAATCTCTGGCGAAGTCCTTGTGCATCGTCGTCGAAGTCAAAAACTATGTCAGGAATTAACATGTCATGAGGGCCGTCCCTCCGAGCATAACCAAACTGTCTCCAAGCCAGACACGGGTTGTAAGTAATACCTCCTCTGATTCCAAGTAAAGGAACATTAGGAAACTCCCCGCAACGATCAATGATAGTGACATCCTCTCTGGACCGAGAGCACCAATGTATATTAGCATGTGTAAGAGTCATCAATCGTTGTGACCATCTCAAACCCCGCTCATTCTTCAAAACTGATTGTGGAAGGTGCGAAATAAACCACCTTCCTAGAAGAGGAGTGCAGCACATAAGAACACCTCTTTTTCTCATGGTTCGAGTGTAACATGAGTGAAGGATGTCCCCAAGCAACGTAGGTATAGGATTCCTGGACATGAAGATCTGGACAGCACTGATATCTATAAGCTGATCGGGATTCAGGAACAAAACCAATCCATAGACAAGGAGGGCCACAACTTCTTAAAAGGCATGTAGGTCAAGGGAATTCCAACATTCTTGGGCCTTCTCAAACAGAAACTTGGCTAAGAACCCTTTGATACCACTTCTAACTTCCCAATGTCCCTTGATGTCAGATGGTTGTAGGCGTAATGCTTTAGCAATCTCTTCAAGTTTGGGTTCCTTTTCCGTACCGTTGTAGGGTAGTTGACTAAGGATAGGGATCTTCAGAAGCCGGGAGAACTCTTCCAATGTAGGCACCAGTTGATAATCCAGGAAAGTAAAACAATGATGCAGAGGGTCGAAGAACTGGAAGAGGACCTTTATCATGTCTTCCTCAATGTTGGTGTTGACCAAGCTGATGAGTCTTCCATGCCTCTCACTGAAAGAAGAGCTCTCGAGAATCCTGGATATAAGTTCCTTAAGCTGAGGAGGGACCCTTACAAGGTTGGTCTGAATTGTCTTTCTGCGGATAGTTTCCATGTCCTACAAAACAAGAACAAAGATGAAGATTCGAACCCCTGAAATGGTTAGTCAATGCATATGATGATGTATGATGTTATGATGCTATGATAAAACACACCACAAATATTCACAAGAAGCAAACATGGTAAGGCACACAAGTCCCACCACAGCCCTTAGAGTTTAGGCCAACATGGGGTCTAGGTATTACCCTCTTGAAGTTGGTGGGCTCAAAACCTGTCCTATCAGAAGTAACCGGGTTCTAAGGGTCCCAATATCATTGGATTGCTTTCATTGTTCATCGTTTCGATTTAGCCACTGAACTAGCGACCGAAATATTCCAAGAAAACAACCCTCAACTGAGTGTAGTATCGAGTATCAACCAACCTCGGACTGCACCAAAGTCAGTTATCTCACTACCCTAAAGAGGCCAAGATGGTTCAATTAAGGTTCCTAAGGTCAGTGGATGCTTCACGACACCACGCGGCGGCCCCGTACTCTCCTTGACTGGACTCAAGGGTTACCGGTACTCACCAAAGTGCCACATCAACGTAGCAGACTGCTTCAACCATGTCGGTATACCCCGCACAGTTCCCTCATAGTCTTGTTGCTACTTTCTAAGAAGGTTCCCCCCAGATCCGGGTTAGGATCTATAGAACTCCCAAGACAGTACCCACAATAATAAAGCAAACAATTCAGACAATTGAAAACACAAGTGATCTTAGTCCTAAGGTACATCTCACTTTAAAAGTTTCCCCAGCAGAGTCGCCAGTTCTGTGATCGGTGGATTTAGAACTGACTGTTTAACGCTGGTTTCGCGAAATGTCGCGGAAGCAAGAGTCGCCACCGTCTTTTATTTTCTCCAACATGGACAGGACAAAAGCACAGCAAAATTCCTTATGAGATAGTTTCTTGGTTCGGGAGGTAGATTTATAGAAAGGGAAGGTATTAGCACCCTTTCTATCCATGGTTATCCATGGGCTCTTAGATACTTGCTCATTGTGTTTTCAAAAGTGTTTGCTTTTCAAAGTGTGAGTGGGTTTGAAAAAGTTTCGTTTAAAGATTTCTGAATAACTCTTGTATCAGTCCTCAAGAGTGTTTGAAAAATTGTTTTGAAAGCTTTTTGAAAGTGTCGGTGTGAAAAGAGTTTTGATTTGTTTTTGAAGAGAGCAAGTATCTACGAGTCATCTACCTGCCCTAAGGAATTAGGCTGTGTAAATGTCCTTAAGGTAGTGCCATCCCACCATTGAGAGGTAGGTAGCACCACCGTTGGAGGTGTTCGGGTCAATTCGATTATTAGGGACAGTGTGGTCACCTAAGCAACAATTAGGACACCTTAGAAGCTACCCTTATGTCCTTGATCCTTTTTTAATCCGAGGCAACCGTTTCGAGGCAACTATTCCGAGGCAACCGTTTCGAGGCAACTATTCCGAGGCAACCGGATCATGGACATAAGGACTTACTAAGACGTCCCATACTTGACGACCACGTTTCGAAGGCAACAGGTGAGGCGTACCCTAAGAGTGGTGTGTGAATTTGTGTGTTGTTTTCAGTTTAACAATTATCTTGGATCATGGCATTGTGAGCTACGCTTATTTTTAATTAACCATACATTCTTTCATGCAATTAGAATTTAAGAGTGCGGAAATTTAAATGCGGAAATATAAAGCTACGCTATTACAAGGCGCGGGTCTATACATCGCCAAATTACAAAGACCCGTTTGATAAAAATGCGGAAATAAATAAACGCGGTAAACCTAATTACTATTACAAGCCTTGAGCAGTTACATAATATTCGAAAAGAAAATAATGCGCGAAAAAAGAAATAAAATCGAACGTCCGAGGGTTTTGACCCTTTTGAAATTAAACGAAATTAAAAGCTAATTAATGATTTAATTAAAGAAAAGAAATTGTTTTTGTGTTTTTTGGTATTTAATGAAATAAAGAAAATTAAAATTAGAAGGGAACCCTAGTTCTAAATATTCTTAATTATTAATGAAAAATATACAAGTTAACCTAATTTACACTAAATAGTTAATTTACATTTTTATTTACAAAAATATTTAGTAATTAATAATAATTAATTAAGAAAAAAAAAAGAAAAAGAAAAGGTGAAAATTTCAAAACCTAATTCTACATATTTTTATTTATTTAAGAAAAAAAATTAAAGTTTGAAACCTAAATTAAACTAAGTTAATTATTAGAATTTATTTCCAAAAAATATTTTAATGGTGAAATAATAATAATTAAATATATTACAATTTTTTATTTCTGATTTCTTTATTATGAAAATTAATTAATGGTGAATTAATGAAAATAATTAAAACAATTTAAAAAGAGTTAAAAAGAAAAGAAAAGAATACAAACAGGGGGGGTGTCTGGCCCATTATGGAGGTTTTTTGAATTAATTGGCCCATGAATCAAAGCCTTGTTTGACTTTCCAGCTTGTGTGTACGCTGGTTGACTAGGGTGTATCCTGGAATTCATTCTATGGCCATTGGATGAGTGATCATGAGCGCGTGGCAGGCTAACATGTGAGGACGTATGGTAGGCCTTTTGATGAGCACTGCATGGAAACACATTAGGATAAAAATTATGAAATATGTGGGGGAACCTGGGAATCGAACCCAGGTCCCAATGCTTACCAACCACGTCTTCCACCAACTGAGCTGTTGTACGCGTCTGTTAATATAATGAATGGAAAATATAATATATAAAAAACAATGGTTAGTGGTCTAACAAAAAAAATTACGCGCGTAGTTTGAATACTCCAGTCACAATATGCCACGCATGCTTCTTCTTCATCTTTCTGCAATTACGTAAAACAAATAGCGGGGGTTTTAGACCCCTACTAAGTGCAACCTGTAAAAATAACGAATAGGATATGCTTCAATATAAAAAGGGCGCGATTGCTTCATTGGATTCGTCTTGTTGTCACGAACGTGTTCATACAGGTTTGGTGGTCTAATTTTTCCATATGTGAGAACCCCTAATTTGGAGCTTCTGAAACCCTAGGTTTCATCAATGGTGAATCTCGTTTCAAGCATTGTTAGTCCAATTAAATATTACCAATCGCTTCAGAACATCATTATTAGTGTAAATCAACAAATAAAACACATGAATAATGCATGGAAATTAAAAAACGATTATGGAAAAGATTGTGATAAACGTGATGCTATTCTACCAATTCTTAGAGTATGGAGACTGGAAAGTGGTTGTAGCACGTTCAAAGAAGTCTCAGCAAGGGTTTGGAATAAGTTTTAGGCTTTGAATGATCCTGCAAATACGAAATCAGTTTTCAAAATTTTTATGAAAAATTGCAACTTTGTTCTCTCTTTCTGAGCAGCTTTTCGTGTCCTTTAGAATAGGGTTGAGTTATGCATAAGTAAGTGAATGAAATTAGGTCAAGAAACAAGCCCAAAGATCCATGAATTTATGTTTTGAATATTTGATTTTTATCACATCTTTTTCAATCTTTTTTCCATGCAAATCTTGCCAAACATAGATGATCTTGTCTTGTTGATTGGTGCACGAAATCTCTTGCATATAATGAACATATTTGCTGCACAAAAAAGATTTAAAACCATTATTTGATATTTTTCTGATAATTAAATCTAATTAAATGAATTAATAAGAATAAAAATTCAATTAATTAATTAAAAATAAGAAAATAAATCCCTTTGAGCTTAATGGGTCGTGCATATGCTTTGGGTAATGATTCAAGGAAGAAATTGAGGCCCATTAGCATTTTTGAAGCTTTTGAAGCAAAGTTGACTTTTCAAAATTCCCAAAAATTTCCCAACTTCTCCAAGGCATATCTTGCTCAATTTTGAAGCTATGATCATGTTCTTGGACATTTTGGAAAGGTCTTGAATTCCTCTAACCAATGTCTTTGGTCCCATGTCATTTTTATTTACCAATCTCAAGTTATGGTCTTTGACTTAAAGTGCCTTTTTGTTGAATTTTGAAAATGACCTATAATGTTGAAATTGATAACTTTTTGTGAGAGCATTTCTTGGACTTGAAGTGTGAAGATGAGTTGTAGGAAATGTCATCCCCTTCAAAATGAGCTTTGGATGGAATTTTTCTGATAAACCATGAGGAAGTTATGCCCTGGTCAATTTGCAGTTGACTTTTCAACTGTCCAAAAATAGAAACTTTTGCATCTTGAGACTTTTTGAGCCATGCTTTGAGAATCATGATCAAGAATTGATCAAATGATGTTTGTGGCCTCAAAATAAGATGTTGACCAAAAATTTTGACTTTTGACTGTCAAATGACCATTTTGCCCCTGCAGTTGACTGTGAAGCAATTAGGGTTTTTGACTGTGCAATTTGATGCTGTGAGTCTTGAAACTTGGCATATGAATGCTTGACAATATTTATAGGCATATGGGACTTGATTGGACCCCTTGAAAACTTCAATTTCTTTGCCAGAACCAAAACCCTAATTTTGACTGTGTTATGAGGCAATTGGACTGTGCAACCCTTGAGAGATTTTGAATCATCTGGAGATTGATCTTGGCAAATCTTGAAGAATATGGGAGGGCAAATTTTGGGGTACAACACTTTGTATGCATTCTTATAGAAACGAGAATCATTACAAAGTTACATTTTTAAAATACTTTCAAAACCCACACCACAAGCACATTCAAACAAAAGCAAGTGATATGGCGAGCAACTAAGAGCCCATGGAAAGCCATGGATGAAAAGGGCGCTAATACCTTCCCTTTTCATAATCTACCCCCTGAACTCAAAAACATCTCTAAAGGTCTTTCATGTGCTTTTTTACCTTTCCTTTTGGATAAAAGAAAAGTCGATGGCGACTCTTGCTATCCGCACAAATGCGATCAAAATGCAACACCTCAAGTGATTTCTCCCACCGTATCACACCGCGTTAATCGCTATGATGATTTTGTGAAGTATGATGAGGATAAGATGATTATAGACTATTGTTTGGTTCATAACAGTAAGGTTAATGATGGTAATGATGTAGTATTATAGAATAATAAATGTAGAGGTTTGGTAATTAGAGATAAGCCTTAGATGATTAATTAATTATATGCATTATCATGTTGTAGGCCTATGGCTAACGTCGAGGGATTGTTGATTTATCGTTGTATTGTTGTTGTGGCTGAGTTACTGTAAAAATTATGTTGATGAATTATGTTGATGAAATTATGTTGATGAATTATGAGATGATTTATATTGATGAAATTATGTTGATAAATTATGTTGATGAATGACGTCGAGATGCCTCTAATAATTGGCAGCTATTAAGATGTAGTCTTCTGGCCAACGATGATGTTGTGTTGAGATGTTGTTAATTGTGGTTGTTATTTTCATGATTGTGTCGCATATATTGCATATCAAGATGGAGCTGATGCTCGTTAAGATGGCATGTATTGGCGAATATTAAGATGAAGGCTTATACCTTGTTGATGCCTCTATTTATTGGCAATTATTTGAGATGGGAGTTCTGCTCCAATGGTACCACATGTATTTGCATAGTATTGAGTCACATTATTTGATTTCATAAAGAGGTTGCGTATTGATGCGGTAAATGTGTATATCGTTGGTATTCTTTTGCGATTATTGTTGTTTATAAGATGAGAAGTGGTGATATTATGTGATCTAATTTAATGTATTATTTATCATACATTTTAATATATTTTTATATATCTCACCCCTTCTGTTTGAATGTTACTCTTATGTTGGTAACATGCAGGTAATCCAGAGTGAAGGTGGTTTACCTTCAGTAGTTCAAGTCGGTGTCATTGCTCTGATACGTAACACTCAAGGGGATGAACGCTTGTTGTTTTTAGTTATTTATTATTCTAGTTGTTGAACTTTAATTTGTTTGTTGCTAAGTATGTGCTATTTTGAAGTTGTTATAATTGTTGGACAAAGATGTTATTATAATTCCGCTGTGTAGATGTTCAAGTTGTTGAATTAAGAGATTAAATTATTATGCTGATGGTTCATCCAAAGGTCTAAAGTGTTATGTATCCACGTTAAATGCAATGTGTTTTTAAAGTTGAATTTGTGGCATCCTGATTCAGTTGCATGAATTTTATAACTCTGATTTACATTTATAATTATCGGGTAGAATTGGGGTGTTACATCATCTCCTTCGACATGATAGAGATTCGTGTATTTAGTGAAGGTAGCATTATCGACATCAAAATTGATGGTGTTTATATCCTGTTGATAAGGATCAAAAGTTTCTCCAGTAGGGGGAGCCCATTGATAGCAGCCACATCGAAGAGGGTGGGAATTATCATCCCACAGGGGAGATGAAAAGTATTGTAAGTACTATCCCAGAAGTATAATGAGGACATAAGCATGGGTTGGAAATAGCTAAAACCTATTTTTGACATTAAAATTAAGTCGAAGATGCCTAAGTTTTTCCAAGCTTGGGATTTTTCCTTTTCGACTTTAGCCAGCCAAGCGAGATATTGTTTATCTTCTAAGGGAAAGACCTAAAAGGTCCGAAGTTTTCAGTTACATGGTCGAATTGAAAAGGTTTATATTCAACAACTGTAATTGAAGGAGTATCTTTTTAAGTTTTCTCTACAGATGATTATGCTAATTGTTTATCAGGGTTGCTATCTGTCATACGGTGGGAGAACTGACTAGGGTTTTGCGTTTTTTTTCGCAAATGTTTCGGTTGAGCAAGAGTCGCCACCGACTTTTTATTTTATCCTAAGGAAATGTTTAAAAAGCACAGCAAAAACCTTTGAGATTTTTCTTGGGTTCGGGGAGTAGATTATAGAAAGGGAAGGTATTAGCACCCTTTCTATCCATGGTTATCCATGGGCTCTTAGGTACTTGCTTAGATCAACTTGCCTTGGTTTTCAATTGTTTGAAATGGTGCTTGGTGTGTGATTTTGAAAATGTTTTGAAAAGATGCCTTGTATAGGCTACCCTTGTAACAATTCTTTACTCGAATGTTTTACAAAAGGTGTTTTGTCTTTTGAAAAGATGTTTCAAGGTTTTTTTGAAAGTTTGTTTTGAAAGTGTTTGTGAAGTGTGGTTTAAAATTAGGCAAGTGTTTTCTTTGCAAATTGACAAGTACTTAAGAGTTATCTACCCTAAAGTTTTCTCAAAGATTTTTGTTATATTTTAAACCTCTTGACAATTTTGTTCCACCATTGCATTTGGTGGACAATCTTGTATTAGGAGGTGAAAGGGACGGGCGCGGGTCATCGTTTAGACCATAATTGTAATAGTGTTAAATGTCTTTGGACAATTTTCTTTAAGGGACTTGATCATTTGTTTAGGCAACATTTTGAGGGACTATGATCAATTGATTTGTTTGTTTTGCCCAAAGAAACCTAACATGCAATATGGCCCAATTATTTGAAGGCAACAAAGTGGAATACCCTAGGGGTGCAAGTGTGATATGTGTTGTTCATTTTCATGCTTTTTTGTCTTGTATTAGGTCAAAACTACTTTTGTTCTTTTTGTTCGCATACAAACCCTAATTCTAGCACGGCATATTTAGAAAGCATTAAAGTGCGAAATTTAAATTCCTACACTATTACAACACAATAATATGGGGAGGGGGTACAAATGTTTAAATGGGGGTTATTTAGACAAGAAATTAAACCTAGCTATTACATCATTTTCTTTGAATATTTACAAGACAAATAATTGCATAATTAAATGGAAATGAAATAAATATGAAAAATGTAAAAAGAATTTTTATGTGTATGAAAAAAGTATTATTTATGTAAAATAAAAAGAGAAATAAAAAGGCATTATTTTTTGGAGTATTTTCATATTTAGGGCAAAACCCTAATTTAAATCAAAAGGGTATTAATTATATAATATATATAATATTTACTATTTACATACAAAAATAAAATAAAATATAGTATATTTATAAAAATGTATTTTTAGTGTTAAATATTAATAAAAATAAAAATATGTATATTTTTGGTATTTTACCCTAAGTGTACTAATATATATAAATATATTTATATTATTTACAAAATATATTAAATATGCACAAAATAATAATATTTAATTTTATATAAAAAAAAGTATTTTTTATACAAAATGTTTCAAAAGGGAAAAATGAAATAAAAATCAGAAATACAATATGTTTACATTATTAATAATATTTCTAAATAATAGTATATATATTTATGTATAATAGTATATATAAACAAATAAATACCTAAAAATGCAAAAATGGTGTAAAAATGATTTTTCAGGTTTTAAACATTATTAGAAAATATAAATGAGTCAAAATGAAAAAAGAAAAATAAAAAAAAACATTAAATCAAGCAAATGGGCTCAGGGGGGTATGAATCAAAAAGTATGGTGTAAGAAGCAAAACAAAAGCTGGCCCAGCCCATGAGGCACCTTCTTCAACCTCTGAACAACATTATTCAAAAAAACGCGCGCCCTCTTCTTCCATCCAAACATCCTGATTCCTGGCTTATTAATGAAAACTCATAACATAAAAAGTGTTCAGCATCAAGAGACGAATCCAACCATATGCAGAACTTGATCTAACTCTCTAAGATGAGAGAGAATTTCTTCTCCCCCAAATCCTGACCTAGATTTTCTGCCATTTTTAAACCTTAAATTCTCACAGCTCAGGCAAAAGAAATGAAAAGTAAAAGCATGTACAGGTTCAGTGGCATGAGTAGAACATTGCTTATTCACAAACTTAGAGCTAATGATGCCTAATAAGAGAGATAGAAGTTCGCCAAAATACCTGTTCAGTTGAAGTTCTATCTGGCAATGGGGGAGCTTTCAGTGCAAGATAATGGTTGGTATAGCTTCCTTGAGGTGTGGTGATGCTGTTCCAATATTTACTTTGCTTTGAGACACCTTGAATTGAGCTGTAGAACTTCAACTTCAAAATGAAAAAGTGAAAATGGTGGAACTTGTTAGAGGAATTACAGGTCGTGTTTCAAGTCATGGTTAGCTTGCATAGATGCTAGGGAATGTGTGTGAACTGGTTTGGGCAAGAAAGCTTGAGAGAAATGGGAGATGGCACTCAAACTGCAGGCTTTGCCCTGTTCTTGCAGTTTGAAGGTGATTCTGGGATTGGGAGTGTATGAGGGTTGTTAGGGTCGTGTACTAGCTTGGTTGGGATGTCTTGGATCTGTTTTACAAGTTTGCTTTAGTGTTTGTAAGCTGATATGAGAGTTGTCTTACAAAATGCCAAGTTACTTACACTTTAAGCAACAAATGCCCAAGTTGTGTTCTAGGTCAGTAGAGGCCCCCTAATGTGCTGCATAATCTCTCCTTGATCAGAGTGTTTTGCTCATAATCTTGTGCCAATTAGATTTCATTTGTACCTCTTGGATTTTCAATTGGACATAAAGCTTAACTTTTCAAAAATGGTTATTTTGCTTTTTCCATAAATGGATTAAACTTGTATGTAATGCTTGAACTCAAAGAACAATGCTTTAGCACAATGAACATGCATTAAATTATTGAGTGTTGGATGGTTTAAGGACCTGTAATCAAGGGGCATGCTGGTTTGAGAAGTTTGCACCAATTATGAACATGAAAAATAGCCAATTCAAAAGTGAGTTTTTGCCATATTGTGAAATTCGATTCTCTCAAGTTATGAGGTTGTTTGAGAAGTTCGTGGACATTTTGGAAAGCTTGGAATATGTACTACAATCCATCTTTGAAATTCAAATTGAAATTCCAAGTGGAAGTGTATGGAAAATGGCCTTGAAGTTGGGTAGAAAACCTTGTCAAAATAGGTCAAAAATTCACTAAGTTAAGAATGGTTTAGTGCCCTTATTCAAAAATTTGTAACTTGAGATACAAGCCTCATTTGGGAAAACTTTGTGAATCAAAGTTGTATATTATGCAACAAGCTACAACTTTCATGTTTTGACTTTTGTTTGAATCCAAATGGATCTTGGTGAGAAAGTGGGGAAAAGTTGGGGAAAAATTAGGGTTTTTCATAACTTAGAAAAATTCTAAGTTATGAAAAATTCTCATTTCTAACCCTAATTTGCATTTTGTGATTTCTTGGTGAACAAGTTTCATGATTTGGCATGTTTTGATGAAAAAAGAATCTTGACTCTTGATTTTGACCAAAAAGTCAAAGTTTGACTTTTCAGTATACAGTCAAAATTGATCAATTGACTGGGAAATTCAACTGTCAATCTTGTGTACTTGGGATCTTTTGAGTTTGTTGAGCATGTCAAGATAATTCCATGTGGTCCTTGAGTCCATATGTGAGCTTGGTTTGCCATTGGTTGGGTCAAACAGTCAAAAATTGCCTTTGTGCAGTCAAAACCCTAAAAATGACAATTTTGCCCTTTTAGTGATCTGATCAAATTTCTTGTGGAATTGTGATCCAAACTTGATCAAATGGTTCATGTGAGTTCATAATGTTGATGGGGGTCAATTTTCATGAGGTTTGACTGTCAATTGGCCACAGTTGACTTTTCCCCCAATACAGTTGATTTCTAGGTCAACTGTCCAATTGACTGGGCAAAACTTGGAATCAAGACTTGAAACTTGGCATGGATAAACTTGGGAGTCCAATATGAAGCATGAAAGTCATCTTAGGCATTTTAGGTCAAAACATCTTTGTGCAAACACAAACCCTAATTTGGGTCAACAGTGCAAGGAGAAGTCTTGAGCAGATGAAACCCTAACTGGATCTTGAGCTTCAAGGGCTTTGTGGTGAGAAATCAATGAGAAATGGGAGGGAAAATTTTGGGGTACAACAGTTGCCCCTGTTCAATCTTCTTGAATCCGAAGAGTTAGATTGGCAAGCTTGCCTTTCGTGACTCGAGGGTAAAAGGAGATTGGACACTAGAGTGCCCGGAAATTTGCACTCGTCCAAGCAATGAATGCGGGAATGGGCTTAGAGATGCCATTTGGAGATGGGCTTAGAGATGCCATCTTGAGAGGTGACAGAAACTTGTCGGGGATGGGCTTAAAGATGCCATCTGGAATGAGTATCAGGAAGGCGTCTGTGCTTTGGACCCTCTTCGAACTGGGGGTCTGAATAAGCAATAGATTGACATCCGTTGTTGGGAGGAATCCGTAAACTATTTTCAGAAGTTGCATATGAACAAGTGATAGATTAACATCCGTTGTTAGGAAGAATCCATAGACTGTTTTCAGAAGTCTTGAGAAGAAACTGAACAAGTGATAGGTTAACATCCATTACTTGGAGAACCCGTGAACTGTTTTCAGAAATCTTGAAGTTGAATAAGCAATAGAGCAGCATCCGTTGTTGGGAAGCGTCCGTAAACTGTTTTCAAAAGGTTGCATCTGAACAAGTGATAGATTAACATCCGTTGTTGGGAAGAATCCATAGACTGTTTTCAGAAGTCCTGAGAAGAAACTGAACAAGTGATAGGTTAACATCCGTTACTTGGAGAACCCGTGAACTGTTTTCAGAAATCTTGAAGTTGAATCAGCAATAGAGCAGCATCCGTTGTTGGGAAGCGTCCGTAAACTGTTTTCAAAAGGTTGCATCTGAACAAGTGATAGATTAACATCCTTTGTTGGGAAGAATCCATAGACTGTTTTCAGAAGTCTTGAGAAGAAACTGAACAAGTGATAGGTTAACATTCGTTACTTGGAGAACCCGGGAACTGTTTTCAGAAATCTTGAAGCTTGAGGAGGAACCGGTGTAGGGTTGCCTGATGATGAGTCTGTGCAAAACTGCATCTGAAACTGTTAATGATGGCTTTCTGTTCTTATCCTGAAAAGGACAAAATGATAGCTAAACGCAAAATTATGTTACATGAAATGTATGATGCAATACATGTTATATCAATGTTTATGATATGAATGTAACGAATGCGCATGTAAGCTGATGAGCTGTCTTGCTTGGGACAGATGGATCCTGGATGGCTGAAGATAAAAGCATCCTGACTTCCGCCGGGAAGAACAATTCCTTGGCTATTGCTGGGGAACAAGGAGCTTGGGTTGTATACCAAGCCTCTGATGAATTCCTGATGACTTCCACTGGGGAGTACCAATCTAGTAGACTCATGCTGGGGATGCAAGACTGAGAATCTTCGGTTTGGCGGGAAGCATCTCTGGCTACTTCACTGGGGGAACTCAAGATTTATTCTCCTAAAATTCTGTGGGGAGAAGGTTCATTAGTCTGGCTTCGCTGGGGATATTGAAACTTAAATTCTGAGGGAAATTGGATTCCTGAGGATCCTCTGGCCGGGGGATTGTAAAGATAAGTTACTACTGGGGAATTTTGGCGAACTCCGCTGTGGATAGGAAGAATTTTGGCGAGTGCGATCTTCCGTGGTTGTTAGCTGAGGATAACCCAGTTATAAGGCCTTGTGAGGAATAACCTTGAATAAAACTCGGGAGAGACGTCCGTACTCTGCGGGGGATAAGTTTCAAGCCTTGTTGGGGATATGGATTCCAAATCTCCTGGGGTTTCCTTTGAAAGGATATCGGGTTATCCAACTGTACCTTCGACCTATCAGTAATCCTCTTTCTTGATAAGGAAATGATTATGTTCAAATGCATATGCCTTTTTAACAAAACATTGGACGTTTCTAAAAATAAAACAAACAGTGCAAGAGAAAAGAAAAGGGAATGACACAAATTTCTGGGAAAAGAATTTGTATTGATTTTCTATGAGTATATTTGTACAAAGGAGACAATCATCCTAGTAAGAGGATTTTGTCGTAAATATTGAAAGATTTATACAAAATAAAGATGGCTATGTGAAATAATTCCATGGGATTCCATTCCGCTATAGCTTCCACAACTCTGAATATATGTTCATTCACTGCTTCGCTTGACGATGACTTGATTGATCAGAAGCCTGGAACCGGTTGGTGAAGAGATTGTCTTTGAAGTGATCCGACGAGACATAGTCATACGCTTTAATTCCCTAACTTTTGCCTGAATCTCCCTTTCGGGTTTTCGATCCACCGGGAAACCCCTTTTTCCCCAAGCCGCCCTTTCGGGTTTTCGACTTGTCGGGTGTACAGATTTTTTGTTTTTATCCCTAATTTTTGCCTGAACCTCCCTTTCGGGTTTTCGATCCACCCGGATGCCCATTTTTGCCCAAGCCGCCCTTTCGGGTTTTCGACTTGTCGGGTCATTTTATGCGTAGTATCTTTTGACTATGTCTGCGTTCGCAGGGTGCAGAAAATCGTCGCCGTCCATGGCGGTCAGAATCATTGCACCACCAGAAAATATGCTCTTGATCACAAATGGTCCTTCATACGTAGGAGTCCATTTTCCCCTGGGATCACTTTGCGGTAAGATAATCCGCTTGATTACGAGATCTCCGACTTGATACACTTGACGTCTGACTTTCTTATTGAAGGTCTTGATCATCCGCTTTTGATACGTCTGACCGTGGCATATAGCAGCAAGTCGCTTTTTGTCGATCAGATTGAGTTGATCAAGTCGGGTCTGCATCCAATCATCTTCATTCAAACCTGCATCCTTCATAATCCTTAGAGAAGGGATCTGGACTTCCACAGGCAAAACAGCTTCCATGCCATAAACCAAAGAAAATGGGGTTGCCCCAGTTGAAGTACGTGTCGTTGTACGGTATCCATGTAGAGCGAACGGTAACATCTCATGCCAGTCTTTGTAAGTGACTGTCATTTTCTGAATGATCTTCTTAATGTTTTTGTTCGTAGCTTCAACAGCACCGTTCATCTTCGGCCGATAGGGAGATGAATTGTGATGATAAATCTTGAACTGTTCGCACAAAGCAGTGATCATTGTGTTATTCAGATTTGTACCGTTGTCTGTGATGATCCTGTCTGGAACACCATACCGACATACGAGATTTTGCTTGATGAAGCGGGCAACCACATTTTTAGTGACAGAGGCGAAGTAGGCTGCTTCGACCCATTTAGTGAAGTAGTCAATGGCAACCAGGATGAAACGATGCCCGTTGGAAGCCGTGGGTTTGATCTCTCCAATCATATCAATGCCCCACATTGCAAAGGGCCACGGAGCAGTCAGGACGTTGAGAGGAACCGGAGGGATATGAACTTTGTCAGCATAGACTTGACACTTGTGGCAAGTACGGGAATGTTGATGGCAGTCAGCTTCCATGGTAGACCAGTAATAGCCTGCCCTTAGGATCTTCTTAGCCATTGTATGCCCGCTCAAGTGAGTGCCAAATGTGCCGCTATGTATATCAGTCATGATCAACTCTGCTTCGGCTTTATCCACGCATCGGAGTAAAACACAATCATAGCTTTGTTTGTAAAGGATGTCGTTGCTCAGGAAGAACTTAGCAGCGAATTTCCTTAAGAACTTCTTGTCATTTACGGAAGCTCCTTCAGGATAATCTCTAGTCTCGAGATACCTTTTGATTTCATGGAACCAGGGTTGTTCCACTACTTCTTCGGTATTAATCTCGTGACAATGCGCAGGTTCATCCATTCGCTCGATGGTGATTTGGGGAGCCTCGTTATCCCAGTTGAGTTTAAACATGGAGGACATTGTGGCTAGAGCATCTGCTAGCTGATTCTCTTCTCACGGGAAATGCTCAAAGGTAATTTGCTCGAAATGAGGCAACAATGTCAAGACATGTTCTTTGTATGGGATAAGATTAGGATGCTTGGTATCCCACTCTCCTTTGATTTGACTGATAACCAAAGCCGAGTCCCCGAATACGATCAAAGATTTGATCCCCAAGTCTATAGCAGCCTTGAGACCAAAGATGCAAGCTTCATACTCAACCATGTTGTTTGTGCAGCTGAAGCAAAGTCGGGCCGTGAAAGGAGTGTGACAACCTTCCGGAGAAATGAGTACTGCGCCGATACCATTTCCAAGTGCATTTGAAGCACCATCAAAGTACAGGGTCCATCGGGATCCCTTTTCGGGTCCGTCATACGGTCCGTTACTTTCAATGTTGTCCAAATTCATGATGTCCTCGTCCGGGAAATCAAATCTCATGGGTTGATAATCTTCGATAGCCTGATGAGCTAGATGGTCAGCTAGTACACTCCCTTTTATAGCTTTTTGGGTGGTGTACTGGATGTCATACTCAGTTAAGATCATTTTCCATCTAGCTATCCTTCCAGATAAAGCGGGCTTTTCAAAGATATACTTGATAGGATCCATTTTGGAAATCAACAAGGTAGTATGAGTCAACATATACTGTCTTAGTCGGCGAGCAGCCCATACCAAAGCGCAACAAGTTTTCTCGAGCAGTGAGTAGCGAGTCTCACAGTCGGTAAACTTTTTGCTAAGGTAATAAATAGCATGCTCTTTTCGACCAGACTCGTCATGCTGGCCCAAAACACACCCCATTGAGTTATCCAAGACGGTCAAGTACATGATCAATGGTCTTCCTTCGACGGGCGGCATCAGAATAGGAGGTTCTAGCAAATACTCCTTGATTCTATAAAAAGCAGCTTGACAATCGTCGTTCCACTCGACTACCTGATCTTTTTTCAAGAGTTTGAAAATTGGTTCACAGGTAGAAGTCAGGTGTGAGATGAATCTGGCAATATAGTTTAAGCGCCCCAAGAATCCTCTAACTTCTTTCTCAGTACGGGGAGCAGGCATCTCTTGTATTGCTTTTACTTTTTCCGGATCGACTTCAATGCCTTTGTTGCTTACAATGAATCCCAGGAGTTTACCAGACCTAACCCCAAAAATGCATTTACTTGGATTCAGCCTGAGCTTGTATTCTTTTAATCTGGCAAACAGCTTCTCTAGATGTTCAAGGTGCTCTTCCTCTGTTTGTGACCGAGCTATCATATCGTCTACGTAAACTTCAATCTCATGATGTATCATATCATGAAATAAAGCTACCATGGCGCGTTGATAAGTTGCCCCTGCATTCTTCAGCCCGAACGGCATCACTTTGTAACAGAAAGTGCCCCATTGTGTGACAAAAGTTGTTTTCTCCATATCCTCGGGGGCCATTTTGATTTGATTGTAGCCCGAGATTCCATCCATGAAGGAAAACACTTTATGCTGAGTTGTATTGTCAATCAAGATGTCAATATGAGGTAGCGGGAAATCATCTTTAGGGCTGGCCCTATTCAAATCCCGGTAGTCCACACACATCCTGACTTTGCCATCTTTCTTAGGTACTGGCACAATGTTAGCGACCCATTGAGGATAGGACGTAACAGCCAGAAAGCCAGCATCGAATTGCTTCATTACTTCTGCTTTGATCTTTTCGGACATGTCAGGCCTCATTCGGCGAACTTTTTTCTTGATCGGTGGACAGTCTTCTCTTGTGGGGAGACGGTGAACCACGATGTCTGTGTCTAAACCCGGCATGTCTTCATAAGACCAAGCGAAGATTTCAACATACTCATTCAACAACTATATCAGGCTTTCCTTGACATTCGGTTTCAAATTGGCGCCCACTTGCACCTCCTTCCGGTCTTCCTCGGTCCCCAAGTTGACAGTTTCTAATGGCTCTTCATGTGGCAAGATGGCTCTTTCCTCTTGTTGCAGAAGTCTGGCTAGTTCCCCGGGTACTTCACAACCTTCGTCATCTTCATACTCGGCTAGATTGACCAGATCTTCAGAGTTATTGAAAGATATAGCAGAATAGTCACCCATGGAATCCGGAGTGGATGGGTACCTGCATTGGTGAGTGTGGGTGTGTGTAAAGGATAGCCATCCTTAAACAAAAAATGCAAAAGGAAAGAAAATGAACACAAGCAGATTATCAAATGAAAAACGTCCAATGGATCATTAAACATGGCATATGGATATGAAAAATAATCAAAACCCTTACAAGTGGACCTACATGCCCCGGGCAAGGCAGGAGGTGAAAAGATAGCGTACGGATTGTTTGAAAGCAAATATTACAGACCAAATAAGAAATGTTTAACAGATAAATTACTGATGAATAAAAGTGATGGGGACAAAGTCTTTTGCCTCCCAGTTGCTCAATCCTCCTTTAACAGTTGGATAAATCCACTCTTCAATGTTGCTCTCCTTGTCTTCATCCTCCAAAGCGTTGATTCCGTAGGGAGAAATCTTGACTGGCGCCCTTTCAATCTTCGCACGGCGCATAGCTTTTTGGCCTGCGGTAGTGAACCCTAATCCAAATTTGTCTGTCTTATGTGGAATGTCAGGTAACTGCCCCCATGCTGAATTCTTCCCTTCCTTTATTGCGGCCCTTGCGTCCTCCAGAGATGCCATCCTGGCCATCTGCCTCGGTGTCTCAGCTGCCAACTTTGCTACTGCTATTTCAGGAAGGACTTCTTCGAAATGTTGAAACGGTGTCTCAATGAATTCCCCTTCAACCTCCACATACCGGAAGGAATTCAAGTGGCTAATCATGTACTCCTCTTCGCCATGGACAGTAATGATCTTTCCCTTGACAGGATACTTCAACATCTGATGTAAGGAGGAGGTGACTGCCCCAGCATGGTGTATCCAAGGTCTACCCAGCAGGCAAGAGTACGATGGACGGATGTCCATCACATAGAAAATGGATTTAAACACCTCAGTGCCTATCTTGATGGGAATTTCAACCTCCCCATGGACCATTCTCTTTGAACCATCGAAAGCTCTGACAACAATATCACTCGGATTTAACTCCAACCCTTCACAATCTAGTCGGTCCAAGGCCTTCTTAGGCAATACATTCAGCGACGAACCAGTATCAACCAAGACATGTGCGAGAGTAGTTCCTCGACACTCGACTGAAATGTGCAAAGCATCATTGTGATTTCTACCTTTAGGAGTTAGGTCGGCATCAGAAAAACCTAATCCATTGTCCGCAGTCAGGCTAGCCACGCAATTTTGAAATTGATCCGCAGAGGTTTCCTGGGGCACATGAGCTGCCTTCAGGAATTTTATCAGGGCTTTAGCGTGCGCTTCTGAGCAAAGTAGTAGTGCCAGCATGGAGATCTTTGAGGGGGTTTTCCCCAACTGTTCTACCACATCGTAGTCACTTCTTTTGATTATCCTCAAAATCTCGTCCATTTCCTTCTTGGAGGTTTCCGGGATTACCAAGGGTTGAGCCCTCGTCCTGACGGGCTCATCTTGGATTCCCTTACCTTTGTCAGCAGCGGTAGGAGAGACAGTATTAGGAACAACAACATCTTCAATCAAAGGAGTTCTAGCAGAAAGTTTTATTGGTGCAGGGATGACCTTATCGGCTGACGAGGGTCCAAAGATTGCTCTTGGAGGGGCAATCTCTGGAGAAAATATTCTCCCGCTCCTGGTGATTTTGCTAGTGCCTGCAATGTTACTAATGTTGGCTTCATCATTATCCGAACTTTCTTCAATTACTTCGATTTGCTTGATACCATGGTAGTAGACGTCACCGCCATAGTTCCAAGGTATCGACTTCTCAGAAACATAGGGAACAGGCCCTGGCATTGTTATCTTCAAAGGAACAGATTTCGCAGCTGGTGTAATCTTAACGGGCTTTTTGACGGCCTTGGAAAGATTGGCGTGAATGGTTATGATTGAGACATCTTCAGTATGAACTGGAACAGCAGAAACCTTTTCAAACAAAATTTGTCGACTATCCATAAGGCCTTGGATGCCTTTCTTTAGTAACGGACAATCAAACGGCAGAGAGTAACAACAATAGCAGTCTTCTTTACATCCCGGGAAGATCCCGGCCCTCAACAGATTCAACTTAATGGTTAGCAACGGAGTAGTCAGATCACTGACATCAGCAACATACAAATCTTCTTCAATGGCGTTGACATTTCGGCCGTGTTTAGGCATGGGTGCAGATATCACATTGGGCTTCTCTGGAGCGTCAAACTCTACCTCCTTAGCCTCTATCGGGTCTTGGATTTTATGCTTGAGTGCTCAACAATCATTGGTGTCGTGTCCAACACTGTCTGAATGGTAGGCGCATTTAGCATTGGCATGATAATGTGGAGAGGACGTATTCACATTCTTTGGTGCCTCCTTGATGGTGGCGAGATTCAACTTCAATAGATGGGGAAGTACTTACGCTGGAGTCATATTAATACGGGTGAACTGCCGTTGTGGCCACTCCACTCGTTGCTGATTTGGTCTGGACTGGTTATAGCGAGGCTGCTCACTAGGAGTGTTTTGAATCATTACGGCCCCCACAGTTGGCCGACGCTCCGTCTTCCCTGCTCTTCTTTGAGAATATACCATAGTTGTTTCCTTCTTAAAAGGCTTCTTCTCAACACTCGCAGCAACACTCTTCTGAATCTTTCCTGACTTGATGCCAGCTTCTATTCTTTCACCTGTTAAGATCAAATCGGTAAACCCCGCGGAAGAGTTACCAATTAGATGATTGAAAAATGGCCCAGATAAGGTCCCAAGAAACATATCAACGAGTTCACGGTCGGTTAAAGGAGGCTGCACCCTGCCAGCCAAATCCCTCCATTTTTGTGCATATTCTTTGAATCCTTCGCCGGTTCCTAACGACATACCCTGAAGTTGGGTACGAGTAGGAGCGATGTCAGAATTATACTGGTATTGTTTGTAGAAAGTGGTGGCCAAATCTTCCTAATTTCTGACACTGGTTCCTTCTAGCTGATAAAACCACTCCAATTGAGCTCCAGAAAGGCTGTCTTGAAAGAAATGAATCCAAAGGTTTTTATCTGCCGTATAGGGTTGAATCTTCCTTACGTAGGACCTGCGATGCATTTTGGGACAGGACAGCCCATCATACCTCACAAACACTGGCACTTTGAATTTTGGGGGAATCACAATCCCGGCAACCAAGCCCAAGTCTTCAAAATCCAAACCCGGTACTCTTTGTAATTCCATGGCGGCCAATCTGTCTTCCAAACCCTTGTATTTATCATCAGCTGGAGGGTATTGTTGGTCAGAATAATCTTCATCCTCTCCAACCTCTTCTTCTTCCGCATCAGACTCGGAAGGCACCGCAACTCCATCTCTTTTACTGGTCCCTTCATCAGAAGTAGGAGGAAATTCAAGCACTCTTCGAGCTTCTCCGTCAAATCTTCTCCCCAGAGTAGCCACCCCAATCCTCTTTTTCTTCTTTTTCACTGGGTCCTTATTCCCCAATTGAGTCTTGATATCCTCCTGACCCTTAGCCAAGGTCATCAGGAGTTGTTGGAACTGTGCATTCTGAGCTTGTAGGTCTTTGACTGTTTGCTCGAGATCCATCCTACTGAAATAAACAACAGACAGATAAGGAAACCTGGAGTGAGACCTGCTTATGCACATGATGAATGGTATGCTTATGTATGCAATGCATTCAAGGATTTAAGACATTCAAAATTGTTTCAGACAAAGAAGAATGCACGTCATATTAAGAAGAAAGTTGTTAGTACATAAATGCCCCATGGGCCAAATATTACGAAATAACTCCTTAAGGCAAAAAGACATTGCGCATCCTTTTTGGTGCGATGTAGGTGTTGAGGGCCTCTTGCTCATGGAGTCGGCGGGTAAGCTCTAGAACCTTCTTCTCACTGGCGTAGAAGCTAGCTTCAAAAGTATTTCGTTCTTCCTTGAGCTGAATCCAACTTTTCTGCATTTCCTCCCACGATGTAGGCATGTCTGGATGTAGGATGGTGTAGGGAACCTCTCCTTCACTGACAGGCTCTTTAATCACAGGGAGTACATGAGGATAAGGCATCATTAGACTTTGGGCTCGGGCTCGTACCCACTTGAGATAGGGCTCAAGAGGGATGGAATTCTTGTGCCCCAGAGTCTTGCTATCAACCTTGTTGAGTTTTCCCCAAGCTCTGATGAATCTTTGGCAAAGTCCTTGCGCATCGTTGTCGAAGTCAAAAACTAGGTCAGGAATCAACATGTCATGAGGGCCATCCCTCCGTGAATATCCAAATTGCCTCAAAGCTAGGCAAGGGTTGTAGGTGATACCTCCCCTAATTCCAAGTAAAGGAACATTAGGAAATTCTCCACAACGATCGACGATGATGACATTTTCTTTGGACCGAGAACACCAATGCACATCAGAGTGAGTAAGAGTCATCAGCCGTTGGGACCACCTTGAGCCTTGGTCATTCTTCAGGACAGTTTGTGGAAGGTGCGAAATAAACCACCTTGCAAGGATAGGAGTACAGCACATGAGAACACCCCTCTTTCTCATTGTTCGTGTGTAAAATGAGTGAAGAATGTCCCCAAGCAATGTTGGTATTGGATTTCTGGACAAGAAGATTTTGACGGCGTTGACATCTACCAACTGGTCAGGATTTGGGAACAAGACCAACCCATAGATAAGGAGTGCCACAATCTCTTCAAAGGCTTGTAGGTCCAATGAGTTCCAACATTCTTGTGCCTTCTCAAACAAGAATTTTGCTAAGAATCCTTTGACACCGCTTCTGGTTTCCCAATGCCCCTTGATGTCGGATGGTTGTAGATGTAATGCTCGAGCAACATCTTCCGGCTTCGGTTCCTTTTCCGTACCGTTGAAGGGTAGTTGATTAAGGATAGGAATTCTCAGGAGTTGAGAAAACTCCTCCAAAGTGGGTACCAACTGATAATCAGGGAAAGTGAAACAGTGGTGAAGAGGGTCAAAGAACTGGAATAGCACTTTCATCATGTCTTCTTCAATATTGGTGTTGACTAGGCTGAGCAGTCTGCCATGTCTTTCACTGAAGGATGAATTTTCCGGAATTCTTGAGGTGAGCTCCTTGAGTTGAGGAGAGATTCTCACAAGGTTGACTTGAATGGTATTTCTGCGAGGAATTTCCATGTCCTACAAAACAAGAACAAAGATGAAGATCCAAAACCCTTGAAATGGTTAGTGAATGCATATGATGTTTTATGATGTTTATGATGTTTATGATGTATGCACAAAACATATGTACAAGCAAATCACACCAAACCCTAGTTTCAGGCTTGCATGGGGTTTCATAGGTAAGTACCCTCTTGAGTGTAGTTGGCTTAAAAACCTGTCCTATAAATAGTAACCGGGTTCTAAGGAGCTCAATATCACTGGATTGTTTTCATTGTTCATTGTTTTGGTTTAGCCACTTAACTAGCGACCAAAATATTCCAAGAAAACAACCCTCAATGAGTGTAGTATCGAGTATCTACCAACTTCGGATTGCACCAAAGCCGGTCATCTCACTACCCCTAATAAAAGGCCAAGATGGTCAAGTAAGGTTCTAGGTCATTAGTGCTTAGTGACATCACTCAGCGGCCCCGTACTCTCCTTGATTGAACTCAAGGGTTACCGGTACTCACAAATATGTCGCACTAATATAGCTATTGCTTCGACCGTGTCGGTATACCCCGCACAGTTTCCACAACGTATTGCTATCTATGAATGTTTCCCAAAATCCGGGTGTAGGATTGTAAACCCAAACAATAGAGCCAAGATATAAAGCAAACAACTCAAACAATTTTTCACGCAAGAGGGTGATCTAAGCCCTAAGGTTACTCCACTTTTTAAGATTATTCCTCAACAGAGTCGCCAGTTCTGTGATACGGTGGGAGAACTGACTAGGGTTTTGCGTTTGTTTTCGCAAATGTTTCGGTTGAGCAAGAGTCGCCACCGACTTTTTATTTTATCCTAAGGAAAGGTTTAAAAAGCACAGCAAAAACCTTTGAGATTTTTCTTGGGTTCGGGGAGTAGATTATAGAAAGGGAAGGTATTAGCACCCTTTCTATCCATGGTTATCCATGGGCTCTTAGGTACTTGCTTATATCAACTTGCCTTGGTTTTCAATTGTTTGAAATGGTGCTTGGTGTGTGATTTTGAAAATGTTTTGAAAAGATGCCTTGTATAGGCTACCCTTGTAACAATTCTTTACTCTAATGTTTTACAAAAGGTGTTTTGTCTTTTGAAAAGATGTTTCAAGGTTTTTTTGAAAGTTTGTTTTGAAAGTGTTTGTGAAGTGTGGTTTGAAATTAGGCAAGTGTTTTCTTTGCAAATTGACAAGTACTTAAGAGTTATCTACCCTAAAGTTTTCTCAAAGATTTTTGTTATATTTTAAACCTCTTGACAATTTTGTTCCACCATTGCATTTGGTGGACAATCTTGTATTAGGAGGTGAAAGGGACGGGCGCGGGTCATCGTTTAGACCATAATTGCAATAGTGTTAAATGTCTTTGGACAATTTTCTTTAAGGGACTTGATCATTTGTTTAGGCAACATTTTGAGGGACTATGATCAATTGATTTGTTTGTTTTGCCCAAAGAAACCTAACATGCAATATGGCCCAATTATTTGAAGGCAACAAAGTGGAATACCCTAGGGGTGCAAGTGTGATATGTGTTGTTCATTTTCATGCTTTTTTGTCTTGTATTAGGTCAAAACTACTTTTGTTCTTTTTGTTCGCATACAAACCCTAATTCTAGCATGGCATATTTAGAAAGCATTAAAGTGCGAAATTTAAATTCCTACACTATTACAACACAATAATATGGGGAGGGGGGGTACAAATATTTAAATGGGGGTTATTTAGACAAGAAATTAAACCTAGCTATTACATCATTTTCTTTGAATATTTACAAGACAAATAATTGCATAATTAAATGGAAATGAAATAAATATGCAAAATGTAAAAAGAATTTTTATGTGTATGAAAAAAATATTATTTGTGTAAAATAAAAAGAGAAATAAAAAGGCATTATTTTTTGGAGTATTTTCATATTTAGGGCAAAACCCTAATTTAAATCAAAAGGGTATTAATTATATAATATATATAATATTTACTATTTACATACAAAAATAAAATAAAATATAGTATATTTATAAAAATGTATTTTTAGTGTTAAATATTAATAAAAATAAAAATATGTATATTTTTGGTATTTTACCCTAAGTGTACTAATATATATATGTATATTTATATTATTTACAAAATATATTAAATATGCACAAAATAATAATATTTAATTTTATATAAAAAAAAAAGTATTTTTTATACAAAATGTTTCAAAAGGGAAAAATGAAATAAAAATCAGAAATACAATATGTTTACATTATTAATAATATTTCTAAATAATAGTATATATATATATTTATGTATAATAGTATATATAAACAAATAAATACTTAAAAAATGCAAAAATGGTGTAAAAATGATTTTTCAGGTTTTAAACATTATTAGAAAAAATAAATGAGTCAAAATGAAAAAAGAAAAATAAAAAAAAAATATTAAATCAAGCAAATGGGCTCAGGGGGGTATGAATCAAAAAGTATGGTGTAAGAAGCAAAACAAAAGCTGGCCCAGCCCATGAGGCACCTTCTTCAACCTCTGAACAACATTATTCAAAAAAACGCGCGCCCTGTTCTTCCATCCAAACATCCTGATTCCTGGCTTATTAATGAAAACTCATAACATAAAAAGTGTTCAGCATCAAGAGACGAATCCAACCATATGCAGAACTTGATCTAACTCTCTAAGATGAGAGAGAATTTCTTCTCCCCCAAATCCTGACCTAGATTTTCTGCCATTTTTAAACCTTAAATTCTCACAGCTCAGGCAAAAGAAATGAAAAGTAAAAGCATGTACAGGTTCAGTGGCATGAGTAGAACATTGCTTATTCACAAACTTAGAGCTAATGATGCCTAATAAGAGAGATAGAAGTTCGCCAAAATACATGTTCAGTTGAAGTTCTATCTGGCAATGGGGGAGCTTTCAGTGCAAGATAATGGTTGGTATACCTTCCTTGAGGTGTGGTGATGCTGTTCCAATATTTACTTTGCCTTGAGACACCTTGAATTGAGCTGTAGAACTTCAACTGCAAAATGAAAAAGTTAAAATGGTGGAACTTGTTAGAGGAATTACAGGTCGTGTTTCAAGTCATGGTTAGCTTGCATAGATGCTGGGGAATGTGTGTGAACTGGTTTGGGCAAGAAAGCTTGAGAGAAATGGGAGATGGCACTCAAACTGCAGGCTTTTCCCTGTTCTTGCAGTTTGAAGGTGATTCTAGGATTGGGAGTGTATGAGGGTTGTTAGGGTCGTGTACTAGCTTGGTTGGGATGTCTTGGATCTGTTTTACAAGTTTGCTTTAGTGTTTGTAAGCTGATATGAGAGTTGTCTTACAAAATGCCAAGTTACTTACACTTTAAGCAACAAATGCCCAAGTTGTGTTCTAGGTCAGTAGAGGCCCCCTAATGTGCTGCATAATCTCTCCTTGATCAGAGTGTTTTGCTCATAATCTTGTGCCAATTAGATTTCATTTGTACCTCTTGGATTTTCAATTGGACATAAAGCTTAACTTTTCAAAAATGGTTATTTTGCTTTTTCCATAAATGGATTAAACTTGTATGTAATGCTTGAACTCAAAGAACAATGCTTTAGCACAATGAACATGCATTAAATTATTGAGTGTTGGATGGTTTAAGGACCTGTAATCAAGGGGCATGCTGGTTTGAGAAGTTTGCACAAATTATGAACATGAAAAATAGCCAATTCAAAAGTGAGTTTTTGCCATATTGTGAAATTCGATTCTCTCAAGTTATGAGGTTGTTTGAGAAGTTCGTGGACATTTTGGAAATCTTGGAATGTGTACTACAATCGATCTTTGAAATTCAAATTGAAATTCCAAGTGGAAGTGTATGGAAAATGGCCTTGAAGTTGGATAGAAAACCTTGTCAAAATAGGTCAAAAATTCACTAAGTTAAGAATGGTTTAGTGCCCTTATTCAAAAATTTGTAAATTGAGATACAAGCCTCATTTGGGAAAACTTTGTGAATCAAAGTTGTAGATTATTCAACAAGCTACAACTTTCATGTTTTGACTTTTGTTTGAATCCAAATGGATCTTGGTGAGAAAGTGGGGCAAAGTTGGGAAAAAATTAGGGTTTTTCATAACTTAGAAAAATTCTAAGTTATGAAAAATTCTCATTTCTAACCCTAATTTGCATTTTGTGATTTCTTGGTGAACAAGTTTCATGATTTGGCATGTTTTGATGAAAAAATAATCTTGACTCTTGATTTTGACCAAAAAGTCAAAGTTTGACTTTTCAGTATACAGTCAAAATTGATCAATTGACTGGGAAATTCAATTGTCAATCTTGTGTACTTGGGATCTTTTGAGTTTGTTGAGCATGTCAAGATAATTCCATGGGGTCCTTGAGTCCATATGTGAGCTTGGTTTGCCATTGGTTGGGTCAAACAGTCAAAAATTGCCTTTGTGCAGTCAAAATCCTAAAAATGACCATTTTGCCCTTTTAGTGATCTGATCAAATTTCTTGTGGAATTGTGATCCAAACTTGATCAAATGGTTCATGTGAGTTCATAATGTTGGTGGGGGTCAATTTTCATGAGGTTTGACTGTCAATTGGCCACAGTTGACTTTTCCCCCAATACAGCTAATTTATAGGTCAACTGTCCAATTGACTGGGCAAAACTTGGAATCAAGACTTGAAACTTGGCATGGCTAAACTTGGGAGTCCAATATGAAGTATGAAAGTCATCTTAGGCATTTTAGGTCAAAACATCTTTGTGCAAACACAAACCCTAATTTGGGTCAACAGTGCAAGGAGAAGTCTTGAGCAGATGAAACCCTAACTGGATCTTGAGCTTCAAGGGCTTTGTGGTGAGAAATCAATGAGAAATGGGAGGGCAAATTTTGGGGTACAACACTATCTTTCTTCTTAAAAGGTTTAACTTTGTTAACAATGGGTTTTGTATCATAGTAAACAGGAAAAGATGTCTTGATGTACTCTAAACATTTATAAGACATCAAAGGACCCATATACCCTAGGGTTTTATCAACAAGGGTGAAAGGAATTATTACCTGAGAAGCATAAATTGCTTGTTGTTCAGCAGAAATGTGTGGTGTTGGAACCAGTTCTTGATTTCCAACAAGAATGGGTTTTATGATGTATTGAATCGGCTTAAATACATCATCATTCACGATCTTCACTTTTTTCTTCACATTTTTGTCAGATTTTTTTCCTTTTTTGAATGGTGCCATGATTGGCAAATTCAATTTCTTGATTGTTTGAAGGTTTTTTGAGACAGAGGGAGTATACAATTTTGAAAACCAGAAGATTGAGAAGATGAAAAAGTGTGTTTGAAGAAGAAAAAGGATATTTATAAGCTAGAAACTGTTCAGTTTATATTTTAAATATTAGAGTTAGTGGGACACACAATGATATTTAATAAGCTGATAAAAGAGGTTGCTTGTTTAAAAGCCACATTGGGAACCTACTTTTGTAGCAAATGATGGAACTGTTGTACGCACGTCTTGATTAGACATTTTGAAAAAGTAAGTCATGATTATTCTGAAGTCATAGCAGTTATTATCTATCATGAAGATTGTGTGTTCGTCGAAATATAATTGGTTTACAGGAAATGTTTGTTTCTCCAAGAGATTCGAAAAACACATTTATTGGGGGCAATTTGTTGTTTGAAGAAATGTTTGTTTCTCCAAGAAATGTTTGAAGATTATTGACAGATAAAAAGATAATAAAAGCTTTGTTTTGCTAAGTATTGGCAAAATGTTCGTATGCAAACCATAAAGATTTCAAGTTATTTTAAGTATCATTAAGCATATTTCGACCGTCACGTTTGGCATTTGAAGCAAGGAGTTTTCAAATTCAAAAGATTGATCTTATCCAAATAGACGCGTGGAATCTTGGAGTTCGAAGGCGCATGCAAATGTCGAACGTGGAAACATATTATTTAGAGACTGTTTGGTCGAAATTAGTATAAATAAGGGTCTTAGTGTTAGGATTCAATGTGTTCACATCTTTGTACAAAATAATCAAAATTACTCAAAGTACTAGCATTAGAGAAACAAGTTTGTGAGAATATACATATGATGCACCATTTTTATATTTATAGTCATTCAACTTTACTTGAAGTTTTATACATTCCCTTTAAATTTCAGTCGAAAGCCTTTTACATTCCAGTTTTTATCTTTATAGCATTACATTACTGTATACAAAATAACAATTGAAATAATATTTATCTAAGAGAATGAATATGTTGTCAAAAACACTCTTTGTTTTAAGAATATAAGTTTTTAATAAGAGCACATGTACTTAGGATCAATCTGGTTGATCCTGCAAGTTACCATTTTTATTTGATTTGGAAGACCAACGGTTGTTCCCCAAATTTTATGGTAAACACTCACACTTGTTGGGGTTTGCTTTGATTCCTCTCTCAATTAGATATAAGTCCAGGAACTTGTTGACTTTCATCTTGAAAATTCACTTTCTCGGGTTGAGTCTCATATTGTGCTTCCAGACTCTCTTAAATACCTACTGGAAATGTTGAGCATAAAGTTCTTCTCGACTAGATTTCACAATCATGTCGTCTATGTACACTTTCAACGTCTCTCCTATATCCTTTTAGAATATCTTATTCATCATCCTTTGATGCATTGTGTTGAAGTTATTTAATTGAAATGTCATGGCATTGTATTGGTAGTTGGTCTTCTCAGTCATGAATGTTGACTTTATTTGGTCAAGCTCAAACATAGGCATCAACGAAGGATAGCAATTGATAACCAACTGAGTTATCTACAAGCTTGTCGATATTCAGGAGTGGGTAAGAATCTTTTGGGCAAGCTCTATTTAGATATATATAATCAGCACACATTCTCCACTCCCCCGAGGCTTTCTTAACTAGAATAACATTGGAGATCCATCATGTATACTTAGCTTTGGAGATAAATTTAGCGTGCAATAAACCTTTCTTCGTGCCCGCTGTAATTCCCATTAATTTAATTAATTATTTAATTAATTATTCTCGAATTATTTGTTGAATTTGTGAGATGTTGTGAATTGTTGGTATAAGTTGTTAGATTATTACTAGTTAATTAATTAGTTGATTAATAATAGCAATAATGCTAGAATTAGTAGAATACTAGAATAATTATGTTGGGTCTGTTTTTAATGGTTGGAAGTAGAAATATAGGGGGTGTGTTGTTAAGCCCATTAAGAGTATTATTGTGAGGTTCTATTTAAATAAAGGATAGGGTTAATTGAGGAGTTGTTGGAGAATTGGTGGTGAGAAGTGCAAAGGAAAAGAATAAAGAGAAGAGAAAAGCAAGGTTCCGGTCGAAGAGCTGTCGAGCGACCTTCAATCCAAGGTAAGGGTGAGGTTCTTACCTTATAATGGGGATTATGATGAATATTGTGTAGGGGTTGGTCGTGGGTATAATTGTTGTGCGTTGGTTTTCTGGGCCTGCTCTTGAAAGTTGCCTGTTTTTATGTTGTGGTTGTTTAGGAATCCTATGCATGATTATTTTGTACAATTGATAAATCTGCTAGTAGGAGATTTAGTTACCCCGTTTCTATGTTATTCCATGCAGTTGGTCGAAAATGAATGGTCGAAGAGATAACTGTAAGGATGGGTTAACGTTCATCACAGACTAGACGAAATCTATACAAAATTATGAAGACGTGTCGTGCCGAGGAGCACAAGTAATTGCGTCGAGCAACATAAGGCTGTAAGACGTGTTGAGGAGCACAGGTGCTAGGTGTCGAGTGGCACAAGGCTACAAGGTGCGCCGAGGGGAATAGGTAGTTGTGTCGAGCGACACAAGGATGCACGATGTGCCGAGAAGTATGGTGTGTGTCAGCCGGTACAAAGACATAAAGGGAAGGTACCAAGCAGCATGGTCACTGTGTCAAGGGGTACACATCGTTTTTAATGTCCCTATAGTTATCCCCATGCATGATGAAGGGCACATACTCCTTTCTCACCCTGTAACGCTCCTGTGCAGAGGAATTAGTTATTCAATTTAGTTTAGTAATCTCAGTATAATAATTAGAATTATTAAGGTAATCTATCCCTATATGATCAATAAATTCTAGCAAATATAAGTTAGTAGTAAGAGAGATAATGTAATCAATAATTGACTACCAGTAAACTGTATACTTTGTTATAATTTGAGATTTTGAAGGTGATGATGAATTTTGTTGAGACGCCTCTAATTATTGGAAGATATTAAGTTGCAGGCTTATGGCCAATGTTAAATTGTGTTGAGTTATTGTTGAATTATTGTTGTTGTTACTACATTTATATTGTTGTTGCATACATATCATATCAAGTTGGGAGCTCATGCTCAATAAGTTGGCCTGGATTGCAAAATATAAAGTTGAAGGTTTATGCCTTGTTGATGCCTCTATTAATTGGCATATTATTAAGTTGGGAGTTTTGCTTCGTTGGTACCACATGCATGTGCATAAAAATAAGTCACATTTCATGTTGCATCCTGAGTTGTTGTAAGGATGAATTAATTGTGTTAAATGTTGTTAAAGAGCTGCAAAGTGGTGATTTTGTATAAACTGATTCTAATATATTATTTATCATACATCCTATTATATTGTTCGATATCCCACCCATTCTGTTTGAATGTTTCCCTCTGTTGGTAACGTATGGTAATCAAGAAGGATAGATGTTACCTTCGTTAGTTCAAGTCAGTGTTGTCGCTCTGATACGTAGCACTCGAGGGGATGAACACATGTGTTTCATTTATTGTTGGTTTTCATTATGTTGTTGAATTTTAAGTTATTTTCGTTAAGTACTTGTTGTTTTGAAGTTGTTTTCAGTTGGATAAGGATGTTATGTCATTTGAGTTGAAAATTATGATTTCGCTGCTTAATTATGAAAGTTGTTTTATTTTTAAAGACTAAACAAGTTGTCATCGGTTCATCTGAATTTTATGTGTTATGTATCTGAACTATAGGCGATTGAATGTCATTGTTTCCTAGTTGAAAATGCATCATTCTATTTATTTGTTGGAAATCTTGTAACTCTGATTTTATATAATCTGTTGGATAGAAATGGGGTGTTACACCCGCAATGCTTCAACCTTCTCCAGGGATTGTCTTCTCTGTTGTTGAGAGACATATCAAGCGCCATTGTCTATATTCAACCGATGGCATATCATGTTGGAATCAATGTCACACATATCATGTGGGGAGATAGGCAAGAGGTTTGTGTACTTTTGAAGAAATTAAATTAAAATGGACCTCACTTCTAGAGTAAGCCCAAACTTATCTTCACTGACCGCATAGGGTTATCGCCGAGTTAGACGAATTCAAATTCATCATGTATAGTGGGCCTAAGTTTCTCTTCGCCCGCATCCAGGTTGAAGGTAGCATAATTTCTCTACTCTTCTTCTACACCTGATATCAATGCGAGAATGTGCCTTTAGAGGCACGTTAGGATTCACCTAGATTCCTCTAGGTCGACACCAATAGATATCAGTCTTCCTCCCATATTGTGATATGTTACTTTTAAGTGGATAGGTGACACCACTGCATCTAACTTCACTAAGAAGGATCTTTCCATGATACCTCTAAAGGTAATTTTGCACGAGACTATAAGAAAGCTGAGGATTACCTTTATTTCACATGTCCCTTCTCCAATTGCCAATGTCAGATATGTCATTCCTTGAGGACGATTCATCGAATTGTTTAAAGCTAACATATATTCTTCACTATACAAATTCATATATGATTTTTGGATACCTAATAGTTCCAACGTGTCTGCGTATAGGATGTTACATGAGCTTTCGTCATCCACGAGGAATCTTTTCAAGTTTTAATCGATAATAGTGATTGCAAGTGTAACGCCCGTAATTTAATTAATTATTTAATTAAATTATTTTTGGAATATTTATGAAGATGTGTTATAATTAATTGGATTTATTTTATTAAGTGGAGAAATAATATTAGAGATATAATATTATGTGGTGAAATAATATTAGAAGTGTAATATTATTTAATGTGAGCTTATTTTGAAGGAATATAAGTAATAAGGGGGGGTGTTGGTTTTAAGCCCAATAAGGAATAATAGAATAATAGGGTTATTTTATTATTTGTTAGAAGGAATAGAAAGAAAGAAGCAGTAGAAGAATAAGGATTTGGAAGAGCGACCTTCAATCTAAGGTAAGGGTGGAGTTCTGACTCTATAATCTGGGTTTATGATAATTGATATGTGGGGTTAGAGGTGATTGTTGTCTTGTTCTTGAATTGAGAATATATGATTGATGTATGATGAGGATTGATGAATTTTGATGAATATTGATGTCTTGATGCTGTTAAAATGTTGTAAGGTTATAGGGTAATTATGGGTGATGAATTGACATGATTATCATAAGTTTTAGGGCTTTAGTTATGGAACCATAGTGAGATGCAGTGATGAAAAACGTAGAATATAACAGTAATGAAAACGCAGAATTTGGCAAATTGATATCAGGCGCTACTGTATTAGAATTAATGAATTAATTTGGAGAGTAGAATTTGTCATACTGTTCTTAGTTGGATTAATATCAGGCAATGAATTAGAACAATAGGATGAATAGAAAATAACAGTTATGAAGTCAGACGTAAGTTGTTAGAAGTTGTGTTGAATCATTAGAAAATAACAGTTCTGATGTTAGAAGTTGCACTAGTCAGAATTTGCATTAGTCAGAAGATGGCATTAGTCAGAAGATGTGATGATCAGAAGTTGTATCTGGTCAGAAGATGGGGTTAGTCAGAAGATGTGATGATCAGAAGTTGTATCTAGTCAGAAGATGTGATGATCAGAAGTTGTATCTGGTCAGATGATGAGGTTAGTCAGAAGATGTAATGATCAAAAGTTGTATGGGGTTAGCTAGAAGCTGTGATGATCATAAGTTGCATCTGATTAGAGGTTGCATTAGTCAGAAGTTATAGTACTCAGAAGATTGTGTCGCCCAAAGGTTGTGTCATTAGAAGCTGCGTCATTAGAGATAGTGATGGTTAGAGGCTGTGTGGTCAGAAGCTGGGATGGCCTTTACGTTGTTTTCGAACAAAACGATGAATGTTAGATGCTTAGAAGCTGCTGTTTGAACTAACAGTAGGAAAGTGACGGTCTTGACGTTAGAATTACATAATGACAGTGTTGATTTACTGTGGAAATTAAATACTGCTGAGTTGTTAGTGAGAAGTATTAATAATATTATGTTGATGATTTATAATAAATAAAAGATGTATGATACATTATTTTGATGATCTGAGATGGTGATTGATTTGAGATGTTTTTGAGATGTTAATTTGAGATGTCTTTGAGATGTTATTTTGAGATGTATTTTGAGATGTTATTTCGAGATGCTAATTTGAGATGTTTGAGATGATTTGAGATGTTGTTAACTTGGGTGTTGTTATTACATTCATGATTGTGTCGCATACATTACATTTTTTAAGATGGAGCTTATGCTCGTTGAGATGACATGGATTGGCAAATTTTGAGATGAAGGCTATGCCTTGTTAATGCCTCTATTAATTGGCAAATTTTTGAGATGGGAGTTCTGCTCCAATGGTACCACATGTATTTACATAGTATTGAGTCGCATTATATGATTTCATAAAGAAGTGTATTTTGATGTGGATGAATGTATATTGATGAGATTGTTGTTGATTATGAGATGAGAAGTGGTGACGTTGTTGATCTAATTTAATATATTAATTATCATGCACTTTAATTATATTGTTAGATTTCTCACCCCTTCTGTTTGAATGTTGCTCCTATGTTGGTAACATGCAGGTAATCGAGAGTGAAGGTTGTATACCTTCGGTAGTTCGAGTCGGTGTTATTGCTCTGATATGTAACACTCAGGGGATGAACGTTTGCTGATTTTTTGATCGTTGATTTTCAGTTGTTGAATTTTAAATTGATTATTATTAAATATGAGATATTTCGAAGTTGCTGTTTTGTTAGAGATGTTATTAAGAATTCCACTGCGTAGATGATGATTTATTTGATTAAAAATGTTATGTTGATGGTTCATCCGATGTTTGAAAAAGTGTTATATATCCACGATGAATGCAATGAATTTGTTAGAATAATTTGTGACGTCCCAATTCATTTGTATGATTGAAATTTTATAACTCTGATTTATTTTGCATAATTGCTTGGGGTAGAATTGGGATGTTACAGCAAGAATAAAAGGTAGATTGAAATTCAGACTTCCATTGATCTTTTCTTGATATAGAAAACCTAAATCCAATCGATCTCCGCTTTGTTGATCGCCAGTGTTTGTCATAAGTAGAAAGCAATCTAGAAGATAATAGGTGTTAGAGGACACATCATCGCGGAACTCATCGATAGATGATAACTGATGAACGATTAATTCAGAAGATGAACTGAAGATCTCAATCATGATTATCAGATTTACTGTCTCTCCTCCTTCTGCTTCTGGTGGAGATCTAATTTCAAATCGAGATTGATCTGATAATGGAATTTCGCAGGAATCGAAAGCTGATTCCCACAAACGGCGCCAATGTTCTATTCTGGAACAAAAATAGAATATAGTTGATGAACTAGTGATCTTGAACAGACCTGCAAGATTAACATTCTAACGCTAAAGTCAATCTAATATTGAATATAAGTATAGTAAAAATGGAGATCAAAAAATGTACCTTACTTTTAACGTGGACTGAATTATATATTATGAATGAATTGAAGTAAATTTGAAATAAATAGAACTCTATCAATTTAAGTCTTTGGTCGGCTCACATAAAAATATTTTATAATGTGATTAAAAAATCTTATTATTTACTATTATTTTATGAGTTTAATGATAGTGCATGTAAAAAATATTATAAATGCATTCAATCAAAATATTTTAAAATACGTATGACTTACATAATTGTCATTAATTAATAATGTAAAAATAAAAATATTTTATAGTGTGAGTATATTTTATAGAGTGTGAGTGCACCGTCCCTTTTCTCTAGCATTTTTAGTGGGGATATGAAAAATAAACTTTTAATGACCTAGTTTGGCCATAATTCCACCGACACGTGTCCAGAACCACAACCTTCCCTCTTTCTCCCTCTCTGTTTCTCAAAAAGACGAACCTTGTCGTTTGATCCTCTGTCTCTGCACCAATTCAATTGAGAACAATGGCAACCCCATTAGAAAGGTACCAAAAACTTGCCCTAACAGAGTCTCTACCTATAAACTACAGATATCCAATTGCTTGCAAAGAGCTAAGCTTTATTCTCAGGGAAGCTTTTCATCAATTCCCAAAGAATTTGCAAACCATCGTTTTCCAAGATACTCTCTCTTCCTTCCGTCTCCTCCCACAGTACGTTCTTTCTCTTTCTCAATTCTCAATTCTCAATTCTCATCAATTTCTTCATCTCTACTTTTTCTTCTTGTTGGTTTGTTTCGTTAATAAGAAATTCTTAAAATTGAATGAAATTAAGTGTGCTATTTTTTTGTTCTCAATTACAATGATATGGAATCATGCTATTTTTCCTAGCTTGAGATTAATAAACATAAACCCTAGCACAGAAGTTAACTCATCACTGCAACCATATCTTGCTTAACCAATGGTCTTTCCTTTGCATTAGAAATGAAATTGATGCTCTCTAATTCTAGAATGCAGACTGAGAATGCTGTTTCCGCCGTCCATTTACTCCTCCAAAGTGTAGAGGCGTCGCTGCCGAAACAGAAAAAGAACATGGCTGTAACAGAATTTAAGCGAGCAATGGTTGCTCATAAGAGGCGCGCTAAAGCTCACCAGGTAGAGGAAGGTTGGATTGTAGTTAAGAATAGGATTTGTGTTATTTTACCTAAGAAGGAAAATGAGTCGTGTCTAACAAGTTTCTTTTTCATGTATTTCAGGTTCATTCCAACTACCTCAAGATATTCTTGTACACATTTTCAGTTTTCTAGATATGCAATCTTTGGTCTCAGCGGGGATAGTCAACTGGTAATTCTTCTGTCCTTTTATGCAAATTATTTATATTTCATCAACTAATCGTTTTGGCTTACATGTGTTTTTGAGCATGCGAAACGGTGCAGCAGCTAATAGTATATTTTTATTTGCATTGGCTAGTACATTAAATTTGTCATGAATGGTGTTAGATAAAATATAACAATATTGATCTGGTGGTGACTCAATATTGCATTTAGGTCATGCAACGTGGCTGCAAATGATAACCATCTATGGGAATCACAGTATTCTGTACTGTATGACACTGCTGCTAAACAGCCCCCTAAGAGACCTGATGATAAGCTTTTACATAAACCCCTTGATACTAGGACGGTTACTGACTGGAAAGAGGCTGTTAAAGGATCATACACTGGTAAGTCAAATGTTGATTTCTTAGAGGTCAAGAACTGAGGTTTAACTTGGTTTTCTTTTCACAAATGCTTCAAGTAGTCAAGATTTTTTATTTTAAATGTTATTGATGCACATGGGGATTGGAAACAAACGTTTATTCTTAATAAAGATCCAAACTACACCTTCAAAAACTGTCGGAAGAAGTGTTGAATTTCATTTATGTTTTGTCGGTTCAACTTTTATGCTATTCTTTCTCTCATTTAGATGGAGAACATGTGCATACTTTCATATTCCTATTTTCTTTTCTCATCACAATTAGTCTCTTTTGATATAGGAGCATTATCCAAGAAATTAACAACCAATAGAGGATACTGTGAACGCTGCAAAGCTATAGTTTGGTTAAACAATTCAAAATGCCCCAATGTACATGGAGGAAGGATATCTGAAATTCATGATACCAAACCTGTAACGCAATTCCAGGTATATTTTGTTATGTACTATTTAGCCATTTTATATTATGTCAATTTATCATAGCTATTTCTTCTGGGAACATATGTTGTTTAATTCCTGATAGCTTTGCATAACACCAATCTCCTAAAATGCTATAGCGAAAAAAGCAGAATAGCCGCTATTGTAAAGACAATTAATCAGCGGACAAAGTTAACGCATAAACATAGATAAGTACACAAAATTAACCAGACCATCATACTTAATAGTTAAAAAACCTAAACTAGAGAACTTAAACAGAGAAGAAGATAATAACAGAACTGAAGTAAAAATAGGAAGAATTGTTTGTGAGCATGAACATATTAGAATGAAGAACAAAACCAATGAAACGGTACCCTTAAAGAGTTTGAATTGACATGTATACCCGTAAAAAAGACCGCGGTTTAAAAAATGGATTTGAGAAATTTCTCCCCGAAACCCTAATAGTAGACCAGATAGCGGTTTGGGGCCGCAATTTCGTTGCAATTAGCGGCTGCAGCAACCCCAATTAAAGAATCCTACCACCGCTTCGTCATTCTGCTATTGACAACAAAGCTTGGGAGGTGCAACTATTGTAATAGTTTCTTAGATGCAGTCCAAATTCTACTTCATGTAAAACTAAACTAAAATATGAATTTTGTTCTCCTGGATTGTATTTGTAACAGATTCATGTGAAAACAAGCTATATTGTAAAGAAAGTTTTGAACATAGTTTTTCAGAAGTTCTCCATTAGTTTTAATTATGATGGGTATTAGAGCTTTTCAGTTGATCCCTGGCAAACTGTCCCTTTGGCAGAAACTAGTTTTCTTTTGCCTCAAAATTGTTGAGTTCATGCTTGAAAATATGTAATTCATTGATACAGTTATTTCGAGAATAAAACTTACTTTTTTAGGTGAACTCAATGTCTACTCCTACCAGAGACAATCCTGTGTTTGGAAATGCTGAACACCACATGGACACCTATCTATATGTACAGTAGTTTGCTAAGTTGTGAGGGATTAGCTTCTTCCGCAAAATTAAAACACACTTTTATTTCATTATATCATGTTGATTTTCTTCTGCTGTTCTAAAACATTATTTACTGAACTAAATAGCGCTGATACTGACTGTAAAGGTTTTTTAAATTCAGGTTGTGGAATATCTTCTACATGATTCTCTATCCATAGCATCTTCTTCAGACAGTGACACTGATTCAGAAGGAGGACCAGTTTCTAAGTTTTGGGATATACATTTAAGAAAATACTAGGGAAGCAGCTTTTACATTAACTCAGATCTATGTTCATTCTATTCTTGCGTGATATTTTAGGTCGCCTACAGTTTTTTTTCAAACTTCTAGCTGGTTGCAATCTCAGGCATTACAGGAATTAGATGATTGTCATTTTAGAAGTTCAAACTTATCATATTACTTTCCCGAACCACTTTATCACTTTTGATTTTTTCGATTTTATCTCTGCCTCTTGATATCTCGACTAAGACAATTGGGGAGAATCGGGGGAGGAGTGTGATACTTAGTTTATTGTGTGAAGTTTTTTTCAATAAGGCTGTAAAGTTGTTATATGTGAACATTATGAGGATTTTCTTAAGATTATAGTGAATGTAGTGTGTTTGAATTAAAGTTTGCAAATATACTTTTTATTAAACTTAATAATGCGAAAGTATTTTTTTGTTGGAAATTTTCTGTAACAATTTTGTGTGGATATTTTCTTATTCAAATCTGTGTTACAAACTAGAATTTGTTTGGGTCACTTGAATTTAATCTTAAGTGTTAGAGAATTTCTTAGGTACACCTTTATATGGTGAAAAAAATATTTGAAAACCCTAAAATATCCTATGTATATTCGAATGAACTCCTAAATTAATTTTCAAGGTGTTTTGGAGATGCATATCTGAAATCTCTCTGTTTACACATTATTATTTGAATGTTGGATTTAAATATTCAGTGGTATTTTCGGATATGTGATGAAAGACTCGGTTTTAGATTTAAGCGATTATATTTCGTTCGGTGTATTTTAGAATGTAATCGAACTATTTTTTGAATGTATTGACGTGTGCGATGTAAATTCTATATGTCTTTTACATTTTACTGCTGTTTACTTTTATTGATTAAATTCTCTCCACGTTTCTATGGTACTGACTTTGCCAAAAGAGATTATGTTACTAGTTCTGCATATTTCGGATATGAATATGTGAAATAACCTACTTTCTTTTTCAAAAAACATAACAGGGGTTATTTTGGATACGCATCTCCGAACGAACATTCATTTTTTTTTAAAAACAAAACAGGGATTATTTCATATATGTCTATCCGAAACTCCCGAATTTCCTAAAAAAATGTTAATTCAAATGTTTATATCCGAAACATGCACTGGTAGGAGGATAAGAATTATTGGGTCCAAATTGCTCCATCTTTTCTATAAATAAGGTGTCTAAATCATTTTTTCAACATCACAAACCACAAACAGAGATGAGTCTAACGTATCGTCATCTTGCTTTTGTTTACTTCAATGGTAACATGTCGCCATTGCAGTTTCGAGTTTCCGAGGACACGCCTCACGCTTGTCTGATTACCACACTGAATTCTCTCTTGCAATATCCAGAAAATTGAAAGGTGGTCAAAGTTGAGTATCATTCACCCTCATTTGACACTAAAGGTAAGATAAAGTTCACCAAGTTTGAGTTGAAGATGGATGATGATTTAAGAGTTATGTGGAGTATTTTTCAGCGATACTCTACTAAGGGTTTGATTGAAGTGGATGTGAAACTTCAAATATCAGCAGAAGATGTTATCAAAATGTTACAACGTTCTCAGTTATCCGTTTATGACAATATCTAATGTTAAATTTATGTTCAACTATCTATGTAATTTCAACTATTTATGCTAAATCTATCTTAAGTTGCTTTGGTTTTAAGAGTTTTGATTTTGTTACTGGTTCTGCGTATTTCAAAAATGTATATTTGGAAAAAAAATTGGTGGCTTCGGATATGCATCTTTGAACCTATTTAGTAAAAAACTGAAATATGGTGAGTTCGGATATGCATATCTGAATTAAGGGATATTATAGAAATTTTATCAGAGGTATCTAATAAAATACAAGGGTGTACTAAAAGATTCTCTAGGTATTATTACCGAAAAGGGTACCATAATGTGACATGGAGATGACAAATTAGACTTAAAAAGCATTAGAGATTGTACTTTCAACTCAAGTTGTTTTTGTAGTCACATTCACTTTTATAAATGGGCTAAAATAGTTACACAAGACTCAGAGTTCAAATCTTTTATTCTCTCTGTTCTAAAATAATTATTATAGTTGATCATTTTATACAGAATAAAATAATGTAATAAATAAAATAGAGAGAATGTTATTTTTACTAAATTATCTTTTTTTATTATTGGTGTATTCAAATTATCATAAATATGTATAGTGAGAAAATAATAAATTGAAAATATTAATTAAAGGGTATAATTGAAAGATAAAAATTAGAATTATATGCGACAATTATTTTAGAATAGAGAGAGTAATAAAATTGACTTTGTCAGTTAAAAAAGAGTAGCGACGCATTTTATTATCCATTTACCTTCTATTTCTTTATATTCATTTATAAATATTTGTTTTATGAATTTAAATGGTGTTTTTTATAAAATAATTGTATTTAATGGTAAAATTAATATTACTACTAAAACACATTTTTATTAATTATAATTAGCTTATGTAAAATGAAATTTAATAGATAAAAATATTATACTAATATTCTAAAGTAATAATTATATTAAAATGAAAAGTGAAAATATGATATCTTTACACAAAAGTTTCACATTAATTTTTGATAACATTTATACCTGTAAATTTTTTTAACATTTGAATTTTGAGTAGATTTAAATATAACTCCATATAAAATATGAATAATTTAAATTTTATTTGTTATAAACTTTATCGAGAGATTGATAATTCCTATAATTTTAAACTTTATAACACTATTATTATCATTATATAATTAAAAGATACTACAAGCAACACCAAAGTGTTGGGTTTTGGGCTCCCATCCTATGTGGAGAAAGGCCCAATATGTGCAAGTCCATGTGTCTCACTTATCTAAGTGGAGAGGGGTCAATTATGGCAAGTGTGAGAGGTCTGATTTAGGCAAGAGATGCAAGAGAAAAGTGAGAGAAGAGAAGAGAAACAGATTTTCGCACATACACATAGCAGCTGCACTAGAATCGCGACATCTCCTTCGTTCACCGCCCGATTTGGCTGAAATTTGAATTACAGGTTCCTGACATTCGGTTCTTCAATCTGAACAGTGTGATCGGCGATCAGAGGTCTGAGGTGGGAGATATTGGCCACGCACAGTAGCAGCCCTTTGGAGTTTTCTGGTTCTTCTTTGTTCTCTATTTCATGTTTTGTTGCCTTGTTGTTTTGGCTGATTGTTGAGCATGATTTGTACTACATTTAGACTCTCTTGTACCCATACATTGATCATAGTGGAGCTTGTTTACTGGCTTGTGCCCGTGGTTGTTTTACTTCTCACTTTGAGAAGGTTTTTTACACGTTAAAAATCTTGGTGTCTCTTTGTGTTGTTGATTTTTAGTTGCTGCATTATTTGTTGTTGCTCCTCACAGATTCAATAAGTTAGGGAAATTATATCCGCTGTGTATTGTTCTATTAGAGTTGTTACTGTTAATTGTTGTTGAATTTCCCATAAGAGTGGCATCAGAGCTCTTTGGTTAAGGGGTTGTTTGACTTGTTTGAATGATGGAGGCAAATACAAATAGAATGATTTCTTTGAATGACACTAATTATCATTTGTGGAAGGGAAAAATGAAGGATCTGTTATTTGTGAAAAATATGCATCTTCTTGTGTTTGCTAGTGAGAAGCCGGAATCCAAAACTGATGAAGAGTAGAATTTTGAACATCAGCAGGTTTGTGGTTTTATAATCACATTGCTAATGAGGAACATGCCAAATCCTTGTGGAAGAAGATTGAATCTTTGTATGCTTCTAAATCAGGGAATAATAAGTTGTATTTGTTGAATTCCTTGATGAATTTGAGGTACAAGGAGGGAACTTCTATTTCGGATCACTTGAATGATTTTCAAGGGCTCCTAGATCAATTGTCAGGTATGGGTATCAAATTTGATGATGAAATTTTGGGACTATGGCTACTGAATACTCTACCAGATTCTTGGGAAAATTTTCGGGTTTCAATTACAAACTCAGCTTCTGATGGTGTTGTCTCTTTGCAAAGTGTAAAGGGAAGTGTTCTGAATGAGGAGATGAGAAGAAAGGCACAGGGTACTTCATCTCATTCTGAGGTACTTGTCACTGAAAACAGAGGCAGGAGTCAGAAAAAGGAACCGAAAGGGAACCGGCAGAATAACAGGAGTGCGAGTAGAGACAACAACAGAAGTAAGTCCAAGTCCAGATACAAGAATGTTGAGTGCAATCATTGTCACAAAATGGGGCACATACAGAAAATCTGTTTCATATGGAAAAGGGAGAACAGAAACAATAATAGTAAGAAGAGAGATAAGACTCATGATAATGATGACCGTGTTACTACTGCTACTTGTGATGATCTGATTATTCTCCGTGACCATGATTCAGTCAATCTTGTATCAGATGAGAGCATGTGGGATGTTGATAGTGCTGCTACACTGCATGTTACACCAAGGAAGGAGTTCTTCACATCTTACACTGCTGGTGACTTTGGAGTGTTGAAGATGGGTAATGATGGTGTGTCCAAGGTAGTTGATATTGGTGATATTTGTTTGCAGACCAACATGGGAGTGCAGTTGTTGCTGAGAGGAGTCAAACATGCTCCAGATGTTCGCTTCAATTTGATTTCTGTGCACATGCTTGATGAAGGTGGTTATGATAATCACTTTGGTTCTGGAAAATGGAAACTCACCAGAGGTAACTTGGTTGTGGCTAGAGGGGAGAAAGATAATAAATTGTATTGGACTAAAGCATTGATTGCTAAAGACAGTGTGAATGTCATGGATATGGAGGCTTCTTTGTGGCACCGCATGCTTAGTCATATCAGTGAAAAAGGGGCTGAATTGTTTAGCTAAAAAGGATGTGCTTCCGGGATTGAAGAGTGCAGAGTTGGAGAAATGTTCTCATTGCATGGCTGGTAAGCAGACTAGAGTATCCTTCAAGAAGCATCCTCCCTCAAGGAAGTCAGAGTTGCTTGAATTGGTGCATTCTGATGTTTGTGGCCCGTTGAAGGTAAAGTCATTTAGTGGTGCACTTTATTTTGTTACCTTTATTGATGATTGTTCCAGGAAGCTTTGGGTCTATGCTTTAAAGACAAAAGACCAAGTTCTAGAGAAACTCAAAGAGTTCCATGTTATGGTGGAGAGACAGTCAGGCAAGAAGATGAAATGCATTCGTACTGACAATGGTGGTGAGTATTATGGACCATGTGATGTTTATTGCAAGCAGCACGGTATCAGACATGAAAAGACTCCTCCTAAAACTCCTCAGCTGAATGGTTTAGCGGAGAGGATGAATATGACCTTGATTGAAAGAGTTAGGTCTATGCTTTCTGAAGCAAAGTTGCCTAAACATTTCTAGGGTGAAGCATTGTACACGGCAGTGCATGTTATTAATCTGAGTCCTGCGGTTGCTTTGAATGCAGAGGTGCCAGACAAAATTTGGTTTGGAAAGAATGTCAAATATGATCATTTGCGTATCTTCGATTGCAAAGCATATGTTCATGTTCCAAAGGATGAGAGATCCAAGTTGGATGCGGAGATAAGGCAGTGTATTTTTATCGGGTATGGTCAGGATGAATTTGGCTACAAGCTATATGATCCAGTTGGGAAGAAAGCTGTTAGAAGCCGTGATGTGAAGTTCATGGAAGACCAAACCATTGAAGACATTGATAAGATGGAGAAGACTACACCAAAGATTGATAATAGTTTTCCTGATGTTGATCCAGTTCGGAGGCCTATACATGATCTGGATACTGCTGAAAATAATGTTCAAAATGATAAGCAACATGATGATGTTGGTGACCAGCAGCTTGGAGATGATGTAGATATTCCTGTTGATGATGCTGAAGAGGAACATGAGATGTCACAAGATAAAGATCTTGGTGATGCTCCTGAACCACCTCAAGTTCAACTTTGGAGGTCTAATAGGCAGAGGAAACCATCTACCAGGTATCCTTCTGATGACTATGTTACCTTGACAAATGAAGGAGAACCTGAGTGTTTTAATGAGGCCATGATGAGTAATGAAAAGAAGAAGTGGCTAGATGCTATGCAAGATGAAATGAAGTCTTTGCATGATAATCACACTTTTGATTTGGTGAAATTGCCTAAGGGCAAGAAGGCTTTGGAAAATAGGTGGATTTACAGGGTAAAGTAAGAAAGCAATTCTACATCTCCAAGATATAAAGCCAGATTGGTGGTGAAAGGTTTCAGACAAAGAAAGGGTGTTGATTTCAATGAGATTTTTTCTCCTGTGGTGAAGATGTCATCCATAAGAACCGTGTTGGGTTTGGCTTCTACTCTTGATCTAGAGGTAGAGCAAATGGATGTAAAAATTGCTTTCCTTCATGGTGATTTGGAGGAATAGATTTACATGAAGCAACCTGATGGTTTTCTTGTTAAAGGCAAGGAAGACTATGTGTGCAGATTGAGAAAGAGCCTATATGGCTTGAAGCAAGCCCCGCGTCAGTGGTACAAGAAGTTTGAGTCTGTTATGTGTGAGCAAGGCTACAAGAAGACTACTTCTGATTACTGTGTCTTTGTTAAAAAGTTTGCTGATGATAATTTCATTATCCTGTTATTGTATGTTGATGACATGCTTATTGTTGAGAAAAATATTTCCATGATTGACAGGTTGAAGAAGCAATTGGGCGAGTCATTTGCCATGAAAGACATAGGAGCTGCTAATCAGATTCTTGGTATAAGAATCATGCGTGATAGGAACAAGAAGATGTAAGTCTAAGAGTGCCTAAGAGGGGGGGGGGTGAATTAGGTATATAAAAATTTATTCGGTTTTATGAGAATACTTGTAGTAATTTGTGGTTAAGTGTTTGAAGGTTTTTGACTATATCTTATCTTTTCTTGATTATGGTGATGAAAACGATAAAAGCGGAAAAGTAAAGAACACGGCGATATATCCTGGTTCCCCTCACAATTCGAGAGTACTCCAGTCCCCTTTCCAACACGAAAGAGATTTCACTATAGTTTAGAATGATTGTACAGCCTATGCTTACTATCTAACCTATAGGGTGACCAAAGGTTCTTAACACCTTTAAGGTCAAACAAACACTAATGTGAATGAAGAACAATCCTCTTCAAATCACAACACTTACTTCCAACAATCCTGGATAGTAAGGGAATACTTTCTTTTTGTAATACAATGATTTATTTGAAAGAGATGGAGAGCACTATCAATCTTTGATTGATCTTCTTCTTCAAGAAAGAAACAATTCTCAAGCAATGATTATAAATGTTCACAATGAATGTATGAAACTTGTAATGATTTCTTAATCAAAATGTATATGGAAAGTTTCACAAAATTTATGATTTGTAAGAACACTTGAAAGTTTGTAAGAATATGCAAATTTGAATGATGAAAATTGTTAATTGAAGAAGGTTATTTTAATTTGAAAATCTGCACAATTTATAATGTCACAAATACCTCTTCATTCATGCCATTTGATATGAAAAGATGCAATGCAATCATGAAAGAATACCATTTGAATTATGTTCAAAAAACAAAAGAAAATCTGTACTGGTTCGCTGAGAACCTGTTCCGACCCAGGCAGAACCCGGTTCCTAGTGAACGTTATAACCCAGAATTCAAAAATAACACGCAGGAACCGGTTCCCCTATAGGTACAACCCGGTTCCTGGTACAAATTCCAGGGAAGTGATTTTTGAACAAGTTTGGAACCCGGTTCCTTGTTAGGTAGGAACCGGTTCCTGAAAGTTTATTTTCAAAAAATCCTTTTGAAAAAGATTTCAAACATAGTTTTTCTTATTGTTAAAAATGTGGGATATGTATATGATTATGAATGCATATTTGTGAACATCTATATTCAAGTTTAAGAATTATTTATACCTTTTGACATTTGTTGTTTCTTTAATAATTCTTCTTCTAATCTTCAAGACTTGTAACAAGGTTTTATATGATATTGATAAACTTTTTGCACATCCTTTGAATGTTGATATGCATGTTGTCTTCATCAAAACCAATGCTTTAAACATGACTTGAGAAGCTTGCAATTACAGAAGAAACTTTGGCTGTCACAGGAACACTATGTTAAAAGGGTGCTTCAGAGGTTCCAGATGGAAAATCTTAAGGCTGTAAGTACTCCTCTTGCTGCTCATTTCAAATTGAGTGTTAATCAGAGTCCTTCCAATGAAGTTGAAAAATTAGATATGCAACGGGTTCCTTATGCATCTGTTGTGGGGAGTTTGATGTATGCAATGGTGTGTACAAGACCTGATATTGCACATGTTGTTGGTACAGTCAGTAGATTTCTGTCTATTCCAGGTAGAGAGCATTGGAATGCTGTGAAATGGATTTTGAGGTATCTTCATGGTATTACCAGTTTGAGGCTTTGTTTTGGAGGTGATATACCTACTCTTATGGGCTATACTGATTCTGACATGGCTGGAGACATTGATTCCAGAAAGTCTACTTCAGGCTACTTAATTAAGTTTGCAGGGGGAGCTGTGGCATGGCAATCCAGATTGCAGAGATGTGTTGCATTGTCCACTACTGAGGCAAAGTTTATTGCCATTACAGAAGCATGCAAGGAGTTGATTTGGTTGAAGAAATTCTTGCAGGAGCTTGATTTTGTGCAGGACAAATACTTGTTATTTTGTCATAGTCAAGGTGCAATCATCTTGGTAAGAATTCAACTTTTCATTCTAGGTCCAAGCACATTGATGTTAGGTATCATTGGATACATGATGCTTTGGATGCTGGGTTGTTGGAATTGGCCAAGGTTCATACAGATGATAATGGTGTTGATATGATGACCAAGGCATTACCGAGAAGCAAGTTTGAAACTTGTTGTGAGATCGTCGGTTTGGCGGTCACCTCCACATAGTTGTGAGGGGGAGATATGTTGGGTTTTGGGCTCCCATCCTATGTGGAGAAAGGCCCAACATGTGCAAGCCCATGTGTGTCACTTATCTAAGTGGAGAGGGGTCAATTAGGGTAAGTGTGAGAGGTCTGATTTAGGTAAGAGATGCAAGAGAAAAGTGAGAGAAGAGAAGAGAAACAGATTTTCACACATACACATAGCAGCTGCACTAGAATCGCGATATCTCCTTCGTTCACCGTCCGATTTGGCCGAAATTTGAACTGTAGGTTCCTGACCTCCGGTTCTTCAATATGAACAGTGTGATCGGCGATCAGAGGCCTGAGGTGGGAGATATTGGCCACGCACAGTAGCAGCCCTTTGGAGTTTTCTGGTTCTTCTTTGTTCTCTATTTCATGTTTTGTTGCCTTGTTGTTTTGGCTGATTGTTGAGCACGATTTGTACTACATTTAGACTCTCTTGTACCCATACATTGATCATAGTGGAGCTTGTTTACTAGATTGTGCCCGTGGTTGTTTTACTTCTCACTTTGAGAAGGTTTTTTCCACATTAAAAATCTTGGTGTCTCTTTGTGTTGTTGATTTTTAGTTGCTGCATTATTTGTTGTTGCTCCTCACATATTCAATAAGTTGGGGAAATTATATCCGCTGTGTATTGCTCTATTAGAGTTGTTATTGTTAATTGTTGTTGAATTTCCCATAAGACAAAGTAGATGTTGGATAACACTTACATTTTTCTTGAATGGAACTAGATTTTTAATCTCTCGGTTATATTATATTCGACTAGGTTAAGTTGGAGGTCGTACATTTCATCATACTGTAGGATTTCACCCAACTGTAGGAAAGACATGTTCCAAAATCCGTTCTCTTCTCTTCTAGTTATAATAGACCCAAATTCCATGCATATCTTTTTCCGACCATAATGCATCCCTGGCTTCTTATTTAGGTTCTGTCTTTTGTAGATTCTGGTCTGGAAAATAACCCTTGCCCTTCTTGATGCTGTAGCAACTTATGTGAATGTGTTGTATCCTTACTTGTAGTCGGCTCTATTACTTCTGAGATTTTATCAAAATAGATATAGTGAAGGACATGTTTTAGTACGAGGAGTTCCATAAAATAAAAAGATTTCTCTAATTATTCACACTAATCCTGTAGTAGGTAAACTTGAAGGAGAAATGGTGATTACTTTAGGTTCCTTCGTCTCGGACACAAAATAAGAACTCTTGTACTGAAAATAGAAAATTTTAATATCTTTTTGAGTAATAGTTAAAGTAGCTTCTAATATTATTGTTATTATACTTATCAAAGCCCAATAACTTACCTAATCTTATTATAGAATCTTAGCCAGTCCTTGAAATCAAAAGACAAAGAAAGAAGTCTTGGAGTGAAAAATTCCTATGTAGTGAGTTCCATTCATCCCTTGGTCTACGTGAATCAGGGGGTAAACCTCATCAATTTCATTCTATGTCGGGGCGGTGCCTCACGTCACTTTCTTGAACTCACTTAAGGAAATCCCAAACTCCAACATTTAAAAATATCTCAACAACTCTTATTGTAACATAAATAAAACCGCTTACTTATTCAGCAATTTTCTTGAAAGGATTATATAATAATATTTATTTTAAATTAATATATTTTTTGATATAAAAATAACACGTGCATCAATATATATATATATATATATATATATATATATATATATATATATATATATATATATATATATATATATATATATATATATATATATATATATAAAGTACTAATTATGAACAAGTATTTCAAAAATACTAGCTCACATATGTCTGCATAGGGCTGGGCTTTGCTGCCTTTGTTGCGGCAAATGCACCATGCCTTTAGGCTAAAATTAATCAATTTTTTATTAAAAAATTAAAAAAAAAATAAATAAACGGATGAGAGAGAAAATGAAAAGAGTGAGGAAGACACAAAGGTTTGTGTCTTTGGCGCCTTAAAGGCACCAAATCTCTGTCTTATTTACATATGACTCTGTGATTCCGTTCATGCACATCATAACCCCTTTGTTTATTGATAAAGTATATTTAGAACTCTAAACGAAAGATCATATATGCTTTTATATTTGTTAAAAATTGTACAATTCTTTCCTTGGGTCCTCTTGATAATTTATCGAATTTTTAAAAGAGTCTTGTTATTTGGACATCAAAAATCGACACTCATGTCAAATAATGTATGTAAATACATTCAAATATCTTTGTTTTTTTCTTTTGATTTGAAAAGATGAGAGGGAATTTAATGATAAAAAATTAAAACCATATCATTATACAGTGTAAGTGTTGCTTTAAGTGTCCAAATAACTTTTCCATTTTTAAAAATACGGATTTTAGAATTTAGAAAGTGTTTAATTGTTGAGATTCTATAATTTTAAGAAACTGTGATACGGTGGGAGAACTGACTTGGGATTTTGCGTTTGTGTTCGCAAATGTTTCGGTTTAGCAAGAGTCGCCACCGACTTTTTATTTTATCCTAAGGAAAGGTCAAAAAGCACAGGAAAGACCTTTGAGATGTTTTCTTGGGTTCGGGGAGTAGATTATGAAAAGGGAAGGTGCAAGCACCCTTTTCATCCATGGTTTTCCATGGGCTCTTAGTTACTTGTTTAGATTACTTGCTTTTGCTTTTCAATTGTTTGAAATGGTGCTTTGTGTGTGGTTTTGAAAGATGTTTTGAAAAGAGGCCATCGTTGTGGCAACCTTTGTAATGATTCTTGTTTGAATGTATACAAAGATGTTTTTGTATTTTGAAAAGATTTTAATGTTTGAAAGTTTGATTTGGGAAATGTTTTGAAATTGTGTTGTGAAGTGTGTTTGAAAATAGCAAGGATGTTTTTGCAAGCTTTTTTGATCAAGTAACTAAGAGCTATCTACCCTATTTTACTCAAAGATTTTTCTTATGTTTTAAACCCTTTTGATAGTGTTATTTCACCATTGCATTTGGTGAACAACCTTGTGTTAGGATGTTAAACGGGACAAGCGCGGGTCATCGTATAAACCATGATAGCAATTGTGTTAAGCATTTTTGGCAATTTTCTTGAGGGACTTGATCATTTTTGTTTAGGCAACCAAGATAGCGTCATCGAGGGACTATGATCTTTTGTTTTGTTTTTGTTTTGCCAAAGTACCCAACATGCATAACATGGCCCATTTTTGAAGGCAACAAGTAGATTGTAACCCTAGGGGTACAAGTGTGTATTGTGTTTGATTTTCATGCATTTTTGTCTTTGATTAGGTCAAGCTATTTGTTGATTTGGATTTTTGCATACAAACCCTAATTCTCTAATCATGGCATAATTGAAAGCGTAAAGTGCGAGAATTTAAAATTCTAAGCTATTACAACATGATTATGGGGATGAGGGTACAATCTTTGAATTTAAATCCTAATTTACTATTACATCCAAATTGAATTTAATTGCATGAATAATAAATGAATAATATTTAAATAAACAAAATAAATAAATATCAAATAATATGTATTATGCAAAAAAAGGTTTTTGTTTTCTTATGTATGCAAAAGTATTTCTGATGTAAAAGTATAAAGAAATAAAATAAAAAAGATTAATTTTATTTGTTTTAAGGGTAAACCCTAATTTCTTTAAGAAAATAAATACTATATATTATTTATATACAAAAAATATATTAATATGTGTAAAAATAAAATATACTTAAAAAAGGTATTTTTTTTTAGTGTGAATAATAATAAAAGTAAAAATGTAATATTTTTATATTTCTATTCTAAGTATTTAATAAAATAAAAGTATATATATATATATATATATATATATATATATATATATATATATATATATATATATATATATATATATATATATATATATATATATATATATATATATATATATATATATATATATATATATATATATATATATATATATATATATATATATATATATATATATATATATATATATATATATATATATATATATATATATATATATATATATATATATATATATATATATATATATATATATATATATATTAAATATATTAAATATGTATAATATAAAATAAAATATGTATAAAAATAAATTATATTTTAAATAATATTTTCAATATGAATAAAAATAAGAAATAAAAATAAAAGTATAATTTACATATTATTTTCAAGTTTAAGTAAATAATACAAAAGTATTTAAAATGTTTTCTATATTAGAAAAATTAAAATAAATGCTAAATAAATGTAAAAAATTATGAAAATATTTTTTAGGCATTTTTTATATTTGGAAATAAATAAACAAAATCAGAAAAGAAAACAAAAATGCAAAAATGTAAAAATATAAAAATTGGGCCAGGGGGTGCAAAAATGAAAGTGGGAGGTGTTAGAAGCAAGCCAGGCCAGGCCCAGCTCAAGCTAGCTTCATCTTCAACCTTCAGACTGAAACACGCGTGTGCCCTGGTTCAAATGCTAGATCTTGTATACATGATCTTTTGCAAAAACTCACAACATCAAACTTGTAGATAATTTCAATACGATTCTAACCATATAAAGCATTAATCCTAACTCTCAAAGACCAGAGAGAATTTCTCTGGCCCTAAAATCTGACCTAGTTTTTTCAGCATGTTCATGGATGAAATTCTCCTAGCACACTTAATATAAATGAAAACTAAGCATATGTATGGCTTCCTAGCAATGAACACTACATTTTTTATTCACAAACCTAAGGCTAAATGTTCCTAAATAGAGAGATAGAAAGTGAGGAAAAACCTGTTTCAGTTGGATTCGTGTAGGGCAATGCAGTGCTTCTCAACAAGTTTTGAGGTGTCTGGTAGCTTGCCTGAACTTCACTTGATCTTTTCCAATAGCTAGCTTGGCTTAAATGTCCCTGAATCATCCTATAGAACTCAACCTGCACAAGCTTGAAATGAAAATGGTGAACACTGTAAATGGAGTTACAGTTGGCAATGGAGATTTGGGATAACTTGAGTGAGTTGAATGGAAGGTGTTTGAAGCAAAATGGGGCAAAACGCACGAGCCAAATAAGTTGGGGAACTTAAGTTGCAGCACCTGCCCTGTTTTGCCAAAGAAGTGTGATTTCTGGCTATGGGGTGTTTTGGGGCTCAAGAACTCGTGTTTCTGGCTCCAAGGGTTGTGTGAAAGATGTTTGAAATCTTTGTGTAAGTTCACAATGGCTGGTTTTCAAGTTGTGAGGATTTTGACAAGTTGCTTGTTTTTGAAGTAAGAATTGGAAGTTGTGATTACAGGCCTATACAAGCCATCAAATATTCTTCATACAATCCTCTTGGTCCCTGAAATTTGTGGATTTGATTTGGCTTCTGAGATCTTGGCCCTGTGTTCAAAGATCATGGTTTGACATAAAGCACACTTTTGCAAAAATGGGAATTTGCCTTTTTCTACTTAAGGCCTAATCTTGTGTACAATATCTAAATGGCCAAAACAAAAGCTTAGACTGATGGATTTGAATTTAATTAAGGAGTGTGAAATGGTTTAGAGGCCTGCAAACTAGTACAAAGCATGCTGGTTTGAAAATGCCACTTGAGTGAACATGAATTTGCCATGGATACAAAGTGAGTTTTTGCCAACTTCAAGCATTCGATTCTCCCTAACCACAAATGTGTTTAAGGAGTTCTTGGACAATTTGGAAAGCTTGAAACATGTTATATAATCCATATTTGAAATGAAACTTGAGACTCCAAGCGGAACTATGTGAAAAATGGCCAAGAAGATAGGCCAAAATCCTGCCTAAACTAGGGCAAAATTTCACTAAGTTAAAAGTTTTAGGGACCCTTGTTCCAAAAATGATAACATGAGATCCAAGCTTCTTTTGAGAAAACTTTGTGAATCAAAGTTGTAGACTTTGTGGAGGACTACAACTTTAATGTTGTAAGTTTTGTTTGAATCCATTTTCATCATGGTGAAAATGTGGGACAAAGTTAGGAAATATTAAGAAAATTTCATAACTTAGAAAAATTCTAAGTTATGAAAATTTTCAATTTCAAACCCTAATTTGCAATTTTGGGTTTCTTGATGAACAAGTTTCATAATTTGACACATCTTGATGAAAAATGACCCTTGGCACTTGATTTTGACCAAAAAGTCAAAGTTTGACTTTTTAGTGTACAGTCAAATTTTGATCAATTGACTGAAAAAATTCATCTATCAATCCCATGCATTTGAGATCTTTTGAACTTGTTGAATAGGTCAAGATGATGCCATTGAGCCCTTGAGTCCTTGGTTGAGCTTTAATTGCCCTTGGCTAGGTCAAAAAGTCAGAAATTGCCTTTGTACAATCAAAACCCTAAAAATGACCATTTTGCCCTTTTGGTGATCTGATCAAATTTCTTGTGGAATTGTGGTCCAAACTTGATCAAATGGTTCATATGAGTTCATAATGTTGATGTGGGTCAAAATTCATGAGGTTTGACTGTAAATTGGCCACAATTGACTTTTTCCTTAATATAGTTGATTTCTAGGTCAACTGTCCAATTGATTGGGTAAAAGTTTGATTCAAGGCTTGAAACTTGGTATGGACAAACTTATGAGTCCAACATGAAGTATGAAAGTCACTTTGGGCATTGTAAGTCAAAAAATCCTTGTGCAAACTCAAACCCTAATTTAGGTCAATAGTGCAAGGAGATGTCTTGAGCAGAGCAAACCCTAGCTTGATCTTGAGTTCCAAGAGCCTTGTGGTGAGAAATGTTGATAAAATGAGAGGGAAAATTTTGGGGTACAACAGTTGCCCCTGTTCAATCTTCTTGAACCTGAAGAGTTAGATTGGCAAGTTTGCCTTTCGTGACTCGAAGGTAAAAGAGGATTGGACACTAGAGTGCCCGTAAATTTGCACTCGTCCAAAATGTAGCTGAGGGAATGGGCTTAAAGATGCCATTTGGAGATGGTAGAATCTTGCTGGAGATGGGCTTAGAGATGCCATCTGAAACTTGTTTGTTGAAAATTATTAGAATGAACATCAGAATGGTATCCGTATTTGGAACGTATCTGAGTTGTATCTGGAGACTGAGTTCGTATGAACAAGGGAATGGCGTCTATGTCTAGAGCGTATCCGAGCTGTAACTGTATTTGATTCTTGAATGACTACCATAATGACTGCCGTGTCTGGAGTGTATCTGTATTCTGAATGGGTAGCAGAGAAACATCTGTGTATGGAGCATCTACGTACTGGGGATAAATTCCGAATGAGTGACAGAATGGCAACCGTGTCTGGAGCGTATCTGGACTGTATCTGAGGTTGAGATCTGTATGAGTAGCAGAATGACTTCCGTGTTTGGAGTGTATCCATACTGTAACTAGGATTCGGACGAGTGACAGAATGACTTCCGTGTCTGGAGTGTATCTGAACTTGAAGTTGATAGTTGAATCTGAATGAGAAGTAGAATGGCTTCCGTGTCTGGAGCGTATCTAGTCTATATCTGATCGCTGAAGTTTGAATGAGTAATAGAATGACTGCCGTGTCTGGGGTGTATCCGTACTGTATCTTGACTTGAAATTCTGAATGAGTAATAGAATGATTGCCGTGTATGGGGTGTATCTATACTGTATCTGAAATCTCTGAATAGTTGTTAACGATAGCTTTTAATCTTATCCTGAAAGGGTAGAATGTTAGCTTAAAACACAAAGTTATGTTGCATGATATGTATGATGCAATAAAATGTGTTCCATCAATGTTTATGATTATGAATGTCATGGATGTGCATGTAAGCTGATTAGCTGTCTTGCTGAGGAAAATAAATCCTTGATAGCTGGAGATAATGAAATATTTGACTGCTTCCGGAGAAAGTAAATCCTTGACCGATGCTAGGGATTCCAAAATTTTGGTTGTTGAAGATGAGAGAACCTTGCCGATTACTGTTGGGGATAGAAAATCCTTGGCAACCTGCGGGGATTATCAAAACTTTGATAACTTATGTGGGGATATGAGAATCCTTTATGACTTTCCTGGGGGAACAAGGAAAAAATCCGACGACCTCTATTGGGGAATTAAAACCTGGGAGGCTTCAAATGGAGAAACAGGAACTAGAATCTTCGTTCTGCCAAGAAATAACTCTGTGGGGAGAGTGTTTATTCTGCCGGGGAAATCAGGAGTTTGGGTTGTATGCCAATCTACTTGGAAATTATCTTAGTTGGGGATAAGACAAAAAATTAACTGTTATCTGGTTGATTCTTAGATTTTTAAGATAACCTGCTGGGGAAATTGGGGAAAACTGAATGGTTCCCGCTGAGGATTGATAGTTGGAAATTTGACTTCGCTGGGGAAGAAGGTTTCATCTTCGTTGAGGGTATGTAGTTCAAAGTTTTTTAGGCTCCACTGGGGATCAGGAGTTTAGAGACTTAACTCTGATGGGAATTTTGAAGCTTAACTCCGTTGGGGATATGCACTTCAAGATTTTAGCTCTGTTGAGGATCAGAATGACATACTGTAGGGGATTTCTTCTGGAATAGCCTAAAGACGTTTTCCTACCCTTTCGACCTACCAGTAATTATCCTTTCTCATTTCGTTTTACTTGTAAGCAGTTATTATATTCAAATGCATATGCCTATTTAACAAACCATTGGACGTTTTCAAATAAAACATAAGTGTAAAAAGAAAGGAAAGGCAAGCAAATTTCAGCACTTTGAAGTATTTTTGTATTAACTTTTGTAAGTATTTCGTACAAAGGAGACAGACATCCTAGTAAGAGAATGTTATCGTAAAAATTGATAAAATTTTTATACAAAGAAAGATGGCTATGTGTAACAATTCCATGGGGTTTCCATTCTGCTATAGCCTTCACAACTCTGAGTATCTTGTCCATTCGTTGCTTCGTCCGAAGGTGATTGGATTGATCATGAGCCTGGAGTTTGGTCGTGAAGAGATTGTCCTTAAAGTGATCCGACGAGACATAGTCATACTCTTTAATTCCCTAACTTTTTCCTAGACCGCCCTTTCGGGTTTTCAGTCCACCGGGAAGCCCTTTTTTCCCTAAGTCGCCCTTTCGGGTTTTCAACTTGTTGGGTGTACAAATTTTTTATTTATCCCTAATTTTTGCCTGAACTGCCCTTTCGGGTTTTCGATTCACCGGGATACCCATTTTTGCCCAAGTCGCCCTTTCAAGTTTTCAACTTATCGGGTCATTTATGCGTAGTATCTTTTGACTATGTCTGCATTCGCAAGGTGCGGTAAGTCGTCGCCATCCATGGTGGTCAGAATCATTACCCCACCAGAAAAGATGTTCTTGATCACAAATGGTCCTTCGTAAGTAGGAGTCCACTTGCCCCTGGGATCACTTTGCGGCAAGATGATCCGCTTGATTACAAGATCTCCGACTTGATATACCTGACGCCTTACTTTCTTGTTGAAATCCTTGATCATCCATTTTTGATACGTCTGACCATGACAAACAGCAGTAATTCGCTTCTCGTCGATCAAATTAAGCTGATCAAGCCGGGTCTGAATCCAATCGTCTTCACTTAAACCAACATCCTTCATAATCCTTAAAGAAGGAATTTGAACTTCCATAGGTAAAACAACTTCCATGCCATATACCAATGAAAAGGGGGTTGCCCCAGTTGAAGTACGCGTCGTGGTATGATATCCGTGCAGAGCAAACGGTAACATCTCATGCAAGTCCTTGTAGGTGACTGTCATCTTTTGAATGATCTTCTTGATATTTTTGTTCGCGGCTTCAACATCACCGTTCATCTTTGGCTAATAGGGAGATGAATTGTGATGTTGAATCTTGAACTGCTTGCACAGGGCGGTGATCACAGTCTTGTTCAAATTTGTACCGTTGTCTGTGATGATCCTGTCAGGGATACCATACCGGCATATGAGATTCTGCCTGATGAAGCGGGCAACCACATTCTTTGTAACGGAGGCGTAGGAAGCTGCCTCGACCCACTTGGTAAAGTAATCAATAGCCACCAAGATGAAACGATGTCCATTGGATGCTGTAGGCTTGATCTCTCCAATCATGTCGATTCCCCACATCGCGAATGGCCAAGGAGCTGTTAGAATGTTGAGAGGAACAGGAGGAATATGTACCTTGTCAGCATAGACCTGGCATTTGTGACAAGTACGAGAATGTTGATGACAGTCAGCTTCCATGGTAGACCAGTAGTAGCCTTCCCTTAGAATCATCTTAGCCATCGTATGTCCGCTCAAGTGGGTGTCAAATGTGCCACTATGTATTTCGGTCATGATTAACTTTGCTTCAACCTTGTCCATACAACGAAGTATAACATAATCATGGCTGCACTTATATAAGATACCATTGCTCAGGAAGAACTTGGCAGCAAATCTCCTTAAGAACTTTTTGTCATTGACTGAAGCTCCTTCAAGGTATTCTCGAGTCTGGAGATACCTTTTGATTTCATGAAACCAGGGTTGTTCCACTACTTCTTCGGTATTAATCTCATGACAGTGCGCAGGTTTGTCCATTCGTTCGATGGTGATTTAGGGAACATCATTATCCCAATTGAGTTTAAACATGGAAGACATTGTAGCCAGAGCATCTGCTAGTTGATTTTCTTTTCGCGGGAAGTGCTCAAAGGTAATCTGCTCGAAATGAGGCAACAATGTCAAGACATGTTCTTTGTATGGGATAAGATTAGGATGCTTAGTGTCCCACTCTCCTTTGATTTGACTAATAACCAAAGTAGAGTCCCCAAATACAACTAAAGATTTGATTCCTAAGTCAATAGCAGCCTTGAGACCAAAGATACAAGCTTCATATTCGGCCATGTTGTTGGTGCAGCTGAAACAAAGTCGGGCAGTGAAAGGTGTATGGCAACCTTTTGGAGAGATAAGTACCGCACCGATACCGTTTCCAAGCGCATTTGAAGCACCATCAAAGTACAGGGTCCATCGGGATCCTTGTTGAGGTCCGTCATACGGTCTGTTACCTTCAATGTTGTCTAATGTCATAATGTCCTCGTCAGGGAAGTCGAACCTCATAGATTGGTAATCTTCGATGGCTTGATGAGATAGATGGTCAGCTAGTACACTCCCCTTTATAGCTTTTTGGGTTGTGTACTGAATATCATACTCTGTCAGGATCATTTGCCATCTAGCGATTCTTCCAGATAAAGCAGGCTTCTCGAAGATATACTTAATCGGATCCATTTTAGAAATCAACAAAGTGGTATGTGTCAACATATACTGCCTTAGCCGGTGAGCAGCCCATACCAAAGCGCAACAAGTTTTCTCGAGCAGTGAGTAGCGAGTCTCACAGTCGGTAAACGCTTTTCTAAGGTAATAGATGGCATGCTCTTTTCGGCCAGACTCGTCATGTTGGCCCAGTACGCACCCCATTGAATTATCCAAAACAGTCAGATACATGATTAAAGGCCTTCCTTCGACGGGTGGAATCAAGATAGGAGGTTCCAGTAAATACTCCTTGATCTTATCAAAAGCAACTTGACAATCATTGTTCCATTCAACCACCTGATCTTTCTTCAACAGCTTGAAGATTGGCTCACAGGTAGATGTTAGGTGAGAGATGAACCTTGCAATATAGTTTAAGCGTCCCAAAAAACCTCTAACCTCCTTTTCAGTGCGGGGGGCATGCATTTCTTCTATAGCTTTGACTTTAGCAGGATCAACCTCAATGCCTTTGTTGCTGACGATAAATCCCAAAAGTTTACCAGACCTGACTCCAAAAGTGAACTTTCTAGGGTTCAGTCTGAGCTTATATTCCTTCAATCTGACAAACAACTTTTGAAGATGATCAAGGTGTTCTTCTTCCGTTTGTGAACAGGCTATCATGTCGTCTACATAGAATTCAATCTCATGATGTATCATATCATGAAACAAAGCTACCATGGCTCGCTGATAGGTTGCCTCTGCATTCTTCAGTCCGAATGGAATCACTTTATAGCAGAAGGTACCCCACCGCGTAACGAAAGTAGTCTTCTCCATGTCTTCGGGGGCCATTTTGATCTGGTTGTATCCCGAGAATCCATCCATGAAGGAAAATACCTTGTGTTGAGCTGTGTTGTCAACCAAGATGTCGATGTGTGGCAGTGGAAAATCATCTTTAGGGCTAGCCCTGTTTAAGTCCTGATAGTCCACACACATTTTAACTTTGCCGTCCTTCTTAGGCACGGGCACAATGTTAGCAACCCATTGTGGATAGGAAGTAACAGCCAGAAAACCAGCATTGAATTGTTTCATTACTTCAGCTTTGATCTTCTCGGACATGTCGAGCCTCATCCGACAAACTTTTTGTTTGATCGGTGGACAGTCTTCTCTTGTAGGGATACGGTGAACCACGATATATGTATCTAGTCCCGACATGTCTTTATAGGACCAGGCAAAAATCTCAACATATTCGTTCAACAGCTGAACCAGACGCTCTTTGACACTTGGCTCCAGGTTGGCACCCACTTTAACATCTTTCTTGTCTTCCTCTGTTCCCAAATTGACAGTCTCCAGCAACTCTTCATGGGGCAGAATAGCCCTTTCTTCTTGTTGCAAAAGTCTGGATAACTCTCCAGGCACTTCACAGTCTTCGTCATCTTCGTACTCGGCATGATTGACCAAATTGTCAGAGTCATTGAAGGCCAAAGCAGAATAGTCACCCATGGAATCCGGAGTGGATGGGTACCTGCATTTTATGGGTGTGGGTGTGTGTAAGGGATATCCATCCTTAAACAAAACAAAATGTAAAAGGAAAGAAAATGAACACAACAGTTTATAGATGAAAACGTCCAATGATTCATTAAAAATGGCATATGATAATGAAGAAATCAAGCCCTTACAAATGGACCTATATTCCCCGGGAAAGGAATAAGGCAAAAAAAAGAGAGTGTACGAATTGTTTAATTATTACAGACCAAAATAGGAAATTGTTTAAAGATAAATTACTGGTTGATGAAAGTGATGGGAACGAAGTCTTTCGCTTCCCAGTTGCTTAATCCTCCTTCAATGGTTGGAATGATCCGATCTTCTAAGTTGTCTTCTTCATCATCATCTTCTAAGGCATTAATTCCATGGTGAGTGATTTTTAAGGGTGGTCCTCCAGCCCAGGAGCGACGCACAACTTTCTGGCCAGCAGCAGTAAAACCTAGTCCAAACTTGTCCGTCTTGCGAGAAAAATCAGGCAATTTCCCCCACACTGTACTCCTTCCTTCTTTGATTATAGCCTCTGCATCTTTGAGGGATGCCATCCTAGACACTGGCTTGGAAACGACAGGCACATCAATCATTGTCTTCGCAACTGCGACTTCAAGAGGAACCTCTTCAAAATGTTGGAAAGGCGTTTCTATGAATTCGCCATCCAACTCCACATAGCGGAAGGAGTTAAGGTGACTTATCATGTACTCTTCCTCCCCATGAACCGTTATAATCTTACCCTGAACTAGATACTTTAGCATTTTGTGAAGAGAGGAAGTGACTGCCCCAGCGTTGTGGATCCACGACCTTCCCAACAAGCATGAATATGAAGGACGGATGTCCATCACATAAAAGGTAGAGTTGAAAATTTCTGTGCCCACTTTGATTGGAATGTCCACTTCTCCTGAACCATTCTCTTTGAACCGTCGAAGGCTCTAACAACAATATTACTGGGCTTTAGGGTCAAACCTTCATAGTCCAATATGTCCAACGCCTTCTTCGGTAGCACATTTAAAGATGAACCAGTGTCAACCAGAACATGGGCAAGTGTGGCCCCCCTGTACTCTACTGAGACATGCAGCGCGTCGTTATGTTTTCTTCCCTTAGGGGTCAAATCAGCATCAGAAAAACCAAGACCATTATCGGCTGTAAGGCTAGCCACGCACTCTTGAAACTAGTCAGCAAAAGTTTCTTGAGGCACGTGTGCCGTCTTTAGAAATTTGATCAAGGCTTTAGCATGAGCCTCAGAGCAGAGTAGGAGAGCCATCATGGAGATTTTGGAAGGGGTTTGCCCTAGATGCTGCACGACATCGTAGTCGCTCTTCTTGATTATCTTTAAGATTTCTTCCATCTCTTTTGGGGTGGTTTCGGGGATTACCACAGTCCGAGCCTTCGTCCTGACAGGCGCTTCTAGTATCCCCTTACCTTTGGTAGTAACATCAGAGGGTCTAACTTCGGGTACATCAATTTCTTCAATTATCGGACTTTGCACAGACGACTTGACAGGCACAGAAACTCTCGAGGGTCCGAAGACTGCCCGTGGAGGAGCAATCTCCGGAGAGAAGATCCTTCCGCTGCGAGTTATCTTGCTTGTTCCTGCAATATTCCCTATATCAGGGGTTTCATCATCGGAATTCTCTTGGACTGATTCAACCTGCTTGATACCATGGTAGAAGATTTCTCCTCCGTAGTTCCATGGTATCGTCTTGTTAGATTTATACGGAACAGGCCCCGACATGGTGATTTTTAACGGCACAAACTTAGGATCAGGCGTAATCTTAACAGGCCTTTTGCAGGTCTTGGAAAGATCGTCGGAGATGGTTATTATAACAATGTCATTGGTTGGAATATCAAAGGTAGCAGGAGTAACATGAGTGATAGTATCAATAGGAGTCTTTTGAAAGAGGATCTCTTGGGTATCCATCAGGCGTTGGATGCCTGATTTCAACAGTGAGCAGTCAGCTTACAAGTTTGAACAGAAGTAACAGTCTTTTCCACAGCCTGGGAATATCCCGACTTTCATCAAATTCACTTTAATCACTGGTAACAGAGTCATTAATTCATTAACGGTGGTGACATGAAGATCTTCTATAACGGCATGGACATTATGACCGTGCTTCGGCATTGGGGCAGAAATCACATTCGGCTTTTCGGGCGCATAGAATTCTACCTCCTTGGCGTCTATCAAGTCTTGGATTTTGTTTTTAAGAGTCCAACAGTTGTTGGTATCATGCCCTACACTGTCAGAGTGGTATGCACATTTTGCATTGGAGTGATAATAAGGAGAAGAAGTATTAGGGTTTTTCGGCGCTTCTTTCAAGTTGGTGAGATTTAGTTTTAACAGACGAGGGAGGACTTGAGTCGGTGTCATGTTGATTCGGGTAAACTGCCGTTGTGGACTTTCTACCCTTTGTTGATTAGCTCTTGGTTGATTGCTGTGAGGTTGATCGGTTGAGGGGTTTTGGATCATAACAGCCCCCACCGTTGGTCGACGCTCCATTCTTCCTTGGTTTCTCTGGTTATGAATAGCGGAAACTTCCTTCTTAGCTGGGAAGGTCTTCTTAATAGCAGTGGAAGCGGAGGCATCTTTCTGAATTTTACCACTTTTAATGCCAGCTTCAACCCTTTCACCGGTCAGAATTAATTCGGTGAATCCTGCAGATGAACTCCCGATTAAATGGTTGAAGAATGGACCTGACAGAGTCCCTAAAAACATGTCAACCAACTCTCTATCCGACAAAGGTGGTTGCACCCTTCCAGCCAAATCCCGCCACTTCAGGGCATACTCCTTAAATCCCTCATTAGAAGCCATACCCATACTCTGTAGTTGAGTACGAGTAGGTGCTAAATCTGCATTGTATTGGTATTGTCGGTAGAAAGCAGCAGCTAAGTCTTCCCAGTTATGAACATCCGATCTCTCAAGTTGATAGAACCAATCCAATTGTGTACCTGACAAGCTATCTTGAAAAAAGTGGACCCAAAGATCCTTATCAGAGGAATGAGGTTGGATCTTTCTGACGTAGGATCTCAGATGCATCTTTGGACATGACAAACCGTCATACTTAGAAAATGTAGGTACTTTGAACTTGGGAGGAATGAAGATTCCAGCAACCAATCCCAGTTCTTCGAAATCTAAACCAGGTACCCTTTGCAACTCTATGGCTGCCAATCAATCCTCAATATTTTTATACTTATCATCCGCCGGGGGATATTACTGTTCTGAGTAATCTTCATCCTCTTCCTCTTCTTCTTCTTCAGCTTCAGATTCAAAAGGCATTGCAACGCCTTTTCCTTTACCAACCCCTTCGTCAAACGTCGAGGGGAACTCCAGAACTCTCCTAGCCTGATGCTCAAATCTCCTTCCCATAGTGGCTACCCCAATTCTTTTCTTTTTCTTCCTTTCTGGTTCCTTCTCTTTCTCTAACAGTGCTTTGAGATCCTCTTGACCCTTTGCTAAGGTCATGAGGAGTTGCTGGAATTACGAATTCTGTGCTTGCAGATCTTTAACCGTCTGCTCCAAATCTATCTTGCTGAAATAAACAGCAGAAAGATAAGGAAACCTGGTGTGGAGACCTGTTTATGCATATGATGAATGATATGTTATTCATGTAATGCATTCAAGGGTTCATAAATTAAAATTTGTTGCAAACAAAAAGAACACACGTCATATTAAGAAGAAATTTGTTAGTACATAAATGCCCCATGGGCAAAAATATTACAAAATTCTTAATGTAAAAAGACATTGCGCATCCTCTTTGGCGCTATGTAAGTGTTAAGAGTCTCCTCTTTGCGAAGTCAGCGGGTAAGTTCCAAAACCTTCTTCTTACTGGCATAGAAGCTGGTTTCAAAAGTATTCCGCTCTTCTTTGAGTTGGATCCAACTCTTTTGTAATTCTTCCAATGATGTTGGCATATCAGGATGTAGGAGGGTGTATGGTACCTCTCCTTCCATAACAGGCTCTTTGATCACAGGGAGAATGTGAGGGTATGGCATCATAATATTCTGGGTGCGGGTTCGTACCCACCTGAGATAAGGCTCAAGAGGGATGAAATTCTTGTGCCCCAGTGTCTCACTATCCACTTTGTTGGGCATCCTCCAGGCTCGGATAAACCTTTGTCGAAGTCCTTGCGCATCGTCGTTGAAGTCAAAAACCAGGTCAGGAATCAACATATCATGAGGGCCATCCCTTCGAGCATATCCAAATTGTCTTAGAGCTAAACAGGGGTTATAGGTAATGCCTCCCCTAGTGCCAAGTAATGGGACATTAGGGAATTCTCCACAACGATCAATGATGATTACATTTTCTCTGGACCGAGAACACCAATGAACATCAGAATGTGTGAGGGTCATCAACCGTTGTGACCACCTTAAACCCTGCTCATTCTTCAAAACTATTTGGGGAAGGTGATAAATAAACCACCTTGCTAGAAGAGGAGTACAACACATGAGAACACCTCTTTTCCTCATTGTTTGTGTGTAAAATGAGTGTAGGATGTCCACAAGCAATGTAGGCACAGGATTCTGAGATATGAAAATCTTGACAACGTTCACATCTATAAGATGATCAGGGTTTGGGAACAAGACCAACCCATAGATGAGGAATGCCACAATCTCTTCAAAAACTTGTATATCTAGAGAATTCCAACAGTCTTGTGCCTTCTCAAACAGAAACTTTGCCCAGAAACCCTTGACACCACTTCTGGTTTCCCAATGACCTTTGATATCAGATGGTTGCAAGTGTAAGACTTGAGCAAAATCTTCAGGCTTTGGTTCTCTTTCCATACCGTTATAGGGTAGTTGATGAAGAATAGGAATCCTCAGAAGTTGAGAAAATTCCTCCAAAGTAGGTACTAGTTGGTAATCAGGGAATGTGAAACAGTGGTGTAGGGGTCAAAGAACTGGAAGAGAACTTTCACCATGTCTTCTTCAATGTTGGAGTTGACCAAGTTGAGAAGTCTACCATGCCTTTCACTGAAGAGAGAATTCTCTGGAATCTTGGAAGTAAGCTCCTTGAGTTGAGGAGGAATTCTCACAAGGTTGACTTGAATTGTTTTTCTGCGAAGAGATTCCATGACCTATAAAACAAAAACAAAGATGAAGATCCAAACCCTTGAAATGGTTAGTGGATGCATATGATGCTTTATGATGTTCATGATGTATGCACAAGCATATGTACAAACAAATCACACAAGATCCTAGTTTTAGGCTTGCATGAGGTTTCATAGGTAAGTACCCTCTTGAAGTTAGTTGGCTCAACCTGTCCTATAAATAGTAACCGGGTTCTAAGGAGCTCAATATCACTGGATTATTTTCTGTGTTCATTGTTTTGGTTTAGCCACTTAACTGGCGACCAAAATATTCCAAGAAATCAACCCTCAATGAGTGTAGTATCGAGTATCTACCAACTTCATACTGCACCAAATCCAGTCATCTCACTACCCCTAAAAAAGGCCAAGATGGTCAAGTAAGGTTCTAAGAGTTCATTAGTGCTTCATGACATCACTCAGCGGCCCCGTATTCTCTTTGATTGACTCAAAGGCTACCGGTACTCACAAATATGTCGCACTAATATAGCTATTGCTTCAACCATGTCGGTATACCCCGCACAGTTTCCACAATGTATTGCTATTTACCTATGAATGTTTCCCAAAAATCCGGGTGGAGGATTCAAAACCCAAACAAGAGAACCAAATGTAAAGCAATTAAAGCAAACAAGATAATCATACAAAAGGTGATCTAAACCCTAAGGTTACTCCACTTTTAAAGTTATCCCCAGCAGAGTCGCCAGTTCTGTGATACAGTGGGAGAACTGACTTGGGATTTTGCGTTTGTGTTCGCAAATGTTTCAGTTTAGCAAAAGTCGCCACCGACTTTTTATTTTATCCTAAGGAAAGGTCAAAAAGCATAGGAAAGACCTTTGAGATGTTTTCTTGGGTTCGGGGAGTAGATTATGAAAAGGGAAGGTGCAAGCACCCTTTTCATCCATGGTTTTCCATGGGCTATTAGTTACTTGTTTATATCACTTGCTTTTGCTTTTCAATTGTTTGAAATGGTGCTTTGTGTGTGGTTTTGAATGATGTTTTGAGAAGAGGCCATCGTTGTGGCAACCTTTGTAATGATTCTTGTTTGAATGTATACAAAGATGTTTTTGTATTTTGAAAAGATTTCAATGTTTGAAAGTTTGATTTGGGAAATGTTTTGAAATTGTGTTGTGAAGTGTGTTTGAAAATAACAAGGATGTTTTTGCAAGCTTTTTTGATCAAGTAACTAAGAGCTATCTACCCTATTTTACTCAAAGATTTTTCTTATGTTTTTAACCCTTTTGACAATGTTATTTCACCATTGCATTTGGTGAACAACCTTGTGTTAGGATGTTAAACGGGACAGGTGCGGGTCATCGTATAGACCATGATAGCAATTGTGTTAAGCATTTTTGGCAATTTTCTTGAGGGACTTGATCATTTTTGTTTAGGCAACCAAGATAGCGTCATCGAGGGACTATGATCTTTTGTTTTGTTTTTGTTTTGCCAAAGTACCCAACATGCATAACATGGCCAATTTTTGAAGGCAACAAGTGGATTGTAACCCTAGGGGTGCAAGTGTGTATTGTGTTTGATTTTCATGCATTTTTGTCTTTGATTAGGTCAAGCTATTTGTTGATTTGGATTTTTGCATACAAACCCTAATTCTCTAATCATGGCATAATTGAAAGCGTAAAGTGCGAGAATTTAAAATTCTAAGCTATTACAACATGATTATGGGGATGGAGGTACAATCTTTGAATAGGGGGTATTTGATAAGAAATATAAACCCTAATTTACTATTACATCCAAATTGAATTTAATTGCATGAATACTAAATGAATAATATTTAAATAAACAAAATAAATAAATATCAAATAATATGTATTATGCAAAAAAAGGTTTTTGTTTTCCTATGTATGCAAAAGTATTTTTGATGTAAAAGTATAAAGAAATAAAATAAAAAAGATTAATTTTATTTGTTTTAAGGGTAAACCCTAATTTCTTTAAAAAAATAAATACTATATATTATTTATATACAAAAAATATATTAATATGTGTAAAATTAAATATACTTAAAAAAGGTATTTTTTTTAGTGTGAATAATAATAAAAGTAAAAATGTAATATTTTTATATTTCTATTCTAAGTATTTAATAAAATAAAGGTATATATGTATATATATATTAAATATATTAAATATGTATAATATAAAATAAAATATGTACAAATATAAATTATATTTTAAATAATATTTTCAATATGAATAAAAATAAGAAATAAAAATAAAAGTATAATTTACATATTATTTTCAAGTTTAAGTAAATAATACAAAAGTATTTAAAATGTTTTCTATATTAAAAAAATTAAAATAAATTAAAATAAATGTCAAAAATTATGAAAATATTTTTTAGGCATTTTTTATATTTGGAAATAAATAAACAAAATCAGAAAAGAAAAGAAAAATGCAAAAATGTAAAAATTTAAGAAATTGGGCCAGGGGGTGCAAAAATGAAAGTGGGAGGTGTTAGAAGCAAGCCAGGCCTGCTTCATCTTCAACCTTCAGACTGAAACGCGTGCGTGCCCTGGTTCAAATGCTAGATCATGTATATGTGATCTTTTGCAAAAACTCACAACATCAAACTTGTAGAGAATTTCAATACGATTCTAACCATATAAAGCATTAATCTTAACTCTCAAAGACCAGAGAGAATTTCTCTGGCCCTAAAATATGACCTAGTTTTTTTAGCATGTTCATGGATGAAATTCTCCTAGCACACTTAATATAATTGAAAACTAAGCATATGTATGGCTTCCTAGCAATGAACAATATATTTTTTATTCACAAACCTAAGGCTAAATGTTCCTAAATAGAGAGATAGAAAGTGAGGAAAAACCTGTTTCAGTTGGATTCGTGTAGGGTAATGCAGTGCTTGTCAACAGGTTTTGAGGTGTCTGGTAGCTTGCCTGAACTTCACTTGATCTTTTCCAATAGCTAGCTTGCCTTGAATGTCCCTGAATAAGCCTATAGAACTCAACCTGCACAAGCTTGAAATGAAAATGGTGAACACTGTAAATGGAGTTATAGTTGGCAATGGAGGTTTGAGATAGTTTGAGTGAGTTGAATGGAAGGTGTTTGAAGCAAAATGGGGCAAAACCCACAAGCCAAATGAGCTGGGGAACTCAAGTTGCAGCACCTGCCATGTTTTGCCAAAGAAGTGTGATTTCTGGCTATGGGGTGTTTTGGGGCTCAAGCACTCGTGTTTCTGGCTCCAAGGGTTGTGTGAAAGATGTTTGAAATCTTTGTGTAAGTTCACAATGGCTGGTTTTCAAGTTGTGAGGATATTGACAAGTTGCTTGTTTTTGAAGTAAGAATGGGAAGTTGTGATTACAGGCCTGTACAAGCCATCAAATATGCTGCATACAATCCTCTTGGTCCCTGCAATTTGTGGATTTGATTTGGCTTCTGAGATCTTGGCCCTATGTTCAAAGATCATGGTTTGACATAAAGCACACTTTTGCAAAAATGGGAATTTGCCTTTTTCTACTTAAGGCCTAATCTTGTGCACAATATCCAAATGGCCAAAACAAAAGCTTAGACTGATGGATTTGCATTTAATTAAGGAGTGTGAAATGGTTTAGAGGCCTTCAAACTAGTACAAAGCATGCTGGTTTGAAAATGCCACTTGAGTGAACATGAATTTGCCATGGATACAAAGTGAGTTTTTGCCAACTTCAAGCATTCGATTCTCCCTAACCACAAATGTGTTTGAGGAGTTCTTGGACAATTTGGAAAGCTTACAACATGTTATATAATCCATATTTGAAATTCAACTTGAGACTCCAAGTGGAACTATATGAAAAATGGAGAAAAAAATAGGCCAAAATCCTGCCTAAACTAGGGCAAAATTTCACTAAGTTAAAAGTTTTAGGGACCCTTGTTCCAAAAATCATAACTTGAGATCCAAGCTTCTTTTGAGAAAACTTTGTGAATAAAAGTTGTATACTTTGTGTAGTACTACAACTTTCATGTTTTAAGTTTTGTTTGAATCCATTTGCATCATGGTGAAAATGTGGGACAAATTTAGGAAAAATTAAGAAAATTTCATAACTTAGAAAAATTCTAAGTTATGAAAATTTTCAATTTCAAACCCTAATTTGCAATTTTGGGTTTCTTGATGAACAAGTTTCATAATTTGACATATCTTGATGAAAAATGACCCTTGGCACTTGATTTTGACCAAAAAGTCAAAGATTGACTTTTCAGTGTGCAGTCAAATTTTGATCAGTTGACTGAAAAAATTCATCTGTCAATCCCATGCATTTGAGATCTTTTGAACTTGTTAAATATATAAAGATGATGCCATTGAGCCCTTGAGTCCTTGGTTGAGCTTTAATTGCCCTTGGCTAGGTCAAAAAGTCAGAAATTGCCTTTGTACAGTCATAACCCTAAAAATGACCATTTTGCCCTTTTGGTGATCTGATCAAATTTCTTATGGAATTGTGGTCCAAACTTGATCAAATGGTTCATATGAGTTCATAATGTTGATGTGGGTCAAAATTCATGAGGTTTGACTGTAAATTGGCCACAGTTGACTTTTTCCCCAATACAGCTGATTTCTAGGTCAACTGTCCAATTGACTGGGCAAAAGTTTGATTCAAGGCTTGAAACTTGGTATGGACAAACTTATGAGTCCAATATGAAGTATGAAAGTCACTTTGGGCATTGTAAGTAAAAAATCCTCGTGCAAACTCAAAGCCTAGTTTAGGTCAACAGTGCAAGGAGATGTCTTGAGTAGAGCAAACCCTAGCTTGATCTTGAGTTCCAAGAGCCTTGTGATGAGAAATGTTGATAAAATGAGAGGGCAAATTTTGGGGTACAACAGAAACTAACAAAAATATTTTATCATCTCAAATCCAACAACATAGTACTTACTGGTAAATATGCTTGGATCTCAACTCGAAAAGCTAGCTCAAAGAGTGAGAATGTCCTTACATATTTATACACCCAACAGTCCAGGAACCTAAGTAATGTGGGACTTCAAAAAAACTCCAACAACATAACTCCCAACTTTAACACCCACCCTCATGCCTAGCGCGAGCTTGGGTCAAATGCCCATATTGCAGTCCTTAACCTAGCTCTGATACCATGTTAAATATGCTTGGATCTCAACCCAAAAAGTTAGCTCAAAGAGTGAGATTGCTCTCACATATTTATACATTCAACAGTCCGAGAATCTAAGCAATGTGGGACTTCAAACAAACTCCCACAATATAACTATCAACTTTAATACTCACCCTCACGCCTAGAGTGAGCTTGGGTCAAATGCCCATATTGCAGTCCTTAACCCGACTCTGATATCGGTTGCCCTCACATATTTATACACCCAACATCCTGGGAACCTAAGCAATGTGGGACTTCTAACAAACTCCAACAACATAAATATGCCAAATGCCCATATTACAGTCCTTAACCCGTCTCTGATATCATGTTAAATATTCTTGGATCTAAACCCGAAAAGCTAGCTCAAAGAGAGAGGTTGCCCTCACATATTTATACATTCGACAGTTCGAGAATCTAAGTAATGTGGGACTTCAAACAAACTCCAACAACACAACTATCAACTTCAACACTTACAAAACACACCATCATAAATTAAGAACATAAACTAAATACAAACTAAATCATAGAAGATACAAACTAGTTTTTTCAACGAATTTAACCATCCATGTCTCAATTTTATCAAGTGTTTGAGACGAATTAAACTTGAATAGATCAGTGTGAGTGACACCTACAATGATCTTAGACCTAAACTCAATAAAATTTGTAAAGGTTTGATGAAAATGTCTTCTTTCTAAAGATAACCAAAAATATGCACAATAATAAATTGCTTGTTCACAGGTCAATACCAGGGATTGAAAGGGAACTTGTAACTTATGTAACAAAGTCTGAAGCCATAGAACTTCAGAAATGGTCAAGGCAAGACAATAATATTATTCCTTAGGAATAGAGTGATCCATCACAAATTTCTTTCTAGATCACCAAGAGAGAAGATTATGACCATATAACACTCCTACACTTGAGGTGGAGCGACGCTAATCTGGTTAGGATGCTTAGTCAACATCATAATAACCATGAAAAGGTATATGCCAGAGAGTATTAGCAGGATAAATGTGTAATCCCAAGTTTTAGGTTCCAACCAAGTATCTAAATATACACTTAACTATCTTCAAGTGAGTATCTAAGAGATGAGTGTTGGAATTGTCACCTTTGTGTTTTAGGAAAGTGTTTAGGAATATTAGAGGCTTGAATAGAAACTTGATAAGTAGGAGATTTTTTTTATAGAAGAGAGAACTTTGTATTTTTCTTGATACAAAAGTGTATGATTACATCCATATTTATAATATTCTAAGGAGAACTCTAGACACACTAATTCTAGAGAGTTCTCAACTCTAGAAATCCCAAGAGTATTCTAGGAAATACTACAACCATAAGAAATATCCAGACACTTCAAAAGCTACAAGATTTTTTTAAGAAACATTATCCAAAATTACCTAAACCCAAAATAACTAAGCCCAAAAAACTAAAATACAAATAATAAGGTCAGACCCAAATCAAGTTTAATATTTCAACACCCCCCTTAAACTTGATTTGTGGCTCCAAGCATACTCCTTAACTTCACGAAAAATTTCCAACTTAAGTGGTTTGGTGAAAATGTCGACAAATCGATCTTGAGACATTACATACTTCAACTTCACCTCCTTCTTCTAGATGCATTCTCTTATAAAGTGGTAACGAGTGTCAATGTGCTTACTTCTTTCATGAAATACGAGATTCTTTGCCAAAGTAGGTGTTGATTTATTATCAACACATATTTCCATAGGAACTTCTTGTGAAAATTTTAAATCTTTCAACAAGTTTCTTAGCTGAATTGCATGACAAACGCATGATGTGGTAGCGAGGCTTCACAAGCTGACAATGTGACTATTGGTTGCTTTTTTGAAATCCAAGTTAAAACGGTATCTTCCATAATGAACACAAAATTAGTAGTGCTCTTTCGATCATCCAAGTCTCTACTCCAATCGTTATCACTATAGCCAACAATATCATAATTGTTATAAGAGTAATAGTGCAAGTCAAAGTTTGTTGTACCTTTGACGTATCTAAGGATTCTTTATGCCTTCTTGAAGTGAGTTGTTATTTGAGCTTCTATGTAGTGACTTACGACTCCTACGACATAGATAATATCTGGCCATGTACTTGTCAAGTAACATAGACTTCCAACTAAACTTTTGTAAAGAGTTGGATCCATAATCTCTCTGTTTTCATGTTTTCTCAACTTGCTATCACATTCCGTCGGGATTCCAACTTGATTGGCGTCATCCATATTGAATTTCTTAAGGACTTATTTGGCAGAACCTTCTTGGATAATGAAAATTTCTTTGTCTTCTTGCTTTACTTTGATGCCGAGATAATATGCCATGCGTCCAATATTTGTCCTCTCAAGTTTATTTGACATGACTTTCTTAAACTCTTCAAACATGCTTGGATTGTTCCCTATGAAGATCAAGTCATCTACATATAATCACATAATCAAAATATCCCCACTTTGCGCTTTGGTATAGAGTGCATGCTCATATGGACACTTGATAAATTTCTTGTCTTAAAGTACTTGTCAATTCGAACATTCCAAGCTGCCGGTGCTTGCTTGAGACTGTACAACGTCTTCTTCAACTTCAATACATTTTCTTCTTGCCCTTTTACTTCATAGCCTAGTGATTGATCGATATAAACTTCTTCTTAGAGAAAACCATTCAAGAACGCTAACTTCACATCCATTTAATAGATCTTCCATTAATTTTCCCTTTTACTTCATAGCCTAGTGATTGATCGATATAAACTTCTTCTTAGAGAAAACCATTCAAGAACGCTAACTTCACATCCATTTAATAGTTCTTCCATTAATTTTTTGGGCTTCCAAAGAAATGATGAGTCTAATAGTTTGAAGACGTGCAACGAGAGAAAATACCCCATCATAATCAATTACTTGTTTTGACTATATCCTTTCAGCACCAATCTTGATTTGTATCTCCCCACGTCTCCTTTTGCATTCTTTTTTGCCTTGTACATCAATCTTACTCCGATTGCTTTATGTTCTCATGGAAATGTAGTAAGTTTACACATATCACTCTTCGTGATTGACTTGATTTCTTCGCCCATGATGTCTTTCCACTTTATGTTTTCAACCGCTTCTTGATAGCTTAGAGGCTCACAATCACTAAAAGGGTAAAATATGTTAATGTTGTTTTAGTTTCCGGTTACCTTATAAAGATCTTCAATGCTCCTTATTCACGGTGTCCTATCAGTTGAGCTTGTTTCATCCAACCTTGAATTTTTGGTGAGACATATGGTGTAATATGTTCCTCTATCATTGGTTGTTCCATTTCGTCCTCTTCTTCAAAGTAAGGAAGAAAGTCATACTTGTCTACTTGAGCACTCCATTCCCAATAATCTTCTTCTTCGAACTCCATGTCTTGACTTATGATGATCTTTCCACTATTAGGATTATAGAGCTTGTACCCCTTAGAGCTTGAGTAGTAACCTCTAAACATGTACTTATCACTTTTATCATCTATATTTGTTCTCCTTTCATCTGGAACATGGGTATAGATTGGAAATGCTTCCAAACACTTTGAGGTGTGAGATCTTGTGCTTCCTTCCACTCCATGCTTCTTGTGGTGTCTTCTTATGCACACTTCTTGTTGGGGAATGGTTTTTCAAGTAAACCACACATGTCAATGATTCGGCCCAAAACCCTATGCCATCTTCTTGCTTTTGAGCATGCTTAGCACCATCTAAAGTATGTCCAATTCTTTCTCTCTTCTACTCCATTTTATTGTGGAGATCCTAACACTATCCGTGGGCGACAAGTTCCATCTTCATATTATTTGTGGAACTCATTTGAAGTGAACTCTCCTCCTCGATCATATCTCATGGGCTTAATGGAAATACCACTTTTTTTCATCATAATGGCTTTGAACTTCTTAAAGTTTTTGAACACTTATGAATTCTCCTTCAAGAAATAAACCCATATTTTCCTGGAATAATCATCAATAAAGAGGAGAAAGTATTTACTCTTACCAAAATAGTTGGGTTTGATTGGTCCACAAACATTGGTATGTATGAGCTCCAGCGGCATTGTCACTCTTGACGTTGATTCCTTTGGAAAGCTTTTCCTGAATTTATTCTTGATCGGTAAAATAACAAGTGTACTATTTTTCCTCTTGTAATAAGGGAAAATTCCTGGAATGTCGATCTCAAGGACTGCACAGAATGACCGAGTTTAATGCGAGGTTCAATTAAACAAAACTTAATATGGGGTTTGGTTTGGTTATTGTATTTAACAATAATTAAAAACACGCAAAGGTAAATGATGCCTTTTTTACTAGTGTGAATACTATGCTAGAGGTAAGTCTGTGGTTTTCCCTGTAATAACCTTCACTATTGATATCGTCTACAAGTTCATTACCTTTAACTACCGGTCCTTTAGATTATTTTCCCCTAAGTCCTTAGTGAGAAAACCTTTAACCATCCATCCTCAATCCTAAGTCCTTGGAAATATCTGATGAAGTCAAGCCTTTATCTTATCAAGGGTTAAATCTGGTGACTATAAGGTATCCCTAGTCCTAGGTGATATCTACTATAGCCTAATCGTACAAAAACCATAACAACCGCGGTCTAACTGGTTGTTAACCGTACTCAATCCTAATTGGTCCGATCAGGAAAGCATTAGAAACCTTGAACGATTAAATTGAAAGGAAACTACTGTATTAAAATCAATAATTCATAGTCAATACATTCTCAAATCAGGGACACCCCCTAGCATTAGGGGATTTAGCCGCACATAATATACAAAGAGATTTCAATAATAATAACGATATACATTACACAAATTAATGGTGAACTCTGATCTTCAATTGCTTCTGCTCATGAAAGGTCTTCGTTCTCCCACAACTTGCATGGACTTCAATCTTTTATTATCAAATTCTCCAGTCGTCAAAAGTCCTCTTTTTCTTCTCTAAATTAGGTATTTATAGTGTCAGGTCATCCCTCTGTGATGTCCAATGTCCATAGTACCCTTAATGATCCAAGAATACAGGAAAACCTCCAAATTGTACTTTCACACGCCTAAGCTGACACGGGCCGTGTCAGCGGACACAAAAACCCGTGTCAGAATCTATGCCTTGTGTTGTTCCATCATTTGGCCTAGTTGAATTGACACGTGCCGTTTCAGTGGAAACTGGCACGCGTGTCAGCTCCTGTGATTCTTCCTCCAATGTTCATACTTCAGCTGACTTGACACGGGCCATGTCCTGTGACACAAGCGCCCGTGTCGCCTTCTGTCTTGCTAGAATCTGAACCTTTTCCAAATCTCTGAATCCTGAAATTTTTATCCCGAATTGTCTTGTTTTATTTGGTTGAACCTGAAAACACTAGAATACAAAACCAAAGCATAAAACGCGGTAAAATAAAATAAAATATCAATCAATTAAATGAAATAATAACTAAAATAACTACTGAATTTCTGTGTTAAAACCACTGGTCAAACTCCCCAAAACTTAAACCGTTGCTTGACCTCAAGCGACCATTACAAGAACTCATGAAAATCACCATAGCCTAGTACTCATACGTGAGACATCCGTTCAAATTGAACAAAAAGTAGTCTGTCTTATGTTCACATGACACAAAGGGTTTGCTTAAGCATCTCTAACTTTAGAGTTACTTCTTCAGATACCTCTCTAACTATGCTTTGTACTTAAGTCTCTTTCCAATTTTCCTCCTTTTTCATTCGAACAGTCAAATTAAGGCAATGATACTTACTGATGATCATCACACGCACAAGACTTATTAAGAGAGATTTTTTTCTCAGGCACCGAATAAGAGTTTTTGCTCCTTTATAAATTCAGATGAAATTTTCAAAACTCTTCAGTTTATATATTGTCCTTTATGGATGACGTTTGGGAATCAACCCTCTTTGGGCTAAATAACCTTGTGAGGGATACCCAACTTAGCGAGCCAGTTTCCTTTTACCACCTTTTCATCATTTGGTTCCAAATTTATTTTTTTCTCCTTCAATCATACATGCGTGTGAATCTATGTTATGCCAGACTGTGATGATAAACTACTTTAGGAGTGCTTCTCAGGATTTAAGCACTATGGTACAAATCTACACGTTAGACTCGTATCCTGTCACGTTATTCCAAACTTCCTACCCTCGAATAACTATCCCTTTGTCTCTATATACTATTCTCGAACTCTATGAGACTCAAGTTCTTGATCAAAACAAATTTTTTTGACCAACTTGAAGGACTTCAACTCGTGAGTTTACACAACAATTCGCAGAGCACTAACAAGTAATTCGAAAAGAAGAAAAGCAATAACCCCCCAAAACTTGAACTGAACATTGACCCTAGTATTTTGGAACAAGCTCGAGAAGGTGACTCATAGAGGGTAATGCAACACATGTTGCAGCCTCCTGCCTGTCACCAGTAATACTCCCTTTTTATTACTTGCAAATAAAACAAAAAGAAAAATTAAGTTAGTAAAAGCGTGGGTTGCCTCCCACGAAGCGCTGCATTTAACATTGCATGGCTCGACGGTTCATCCCCTTATGGGGGGTACTTCCTCTTCCACACCTTGTTGCATGTTTTTTCCGCAAACCAGAACTCGTTCAGATCAAAAGTGTTAACCCATTTGTGCTTCCATCCACTTCCAACTTCCATCTTTTCATCTCAGCGTTCCTTCTTCATTTTCTTCTTTCCTTTTTGACTATGCTTAGGAATTTTTATTGATGCCACATGAGAAATTTTTCCTGAGACCTCTTCTGGGAGTGACTTTGAACTGTTGTCTTCTCCTTCTACTCTGATCATTCCGATTGAAGATTTATCCGTTCCAGCTGCAACATGCTTCTTGATTTCCAACACCTTCAAGGTTATCACCGCATCAAATGATTTCAATGTAAGATTACCTATCTCGATATCAAAATTACATCGACTCGTCAACATAAATGGCCGACCCAAAATGATAGGAGTCTCTTCATCTTCCGGTATGTTCATGATTTGAAAATCGACTGGGAAAACAAGATTTCCAATCTCCACTAGGACATCTTCAGCTATCCCATATGACTGCTTGATGGTGTGTGTGATACGGTGAGAAAACTAACTTGAGGGTTTTTTGTTTTATCCCAAATGTTGCGATTAGCAAGAGTCGCCACCGACTTTTCTCTTATCCAAAAGGAAAGGTGAAAAAGCACAGGAAATACCTTTGAGATTGTTTCTTGAGTTCGGGGGTAGATTATGAAGAGGGTAGGTATTAGCACCCTTTTCATCCATGGTTTTCTATGGGCTCTTAGTTACTTGCTAGATCACTTGCTTTTGTTTTGAAATTGTGCTTTGTGTGGTTTTGAAAGTGTTTTGTAAAAGAGGCCATTGTTTAGGCAATCTTTGTAATGATTCTCGTTCGTAAGAATGTATACAAAGATGTTTATCTTTTTTTGAAAATGTTTTCAATATTTGTAAGATGTTTGGAAATGTGTGTGTTTATTTTGAAAATAGAAAGGATAATTGTTTGAAACTGAGCAAGTAACTAGAAGTAATCTACCTACTCAAATGTCTTTCTTGTTCATTTCCTTTTCCTTTAACATTGTTGTCTTACCATTGATTTGGTGAGCAACCCTATCTTTGGATGTTAACAAGATGGGTGTGGGTCATCGTACAACCATGATTAGCAATGTTTACAAAGTATCTTAGCATTTTTTGAGGGACCAAAATCATTTTATAAGGCAACTTAGAATAGCGTCATCGAGGGACTATGATCTTATACTTGTTTGTTTTGTTAAGATACCTCGCATGCGTAATATGGCCATTTTTTGTATAAGGCAACCAAGTGGAATAACCCTAAGGGTGCTTGTGTGCAAGTGGGTTATTTTCATGCTTGATTTTGTCTTGGATTAGGGTTTTCTATTTGATTGTTTTTATCTTGCCATACAAACCCTAATTACTAGCATGTTAATGTAAAAAGCGATAAATTGCATAATTTAAAGATTGCTACGCTATTACAATATTTTTATGGGAGGGGGGTATACAAATTACAAATGGGGATTTGCAATAATGTAAATCTAATTAAGCTACTACAACCAAATCGAATTTGTACAAATATTTGAATATACCATATAAATTAAATATGCAAAGATATGTATATGCAAGAAAAAGATTTTGTTTTGTTATTATGTGAAAAAGAGTTTTAAACTAAACCTAATAATTTAAGAAAAGGAAATTACTTTTAGAAATTGGTTAACCCTAATTCTAATTTGTTAAAAGAAAATAAAGTTCCTTAAGTATTATTTTTGTCTTAAAAATAATAAAATAATATTTTATGAAATCTTTTAGTCCTTTTATATATTAAAATAAATATTTACAAGTGTGAGAAAAATAATAAATATTTAAACTTATTCTATTTTCAATTATAAGTTTATTTAGGAAAAATAGTTAATATACAACTAAATAAAAAATATTTTTTATGAGAAAATAAAATAAAATAATCAAAATATAATATTTATCATCTTTATATTTTTTTAATGATTTTTATAATATTTAAGAAAAAATATTATAATGAAATAAAACAAAATAAAATAAATAAACAAAAATAGTTGGGCCATGGGTGTCCTGAGTAATTAGGAGGTAAGTGTTAGAAAAAACCATAAAGCCCAATGGAACAAAAAGACGAGTGCTGCATATTGACAAAAAATGGAAAAAATGTGAGAAAATATGCAAAAGGCAGGCGCCAAGGCTCAAACCCATGACCTTACCAATTTATGCATGCTGCCTTGCCACTGGGGTGACTGTACATCTGTTAGTTCAAATGAAACTAAAAATACATAACACAAAACGCTTCCTTTCCCTGTACTTCATCTTATTCCTCTAGCTAGCCAGACCAACCATATCTCTCTCATTTCTCCATGAAAATGGAAACTTCAAACATGAAAATGATAGTACTCTTTCCCATGATTTCAACCATGTTACTCATGTAAACTAACAATTAAAGATTAAAGCTAATTTCACTGGCCCTAATTTCAAACCTAATTTTTACAGAAATTTGAAATCTAAAATTCTCTATACACAATGAATATAAATGAAATCTATGAACATGGTTGGCTTTAGCACAAGGATATATACATTTTATTTTCACAAATCGAGACCAAAGGATACCTGTATAAAGAAATAGAATTTAGAGTTCTTACCTCTTTCAGCTGAGATCGTGAATGGAGTTTGAGTGAGGTTTGAGAAGGCCTGAGGATCTCTTTAGCTTGCCTGGACCTCCCTGAGTGTGTTCCAATCCTCACCTTGCCTTGAAAGTGCCTGAATCTCCCTATCCAAGTCAACCTGCAAGCTTGAAATGCAAAAATGGTAGGAGGAGAAGGAAGAGTTATAGTGAAGGGATGATGGTCTGGAACACTTAGATATGATGTAAGTTAAGTGTTTAGGTGATTATAACTTGAAACACACGAGTGATTTTTGAGATTGCTATGCTTGATGCAAAACTGCAAGTTATGGCAGGTTTTTGGTGATAAAGAGTTTGGGAGAGTTTCTGAGCTTTTTCAATCGTCCTCTAGGTTTTAATATGTTTGTGTATAAGTATAGAAAATGTTTCAAATCAATTCCACACCAGGCTTCTGAGTTATAGACTTTTTGCTCAATTGCTTACCTTTTAAGAAAGTGAGGAGACAACTCTCTACATGCTTGTACAAGCCTGATCTGAGTTGGTACAAGTCTTAGGCACTTTGCTTTTGGTTTATAGGACTTGTGTGTGCAGAAGGAACAGGTGCAAAGCTCAAGGAGTTGACAAATGCAAAAGTTGTGCTTTTCTAAAATGGAAATGGCAACTTTGTGCCATTTATGGAATTAAAGCTTGGACAAAGGCTCTCATGCTTGGATTAAAGCTTTATCAACTGTGTAAGCATTAAATTATGGAGTGAGAAACAAGTTTGAGACCTGCAAAGCAAGTATTATGCATCCTAGGTTTGGATTTGAATTTTGGTTCATCATGAAATGGCTTGAAATCAAAGTGAGAAATTGCCAACTTCATCTCTTCGATTCTCCCTACTCAAAAATGATCTCAAGGAGTTCTTTGAAATTTTGGAAATCTTGAAATGTGATCTATAGCTAATATTTGAATTGCTTTTCAAGATTCCTCTTGGAACTAGGTGAAAAGTTTCCATGAAGTTAGGTAAAAAATCTGCCTAAATTAGTGCAAAATTTCACTAAGTTATTTTAGTTCATGGGCATGTATTCACAAAATTATATCTTGAGATCCAAGAATCTTTAGGAAAACATGTGTGAAACAAAGTTATAGATTTCATGGAGATATGAAACTTTCATGTTGGGAACTTCCTTTGAATCATCTTGTATCATGGTGAGAATTTGGCTTAAAGTTAAGAAAAAATAAGAAATTTTCTATACTTAGAAAATTTTCTAAGTCAAGAAAATTTCAAATTTCAAAACAAAATCTTCAATCTTTGATTTATTGATGAACAAGTTTCACATTTTGACATATTTTGATGAATTGTGATCCTTGGCACTTGAACTTGACCAAAAAGTCAAAGTTTGACTTTTGATCAGTTGACCGAAAAATTCATCTGTCAATCCAATGGATTTGCAATGTTTTGAACCATGGATTTATGTCAAGATGATGCAATTGAACTATTTAAATCATGCTTTAATTCAATTGATCATTTTCTAGGTCAAAAATCAGAAATTTCCCTTTCTCAGTCAAAACCCTAATTTTGACCATTTTCCCTTTTGATGATTTGATCAAATTTCTTGAAGAATTATGGTCCAAACTTGATCAAATGATTCATATGAGTCTAAAATGTTGTTATGGATAAAAAATTATGAAGTTTGACTGTAAATTGGCCATGGTTGACTTTTTCCTCAATATAGCTGATTTTTAGGTCAACTGTCCAAATGACAAATAAAAATTGTGATTCAAGGCTTGAAACTTGACATGAGTAATCTTAGGGGTCTATAATGATACTTGAAAATCATAGGAAGAATTGATAGTCCAAAAATCTTTGTGCAATCCCAAACCCTAATTTTGGGTTATCAATGCATGATGAGATGTCTTGAGCTGATCAAACCCTAATCCAGTCTTGAGTCAAAGAGATTTGAGAAAAGTCTTGATAAATGAGAGGGCAAATTTTGGGGTACAACAGCTGCCCCAGTTCAATCTTCTTAAACCTGAAGAGTTAGATTGACGAGTTTTACCATTCGTGACTCGAAGGTGAAAGATGATTGAACACTAAAGTGCCCAGAAATTTGTGCTCGACGATGTGTAGTTGAAGGAATGAGCTTAAAGATGCCATTTGGAGAGGTGATAGAGTCTTGTTGGGATATGGGATTTTAGATGCCATCCAAGAATGCTTGTTGATTTGTAATTTGTGAGCCAAAAGAATGAGTATCAGAATGGCGTCCGTGTCTGGAGCGTATCTGAACTGTATCTGTAAGTTGAATTTGAATGAGTATCAGAATGGCATCCGTGTCTGGAGCATATCTGAACTGTATCTGAAAATTGAATCTGAATGAGTATCAGAATGGCATCCGTGTCTGGAGCGTATCCAAACTGTATCTGAAAGTTGAATCTGAATGAGTATCAAAATGGTATCCGTGTCTGGAGCGTATCCGAACTGTATCTGAAAGTTGAATCTGAATGAGTATCGGAATGGAATCCGTGTCTGGAGCGTATCTGAACTGTATTTGTAAGTTGAATTTGAATGAGTATCAGAATGGCATCTGTGTCTGGAGCGTATCTGAATTGTATCTGAAAGTTGAATCTGAATGAGTATCAGAATGGCATCCGTGTCTGGAGCATATCTGAACTGTATCAAGGTTGCATATTGTTAATGGTAGCTGTTAATCTTATCCTGAAAAGGGTAAAATGTTAGCTAAAATACAAAGTTATGTCTGTATGAAATGTATGATGCAATGTATTTGCTTTATTAATGCTTATGATATATGGATGCAATGTATGTGTACGTGAACTAATTTGCTGCATTGATATTTGATGGAGGAAAATAAATCCCTGAATGCCACTGAGGATATGTGAATTTTCATGTCTTGAAGTGGAAGTACTGATGAAATTTTGTTGAGAGCAGTAAAAATCTGTTGTGAGGGCCATGCCATGTACTGCTTGCACAATCTGCTTGGGGAATCTGGAGATATTGGGAGCTTCGTTCCACTGGGGATTTAAATGATGTACTGTAAGGGATCAATTATGGAATAGCCTAGAGACATTTTCCTATTCTTTCAACCTATCAGTAATTCTCTTTCTCACTTGTTTATTTGTAAACGACAATCATGTTCAAATGCATATGTTCAACAATGAATCATTGGACGTTTTTGTAAACAAAACACAAGCGTAAAGAAAAAGACAAATAGTTTTTTGCACTTTCTAAGGGATATCTTTGTATTGAATTTGAATAAACATTTTGTACAAAGGGGAAAAACATTCTATTAAGATAATTTTGTCATAGAAAATTCTGATACAAAGAAAAGATAACTATGTGTATAAAAAATTCCATGGGGTTTCCATTCTGCTATAGCCTTCACATCTCTGAGTATCTTGTCTATTTGTTCCTTTTTCGAAGATGATTGAATTGATTAGAAACTCTGAGTTTGTCAGTGGAAGTCAAAGGTTGTCCGTCAAGTGATCCGACGGGACATAGTCATACGCTTTAATTCCCTAACTTTTTCCTGGACTGCCCTTTTGGGTTTTCAGTCCACCGGGAAACCCTTTTTTGCCCAAGTCGCCCTTTCGGGTTTTCAACTTGCTGGGTGTATAATTTTTTTTCATTTTATCCCTAATTTTTTCCCGAACCTTTTGGTTCGCTGGGATGCCCTTGTTTTGCCTAGATATGTCAACCTAGCGGGTCTCTTATGCGTAGTATCTTTTGACTATGTTTGTGTTCGCAGGGTGTGGCAGGTCGTCGCCATCCATGGTGGTCAAGATAATTTCCCCACCGGAGAATATGTTTTTGATTACAAATGGTCCTTTATAGGTAGGAGTCCATTTTCCCCTAGGATCACTTTATGGCAAGATGATACGTTTGATCACTAGATCCCTAACTTGATATACTTGGCACCTGACTTTCTTGTTAAAAGCCTTGATCATCCGTTTTTGATACATTTGACCATGGCAAACAACAGTAAGTCTTTTTTCATCAATTAAATTCAGTTGATCAAGTCGAGTCTGGATCCAATCGTCCTTATTTAGCTCTGCATCCTTCATAATTCTTAGAGATGGGATCTGAACCTCAATAGGTAGGACAACCTCCATGCCGTAAACCAAAGAATGGGGTATTGCCCTAGTTGACGTGCGAGCCATGGTACGATAATCATGGAGAGAAAACGGTAAAATCTTATGCCAGTCTTTGTATGTGACTGTCATTTTCTGTATGATCTTCTTAATGTTTTTATTTGCAGCTTCGACATCACCATTTATCTTTGGCTGATAGGGAGAAGAATTATGATGCTGGATCTTGAATTGCTCGTATAAAGCGGTGATCATAGTGCTATTGATATTTGTACCATTGTCAGTGATGATCCCTTCTGGGATACCATAACGGAAAATAAGGTTTTGCTTGATGAAGCGGGCAACAACATTCTTGGTAACGGAAGCGAAGGAAGCTGCTTCAACCCATTTTGTAAAATAGTCAATGGCCACTAGGATGAAGCGGTGTCCATTGGAGGGTGTATGATTGATCTCTCCAATCATATCAATTCCCCACATAGAAAAGGGCCAAGGAGCCGTCAAGATATTCAGAGGAACCAGAGGTACGTGCACCTTGTCAGCATAAATTTGACACTTATGACAAATTCGAGAATGTTGATAGCAATCTGCTTCCATGGTAGACCCATAATAGCCTTCCCATAGGATTTTCTTCGCCATCGTATGCCCACTGCAGTGGATGCCAAAAGTACCTTCATGTAATTCAGCCATGATCTTTTCAGCTTCAACTTTATCCACACACCGAAGCAAAATGGAGTCATGATTGCGTTTGTACATGATGCCATTACTAAGGAAGAATTTAGCAGAGAATCTCCTTAAGAACTTCTTATCATTTATTGAAGCTCCTTCTGGATATTCTTGAGTCTCGAGATATCTCTTGACTTCATGAAACCAAGGCTGGTCCACTACCTCTTCAGTTTTAATCTCGTGACAATGCGCTGGTTCGTCCATTCATTCGATGGTGATTTGGGGAGCCTCGTTATCCCAATTAAGTTTAAACATAGATGACATTGTGGCTAGAGCGTCTGCTAGATGATTTTCTTCTCGCGGGAAATGCTCAAAGGTAATCTTCTCAAAATGTGGTAGCAATGTCAAAACATGTTCTTTGTAAGGGATAAGATTTGGGTTCTTAGTGTCCCATTCCCCTTTGATCTGACTGATGACCAAAGCTGAATCTCCAAACACATCTAAAGATTTGATTCCCAAGTCTATGGTAGTTCTGAGACCAAAGATGCATGCTTCATATTCTGCCATGTTGTTTGTACAGTTGAAGCAAAGTCTGGCAGTAAAGGGAGTATGACACCCTTCTAGAGATATGAGTACAACGCCGATGCCATTACCAAGTGCATTGGATGCTCCATCAAAGAATAGGGTCCATCGGGATCCTTGTTCCGGTCCGTCATATGGCCTGATTTCTTCACATTTATCTAATGTCATGATGTCTTCATCCGGGAATTCAAACTTCATGGACTGATAGTCTTCTATAGCTTGATGAGCAAGATGATCAGCTAGCACACTTCCCTTTATAGCTTTCTGGGTAGTATACTGTATGTCGTACTCTGTCATGATCATCTACCATCTAACTATTCTCCCAGAAAGAGCAGGCTTTTCGAATATGTACTTTATCGGATCCATCTTAGATATCAGAAAGGTAGTATGAGTCAGCATATACTGTCTTAGCCGACGAGCAGCCCATGCCAGAGCGCATCAAGTTTTCTCGAGCAGTGAATATCTGGTTTCACAGTCGGTAAACATTTTGCTCAGGTAATAAATAGCATGCTCTTTTCGGACAGACTCGTCATGCTGCCCCAATACACACCCCATTGAGTTTTCTAAAACAGTCAAATACATGATCAAAGGTCTTCCCTCGACTGGTGGCATCAATACAGGAGGTTCTTGTAAGTATTCTTTGATTTTGTCAAAAGCAACTTGGAATTCATCATTCCATTCGACTACTTGATCTTTCTTCAATAGTTTGAAGATTGGCTCACAAGTAGCTGTTAGGTGAGAAATGAATCTGGTAATATAGTTCAAGCGTCCCAAGAATCCTCTGACTTCATTCTCAGTACGAGGAGCAGGCATCTCTTGTATTGCTTTAACTTTGGCAGGATCAACCTCAATACCTTTGTTACTGATGACAAAGCCTAGGAGTTTACCGGACCATACTCCAAATGTGCACTTGTTTGGATTCAACCTCAGCTTGTACTTCTTCAGTCTCTCAAATAGCTTTTGTAAGTGATCCAGGTGCTCTTCTTCTGTTTGTGATCTGGCTATCATATCTTCTATGTAGAACTCTATTTCATGATGTATCATGTCGTGAAATAAAGCTACCATGGCACGCTGATAGGTTTCTCCAGCGTTCTTCAATCCGAATGGCATTACCTTGTAGCAGAATGTGCCCCACTGTGATAAATGTTGGTTTCTCCATGTCCTCAGGTGCCATTTTTATTTGGTTATAACCTGAGAATCCGTCCATGAAGGAAAACACTTTGTGTTGGGTCGTATTGTCAACCAGGATATCAATGTGGGGGAGTGGAAAATCATCTTTAAGGCTTGTCCTATTCAAATCTCTATAGTCCACACACATTCGTACTGTACCGTCTTTTTTAGGTACGGGAACAATGTTGGCAACCCATTGAGGGTAGGAAGTGACAACCAAGAATCCAATATTGAATTGCTTCATGACCTCCACTTTAATCTTTTCTGACATATCAGGTCTCATACGGAAAACCTTTTGTTTTACTGGAGGACAATCTTCTCTTATAGGAAGACGATGTACCACGATGTCCGTATCAAGTCCTGGCATGTCTTCATATGAGCAGGAAAAGATTTCAACATAATCATGCAACAGCTGAATCAGACGCTCTTTGACACTGGGATCCAAATTGGCACCCACCTTGACCTCTTTTTTATCCTCCTCGGTACCCAGGTTGATTGTATCCATAGATTCCTCGTGAGGCTTAATGTTTCTTTCCTCTTGTTGTAGTAGTATGGCAAGTTCCCCTGGTACTTCACAATCTTCCTCACCTTCGTCTTTGGTTTGGTAGATTAGATCCTCAGAGTCACAAAAGGCCATAGCAGTATCGTTACCCATGAGATCGAGAATGGAGGGGTACCTGCATTTGTGAGTGTGGGTGTGTGTAAGGGTATAGCCATCCTTAAAAATAAAATGTAAAAGAAAAACAATGAGCACAAAAGTTTGTATGCGAAAAGCGTCCATGATTCATTGAATTTCATATGAAGATGAAATAATAACCCTTACAAATGGACCATTGTGCCTCGGGAAAGACACAAGGTTTTAAGAGTGCAAATTGTTTTTGAATATTACAGATCCAACAAAATGTAAAGATAAATTACTGAGGGATGAAAGTTATTGGGACAAAGTCTCTAGCCTCCCAATTGCGGAGTCCTCCATTGATAGTCGGAAAGATCCAATCCTCCAAGTTGCAATCCTCTTCACCATCTTCTACCGTGTTGACATCTCTATTGCTAATCTTCAAGGGTGTCCCTCTAGCACGGGCACATCGTACAAACTTTTGAGCACTCGAAGTGAAACCTAAGCCAAACTTGTCAGACTTATACGGGATATCCGGAAGTTTCCCCCAGATGGTGCATCCACCTTCCTCTACTATTGCTTTGGCGTCCTTTAGAGATGACATCCAGAGTGGAGGCCTTGTAATCTTAGGAATCTGGGACACATTCTTGGTCACTGCTACCTCTTGAGGGACCTCTTCGAAGTGTTGAAAAGGAGTTTCAATGAACTCGTCGTCCAATTCCACATACCTGAAGGAATTGAGATGGCTAATCATGTATTCTTCCTCTCTGTGGATAGTGATAATCTTTCCTTGAACCGAATACTTCAGCATCTGGTGCAATGTAGAGGTGACAACACCAGCATTATGGATCCATAACCGTCCTAGCAGGCAAGAGTACGAAGGGAGGATGTCCATTACATAAAAGGTTGAATTGAAAGTTTGAGTCCCAACCTTTATGGGGATATCCACCTCCCCGTGTACCATCCTCTTTGAGCCATTAAATGCCCTTACTACTATGTTACTTGGCTTTAACGTCAGTCCTTCGCAGTCAAGTCTGTCAAGTGCTTTTTTCGGTAAGACATTCAAAGATAAGCCAGTGTCCACCAAGACATGGGCCAGAGTGGTGCTCCTACATTCCATAGAGACATGTAATTCCTCGTTGTGCTTTCTTCCCCTTGGTGTCAGATCAACATCCGAGAAGCCTAAGATGTTATCCGCTATCAAGCTGGCCACGCAGTCTTTAAATTGATCAGCAGACGTCTCTTGAGGCACATGGGCTATCTTTAGGAACTTCACCAAGGCTTTCGCATGTGCTTCGAAACACAGTAGTCATGCCAGCATGGAGATTTTGGAGGGAGTTTTCCCCAACTGTTCAACTACATCATAGTCTCTCCTTTTTATAATTTTTAGGATCTCCACCATTTCTTTCTTGGATGTCTCAGGGATAGTCAGTGATTGAGCCTTCATCCGGACAGGCTCCACTTGAATACTTTTTCCTCGAGTTTCAGTAGTAGGAGTGTTGGTAGGAATAGCAACATGGGTTGTATCATCTTCGTCAATAGGAGCACTTGCATAGATGATTACGGGTACAAAAGTAACCTTTGGAGCAGCCATGGGTCCAAAAACTGCCTTTGGGGGGAAATTTCTGGAGAAAAGATCCTACTGCTTCGGGTAATCTTACTAGTTCCAATAATATTGCTAATGTTGGAATCTCCTTCTTCAGAGTTTATCTCTTCAGCGACCGACCCATCTTGTTTGATGCCATGGTAGTAAATGTCCCCACTGTAATTCCACGACACAATTTTGTCTGATTCATATGGGACTGGCCCAGGCATTGTGATTATTAGAGGAGTAGTTTTCAGAACCTATGTAATTCTAACGGGTCTTTTGGGGACCCTGGAAGAATTGGCGGAGATGGTAATGATTGAAACATCTTCAACAGGAACAGGTGAAACATGAATACTTTCAAACAAAATCTCTTTGTTGTCTATCAAGTGCTGAATGACCGTTTTCAACAAAAGGCTATCAGTTGGTGAGGATAAGCAGAGGTGGCAATCTTCATTACAACCCGGGAATACGCCGGCTTTCAATAGGTTTATCTTAATGGTTGGGAGTGGAGTCACGAGTTCATCAACTGTGGTAACAAACAAATCTTCTTCAATAGCATTGGTGTTGTGACCATGTCTGGGCATAGGAGCAGAAATGACATTTGGCTTCTCGGGCGCATCAAACTCAATTTCTTTTGCTTCAATGAGGTCTTGTATTTTGTTCTTCAAGGCCCAACAGTTATTAGTATCGTGACCAGGACTTTCGGAGTGATATGTGCAACGGGAATTGGGGTGATAATGAGGGGACGCTGTGTTGGGGTTTTTCGGAGCTTCTTTCAAGGTTGCCAAATTGGATTTCAGAAGATGCGGTAATACTTGAGACAGAGTCATATTGATTCTGGTGAATTTCCTGACTGGCCTTTCCACCCTTGGTTGATTACTTCTTTGTTGATCAGATGTAGGCTTTGGAATCATAACAACCCCCACTATTGGTCGGCGTTCGGCTCTCTCTTGGTTCCTTTGCGGATATACAACGGCTACCTCTTTCTTCCCAATAAAAGGCTTCCTCACAGCTGTAGAAGAAGATGAATCTTTCTGAATCTTTCCACTTTTTATGCCAGTTTCCACCCTCTCTCTGGTTAGTATTAATTCAGTAAATCCTGCAGATGAGATTCCAATTAAATGGTTGAAGAAAGGGCCCGATAAAGTGCCTAAGAACATGTCCACCAATTCCCTTTTAGACAGAGGGGGTTGAACTCTTCTAGCCAGACCTCTCCATTTCTACACGTAATCCTTGAAACTCTAATTGGAAGCCATGTCCATACTCTGAAGTTGGGTACCGGTAGGCGCCAAATCAACATTATATTGATATTGCTTGTAGAAAGCTGCGGCAAGATCTTCCCAATTGTGAACGTTGGCTCTTTCTAGTTGGTAAAACCAGTCGAGTTGTGTTCCAGATAGACTATCTTGGAAAAAATGCACCCACAAGTCTTTATCAACGGAGTGTGGTTGGATCTTTCTCACATATGATCGAAGATGCATCTTAGGGCATGACACTCCATCGTATTTTGCAAACAAGGGCACTTTGAATTTCGGAGGAATCACAATCCCTGACACTAGTCCAAATCCTCAAAATCTAAGCCTGGCACCTTTTGTATTTCCATCGCGCTCAAATGCTCTTCTAGATGTCTGTACTTATCATTAGTTGAAGGATATAGTTCCTCAGAGTAGTCTTCCTCTTCTTCCTCCTCTTCAGATTCTGACGGGACCGCTGTTTCCTTGCCTTTCCCTTCTCCTTCACCGGAAGTTGTTGCAAAGTTCAAAGTCCTTCTTGTCTGTCCCTGAAACCTTCTCCCCATGTTTAAGACTCCAGTTACCTTCTTTGTTTTCTTTTTCCTCTCTTCAACCAGCAGAGTCTTCAATTCTTCTTGCCCCTTGGCTAGGGTCATGAGCAACTGTTGAAACTGCGTGTTCTGAGCTTGGAGATCTTCGACTATTTGATCGAGATCCATCTTACTGAAATAAACAGTAGAGAGATGAGGAAACTTGTTGTAAAAGACTTGTTTATGTTATGATGAATGATATGTGCATATGCGATGTTTTCAAGGATTTCAAAGATTCAAGTTCGTTTTAGACAAAAGAAAACACACGTTATGTTAATAAGATAAAGTTTGAGTACATCAATGCCCTCTTGAACAAAATAACATAAAACTCTAAGATAAAAAGGTAGTGCACATCCTCTTTGGTGCAATGTAGGCATTTAGAGTCTTCTCCTCATGAAGTAGCCTAGTGAGTTCCAAAACCTTCTTCTCACTTGCGTAGAATTTGGCTTCGAATGCATCTCTCTCTCTCTCTCCTTTGAGCTGTATCCAATCCCTTTGTAGGTCTTCAGGAGATGTGGGCATGTCAGGATGTAGGATAATGTATGGAACTTCTCCCTCCTTAATAGGCTTAATGATCACCAGAAGGATGGAAGGATAAGGTATCATAAGACTTTGAGCACGAGTTCGTACCCATTTGAGGTAAGGCTCAAGAGGGATGGAATTCTTGTGCCCCAAAGTCTTGCTATCCATCTTGTTTAGCATCCTTCAAGCTCAGATGAATCTCTGGCGAAGACCTTGATCATCGTTGTTATAGTCGAATACCAAAACTTCAATTAGTATCTCGTGCGGGCCATCCCTTCGAGCATAACCAAACTGTCTTAAAGCTAAGCATGGGTTGTAGGTGATGCCTCCCCTAATGCCAAGTAGAGGGACATTAGGGAATTCCCCGCAACGGTCAACAATGATAACATTCTCTTTGGATCAGGAGCACCAATGAATGTCTAAATGTTTGAGAATCATTAACCTTTGTGATCACCTTGAACCTTGCTCATTGTTTAAAACTGATTGGGGAAGATGAGAAATAAAACATCTTTCCAGGAGAGGAGTGCAACACATAAGGACACCTCTTTTCCTCATTGTGCAAGTGTGAAAAGAGTGTAGGATATCCCCTAGCAGTGTAGGCACCGGGTTACATGACATGAAGGTTTTGACGGTGCTCACATCTATGAGTTGGTCAGGATTGGGGAACAAGACCATCCCATAGATAAGAAGAGCCACAATTTCCTCAAAGGCTTGCAAGTCTAAGGAATTCCAACAACTTTGGGCTTTCTCAAACAGGAACTTTGTTAAGAAGCCTTTGACACCACTTCTAGTTTCCCAATAAGTTGTGACATCAGATGAGTGAAAGTATAGAGCTTGAGCAATCTCTTCTAGCTTTGGGTCTCTTTCCGTACCGTTGAAAGGTAGTTGATTGAGAATGGGAATCCTCAAGAGTTGAGAGAATTCTTCCAAAGTAGGCACAAGTTGATAGTCGGGAAATGTGAAGCAATGGTGCAAAGGATCAAAGAACTGAAAGAACACTTTCATCATATCCTCATCTGTGTTGGAGGTGACCAAGTTGAGTAGATGACCATGTCTCTCGGTGAATGGAGAGTTCTCAGGGATCCTTGGAGCTAGATCCTTAAGTTGTGGAGGAATTCTTACAAGGTTGACTTGGATAGTTTTCATGCGAAGTGAGTCCATATCCTACTAAACAAGAACAAAGATGAATCTAAAAAAAAAATCCTTGAAATGGTTAGTGGATGTATATGATGTTCATGATGTCCATGATGTAATGTACAAGTATGCATATACAAGCAAAGCAAACAAATTCTTAGTTTAGGCTTGCATGGGGTTTTATAGGTAAGTACCCTCTTGAAGTTTAGTTGGCTTAAACCTGTCCTAGTAATAGTAACCGGGTTCGAAGGAGCTCAGTATCACCGGATTGTTTCCTTGGTCATTGTTTCAGCTCAAGCCTCTTTAATGGCGACCGAAATATCCCAAGAAACCAAACCTCAATGAGTGTAGTGTCGAGTATCTACCAACTTCGGACTGCACCAAAGCCGGTCATCTCACTACATCCTAAAGGCTAAGTTGGTCAAGTAAAGGGTTCTAGAAGTTCATTAGTGCTTCATGACATCACTCAGCGGCCCCGTATTCTCTTTGATTAACTCAAAGGCTACCAGTACCCACAAATATGTCACACTAACATAGCTATTGCTTGACCATGTTTGTGTACCCTGCACAGTTTCCACAACGTATTGATATTTACCTATAATGTATCCCAAATCCGTGTAGAGGATTCAAACCCAAACAAAGAACCATAAAGTAAAGCAAACAAGTCAAACAATGTAAGCAAATAAATGTGATCTAGCCCTAAGGTAACCCCACTTTTATCAAATTCCCCAGCAGAGTCGCCAGTTCTGTGATACGGTGGGAGAACTGACTTGAGGGTTTTGAGTTTTATCGCAAATGTTGCGGTTAGCAAGAGTCGCCACCGAATTTTCTTTTATCCCAAACGAAAGGTGAAAAAGCACAAGAAAGACCTTTTAGATTGTTTCTTGAGTTCGGGGGGTAGATTATGAAGAGGGCATGTATTAACACCCTTTTCATCCATGGTTTTCCATGGGCTCTTAGTTACTTGCTAGATCACTTGATTTTGTTTTGAAATTGTGCTTTGTGTGGTTTTGAAAGTGTTTTGTAAAAGAGGCCATTGTTTAGGCAATCTTTGTAATGATTCTCGTTCGTAAGAATGTATACAAATATGTTTGTCTTTTTTTGAAAATGTTTTCAATATTTGTAAGATGTTTGGAAATGTGTGTGTTTGTTTTGAAAATAGCAAGGATTGTTGTTTGAAACTGAGCAAGTAACTAGAAGTAATCTACCTACTCAAATGTCTTTCTTGTTCATTTCCTTTTCCTTTGACATTGTTGTCTTACCATTGATTTGGTGAGCAACCCTATCTTTGGATGTTAACAGGACAGGCACGGGTCATCGTACAACCATGATTAGCAATGTTTGCAAAGTATCTTAGCATTTTTTGAGGGACCAAGATCATTTTGTAAGGCAACTTAGAATAGCTTCATCGAGGGACTATGATATTATACTTGTTTATTTTGCTAAGATACCTCACATGCGTAATATGACCATTTTTTGTATAAGGCAACCAAGTGGAATAACCCTAAGGGTGCTTGTGTGCAAGTGGGTTATTTTCATGCTTGATTTTATCTTGGATTAGGGTTTTCTATTTGATTGTTATTATCTTGCCATACAAACCCTAATTACTAGCATGTTAATGTAAAAAGCGATAAATTGCGTAATTTAAAGATTGCTACGCTATTACAACATTTTATGGGAGGGGGAGTATACAAATTACAAATGGGGATTTGCAATAATGTAAATCTAATTAAGCTATTACAACCAAATCGAATTTGTACAAATATTTGAATATACAATATACATTAAATATGCAAAGATATGTATATGCAAGAAAAAGATTTTGTTTTGTTTTTATGTGAAAATGAGTTTTAAACTAAATCTAATAATTTAAGAAAAGGAAATTATTTTTAGAAATTGGTTAACCCTAATTCTAATTTGTTAAAAGAAAATAAAGTTCCTTAAGTATTATTTTTGTGTATTTTTGTCTTAAAAATAATAAAATAATATTTTATGAAATATTTTAGTCCTTTTATATATTAAAATAAATATTTACAAGTGTGATAAAATTAATAAATGTTTAAATTTATTCTATTTTCAATTATAAGTTTATTTAGGAAAAATAGTTAATATACAACTAAATAAAAAATATTTTTTATGAGAAAATAAAATAAACAAAATATAGTATTTATCATCTTTATATTTTTTATGATTTTTATAATATTTAAGAAAAATATTATAATGAAATAAAACAAAATAAAATAAATAAACAAAAATAGTTGGGCCAGGGATGTCCTGAGTAATCAGGAGGTAAGTGTTAGAAAAAACCATAAAGCCCAATGGAACAAAAAGCCCAGCGCTGCATAGTGACAAAATGGCAAAAATGTGAGAAAATATGCAAAAGGCAGGCGCCAAGGCTCGAACCCATGACCTTAGCAATTTCTGCGTGCTGCCTTGCCACTGGGGTGGCTGTACATCCATTAGTTCAAATGAAACTAAAAATACATAACACAAAACACTTCCTTGCCCTGTACTTCATCTTCTTCATCTAGCTAGCCAGACCAACCATATCTCTCTCATTTCTCCATGAAAATGGAAACTTCAAACATGAAAATGATAGTACTCTTTCCCACGATTTCAACCATGTAACTCATGTAAACTAACAATCAAAGATTAAAGCTAATTTCACTGGCCCTAATTTCAAACCTAATTTTTACAGAAATTTGAAATCTAAAATTCTCTATACACAATGAATATAAATGAAATCTATGAACATGGTTGGCTTTAGCACAAGGATATCTACATTTTATTTTCATAAATCGAGACGAAAGGATGCCTGTATGAAGAGATAGAAGTTAGAGTTCTTACCACTTTCCGCTGAGATCATGAATGGAGTTTGAGTGAGTTTTGAGAAGGCCTGAGGATCTCTTTAGCTTGCCTGGACCTCCCTGAGTGTGTTCCAATCCTCACCTTTCCTTGAAAGTGCCTGAATCTCCCTATCCAAGTCAACCTGCAAGCTTGAAATGCAAAAATGGCAGGTGGAGAAGGAGGAGTTACATTGAAGGAATGATGGTATGGAAAACTTAGATATGATGTAGGTTAAGTGTTTAGGTGATTAGAACTTGAAACACACGAGTGATTTTTGAGATTGCCATGCTTGATGCAAAACTGCAAGTTATGGCAGGTTTTTGGTGATAGAAAGTTTGGGAGAGTTTATGAGCTTTTTTAATCGTCCTCTAGGTAGTAATATGTTTGTGTATAAGTATAGAAAATGTTTCAAATCAATTCCACACCAGGCTTCTGAGTTATAGACTTTTTGCTCAATTGCTTACCTTTTAAGAAAGTGAGGAGACAACTCTCTACATGCTTGTACAAGCCTGATCTGAGTTGGTACAAGTCTTAGGCACTTTGCTTTTGGTTTATAGGACTTGTGTGTGCAGAAGGAACAGGTGCAAATCTCAAGGAGTTGACAAATGCAAAATTTGTGCTTTTCTAAAATGGAAATGGCAACTTTGTGCCATTTATGGAATTAAAGCTTGGACAAAGGCTCTAATGCTTGGATTAAAGCTTTATCAACTGTGTAAGCATTAAATTATGGAGTGAGAAACAAGGAGTTCTTTGAAATTTTGGAAATCTTGAAATGTGCTCTATAGCTAATATTTGAATTGCTTTTCAAGATTCCTCTTGGAACTAGGTGAAAAGTTTCCATGAAGTTAGGTAAAAAATCTGCCTAAATTAGTGCAAAATTTCACTAAGTTATTTTAGTTCATGGGCATGTATTCACAAAATTATATCTTGAGATCCAAGAATCTTTAGGAAAACATGTGTGAAACAAAGTTATAGATTTCATGGAGATATGAAACTTTCATGTTGGGAACTTCCTTTGAATCATCTTGTATCATGGTGAGAATTTGGCTTAAAGTTAAGAAAAAATAAGAAATTTTCTATACTTAGAAAATTTTCTAAGTCAAGAAAATTTCAAATTTCAAAACAAAATCTTCAATCTTTGATTTATTGATGAACAAGTTTCACATTTTGACATATTTTGATGAATTGTGGTCCTTGGCACTTGAACTTGACCAAAAAGTCAAAGTTTGACTTTTGATCAGTTGACCGAAAAATTCATCTGTCAATCCAATGGATTTGCAATGTTTTGAACCATGGCTTTAGGTCAAGATGATGCAATTGAACTATTTAAATCATGCTTTAATTCAATTGATCATTTTCTAGGTCAAAAATCAGAAATTTCCCTTTCTCAGTCAAAACCCTAATTTTGACCATTTTGCCCTTTTGATGATTTGATCAAATTTCTTGAAGAATTATGGTCCAAACTTGATCAAATGATTCATATGAGTCTAAAATGTTGTTCTGGATAAAAAATTATGAAGTTTGACTGTAAATTGGCCATGGTTGACTTTTTCCTCAATATAGTTGATTTTTAGGTCAACTGTCCAAATGACAAATAAAAATTGTGATTCAAGGCTTGAAACTTGACATGTGTAATCTTAGGGGTCTATAATGATACTTGAAAATCATAGGAAGAATTGATAGTCCAAAAATCTTTGTGCAATCCCAAACCATAATTTTGGGTTATCAATGCATGATGAGATGTCTTGAGCAGATCAAACCCTAATCCAGTCTTGAGTCAAAGAGATCTTTTGAGAAAAGTCTTGATAAATGAGAGGGAAAATTTTGGGGTACAACAGTGTGGTAAAAAAATTTCAATTTTGTTACATTTCCGCTTATTTTCTCAATACCGAGCTTCTTGAAAATCGATAATGGCATTAAACTCACACTCAACCCAGAATCAACCAGAAACCTCTTGAAAGCTCTATCTTTTATTGTGCATGGTATTGAAATTGACCCCGGATCCCTCTACTTGACATGTATTTTTCTCTCGGGCACAATTGTACATGATTTCTCGGGTACCGATCCCTCTCTTGTTGATTTCTTCTTTGATAATACTTCATGAATTTCTGATATAAAGGCATTTTGTCGAGCGCTTCAAACAACGGTATGTGGATCTCTAGTTTTTTGAAGATTTTGACAAATTTCTCAAAATCTTTTTCTTTTGTGTCCTTCTTTGCTACTCGAGATGGATACGGTAACTTGATCGCTGGTTTAGTCTTCTCTTCAACTAGCTGTATAGGTGATATCATTTCTTCCTATTTTTTCATGCTCTCTCTCACTTCCAGCTCTACCTCTATGATATTATCATCAAACTTCACCTCATCTGGTTTTTCTCTATCCACTTTTTCACTCCTTGTTTTGACAGCATTCACATTCTCATGACTTTTTTGTCTTTCTTATGCTTGTAGAGCTACCTATTGTGCAATCTGTCCCATTTGAACTTCCAAATTTTTGATTGCAACTGCGGTATTTCTATGATTTCTCCTTGTCTCTTCTTAAAACTGAGAGGTCTGGGAAACCATCTTTTCAATTGCTACCTCCCACTCTGCCTTTTGAGGAGTTTGTTGCTGTTGATCTTTCCAGGAGAAATTAGGATGATTCTTTCACCCAGGACTATAGGTGTTAGAATATGGGTTCTTTTGCCTTAAGAATTTAATCTCCTCAATTTATTGCGGTGTTGCCTAACATTGCATAATACTGTGCGGTCCACTACAAATTTCACAAGCTACCAGTTGATTCACAATAGTTAACCGACCTGCTGGAGCATTTGCTCCTCCGTAGTCCCCAAGAAGTCTCTCTGGTGGTAGATTTTCAGCCATTGGTTTTACCTCTTCAGACTCTGAATCTAAAGGATCTGAAGAACCTGTTGACTCATGTCTATCTAACTGAGCTAGTCTGCGCCTTGTGTGAAAAGTTCTTTCTATTTCAGCGTCAAACATAAATTTAGCTGAGGACTTTCCTCACATGCAAAGGTTAGGAAAAATCAGTAAAACAAAAGTAATGAAATTATAGAAAAGAAATTTTTGTTGCAGATCAACAAAATTTTAAGTGAACCCAACTTAAACTCAATGATTAGGCAGTCCCCGGCAACAGTGCCAAAAACTTGATCGGTAAAATAGCAAGTGTACTATTTTGCCTCTTGTAATAAGGGAAAATTCCTCGTATGTCGATCTCAAGGATTGCATAGAATGATCGAGTTTAATGTGAGGTTCAATTAAATAAAACTCAATATGGGGTTTGGTTTGGTTATTGTATTTAACAATAATTAAAAATATGCAAAGGTAAATGATGACTTTTTTTACTAGTGTGAATACTATGCTATGGGTAAGTGTGTGGTTTGCCCTTTAATGACCTTCACTATTGATCTCGTCTACAAGTTCATTACCTTCAACTACCAGCCCTTTAGATTATTTTCCCCTAAGTCCTTAGTGAGAAAACCTTTAACCATCCATCCTCAATCCTAAGTCCTTATAAATATATGAAGGAGTCAAGCCTTTATCTTATCAAGGGTTAAATCCGGTGACTATAGGGTATCCCTAGTCCTAGGTGTTATGTACTATAGCCTAATCGTACAAAAACCTTAACAACCACGGTCCAACTGGTTGTTAACCGTACTCAATCCTAATTGGTTTGATCAGGAAAGCATTAGAAACCTTGAACAATGAAATTGAAAGGAAACTACTGTATTAAAATCAATAATTCATATTCAATACATTCGCAAATTAGGGACACCCTCTAACATTGGGGGATTTAGCCACACATAATATTCAAAGATATTTAAATAATAATAATGATAGACATTACAAATATTAATGGTGAACTCTGATCTTCAATTGCTTCTGCTCATGAAAGGTCTTCGTTCTCCCACAACTTGCATGGACTTCAATCTTTTATTGTCAAATTCTCCAGTCGTCAAAAGTCCTCTTTTTCTTCTCCAAATCAGGTATTTATAGTGTCAGGTCATCCCTCTGTGATGTCCAATGTTCACAGTACCCTTAATGATCCAAGAATACAGGAAAAATATCAAAATTGGACTTTCACACGCCTAAGCTGACACGGGCCGTGTCAGCGGACACAAGCACCCATGTCAAAATCTGTGCTTTACGTTGTTCCATCATTTGGCCTAGCCGAATTGACACGGGCCATGTCAGTGGACACTGGCACCCATGTAAGCTCTTGTAATTCTTCCTCCAACATTCATACTTCAGTTGACTTGACACGGGCCGTGTCCTGTGACACGGGCGCCCGTGTCACCTTCTATCTTGCTAGAATCTGAACTTTTTCCAAATCTATGAATGCTGCACTTTTTATCCCAAATCATCATGTTTTATTTGGTAGAACCTGAAAACAATAAAATACAAAACCAAAGCATAAAACGTGGTAAAATGAAATAAAATATCAATCAATTAAACGAAACAATAACTAAAATAATTGCTGAATTTCTGTGTAAAAACCACTGGTCACTTCCCAATTAGACATCCTTCAAAAAGTTGGTATCGGTAGTTGGTTCTAGGCAAGCCTCTCACCATATTATTCTTTGCCAAATGTTTTAGACCGTCGAGGTTGAGGTGGTCGAATCGTAGATTTCATAACCACGAATAGTGGGTATAGCAAGCCTTGACACAATTTTCCACATCATTTTGAATGTTCAAGATGAAAATTCTATTGTTTGACATATGCACCTTAGTAATCAAGGTATGTCTACAATATCTTAAGAAAAGACGGTGTTCTTTCAAGTGGGTATCATAGCCTTTCTCTAATAATTGTCCTAAGCTTAAAATATTATTCTTCATGTTGGGAACATAGTTGACATTGGAGATGAATTGATGACTCTCACTCTTCAAGCATATGAGAATTTTACCTTTGCCTTAGACCAGTATCTTTGATTCAACTCCAAATGAGACACTACCAATTGTTGCTTCATTGATCTCTATGAACATGCTTTGATGGCTGCACATGTGGTTGCTTGCGGTGGTGTCGAGGTACCATTTATTTATTTTCTCTTCAACTTGGGTTTGTCACATGAGTATCAAAGTTTCTTCTTCTTCGCCTTTTTCTTCTACAAAGTTATGTTTCTTTACAACCTTCTCCTAGAATCTACACTTCGATGTATAATGGACGATATTGTTGTAGTTGAGGCACTTGCTTTGTGATTTATTGTACCTCGACCATGAATTTCCTCTTCCACGACCTCTTGTTGCTTGTGGATTCCAACCTCTTTCTCTATTGTTAAAGTTGTTGGAATAGTTGTTATAACTGCCTCTTCCTTCTCCTCCATGTCCTTATCCATGATCTTGGCCACGACCTCGTCCTCTTTGCTCTTTTAAATCACATAGTTTGCTTCCTTTACATTGAGTTGTGGTAGTCGCTCCATAGCCTTTTTTTTTAGTTTTTATCTTTTGTTTTTCTTGGTGTGCTTGTAAAGAACCCATGAGTTCCTCAATAGTCATGGTCTTTAAATCCTTGTTTTCTTCAATGTTGGTAACAATGAAGTCAGAACTTGGATTTAAAGTGCGGAGTATTTTCTCCACGACTTTCACCTCATCAACATATTCACCATTTCTATATAGTTGATTGACTAAGTCTAATCACTGCTACGGAAAAGGCATTTAACAACTGTTGGGAAAGATATATAACCACGCGGGTCTAGGCGTTGTTATGTAGCATATGGTTGTATATGTGGTACTTACAATCACGGTCCCGAGATAGTTGTTGTATTCTAGAAAGTGTGCGCCATATCACAACGGTTCGTTAACCCAACCGTTGTGATATAACTAAAGGTCCCAGATTCGATTCTCAACATGAACATTTTGTAATTTATATTATTCTGGTCACTGTTCAATATACAATCACGGTTAAGTTTTATAATCGCTGTAAAAACTTCCTCTGTTTTAAATATGCAATTCTCTTCTTCTCAAATTCTTCCCATTTTTTTATCCCGTAACTATTATAACCATATAAGAGAATTTATAACAACCCGTATTTTTGTTAACCATGCATAAAGAGCATATAAAATAGCTAACATTGTGCATCAAAAGCCAAAATTAATATTTACATCAAACACGATATGTTTAAGTCAAAAGTAATATTCACATCATCATATACAGAAAATAAGTGATTAGCACATCTCAATAAATTAAATAGTAGAACTCTTAAGCACATTATGGATATAGGCAAAACGTTTACGAAGATCGACAAAATCCTCAATAGGGAATGGGGTTACATCGATAAATATCTATATAAGAAAGAGCAAACAAGTGTTTAAAATATATGTCAACTTATATATTAATATATGTAAACATATTATGACATGTATACCTTATCCCATGAATCAAAAATGTCGGCAAGGATAATGTTTAACATGTGGTTCATGACATAATACCGACACTCATATTTCTCGGGTAATTTCCTCGACTACAAATGAATGTAACCACACATGAACGTAACCACACATGAATATAACCACACATGAATGTAAATGAAAGAAATGGGTAATCATGCCACTTACTTTAGGAGAGATCCATGATGGCTTTCTTCTAACATTTCTAATCATATTCACCTGCTCTGTAACACCCCATTTTTCAATAAGAATAATTATGACAACATATGTTAAATATATCAGAGTCCATGCATGGGATGTCACATAATTCAAAAATTCATAAAGTCTCAAGTCACTTTATTACTTCATTTATTCATAGCAATCAACTAAGCAGGGGAATAATTCAATTTAATTCTCTTCCATGGTGCTAAGGCCTCAACAATAATAAAAACTCCATAAAATACGTGGTTCAACATAATCATGAATTAAAATACGTAACAATTAAAAACAATGCAAAAACATAGTAAATTCTCAAATCTCGTTGTGATACGGTGGGAGAACTGACTTGAGGTTTTGCGTTTGTATTCGCAAATGTTTCGGTTTAGCAAGAGTCGCCACCGACTTTTTATTTTATCCTAAGGAAAGGTCAAAAAGCACAGGAAAGACCTTTGAGATGTTTTCTTGGGTTCAGGGAGTAGATTATGAAAAGGGAAGGTGCAAGCACCCTTTTCATCCATGGTTATCCATGGGATCTTAGTTACTTGTTTAGATCACTTGCTTTGCTTTTCAATTGTTTGAAATGGTGCTTTGTGTGTGGTTTTGAAAGATGTTTTGAAAAAGAGGCCTTGTCTAGGCAACCTTTATAATGATTCTTGTTTGAATATATACAAAGGTGTATGTCTTTTTGTAAAGATATTTCAATGTTTTGAAAGTTTGTTTTGAAATTGTGTTGTGGAGTGTGTTTGAAAATAGCAAGGATGTTTTGCAAGCTTTTGATCAAGTAACTAAGAGTTGTCTACCCTATTTTACTCAAAGATCTTTCTTATGTTTTTAACCCTTTTGACAATGTTATTTCACCATTGTATTTGGTGAACAACCTTGTGTTAGGATGTTAAACGAGACAGGCGCGGGTCATCGCATACAATCATTGAAAGCAACTTGTGAGGCGCTCTAGCAATTTTGTAAGGGATGAGATCGTTTTATCGGAGGCAACATCGAGGGTTATCGAGGGACTACGGTATTTGTTTACTGAAGGGGCATTTGGTAGAGTGTATCATACTCGAGGGACATGATTGCATTTTCCGAGGCAACAAGCGAGGTTACCCTAGAGGTGCAAGTGTGAATTGTGTTTGTCAATTTCATGCATTTGTCTTGTATTAGGTCATCTAGCGATTGATTTTGAATCTTGCCATACAGACCCTAATTGCTATACAGTATATTGAAAGCAATAAATTGCGGGAATTTAGAAGTCTAAGTTATTACAAAAAAAAGTATCCGGGGATGGGGGTACAATTATTTACAAATGGGGATGAGTCTCATAAGAATAATAATGTCCAAATATGTGTTACAACCAAATCGAACTATCGCAATTCAATGTGAAATTAAAACAAATTATAAAAATAAAGAGAATCAAAAAATATTATGAGATGTATGTATTGGTTAACTTAAAATAAATAAATAAATAAAATTTAACCTAATAAAGATTAAGTATTATTATTATTATTTTGTTTTATGTTTTTTAGGAACTTATGTAAAGAAAAGTTTTAAAGAAAAATTAATTAAACAAAGACTCTAGTATTTTTTGTATTTAATTAAATATAACAAATATTAAAGAAAATTATATTGAGAAAATCAAAACAAAATTTAATCTATTATTGGTTTTTTTATTATTAACAAAACAAATTATTTTAGAATGAAAATAATTAAAAAGAAAGGTATTGGTTTAAAGAAAAGAATTTAAAGAGAAGAAATTTAAAGAAAAGAAAAGAAAAAAAAGATGGGCCTAAAGAGTATTGTGGCCCAAATGAAATGGAGAGGAACAAAACGGGGGGGGGGGGGGGGGGGGGTCAGAATAGATATAGTGGGGGTGCGCGCCTAGCAAGCTGAGTGGGCTTAGGGGTTATTTGGGGCGAAGGCCCAATGTTAGCATGTACAATTGTTTTAGGGGTTTGGTCTGTTAGGGTTTGCAAGTTGGTACATAGCGGCGCCGCTCTTGCTCTTCTTCTCCGTTCTTCATCTTTCTCAGGTGAAGCCTTTTGATGTTAGCTCCACGAGTCCTAGGTCGCCGGAGAGTCTCCCTCTCTCACTCTCTTCCTTCTCATGGTGGCACACAGTCTTGGTTCTAACATGGTACGATTTGTTTTACTCGCGTTTTACAGTTGTGTTCATTAGTTTGAGTCTTGCATGCATGTTTTAATCTATGGATTTTATGTGTTTGATATGCAGTAAAAAAGGTTGAGAATAACTTACCTTGGGGAAGATTGAGAGGAAAAGGGAGGGAGAGAAGAGGGATCGGTGGCGCCTCCTTGGAGACTAGGTGGAGGATGGAGTGATGATGGTTTCTGGCTTGCTTTACTGGTAACCTTTGTTGTTTGTCCCTTTAAGATTTATAATGTTTGATGATGATGACTTTCTGAGAACTTGCTTGCTTCTGAATTTTGTTGATGATGTATTTTCTGAAACTGATTTGGCTTTTGATTTTCGTTGATGATGAACACGTTTCTGAAACCCTATGTTGTTTTACTTCTAAAACTCTTCCTCTTTCTTCTTGGCCCTGACTGTTTAACGATGATGATTCTGAAAACTGTTTCGTTTCTGAATCTCTTCCTTTCTCCTTGTTGATGATGAAATGAAATTTGAAACTCGTTTATTTGTTATTGATAAGCTTCTGAACCTCTTGGAATGTTGATGTTGAATGTGTTTCTGGAACTTGTTGGTTAGCTTCTGAAATTCTCTTCTTTTCTCTTATTGATGATGAAATGAAATCTGAAACTTGTTACTTGGATCGTTTTAGATAATCCTGAGTTAGTAGGCTGAGTTTGTATGCTATGTTTGAAAGGTTTTTGGCTACTTGTTTGGCCTGGTAGTTTGTTATGTTCAGTTTGGATTTGAGGGTTTTGGTCGTGTTTCACAGTTTTGCAGTTTGAAATGCAAGCTTGTTGTAGTCTGGCTAGCAGGTTTATGCAGGTTTTGAGCTAGCTTGAGTTTGTAGTTTGGACAGGTTTGAGCAAGCTTGAGTTCGTGGACTTGCTGAGTTTGTGGTGGTTTTTTTTTGTTTTTGAGTAAATCTTACAGTTTGTTTGACAGGTTTGGGTAAATTGCAGTTATGCAGGTTTTGGGCTAGTTGCAGTTATGCAGGCTTGCTTGTGTTTTGTGCAGGCAGGTTTGGGCAAGCTGTGTTTTTTTTGTAGCTTGTTGAACTTGTCTGATATTCTGTAGGTTTTTCAAGTTTTTGAGTTTAGTATCTTTTCCCCCTTTTATGCAGTTAGATGCTAGACTATTATATATCTTTTGTTTGTTTCTTTCAAATTTGAAACAACCTGCTTTTTGCCCAAACTGCAAATTTTCACTAAAGGTCCTCTCTTTTCTCTCTCTCTCTCTCTCCCTCTCTCTCTCTCTCTCTCCCATATGCACTTTTTGCTTATTTTATTATATCTTTCTGAAAAGTTTGTCTAGGCTGGAAAATGATGATGGCTATTACAAGCCTCTTGCTTGTCAATAGGTTTTCCTCTGCATTGTATTACCTGCTGCATTTTCTGTACCGTGTACTTTCTGTACTTGTATGCTTTTGCTAGTTGGCTTTCTTGACAATTTTGCATTCAGTTTGGCATGCTTAGTTTGCTTTGCTGACTTGCTTATGTTTTGCAATTCAGTTTGACATGCTTGGCACCTTGTTGCATTTGGTTTGATTACTGCAGTTTTGGTTTAGTTTGCAGTACAATAGGTGCCCATCATATTTGAATTTTGGCACCTTAGTTTGCCTTTCTAATGGCTATGTTTTTGCATTTGAACCAATTATATGCTTGCATTTTTTATCTTTTACTCTTGTCTTTGTGAACCAAGAAGAGCAATCTTCTTGTGATTTGCAAGGAGAAAAATAAAACATGATAAACAAAAAGCATTCTGATTCCGAACGACAAACTTTAATGATGATTTCTTTTCTTTCTTTTTTAATTGAAAATTCTTCTATATTAATCTCTTTTCTTCTGTCTTTTACAGGTGAGTACCAATTGGATGATAGAGGAAGCAGTAGAAGTCAAAGATCTTAGGAGATTAGGCTTAGATTTATTTTTTCATTTATTGTAAACAAATATTATCTTAAATACTATAAGTTGTAATCTTACAATATTCAAATAAATTTTGTAACAACATTTGAAGTAAATAAAAGTCTTTATCCAAAAGAAAGTTTCTACCGTCAAATATATTTTCAATTTTTCCTCTGCCTCTTCACTTTTATATTTAAGATTCCTGATTAAAAATAAACTGAAACGACATTCCAGCATTTCCAATACAGATAACTTAAAATCCAAGTAATCTTTAAAACTCTGCACTCTCATAACTTGCGACAACATTCCAATCAACACACGCGTTGTGTATTCCAATAAGCAAGCAAACATTCCATTAACAAACAAACGTTTCGTTCCATTAACAAACAGATGCCTTAATATTCCAAATAAGAGTCTCAGTTCTTATCCTAGATAATCAGGGCCTTGAGAAACAACCAATAAACTTGAACAAGCGTGAAAACAATGTAACGATTAACTGAATTTCTGAGGATTCAGTTTCTTCTGAGAAATACGAGCGAAAACCCTAATTCTGGATTGACTGCTAAAGAAAAGTCTGTTTGATCGATTCTTGAGCCGATCTTTAAAAATCAGAGAAAACCCCAGGGTTGTGATTTTCTTGTGAAAAAGGAAGGGCAAATTTTGGGGTAGAACACCCGTATTACGTATCAGAGGTCGTCCTAAGACTCGATCAAGCAACACTCACTTCAAGCTCTACTCGGGTACTTGGTTATCTGTACTCCCTAAGGAGCACATACACAACAAGAGAAAAGGGGTGAGAATTACATTCAATAAATATACGATTAATATTACATGCCAATGAGTAGTAATTCACATAATTCACAAAATAAACATTTCACACAATACTTTGCAACACATTCTTCATTCATATAACACGATATCATATCAAGACAGTGCAATGTAACTGACAACAACTAAATGCATGTGGTACCAACAGGGCATAAGCCCTCTCCAAAATGCCAAATAAGGAAACAACATGGTATAAGCCCTCAATATAATGCCATTACAGGCCAACAACAAGGCATAGGCCCTCACCAATGAGTGCATGCATTATAAACATGCAACATCACAAGTATGCAACCATAAAACATAAGCCTACTGCATTTTCCAATAAGGCCACCAACATTATTACCATCATGCAACATATATCATAATATCAATAATTCATAACCTACCTGTGATACGATGGGAGAACTGACTTGGGTGTTTTGCGTTTGATCGCAAATGTTACGGTTAGCAAGAGTCGCCACCGACTTTTCTTTTATTCAAAAGGAAAGGTGAAAAAGCAAAGGAAATACCTTTGAGATTGTTTCTTGAGTTCGGGGGTAGATTATGAAAAGGGAAGGTATTAGCACCCTTTTCATCCATGGTTTTCCATGGGATCTTAGTTACTTGCTAGATCACTTGCTTTATGTTTGAAATTGTGCTTTGTGTGGTTTTTTGAAAGTATTTTGTAAAGAGCCATTGTTTAGGAAAACTTTGTAATGATTCTCATTCGTAAGAATGTATACAAAGTGTTGATCTTTTGAAAATGTTTTCAAGTTTGAGAGATGTTTTTGAAAGTGTTGGTGTTTGTTTTGAAAATAGCAAGGATGTTTGGTTTTGAAATGGAGAAAGTAACTAGGAGCATTCTACCTACTCAAAAGTCTTTCTTGTTCATTTTATTTTCCTTTGACATTGTTGTCTTACCATTGATTTGGTAAGAAACCCTATCTTTGGATGTAAACGGGACGGGCGTGGGTCATCGTATAGCCATGATTAGCAATGTTGCAAGGTATCTTAACATTATTTTTTTGAGGGAATAAGATCATTTGTAAGGAAACTTTAGATAGCATCATCGAGGGACTATGATCTCGTATTTTTACTTGTTTTTGCTAAGATACCTCACGTGCAAAATATGGCCATTTATAAGGCAACCAAGTGGATTTTACCCTAGGGGTGCTTGTGTGAAAGTGTGTTGTTTTCATGCTTGATTTTGTCTTGGATTAGGGTTTGCTATTTGGTTGATTTTATTCTTTCCATACAAACCCTAATTACTAGCATGTTATGTAAAAGCGATAAATTGCGAAATTTAAAGTTACTACGCTATTACAACATTTGTGGGGGGGGGGGGGGGATACAATTTATGAATGGGGATTGCAATAATATAAACCTAATTAATCTATTACAACCAAATTGAATTTGTACAAGAATTACATAAATGCAAAGTATAATGATGGATAAATGTATAAGGATAAAAAAATGTAAAGAAAAGAATTTTGTTTGATTTTCATAAAGAAAGATTTTTTGTCTTAACCTAATTTAAATAAAGAAAATAATTGATTAAATTTGAACTTATTAAGAAAATAGATTTTTAAAAGAAAACCCCAATTCTATTAATTAATCAAAAGAAAATTATTTTTAAGGAAAGTATTTTTTGGCATTTTTATCTTGAAAATATTTATGGCTTTAAAAATATTTTGTCTTTTTTTTGGTAATAAAATAATATATTTTTAAATGGTATGAAGAAAAATAAATAATATAACATTAATTAAGTTTATAAGAAAAATAAATAAAGTAAAGTAAATAAAATATTTGTGTTCATGGGAAAATAAAATAAAATAAGTCAAAATATAAAATATATCATTTTTTTGTATTTTTCATGATTTTTAGTATTTTAGAAAATACATTTAAAAGAAAAAATGAAATAAATAAATAAATAAAAATAAATGGGCCAGGGGGTGCCAAAGTAGGCAGGGAGGTGAGTTAGCAAATAAAAAAAACAATGCCAGGCCCAAAGGGCCTAGCGCCTGCAAAAAAAAACAATGTTAGAAAGTCAGAAAATATGTAAAACGTAAAAATGGTCACACTGGGGATTGAAACCAGGACCAAGGGGTGAACAGGCGCGCGCTTTACCACTGGGGTGGCTATACATCCGTTTATATAAACAAAACCATAAATATGTAAGGCAAATCATGTCCTGAAAACTTTATCTTCAACCTCCAGCCGGTATACCCGTAACTTCTTCATTTCTCAACAAAAATGGAAGATGACAAAATGAAAATTGTTGCATTCTTCCTCACGAATCTAACCATGTAAATAACTAAGGCTAAAAGTCAAAGATAAATAAGGATTTATCTGGCCCTAATTTGAACCCTAAAAATTTCAGAAACTTCAACTCTAAAATTCTCTAAGCCCAGGCCATATAAATGCAAGCTATGGATATGTACAGCTTCGTGGCAATGAGGTCTACATTTTATCTTCACAAATGCAAGCCTAACAATGCCTAAGAAATGAGATAGAAGTTCAAGAAAAATACCTCAAAACTGGAAATCTTGAAATGCAAATGAGCTTGTTTCAGGTAGTGCTGATGATCAGGTTAGCTTCCTTAGACCTCTAGGAAGCTAGTGCAATGGCTGACTTGAACTGTAGGTGGCTGGAATGGTCTGGAGAAGTTAACTTGCAGACTCTGTTTTTTGGTTATGGAGGAATATGAAGATGGTGTTACAGTTCCAAAACAAGGACATGGATGGACTATATTTGAGGTATAGAAGCTTTGCAAATGAATTTTTTTGGAAAATGCACGATGGAAATGAAAGATACAAGTTCAAGGTCAGAACTGTGTATCAATGGTATTTTTGAGCAGGTTTATGGTTTTTGAGTGTTTGAGATAGTTCCAGGGAACTAGAATTCGTGTGTTATCTTGAAAATAGTGTATGTACTTATAGGCAAGAGGTTTTGAGGCTTGAAATAACTCAAATTGAAATCACATGTTATGGCCTGGTTACTTGATTTTGAAGCAAAGTTGACAAACATGGTTTCAATGTGAAGTACAAGGGTTTGTAGGGTGGTTAGCAGGATGTAGATATGCCGCTTCTTGCTTTTAAATGTTTTTTAGTCAGAAAAAACAATGTATGGGCTCAAGATGAATTGACATTGTGATTAAAGTCACTTTTCCAAAATGGAAGTGGTGACTTTCTTCCCAAAATGAAAATGCAACTTGGATAATGGCTCAAATGCTTGGACAATGGCTCTATCATTTGTGTAAACATTAAATTATTGAGTTATTAGCAAGTTTGAAGCCCGCAAAGCAAGATTTGTACAACATGCTTGAAGATTGGATCAAGTGTTCTTCACAAAATGGCTTGTAATTCAAGTTTGAAAATCCTAACTTCTTGCCTTCGATTCTCCTTGCTCAAGAATGGTCTCAAGGAGTTCCTTGACATTTTGGAAAGCTTGCAGTGTTCTCTACAACCAATATTTAAATTGATTGTGAATATTCCCCTTGGAACTATGTGAAAAATTGCCATGAAGTTAGGTCAAAAATCTGCCTAACTAGGGCAAAATTTCACTAAGTCTTTTTTTAGTTCATGAGCATGTATTCACAAAATTATAACTTGAGATCCAAGCACTTTTGGAAGAAGTTGTGTGAAGAAAAGTTGTAGATTTCATGGAGATCTACAACTTTCATGTTGGAAGTTTCCTTCGAATCATCTTTTATCATAATTAAAAAATTGCTCAAAGTTATGAAAAAATAAGAAATTTTCAACACTTAGAAAAATTTCTAAGTTTAGAAATTTTGACTTTTCAAAATGAAATCTTGATTTCTTGATTTATTGATGAATAAGTTTCCTATTTTGACATTTTTTGATGAATTGTGATCTTTGGCACTTGAATTCGACCAAAAAGTTAAAGTTTGTCTTTTCAGTATATAGTTGACTTTTGATCAGTTGACTGCAAAATTCATCTGTCAATCCAAAGGATTTGTAATGTTTTAAATCATGTCAGTAGGTCAAAATGATGAAATTGGAATCTTGAGATCATGCTTTAAACCAATTGACCATTATCTAGGTCAAAAATCAGAAATTGCCCTTTCCCAATCAAAACCCTAATTTTGACCATTTTGCCCTTTTGGAGATTTGACCAAAATGTTTTGAGGAATTATGGTCCAAACTTGATCAAATGATACATATGAGTCTAGAATGTTGATTTGGATAAAAAAAATATGAATTTTGACTGTAAATTGGCCATGGTTGACTTTTTCCCCAATATAGTTGATTTTTAGGTCAACTGTTCAATTGACTAATCAAAAGTGTGACGCGAGGCTTGAAACTTGACATGAATAATATTGGGGGTCAATAATGGTCCATGAAAGTCATATGAAGCATTGATAGTTCAAAAATCCTTGTGAAAACTCAAACCCTAATTTTGGTCATCAATGCATGAGGAGGTGTCTTGAGCTGATCAAACCCTAGTGCAGTCTTGAGCCCAATGAGATCTTATGAGAAGATTCTTGATAAGTGAGAGGGAAAATTTTGGGGTACAACAGCTGCCCCTGTTCAATCATCTTAAGCCTGAAGAGTTAGATTGGCGTGTTTCGCCACTCGTGATTCGAAGGTGGAAGATGATTGGACACTAAAGTGCCCATAAATTTGCACTCGGTGATGCAATGGTTGAGGGAATGGGCTTAAAGATGCCATTTGGAGAGGTGATAGAAAGATGTAGGAAATGGGATTAAAGATGCCATCCAAAAGTGATTGTTGGTTTTTGTAATTTTTAAGCTGTAAGAATGAGTATCAGAATGGCGTCCATGTCTAGAGCGTATCTGAACTATATCTGAGAGCTGATTTTGAATGATCATTAGAATGGCATCCGTGTCTGGAGCGTATCTGAACTATTTTTTGAAAGCTAGTTTTGAACGAGTGTCATAATGGAATCCATGTCTGGAGCGTATCCGAACTGTATCTGAAAGTTGAATATGAATGAGCATCAGGATGGCATTCGTGTATGGAGCGTATCTGAACTGTATCTGAAAGTTGAATCTGAATGAGTATCAGGATGGCATCCGTGTCTTGAGCGTATCCGAAAGTTGAATCTGAATGAGTATCAGAATGGCGTCCGTATATGGAGCGTATCTGAATTGTATCTGAAAGTTGAATCTGAATGAGTATCATAATGGCGTCCATGTCTGGAGCGTATCTGAAAGTTGAATATGAAAGAGTATCAGAATGACGTCCGTATCTGGAGCGTATCTGAACTGCATCTGAAAACTTTGAATATTCTTAATGGTAGCTGTTAACCTTATCCTGAAAAGGGTAAAATGTTAGCTAAAATGCAATGTTTATGTTTTATGAAATGCATAGTATAATGCATCCATGTTATCAATGTTTATGATATATGGATGCAATGTATGCGTATGTGAGCTAGTTTGCTGCACTGCTGTTGGGTTGGGGAAAATAAATCCATGACTGCTGTTGAGGATATAAGTCTTCATGTTGTGAAGTCCAAGTGTTGATGAATTTCTGTTTAGAGAAATAAACTTTGTTGTAAAGGAAATGCCATGTACTGCTTGTAAAATCCTATTGGGGAATCCTGAGAATTTTGACGACTTCTACTGGGGATTGATAATTGGAAGCTCGTTCCGCTGGGAATCAAACTGTAAATTGTGGGGGATTTATGGAAATAGCTTAGAGAGATTTCCCTACCTCTTAAAGCCATTAGTAATTGTCTTTTATTTTGTTTATTTGTAAACAATAATTATGTTCAAATGCATATGTTCAACAATGAATCATTGGACGTTTTTGTAAATAAAACACAAGAGTAAAGAAAAACAGATAGTTTTGCACTTTCAAAGGAATATCTTTGTATTGACTTTGAGTAAGTATTTTTGTACAGTGAGACAAACATTCTAGTAGGAGAACTCCGTCGTAAGAAAAAGTGAAAATTTTAATACAAATAAAAGATAGTTATGTGTATTAATCCCATGGGGTTCCCATTCTGCTATAGCCTTTGTATCTCTAAGCATCTTGTCTATTTGTTGCCTCGTCCGGAGATGATTGAATTGATCAGAACCTCTGAGTTTGCAGGTTGTCCGTAAGGTGATCCAACGGGACATAGTCATACACTTTAATTCCCTAACTTTTTCCTGGACCGCCCTTTCGGGTTTTCAGTCCACCGGGAAACCCTTTTTTTGCCCAAGCCGCCATTTCGGGTTTTCAGCTTGCCGGGTGTACAAATTTTTTTGTTTTATCCCTAATTTTTGCCCGAACCTTTTGGTTCGCCGAGATGCCCTTGTTTTTCCTAGGTATGTCAACCTAGAGAGTCTCTTATGCGTAGTATCTTTTGACTATGTTCGCGTTTGTAGGATGCGGCAGGTCGTCGCTATCTATGGTGGTCAAGATCATTGCCCCACCAGAGAAAATGTTTTTGATTACAAATGGTCCTTCATAGGTAGGAGTCCACTTGCCCCTAGGATCACCTTGTGGCAGTATGATGTGTTTGATCACCAGATCTCCAACTTGATACACTTGGCGTATGACCTTTTTGTTGAAAGCCTTGATCATCCGTTTTTGATACATTTGACCATGGAAAACAACAGTAAGTCTCTTCTCATCAATCAAGTTCAATTGATCAAGTCAAGTCTGGATCCAATCGTCTTCGTTCAGCCCTACATCCTTCATAATCCTCAGAGAGGGGATCCGGACCTCGATAGGCAAGACAACTTCCATGCCATAAACCAGAGAATATGGTGTTGCCCCGGTTGATGTGCGAGCTGTGGTACGATACCCGTGGAGAGCGAATGGTAACATCTCATGCCAGTCTTTGTATGTGACTGTCCTTTTCTGTATGATCTTTTTAATGTTCTTATTTGCAGCTTCGACAACACCATTCATCTTTGGCCGGTAAAGGGAAGAATTGTGATGCTGGATCTTGAATTGCTTGCACAAAGCGGTGATCATAGTGTTGTTAAGATTCGTACCATTGTCAGTGATGATCCTTTTCGGGATACCGTACCGGCAAATGAGATTTTGCTTGATGAAACGGGCAACAACATTCTTGGTAACAGAAGCAAAGAAAGCTGCCTCCACCCACTTTGTAAAATAATCAGTGGCCACTAAGATGAAGCGGTGTCCATTAGAGGTTGTTGGCTTGATTTCCCCAATCATATCAATTCCCCATATAGCAAAAGGCCAAGGAGCTGTCAAGACATTCATAGGAACCGGAGGTACGTGCACCTTGTCAGCATAAATCTGTCACTTATGGCAAGTTCGAGAGTGTTGATAGAAATATGCTTCCATGGTAGACCAGTAATAGCCCGCCCGTAGGATTTTCTTTGCCATCGTATGCCCACTGGAATGGGTGCCAAAAGTGCCTTCATGTAACTCAGTCATGATCCTTTCAGTCTCAACCTTATCTACATACCGAAGTAACACAGAGTCATGGTCGCGTTTGTAAAGAATGTCGTTACTCAGGAAAAATTTAGCAGAGAATCTCCTTAAGAACTTCTTATCATTAATTTAAGCTCCTTCTGGATATTCTTGAGCCTCAAGATACTTCTTGACTTCGTGAAACTAAGGTTGGTCCACTACTTCTTCAGTATCAATCTTGTGACAGTGTGCTGGTTCTTCCATTCGTTCGATGGTGATCTTGGGATCCTCGTTATCCCAATTAAATTTAAACATATATGACATTGTGGCTAGAGAATCTGCTAGCTGAATCTCTGAATACCAAAGCTGAATCTCTGAATACATCAAAGGATTTGATCCCCAAGTCTATGGCAGCTTTGAGACCAAAGATGCACGCTTCGTATTCCGCCATGTTGTTTGTACAATTGAAGCAGAGTCTTGTGGTAAAGGGAGTTTGCCACCCTTCCGGAGATATGAGTACAACACTGATACCATTGCCAAGTGCATTGGATACCCCATCAAAGAACAGGGTCCATCGGGATCCTTGTTTAGGTCCATCATATGGCCTGATTTCTTCACAGTTATTTACCGTCATGATGTCTTCATCTGGAAATTCGAACTTCATGGATTGGTAGTCTTCTACAGCTTGGTGAGCAAGGTGATCAACTAGTACACTTCTCTTTATATCCTTCTGGGTAGTATACTATATGTCATATTCCGTCAGGATCATCTTCCATCTCGCTATTCTCCCAGAAAGAACAGGCTTCTAGAAGATGTATTTTATCAGATCCATTTTAGATATCAACAAAGTAGTATGAGTTAACATATACTGTCTTAGCCGGTGAGCAGCCCATGCCAGAGCGCAACAAGTTTTCTCGAGCAGTGAATATCTGGTTTCACAATCGGTAAACTTTTTTCTCAGGTAATAAATGGAATGCTCTTTTCAGCCAGACTCGTCATGCTTCCCCAATACACACCCCATTGGGTTTTCTAAAACAGTCAGATACATGATCAACGGTCTTCCCTCAAATGGTGGAATCAACAAAGGAGTCTCTTGTAATTATTCTTTGATTTTGTCAAAAGCAACTTGGCACTCGTCATTCCATTTGACTACCTGATCTTTCTTCAACAATTTGAATATTGGTTCACAAGTAGCTGTCAGATGAGAGATGAATCTGGCAATGTAGTTCAAGCGTCCCAAGAACCCTCTGACTTCCTTCTCAGTATGAGGAGCAGGCATATCTTGTATTTCTTTTACCTTTGTAGGATATAATTCAATACCTTTGTTGCTGACGATAAAGCCTAGGAGTTTACCAGACCGTACCCCAAATGCGCATTTGTTTGGATTCAACCTCAGCTTGTACTTCTTCAGTCTCTCAAACAGTTTTTGTAAGTGATCAAGATGCTCTTCTTCTGTTTGAGATCTGGCTATCATGTCGTCCACATAGACCTCTGTGATGCGGTGGGAGAACTGACTTAAGGTTTTGCGTTTGTGTTCGTAAATGTTTCGGTTTAGAAAGAGTCGCCACCGACTTTTTATTTATCCAAAGGAAAGGTCAAAAAGCACAGGGAAGACCTTTGAGATGTTTTCTTAGGTTCGGGGGGTAGATTATGAAAAGGGAAGGTGCTAGCACCCCTTTCATCCATGGTTTTCCATGGGCTCTTAGTTACTTGTTTTAGATCACTTGCTTTTTCTTTTCAATTGTTTGAAATGGTGCTTTTGTGTGTGGTTTTGAAAGTATTTTGAAAAGAGGCCATCGTTGTGGAAACCTTTGTAATGATTCTTGTTTGAATGTATACAAAGGAGTTTTGTCTTTTGAAAAATGTTTCAATGTTTGAAAGTTTGTTTTGGGAAAATGTTTTGGAATTGTGTTGTGATGTGCGTTTGAAAATAGCAAGGATGTTTGCAATTTTGATCAAGTAACTAGGAGCATCTACCTACCTACTCAAAAGTCTTTCCTACACATTTTTAACCCTTTGACAGTGTTGTTTTACCATTGCATTTGGTAAACAACCTTGTATTTAGATGTTAAACGGGACAGGCACGGGTCATCGTATTGACCATGATAGCAATAGTACAAAGTATATTAACAAGTTTTTGTTTGAGGGACTAGATCATTTTTGTATAGGCAACCAAGATAGCGTCATGGAGGGACTATGATCTTTTGTTTTGATTTTGTTTTGCCAAGACACCTAGCATGCATACCATGTCCATGTTTTTAAGGCAACAAGTGGATGAAACCCTAGGGGTGCTTGTGTGCATTGTGTTGTCAATTTTCATGCATTTTTGTCTTGTATTAGGTCTAGCTATTTGTTGATTATGGATTTTGCATACAAACCCTAATCTTGCTATCATGGCATATTTGAAAGCTATAAAGTGCATAAAAATAAATCTACGACTATTACAACATTGATATGGGGAGGGGGGGTACAAATTTGAATAGGGGGATATTTGAAAGAAATTAAAACCCTAAGTTAACTATTACAACCAAATTGAATTAATTGTCCAAATAAATAAATAGACATTATTTAAATATGCAAATAAATATGAATATGCAAAATGTTTTTGTATTATTTTTATGTATGTAAAAATAAATTATTTAATGTATAAAATAAGAAAATAAGAGATTATTTTTATTAAGGGTGGAAACCCTAATTTGGTTTTAAGAATATATATATATATATATATATATATATATATATATATATATATATATATATATATATATATATATATATATATATATATATATATATATATATATATATATATATATATATATATATATATATATATATATATATATATATATATATTTATTCATTTATGTATATATATATATATATATATATATATATATATATATATATATATATATATATATATATATATATATATATATATATATATATATATATATATATATATATATATATTTATTCATTTATGTATATATATATATATATAATATATATATATAAATTATATTATTTATTCATTTATGTACAAAAAATAAATAAAAATAAAATATACCAATGTTAAAAAATAGAAATATGTGAGAAAAAATATTATTTAAGTATATAAATAATAAAAATAAAAATATAATATTTTTATAATATTTACAAGTTTTTTATTTAAGAAAATAAAAGTATATTATTTAACAATTATTTCTATGTCCAAAAAATAATAAAAATAATAAAATAAAATGTGAAAATTTATGAAAATATTTTTGGGAATTTTTAATGTTTAGAAAAATAAAATAAAGTCAGAAATGTAAATAGAAATAGAAAAATATAAAAAAAAATAGTGAAATGGGCCAATGGGGTGTGAACAGCAAGCTGGAGGGGTGCAAATAGCATGGAACAACCAGGCCCAGCCCAGATGGCCTTCATCCCTGACCTTGTGACAAGAAGAACGCGCGCCTGATATTCAAAACTTGAAATCCTACATTCGTGCTTAAAAACAAAAACTTGCAACATGAAAGTTATAGGGCATGATCATACGATTCTAACCATTTAAAAAACTTAACCTAACTCTCAAAGACCAAAGAGAATTTCTCTGGCCCTAATTTCTAACCTAGCTTTTTCAGAAAGTTCATCATTCAAATTCTCCCAACTCAGTTAACTTAAATGAAATCTATGCATATGTACAGCTCAAGGGTAATGAGTACTATATTTTTTATTCACAAACCTAAGCCTAATGATTCCTAAATAGAGAGATAGAAGTTTGAACTTTACCTGTTGCAGTAAAGCTCGAGTATGGCAATGTAGGGGTTTTCAGTGAGGCCTGAGATGCTTGTGAGCTTGCTTGAAGTTCCTTTGAGCTTTCCCAATGCCTAGCTAGCTTTGAACTTGCCTGAATAAGCTTGTAGAAGTCAACCTGCACAGTCAGAATTCAAAAATGGTGAAGTGTGTTAATGGAGTTACAATCACCTGGGAATGGTTGGGATAACTTAGGTAGGTTGTATGGAGTGTGTTAGAACTGATTGCAAGCAAAACGCACAAGTAGATTTTGTTTTGGAGACCAAAATGCAGAACCTGCCCTGTTTTGCAAGAAAATGTGATTTTGGGGTTTTGGAAGGTTTGAGGACTTGTAAACTCGTGTTTCTGGATTAGTGTATTATGTAAAAGTTGTTTGAAATGAATACAACACTTGGTTATATCAGATACAAGAGTTATGTGGTTTTTGCAAGTTAACTTGGTTTTGAAGCAAAAGTGAGAAGTGACCAAGGCCAGGCCTGTACAGGCTAGCTCCAAGCATGTACATAGTTGGTGTACTTTCCTTGATATTTGTGGATGTTGTTTGCTGCAAAAGACTTGGTGCAATGCTCAAGAGAAACAAAATTGCATAAAGCAACCTTTATCAAAATGGCATTGTTAACTTTTTGCCATTTTTAGATTAATCCTTTGTATAATGCTTCATTGATCAGAACCATGCATTAATCCATTGAGTTTGCATTCAATTTTTGAGTGTGGAAGGGTTTAAGGACCTGTAAACAAGTACAAGCAAGGCTGGACAGAAATTGCAACTTGTAGCAACATGAAAAATGCCATGGATCAAAGTGACATTTTTCCAAATTCAAACCTTCGATTCTCCCTAACCATAAATGATCTTGGGGAGTTCTTGGACATTTTGTAAAGCTTGTAACATTCTCTACAATACATCTTTGAAATGCATTTTGATATTCCAATGGGAAATAGGTGAAAAATTGCCATGAAGATAGGTCAAAATCCTGCCTAAACTAGGGCAAAATTTCACTAAGTTAAAAGTTTCATGGACCCTTGTTCACAAAATCATAACTTGATATCCAAGCTTATTTTGGGAAAAATTTGTGAATCAAAGTTGTAGATTTTATGGAGGAATAAAACTTTCATGTTGGAAGTTTTCTTTGAATCCAATTGTATCATGGTGAAAATGTTGGGCAAAGTTGGGAAAAAATAAGAAAATTTCATAACTTAGAAAATTTCTAAGTTATGAAAATTTTCAATCTTAAACCCTAATTTCCAAAATTGGGTTTCTTGGTGAACAAGTTTCATGTTTTGACACATCTTGATGAAAAATGACCCTTGGCACTTGATTTTGACCAAAAAGTCAAAGTTTGACTTTTCAGTGTACAGTTGATTTTTAATGAGTTGACTGGAAAATTCATCTGTCAATCTAATGCATTTGAGATCTTTTGAACCTTGTGAATAGGTCAAGATGATGCCATTGAGTCCTTGAATCCATGTTTGAACTCAATTTGCCATTGGCTAGGTTAAAAATCAGAAATTGCCCTTCTGCAGTCAAAACCCTAAAAATGACCATTTTGCCCTTTTGACGATCTGATTAAGTTTCTTGAGGAGTTGTGGTCCAAACTTGATAAAATGGTTCAAATGAGTCTATAATGTTGATGTAGATCAAAAATTATGATTTTTGACTGTAAATTGGCCACAATTGACTTTTTCCCCAATACAGTTGATTTTTAGGTCAACTGTCCAATTGATTGGGCAAAAATTTGATTCAAAGCTTGAAACTTGGTATGGGCAATATTATAAGTCCAAAATGAAGTATGAAAGCCACATTGAGCATTGGAAGTCCAAAAATCCTTGTGCAAACTCAAACCCTAATTTCAGGTCAACAGTGCAAGGAGATGTCTTGAGCAGAGCAAACCCTAATCCTGTCTGGATTCCAAAGAGTCTTGTGAGGAGAAATCTTGATAAAATAAGAGGGAAAATTTTAGGGTACAACAACTGCCCCTGTTCAATCTTCTTGAACCTGAAGAGTTATATTGTCGAGTTTGCCTTTCATGACTCGAAGGTAAAAGATGATTGGACACTAGAGTGCCCGTAAGTTTGCACTCGTCAAATTATAGTTGAGGAAATGGGCTTAAATATTACATTTGGAGATGGTAGAATCTTGTCGGAGATGGGCTTAAAGATGCCATCCAAGACTGTTTGTTGAATATCAGGAGAATAAACATCAGAATGGTATCCATATCTGGAACGTATCTGAGTTATATCTGGAGATTGGATCTGTATGAGCAAGGGAATGGCGTCCGTGTCTGGAGCGTATCCGAGCTGTAACTGTATTTGATTCTTGAATAAATAACAGAATGACTGCCGTGTCTGGAGTGTATCTGAATTGTATCTGAATCTGGAATTTGAATAAGCGACAGAAAGGCATCCATGTCTGGGGCATCTCTGGGCTGGGGAATAGGTTTGAATGAGTGACAAAATGGCTACCGTGTCTGGAGCGTATCTGGACTGTATCTGTAGTTGAGATATGTATGAGTAGCAGAATGGCTTCCATGTCTGGAGTGTATCCGTACTGTAACTGGGATATGAAAAAGTGACAGAATGACTTCCGTGTCTGGAGTGTATCTGAACTTGAAGTTGATAGTTGAATCTGAATGAGAAATAGAATGGCTTCCGTGTCTGGAGCGTATCTAGTCTGTATCTGATTGCTGAAGTCTGAATGAGTGACATAATGACATCCGTGTCTGGAGCGTATCTAGACTGTATCTTGACTTTGAATTCTGAATGAGTAGTAGAATGACCTCCGTGTCTGGGGTGTATCCATACTGTATCTGAATAAGAGATCTGAATGAGTAGCAGAATGACTTCCATGTCTTGGAGTGTATCCGTACTGTATCTGAAATCTTAATATTCGTTGAAGATAGCTTTTAATCTTATCCTGAAAAGGGTAAAATGTTAGCTGAAAACACAAAGTTATGTTGCATGACATGTATGATGCAATAAAATGTGCTTTATCAATGTTTATGATATATGAATGTAATGTATGCGCATGTAAGTTGATTAGCTGTCTTGCTGAGGAGAATAAATCCTTGATAGCTGGAGATAATAAAATCCTTGACTGCTGTCGGGGAAAATAAATCCATGACCGCTGTTGGAGATTTAAAATCTTGATTGTTGAGGATGAGAAATCCTTGGACCACTGTCGGGGATAAAAAATCCTTGGCAACTTGTGGGGATTAACAAGAACTTGACAACTTCTGCGGGGATGTGGGAATCCATCATGACTTTCCTAGATATACAGAGATCTTTCAAGCCAGCTTGAGAAACCTGCTTGGGGAATCCAAAGAACTTTGATGATTATGGCTGGAGATTACACCAATGGGGATCCTTACTCGGCTGGGGAATAAGGAAAACTTCTGATGATCTCTACTGGGGATTAAACAAAGGAAAACCTTGATCTGCTGGAGAATTAAGAAAGACTTTGATGGCTTCTGCGGAGAACTAAGAATGAGAATCTTCGCTCTCATGGGGAATTGAAACCTTGGGGGCTTCATTGGATAAGTGAGAATGAGAATCTTCGATCTGCAGGGGATTAAAAATTCTGACAAACTCATGCTGGGGAGTTATGAATACTCAGGTAACTTCAATGGGGAATCCAGAATGAGAATCTTCAATCTGCTAGGGGAAAATAAATCCTTGGGGACTTCAAATTGGGGAGTTAAGAATGAGAATATTCATTCTGTTGGGGAGTAAAAACTCTGTGGGGAATAGCTATACTGCTGAAGAGTAGCTATCCTGCTGGAAAGTAAGCTATCCTGCTGGAGGGTAAGTTCAAGACTCTGGGGGAAAAGCTTATTCCCGTTTGGAAAAAGTTCAAGAGTTTGGGTTGTATTCCACTCTACTGGGGAATTATCCTTAGTTGGGGATAAAACAGAAGCTAACTGTTATCTGGTTGATTCTCAGACTTTAAGACAACTTGCTGGTGAATCTGGGGAAAACTGGATGGTTTTTGCTATAGATTGGTAATTTGACTCCGTTGGGGAAGAAGGTTTCATCTTCGCTGGGGATTTATGACCCAAAGTTTTGCTCCGCTGGGGATTGGGAGTTTGAAGGTTTAACTTCGATGGTGGACTAAAGGGTTTGAAATATAACTCCGCCGGGGATTGGGAGTTTGAAGTTTCGACTCTGATGAGGATTTTGAAATTTAATTCCGCTGGGGATATGTATTTCAAGGTTTTAGCTCCGCTGGGGATCCAGATGATGTACTGCAGGGGATTTCTCTTAGAATAGCCTAAATACGTTTTCCCATCCTTTCAACCTATCAGTAATTATTCTTTCACATTTCGTTTATTTGTAAACAGTGATTATATTCAAATGCATATGCTCATTTAATAAACCATTGGACGTTTTCAAATAAAACACGAGTGTAAAGAAAAAGAAAAGGAAAATAGTTTTCTGCACTTTGAAGTATCTTTGTATTAACTTTGTGTAAGTATTTTGTACAAAGGAAACAAACATCCTAGTAAGAGAACTTTGTTATAAAAATTGAGAAAAATTTATACAAAGAAAGATGGCTATGTGTAAAAAATTCCACGGGGTTCCCATTCTGCTATAGCCTTCGTAACTCTGGATATCTCGTCCATTCGCTGCTTCGTCCGAAGATGACTGGATTGATCAGAAGCCAGGAGCTTGTCTGATGAAGAGATTATCCTTAAAGTGATCCGACGAGACATAGTCATACGCTTTAATTCCCTAACTTTTTCCTGGACCTCCCTTTCGGGTTTTCGATCCACCGAGAAACCCTTTTTTGCCCAAGTCGCCCTTTCGGGTTTTCAACTTGCCGAGTGTACAGATTTTTTTGTTTATCCCTAATTTTTGCCTGAATCGCCCTTTCGGGTTTTCGGTTCACCGGGATGCCCATTTTTCCCCAAGTTTCCCTTTCGGGTTTTCAACTTGTCGGGTCGTTTATGCGTAGTATCTTTTGACTATGTCTGCATTCGCAGGGTGCGGAAGGTCGTCGCCGTCCATGGTGGTCAGGATCATTGCCCCACCCGAAAATATGTTTTTGATCACAAATGGTCCTTCGTAAGTAGGAGTCCATTTTCCCCTGGGATCACTTTGCGGCAAGATGATCTGCTTGATTACAAGATCCCCGACTTGATATACCTGGCGTCTGACTTTCTTGTTGAAAGCCTTGATCATGTGTTTTTGATACGCCTGACCATGACAAACAGCAGTAAGTCGTTCTCGTCGATCAAGTTAAGCTGATCAAGCCGAGTCTGAATCCAATCGTCTTCACTCAAACCAGCATCTTTCATGATTCTCAAGGAGGGAATCTGAACCTCGATAGGTAAAACAGCTTCCATGATGTATACCAAAGAATAGGGTGTTGCCCCAGTTGATGTTCGTGTCGTGGTACGGTACCCGTGCAGAGTAAACAATAACATCTCATGCCAGTCCTTGTAGGTGACTGTCATCTTTTGTATGATCTTCTTGATATTTTTGTTCGCAGCTTCGACAACATCGTTCATCTTTGGCCGATAGGGAGATGAATTGTGATGTTGAATTTGGAACTGCTCGCATAGAGCGGTGATCATAGTGTTGTTCAGGTTTGTACCGTTGTCAGTGATGATCCTGTCGGGGATACCATACCGGCAAATAAGGTTCTGCTTGATGAACCGGGCAACAACATTCTTTGTGACGGATGCGAAGGAAGCTTCTTGAAGCCACTTGGTGAAGTAATCAATGGCCACCAGAATGAAATGGTGTCCATTGGATGTTGTAGGCTCGATCTCTCCAATCATGTCGATTCCCCACATCACGAATGGATAAGGAGCTGTTAAGACATTGAGAGGAACTGGAGGTATATGTACCTTGTCGGCATAGATTTGGCATTTGTGACAAGTACGGGAATGATCATGGCAATCATCTTCCATGGTAGACCAGTAATAGCCTGCCCGTAGAATCTTCTTAGCCATCGTGTGACCGCTTGAGTGGGTGCCAAAGGTACCATTGTGCAGTTCAGCCATGATCTGCTCAGCTTCAACCTTGTCCATACAACGGAGCATAATGCAATCATGATTGCGCTTGTATAAGATACCATTGCTCAAGAAGAACTTAGCTGAAAACCTCCTTAAGAACTTTTTGTCGTTGACTGAAGCTCCTTCAGGGTATTCTTGTGCTTCGAGATACCTTTTGACGTCATGAAACCACGGTCGGTCCACTACTTCTTCGGTATTAATCTCGTGACAATGTGCAGGTTCGTCCATACATTCAATGGTAATTTGAGGAGCCTCATTATCCCAATTAAGTTTAAACATGGATGACATTGTAGCTAGCGCATCTACTAACTGATTCTCTTCTCGCAGGAAGTGCTTGAAGGTGATCTGCTCGAAGTGCGGTAACAATGTCAGGACATGTTCTTTGTAAGGGATGAGGTTTGGATGTTTAGTATCCCACTCTCCTTTGATTTGACTGATAACCAAAGCTGAGTCCCCAAATACAATAAAAGATTTGATTCCCAAGTCAATAGCAGCATTGAGACCAAAGATACAAGCTTCATACTCGGCCATGTTGTTGGTGCAGCTGAAGCAGAGTCTAGAAGTGAAAGGGGTATGGCAACCTTCTGGACAGATAAGTACCGTGCCGATACCGTTGCCAAGTGCGTTGGAGGCACCATCAAAGTACAAGGTCCATCGGGATCCTTGTTCAGGTCCATCATACGGTCTGTTCTCTTCAATGTTGCTCAAAGTCATGATATCCTCGTCGGGGAAGTCGAACCTCATGGATTGGTAATCTTCGAAAGCTTGATGAGCCAGATGATCGGCTAGTACACTCCCCTTTATAGCTTTTTGGGTCGTTTACTGTATATCATACTCGGTGAGGATCATCTGCCATCTAGCGATTCTTCCGAATAGAGCAGGCTTTTCAAAGATGTACTTGATCAGATCCATCTTAGAGATCAGCAAAGTGGTATGAGTCAACATATACTGCCTTAGCCGGCGAGCAGCCCATACCAAAGCGCAACATGTTTTCTCGAGCAGTGAGTATCGGGTCTCACATCGGTAAAATTTTTGCTAAGGTAATAAATGGCATGCTCTTTTCGGCTAGACTCGTCATGTTGGCCCAGTACGCAGCCCATTGGATTCTCCAGGACGGTCAGATACATGATTAGCTGCCTTCCTTCGACGGGTGGCATCAAGATAGGAGGTTCTAGTAAATACTCCTTCATTTTATCGAAAGAAAATTGACAGTCATCATTCCATTTAACCACCTGATCTTTCTTCAATAGCTTGAAGATTGGTTCACAGGTAGATGTTAGGTGAGAAATGAACCTTGCAATGTAGTTTAGGCGTCCCAAGAAACCTCTGACCTCATTCTCAGTGCGAGGGGCAGGCATTTCTTGTATAGCTTTGACTTTGGCAGGATCAACCTCGATGCCTTTGTTATTGACGATGAATCCCAAGAGTTTACCGGACCTGACTCCGAAAGTGCACTTGTTAGGGTTCAGTCTAAGCTTGTACTCTTTCAACCTGACAAACAGATTTTGCAGATGGTCGAGGTGTTCTTCTTCAGTTTGTGAACGGGATATCATGTCGTCTACGTAGACCTCTATCTCATGATGTATCATATCATGAAACAAAGCCACCTTGGCGCACTGATAGGTTGCCCCGACATTCTTCAGTTTGAATGGAATCACTTTATAACAGAACGTACCCCACTATGTAACAAAAGTAGTTTTCTCCATGTCTTCATGGGTCATTTTGATCTGGTTGTACCCTGAAAATCCATCCATGAAAGAAAATACCTTGTGCCGGGCTGTATTGTCGACCAAGATGTCAATGTGCGGTAGTGGAAAGTCATCCTTAGGGCTGGCCCTGTTTAAGTCTCTGTAATTTACGCACATCCTGACTTTGGCGTCTTTCTTAGGCACGGGCACAATGTTAGCAACCCATTATGGATAGGAAGTAACAACAAGAAATGCAACGTTGAACTGCTTCATCACTTCAGCTTTGATCTTTTCAGACATGTCGGGCCGCATGCGGCAAACTTTCTGTTTAATTGGTGGACAGTCTTCTCTTGTAGGGAGACGGTGAACCACAATATCTGTATCAAGTCCTGGCTTGTCTTCGTAGGACCAGGCGAAGATCTCAACATATTCATTCAACAGCTAAACTAAGCGCTCCTTGACACTTGGCTCTAGGTTGGCACCCACTCTAACTTCTTTTCTGTCTTCCTCTGTTCCCAAGTTGATAGTCTCTAACAACTCCTCGTGAGGTAGAATAACCCTTTCTTCATGTTGTAGCAGTCTAGCCAATTCTCCAGGCACTTCACAGTCTTCATCACCTTCGTACTCGGCATGGTAGACCATATCTTCAGAGTCACTGAAGGCCATAGAAGAATTGTTACCCATGGAATCCGGAGTGGATGGGTACCTGCATTTGTAAGTGTGGGTGTGTGTAAGGGATAGCCACCTTTAAACAAATAAAATGTAAAAGGAAAGAAAATGAACACAAAAGTTTATATATGAAAACATCCATGATTCATTAAAATGGCATATGAAGATGAAAAATCAAACCCTTACAAATGGACCTATGTACCTCGGGTAAGGCACAAGGTTAAAAGTCTACGAATTGTTTAGGAATTATTACAAACCAACAGAAATGTTTGAAAGATAAATTACTGATTGATGAAAATAATGGGAACAAAGTCCTTTGCCTCCCAATTTCATAATCCTCCTTCAACGGTAGGGAAAATCCAGTCTTCTAGGTTTCTCTCCTCTTCACCCTCCTCCAAAGCATTGACTCCATGATGAGTGATCTTTACTGGTGGTCTCCAGCCCGGGAGCGACACACAACCTTCTGACTAGCAGCAGTGAAACCCAAGCCGAATTTATCAGACTTGAAAGGAAAATCGGGAAGTTGCCCCTAGATTATGCTCCCTCCTTCTTTGATCACAGCCTTTGCATCTTTGAGTGACGACATCCGAGACGGAGGTCGGGTAATCATGGGTACTGAAGGCACTGCCGCAATATCTTGAGCTACCTCCTCAAAATGCTGAAAGGGAGTTTCGATGAATTGACCATCGAATTCCACATAGCGGAAAGAATTAAGATGGCTTATCATATATTCCTCCTCACCGAGAACTGTCACAATTTTCCCCTGGACAGGGTACTTGAGCTTCTGATGCAGAGTTGAAGTGACGGCTCCAGCATGATGGATCCAGGGTCTTCCCAACAAGCAAGAATAGGAGGGACGGATGTCCATGACATAAAATGTGGAATTGAAGGTTTCAGTACCCACTTTAATCGGGATGTCCACCTCCCTGTGGACCATCCGCTTAGAACCATCAAAGGCCCTGACAATGATGTTGATGGGCTTCAAAGTTAGACCTTTACAATCTAGCCTATCCAATGCTTTCTTTGGTAAAACGTTCAGCGATGAACCAGTGTCTACCAGAACATGTGCTAGAGTAGTCCCTATGCATTCTACGGAGACATGCAAAGCGTCATTATGCTTTCTCCCTTTGATTGTTAGATCAGTGTCGGAGAATCCTAAATTGTTGTCTGCTGTTAGGCTAGCTACACATTCCTGGAACTGGTCCGTGGAGGTTTCCTGGGGCACATGGGTCGTCTTCAAAAATCTGATCAAAGCTTTGGCATGAGCTTCTGAACAAAGTAGTAAGGCCAACATAGAGATTTTTGAGGGGGTTTGCCCCAGTTGCTCAACAACATTATAATCGCTTTTCTTGATTATTTTCAAAGTCTCTTCCATTTATTTTTGAGAGGTTTCAGGGATGATCAACGGTTGAGCCCTCATCCTGACAGGCTCTTCTTGGATCCCTTTCCCTCTATCATCAACAACGACAGAGGGGACAACTTCAGGAGTCACAACTTCTTCAATAATTGGAGTTCTTGCAGATATGTTTACCGGCACAGGAGTAACCTTAGGAGCGGATGAGGGTCCGAAGATTGCCCTTGGAGGAGCAATTTCCGGAGAGAAAATTCTTCCACTGCGGGTGATTTTACTCGTTTCGACAATGTTTCCAATGTCGGAAGTCTTTTCATAAGAACTCTCTTCGGTTGATTCAATTTGCTTAACACCATGGTAGAAGATCTCTCCCCCATAGTTCCACGGTATTGATTTGTTGGACTTGTACGGGATAGGCCCCGACATGGTTATCTTCAAAGGTACAATCTTCAGATCGGATGTAATCTTAACAAGTCTTTTGGAGACCTTGGAAAGATTGGTGGATATGGTAATTATCGAAACAACATTAACAGGAGTCGGTGTAACAGGAGTCTTCTCAAAAAGGATCTCTTGGTTATCCATTAGGCGCTGGATGCCTAACTTCAACAATGGACAGTCGGTTGGTAAGGAGGAACAAAGGTAGAAATCTTCTTTACAACCTGGGAAAATCTCAGCCTTCAGCAAATTCATCTTGATTATCGGTAGCGGAGTCATCAAATCATCAAGAGTAGCAACAAAAAGGTCTTCTTCAACAGCATGAACATTGTGACCATGTTTTGGAATTGGAGCAGAGATCACGTTAGGTTTTTCAGGGGCGTCAAATTCCACTTCTTTAGCATCTATCAAATCCTGAATCTTATTTTTGAGGGCCCAATAATTGTTGGTGTCATGCCCCAGGCTGTCGGAATGATAAGCACACTTAGCATTTGAATGGTAGTAAGGAGAAGATGTATTCGGATTCTTCGGTGCTTCTTTCAAACTTGCAAGGTTTAACTTCAACAGATGAGGGAGAACCTGAGCAGGTGTCATATTAATTTGGGTGAATTGCCGTGCAGGCCTTTCCACCCTTGCTTGGTTGGTTTTGGGTTAATTATTTCTAGGCTGATCAGCTGCAGACTTCTGAATCATTACAGCCCCCACCGCTGGCCGGTGCTCAACTCTTCCTTGACTTCTCTGAGAGTAGACAGCTGAAACTTCTTTCTTGGCTGGAAAGGTCTTTTTGATGGCAGCGGAAGTAGATGCATCCTTTTGAATTTCCCACTCTTTATGTCTGCTTCAACTCTCTCACCAGTCAGAATCAACTCGGTGAACCCCGCAGACGAACTTCCAATCAGGTGATTGAAAAAAGGGCCTGACAGTGTACCCAAGAACATATCTACCAGCTCCCTCTCAGATAGAGGTGGTTGTACTCATCCCGCCAAATCTCTCCATTTCTGGGCATACTCTTTGAAACATTCATTTGATACCATACCCATACTCTGTAATTGAGTACGAGTTGGTGCTAAATCCGCATTATATTGATATTGTCTGTAGAAGGCAGCAGCCAAATCCTCCCAATTGTGCACATCAGACCTCTCTAGCTGGTAGAACCAATCTAACTGCATCCCCGAAAGACTGTCCTGGAAGAAATGAACCCAAAGATCTTTATCAGAAGAATGCGGTTGGATTTTTATGACGTAAGACCGCAGATGCATCTTTGGACAAGACAAGTCATCGTATTTAGCAAAAAGAGGCACCTTGAATTTAGGGGGAATCACAATCCCAGCAACCAAACCTAACTCTTCAAAGTCCAGCCCAAACACTCTTTGTACCTCCATGGAAGCCAAACGCTCTTCCAGATTATTATACTTGTCATCTGCAGGAGGGTACTATTATTCCGAATAGTCTTCATCCTGTTCATCTTCTTCTTCCTCAGACTCAGATTGCACGGCAGTTCCTTTACCCTTACCAACCCCTTCATCAAATGTTGAGGGGAAATCCAGGACCCTTCTAGCTTGACCTTCAAATCTTCTACCCAAAGTAGCCACACCAACCCTCTTCTTTTTCTTTTTCTCCTTTTCCTTTTCCAATAGAGTTTTGAGCTCCTCCTGACCCTTTGCCAAGGTCATGAGTGGCTGTTGGAACTGTGAATTCTACGCTTGTAAGTCTTTGATTGTCTGCTCTATATCCATCTTGCTGAAATAAACAGCAGAGAGATAAGGAAACCTGGTGTGAGGACTTGCTTATGCATATGATGAATGATATGTTATTCATGTAATGCGTTCAAGGATTTAGAAATTCAAATTTGTTGCAAACAAAAAAGAACACACGTCATATTAATAAGAAGAATTTGTTAGTACATAAATGCCCTATGGGAAAAATAATACAAAATTCTAATGTAAAAAGATGTTGCGCTTCCTCTTTGGTGCGGTGTAAGTGTTGAGAGTTTGCTCTTCGTGAAGTTGGCGAGTAAGTTCCAAAACCTTCTTCTCACTGGCGTAGAATTGGGCTTCAAAAGTATCGCGTTCTCCCTTGAGCTGTATCCAACTCCTTTGCAAATCTTCAAGTGATGTTGGCATGTCAGGATGTTGGAGGATGTATGGAACCTCTCCTTCCATAACGAGCTCTTTGATCACAGGTAGAATGTAGGGGTAAGGCATCATAAGACTTTGGGCGCGGGTTCGTACCCACTTGAGGTAAGGCTAAAGAGGGATGGAATTCTTGTGTCCCAAGGTCTTACTGTCCACCTTGTTGGGCATCCTCCAAGCTCGGATAAACCTTTGTCGAAGTCCTTGATCGTCGTTGTCGAAGTCAAAAACCAAGTTTGAAATCAGCATGTCATGAGGGCCATCCCTTTGGGCATACCCAAACTGTCTCAGAGCCAAGCAGGGATTGTAGGTAATGCCTCCCCTAATGACAAGTAGTGGGACATTAGGGAATTCCCCACAACGGTCAATGATAATAACATTTTCTCTAGACCGAGAACACCAATGAACATCAGAATGTGTAAGATTCGTCAACCATTGTGACCACCTCAAACCTTGCTCATTCTTCAAGACTGATTGGGGAAGGTGAGAAATAAACCACCTAGCTATAAGAGGAGTACATCACATGAGAACACCTCTTTTCCTCATTGTTCGTGTGTGAAATGAGTGGAGGATATCCCTAAGCAATGTAGGTACCGGGTTGCGAGCCATGAAGATTTTGACAGCACTGACATTTATAAGCTGGTCAGGGTTAGGGAACAAGACCAACCCATATATGAGAAGAGCCACAATCTCCTCAAAAGCTTGTAGGTCCAATGAATTCCAGCAGCTTTGGGCTTTCTCAAACAGAAACTTTGACAAGAAACCCTTGACACCACTTCTGATTTCCCAATGACCTATGATATCAGATGGTTGCAAGTGTAGGGCTTGAGCAATATCTTCAGGCTTTGGATCGCTTTCCGTACCGTTGTAGGGTAGTTGATGGAGAATAGGAATCCTCAAGAGTTGAGAAAATTCCTCTAAAGTAGGCACAAGGTGGTAATCAGGAAATGTGAAGCAGTGGTGTAGGGGGTCAAAGAACTGGAAGAGAACTTTGACCATGTCTTCCTCAGTGTTGGTGTTGACTAAGTTGAGAAGACGACCATGCCTCTCAGTGAATGGAGAATTCTAAGGAATCCTTGAAGCTAACTCCTTTAGTTGAGGAGGAATTCTTACAAGGTTGACTTGAATTGTTTTCCTGCGAAGTGAATCCATTACCTACAAAGCAGGAACACAGATGAAGATCCAAATCCTTGAAATGGTTAGTTAGATGCATATGATGCTTCATGATGTCCATGATGTTATGCACAAGTATATACGTACAAACAAATCACACAAGATCCTAGTTTCAGGATTGCATGGGGTTTCATAGGTAAGTACCCTCTTGAAGTTTAGTTGGCTCAACCTGTCTTATAAATAGTAACCGGGTTCTAAGGAGCTCAATATCAGTGGATTATTTTCTGTGTTCATTGTTTCAGTTTAGCCACTTTGCTGGCGACCAAAATATTCCAAGAAAACAACTCTCAATGAGTGTAGTATCGAGTATCTACCAACTTCGGACTGCACCAAAGCCGGTCATCTCCCTACCCCTAAAAAGGCCAAGATGGTCAAGTAAAGGTTCTAAAAGTCCATTAGTGCTTCATGACATCACTCAGCGGCCCCGTGTTCTCTTTGATTGACTCAAAGGCTACCGGTACCCACAAATATGTCGCACTAATATATCTATTGCTTAGACCGTATCAGTATACCCCGTACAGTTTCCATAACGTATTGCTATTTACCTATTATGTTTCCCAAATCTGGGTGGAGGATTCAAACCCAAACAATAGAACCAAAGTGTAAAGCAAACAAGGCAAACGATTGTAAGTAAATAAAGGTGATCTAAACCCTAAGGTAACTGTGATACGATGGGAGAACTTACTTGAGGTTTTGCGTTTGTGTTCGTAAATGTTTCGGTTTAGCAAGAGTCGCCACCGACTTTTTATTTTATCCAAAGGAAAGGTCAAAAAGCACATGAAAGACCTTTGAGATGTTTTCTTGGGTTCGAGGGGTAGATTATGAAAAGGGAAGGTGCAAGCACCCTTTTCATCCATGGTTATCCATGGGCTCTTAGTTACTTGTTTAGATCACTTGCTTTTGCTTTTCAATTGTTTGAAATGGTGCTTTGTGTGTGGTTTTTGAAAATGTTTTGAAAAGAGGCCATCGTTGTGGCAACCTTTGTAATGATTCTTGTTTGAATATATACAAAGGTGTATTGTCTTTTGAAAATATTTTTCAATGTTTGAAAGTTTGTTTTGGGAAATGTTTTGAAATTGTGTTGTGAGGTGTGTTTGAAAATAGCAAGGATGTTTTTGCAAGTTTTGATCAAGTAACTAAGAGTTGTCTACCCTATCTACTCAAGAGTCTTTCCTACACATTTTTAACCCTTTGGACAATGTTGTTTTACCATTGCATTTGGTAAACAACCTTGTATTTGGATGTTAAACGGGACGGGTGCAGGTCATCGTATTGACCATGATAGCAATTGTGCCAAGTATCTTAGCAAATTTTTGGAGGGACTAGATCATTTTGTATAGGCAACCAAGATAGCGTCATCGAGGGACTATGATCTTTTGTTTTGTTTTAGTTTTGCCAAGATATTCAACATGCATACCATGGCCATTTTAAAGGCAACAAGTGGATGAAACCCTAGGGGTGCATGTGTGCATTCTGTTGTCAATTTACATGCCTTTATGTCTTGTATTAGGTCTAGCTAATTGTTTTGATTTTGGATATTACATACAAACCTTAATCTCTATCATGGCATATTTGAAAGCTATAAATGCGTAAAATAAATCTACGACTATTATAACATTGATATGGGGAGGGGGGATACAATTTTGAATGGGGAGTATTTACAAGAAAATAAAACCCTAAGATTAATTATTACATCCAAATTGAATTCTTGGTATCAAACAATAAATAAACAAATATTTAAATAGACAATTAAATAAATATGAAATTTATTATAAATATGTAAAAATGTCTTTGCTTATTTTTATGTATGTAAAAATATAATATTTAATGTATTAAAAAAAAAGAAAATAAAAAGTTATTTTTTGTTAAGGATAAAACCCTAATTTTTGGTTTAAGAATATGCATATATATATATATATATATATATATATATATATATATATATATATATATATATATATATATATATATATATATATATATATATATATATATATATATATATATATATATATATATATATATATATATATATATATATATATATATATATATATATATATATATATATATATATATATATATATTAACTATATTATTTATGTACAATAAAATAAAATAATAAAATATATACAAATGTCAAAAAACAAAAATATATTAGAAAAAATATTGTTTAGGTATGTAAATAATAAAAATAAAAATAAAATATTTTTATGTATTATTTTCAAGTTTTTTATTAAAGAAAATAAAAGTATGTTATTTAATAATTATTTTTATGTTAGAAAAATAATAAAAAAATACAAAATAAAATGTGAGATTTATGAAAATATTTTTTGGTAATTTTTAAGTTTAGAAAAATAAAAATAAAGTCAGAAATGAAAATGAAAATAGAAAAATAGAAAAATAAAATGAAATGGGCCAGGGGGGTGCAATCAGCAAGCTGGGGGGTGCCAAAAGTGAGAAACAAAGGCCCAACCCAGTTCCACTTCATCTTCAACCTTTGAATCAGAAAAAACGCGCGCCATGTACAAATGTCCAACTCCTGCATACGTGCTCTAAAGCAAAAACTCACAACATGAAAGTTATAACATTTTTCAACACGATTCCAACCATATAAAGAACTTAATCTAACTCTCAAAGACCAGAGAGAATTTCTCTGGCCCTAATTTCTAACCTAACTTTTTCAGAATGTTCATCAATCAAATTCTCTGAACACACTTAACTTAAATGAAATCTATGCATATGTACATCTTGAGGGCAATGAGTACTACATTTTTTATTCACAAACCTAAGCCTAATGATTCCTAAATAGAGAGATAGAAAGTTGGAAAATACCTGTTTCAGTTGAACACGAGTATGGCAATGTAGCAACTTTCAGTGAGGCCTGAGGTTCTTTTGAGCTTGCCTGAACTTCCTCTGACCTTCCCCAATGCTTTGTTTTCTTTGAGCTTGCTAGAATAAGCCTGTAGAAGTCAACCTGCACAAGCTGAAATCAGAAATGGTGAAGCTTGCAAATGGAGTTATAGTCAATGGCCAATGGTTGGGATAGTTCAGATAGGTTGTATGGAGTGTGTTGGAAGAGGTTTGGGATAAAACGCACGAGTGGTTTATGAGATGGAAGTGAAACTACAGAGAGTGCCCTATTTTGCAAGTTTTTGGTGTTTTGATGTTCAAGAGTGTTTTAGGGATGGATGGCTCGTGTTTCTGACTCAAGACAATATGAAAAACTTGTTTGGAATGCTTACAAACTTTGTTCTTATCAGATTTCAAAAGCTCTCTCACTTTTGCAAGCTTTCTTGTTTTTGAAGCAAAAGGTGTGAAGTGAGCAAAGGGCAGGCTTGTACAGGCTAGCTCTAATCCTGCATACATTTGGTGAGCTTGGCCCCAAGTTTGTGGATTTTTTTTGCTGTCCAAGATTTGGTTCAAGGCTCAAGGGATGTAATTTGACATAAAGCAAGTTTTGACAAAAATGGCAATGTTGCCTTTTTGCTATTTTTAGATTAATCCCTTGTGTAAACCTCTAATAATCAGAACAAAGCTTCAATCCATTGAGTTTTCATTTAATTCTTGAGTGTGGAAGGGTTTAGATACCTGTAAACAAGTATAAACAATGCTGGATGGAAATTGGAACTTGTGTCAACATGAAACATGCCATGGATCAAAGTGAGTTTTTTCCAAATTCAAGCCTTCGATTCTCCCTAACCATAAATGATTTTGGAGAGTTCTTTGACATTTTGGAAAGCTTGTAACATTATCTACAATCCATATTTGAAATTAATTTTGATATTTCAAGTGGAACTACATGAAAAATTGCCATGAAGATAAGTCAAAATCCTGCCTAAACTAGGGCAAACTTTCACCAAGTTAAAAGTTTCATGGACCCTTGTTCCAAAAATCATAACTTGAGATCCAAGCTTATTTTTGGAAAACTTTGTGAATCAAAGTTGTAGATTTTGTGGAGGACTACAACTTTCATTTTGGAAGTTTTGTTTGAATCCAATTGAATCATGGTGAAAAAGTTTGGCAAAATTTGGGAAAAAATAAGAAAATTTCATAACTTCGAAAAATTCTAAGTTATGAAATTTTTCAAACTTAAACCCTAATTTGCAAAATTAAGTTTCTTGGTGAACAATTTTCATGTTTTGACACATCTTGATGAAAAATGACCCTTGGCACTTGATTTTGACCAAAAAGTCAAAGTTTGACTTTTCAGTGTATAGTTGATTTTTGATCAATTGACTGGAAAATTCATCTGTCAATCCAATGCAATTGAGATCTTTTGAACCTTGTGAATAGGTCAAGATGATGCCATTGAGTCCTTGAATCCATGCTTGAACCCAATTTTCCATTGGCAAGGTTAAAAGTCAGAAATTGCCCTTCTGCAGTCAAAACCCTAAAAATAACCATTTTGCCCTTTTGGTGATCTGATCAAATTTCTTGAAGAGTTGTAGTCCAAACTTGATCAAATGGTTCATATGAGTCTATAATATTTATGTGGATAAAAAATTATGAGGTTTGACTGTAAATTGACCACAATTGACTTTTTCCCCAATACTCTTGATTTTTAGGTCAACTGTCAAATTGACTGGGCAAAAATTTAATTCAAGGCTTGAAACTTGGTATGGGAAACCTTGTAAGTCCAACATGAAGTATGAAAGTCACATTGAGCATTGAAAGTCCATAAATCCTTGTGCAAACTCAAACCCTAATTTCTGGTCATCAGTGCAAGGAGATGTCTTAAGCAGAGCAAACCCTAGCTTGGTTTTGAGTTCAAAGAGTTTTGTGAGGAGAAATATTGATAAAATGAGAGGGAAAATTTTAAGGTACAACAGCTGCCCCTGTTCAATCTTCTTGAACCTGAAGAGTTAGATTGGCGAGTTTGCCTTTCGTGCCTCGAAGGTAAAAGAGGATTGGACACTAGAGTGCCCATAAATTTGCGCTCGTCAGGGTATAGTTGAGGGAATGGGCTTATAGATGCCATTTGGAAGATGTGACAGAATCCTGTCAGAGATGGGCTTAAAGATGCCATCCAAGGAAACTGATCGCATAAGAGATTCCTTTGTGAGAGCCCGTATACCTGTTGTTTGAGGAGGACTACGCCGGGGAATGCTGGTCTCTGTCTTGGTAGAAATAGAACTTTAGTCGTCCATTATTCTACTAGGGAGTTATCTCCTGGTCGAAGAGGTGAAAATGAACTGCTATCTGGTCGTGCTCCAGGCTTTAGAAGGAATTAAATTGTTATCCGGTCACCTCTGGACTTCAAAGTAATTGGCCGAGTAAACTGTTATTTGGTCAACGTTCAAGCTTCACAATATACCTTACTGTTATCTGGTCAACGTCCAGGCTTCAAAGTCTTGTATTGCTATCTGGTCAACGTTCAGGCTTCATGATACCTTACTTCCTATCTGGTCAACATCCGGTCTTCAGAAGGAAATCAAATGGTTATCCGGTCGCCTCCGGTTTTCCCTTTGATTTTGGGGCCTATTAATATCCGGTTGGACCCGGGCTTCAAAGTAATTGGCCGAGTAAACTGTTATTTGGTCAACATCCAAGTTTCACAGTATACCTTACCGTTATCTGGTCAACGTCCAGGCTTCACAGTCTTGAATTTCTATCTGGTCAACGTCCAGGCTTCATGATACCTTACTTCCTATCTAGTAAACATCTAGTCTTCAGAAGGAAATCAAATGGTTATCCGGTTACCTCTGGGTTTCCCTTTGATTTTGGGGCCTACTAATATCCGGTTGGATCCGGGCTTCAAAGTAATTGGCCGAGAAAACTGTTATTTGGTCAACATCCAAGTTTCACAGTATACCTTACTGTTATCTGGTCAATGTCCAGGCTTCACAGTCTTGTATTGCTATCTGGTTAACATCCAAGATTCACGATACCTTACTTCCAATCTGGTCAACATCAAGTCTTCAGAAGGAAATCAAATGGTTATCTGGTCGCCTCCGGGTTTCCCTTTGATTTTGGGGCCTACTAATATCCAGTTGGATCCGGACTTCAAAGTAATTGGCCGAGCAAACTGTTATTTGGTCAACATCCAAGTTTCACAGTATACCTTACTGTTATCTGGTCAACATCCAGGATTCACAGTCTTGTATTGCTATCTGGTTAACGTCCAGGCTTTACGATACCTTACTTCCTATCTGGTCAACATCCAGTCTTCAGAAGGAAATCAAATGGTTATCCGGTCGCCTCTGGGTTTCCCTTTGATTTTGGGGCCTACTAAGATCCGGTTGGATCCTTGCTTCAAAGTAATTGGCCGAGCAAACTGTTATTTGGTCAACATCCAAGTTTCACAGTATACCTTACTGTTATCTGGTCAACTTCCAGGATTCACAGTCTTGTATTGCTATCTGGTCAACGTCCAGGCTTCACGATACCTTACTTCCTATCTGGTCAACATCCAGTCTTCAGAAGGAAATCAAATGGTTATCCGGTCGCCTCCGGGTTTCCCTTTGATTTTGGGGCCTACTAATATCCAGTTGGATCCGGGCTTCAAAGTAATTGGCCGAGCAAACTGTTATTTGGGCAACATCCAAGTTTCACAGTATACCTTACTATTATCTGGTCAACGTCCAGGTTTCACAGTCTTGTATTGCTATCTGGTCAACGTCCAGGCTTCATGATACCTTACTTCCTATCTGGTCAACATCCAGTCTTCAGAAGGAAATCAAATGGTTATTCGGTCGCCTCCGGGTTTCCCTTTGATTTTGGGGCCTAGTAATATCTGGTTGGATCCGGGCTTCAAAGTAATTGGACGAGTAAACTGTTATTTGGTCAACATCCAAGTTTCACAATATACCTTACTGTTATCTGGTCAACGTCCAGGCTTCACAGTCTTGTATTTCTATCTGGTCAACGTCCAGGCTTCACAAAAACTTACAGGGGATTCAACTATTTTCCGGTCGATCTCCGGGCTTTAGTATAATCAAGATAAAATCTAGTTGAATCCAGGCTTTATAACTGGAACATGAATCTTCACATTGATTTGAATAAGCAAATAGGAAAGCATCCGCGTCTGGAGCATCTCTAAGCCGTTTTCTGAGCTTTGAATATTTGTTTTAAGTAGCTATTAATTATATCCTGAAAAAGGTAAAAGGTTAAATGAAACACAAAGTTATGTTGCATGAAATGTATGATGCAATATATGTGTTTTATCAATGTTCATGATTTATGAATGTAATGTATGCGCATATAAGCTGATTAGCTGTTTTGCTGAGGAAAATAAATCCCGGATAGCTGGAGATAATAAAATCTTTGACTGCTGTCGGGGAAAATAAATCCATGACCGTTGTAGGAGATTCAAGGTCTTTGACGACCTTTGTGGGGAGAAGCTATACTGGTGGGGAGATTAGGAGTTTGGGTTGTATGCCAATCTATTGGGGACTTCAAGAATGAGAATCTCCGTTCTGTTGGGGGTATCAGGGGAAAACTGAATGGTTTCCAATGGGGATTGGTAGCTCAAAGTTTCCTCTCTGTTGGGGATCTTAATGACGTGCTGATTTGATCGTGTATCGAAACTTGACTCTGTTGATGAAGAAGGTTTTAAAATAACTCTCTGGGGAATTATCTGGTTTTAAAGCGACTTTCCGGGGAAATTGGAGGAAACTGGATGGTCTCTAATGATGTTCAAAGGTTGAAGGTTCGACTCTGTTTGGGGAAGAAATTTTCATCTTAACTGAGGGTTTCTAGTTCAAAGTTTGGCTCCGCTGGGGATTGGGAGTTTAAAAACTCAACTCTGATGGGGATTTTTGAAACTTAACTCTGTTGGGGATATGTATTTCAAGGCTTTAGTTCCGCCGAGGATCTGGATGATTTACTGCAGGCGATTTTTCCTGGAATAGCCTAAAGACGTTTTCCTATACTTTCAACCTGTTGTACCCCAATTTTTGCCCCTAAGATTCCCCTATCATATCATATCAACTCGATCATAACAAGACCACATTAGGGTTGGTTCTTCCTCTTTTTTCCTATCTTTAAGTTTGCTCTTGAGGAATCTCCAAGCACCTTGGTTGTGTATTTTGTATACGTGTTGTTGACTAACTTCTAATCGAAATACAAAAAAATATTTGTCTTTGTCTTTGTATATTTTTGTTTTGTAGGTACCAAGTCGAAGCATCTGACAAATAAGGATTTCTGGTATTGTTTTCCTAAAATCTCTATTTTGCAAAGAAAAAGAATTAAAAAAAATTTCATTTTTTTTCACTGTACAATCGATTGCTCCTAGAGTGCAATCGATTGCACAAAGTGAATTTTGCACAATTTTTGGAAAAATACACTGTGCAAATCGATTTGCAATATAGTGCAATCGATTTGCATAGAGTGAAAATTTGAAAAAAATTAGCATTTTAAACTTGTCAAATGTTTGGCTCCAATTTTCCTTCATTTTTGAAAGATGTATAATTAATTCAGATTTTAGTGACAATTTTTCATTTTTAAGAAGAATTATCATTAATTCAAAATTTGGCTCTAATATTTGAAAGAATTATCATTAATTCAAATTTTGGCTCTAATTTTTGAAAGAGTTATCATTAATTCAAATTTTGGCTCCAAGAATCAATTATCAAATTACCACTAATCCCAATCCTAAAACTCTACAAATAGAGCTCTCATTTCATTCAAATTTCAAGCTTTTGATAGCCAAATCCACCTTGCTAAAAAATCTCTCAATTCTCTCCATCTACCAAAATTCACTCAAAGCTCCATTTTCAAAAAGTTGGTAAGCTTTGCATTGAAGCTTGCTAATCTTTGAGCTAAACCTTCATCCAAACACTTTTTCTCCATCAATTCTCTATATCAAAGCTTGGTCAATTGATTCTTGTGGTTGAATTGAAGCAAATTCTTGAAGTTGTTTGATAATTCTCTAGATCTACCTTTGGTAAGTTTGGATAATTCATCTTTCACAATGTGATCTCTTGGTGATCTTTGGGATTGATTCTTTGAGCATTATTTTGTGATTCCAATGGTTCTATTTTCTCATAATTTGATGGAATTTTCGTGCTCAAGTGGATCCATGATCATAAGGTGTTTGATGGAAAGTTTGAACAAGCAATTGCCCTTTTAAAATGCTGTTTTTGCTACTGCTTCTGTGTGTAATCGATTTACATAGTAGTGTAAATCGATTTACACAACACAATTTTGCATGAATTTTTGAAAATTATACTGTGTAAATTGATTTACATAGTAGTGTAAATCGATTTACACCAGAACATAATGTATTTTTTGCCTTGTTTTGGGGCAGCTTTGATCCAAAATGCTTTTTCTACTCACTCCTTGTGATTGTTGGTTTGGATTGCAATTTTAAATGTCCAATTTGTCTTTAAACTCAATGGACTTTGTGATGTAGATGAAGTTGGATAAATGTTCATCAATTCAAATCTACCTAAGAGTGAATTATTTAATTCATTTTTGGTGCTTTGGATTAATGATATGTTTAGTGCTTTAATCCATCTAGAGGAGTGGTTGAATTTAAAGATGAAAGAATTTTGAAATGGTGATCCAAATTAGCTTATTATTTCCCTCCCTCTTCATCTTATCCCTTTCTTTTTTTAATTGTGCTACATGTTAAGGGATGATGATCTCTATATCATTTATCCAAACATGAAGTACATAGATTGCTATTGACCGACCTCAAAATAGGTGCGACTTCTACATAAGTCCACTTACGATTACTTAACATAGCGCTAAATTTTGTCCCGATTCGAAAAAATGATCATTCGTGGCCCAAACTTATGATTGCAAGCCCAAGTATGTTAATTTGATCTCTTTGATCCAATAACCTTGAGATTCATTGTGTAGAGGCTTTGGTTCTACCAATCCTCTGATGCATCTACAACACCTTTGGTCAACGCGAATCACTTAAACATCGTTGATCATTACATGTTGCCTTAAGAGAATTCCAAGATGGATGATATACTTGACAGAAAGCAAATGCAACTTGTTGTGTAGAGGCTTTGGTTCTACCAATCCCCTAATGAGTTCCAAATGCAAGTTTCAAGATGGTCATCCAATTAACCACTAATTACTAACAATTAACTTTACTTTACGCTTTTATTTTCATGCTTTATGTACCATTTACTTTTAGCATTTTACATTTCATGCTATTTTCATCTTTGCTCACTTGAGCATTTACTTTTATGTCATTTTTTTTTTATTTTTGCTCACTTGAGCTTTTCTTTCTTTTTAAAGACACCTAATAATCAACATGAACCATAAAAATCATTAATGATACTTGGACTACATGGTTACTATCCTTTGCATTATGGAGTGATGGACTTCTTGGACTTAGGATTAGAGACCTTGGCCTATCTTGGAGACTTTGTGACTTTATTTGATATTTTGTATGGAGTTCTTGAGGTTTACCTCAATACATTGGGTTGTTTGTTTGTTTTGTATGCAGTTTATTGAGATTACGATCTTTGTTTGTAATCTGGAATTCACCCGTATACAGCCGTTACTCTGCCCAATTTTTGCGAAGACTTAAAACACTTGAAGTTTGGTTCTCTCAAGAGGTCTAGTATCTTTGCTTGCTTGGCTTCAATCCAAAGAATGGGAATTCTATATTGACTCATAATGTCAAGTATTGGCTTCTTGTTGGTTAGATGGTTCTTATCCCTAGCTTTTACCTTATGCTTTAGGATAGCCTCTTCTTCTCCTCCCATCTTCTTTAATTTCAAAAATCTTCTCCCTCCTTTAAAAAAACTCTTCTTGTTTTAAAATTTGAAACATTTTCATAATAAACTTGGACTTAGGTCCATGCATCTTCGAAATATTTTCATAAATAAAATTTCAATCAATTTAATAATACCTTGACCTTTTTTTTGTGAGAAGACTAAAAGTCAATCAATCTCATTTCAAACCATTTTGCCACTTTGGCTTTTATCTTTAAACTTTTTCTCAAAAGATTAGACTCTTGTCAATCCTTGTAGTGATGCAAACAACTATACTTCTACAATATGTAGTGAAGTGAGATATTTTCCACTTGAGTGTTGAGTGAGGCATTGTTGATTTTAAAATCCAAGCCATATCCTCCACTTTGAGATGATGCAAATTCTCCTTTCTCATGATTGTGGGTAGTAAGTATGTTTTTTACACGGACAATTGCGATGATGTCTTGTCTCATAAAACAACCAACACACTTGTGTTTCAAATTTTTAAAAGAGGAACTACGTGTACCCTGATCCCCTATTGCACGAAAGGTGGTACGTAGGCACTAAAGGTTCGCAACCGTGGCGGGTGCAAAAATCATAAAAATATTTCTTTTCTCACCTCCACCATCCATTTTATATACAACACATTTTTATAGCCAAAATATACAGATTTTTTCAAAGAGGTTCCTGCGGAGTACCGTAGATGTTTAGGGTGCTAATACCTTCCCTTTGCATAAACAACCCCCTTACCTTGAATCTTTCCCCCTCTTTTGGGTTATTCGCTCTTTTCCCATTCCTTTGGAAACAATAAAGCACGGTGGCGATTTTTATTTTGATTTGTATAAAGTCTAGTCAATCCAATGGCTTAGTCTTGCACATTTCTACCGCTACAGAAAAAAAAATGGCGACTTCACTGGGGAAAGATTGACCTTTTGCTGGTCCATCCCTAAGTGGGTTAAACCTATCTTTGTTTATATCTGTATATGTGCTATTGTTTTTTATGTGTTATATTTTGTATATATGTTTGTCTGGATTTTCCTGGTTTACAGGGTGCTTGGTGATTACTCATAAGTCCTATACCCGGACTTGGGCAAACTTTAAGATAGGACGGGCGGTATAGTCATGTTAACTTTGAGGGAGTAATGCCAAAAAAGGAGGCATGAGATCCCCCACTTAGTGGAGGCCCCTTTGACTGTAGTATCGTTTACCGAGTAATCGGGAAGACGTACTGCTTTCGACCTGGGAGCCTGCGAAGCTGAGGACCGTAGATTACCTAACCCCTCTTGGCCTTTTAGGTGTAGTGTGGAAGCTATGACAGAGTAATCCGGAAGTAGTTGTCACGCGATACTACGCTCGGACGAGTCTTTCTTGAGAATATTACTAATTAACGAGTTAATTGGGAAGTTGGTAATATCCGAAGGAAGGATGTAGACTCTGGGAACCTCTAGAACCTTGTTCGGCAGGTGATAACCTCTTAGACCAATACCTTATGGGTAGTACCTTCAACCTCATGCTCGTGACGTTGAACCTATGAACCCTATATGTGTGATCTTATGTGTGATTGTTGCATCATGCATCCATGCACTCATAAGCATCTTTTGAAAAAAAAACAATACTTCAAGGGATTTAAAGGTTGACTATTTGTGAATATCTCAGGTACTTTTAAACCATGGATTCTGGAAAGAGAAAGACCGGGAAATACAGTTTCAAGGATCCTAAGATAGATGAGTTGATCAGTCTAATTCCCGAGATCGAGTGTTCTGCAGACTTTCGGAAGAAGTATGGATCCATTATTCCTCTCATGAAGCTGAAGATGAAGGAGGGTCTTCTCTCAACTTTGGTCCAGTTCTATGATCCGGTGTATCACTGCTTTACTTTTCCCGATTATCAGTTGATGTAGACCTGAAGGGGAGAGATGGTTTGATCGAGGTCCTTGAGAGTCGAGCAGTAGAGTCTATGGAGAGGCAAGGAGATTTATTTTCTCCTAAGCCTCAAACAGGCGTTGTTTGTTCACTTCCTGATTCAGATGATTGGAAGGAGGTTGCCATCAGACATGTGGAAGAAAACCAGAGGTTGAGAGCTCAGATTTCCAGGCTCACAGGGAAGCGCATTCGTACAGATTGATCTCTATCAGTTCCTTTTCTCAGGATTTTAGATTGTATTTTCATCTTGTACTTGGGATCATTGAAACTTGTAACCCATTTTGAAGTTATTATAATAAAAGTTTTCAGTATTTCAAATGCGTTGTTATTTTGATGTTTGCAATATGCCTGTAAATCTTAAATCCCTTGAAATATTAAATGATAAAATAATAATAATCATATTCATTGCATATCATGCATCATATTGCACATGTTTTTGCATTTGTTATGCATATCCATGTGTCTTACCCAACTTCTTTACTTCACTCAGCAAGCTGACTCATCAATACAACACTCGGGCTAATTTCAAAAAGAAGATGGACAACTTAGAATAGGAGAATCGCGAGCTGCGCAAAGAAGTTTCTGCTTTGAAGGTTGGCTTGGCCAACTTGACTACTCTGATGGAAGCTCTGGTGGTTTCTCAGAATCAGCCACTGAGTATTCAACCTCAACCAACAAGGGCAAGTACTGAAGTTCTGACTGTTCCTGTATCCGCTACTCCAGCTGTTGTTCAAAACCGTATGCCTCAGGGTTATCCGTGGGGAATGCCAGAGAATTTCGCACCTGAAGGTTTCAATCTGGGTCCTCAAGATGCTCCAGTAGTTCCAAATGTTGTTACTCCTGCACCTCCTGTGGTGCATACTATTCCTGCTGCACCTCTTTCGGTGAATTTGGTTCCATTTATTAATGAAGATGTGTGTCGTCCTTTCCCTATGCCGAGTGAAGACTTGGGTCTTTATGACAGAATGGATGATTTCCAAGAGCAGTTTGATAGAATGCAAAGAGAGATGAAGGCTCTTAGGGGAAAAGAGTTGTTCGGGCAGAATGTGAATGAGTTGCGCTTAGTCCCGAATGTTAAAGTGCCTGCTAAGTTCAAGGTCCCGAAATTTGAGAAGTATAAGGGAAACACTTGCCCTCGTGCTCATTTGGTGGTGTATGTGAGAAGGATGTCTACCCATACTGATGATCAGCGTCCGCTGATTCATTTTTTCTAGGATAGTCTGACCGGTGCTGCGTTGAAATGGTACATGAGTTTAGACAGCGTCAACATCCATACTTTTGATGATTTAGGAGAAGCATTCATTAAACAATACAAGTACAATATGGACATGGCGCCTGACTGTGACCAGCTTAGGGCTATGGTTCATAAAGACAGAGAATCATTCAAAGAGTATGCGCAGAGATGGCGCGAAGTGGCTGCACAAGTGATTCCTCCCATGGAAGAGAAAGAGATGACCAAGATTTTTCTAAAGACGCTAGGAGATTTCTACTACGAAAGAATGGTAGCAAGTGCCCCAAGTGATTTTACAGAGATGGTAGGAATGGGTGTCCGCCTAGAAGAGGCAGTAAGAGAAGGCTGTTTGACAAAGGGTGAAGGATCTGGAGGTGTGAAGAAGCCATCTTATGGGCTTACAAAGAAGAAAGAGGGGGATACAAATGCTGTTATGCAAGAGAGAAATGTAAACGCTCCTAGAAGGAATTGTCAGCGTCATCAGCAAGTCGCCTCAGTTACTCTTGTTATGAATGCTGCTCCAACTACCGTTGCTTATCAGAGACTATCCCAACAGGGGAATCAAGGGTATAATCAGAGAAGGGAGAACTATGATCCTATTCCCATGAGCTATGCAGAGCTATTACCAGCATTGGTTCAGAAGAAGTTGGTCCAGACACGACCACCTCCCGTTGTACCATCACCATTACTGTGGTATTACAAAGCAGACCAGACGTGTGCCTTTCATCAGGGAGCACCAGGGCATAGTGTTGAGAATTGTTATCCTTTAAGGAATGAAGTGCAAAGGTTGTTTAAGTCTGGAATTTCATCTTTCAAAGACGTGGGACCTAATGTGAAAGACAATCCTCTACCCAAGCACGGGGGAGTGAATGCTGTGAATATGGTGGCCGGTTGTCCAGGCGACTTTAGAATTTTTGACATTAATCTGGTTAGAGGGGATTTGGTGAAGATACATGCAGACCTCTATGAATTCAGTTATTATATGCATGACCACGCTGGTTGTGCTGTTTGCAGTACAAACATACAGGGTTGCGAGAAGATAAAGGCTGATTTGCAGGAGATGATGGATGAAGGTTTAATCCATATAATCAGGCCTAGGGTGGAATATGAAGAGGAAGTGAATATGGTTTCTGGATGTCCGGGTGAATTCAGAATTTTTGATGTGGATCATTTGAATGAGGATCTAGTGCAGTTACATGCTACCTTCTGCCATACTGCTGGTCAGATGGAACACCAATATGGATCTTGCATAATTTGTTGTCGAAATCCCCTAGGATGTTCTGTTATGAGGGAAGGTGTTCAGTTGCTGTTAGACAACGGAACCATCAAGATCACAGGTCAGAGAGATGATTATCATGAGATTGATATGGTTGAAGTCTGTTTGATGGAAGAGTCAGAGGAAGAGTATGCCTCCGCAGATGAGTATTTCTCTTCAGACGAAGATTTGTTTGCCGAAAATGAATTTTTGATGGCTGATTGTGTTGAGGAAGGGGTGAATGTCATTGTACCTTGTTTTAGTGCACCCACTCATCTTGAGGTGGAGTACCATAGCAAACCAGTTGTTGCCCCATTGGTAATTAGTCTGCCAGGTCCTGTTCCCTATGAATCAGATAAGGTTGTGCCTTACAAATACAACGCTACGATCTTAGAAGATGGGGGTGGAGATTCCCATCCAGCCGATGCCAGATGTTGTAAATATAGTTGATAATAGCAGAGTGACCCGTAGTGGTCGTGTATTTGCGCCGGTCATTCGAAGAGATGTTGTTGCTGGAAAGAAGATTGTTGAGAATGATGAGCCTAAGAAGTCTGCAGGAGAGACTAGTGGAGCTACATTAGAGAAAGAAGTGGATGATATCTTGAAGATAATTAAGATGAGCGATTACAGAATTGTAGATCAGTTATTGGAGACTCCTTCAAAGATATCTATTCTAGCCTTATTGATGAATTCCTCTGCTCATAGAGAATCGCTGATGAGAGTGCTAGACCAAGCTTTTGTAGAGAATGACATGCCATTAGATCAATTCGGCAGCGTAATTGGAAACATTACGTCATGTAACAATTTGAGCTTTTGTGATGATGAGTTACCAAATGAAGGGAGGAATCACAACCTGGCCCTCCACATATCCATGAACTGTTAGAATGATTCACTGTCCAATGTGCTAATTGATAATGGATCCGCATTGAATGTCATACCGAGAAGTACCCTCTTGAAGTTAAAGTATCAAGGAACATCTATGCGCCCGAGTGGCATCATTGTGAAGGCTTTTGATGGGTCGAGGAAATCTTTAATCGGTGAAGTGGACATGCCCATCCATGTAGGACCATATTTGTTCTTGATAACCTTCCAGGTTATGGATATTATTCCCGCATATAGTTGTTTGCTTGGACGACCATGGATACACGAAGCGGGGGATGTCACTTCAACTCTACATCAGAAGCTAAAATTTGTGCGTGAAGGGAAGGTAGTGATCATAAATGGGGAGCAGGCGTTGTTGATATCCCATCTATCCTCTTTCAGTATTGTAGAAGCGGATGAGGCTGCTATTGGAACCCAGTTCCAAGCCCTATCCATTGACAACATAAGGAGGAATGAGAATTCTGTAGTTTCCCTGAAGGACGCGCAACAGGTTGTGCGCAATGGTCATAATGCAGTTTGGGGACGACTGGTGGATCCACCCGTGAACAAGAATAGAACTGGTTTGGGTTTTTCTTCGAAGAATGGAAAAGGCGAAAGTTTGAAGTCAAAGTCTCCTGTGAACAGTTATCATGATGTTTTCCGCAGTAGAGGCTACCTCCATCCAATTGGTCCGAGAATCAATGCTGTTGAAGAAGATGAAGCAGAGCGGGAAGTACCAAATTTTGTGACGCATGGAGTCCGAGTTCAGAACTGGGTCACCATTGATGTTCCTTCTTGCATACATATTTCAAAGTAATTTGTTTTTTTAATCTGTTTCTTTCTTTGAAAAGCTTTCACTCTGCCCAAGGTGAAAGTATTGTATGGGCTTATCCGTTTGCTTTGATTTTTAAGATCATTAATAAAAGTTGTCTTTGCTTCCAAAAATATGTCTTTATTTTCTGCTTTTTCTTGGGAAATGGTAATCAAATAAAAAACCCTTTCAAAATAAATGATAACTGAAAATTAATCTGCATGATCACTTGTTATATGTGTCAGTTTCTAAAAGCAATCATAAATCATATGTGCAGATTAATTAAAAAAAACCGTTGAACACAATGACCCAGCACCCTCTCCCAACTTTGAATGTCCTGTGTTTGGGGCTGAAGAAGAAGATTATGATGAGATTCCAGAAGAGGTCTCACGGTTGCTTGAGCACGAGGATGATACCATTCAGCCATATAAGGAGCCTTTGGAAGTGATTATTTGGGTTCAGAAGAAGATCCGAAAGAGATTAAGATTGGATCATTGTTGCATCTTGATGTGAAGAGTGGGTTGATTGAGCTGTTGAAAGAGTATGTGGATATTTTTGCTTGATCTTATCAAGACATGCCTGATCTAGATACAGACATTGTTGAGCATCATTTGCCATTGAAGCCAGAGTGTCCGCCAGTTAAACAAAAGTTGAGAAGAACCCACCCAGATATGGCAGTAAAGATCAAAGAAGAGGTCCTAAAGCAGATTAATGCTGGTTTTCTTGTGACGTCAGTGTATTCTCAATGGATTGCCAATATTGTCCCTGTACCGAAAAAGACGGAAAAGTCCGCATGTGTGTAGATTACAGAGATCTAAATAAAGCTAGTCCAAAAGACGATTTTCCATTGCCTCACATTGATATGTTAGTGGATAGCACAGAAAAATTCAAAGTATTCTCGTTCATGGACAGATTTTCCGGGTATAATCAAATAAGAATGGCTCCAGAGGACATGGAAAAAACAACGTTTATCACACCCTGGGGAACATTCTGTTACAGAGTGATGCCCTTCGGGTTGAAGAACGCTGGTGCAACGTACCAAAGGGCTATGACAACCTTATTCCATGATCTGATGCACAAGGAAATTGAAGTATATGTTGGTGATATGATTTCCAAATCCCAAACTGAAGAAGGGCGTATAAAAGATTTGTTGAAGTTGTTTCAGCGTTTGAGGAAGTTTCGTCTCCGCTTGAATCCAAATAAATGCACCTTCGGAGTTAGATCGGGGAAATTGTTGGGTTTTATTGTTAGCCAGAAAGGAATTGAAGTTGATCCTGACAAAGTCAGAGCAATTCAAGAAATTCCAGCACCAAGAACTGAAAAGCAAGTCAGGGGTTTCTTCGAGCGTTTGAATTATATTTCCATATTCATTTCCCATATGACTGCGAAGTGTGAACCGATCTTTAAGTTGTTAAAGAAAGATCAAGGTTGTGTGTGGACAGATGATTGCCAAAGGGCATTTGAGAGTATTAAAGAATATCTGCGTGAACCTCCTATCTTGCTCCCTCCCGTAGAAGGAAGACCGCTGATTATGTATCTAACGGTGTTAGATAAATCCTTGGGTTGTATTCTGGGACAACAGGATGAAACAGAAAAGAAAGAGTTCTCCATTTATTATCTCAGCAAAAAGTTCACTGATTGTGAGTTGCGGTATTCCATGCTAGAAAAGACATGTTGTGCTTTGGCCTGGGCGGCAAAGCGTTTGCGGCAGTATATGTTGAATCATACCACTTGGTTGATTTCCAAAATGGATCCAATCAAGTATATTTTTGAGAAGCCTAATCTTACTGGGAGAATTGCCCACTGGCAGATATTGTTGTCTGAATATGATATTGAGTACCGCACTCAAAAATCTATTAAAAGTAGTGTGTTGGCAGATTACCTTGCTCACCAACCAGTGAAAGATCATCAATCTGCAGAATTTGAATTCCCTGATGAGGATGTGATGTTCTTGAAAGTGAAAGATTGTGATGAACCATTGCCCGAGGAAGGTCCTGACCCTGAATCTCATTGGAGTATGATTTTTGATGGAGCAGTGAATGCTTATGGTAAAGGAATTGGTGTTGTGATTTTCACTCCTCATGGATCGCACATTCCTTTTACTGCGAGGCTAACATTTGATTGCAATAATAATATGGCCGAATATGAGGCTTGCATCATGGGTCTTGAGAAAGCTATTGATCTCAGAATCAAAATTCTAGATGTGTATGGTGATTCAGCTTTGGTAATAAATCATATTAAAGGAGAATAGGATACTCGTCACCCTGGCTTGATCCCTTACAAAGATTATGCTCGAAGATTGCTACCCTTCTTCAATAAAGTTAAATTCCATCACATCCCTAGAGATGAAAATCAAATGGCGGATGCTCTGGCAACTCTGGCTTCCATGTATCAAGTGGATTCTTGGAATGATATACCTCGTATTGCCGTTCGACGGTTGGATAGGCCCGCTCACGTGTTTGCGACAGAGGAGGTAGTAGATGAAAAACCTTGGTATTATGATATCAAGAATTTTCTTCAGACTCAGGAATACCCGATTGGTGCATCGAGGAAAGATAGAAAGACATTGAGAAGGTTGGCAGGCAGTTTCTTCCTCAGTGAAAATGTGCTATACAAGAGAAATTATGACATGATCTTGCTCAGATGCGTGGATAGACACGAAGCAGGCATGTTGATGCATGAGATTCATGAAGGTTCCTTTGGCACTCATGCAAATGGACATTTGATGGCTAAAAAGATGCTAAGGGCAGGTTACTATTGGTTGACAATGGAATCTGATTGTTGCAAATTTGCAAAGAAGTGCCATAAATGCCAGATTTATGCAGATAAGATCCATGTGCCTCCGACACTTCTCAATGTAATTTCCTCCCCATGGCCTTTCTTTATGTAGGGTATTGACATGATCGGGATGATAGAACCTAAAGCTTCAAATGGACACCGTTTCATTTTGGTAGCGATTGACTACTTTACTAAATGGGTAGAGGCTGCTTCTTATGCCAATGTTACCAAACAGGTGGTTGTGCGTTTCATCAAAAACAATCTGATATGCCAGTATGGTGTGCCGAGTAGAATCATCACTGACAATGGCTCAAATTTGAACAACAAAATGATGACAGAACTGTGTGAAGAATTCAAGATTGTCCATCACAATTCGTCTCCATACATGCCAAAGATGAATGGGGTTGTTGAGGCTACTAATAAGAATATCAAGAGAATTATCCAGAAAATGGTTATTACTTATAAGGATTGGCATGAAATGCTCCCTTTTGCTCTGTATGGAATGGAAGTTGTACTCCCTGTTGAGGTAGAGATTCCCTCGTTGCGTGTGATAATGGAAGCCAAGTTGACAGAGGCTGAATGGGTCCAGAACAGGTTTGACCAATTGAATTTGATTGAAGAGAAGAGAATGACAGCTTTATGTCATGGGCAGTTATATCAGAAAAGAATGAAGAAAGCATTTGATAAAAAGGTCAAACCTCGTGAATTCAGAGAAGGCGACCTCGTGCTCAGGAAGATCATGACTTTTAACACTGATTCTAGGGGCAAGTGGACTCCCAATTTTGAAGGCACGTATGTTGTCAAGAAATCCTTCTCTGGTGGTGCATTAATTCTTGAAACTATGGATGGCGAGGAGTTCCCACGTCCCATGAATGCTGACGCCAGTCAAGAAATACTTCGCCTAAAGAAATAAAAGAACAGCTCGCTAAGTTGAAAACCCGAAAGGGCGGCTTAGGCAAAAAGGAGCGTCTCGGTAGGCTGAAAACCCGAAAGGGCGGTCTAGGCAAAAATTAGAGACATAAACAGAATAAATTTCCCGCTAAGTTGAAAACCCGCAAGGGCAGCTTAGGCAAAAGTTAGGGATTTTTCTTGGCAAGTAACTACGTCAGACAAGACTTGATCGTTGAAGCAACAATCTTCTCGAATCCTCACCATACTTCAACAAAAGTTGTTGCTCAGGACTTCAAAAGTTGTTAGGGTAATGGTGGTCATTGTATCTCAATGTATCTTTTCCATTATATATTACCATTTCCCAAATTTTGTAATCATCCATGGAGTCTCTCCATTCGCAGACTACCATTCTGTTAATAAAATTCGAGCTTTTGCCCAATTCTTTGTGTTCTTATTTTTATTTAGCTTGCAAAGACTTCATTTATGACTGATAATAACTTTCAAAGCAAAAAGATTAAAAAAATTGACTTTTCAAAAAGAAAGACATCTTTACAATTCAATTTACTTTGGGATTTGTGATGAAACAATGACAACAAAAATGGTGATCCCTGGAAAGAACAAACTCCAATTGTTTTAAGAATATTTACATCCTTCGTGAAGGTTTTTCTCAGGTCATCTTGTTGGTATATGCGCAATCTTTGTATGTTTCTCGGATAGTTGAAGATGATACCAGTTGGCGTAGGGTACAATATTTGGTTTGTGATCCCATGATCCCCGGCCAAGTCTTGGTTCGATTTTGATTTTGGGTTTGCATGGTCAGAAGCCTCTGTCCCAGGTTCCCCAGAGAAGTTTTCCCTCATATGATGAAAGGTTTGGTTGATATGAAGACTCAACCCAGTATTTTCCAGTGAAGGCCTTGTTTATTTGATAGAAGTTCTTTTTCCCCCAGTGAAAAATGTATCTTGGTTTCCCCTCGATGATGTGGTGTCGACCTCCCCAATGAAGTCAGCATAAAGTCCCTGGTAGAGGTCTCGATGATGAAGTATTGTATCCCTTTAGTGAAGTCCGTATGTTTTTCTTCCTTCAAAGTGGGCCTGATTTCCCCCAGTGAATGTTTTGACAATTTGGTTTCCATTTGCCTTATTCACAATCAGTATCGAAATCCCCAGTAGGAGCATGGACTGTGAAACATTTGTTTTCCCCATTGAAGTCTGTATGCTATTCCCCGGGAAGGTTATCCCATGGCATCTCTTGTTGGAATGAGTATTCATGATGAAAAGTTTTCAATCCTCAGTTTTTTCTCCAGGAAAAAGGTTTGAATTCCCCAGTGAGGTTTGGTTATCTCGATGTCAGTCTGCTTTATTTGAGGCTGATATCGCAATCTCCAGTAGGAATGTTGCTTAAAAAAAGGAAGAACTGGTTTTTCCAATGAAACCAGAAGAAAGATGTTCTATCCCAGTATCTGTTTAATTTAGCTACATCCAGATTATGTTTCTCCTCAGTGAAGTTAGGACAGACAATAGCGCTCCTTGCTTAGTTGGATTTGGTTTTCCCTCTTGAGTTTATTTCTCAAAGGATGTATCTTCTTTGGCCGTTTTGCTCCAGTTCGTTTCTAATTGGATTCGTGGTTGCATGACAATATTATTACTTTGGATTTCCGAGAACTTCGAGTTTTGGTTTGTGCATTTATTTTGCACGAGAAGACTTTATCTCTTCAGCAGGAATAATGTGGCATTTCCCCAGGAAGTCATATCTGATTTCCCCAGGAAGTCATATCTCTTTCCCCAGGAAGTCATATCTGTTTCCCCAGGAAGCCACATTTCCATCCCCAGAAAGTCGTTTCTTTTTTGCAATCCTCCATGATAACAAGCAACAGGTATCTTTGTTTGAGCAACTTGTGCTTCCCTGTACAAGTCGACGTAACTTTTTTTTGCTATTTCCTCTATGAGTGGTTAGCTTGCAGTCCGTCGTCAGTTTACGCTAGTGGATGGCAAGACTTTCAAATTCACATAAATTGCTCGTTGTGAAATCTTTGCAAGTGGAAGTCTCTTTATTTGAGACAACTTACATATTACACTTTCTATGCGGATTTTCTTGGTTAAGGAAGAAGTTGAGACCCGTTCTAGGTGAAACACCAGAAGTCTGGAGAACATATGATATTTTCAAAAATCTACCATCAGTGAATGTTGGTAGTACATCGGCAGTGAACGTCGATGTTTCTTATCTTTTTGCTATCATCAGTGAACGGTGGTGGTTCCTCGTCAGTGAACGGTGATGGTATGATATTTTCAAAAGTCTACCATCAGTGAACGTTGGTAGTACATCGGCAATGAACGTTGGTGTTTGTTATCTTTTTGCTATCTTCAGTGAACGTTGATAGTTCATCGTCAGTGAACGGCGGTGATATGATATTTTCTCTCTACCTTTAGTGAACGTTGGTAGTACATCGGCAGTGAACGTTGGTGTTTGTTATCTTTTTGCTATCTTCAGTGAACGTTGACAGTTCATCGTCAGTGAACGGCGGTGATATTATATTTTCTCTCTACCTTCAGTGAACGTTGGTAGTACATCGGCAGTGAACGTTGGTGTTTGTTATCTTTTTTCTATCTTCAGTGAACGTTGATAGTTCATCGTTAGTGAACGGAGGTGATATTATATTTTCTCTCTACCTTCAGTGAACGTTGGTAGTACATCGGTAGTGAACGTTGTTCTTTGTTATCTTTCTGCTATCTTCAGTGAACATCGATAGTTCATCGTCAGTGAACAGCGACAGTATGATATTTTCAAAATCTACCTTCAGTGAACGTTGGTAGTGCATCGGCAGTGAACGTCGGTGTTTCTTATATTTTTGCTCTCATCAGTGAACGGTGGTGGTTCATGGTCAATGAACGGCGGTGATATTATATTCTCTCTCTACCTTCAGTGAACATTGGTAGGACATCGGCAGTGAACGTTGGTGTTTGTTATCTTTTTGATATCTTCAGTGAACGTTGATAGTTCATCATCAGTGAACAGCGGTGATATGATATTTTCTCTCTCTACCTTCAGTGAACGTTGGTAGGACATCGGCAGTGAACGTTGGTGTTTGTTATCTTTTTGATATCTTCAATGAACGTTGATAGTTCATCGTCAGTGAACGGCGGTGATATTATATTTTCTCTCTACCTTCAGTGAATGTTGGTAGGACATCGACAATGAACATTGGTGTTTGTTATCTTTTTGCTATCTTCAATGAACATTGATAGTTCATCGTCAGTGAACGACGGTGATATTATATTTTCTCTCTACCTTCAGTGAACGTTGGTAGTACATCGGCAGTGAACGTTGGTGTTTGTTTTCTTTTTGCTATCTTTAGTGAACGTCGATAGTTCATCGTCAGTGAACGGCGGTGATATGATATTTTAACTTTCTACCTTCAGTGAACGTTGGTAGCACATCGGCAGTGAACGTTGGTGTTTGTTATCTTTTTGCTATCTTCAGTTAACGTTGATAGTTCATCATCAGTGAACGGCGGTGATATTATATTTTCTCTCTACCTTCAGTGAACGTTGGTAGACATCGGCAGTGAACGTCGATGCTTGTCATCCTCCTCTCTGGTTCTTTTCTTCTGGTCCACCAGTGATTTATTTTCCTGGTGAGGTTGCTCCTTTGTTTCTTCATTTTTGTGGCATCCTCAGTGTTACTTTGCGTCTCTTTTGTTCTGTTCATATGCATCCATAATCATAAGCATTGAATGGCATCTTAGAGACAAAAATAGGGCTTGTTTTATATTTAAGTATCTTCAATCGCGTCGACACGAAGATTTTTAACCTTCGTATCTCCGGATAGAAGACACTTAAATAAGGGCAGCTGTTGTACCCCAATTTTTGCCCCTAAGATTTCCCTATCATATCATATCAACTCGATCATAACAAGACCACATTAGGGTTGGTTCTTCCTCTTTTTTCCTATCTTTAAGTTTGCTCTTGAGGAATCTCCAAGCACCTTGGTTGTGTATTTTGTATACGTGTTGTTGACTAACTTCTAATCGAAATACAAAAAAATATTTGTCTTTGTCTTTGTATATTTTTATTTTGTAGGTACCAAGTCGAAGCATCTGACAAATAAGGATTTCTGGTATTATTTTCCTAAAATCTCTATTTTGCAAAGAAAAAGAATTAAAAAAATTTCATTTTTTTTCACTGTACAATCGATTGCTCCTAGAGTGCAATCGATTGCACAAAGTGAATTTTGCACAATTTATGGAAAAATACACTGTGCAAATCGATTTGCAATAAAGTGCAATCGATTTGCATATATTGAAAATTTGAAAAAAAATCAGCATTTTAAACTTGTCAAATGTTTGGCTCCAATTTTCCTTCATTTTTGAAAGATGTATAATTAATTCAAATTTTAGGGCAAATTTTTCATTTTTAAGAAGAATTATCATTAATTCAAATTTTGACTCTAATATTTGAAAGAATTATCATTAATTCAAATTTTGGCTCTAATTTTTGAAAGAGTTATCATTAATTCAAATTTTGGCTCCAAGAATCAATTACCAAATTACCACTAATCCCAATCCTAAAACTCTATAAATAGAGCTCTCATTTCATTCAAATTTCATGCTTTTGATAGCCAAATCCACCTTGCTAAAAAATCTCTCAATTCTCTCCATCTACCAAAATTCACTCAAAGCTCCATTTTCAAAAAGTTGGTAAGCTTTGCATTGAAGCTTGCTAATCTTTGAGCTAAACCTTCATCCAAACACTTTTTCTCCATCAATTCTCTACATCCAAGCTTGGTCAATTGATTCTTGTGGTTGAATTGAAGCAAATTCTTGAAGTTGTTTGATAATTCTCTAGATCTACCTTTGGTAAGTTTGGATAATTCATCTTTCACAATGTGATCTCTTGGTGATCTTTGGGATTGATTCTTTGAGCATTATTTTGTGATTCCAATGGTTCTATTTTCTCATAATTTGATGGAATTTTTGTGCTCAAGTGGATCCATGATCATAAGGTGTTTGATGGAAAGTTTGAACAAGCAATTGCCCTTTTAAAATGCTGTTTTTGCTACTGCTTCTGTGTGCAATCGATTTACATAGTAGTGTAAATCGATTTACACAGCACAATTTTGCACGAATTTTTGAAAATTATACTGTGTAAATCGATTTACATAGTAGTGTAAATCGATTTACACCAAAACAAAATGTATTTTTTGCCTTGTTTTGGGGCAGCTTTGATCCAAAATGCTTTTTCTACTCACTCCTTGTGATTGTTGGTTTGGATTGCAATTTTAAATGTCCAATTTGTCTTTAAACTCAATGGAATTTGTGATGTAGATAAAGTTGGATAAATGTTCATCAATTCAAATCTACCTAAGAGTGAATTATTTAATTCATTTTTGGTGCTTTGGATTAATGATATGTTTAGTGCTTTAATCCATCTAGAGGAGTGGTTGAATTTAAAGATGAAAGAATTTTGAAATGGTGATCCAAATTAACTTATCATTTCCCTCCCTCTTCATCTTATCCCTTTCTTTTTTTAATTGTGCTACATGTTAAGGGATGATGATCTATATATCATTTATCCAAACATGAAGTACTTAGATTGCTATTGACCGGCCTCAAAATAGGTGCGACTTCTACATAAGTCCACTTACGATTGCTTAACATAGCGCTAAATTTTGTCCTGATTCGAATAAATGATCATTCGTGGCCCAAACTTATGATTGCAAGCCCAAGTATGTTAATTTGATCTCTTTGATCCAATAACCTTGAGATTCATTGTGTAGAGGCTTTGGTTCTACCAATCCTCTGATGGATCTACAACACCTTTGGTCAATGCGGATCACTTAAACATCGTTGATCATTACATGTTGCCTTGTGAGAATTCCAAAATGGATGATATACTTGACAAAAAGCAAATGCAACTTTTTGTGTAGAGGCTTTGGTTCTACCAATCCCCTAATGAGTTCCAAATGCAAGTTTCAAGATGGTCATCCAACTAACCACTAATTACTAATAATTAACTTTACTTTACGCTTTTATTTTCATGCTTTATGTACCACTTACTTTTAGCATTTTACATTTCATGCTATTTTCATCTTTGCTCACTTGAGCATTTACTTTTATGTAATTTTTTTTATTTTTGCTCACTTGAGCTTTTCTTTCTTTTTAAAGACACCTAATAATCAACATGAACCATAAAAATCATTAATGATACTTGGACTACATGGTTACTATCCTTTGCATTATGGAGTGATGGACTTCTTGGACTTAGGATTAGAGACTTTAGCCTATCTTGGAGACTTTGTGACTTTATTTGATATTTTGTCTGGAGTTCTTGAGGTTTACCTCAAGACATTGGGTTGTTTGTTTTTTTTGTGTGCAGGTTATTGAGATTACGATCTTTGTTTGTAATCTGGAATTCACCCGTATACAGCCGTTACTCTGCCCAATTTTTGCGAAGACTTAAAACACTTGAAGTTTGGTTCTCTCAAGAGGTCTAGTATCTTTGCTTGCTTGGTTTCAATCCAAAGAATGGGAATTCTATATTGACTCATAATGTCAAGTATTGGCTTCTTGTTGGTTAGATGGTTCTTATCCCTAGCTTTTACCTTATTCTTTAGGATAGCCTCTTCTTCTCTTCCCATATTCTTTAATTTCAAAAATCTTCTCCCTCCTTTAAAAAAACTCTTGTTTTGAAATTTGAAACATTTTCATAATAAACTTGGACTTAGGTCCATGCATCTTCGAAATATTTTCATAAATAAAATTTCAATCAATTTAATAATACCTTGACCTTTTTTTTGTGAGAAGACTAAAAGTCAATCAATCTCATTTCAAACCATTTTGCCACTTTGGCTTTTATCTTTAAACTTTTTCTCAAAAGATTAGACTCTTGTCAATCCTTGTAGTGATGCAAACAACTATACTTCTACAATATGTAGTGAAGTGAGATATTTTCCACTTGGGTGTTGAGTGAGGCATTGTTGATTTTAAAATCCAAGCCATATCCTCCACTTTGAGATGATGCAAATTCTCCTTTCTCATGATTGTGGGTAGTAAGTATGTTTTTCACACGGACAATTGCGATGATGTCTTGTCTCATAAAATCAACCAACACACTTGTGTTTCAAATTTTTAAAAGAGGAACTACGTGTACCCTGATCCCCTATTGCACGAAAGGTGGTACGTAGGCACTAAAGGTTCGCAACCGCGACGGGTGCAAAAATCATAAAAATATTTCTTTTCTCACCTCCACCATCCATTTTATATACAACACATTTTTATAGCCAAAATATACAGATTTTTTCAAAGAGGTTCCTGCGGAGTACCGTAGATGTTTAGGGTGCTAATACCTTCCCTTTGCATAACCAACCCCCTTACCTTGAATCTTTCCCCCTCTTTTGGGTTATTCGCTCTTTTCCCATTCCTTTGGAAACAATAAAGCGCGGTGGCGATTTTTATTTTGATTTGTATAAAGTCTAGTCAATCCAATGGCTTAGTCTTGCACATTTCTACCGCTACACAACCTACCAGTAATTATTCTTTCTTATTTTATTTTATTTGTAAACAATGATTATATTCAAATGCATATGCTCATTTAATAAATCATTGGACGTTTTTTTAAATAAAACATAAGTGTAAAAAAGAAAGAAAAGGCAAACAATTTTCTGCACTTTGAAGTATCTTGTATTAATTTTGTGTAAGTATTTTGTACAAAGGAGACAAACATCCTAGTAAGAGAATGTTGTCATAAAATTGAGAAAATTTTATACAAAGAAAGATGGCTATGTGTAACAATTCTATGGGATTCACATTCTGCTATAGCCTTCGTAACTCTGATTATCTCATCCATTCGTTGCTTTGTCTGACGATGAGTGAGTTGATCAGAAGCCTGGAGCTTATCTATGAAGAGATTGTCCTTAAAGTGATCCGACGAGACATAGTCATACGCTTTAATTCCCTAACTTTTGCCTAGATCGCCCTTTCGGGTTTTAGATCCACTGGGAAACCCCTTTTTGCCCAAGTCGCCCTTTCAGGTATTCAACTTGCCGGGTGTACAATTTTTTTTTGTTTTATCCCTAATTTTTGCCTGAACCGCCCTTTCGGGTTTTCGATTCACCGGGATGCCCATTTTTGCCCAAGTCGCTCTTTCGGGTTTTCAACTTGTCGGGTCGTTTATGCGTAGTATCTTTTGACTATGTCTGCGTTCGCAGGGTGCGGAAGGTCGTCGCCGTCCATGGTGGTTAGAATCATAGCCCCACCAGAAAAGATGTTTTTGATCACAAATGGTCCTTCGTAAGTAGGAGTCCATTTGCCCCTAGGATCACTTTGCGGCAAGATGATCCGCTTGATTACAAGATCCCCGACTTGATATACCTGGCGCTTGACTTTCTTGTTAAAGGCCTTGATCATACGTTTCTGATACGCATGACCATGGCAAAAAGCAGTAAGTCGCTTTTCGTCAATAAAGTTAAGTTGATCAAGCCGGGTTTGAATCCAATTGTCTTCACTTAATCCAGCATCTTTCATGATTCTCAGGGAAGGAATCTGAACTTCCATAGGTAAAACAGCTTCCATGCCGTATACCAAATAAAAGGGTGTTGCCCCAGTTGATGTTCGTGCCGTGGTACGGTATCCGTGCAGAGCAAACGGTAACATCTCATGCCAGTCCTTGTAGGTGACTGTCATCTTTTGAATGATCTTCTTGATATTTTTGTTCGCAACTTCGACAACACGGTTCATCTTTGGCTGATAGGGAGATGAATTGTGATATTGAATCTTGAACTGCTTGCACAGAGCGATGATCATAGTGTTGTTAAGGTTTGTACCGATGTCTGTGATGATACGGTCGGGGATACCATACTGGCAAATGAGGTTCCGCTTGATGAAGCAGACAACCACATTCTTTGTAACAGAGGCGAAGGAAGCTTCTTCGACCCACTTGGTAAAATAATCAATGGCCACCACCATGAAGCGGTGTCCATTGGATGCCGTAGGCTTGATCTCTCCAATCATGTCGATCCCCCACATAGCAAATGGCCAAGGAGCTGTTAGGACATTGAGAGGAACTGGAGGAATATGTACCTTGTCCGCATAGATTTGGCATTTGTGACAAGTACGGGAATGTTGATGACAGTCAGCTTCCATGGTAGACCAGTAATAGCCTGCCCGTAGAATCTTCTTAGCCATCGTATATCCGCTAGAGTGAGTGCCCAAGGTACCATTGTGCAGTGCATCCATGATCTGCTTAACTTCAATCTTGTCCACACAACGGAGTAGAATGCAATCATGATTGCGCTTGTATAGGATACCATTGCTCAGGAAGAACTTGGCAGAGAACCTCCTTAAGAACTTTTTGTCGTTGACTGAAGCTCCTTCAGGGTATTCTTGTGCTTCGAGATACCTTTTGACGTCATGAAACCATGGTCAGTCTACTACTTCTTCGGTATTAATCTCGTGACAATTTGCAGGTTCGTCCATCCGTTCAATGGTGCTTTGAGGAGCCTCATTATCCCAGTTAAGTTTAAACATGGATGACATTGTAGCTAGCGCATCTGCTAGCTGATTCTCTTCTCGCGGGAAGTGCTCGAAGGTAATCTGATCGAAATGTGGTAACAATGTTAGGACATGTTCTTTATAAGGGATGAGGTTTGGATTTTTAGTATCCCACTCTCCTTTGATTTGACTGATAACCAAAGCTGAGTCCCCAAATACAATCAAGGATTTGATTCCCAAGTCAATTGCAGCCTTGAGACCAAAGATATAAGCTTCATACTCGGCCATGTTGTTGGTGCAGCTGAAGCAGAGTCTAGCAGTGAAAGGTGTATGGAAACCTTCTGGAGAGATAAGTACCGCGCCGATACTGTTTCCAAGTGCGTTGGAGGCACCATCAAAATACAGGGTCCATCGGGATCCTTGTTCAGGTCCGTCATACGGTCTGTTACCTTCAATGTTGTCCAATGTCATAATGTCCTCGTCGGGGAAGTCGAACCTCATAGATTGGTAATCTTCAACAGCTTGATGGGCCAGATGATCGGCTAGTACACTCCCCTTTATAGCTTTTTGGGTTGTGTACTGTATATCATATTCGGTGAGGATCATCTTCCATCTAGCGATTCTTCCGGATAGAGCAGGCTTTTCGAAGATGTACTTGATCGGATCCATCTTGGAGATCCGTAAAGTGGTATGTGTCAACATATACCGCCTTAGCCGGCGAGCAGCCCATACCAAAGCGCATAAAGTTTTCTCGAGCAGTGATTAGAGAGTCTCACAGTCGGTAAACTTTTTACTAAGGTAATAAATGGCATGCTCTTTTCGACAAGACTCATCATGTTGTCCCAGTACGCACCCCATTGAATTCTCCAAGACAGTCAGATACATGATTAAAGGTCTTCCTTCGACGGGATGCATCAAGATAGGAGGTTCTAACAAATACTCCTTGATTTTATTGAAAGCAACTTGACAGTCATCATTCCATTTAACCACCCGATCTTTCTTCAACAGCTTGAAGATTGGTTCACAGGTAGATGTTACGTGAGAAATGAACCTTGCAATGTAGTTTAGGCGTCCCAAGAAACCTCTGACCTCCTTCTCAGTGTGAGGGGAAGGAATTTCTTGTATAGCCTTGACTTTGGTAGGATCAACCTCGATGCCTTTGTTACTGACGATGAATCCCAAGAGTTTACCAGACCTGACTCTGAAAGTGCACTTGCTAGGGTTCAGTCTGAGTTTGTACTCTTTCAACCTGACAAACAGCTTTTGCAGATGGTCGAGGTGTTCTTCTTCTGTTTGTGAACGGGATATCACGTCATCTACATAGACTTCTATCTCATGATGTATCATGTCATGAAACAAAGCTACCATGGCGTGTTGATAGGTTGCCCCGACATTCTTCAGTCCGAGTGGCATCACTTTATAGTAGAAGGTACCCCATTATGTAACAAAAGTAGTCTTCTCCATGTCTTCGGGGGCCGTTTTGATCTGGTTGTACCCTGAAAATCCATCCATGAAAGAGAATACCTTATGTTGAGCTGTATTATCAACCAAGATGTCAATGTGCGGTAGTGGAAATTCATCTTTAGGGCTAGCCCTGTTTAAGTCTCTGTAATCCATGCACATTCTCACTTTGCCGTCCTTCTTAGGCACAGGCACAATGTTAGCAACCCTTTGTGGATAGGAAGTAACAGCAAGGAAGCCAGCATTGAACTTCTTCATCACTTCAGATTTGATCTTTTCGGACATACCGGACCTCATTCGGCGGACTTTCTGTTTAATTGGTGGACAATCTTCTCTTGTAGGGAGACGGTGAACCACAATATTTGTATCAAGTCCTGGCATGTCTTCATAGGACCGGGCAAAGATCTCAACATATTCATTCAACAGCTAAACTAAGCGCTCTTTGACATTTGGCTTTAGGTTGGCACCCACTTTAACATCTTTTCTGTCTTCGGCAGTACCCAAGTTGATAGTCTCTAACAGCTCTTCATGGGGCAGAATAACCCTTTCTTCCTGTTGTATAAGTCTAGCCAACTCTCCAGGAACTTCACAGTCTTCATCACCTTCGTATTCGGCATGATTGACCAGATCTTCAGAGTCACTGAAGGCCATAGCAGAATTGTTACCCATGGAATCCGGAGTGGATGGGTACCTGCATTTTGTGAGCGTGGGTATGTGTAAGGGATAGCCACCTTTAAACAAATAAAATGTAAAAATAAAGACAATGAACACAAAAGTTTATATATGAAAACGTCCATGATTCATTAAAATGGTATATGAAGATGAAAAATCAAGCCCTTACAAATGGACCTATATGCCTCGGGTAAGGCATAAGGCAAAAATGTACGAATTGTTTAGGAATTATTACAGACCAACAGAAAATGTTCGAAAGATAAATTACTGATTGATGAAAGTAATGGGAATAAAATCCTTTTCCTCCGAATTGCATAGCCCTCCTTCAACGGTTGGAAAGATCCAGTCTTCAAAATTGCTCTCATCTTCACCATCGTCCAAAGCATGAACTCCATGATGAGTGATCTTTAAAGGTGGCCCTCCAGCCCGGGAGCGGCGCACAACCTTTTGAGAAGAAGCAGTGAAGCCTAAGCCGAACTTATCTGTTTTGAAAGGAAAATATGGTAGCTAACCCCATATTGTGCTTCCTCCTTCCTTGATCACAGCCTTCACATCTTTAAGGGATGACATCTGGGACACATACTTGGTAATGATGGGTACAGAAGTCATTGACTTGGCTGCCTCAACTTCAGGAGAAACCTCTTCAAAGTGTTGGAAAGGGGTTTCTATGAATTCACCATCTAACTCCACATAGAGGAAAGAATTAAGATGGCTTATCATATAATCCTCCTCGCCATGAACTGTTATGATTTTCCCATGGAATGGGTATTTGAGCATTTGGTGTAGAGAAGAAGTGACTGCCCCAGCATTGTGGATCCAGGGTCTTCCCAACAAGCAAGAATATGAAGGACAGATGTCCATCACATAAAATATAGAGTTGAAAATTTCCGTTCCCACTTTAATTGGGATGTCCACCTCCCCGTGGACCATCCTCTTAGAACCGTCAAAGGCTCTAACAATGATATTGCTGGGCTTTAGGGTCAAACCCTCACAGTCCAATGCTTTCTTTGGAAGGACATTTAAAGATGACCCGGTATCAACCAAAACGTGAGCAAGAGTAGTCCCTCTGCATTCCACCGAGACATGCAGCGCGTCCTTATGCTTTCTTCCCTTAGATGTTAGATCGGCATCGGAGAAACCAATACCATTGTCGGCGGTTAGGCTGGCTACACACTCCTGGAACTGGTCCGTGGAGGTTTCTTGAGGCACATGGTCCGTCTTCAGGAATTTGATCAAGGCTTTGGCATGAGCCACGAAACAGAGTAATAGGGCCAGCATAGAGATTTTTGAAGGGGTTTGCCCCAGTTGTTCTACGACATCATAGTCGATTTTCTTAATTATTTTTAAAATCTCTTCCATTTCCTTTTGAGTGGTCTCGGGGATGACCAAAGGTTGAGCCCTCGTCCTGCGGGCGCTTCTTGGATCCCCTTACCTTTATCAGCAGCAACAGCAGAGGGTACAACTACGAGAGTAACAATTTCTTCAATAACTGGACTTTGCACAGAGATGTTGACCGACACAGGAGTAACCTTAGGAGCATTTGAGGGTCCGAATATTCCCTTGGAGGAGCAATCTCCGGAGAGAAAATTCTTCCGCTGTGGGTGATCTTACTCGTCCCCGCAATATTTCCTATGTCAGGAGTCTCTTCATCGGAACTTTCTTCCACTGATTCAATCTGCTTAACACCGTGCTAGAAGATCTCTCCTCCATAATTCCACGGTATTGTCTTGTTGGACTTGTATGGGATAGGCCCCGACATAGTTATCTTCGGAGGTATAAACTTTGGATTGGGTGTAATCCTAACAGGTCTTTTGGGGACCTTGGAAAGACTGGCGGAAATGGTAATTATAGCAACATCGTTGATAGGAGTTGTTGTAACAGGAGTAACAGGAGTTTTCTCGAAGAAGATTTCTTGATTATCCATTAGGCGTTGGATGCCTAACTTCAATAACGAATAGTCAGATTGCAAGGATGAACAAAGGTAACAATCTTTTTCATAGCCTGGGAAAATCCCGGCTTTCAACAGATCCATCTTGATCATTGGTAAAGGGGTCATTAAGTCATCAACAGCAGAAACATACAGATCCTCTACAACAACATGGACATTATGACCATGCTTTGGCATTGGAGCGGATATCACATTAGGTTTTTCGGGGGCGTCAAACTCCACCTCCTTGGCATCTATTAAATCCTGGATCTTGTTTTTGAGGGCCCAACAATTGTTGGTGTTGTGCCCTATGTCGTTTGAATGATAGGCACATTTGGCGTTGGCATGGTAAAAAGGAGAAGTTGTATTCAGATTTTGTGGTGGCTCTCTCAAGGTTGTAAGGTTTAACTTTAAGAGATGGGGGAGAACCTGGGCAGGCGTCATGTTTATTTTGGTGAATTGTCTAGCAGGCCTTCCCCCTCTTTGTTGGTTGGTTCTGGGTTGATGGTTTCTAGGCTGATCAGCCGCAGTCTTTTGAATCATTACAGCCCCCACCGCTGGCTGGTGCTCCACTCTTCCTCGACCTCTTTGGGAGTAAACAACTGACACCTCTTTCTTTGCTGGAAAAGGTTTTTTAACGGAAACAGAAGCAATGTATCTTTTTGAATTTTACCGCTCTTGATGCCAGCTTCGACTCTTTCACCAGTCAGAATTAACTTGGTGAACCCCGCAGAAGAACTCCCTATCAGGTGATTAAAGAATGGACCTGACAGCGTCCCCAAAAACATATCAACAAGCTCTCTTTTAGACAAATGTGATTGCACCCTTCCAGCCAAGTCTGTCCACTTCTGGGCATACTCCTTAAAGCCTTCATTAGAGGCCATACCCATACTCTGTAGTTGAGTACGAGTAGGTGCTAAGTCTGCATTATATTGATATTGTCTGTAGAAGGCAGGAGCCAAATCCTCCCAATTATGTACATCAGATCTCTCAAGTTGGTAGAACCAATCTAATTGTGTCTCCGAAAGACTATCTTGAAAAAAGTGGACCCATAGATCCTTATCAGAAGAATGAGGTTGGATCTTTCTGACGTAAGACTGTAAGTGCATCTTTGTACAAGACAAACCATCGTATTTAGCAAATGTAGGCACCTTGAATTTAGGGGGAATCACAATCCCAGCAACCAACCCTAGCTCCTCGAAATCCAGCCCAGGCACTCTTTGTACCTCCATAGCTGCCAGCCGCTCTTCTAGATTCTTGTACTTGTCGTCTGCAGGAGGGTACTGCTGCTCAGAGTAATCTTCATCCTCTTCTTCTTCTTCTTCTTCTTCAGCCTCAGACTCAGATGGTACTGCAGCTCCCTTTCCTTTACCTATCCCTTCATCAGATGTTAAGGGGAAATCCAGGACCCTTCTAGCTTGGTTCTCAAATCTTCTACCCAGAGTAGCCACACCAACTCTTTTCTTTTTCTTTTTCTCTTTTTCCTTTTCCTTCTCTAATAGTGCTTTAAGATCCTCCTGACCTTTTGCCAAGGTCATGAGTAGTTGTTGGAACTGTGAATTTTGCGCTTGTAGATCTTTGACCGTCTGCTCTATACCCATCTTGCTGAAATAAACAGCAGAGAGATAAGGAAACCTGGTGTGAAGACCTGTTTATCATATGATGAATGGTATGTATTCATGTAATGCATTCAAGGATTCAGAAATTCAAAGTTGTTGCAAACAAAAAGAACACACGTCATATTAATAAGATTAGAATTTGTTAGTACATAAGTGCCCCATGGGCAAAATAGATACAAAACTCTAATGTAAAAAGACGTTGCGCATCCTCTTTGGTGCGATGTAGGTGTTGAGAGTCTGATCTTCGTGGAGTCAACGAGTAAGTTCCAAAACCTTCTACTCACTGGCGTAGAAGCTGGCTTAAAAAGTGTTCCGTTCTTCCTTGAGCTGTATCCAACTCTTCTCAAAATCTTCCAATGATGTTGGCATGTCAGGATGTAGGAAGGTGTATGGAACCTCTCCTTCCATAATAGGCTCTTTGATCACAGGGAGAATGTAGGGGTAAGGCATCATAAGACTCTGGGCGCGGGTTCGTACCCACTTGAGGTAAGGCTCAAGGTGGATGGAATTATTGTGTCCCAGTGTCTTACTGTCCACTTTGTTGGGCATCCTCCAAGCTCGGATAAACCTTTGTCGAAGTCCTTGAGCGTCGTTGTCGAAGTCAAAAACCAAGTCTGGAATCAGCATGTCATGAAGGCCATCCCTTCGGGCTTACCCAAATTGTCTCAGAGCCAAGCAGGGGTTGTAGGTAATGCCTCCCCTAATGCCAAGTAATGGGACATTAGGGAATTACCCACAATGATCAATGATGATGACATTTTCTCTGGACCGAGAACACCAATGAACATCAGAATGTGTAAGATTCATCAACCGTTGTGACCACCTCAAACCTTGCTCATTCTTCAAGACTGATTGGGGAAGGTGAGAAATAAACCACCTTGCTAGAAGAGGAGTACAACACATGAGAACACCTCTTTTCCTCATTGTTCGTGTGTGAAATGAGTGGAGGATATCCCTAAGCAATGTAGGCACAAGATTCCGAGATATGAAAATCTTGACAGCATTCACATCTATAAGCTGATCAGGGTTTGGGAACAAGACCAACCCATAGATGAGAAGTGCTACAATCTCCTTAAAAGCTTGCAGGTCTAGAGAATTCTAGCATTCTTGGGCCTTCTCCAACAGAAACTTTTCCAAGAAACCCTTGACACCACTTCTGGTTTCCCAATGACCTTTGATATCAGATGGTTGCAAGTGTAAGGCTTGAGCAACATCTTCAGGATTTTGTTCTCTTTCTGTACCGTTGTAGGGTAGTTGATGGAGAATAGGAATCCTGAGGAGTTGAGAAAATTCCTCCAAAGTAGGCACTAGTTGGTAATCAGGAAATGTAAAGCAATGGTGTAGGGGGTCAAAGAACTGGAAGAGAACTTTCACCATGTCTTCTTAAATGTTGGAGTTGACCAAGTTGAGAAGTCTACCATGTCTTTCAGTGAAGGGAGAATTCTCTGGAATCTTGGAAGCAAGCTCCTTGAGTTGAGGAGGGATTCTCACAAGGTTGACCTGGATTGTTTTTCTGCGGAGTGATTCCATAACCTACAAAACAGGAATAAAGATGAAGATCCAAACCCTTGAAATGGTTAGTAGATGCATATGATGCTTCATGATGTTTATGATGTATGCACAAGTATATGTACAAGCAAGTCACACAAGATCCTAGTTTCAGGCTTGCATGGGGTTTCATAGGTAAGTAACCTCTTGAAGTTAGTTGGCTCAACCTGTCCTATAAATAGTAACCGGGTTCTAAGGAGCTCAATATCACTAGATTATTTTCTGTGTTCATTGTTTCAGTTTAGCCACTTTACTGGCGACCAAAATATTCCAAGAAAACAACCCTCAATGAGTATAGTATCGAGTATCTACCAACTTCAGACTGCACCAAAGCCGGTCATCTCACTACCCCTAATAAGGCCAAGATGGTCAAGTAAAGGTTCTAAAAGTCCATTAGTGCTTCATGACATCACTCAGCGGCCCCGTATTCTTTTTGATTGACTCTAAGGCTACTGGTACCCACAAATATGTCGCACTAATATAGATATTGCTTCAACCATGTCGGTATACCCCGCACAATTTTCACAATGTATTGCTATTTACCTATGAATGTTTCCCAAATCCGGGTAGAGGATTTCAAACCCAAAAAATAGAACCAAATATAAAGTAATCAAAGCAAACAAATTAAGCATGTAAAGGTGATCTAAACCCTAAGGTAACCCCACTTTTTAGATAAATCCCCAGCAGAGTCGCCAATTCTGTGATACGGTGGGAGAACTGACTTGAGGTTTTGTGTTTGTGTTTGCAAATGTTTCGGTTTAGCAAGAGTCTCCACCGATTTTTTATTTTATCCAAAGGAAAGGTCAAAAAGCACAGGAAAGACCTTTGAGATGTTTTCTTGGGTTCAGGGGGTAGATTATGAAAAGGGAAGGTGCAAGCACCCTTTTCATCCATGGTTATCTATGGGCTCTTAGTTACTTGTTTAGATCACTTGCTTTTGCTTTTCAATTGTTTGAAATGGTGCTTTGTGTGTGGTATTTGAAAATGTTTTGAAAAGAGGCCATCGTTGTGGCAACCTTTGTAATGATTCTTGTTTGAATATATACAAAGGTGTATTGTCTTTTGAAAAGATTTTTCAATGTTTGAAAGTTTGTTTTGGGAAATGTTTTGAAATTGTGTTGTGAGGTGTGTTTGAAAATAGCAAGGATGTTTTTGCAAGTTTTGATCAAGTAACTAAGAGTTGTCTACCCTATCTACTCAAGAGTCTTTCCTACACATTTTTAACCCTTTTGACAGTGTTGTTTTACCATTGCATTTGGTAAACAACCTTGTATTTGGATGTTAAACGGGACGGGCGCGGGTCATCGTATTGACCATGATAGCAATTGTGCCAAGTATCTTAGCAAATTTTTGGAGGGACTAGATCATTTTGTATAGGCAACCAAGATAGCGTTATCGAGGGACTATGATCTTTTGTTTTGTTTTTGTTTTTCCAAGATACTCAACATGCATACCATGGCCATTTTAAAGGCAACAAGTGGATGAAACCCTAGGGGTGCATGTGTGCATTGTTTTGTCAATTTACATGCCTTTATGTCTTGTATTAGGTCTAGCTAATTGTTTTGATTTTGGATATTGCATACAAACCCTAATCTCTATCATGGCATATTTGAAAGCTATAAATGCGTAAAATAAATTTACGACTATTACAACATTGATATGGGGAGGGGGGATACAATTTTGAATGGGAAGTATTTACAAGAAAATAAAACCCTAAGATTAATTATTACATCCAAATTGAATTCTTGGTATCAAACAATAAATAAACAAATATTTAAATAGACAATTAAATAAATATGCAATTTATTATAAATATATAAAAATTTCTTTGTTTATTTTTATGTATGTAAAAATATAATATTTAATGTATTAAAAAAAAGAAAATAAAAAGTTATTTTTTGTTAAGGATAAAACCCTAATTTTTTGTTTAAGAATATGCATATATATATTAACTATATTATTTATGTACAATAAAATAAAATAATAAAATATATACAAATGTCAAAAAATAAAAATATATTAGAAAAAATATTGTTTAGGTATGTAAATAATAAAAATAAAAATATAATATTTTTATGTATTATTTTCAAGTTTTTTATTAAAGAAAATAAAAGTATGTTATTTAATAATTATTTTTATGTTAGAAAAATAACAAAAAAATACAAAATAAAATGTGAGATTTATGAAAATATTTTTTGGTAATTTTTAAGTTTAGAAAAATAAAAATAAAGTCATAAATGAAAATGAAAATAGAAAAATATAAAAATATAATGAAATGGGCCAGGGGGTGCAATCAGCAAGCTGGGGGGTGCCAAAAGTGAGAAACAAAGGCCCAGCCCAATTCCAACTTCATCTTCAACCTCTGAATCAGAAAAAACGCGCGCCCTGTACAAATGTCCAACTCCTGCATACGTGCTCTAAAGCAAAAACTCACAACATGAAAGTTATATCATTTTTCAACACGATTCCAACCATATAAAGAACTTAATCTAACTCTCAAAGACCAGAGAGAATTTATTTGGCCCTAATTTCTAACCTAACTTTTTCAGAATGTTCATCAATCAAATTCTCTTAACACACTTAACTTAAATGAAATCTATGCATATGTACAGCTTGAGGGCAATTAGTGCTACATTTTTTATTCATAAACCTAAGCCTAATGATTCCTAAATAGAGAGATAGAAATTTAGAAAATACTTGTTTCAGTTGAACACGAGTATGGCAATGTAGCAACTTTCAGTGAGGCCTGAGGTTCTTTTGAGCTTGCCTGAACTTCCTCTGACCTTCCCCAATGCTTTGTTTGCTTTGAGCTTGCTTGAATAAGCCTGTAAAAGTCAACCTGCACAAGCTGAAATCAGAAATGGTGAAGCTTGCCAATGGAGTTACAGTCAATGGCCAATGGTTGGGATAGTTCACATAGGTTGTATGGAGTGTGTTGGAAGAGGTTTGGGACAAAACACACGAGTGGTTTATGAGATGGAAGTGAAACTGCAGAGAGTGCCCTGTCTTGAAAGTTTTTGGTGTTTTTATGTTCAAGAGTGTTTTAGGGATGGATGGCTCGTGTTTCTGACTCAAGACAATATGCAAAACTTGTTTGGAATGCTTACAAACTTTGTTCTTATCAGATTTCAAAAGCTCTCTCACTTTTGCAAGCTTTCTTGTTTTTGAATCAAAAGGTGAGAAGTGACCAAAGGGCAGGCCTGTACAGGCTAGCCCTAATCCTGAATACATTTGGTGAGCTTATCCCCAAGTTTGTGGATTTTGTTTGCTGTCCAAGATTTGGTTCAAGGCTCAAGGGATGCAATTTAACATAAAGCAAGTTTTGACAAAAATGGCAATGTTGCCTTTTTGCTATTTTTGGATTAATCCCTTGTGTAAACCTCTAATGATCAGAATAAAGCTTCAATCTATTGAGTTTTCATTTAATTCTTGAGTGTAGAAGGGTTTAGATACCTGTAAACAAGTATAAACAATGTTGGATGGAAATTGCAACTTGTGTCAACATGAAACATGCCATGGATCAAAGTGAGTTTTTGCCAAATTCAAGCCTCCGATTCTCCCTAACCATAAATGATTTTGGAGAGTTCTTGGACATTTTGGAAAGCATGTAACATGCTCTACAATCCATATTTGAAATGCATTTTGATATTCAAATTGGAACTAGGTGAAAAATTGCCATGAAGATAGGTCAAAATCCTGCCTAAACTAGGGCAAAATTTCACAAAGTTAAAAGTTTCATGGGCCCTTGTTCCAAATATCATAACTTGAGATACAAGCTTCTTTTGGGAAAACTTTGTGAGTAAAAGTTGTAGATTTTGTGGAGGACTACAACTTTCATGTTGGAAGTTTTGTTTGAATCCAATTGCATCATGGTGAAAAAGCTAGGCAAAGTTGGGAAAAATAAGAAAATTTCATAACTTTGAAAAATTCTAAGTTATGAAAATTTTTCAAACTTAAACTCTAATTTGCAAAATTAAGTTTCTTGATGAACAAGTTTCATGTTTTGACACATATTGATGAAAAATGACCCTTGGCATTTGATTTTGACCAAAAAGTCAAAGTTTGACTTTTCAGTGTATAGTTGATTTTTGATCAATTGACTGGAAAATTCATCTGTCAATCCAATACAATTGAGATCTTTTGAACCTTATGAATAGGTAAAGATGATTCCATTGAGTCCTTGAATCCATGCTTGAGCCCAATTTTCCATTGGCTAGGTTAAAATTCAGAAATTGCCCTTCTGTAGTCAAAACCCTAAAATGACCATTTTGACCTTTTGGTGATCTGATCAAATTTCTTGAGGAGTTGTGGTCCAAACTTGATCAAATGGTTCATATGAGTCTATAATATTGATATGGATAAAAAATTATGAGGTTTGACTGTAAATTAGCCACAATTGACTTTTTCCCCAATACAATTGATTTTTAGGTCAACTATCCAATTGACTGGGCAAAAATTTGATTCAAGGCTTGAAACTTGGTATGGGCAATCTTGTAAGTCCAACATGAAGTATGAAAGTCACATTGAGCATTGAAAGTACAAAAATCCTCGTGCAAACTCAAACCCTAATTTCAAGTCATCAGTGCAAGGAGATGTCTTGAGCAGAGCAAACCCTAGCTTGGTCTTGAGTTCAAAGAGTCTTGTGAGGAGAAATCTTGATAAAATGAGAGGGAAAATTTTGGGGTACAACAGTAACCCCACTTTTATAAAAATCCCCAGCAGAGTCGCCAGTTCCATGATGCGGTGGGAGAACTGACTTGAGGTTTTGCGTTTGTGTTTGCAAATGTTTCGGTTTAGCAAGAGTCACCACCGACTTTTTATTTATCCAAAGGAAAGGTCAAAAAGCACAGGAAAGACCTTTGAGATGTTTTCTTGTGTTCGGGGGGTAGATTATGAAAAGGTAAGGTGCTAGCACCCTTTTCATCCATGGTTTTCCATGGGCTCTTAGTTACTTGTTTTAGATCACTTGCTTTTGCTTTTCACTTCTTTGAAATGGTGCTTTTGTGTGTGGTTTTGAAAGTATTTTGAAAAGAGGCCATCGTTGTGGCAACCTTTGTAATGATTCTTGTTTGAATGTATACAAAGGTGTTTTGTCTTTTGAAAAATGTTTCAATGTTTGAAAGTTTGTTTTGGGAAAATGTTTTGAAATTGTGTTGTGATGTGTGTTTGAAAATAGCAAGGATGTTTGCAATTTTGATCAAGTAACTAGGAGCATCTACCTACCTACTCAAAAGTCTTTCCTACACATTTTTAACCCTTTGACAGTGTTGTTTTACCAATGCATTTGGTAAACAACCTTGTATTTAGATGTTAAACGGGACAGGCGCAGGTCATCGTATTGACCATGATAGCAATAGTACCAAGTATCTTAATAAGTTTTTGTTTGAGGGACTAGATCATTTTTGTATAGGCAACCAAGATAGCGTCATCGGGGGACTATGATCTTTTGTTTTGATTTTGTTTTGCCAAGACACCTAGCATGCATACCATGGCCATGTTTTTAAGGCAACAAGTGGATGAAACCCTAGGGGTGCTTGTGTGCATTGTGTTGTCAATTTTCATGCATTTTTGTCTTGTATTAGGTCTAGCTATTTGTTGATTTTGGATTTTGCATACAAACCCTAATCTTGCTATCATGGCATATTTGAAAGCTATAAAGTGCGTAAAAATAAATCTCCGACTATTACAACATTGATATGGGGAAGGGGTACAAATTTGAATAGGGGGATATTTTCAAGAAATTAAAACCCTAAGTCAACTATTACAACCAAATTGAATTAATTGTACAAATAAATAAATAGACAATATTTAAATATGCAAATAAATATGAATATGCAAAATGTTTTTGTATTATTTTTATGTATGTCAAAATAAATTATTTAATGTATAAAATCAGAAAATAAGAGATTATTTTTATTAAGGGTGGAAACCCTAATTTGGTTTTAAGATATATATATATATATATATATATATATATATATATATATATATATATATATATATATATATATATATATATATATATATATATATATATATATATATATATATATATATATATATATATATATATATATATATATATATATATATATATATATATATATATATATATATATATATATATATATATATATATATATATATATATATATATATATATATATATATATATATATATATATATATATATATATATATATATATATATATATATATATATATATATATATATATATATATATATATATATATATATATATATATATATATATATATATATATATATATATATATATATATATATATATATATTATTTATTCATTTTTGTACAAAAAAAATAAAAATAAAAAATACAAATGTTAAAAAATAGAAATATGTGAGAAAAAATATTATTTAAGTATATAAATAATAAAAATAAAAATATAATATTTTTATAATATTTACAAGTTTTTTTATTTAAGAAAATAAAAGTATATTATTTAACAATTATTTCTATGTCCAGTAAATAATAAAAATAAAAAAATAAAATGTGAAAATTTATGAAAATATTTTTGGGAATTTTTAATGTTTAGAAAAATAAAATAAAGTCAGAAATGTAAATAGAAATAGAAAAATATAAAAAAAAAAAGTGAAATGGGCCAAGGGGGTGTGAACAGCAAGCTGGAGGGGTGCAAATAGCATGGAACAACCAGGCCCAACCCAGACGACCTTCATCCCTGACCTTGTGACAAGAAGAACGCGCGCCTGGTATTCAAAACTGGAAATCCTGCATTTGTGCTTAAAAACAAAAACTTGCAACATGAAAGTTATAGAGCATGATCATACGATTCTAACCATATAAAAAACTTAACCTAACTCTCAAATACCAGAGAGAATTTCTCTGGCCCTAATTTCTAGCCTAGCTTTTTCAGAAAGTTCATCATTCAAATTCTCCCAACTCAGTTAACTTAAATGAAATCTATGCATATGTATAGCTCAAGGCAAATGAGTACTACATTTTTTATTCACAAACCTAAGCCTAATGATTCCTAAATAGAGAGATATAAGTTTGAACTTTACCTGTTTCAGTCAAGCTCGAGTATGGCAATGTAGGGGTTTTCAGTTAGGCCTGAGATGCTTTTGAGCTTGCTTGAAGTTCCTTTGAGCTTTCACAATGCATAGCTAGCTTTGAACTTGCCTGAATAAGCTTGTAGAAGTCAACCTGCACAGTCAGAATTCAAAAATGGTGAAGTGTGTTAATGGAGTTACAGTCACTTGGGAATGGTTGGGATAGCTTAGGTAGGTTGTATGGAGTGTATTGGAACTGATTGCAAGTAAAATGCGCGAGTGGATTTGGTTTTGGAGACCAAAATGCAGAACCCGCCCTGTTTTGCAAGAAAAATATGATTTTGGTGTTTTGGAAGGTTTAAGGACGTGTAAACTCGTGTTTCTGGCTTAATGTATTGTGTAAAAGTTGTTTGAAATGAATACAACACTTGGTTATATCAGATACAAGAGTTATGTGGTTTTTGCAAGTTGACTTGGTTTTGAAGCAAAAGTGAGAAGTGACCAAGGCCAGGCCTGTACAGGCTAGCTCCAAGCATGCACATAGTTGGTGTAATTTCCCTGATATTTGTGGATGTTGTTTGCTGTAAAAGACTTGGTGCAATGCTCAAGAGAAACAAAATTGCATAAAGCAACCTTTATCAAAATGGCATTGTTAACTTTTGCCATTTTTAGATTAATCCTTTGTATAATGCTTCATTGATCAGAACTATTTCTTAATACATTGAGTTTGAATTCAATTTTTGAGTGTGTAAGGGTTTAAGGACCTGTAAAAAAGTACAAGCAAGGCTGGACAGAAATTGCAACTTGTAGCAACATGAAAAATGCCATGGATCAAAGTGACATTTTGCCAAATTCAAACCTTTGATTCTCCCTAACTATAAATGATCTTTGGGAGTTCTTTGACATTTTGGAAAGCTTGTAACATTCTCTACAATCCACATTTGAAATACATTTTGAGATTCCAATGGGAACTAGGTGAAAAATTGCCATGAAGATACGTCAAAATCCTGCCTAAACTAGGGCAAAATTTCACTAAGTTAAAAGTTTCATGGACCCTTGTTCACAAAATCATAACTTGAGATCCAAGCATATTTTGGGAAAACTTTGTGACTCAAAGTTGTAGATTTGGTGGAGGAATACAACTTTCATGTTGGAAGTTTTCTTTGAATCCAATTTCATCATGGTGAAAATGTTGGGCAAAGTTGGGAAAAAATAAGAAAATTTCATAACTTAGAAAATTTCTAAGTTATGAAAATTTTCAATCTTAAACCCTAATTTCCAAAATTGGGTTTCTTGGTGAACAAGTTTCATGTTTTGACACATCTTGATGAAAAACTACCCTTGGCACTTGATTTTGACTAAAAAGTCAAAGTTTGACTTTTCAGTGTATAGTTGATTTTTGATCAGTTGACTGGAAAATTCATCTGTCAATCCAATGCATTTGAGATCTTTTGAACCTTGTGAATGGGTCAAGATGATGCCATTGAGTCCTTGAATCCATGTTTGAACTCAATTTGCCATTGGCTAGGTTAAAAATCAGAAATTGCCCTTCTGTAGTCAAAACCCTAAAAATTACCATTTTGCCCTTTTGATGATCTGATTAAGTTTCCTGAGGAGTTGTGGTCCAAACTTGATCAAATGGTTCACATGAGTCTATAATGTTGATATAGATAAAAAATTATGAGTTTTGACTGTAAATTGGCCACAGTTGACTTTTTCCCTAATATAGCTGATTTCTAATTCATCTGTCCAATTGACTGGGCAAAAATTTGATTCAAAGCTTGAAACTTGGTATGGGAAATATTATAAGTCCAACATGAAGTGTGAAAGCCACATTGAGAATTGGAAGTCCAAAAATTCTTATGCAAACTCAAACCCTAATTTCAGGTCAACAGTGCAAGGAGATGTCTTGAGCAGAGCAAACCATAATCCTGTCTGGATTCCAAAGAGTCTTGTGAGGGGAAATCTTGATAAAATGAGAGGGAAAATTTTAGGGTACAACAACCTCTATTTTGTGATGTATCATGTTGTGAAATAGAGCTACCATGGCACACTGATAGGTTTCCCTAACATTCTTTAGTCCGAATGGCATCACCTTATAGCAGAATGTGCCCCACTGTGTGACAAACGTTGTTTTCTCCATGTCCTCAGGTTCCATTTTGATTTGATTGTAACTTGAGAATCCGTCCATGAAGGAAAACACTTTGTGTTGTGTCGTATTGTCAACTAGAATATCAATGTGGGGTAGTGGAAAATCATCCTTAGGGCTTGCCCTATTCAAATCTCTGTAGTCCACACACATTCGCACTTTGCCGTCCTTTTTGGGCACGGGAACAAAATTGGCAACCCATTGGGGATAAGAGGTGACAACCAAGAATCCAGCGTTGAATTGCTTCATGACTTCTGCTTTAATATTTTCTGACATATCAAGCCTCATGCGACGAACCTGTTGCTTTACTGGCGGACAATCTTCTCTTGTAGGTAGACGATGTACCACAATATCTGCATCAAGTCCTGGCATGTATTCATATGACGAGGCAAAGACTTCGACATAATCATGTAACAACTGAATCAGATGCTACTTGATACTGGGTTTCAGATTGGCTCCCCTTTTGACCTCTTTTTTGTCTTCTTCGGTACCTAGGTTGATTGTATCCACGGGTTCTTCGTGAGGCTGAATAGTTCTCTCTTCTTGTTGTAGTAGTCTGAAAAGTTCCCCTGGTACTTCACAATCTTCCTCACCTTCGTCTTCGGTTTGGTAGATTAGATTTTCAGAGTCACAAAAGGCCATAGCAGTATCATTACCCATGGGATCCCGAATGGATGTATACCTGCATTGTGAGTGTGAGTGTGTTTAAGGGTATAGCTATCCTTGAAAGAAATAAAAATGAAAAAAAGAAAAACAATGAGCACAAAAGTTTGTATGCGAAAATGTCCATGATTCATTGATGTCATATGAAAATGAGATAATAACCCTTACAAATGGACCATTATGACTCAGGTAAGACATAAGGTTTTAAGAGTGCGAATTGTTTTAATATTACAGATCCAACAAAATGTAAAGACAAATTACTGTGGGATAAAAGTGATCGGGACAAAATCTCTAGCATCCCATTTGCTGAGTCCTCCACTGACAGTTGGGAATATCCAGTCCTCTAAGTCACAACTATCTTTATCATCTTCTACGACATTGACCTCGCGGTTGGTGATCTTCAGGGGTGGTCCTCCGGCGCGAGCGCGACGTACAACCTTCTGAGCACTTGAAGTGAAACCCAAGCCAAACTTGTTAGACTTATATGGGATATCTAGGAGTTGTCCCCAGATAGTGCACCCACCTTCTTCTACCACTACTTTGGCATCCTTCAGAGATGACATCCAGAGTGGAGGCCTTATGATCTTGGGAACAACTTTGGTTACGACTATATCTTGCGAGACCTCTTTAAAGTGTTGGAATGAAGTTTAAATAAATTCATCATCTAATTCCACATATCTGAAGGAATTGAGATGGCTGATCATATACTCTTCTTCTCCATGAACGATGATAACCTTCCCTTGAGTTGGATATTTCAGCATTTGGTGCAACGTAGAAGTGACAACGCCAACATTGAGAATCCATGGTCGGCCTAGCAAGCAAGAATATGAGGGACAGATATCCATTACGTAAAAAGTTGAATCAAATGTTTGTGTTCAAACTTTTATGGGAATGTCTACCTCCCCATGTAGCATCCTTTTCGAGCCGTCAAAAGCCCTTACTACTATGTTACTTGGCTTCAATGTCAACCCCCGCATAGTCAAGCCTATCAAGAGCTTTTTTAGGCAATACATTCAGAGATTAGCCAGTGTCCACCAAAACATGGGACAAGGTTGTGCCCCTACATTCAACTGAGACATGTAATGCCTCATTATGCTTTCTTCCTCTCGGTGTTAAATCAGCATCCGAAAAACCTAAACCGTTATCTACAGTCAAGCTGGCTACGCAGTCTTGGAATTGATCGACAGATGTCTCTTGGGGTACATGGGCAGTTTTCAGGAATTTTACCAAGGCTTTTGCATGCGCCTCAGAACATAGTAGTATGATAGCATGGAAAGTTTAGAGGGAGTTTGCTCCAATTGTTCAACTACTTCGTAGTCGCTCCTCTTTATGATCTTCAGAATTTCCTCCATCTCTTTCTGGGAGGTCTCAGGGATAGCCAATGACTGAGCCTTCATCCGGACAGGCTCAATCAGAATATTTTTACCTCGAGTCTCGGTTAACTCAGCAGCAGGAGTGTTAGTAGGAATGATAACAGGGGTTATAACAACTTTGTCAGTTGGAGTATTGTTGGAGATAATTGTAGGACTGGGAATGGCCTTCAGAGGAGCAGCAACAAAAGGAATGATTACGGGTCCAGAAACTGCTTTTGGGGGAGCAATTTCTGGAGAGAAGATCCTACCACTTTGGGTAATCTTGCTAGTTCCTACAATATTACTGACGTTGGAATCTTCAAAAGGTAGTTGATTGAGAATGGGAATCCTCAAGAGTTTGGAGAATTCTTCCAAAGTAGGCACAAGTTGATAATCGGGAATTGTGAAGCAATGGTGTAAAGGATCAAAGAACTGAAAAAGAACCTTCATCATATCCTCATCTGTGTTGGAGGTAACCAAGTTGAGTAGGCGACCATGTCTCTTGGTGAATGGAGAGTTTTCAGGAATCCTTGAAGCTAGCTCCTTAAGTTGTGAAGGGATCCTTACAAGATTGACTTGAATAGTTTTCCTGCGGAGTGAACCCATATCCTACAAAACAAGAACAAAGATGAATCCAAAAATCCTTGAAATGGTTAGTAGATGTATATGATGTTCATGATGTTATGTACAAGTATGCATATACAAACAAAACAAAAAAATTCTTAGGTTTAGGCTTGCATGGAGTTTTATCGGTAAGTATTCTCTTGAAGTTTAGTTGGCTTAAACCTGTCCTAGTAATAGTAACTGGGTTCTAAGGAGCTCAATATCACTGGTTTGTTTCCTTGGTCATTATTTCAGCACAATCCTCTTTAATGAGGACCGAAATATCCCAAGAAACCAAACCTCAATGAGTGTAGTATTGAGTATCTACCAACTTTGGACTGCACCAAAGCCGGTCATCTCACTACATCCTAAAGGCCAAGTTGGTCAAGTAAAGGTTCTAAAAGTTCATTAGTTCTTTATGACATCATTCAACGGCCTTCTATTCTCTTTGATTAACTCAAAGGCTACCGGTACCCACAAACTTGTTGCACTAACATATCTATTGCTTAGACCATGTCGGTATACCCCGCACAGTTTCCACAATGTATTGCTACTTACCTATAATGTATCCTAAATCCAGGTAGAGGATTCAAACCCAAATAAAGAACCATAATGTAAAGCATACAAGTCAAAGAATGTAAGCAAATAAATTTGATTTATCCCTAAGGTAACCCCACTTTTAGAATTTTCCCCAGCATAGTCGCCAGCTCTGTGATACGGTGGGAGAACTGACTTGGGTGTTTTACATTTGATCGTAAATGTTTCGGCTAGCAATAGTCGCCACCGACTTTTCTTTTATCCAAAAGGAAAGGTGAAAAATCACAGGAAAGAGCTTTGAGATTCTTTCTTGAGTTCGGGGGGTAGATTATGAAAAGGGAAGGTATTAGCACCCTTTTCATCCATGGTTTTCCATGGGCTCTTAGTTACTTGCTAGATCACTTGCTTTATGTTTGAAATTATGCTTTGTGTGGTTTTTTGAAAGTATTTTGTAAAGAGCCATTGTTTAGGCAAACTTTGTAATGATTCTCGTTCCTAAGAATGTATACAAAGTGTTGATCTTTTGAAAATGTTTTCAAGTTTGAGAGATGTTTTTGAAAGTGTTGGTGTTTGTTTTGAAAATAGCAAGGATGTTTGGTTTTGAAATGGAGCAAGTAACTAGGAGCATTCTACCTACAAAAGTCTTTCTTGTTCATTTTCTTTTCCTTTAAAATTGTTGTCTTACCATTGATTTGGTAAGCAACCCTATCTTTGGATGTAAACGGGACGAGCGTGGGTCATCGTATAGCCATGATTAACAATGTTTCAAGGTATCTTAGAATTATTTTTTTGAGGGAATAAGATCATTTGTAAGGCAACTCTAGATAGCGTCATCGAGGGACTATGATCTGTATTTTTGCTTGTTTTTGCTAAGATACCTCATGTGCATAATATGGCCATTTATAAGGAAACCAAGTGGATTTTACCCTAGGGGTGCTTGTGTGAAATTGTGTTGTTTTCATGCTTGATTTTGTCTTGAATTAGGGTTTTCTATTTGGTTGATTTTATTCTTTCCATACAAACCCTAATTACTAGCATGTTATGTAAAAGCGATAAATTGCGAAATTTAAAGTTACTACGCTATTACAACATTTCTGGGAGGGGGTATACAATTTATGAATGGGGATTGCAATAATATAAACCTAATTAATCTATTACAACCAAATTGAATTTGTACAAAAATTACATAAATGCAAAGTATAATGATGGATAAATGTATAAGGATAAAAAAATGTAAAGAAAAGAATTTTGTTTGATTTTCATAAAGAAAGATTTTTTGTCTCAACCTAATTTAAATAAATAAAATAATTGATTAAATTTGAACTTATTAAGAAAATAGATTTTTAAAAGAAAACCCTAATTCTATTAATTAATCAAAAGAAAATAATTTTTAAGGAAAGTATTTTTGGCATTTTTATCTTGAAAATATTTATGGCTTTAAAAATATTTTTAGTCTTTTTTTTGGTATTTAAATAATATATTTTTAAATGGTATGAATAAAAATAAATAATATAACATTAATTAAGTTTATAAGAAAAATAAATAAAGTATAGTAAATAAAATATTTGTGTTCATGGGAAAATAAAATAAAATAAGTCAAAATATAAAATATATCATTTTTTTTTATTTTTCATGATTTTTAGTATTTTAGAAAATATATTTAAAAGGAAAAATGAAATAAATAAGTAAATAAAAATAAATGGGCCAGGGGGTGCCAAAAGTAGGCAGGGAGGTGAGTTAGCAAATAAAAAAAACAATGCCAGGCCCAAAGGGCCCAACGCCTGCTAAAAAAACAATGTTAGAAAGTCAGAAAATATGCAAAACGTAAAAATGGTCATGCTGGGGCTTGAACCCAGGACCAAGGGGTGAACATGCGCGCGCTTTACCACTGGGGTGGCTATACATCCGTTTATATAAACAAAACCATAAATATGTAAGGAAAATCAAGTCCTGATAATTTCATCTTCAACCTCCAGCCAGTATACTTGTAACTTCATTTCTCAACAAAAATGGAAGATGACAAAATGAAAGTTGTTGCATTCTTCCTCACGAATCTAACCATGTAAATAACTAAGGCTAAAAGTCAAAGATAAATGAGAATTTCTCTGGCCCTAATTTGAACCCTAAAAATTTCAGAAACTTCAACTCTAAAATTCTCTAAGCTCAGGCCATATAAATGCAAGCTATGGATATGTACAGCTTCGTGGCAATGAGGTCTACATTTTATTTTCATAAATGCAAGCCTAACAATGCCTAAGAAATGAGATATAAGTTCAAGAAAAATACCTCAAAATTGGAAATCGTGAAATGCAAATGAGCTTGTTTCAGGCAGTGCTGATGATCAGGTTAGCTTCCTTAGACCTCTAGGAACTAGTGGCTGGCTTGAACTGTAGGTGGATGGAATGGTCTGGAGAAGTTAACTTGCAGACTCTATTTTTTGGTTATGGAGGAAGGTGAATATGATGTTACAGTTCCAAAACAAGGACATGGATGGACTATATTTGAGGTATAGAAGCTTTACAAATGAATTTGAGGGAAAACGCACGATGGAAATGAAAGATACAAGTTCAAGGTCAGAACTGTGTATCAATGGTATTTTTGAGCAGATTTATGGTTTTCGACTGTTTGATATAGTTCCAGGGCACTAGCATTCGTGTGTCATATTGCAAATAGTGTATGTAATTATAGGCAAGAGGTTTTTAGGCTTGAAACAACTCAAAAATTGAAATCACATGTTATGGCTTGGTTACTTGATTTTGAAGCAAAGTTGACAAACATGGTTTCAATGTGAAGTACAAGGATTTGTAGGGTGGTTAGCAGGCTGTAGATATGTTGCTTCTTGCTTTTATATGTTTTTGAGTTAGAAACAACATGTATGGGCTCAAGAAGAGTTGACATTGTGATTAAAGTCACTTTTCCAAAATGGAAGTGGTAACTTTCTTCCCAAAATGGAAATGCAACTTGGATAATGGCTCAAATGCTTGGACAATGGCTCTATTAGTTGTGTAAACATTAAATTATTGAGTGATTAGCAAGTTTGAAGCCTACAAAGCAAGATTTGTAAAACATGCTTGAAGATTGGATCAAGTGTTCTTCACAAAATGGCTTGTAATTCAAGTTTGAAAACCCTAACTTCTTGCCTTCAATTCTCCTTGCTCAAGAATGATCTCAAGAAGTTCTTGGAAATTTTGGAAATCTTGCAATGTGCTCTACAACCCATATTTGAATTTCTTTTGAAGATTCCCCTTGGAAATATGTGAAAAATTGCCATGAAGTTAGGTCAAAAATCTGCCTAACTAGGGCAAAATTTCACTAAGTCTTTTTTAAGTTCATGAGCATGTATTCACAAAATTATAACTTGAGATCCAAGCACTTTTGGAAGAAGTTGTGTGAAGAAAAGTTGTAGATTTAATGTAGATCTACAAATTTCATGTCAGAAGTTTTCTTTGAATCATCTTGTATCATAATTAAAAATTTGCTCAAAGTTATGAAAAAATAAGAAATTGTCAACACTTAGAAAAATTTCTAAGTTTAGAAATTTTGACTTTTCAAAATGAAATATTGATTTCTTGATTTATTGATTAATAAGTTTCCTATTTTGAAATGTTTTGATGAATTGTGATCTTTGGCACTTGAATTTGATCAAAAAGGCAAAGTTTGACTTTTCAGTATACAATTGACTTTTGATCAATTGACTGCAAAATTCATCTGTCAATCCAAAGGATTTGCAATGTTTTTAATCATGTAATTAGGTAAAAATGATGCAATTGGACTCTTTAGATCATGCTTTAAACCAATTTACCATTTCTAGGTCAAAAATCAGAAATTGCCCTTTCCTAGTCAAAACCCTAATTTTGACAATTTTGCCCTTTTGGAGATTTGATCAAATTTCTTGAGGAATTATGGTCCAAACTTGATAAAATGATACATATGAGTCTCAAATGTTTATGTGGATAAAAAATTATGAATTTTGACTGTAAATTGGCCATGGTTGACTTTTCTTCCAATACAACTGATTTTTAGGTCAACTGTTCAATTGACTGATCAAAAGTGTGACCCAAGGATTGAAACATGACATGAATAATCTTAGGGGTCCATAATGGTCCATGAAAGTAATATGAAGCATTTATATTTCAAAAATCCTTGTGCAAACTCAAACCCTAATTTTGGTCATCAGTGCATGAGAAGGTGTCTTGAGCTGATCAAACCATGGTGTAGTCTTGAGCCGAATGAGATCTTGTGAGAAGATTCTTGATAAGTGAGAGGGAACATTTTGGGGTACAACACTACCCCATAAAAATCTAAGTATATCTTATCCCAGGGACTGAAAATATACATCCTTTTACTCATTTTATTCCATATAAATGTAGTTCATTGTGTTATCTATCCAACACTTCGAACGACGCATCAAACGAAGTCCTAAAACTCAAGTTATGACATTTTTAGAAAATCCTACTGCTTCCCATCGCCTAATGCTCACCCAACGACATGGAAGTGACAACACACTAATCCCATTCTGGCCTCCTCCATCGCCTGGAGAAGCTCCGTGCTTGCCTGTCGATGCACCCGTCATTCCTTGCATCACTAGGTGACAACGTGAGCGACTCACTCCAGTAGCATCAATTCTTCCACCATTTCATTGCTCCTTGGATCTCCCAGCGATGAACAAGCGACACCATCATCGCCCGGCGACACATACCATCGCCTGACGATGCACAGCAGTCTGCAACTTTCTTTGGCGAGTCTGCACCTTTTTGATTTTCACTCGTTTTGAGCACTTTCAACCTCCGAATTTGAATCCAAAACAGTGTTTGTACACATAATAACCTATAGGCTTCACCTAATTTCATTGATCTATCATCCTATAACAATTTTCCACATCCAAATCCTTATTGTCCATCATCTTTCTAAACCTATATTTTCTAGATTGGGATTTTCATGGAACAACATCACAACAACAATAATTACCAGCAACAATCTCAACATTGACATCACTGGATTCACAATTCCATATAGAATCACATAGAAACAACATCAATCAAACAAAAAGGAGAATCATACATCAATTATACACAAAACCTAAAGAGGAAAATGAACCCTCACTATCCTCTCATGTTATAATCACCATTTAGAGAACCAATTTACCCCTTACCTTAGTTTGGAGCTTTGATCCTTCAACAATGATGGAATCTCTCTTTCCCTAGCTTTTCCCTTCTTTTCTCTTCTCTGGTTTTACGTGACAACAGTTTTTCCAAAAACACTTCTCCCACTCCCTCTAATTTTTGGGTTTTATTCTTAATAATAATAATAATAATAATAATAATGGAATAATTCTAATAATAATAACTATAATATTAATATTAATAATAACATTATTAGTAGTAATTATACCATTTATCTAATAATATTTTTATCAATAATAATAGTATATTCTATTATTCACCAATATTATAATTGTTATAACATAGACTAAATTTAATTCTACTTATCTAATTAAAACTAAGCTCTCACATCCCTTAGTCATGCTTACCTACCCTTAATTATACCAAAATAACTTAAAATCAAGAAACAATGACTAAATATTTAAATGAGGCGTTACAACTGTCCCCCGCTTAGAATATTTTTGTCCTCGAAAATTTACCTCATGCGAACAATTCTGGGTAAGACTCATGCATTTTGCTCTCTAATTCCCACATAATTCTTTCTCCAACTGCTCCTCCCCAAACTACCTTCACGAGAGGAATTTCTTTTCCCCTTAGCGTTTTCACTTCACTGTCTTTGATTCTCAAAGGTAAAGTCTCGACTGTAAGGTTATCCAGCACTTGTACATCATCCGTCGGTATCATATGATATGGGTCCGAAATATACTTTTGAAGCTGCGACACATGGAAAAAATCATACAAGTTTGAAAGGTTAGGTGTCAAGGTCACCCTATAAGCAATTGTTCCCACTTTGTCTACAATCTGGTATGGACCAATGAATCGAGGGGTAAGTTTCTTTGATTACGATGCTCGTCCAACACCGGTCACCGGTGTGACTCTAAAAAATACATGATCCCTTTATTGAAATTCAAGGTCCTTCCTTCGTTTATCATAGTAACTCTTCTACCTACTCTACGGAGCCTTCATCTTTTCCCGAATTAACTTCACTTTCTCCGTAGCCTATTGGACAATTTCTGGTCCAAGCATTACGCTTTCACCAGATTTATACCAACACAACAGAGTCCTGCATCTCCGACCATATAATTCCTTGAATGGTGCCACTTCAATTCTAGAATGGTAACTATTGTTATAAGTAAACTCTATTAGTGGAAGATAACTATCCCACATTCCTTCTTGCTCAAGTATTCAAGCTCTCAGCAAATCTTCCAACAGCTGAATAGTTCTCTCGAATTGGCCATCTGACTGCAGATTATATGTTGAACTCAATCTTAGCTTAGAGCCCAATGCATCCTACAATCTCTTCAAAAATCCAGAAGTGAACCTTGGATCTCAATCAGACACAATGCTAGATGGAAAACCATGGAGCTTCAGAATCACACGGATATAAATCTCTGCCAACTATGGTACGAGAAAACTGATACCGATCGGAATAAAATGAGCTGACTTCGTTAGTCTATCTACAATCACCCAAATCGTATCATGCCATCTTGGAGTACTTGGAAACCCCGTTACAAAGTCCATGGATATAGTATCCCATTTTCATTTTGGAAAATTTAATGGTTCCAACAACCCTGCAGGTTTCTGATGTTCGACTTTCGACTTTTGACAAGTTAAACATGTATACATAAAATGAGCCACATCTCGTTTCAATTTGGGCCACCAAAATAACTTCTTCAAGTCTTGATACATCTTAGTCGCACCTAGGTGAATACTCAAACTACTTCTATGGCTTTCTTCCAGAATCATTTCTTCATCTTGGAGTCATCGGGAATACAAATTCTATCTCGAAATCTCAACACGCCTTGCACGTCTATTTTGAAATCATTTTCTTCAGAATGATTACCCCAACCATCAAATCCACCAGTTTGACATCCAACTTCTGAGCTTCTTTAATATTATTCATGAAATCGTTATTGATCTTCAACATTCCCAATATAACACTATGCAACGTCACTTCACAGGCTAAACTCAAGTCTCTAAACTGCTCTATCAACTCTAGTTCTCTAACCATCATGGCAGACATATGTAACGACTTCTGACTTAAAGCATCTGCCAAACATTAGCTTTACCCGAATGATAATTTAAGCCAAAATCGTAGTCCTTCAACAGTTCTAGCCATCTTCCTTGTCTCATATTCAATTCCTTTTGGTCAAACACGTATTTCAAGCTCTTGTGATCACTAAATACTTCAAATCTGGAGCTGTAAAGATAATGCCTCTAAATCTTTAGTACAAATACCACTGCAACCAATTCTAGATCACGTGTGGGATAATTCCTTACATGAATCCTTAATTGCCTCGAAGCATAAGCTACTATTTTATCATTATGCATAAACACATCACTTTAACCCAATTTAGAAGTATCACAATATACAACGAACGATTCTTCAGGACTAGGTAATATCAAAATTGGACGTGTCGTCAATTTCTTCTTTAGCTCGGTAAAACTTTCCTCACACTGAATGTCCAACACAAACGCTTTGCCTTTACATGTCAGTTGAGTCAACGGAAGTGCTAGATTAGAAAAGCCCCAATGAATCTTCTAATAACCAGCCAAGCCCAAGAAAATTCTAATTTCAGTAACTGACTTTGGGGTTTCCCACTACAACACCGCGTCTATCTTAGATGGATCTGCACAATACCACCATCTGAATAACGTGACCAAGAAAACTAAATTTCTCTAACTAGAACATTCACTATGACAACTTCATATATAGCCTCTTCTCTTTCAAAACTTGCAATACAATTCGCAAATGCTCAGTGTGCTCTTTCTCTGATTTGGAATATATCAAGATATCATCAATGAACACGACTACGAACTGATCCAAGTATGTGTGAAAGATTCGATTCATATACTCCATAGAGACTCTTAGCGCATTAGTAACACCGAATGGCATCACCAAGTACTCATAATATCCATATCGAGTTATGAAAGTTGTCTTCTGAATATCGTCATATTTGACTCGAATCTGGTGATAGCCTGATGTCAAGTCAATCTTACTAAATACACGTGCACCCACCAATTTATCCATCAAGTCATCTATTCTGCAAAGTGGATACTTGTTCTTAATTGTTACTTTACTCAATTATCAATAATCTACACAGAGTCTCATACTACCATCCTTCTTTTTCACTAGCAACACTGGAGCTCCCCAAGGCGATACACTTGGTCTCATAAATTTCTTTTCAAGCAAGTCTTATAATTACTTCTTCAACTCTTCCAACTCGGACGTTGACATCCTGTAGGACTCCATAGACACGGGTTTGGTACCATGAACAAGATTAATAGAAAACTTCACTTATCTTTTTGGCGGAACATCTGGGATCTCATATGGGAAAACTTCGGAAAATCACACACTACTTGTAACTCATAAATTATAACTTGGTTCTCAATATATAAGGACGCCAACAAGGAAAACACTTGAGCTTCATCTCGTATCAATGCATTCAACTGTCTAGTAGATAAGAATCCATTTTCCCCTTCCTCACCAGGATTAGAAAACAGTACAAATTTGTTGTAACAGTTAATATGAACATAATTGTACTCCAACTAGTTCATGCCTAGAATCACATCCATACCACTTAACGGTAGAAAAACTAAGTCCATAACAAAGTCTCTTCCAAAGATTACAAAGTACACTTTGAACAAACAAGAGAAGTAGTCACTGATCCCTTAGCTGAAGTATCGACAACTATCTCTCCATTCATAGAAGATAAAACAAGACCCAACTTTTTCACACAGTTAGAAACAATAAAACAATGGGTAGCACCAGTATCAATAATAGTAATTAAAGAAGTACCATTAATGAAACATATACTTTGATAAAATAGTCTCCCCGAATGTCTGCGTTCCAGCTAAAGCAAAAAATTTCCCATTGGGTTGAGCTTTCTTTGGTTTCTGACACTGAGTACTGATATGTCCTTCTTCTCCATAATTGAAACATATTTCCGCTTTATGTCTACAATCTGCTATCTCATTTCCAACCCTACCACAACGAAAACACCTCTTCACCTCTTCTGTACATGCATTACTTTGTTGACCTGGTTTCCCATATCTATAACACACGACGTCAACAAGAGCACCTCCCCACTGGCCCTTCTACCATCAACAACCCTCTGTTTTCCTTTGTCAGTGGGAGCATTGTAAGTCTTCCCACAATTATGTGGTTTCCTTCCTCTCCTTTCATTTATAACTTTGTAGTGAGCCTTACCATCCTCTTCATAAATCCTGCAGCTATTCACCAAATTCTAAAATTTACGGATCCGCTGATACCCAATTGCCTTCTTGATTTTTGAATGAAACCCATTTTTAAACTTAATGCACTTCAAAAATTTTGCAGTCGCCTTGCTGTAATGAGGGAAGAACTGTGCCAGCTCCATGAGCTTAGTAGCATATTCGATTATCGATAAATCTCCCTGTTTCAATTCCATAAATTCGACTTCCTTCTTTCTGAGGACATCTTTCGGAAAGAACTTTCTCAGAAATCATCTACAGAATATGGCCCATGTAATCTCTTCACCTTCACCATCCAACCTCTGACGAGTACTAACCTCCAGTCATCAGCTTCTCCTGTCAGCATATGAGTACTGAATCTCACCTTCCGTGCCTCAGAATAGTCCATAACTTGAAAGATTCTCTCAATCTCCTTGAGCCAAGTTTGCGCTCTATCAGGATCATGCCTACCCTTGAACGTAGGTGGATGTTTTCTTTGGAATGTCTCCAAAACATGAGATCCATCATTCCCGCCAATATTAGGCGGATGTTGCACAACCTCAGCCAAAGCCTGTAAAGTAGCAACAAGTGTAGTATCATTTCTTCTAGCCATTACTCTGTTTCACATCATAACATCCAACAATGGTTAGAAGAAACAAATCGACAGTATTCAACCGTCACACTATATTACTGACTCAATAACCTAGTCAGATGGACCGACCTACTCTGATACCAATTGTAACACCCCATTTCCCATAAGAATAATTATAACAATATACATGAAATATATCAGACTCCACACATGGGATGTCACATAATTCAAAAATTTATAAAGTCTCAAGTCACTTTATTACTTCATTTATTCATATCAATCAACTAAGCAGAAGAATAATTCAATTTAATTCTCTTCCATGGCACTAAGGCCTCAACAATAATAAAAACTCCACAAAATACATGGTTCAACATAATCATGAATTAAGATACGTAACAATTGCAAACAATGCAAAAACATAGCAAATTCCCAAATCCCGTGTTACATATCAGAGCGACTCCTAAGACTCGATTAAGAAACATTCACTTCAAGTACCACTCGGGTAGCTGGTTATTTGTACTCCCCAAGGAGCACAAATACAACAACAGAAAAGGGGTGAGAATTACACTCAATAAATATATATTGAATATCACATGCTAAGGAGTAGTAATTCACACAATTCACATAATTCAAAAATACATATTTCACACAATAATTCGCAACAGATTCTTCATTCATATAACACGACATTAAAATTAAGACAATACAATTCAATGCAGCCAATAGCAACTAAATTCATGTGGTACCAATAGGGAATAAGTCCTCTCCAAAATGCCAAATAGGGAAACAACATGGCACAAGCCTTCAACATAACGCCATTACAGGCCAACAATAGGGAATAAGCCCTCACCAAATGAATGTATACATCATCAATATGAAACATCACAACTATGCAACCACAAGGCATAAGCCCACTACATTTTCTAATAAGGCTACCAACATTATTATCATCATGCAACATACATCATAGTATTAACAATTCATAATAGCAACACTTATCATTATAGCCTAACCCATAAAAGTATAAAACTATCTTATCCTAGGTACTGGAAAAATACATCATTTTACTCATTTTATTCCACCTAAATGTAGTTCATTGCATTACCTATCTAACACTTCGAACGACGCATCAAACGGAGTCCAAAAACTCAAGTTATGACATTTTAAAAAAATCCTACTGCTACCCATCACCTTATTATCGCTTGGCGATGTGGAAGCGACAACACACTAATCCCATTATGGCCTCCATTACCCGTCGAAGCTCCGTGCTTGCCTGGTGATGCACCCGTCGCTCCTTGCATCTCCCGATGACAACGCGAGCGATACACTCCAGTCGCATATCTTCTTCCACCTTTTCTTTGCTCCCTGACTTGCCCAACGATGACCAAGTGACGCCATGATCGCTCGACGACACATCCCATTACCTGACAATGCACATCAGTCTACAACTTTCTGTTGCGATTTTGCACCTGTTCGATTTTCACTCGTTTTGAGCACTTTCAAACTCCAAATTTGAGTCTAAAACAATGTTTGTACACATAATAACCTATAGGCTTCACCTAATTTCATTAATCTATCATCCTATAACATTTTCTGCATCCAAATACTCATTGTTCATTATCTTCCTAAACTTATGTTTTCTAGACTTGGATTTTCATGGAACAACATCACAACAACAATTACAAGCAACAATCACAACATTGACATCACTCTATTCACAATCCCATATAGAATTACATAGAAACAACATCAATCAAACAAAAAGGAGAATCATACATTAATTATATACAAAACCTAAAGAGGGAAAGGAATCTTCACTACCGTCTCATGTTATAATCACCATTTAGAGAATCCATTCACCCCCTTACCTTAGTTTGGAGCTTTGATCCTTCAACAATGATAAAATCTCTCGTGTCCTAGCTTTTCCATTCTCTTCTCTTCTCGGTTTCCACGTGACATCAATTTTTCCAAAACACTTCTCCCACTCTCTCTAATTATTGGGTTTTATTCTTAATAATAATAATAATAATAATAATAATAATAATAATAATAATAATAATAATGGAATAATTCTAATAATAATAACTATAATATTAATATTAATAATAACATTATTAGTAGTAATTATACCATTTATCTAATAATATTTTTATCAATAATAATAGTATATTCCATTATTCACCAATATTATTATTGTTATAACATAGACTAAATTTAATTCTACTTATCTAATTAAAACTAAGCTCTCACATCTCTTAATCAGGCTTACCTACCCATAATTATACTAAAATTACTCAAAATCAACAAACAATGACTAAATATTTAAATGGAGCGTTACATGCTCCACAACACTGTACATTGAATATGAATTAAACATATTACATGCTAAAGTACTTACAATATCAAAGAAAATAAATTAAACATACACTTACGAATTAATAATCTCTTTCATTTTCTTGTCGAGTGGATCATGCAAGGAACACAATACAGTTATTGTATTTGTCTTAAATGATATTATGATCAATTGATAATGACCACTAAATAAACATGAGCATATATATTATTAGTATTTTTCTAAAACAAAACTAAATATAGAATACATAAGAATAAATTACAAAAATACATTTGAACAGAGAAATTTTACGAAGTAACATTCTTTTCCTCCCTCAGTTAACCATTTTTTTTCAGAATCTTGAACCTCTTTTGGTTGATTATACGCCCATCGAGTAAAAAGCGGATCCAAGATTCCATAAATACTAGATTTTTTTAACTCTATACAAACACAGTGAATGTACCTAAATGCTTAAAGAAAATGAATAAATTAATTGAGGAAATACAAAAAATGATAATGTTCTATAATGACATGTATATTCAACTATATACTTACGTGCACCAAACTTGCAATATCCCTACGTCCAGACACTTATATCCACCGAGAAAATTCCTTACATCTTCAGGATTATAATAGAATAAGTCCAAATATGGATAATGTTCTAGCGGGAGAGATTGCACATCATTTATCACCGCACGTTCAAGTATAATATGGTGATTTCATTTGAGTTAGGGTCCAATAACTCATTGCGGTTAGCTGGAGAGGGGAGGGGGGAATGGGATGGACAATTACTTCCTTTTGTAGAAGCACGACGTACAACACTTGTACTTGGAGTTTGATCATGATCATGATCATCATCACCATCAACATAATGTTGATCTTCATTTATATATTGTTCGAGGTTTTCACTTAATCTCTACATCATAATATTCAAGTAGAACAAAATAAGCACAATATATATCATGCATTTCCGATAAAACACTAAAATCTCAAGTAAATCATATACTAAATATAAATCTTGAAACATTTCCATATCTTTGTCCCCTTTTCCCTTCCTATTTAAACATCCTCCTTTGTTCTTCTAATTACTTCTCAACATTCTCAATATTTTGTTTTTGTGCATTAAATTACAAGATTTCAGTACTTTTTTTAGACCCAAAGAATAATCTCAAGCCGACACCTTCTCCGAAACCACAGACACACCCACCTTGCTCATCTGTTTCAATTTCTTCTACTAATATGTCATGTCGTGCTTCTGGAACAAATGCGCCTTCACGGGCCGCCTCAACTAACTTATCCTACATAACATGAACAACTTACATATATTGTTACCAAAACATTTAAATAACAAATAAAATAAGAAAAACAAATCATACTTACAATTTTCTCGGCAACTACTTTTGATGCCTTAGAGGTGTACTATCCACTTGGCCTTAATCGAGCCCTCTTCCATTTCTCATGTCTTGACGGTGGAGATGGGATGCGATCATATCCTATTCGTGATAATTGGGGAATGCATTATTAATATCCACTTGATGAATGTTCTATTTATTTATGATAGAAATCATGATAATGAGTCTAATTATCATTAATTTAATGATTAGGAAAATTTCTCATGAAAGTCCAAACTATGAAATTTCTCTTGAAAGCTAAAAGAGGTTGATAAGATAAAATTGATCCATTAGAGGTTTATGTATTGATATTGGCATGAGAAGTATAATTAGACTAGGAAAGAACATTAACCCAAAGTTTGAACTATTTTAGATTAATAAAAGCTACACCAATTCTTAATTTCTTGTTATACTTTGAGAGACGCATGAGAAATCAACAATGCATTAACTTATTCAAGCATAATAATCTCAAATTTTCTCTCAAAGATATAAATGATTGATTCATCAATGTGTGGATACTAATGTAGATGATGAATAGAGGGCTGTGCACAAGGATAAAAGGAAGAAAGATGGAAAAATATCTATTCTTGATTCATCACTGTGTGGATCCTAATGTGTTTGAGTAGATCATAGAAGAAAAAACTACCAAAGGAGTGTGTGACAAGTTGAAGAACTTGTACAATTGATATGAAAAATTGAAAAGGGTGAAGTTGTAGATGCTGAAAAAACAGTTTGAGATAACACAGATGGAAGAAAATAAATCAATTTCCGAGTTATTCTCAAGATTAGTGTTACTCACGAACAATATGAAGGCGTGTGGTGAATTAATCAACGATTTGAAAAAGATTGAGAAAGTGTTGAGATCTCTGACTGTAAATTTTGATTACGTTGTAGTGTCTATTCAAGAGTCAAAGAACCTAGATGAGATGAAGTTAGAATAACTTCAAGATTCAATAGAGGCTCATGAGATGAGGTTGAAGCCGAGGAACTAAAAAAAGGAGAAGGTAGCTAAACAGGAACTGCAAGTAAGATTCATTAAGAAGTCTGGAAAAGAGAAGCTAAAGCAGAGAAAGAATATTGTTAATGATCATAAGTCATGAAATAATTCAAAATAATCACTCTAATTCAACCAATAAAGACATGGAAACGAGTATTCGGGGAATAAAGTTGACATGAAGGAGGTGCAATGTTACAACTGTCAAGGATTTGGTCATTATTCTTGAGATTGTCGAAGAAAGAAATAAGCAAGATCAAAAGATAATAAGGAAGTGCAATATGCACATGTGGAGATAATGATTCTATTGATGTGCTACTAATGGAAAATACTCAATAGAGCAATGAGCAAACCAACATGTGGTACCTAGATTCAGGATGCAACAACCACATGATTGGAAATAAAACCTAGTTCACCAAGTTAGATGAATCAGTCAAGAAAGTGATCAAGTTTGCAGATGGAAGACACATCATATCAGGTGGAAAAGGAAACATATATGTAGTTACAAAGGATGGTATAAAATACAGTATCACTAATGTGTTGTATGTACCTTCGATGAAAAATAACTTGATAAGCATAAGTCAATTACTTGCAAAAGGGTACAACATGAAGCTAGAAAAGAAGCAGATGAAGGTGTATGATGGTGATGAAAGGTTAATTATAAAAATACCATTGTCATACAATAAGACCTTCAAATTATAGATCAACACAATTAATCACAAATTTTTTACTTCTACTGTAGAAGAAGATAAGAAATGGTCATGGCATCACAAGTATGAACATCTGAACTTCTGAAGTTTAGGTATGCTCAACCTGAAGATGGTGTTATATGGCTTACCTCGGGTGCAGGAACCAAGTCAAGTGTGTGAGTAATGTTTCAAAGCAAATTAGGCCAGGAAAGCATTCAAGCATGACTTTCCCATGCGGTCGAAGGAAAATCCGGAGCTAGTTCACTATGATGTGTGTGGACCTTTCAAAGTAAGGTCAAATAAAGGTAACTGCTATTTCCTAACTTTCATAGATAAATTCACTAGATATATATATGGATTTATCTGATTGAAAATAAGAGTGAGGTATTCATACAATTCAATAAGATTAAATTTCATGCCGAGAAGTAAATTGAATGTAAATTAAAGAAACTGAGAAATGATGGTGGAGGTGAATCCACATATAGTGAATTTGCAAAATTCTGCAATGAGAAAGGTATAAATTAAGAGGGCATTGCACCCTATACACCTTGTCATAATGGTATAACTTAGAGGAAGAATCAAAGTATACTGAACATGGCCAGAAGTATGTTAAAAGCTAAAAAATGCCAAAGAGATTTTGGGGAAAAGCAGTTTCGACAATAATGTACATACTTAACATATGTCCAACCAAGAAGATGGTCAAAAGGACACCTTATGAAGCTTGGAAATGACAAAACAAAATGTTAGTCATCTTAGAGTGTTTAGATTAATCTGCTTTGGGCATGTACCTGAGAAATTGAGGAAGAAATTAGATTATCAAAGTCAATCCATGATGCTCGTAGGATATCATTCAACTGGTGCATGCAAGTTGTATTTACCAAATGATGATAAACTAGTGATCAATAGAGATATTATGGTGGATAAAAGCAAAAGGTGGAATTAAACTCAGAAGTTGGGTCGACAAATGCAAGAGACAGTCCCTACTGTGCACGAAGAAGAATACCAAAAAACTGAAGTTACAACCAATCGAAATGAAAAACCATCTGAGCAGAATGTCAGGAGATCAGTTAGAATAAGAAACGAGTCGACAAGGCTAGATGGATATGAAATATTTCCAGATCAAACAATTGTTGTAGATGGTGATCTTATAGAAGAAGCAATGATAATGACAAAATCATAACCAATTAGTTTGGATCAAGCCATGAATGATTCGAATGGATTGGAAGCTATGAAAGAAGAATTTAGGGCAATCGAGAAGAATAAGACATGGGAGTTTGTTAAAAGATCTAGCAGTAAACAAATTGATGTGAAGTGGGTCTATAAAGTGAATCGAAGACCAAACAGTGAAATTTCCAAGCATAAGGCAAGACTAGTGGCAAGATGTTTTCTACAAAAACCTGGTATTTACTTCGACGAAGTCTACACATTTGTTGCAAGGTTGGAGACAATCAGGATTATGGTTTTGACTGCAACATACAGAGGATGGCAGATACATTGATTATATGTAAAGTCATAATTTCTTAATTGACCATTGGAAGAATAGGTTTATGTCACTCAACCACCAATATTCAAAATCAAAAGGCAAGAGAATAAGGTGTACAAATTGAGGAAGGCTCTATATGGCTTGAACAAAGCCCTGAGGGCTTGGAATAAGAGAATATATAGCTTCTTGATCAAAGAAGGTATCACAAAGTGTGTCTTTAAACATTGAGTATTATGTCAAAGATGTAGACAAGGTCATTTGAATCATTTTATGCATGTATCTAGATGATTTGTTGATCTCAAGGGTAGCTGAAGCAGAGATAAAAATAGTCAAGTTGAAGCTGATGCAAAAATTTGAAATGTATGACCTAGGGAAATTTTCATATTTCTTAGGGATGGATTTCAAAGACAGATACATGTGAAAGAGCATTCTTCCACCAGAAGAAGTATGATCAAGACATCTTGAAAAGGTTAAAGATAAGAAACTGTAATGCAGCTGCCACACCATTAGAAACTGGAGCAAAGTTGAAGAAAGATACAAATGACAAATTCGTAAGTGAAACATTATACAAAAAAATCATTTGATCTTTGAGGTATCTTTGCAATACAAGGCCTAAAATTTGTCAAAGTTTCAGATTGTTCAGCATATTCATGGAGAAGCCACAAAAGTGTCATCTCACAGCAGTCAAGAGGGTGCTCAGATACATCATAGGTATGATTGATCATGGTGTGCTGATGTCAAGGAAGAAGAATATCAGCATAGATGAAGAGGTACATGGTTACACTGATTCAGATTTCAGTGGAGATTAAGATGAGAAGAAGCGTCTTGCAGGCTACATATTCATGATTGGAAGGGCTCCAATCTCTTGGAGCTCAAGGAAGCAAAGCATCATAGCTTTGTCATCATGTGAATCTGAGTACGTGGTTGCATCATATGTAACATGTCAGGCAGTATGTATAATATGTTGTTAGAATAACTTAAGATCATGGAACCTAAGAAAATAAAGTTGTTTGTCAATAACAAGTCAAGTATTGACCTAGCCAATCATCCTATGTGTCATGGTCGAAGTAAACGCATAGAGAGAAGACATCATTTTCTCTTGGATCAAGTAAATAAAAAAATCTTGAACTTGAGCATTGTAAGTGAGAATTGCAACTAGCTGATATAATCACCAAACTCTTGAAGATAGTCAAGTTTGATGAGCTAAAGAGAAGCATCAGGATGAGAAGTATTGAAAATATGAATTAGGAGGTGTGTTAGAAGATGTAATTCATGGTTTCATTAAGTAGTTTATATTCGACAAGGGTGTGTAACCTAGTCGAAGTAGATATAGAGTCATTTATATTCAATAGAGTCAAATACGACATATAACTGTTAGATCAAAGCACAACTTTATATGTTTTGGGCTTAAGCCTTAATTGGATGTAATTTCAAAACATAGTTTTACAAAGTTGTACAATTTTAATAACAACTTCACTTAATAAATTTCCTTCTCTCTCTCCGAAACCCTAATTGTTCCATATGTTCCAACACACTCAATAAATAGTTAACGTACACCCTTTTGTTACTAAATCTAAAAACATAAATATATGTTTTAGCTGGAACAATTCTTAATGACTACCTCTAGTTCCAACCTAAGAGTTCAATTGAACCTCAACAAAAAAAGAAATAATTTTGGGAATATGTGATGTGAATATGCTAATGAAAGATTCTATTAAAATAAAGTGATATTGTTTTTTTTTGAAAATCCAACAAAGAAATTAAATATATAAGATATATGAATAAGACATGCCAACAATACAGATGATGTAAACAAGCACCTAAACTTCAATACAAACCGCAGGAAAAAAACCCTGCCACACCCAGCCAAGAAACTACACCGAAGAACCAAAGCACCAAAGCAACATATAAGACAACAACCACAAATCTAATATCCTCTAAACAACCCCATAACAAATTAATAAGAAGAAGTCAAACAACATAAATAAAGATAGACTACTCAGAGACAAAGCATGTTGACAAAGACTGGAACGACATCGTCAGTAAACTAAGGAGAGAAACCTAATGTCTTATGCCAAAATAAAGACAATCTACTCGAAAATCTCCCAAACAAAATACTAGAACTATACAGACGCATCATAGGAAAACCAAAGGCACTCCAAAGCTGTTGCCATCAGAGACAATCTACTCAAATTCTCCCAAACAAAATAACTAGAACCTTATAAGCATTCCAAAGGATTTTCCATCCAATTATAAAGATTATAATTGAAACCAACCACCTTAATCTTGATCCACTTGCATGATAGAAATTGAATCCCATCAAAGATTGCCGAGTTTTCTTCTCCATCCTCTCTAAAAAATTTCTTGTTTCGATTTCTCCACATAGCCCGAATACATGTGAACCAAATGACGTTAAACATCGTCATAAAGTTCTTTCCATCGCTAAATAATCCTAAAAAATGGTATAAATTATGCAAAATGTTATTATGGAAAATAGAGGAGAGATTAAGCCATCTTAGGATCTTGACCCATATCGAGGAGGCTATCGGGCATTCAAAAATATGTGCTCGACATTCTCTTCAATTCCACAGCCAAAAGAACATGAATTTTGAGATTCAACTAAGAAGCATCTTTTGATTAGGTTATCCATAGTCATAATTTTATTGTGCAAAAGTTTCAAGATAAATAATGATACTTTTAGAGGTACTAGTTTGTTCTAAGAGATTGCACAAGCCTTATCTTTATTATGGCCTAAACCCATATTATTCAAGATTGAAGAATAAGCTTTTTAAGAGAATAATCAATATCAGACCATCTCCACTTATCCTTAGTGTTGCCCTCTAAAGAGATTCCCCTCTCCCTATCTCGAATAAAATTCTCTATCTCTTTGTTTCCATCATCCAAAGGGACTGTCCAACTAAAGCTCGATTATGTAACTCCTCTCTCACTCCTTAACGAATCACTTCCCAAAGCTCATTTTTCTACAGTTAAAGCAAATAAATTTGGATATACATCCTTCAATCTTTTCCTGCCCCACCAAGGATCTAACTAAAACAAAGAATTTGTTCCATCTCCTATTTCTTTAAGCAACTTTTCCTCAAACTGAGACGACTTAAAGCCCTTTTCCGTAAGGTCAATTGATAGGATGTCTCTTCACCATAATGAACTGAACTTTTCAGACTTATGCATATTTGAACTCTAGGATTTTACCCCATACCCATAGCTTGTATTTTTCGATAAGGATCCTTCACTTCCACTTACCTAATAAAGCTAAATTAAAGGCCTTTATATTTTTTAAACCCAACCCCTCTTCTTTATTATCTCGACAAACCTTATCCCATTGAACCTAATTAATTTTTTTACTTTCCACTCCCCCTCCCCATAAAATGTTTTTGAATAAAGACTATAGTTTAGAGATAATACCTGTCGGAACCTTGAAGAATGAGAGATAATAGACTGAAAGAACAAACAAGACGGATTTCAAGAGAATAATACGTCCACACAATGTTTTAAAAAATGGATCGAACTGTCGGGTTAGACGGGTTGAACTGAGAATCGGAGGGGTCACAAGTCTGGTATAATTGTCGGATCATGTTTGCTATTGAACCAGTGAGAACTAGTCAAAATCGATAATAACCGGTGAACCGACATTTTTAGAAAACTGACGGGTTAAATGTATGCTTTTTTTCTCTGAAAAAACAACGTCGTTTTGATAATTTAAAAATATATAATTAAAATATAATTCGACTTTATTCAAAACTTATTTTGAATAACTTTCTCTTGTTTGCAGTTATACCTAGTTAAAAATTTATTTAGATTTGTATTTTGTATTATTTTTGTGCGTGTGATGTATATATTTAGAATTTGAATTAAATAATGAACATGTGAAATTATGATATTTTGGAATTTTAGAATTTTATTGGTGTCATGATATTTTTTAGAGATCGAGTCATCCAGTTCGACCGATTTATAAATATATAGTTTTATCATAGAGACCAATTTGTTCAACCGAGTTATGCGGTTTAGTCATGTGGTTTGACCAGTTACCCAGTGATCCAATCAATAAAATAGTGACCCAATACCCTCATCGGTTTGATGATCGGTTCTAATTTTAAAATAGTGCGTCCACCAATTGAAAGGTGATTGTTGTTCTAAGAAGACAACATGTTCCTTATTGTGTTGACCACCTTTTTATATTCATCCACCCTCCAATGATTATAACCAACTAGAAGCCCCAAATATTTAAACGATGTTGCACCCATTCTGCAATTTAATGCCCTCACCGCCTCTTCCAACCACGATTATTGAATGTTTACTCCTATTAATGAGCTTTTATGAAAAATTACTTTAAGAGCAGACACTAATTCAAATGACTGAAGAGAAGCCTTTATCGGCCATATGTTCTTCAAACTTCATTTCCCCACTACAATTGTATCTGTTATTTCTCTGAAATTATGATTGACATACATTTTGGTAAAACCAACTTGGCAGCAACATGTTGAACAAGATGTTCCAACTTTCAGTTTTTAACATGTTGAGTAAGATGTCCCAACACGGAGATAGGACATCGCGTCTGCAGTACCTGACAGTTATAGTTCAGTTGATTTATTAGCTACTGAGTACTCAGGGAATATTTAGTTAGCTTATGTGACGTCCAAGATTGACAAATCATAATATTTTAGGTTGGTTTTTAAAGATATGCTTAGTTTCTAAATATGGAGACATTTTAGGAAATTAATGATTGAAGACCTATTTTCTTAGAGAAGATTTTGCAGACTTTGTACAACCTCACTGCTGCGGTTTTGAAGCCCAATCCAGTTCAGAATAAAGTATAAATAGATTGGTGTATACCTAGTATTAGGTGGAACTTACGTGTGTATTTTTGTTAGGGTTTTAGAATCCTTATTGTTGGGTTATAAGTTTTGTGTCAGATGTTCATAAGCTTTTTAGTAGAGGTGGCAAAACGGGCCGCCCGTCCCGCCCTGCCCTGCCCCACCTTAAGCCCGCAAAAAAAAAGCGGGGCGGACATGCCCGCCTAGTCAAAATAGGCCTAAAAATCTAGCTCGTCCCGCCAAGGTGGCGGTTGACGGGCTTGCCCGCCTACTTTTTAGTTATTATTTTTTCATTTTTTAATAGATAAATAGGTTGTTTTTTTTAACATTTCAATTAGATTTTTCACTTATTTTTTAGAACGAATTTTTATAAATCATCTTTTTAATAAATTTTACTTCAAAAATTATCGCATATATTCACAAATAAATGTATAAAATAAAACCATCAAGAAATAGAATTACTAGAATTAACTAAAAAAAGAAGGGCTTAAGGTGGGACAAGCTAAACGAAAAGGTGCGACGAGCTTTAACGGATGGCGGGTTTTGGCAGGGCGGGCTAAGGCGGGTGACGGTCTTTAGTGGGGCAGACTTTGGTGGGCGGCTGACCCAAAATACCAACCCAACCTTCCATTTTTTGACAGGTGTACGGACCTGCCCGGTGGGCCAAGACCCGTTTTCCACCCCTACTTTTAAACATTGAACATTTTTGTGTCAATTCTCATAAGCTTTTAAGCATTGAGTTTTATGTGTTTTGGAAGTGTGTCTTCTGGTTTTTTGTTCTCTACTTGTTTTTAGAGTTGCTCTAATTGCTGAGTGTAATTGAAGAGGGATTTGAGGAGGGCCTCATACCTAGGCGTGTCTTAGGTAGAAGTTAAGCAAATGGTAGTGATTAAGTGCGTAGCCTGTAAAGTGGGATGTTTTCTTTGTTGTATTCAAATTCATACTATCTAGTTAATTTTATCCCTGGCTTGGTAGCCCCTAAAGTAGGAAGGTTGTTATGAACTGGGTAAACATATCCGTTGTTATTTACTTTCAGCACTATTTATTTTGTCCATACATTTTACTGTTGCATGTGAAGTTGGATCTGGTGCCTTGATATCTCTTAGTACATCCGGGATCTGATAGCCAGAATTTCAATTGGTATCAGAGCAGGCATCCATCTCTGACTCTGGGTGATATTTAGGGAAGTTACTTTCTGGTGCAATAGACAAGGATATTGGAATTATGGTTAAAATACCGATTTTGGATGGTACCAACTATGACAGTTGGAAACCTGGTATGGAAACCTTCATAAAATCCTCGGGGGATAAAGCTTGGATAAATGTTGTTAAAGGATGGGATCCTCCAAAGGTTTTGAATGCAGAAGGGAAGGCCACTAATGTGTTGAAGCCAGGAGAAGATTATGATGATAATGATGAGGCATTATCTCAAGGAAATTCCAACGCACTGAATTCCATATTCAATGGAGTTGATAAAAATATTTTCAAACTGATAAAGAATAATAAACATGAAAAAGTTGCATGGGAAACCTTAAAGAAGGTTCATAAAGGAAACCCCAAGGTTAAATTGGTAAAGCTTCGACTTCTCTCCACCAAATTTGAGAACTTGAAGATGAAATAGGATGAAAATATCCAGGACTTTCACATGACTGTTCTAGATATTGCTAATGACTCAGAAGACCTGGGAGAGAAGATATCAGAGAATAAGTTGATCAGGAAGGTTCTAAGATCTCTTCCAAAGAGATTTGACATAAAGGTAATTACTATTGAAGAATCCCAATATTTAAGCACCATGACAGTAGATGAACTTGTAAGTTCACTTAAGACTTTTGAGTCCGCTATCAATGGATAATTTGAAAAGAAGAAGAACATAAATTTTACTTCTAGTGCTGAAGACTCAGAGGATAAAAGAAACATGAACTCAGAAGGAGTATCTGATGATATGGTGTTGCTGGGGAGACACTTTAGCAGGGTGTTGTGAAAGTCCATGTTGGGTGCTAAGAACATGTCACACGACATCAACAAAAATAAGGACCTGGGAAGGAAGTCAAGATTTGAAGAAAAGCCAAACCAAGGGAAAGTTGTTCAATGTTATGAATGTGAGGGATATAGACACATAAGAATTGAATGTGCCACCTATCTTAAAAAGCAAGGAAATAATTTATCTGTGTCATGGTCTGATGGAGAATCTAAAAGTAATCGTGAGGAATATTCAGCCAAGCAGGTGACTCCCTTGACTGGAATTTGTAGATCTGATAAAGAATCATGTGAATCTCATAAAGAATCATATGTTGGAGAACTCGAAGTTAGTGAACTGGCTACTGGGTTCACAAAGATGTGCCTAAACATGAGAGAATGAGTCAAAGAATATTGGAGCAAAAGATGCTTATTGCTCAACTAGAGGCGGAGAAAGAAAAGCATCTATCTATCATTACAAATATTAGAAAGGAGGTAATATTGCAAAAATAAAAGTTTGACAATATGACCAAATCTGTGAGAATGCTAAACAATGGCACTGCTATTCCGAATGAGATTCTTCAGACTGAAAATAATGCTGGAAATGTGAAGGGTCTTGGTTACAATAACCAAGCTGAGAAGAACCACAAGAAAGTTGTGGAGTTTGTTTCCCAAAAAATGAAACAAGAACTGAAGATGTCAAGGCACATGTTCCAACATCAGCCGAGACATCAGGGATGATACTATAGTCCCATGTATTAGCCATAGAGATGTCACCAGTGTGGATTGCTTGGTCATTAGAAATCCTCCTGCTAAAAACTGTATCGCTATTCCTACCATAGGACTCCTTACAGAGGAAAATATGTTAATACTGAGGCCAAGTCAAGAGGAGCTCCTCGTCATGATTCATATGGACTCATAGTTTACATTTCATTCAAAGCCTCAACTAGAGAAGATTGGTATTTTGATAGTAGTTGTTCCAAACACATGACTAGTGTTAAGAAATTCATCGTGGACATTAAACCACATGCCACTAGCTATGTCACTTTTGGAGATGGTTCAAAGAGTGAAATTAAAGGCGTCGGAAAGGTGGATTATGTTGGACAACCTAATCTCGACAATGTGTTGTTTATAAAAGGGCTAACAACAAATCTGATAAGTATCAGTCAACAATGTGATCAAGGTCTCAAAGTTAACTTTACTCAATCTGAATGCCTGATTACAAATGATAAGAATGAAGTGGTTATGAAGGGAACCAAGTCAAAAGACAACTTCTACCTATGGAATTCTCCAAAATGTTTCTCAACATGTTTAATGTCAAAGGATGATGAAGTAAACATATGGAGTCAAAGGCTTGGACATCTACATATTAAGGGTATGAAGAAGATCATGTGAAAGGAAGCTATTAGAGATATTCCCAAGCTAAAGATTGATGAAGGGGAATTTGTGGTGAATGTCAAATTAGGAAGCAAAAAAAGATGTCCCATAAGAAGATTCAACATCTTGCCACCTCCAAAGTTCTAGAGCTTCTTCACATGGAATTGATGGGACCTATGCAGGTTGAAAGTCTTGGAGGCAAAATGTATGCCTATGTTATTTTTGATGACTACTCAAGATTCACTTGGGTGAAGTTCATCAAAGAGAAGTCTGAGGTGTATGAAGTGTTCAAATAATTATGCCACAAGATTCAAAGAGAAAAAGACTATGGTGTTGTCAGGATCAGACGTGATCACATAAAAGAATTTGAGAACAACAAGTTTGAGGATTCCTATACTTTTGAAGGGATTACTCTACAAACAGTAAAGCATATATAGTATTCAAATCCAGAACCAAGGTAATGATGGAGTCTTCAAATGTGATTTTGGATGAGTCAACTAAATAAGATGATATCCCAGAAGAAGTTGAGACAACTATTCCTACAGAAGACGTGGTTGTTGAAGAAAATGTCACAACACATGTTGCAGGCTAAAGTGCTAATTCTGAAGTTGAAGAACCTCATGTAACTAACAAAGGACTTTCTCTCAGAATTCAAAAGGATCATCCTAGGGAGATGATAATAGGAAATCCAAGACAAGGAGTAGTCACCAGATCAAGGGAAGCTGTATCAAATGCTTGTTTTGTGTCAAAGATTGAGCCTAAGAATGTGAATGAAGCTATGACTGATGAGTTTTGAATCAATGCTATGTAAGATGAGCTTGGTCAGTTCAAGAGAAACAAAGTATGGGATTTGTCACCAAGATCGAAAGGGATGAATATCATTGGTACAAAATGGGTGTACAAGAACAAGTCAGATGAACAAGGAGGTGTAATCAGAAATAAATCCAGACTGGTTGCTAAGGGGTACACTCAAATTGAGGGAATAAATTTTGATGAAACATTTTCTCCTGTGGCTCACTTGGAGTCTATCCGATTACTGCTAGGTGTAGCTTGTCATCTAAGGTTTAAGCTGTATCAAATGGATGTCAAGAGTGCCTTTCTAAATGGGTACCTGAATGAAGAAGTCTATGTTGAACAACCAAAAGGGCTTGTTGATCATTCCTTTCCAGATCATGTGTTTAGACTGAAGAAGGCATTGTACAGATTGAAACAAGCTCCAAGAGTTTGGTATGAGAGGTTGACTGATTTTCTAGTCAATCATGGATATAGAAAGGGTGGAATTATCAAGACACTCTTTGTCAAAGATGAAGATGGAAAATTGCTGATAACTTAGATACATGTGGATGACATTGTTTTTGGAGGGATGTTGGATGAAATGGTCCAACATTTTGTCAGAAAGATGCAGTCTGTATTCAAAATGAGTTTGGTAGGTGAACTGACTTACTTTCTTGGGTTGCAAGTCAAGCAGATGGAAGACTCCATTTTTCTCTGTCAAAGAAAATATGTGTTGCACCCCAAAATTTGCCCCCCCCCATATTTCTAAACACATGGCAAGTGAGGTCCCCAAATTGCTCAAAGAAGTTCAAGAATTGATCACACAAACTCTCTCCTAAGGCAGTATACCTCAAATTAGGGTTTCCATCTTCATCAAGTTGTGTGAACCACAAAGGAATCAAATTCTCACCATTGTCCTAATATGTTCTCAAGATCATCCATGTCATGTTTCAAGCCTTGCAGAAGAAGTTTGCTCAGTCAATTGCTCAAATGCCTGAAAATCAATTGTACTAGGTCAAAAGTTAACTGTGGCCCACATACAATCAAACTTCAATATTTTTGGTCAACATCCTCATTTTTAAGTATTATCCATCATTGGATCAAGGTTTGATCATTATTTCTCAAGGATTACTCACAAGTCATCAAAACCTAAAAGTTGCTAAATTAGGGTTTTACAGGAAAAGTCAACTCAACTTTGACCAAGCATAACTTTCTCATACTTTATCAGAAATGACCCATCCAAAGCTCATTTTGAAGAGGATGCAATTCCCTACAATTCATATTCATCTTCGAAGTCCAGAATAAGCACTCACAAAAAGATATGAATTTTGACATTATAGGTCCTTTTGAAAAGTCAACAAAAACACCTTTTGGGTCAAAGCTTCATACATGAACATGGAAGACTCAATTGAGATGAGACCAAAAGGATTGTTTATAGGACATCCTAATCTTTCTAAAAAGTCCAAGAACACCTCTCTAGGGTCAAAATTGAAAGAGTTATGCATTGACCAAATTGACCATTTTTGCAAAATTGCCAAAACTCAAATGTGCTCAAATTTGCATTTTTTGCTAAATGGGCCCAACTTTTTATGCTTGAAACTCAATTATAATGTGGTCCACGACTCAAATGTTCAGTAACCCAATATGTGCTTCATTTTTCAATTTATTTTGATTTTTCATTAATTAAAAAGTGAATTAATTCAAATAAATGATGAAAATTAACAAAGATATGATTTGGTTTATTTTTTTGACAGATTGGCAATCAAGATATGCTGAGTAAACAAGATCAAATCGCATCAAGAACAATTGGTACAAGAAAGGCATGTTTTGGCTCACAATAGCAACATATCCTATAGCTTGCAAATCAAATCAAATCTTGGATAAATGCAAAGATTTAGTCCAAGTTTGTTAACCTAATTCACTTTAGGTTATATAATGAGAAATTCCAGATCAAAAAATGGGGGTTAGAGTCGTGAAAGGAGGTAGAGTAAAATCACAAAATTCAAAGAAAAGTGTGAACTGGTTTTCACTCCACAGGCCATCTCAAGCCATCCTAGCTATCCCAATCCATTGCCGGACCTTCCCAGAAGCCATTTGGATCAGTTGCAAGGCTTGAAGCACCCAGAAACACCAACTGCAACTCACATGGTTTGCGTTTATTTTTCAATTTGATTATCACAATTCTTGCATCATTAGCACTTTTGATTGTTATATTCGTGTTTGTCATCATGTTTGCAAGCTAACCATGTCATTTAATTGCATTTTTTATGCTTATACATGATGTTGCCATTGCTAGGGTTTGTGTTATTTTTAGGGTCTTTTTGTACAGGAACAATTGGGCCTTGAATCAGGTACCATGATGCTCGTGAGGATGAGACAAGTTGATTGGTACCATTACCTTTCATTTATCTTGCGTGTACAACATTTTTGAAGTGTGCAGGGTTATACCTACAGTGGACGTCTGTAGGTAAAAGTCTCCTTTTCTAAAACGACAGTTGCAAGGAAGAAGACGCTTGCGTGTCAGCCAGCCATTGGGACATTTGAAAATCGCGCGCTTTGGAATCAGCCCTTTTACTTTACTTATATTATGTTTTATTATTATTGCAATAACAAGTTAACAACGCAACTCAGTTGGCAACGCATCATTGGTAGGGAGTACAAGGATCTGAGTTCGATCCCAGGTTCCAGCAAATGCATTTTCTTGTTTTACCTTTGAAGAACCAATGCAATACTCCCTCATACACCTTCCATACACCCTCAACGCTTGGCCATTGGATGCCCAGCTAGTCAGATCCAACGTGCCAGCAATGAAGGTCCATGGTATTCCTCAAAGTCAACGATGCAACAGATCCAAGGTTGACCAGGCCTGAAGGCTTAATGGGCCAAAGATTTCAGTTCCTCACCCCCAGCATTGTTATTCCATACATGCCCATTCCTAATTTTTTTTCTTTCTTTTTTTTCTTATTCTTTGCAATTTGTTTATTTATTTTATTTTTAAAAATCAATTTTTTTTCATAAAATCACAAAATTAAGAATTCACAAAAATTTAGGATTAGTTTTTATTATCAAATTTAATATTTTAATTAATTAGCTTAATTTAATTTAGGGTAACTTTAACTTATTTTTTATAATAAAAACCAATTAGAAAATTAGGTTAACTCTTGATTTAATTTTTCTCTTTTTTCTCAAATAAAACAAAAATACAAAAAAAATAGGTTGTTTAGAATTAATTAATTTATTTTCCTAAATTAACATTAATTAGAACTTAGGATTTTCTTTGCAATTTAATTACTCCTTATTTTCTCAAATAACAAAACATGACAAAAGAACTTTTTTTCCTCTTTAAATCGCAAGTAGGATTAGTCAAAGGGTCAAAACCCTAATCGCCTCGCATTTAATTTATCGCGCGCATTTAATTCTTTTATTATTTTTGTAACTGTTTTGAGGATGTAATAGTTTTAACTAGGGTTTTTACTTATCGCTTTTCCCCGATTTTTGGTTATGTAATTAACCCCCATCCCCGAAGCCTTGTAATAGTTAGGTTTTATATTTTCGCACTTTTAAATTTCCGCAATTATTAACTGTTAGATGAATGCTAATAGGATTGTATGGCAAGAATGCATGACAAAATTAAAATGGTTAGAAAACCCTAATGTGCAAAGATAATAAACTGAAAATAAATCACTCGCACATATTCACTCTTAGCGTATACTCTCACTTTGGTTGACTTTGGTAAACGATCATTAAGTATAGGGTGTCTTAGTGGTTGTCCTCCTGTCTAAAAAGATCAAATGTCCCATTCGAATGTTGCCTCGGAAATGTTGCCTCGAAAAAGATCTTAAGACTCTAGGGTTACTACTAAGGTGTCATAATATTGCTTTAGTGACCGTACGTCCCTTTCGAATTGACCCTTACAAATTCCAACGACAGTGCTACCTATTTCTCAATAGTAGGATAGCGGTGTATAAAGGAAACAAGAATAGAAAGAATCTTTTTTCGAGTAGGTAGATGCTAGTAGGTACTTGCTCAAATTAAAACTTTTCACACTTACACTTTTCAAACAAATTTTCAAAACAATTTTGTCACACTCTTGAGGACTGGCACAAGGGTTATCACGAAGTAAAACATTTTCAAAAACAAGCACATAAACACAAGCAATTTAAAAATGAGCAAGTACCTAAGAGCCCATGGAAAACCATGGATAGAAAGGGTGATAACACCTTCCCTTTCTATAATCTACCCTCTGTACTCAAAATCTCGAAAAAGGATTTTTTCTGTACTTTTTTCCTTTCCAATTGGATGAAATAAAAGTCGATGGCGACTCTTGCTTACCGCGACATTTTGCAAACAAAAAAAATGCAAAATGTAAACCAGTATTAAACATTTGGTTCTGCCACCGTATCATAATATGCAATGAATATTGTGAAGAAATTTGAATTGGAAAATTCCAGTCATAAGAGAAATCTAGCTCCTACACACCTAAAGTTATCTAAATATGAAAAATGAGTTAGTGTTGATCAGAGTTTTATATAGAAGCATGATTGGCAGCCTTCTATTCCTTACTGCTAGCAGACTAGACATCACATTTTCTATTGAAGTATGTGGAAGATATCAAGAAGAACCTAAGGCAAGTCACATTAACCAAGTAAAAATGATTATGAAGTATGTGAATGAAACATGTGACTATGGTATGATTTACTCCCATGATACAAATTCCTAATTGGTGGGATTTTGCGATGTTGATTGGCCTGGAAGTCCTGATGATAGGAAGAGTACCTCTAGAGGATTTATCTTTATGGGAAACAACTTGATCTCTTGGTTACGTAAGAAGCAAAAATGTGTCTCTCGATCTACTGCTGAAGTTGAGTATATAGCAGCAAGAAGCAACTGCTCTCAACTAGTATGGATGAAGTAAATGTTGTCTGAATACAATGTCAAACAAGATGTCATGAAATTATTTTATGACAATTTGAGTGCCATAAATATTTCCAAAAATCATATTTAGCATAGTAAGACCAAGCACATTGACATCAGGCATCATTTCATCAGATAACTTGTGGAGGACAAAGTCATAAAGCTTGAGCATGTCACTACCGAGAATTAGCTTGCTGATATCTTTACAAAAGTTATTGATGCAGTTCAATTTGAGAACCTAAGGAGGAGACTTGTAATCTATATTTATGAAGAATTACAGCAATTACTTTTGGTGATGCATCTGTTGATAGGAATGCTAAGGATGGTGTTGTACCTAATGAATAATTTCTCATGGGACTTTATTTGGATTTTCCTTATGATTATGTTTATTTTGGTTTATGATTTTGTAAGTGTTAAATGCCTAGGATATTTTTAATTTTTGCACTCTGATACTCAAACTTTAGGTGCTTAAATTCTTTACTGGTATTGTTTACTTACCTTTGTCAAATTATGGCTAAAAAGGGGGAGTAGTATGATATTGAGGGTGTTAGAGCTGGCACTAGCTGGTGCTAGTGCTGAGGGGGAGAATTCTATGATTGTCTATTTTGTGGTAGCAATTGTTGAGGGGGAGTTCGTGCTGTTATGAAAATATGTCAGACATGATGTCTTGATATCATGGTGTTGAGAAATTATGTTCTCTATTTTTGTTACAGTTGTATTAGTAGATCAACTAACTACTAACTATCTGATTTGTGTGCTGTTGATTTGTGTACTGCTAACCTTGCATATATTTTTTGTTGTTGTTGTATCTCTAATGTGTATGGTTGATTTATTTTCAAACATACCTTATTGTGCAAGGGTTATTTGGGTGTTTTAGCCAAGTTATGCCAAAGGGGGAGATTGTTATTTCGCTGAAATTATGATTGACATACATTTTGGTAAAACCAACTTGGAAGCAACATGTTGAACAAGATGTTCCAACTGTCAGTTTTCAACATGTCGAGTAAGATATCCCAACCAGGAGATAAGACATCACATCTGCAAGAGCTGACACTTACAGTTCAGTTGGTATGTTAGCTGTTAAATATTCATGGAATATTTAGTTAGCTTATGTGGCGTCCAAGATTGACAAATCAAAATATTTTATGTTGGTTTTCGAAGATATGCTTAGTTTCTGAATATGGAGATATTTTAGGAAACTAATGATTGAAGACCTATTTTCTTGGAGAAGATTTTGTAGACTTTGTGCAGCCTCACTGATACAGTTTTGAAGCCCAACCTAGTCCAGAATAAAGTTATAAATAGATTGGCGTATACCTAGTATTAGGTGGAACTTACATGTGTATTTTGTTAAGGTTTTAGAGTTCTTATTATTGGGTTGTAAGTTCAGTGCCAAATGTTCATAAGCTTTTAAGCATTGAACATTTGTTTGTCAATTCTCATAAGCTTTTAAGAATTGATTTTTATGTGTTTTGGAAGTGTGTCTTCCTGTTTTTTCCTTCTCTACTTGTGTTTAGAGTTGCTCCAATTGCTGAATGTAATTGAAGAGGGTTTTGAGGAGGGCCTCATACCTAGGTGTGTCTTAGGTAGAAGTTAAGAAAATGGTAATGATTAAGTGCTTAGGCTGTAAACTGGGATGTTTGTTGTATGGTCTACAAATTTATACTATCTAGTTAATTTCGTCCCTGGTTTGGTAGTCCCCAGAGTAGGAAGGTTGTTTCGAACTGGGTAAACATATCTTGTGTTATTTACTTTCAACACTGTTTATTTTCTCCATACATCTTGTTGTTGTGTGTGAAGTCGGATATGGTGTCTTGACATCTCTTAGGACATCCAAGATCTGATAGCCTGAATTTAAGTATCATCTTCATATTGGATATGTGACACACCACCTCCTCGTTTCCAACACGATATCCTTTAAACAAGTTCATTTGAACACTTTTCATCATCATTAAATTGAAAACTTCAGCTACCAATAGGAATAAAAGTGAGACAATGGATCTCCTTTCCTCAGTCCTCTCCCCGCAGTAAACTCCTTGGTGGGACTTCCATTTACCAATATTGATATTTGCACAAAATGAAAACATTCATAAATTGAGCCTCTCCATTTTTCATTAAATCTCACTCTCCCCAGAGTGTAATCTAGGAAATTCCAATCCACCGAAAGAAATGTCTTTTCAAAATTGGCTTTAAATATCAACAATTCCTTACCTCTTATTTTAGCATCATCTACTACTTCATTTTCTATAAGGATACAATCCAACATTTTGCGACCCTCGAGAAAAGAAAATTGAGTTTCAACAATAACCTTGTGAATTACTGACTTTAATCTGTTTGCAAGCAATTTGGAAATAACCTTATACATGCTTCCGATCAGCAAAATTGGCCTAAAGTTGTTCAATTTATTCAGACTTTCGGTCTTCAGAATTAGAGTTACGAAGGAGTTGTTCACTCCACGAACCAATTTCTCATTTGAATGAAATTCTCCAATGAACGTGAAGAAGTCACCTTTTAACACCTCCCAAATTTTTTTGAAGAACCTGAAATTAATGTCGTCTGAACCAGAACTCTTAGAACTATCACAATCCCACATTACCCTTCAAAATCAATAAATTCACACCATATTTCAATATCATATAAAAAAATATAGCATTTATTGAATTACTCATACATTTCTTATTTTTATTTCCATATATAAAAATAGGAGTCTTACATTTTCATAAAAATAAAAAATAATCTATCATAGCTTTTCACTCCTACATTTTTTAAAATTATTTGCCAAAACATATTTATAAGAATAAAATTTTTGATAATAATATTTTTATATTAATATTCTTAAAATTGTAATTTTAATCCATCAAACAAATATATATATATATATATATATATATATATATATATATATATATATATATATATATATATATATATATATATATATATATATATATATATATATATATATATATATATACAACTATAATATTATTGTATTTTTTACCGGGCGATAAAGATTAGGAAATACCTTTTCTTTTTAAATAACAAAAAAAGGCCACACTATAATTTAGTATCATTAAAAATTTAAAACAAAATACTATTTGTTTAAATAATATTTAAATCTATGAAGCACGAACACTCAAAATTTGACCTCGGCGCTGACACGATGATACTGATAATAATTTAAAAAATGAATAAGTTAAATGTAATCATAAGTGTCTGAATCTTCGACTACATGAAATATTAGCTGGAATGATATATGGTGAGAGGAATGTAGTTCGAAACAAAGAGTAGAGAAGTCTTTATGAATCTTCGTCAGACAAAATGCTAATAAAAGCTTTATTTTGCTAAGTATTGGCGAAAAGTTTGTATGCGAACCATAGAGATTTCAAGTTATTCAAAGTATGGGCGTTTGAAACAAGGAGTTTTCAAATTCAAAAGATTGATCTTATCCAAAGAGACACATGGAAGCTTGGAGTTCGAAGGCGCATGTAAATGTCGAACGTGGCAACATATTATTTAGAGACCGTTTGGTCGAAATTAGTATAAATAAGGGTCTTAGTGTTAGGATTCAATGTGTTCACATCTTTGTACAAAATACTCAAAATTACTCAAAGTACCAGCATTAGAGAAATGAGTTTGTAAGAATGTACGTATGATGCATCATTTTTATATTTATAGTCATTCAACTTTACTTGAAGTTTTATACATTACCTTTAAATTTCAGTTGAAAGCCTTTTACATTCCATTGTTTATCTTTAAAGCATTACATTACCGTATACGAAGTAACAATTGAAATAATCTTTATCTAAAAAATGAAGATGTTATCGAAAACACTCTTTGTTTTAAGAATAGAAGTTTTGAATGAGAACACATGTAGTTAGGATCAATCTGGCCGATCTTGCAAATTACTATTTTTATTCGATTTGGAAGATCAGCGGCTGTTTACCAAATTTCACAGTAAACAAATTGACACACCTGGTGGAATCTGTGTTCAATATTTATGTTATTTTTCCATTCCAATATATTTTTTTTGAAAATCTTCATTATCTTTCTTTATTTTTGTGTTGTATGAGACTTAGGAGTGGTAAATTATCCACAAACAACAAGGAAATACCCAAAAGAAATTACGTTAGGAAAATGGCAACTCAAGGCCAAACAGGTAATCAAAATCCTTATAATAATGATGAACTACCACCCCAGTCACTTCGACAAGGGGAACTACGGTATCTGCGTCTTCTTCTGAGGTCATATCATCATCAACAAGTTCATCTCCAACGCATTCGAATACTTACACGGGCCCTCTTTTAACTTATATAGGCCATCAAGGTTCACAAGGAACCCCCCTCTAGGGGGAAATATTTTTCATAGGCCTCAAAGGCCACCTGGTATTTCCATGCCTCAAAATGGCCGTGAGCAGCCTTATAACATATCATCTTCATTTATAATGGGTTTACATAATTCTACTTCAACATATTCAGATCCTGTGATGAACTTCACTTCGCCATTACAAGGCTCTGGATCTGCGGTTAATAACAGGGGTCGAAACCTCCAACCACAAATCAAAGGAGTTTCTTCCTAATTACCAAATTTAACAACTCAATCTGCAATAATAATTAGACAACAAATGGACGAGAGTGACCACGAAATGGTCCAAATGCTTGCACAAACAATGGGTACAATCTTTAACCCTTTAATTTAAAACACTACTCAGGCGAACCAGCAAATGGGTGCACAAATGACGCGCATCGCTGATTTCTTTGGTGTGCCCTAACCAACAACATATCCTCAGAGGGAGTGGGTTAGGGAAAATCAAGAGGTAATCTTAGAAGAAGACCTAACAATTAACCAAGTTCAACAAAATCAAAGAAATGTACCCCTGACGAATGTGTTAAATCAGGGAGGAATGGTCTAAATGCCTAGAGTTGCGAATGTCGAAATACCTAGGATTGAACCTTTTAGGAAAGAACCATAAGTGTTAAGGAAACAAGAACCTAGGGTTAGGATGGTAAATAGAAACCAAAATGATGATGAAGTTTTATACCAAGTTTGATAGGACAATATATAGTAGACAACAATCTGGCAACCATGGTCGAAAAAATTATGGCACAAAATGGTGTAAATGTAGGCCTTACTAGGAAAAATTACACTTCTCCCTTATCTAGATATATTTTACAAACTGAATTACCCAGGGGTTGGAAAGTCTCATAGTTCACAAAGTTGTCTGGAGACACCAGCGAATCAACTGTCCAATACATAGCCAGGTATCTTACTAAGGCTGGGGACATAGCGAATAATGAAAATCTAAGGATAAAATATTTTCCTAGTTCACTAACCAAAAATTCTTTCACATGGTTTAATACCCTTGCAACAAATTCTATCCAAGATTGGACGCGTTTAGAAAGGCTATTTCATGGACAATTTTATGTAGGTCAATCGAAGATAAGTCTCAGCAAATTGTCTAGCATTAAACGCAAGTTTAGTGAGCCAATTAATGATTATCTCAACAGATTCCGACTACTAAAGGCAAGATGTTTCACCCAAGTACCAGAACATGAATTAGTTGAAATGGATGCAAGAGGATTGGATTTCTCCATCAGAAAGAAATTGGATCCCCATTACTTAAGGGATATGGCCTAATTGGGAGATAGGGTTCGACAAGTAGAGTTCTTGAAGTTCGAAAAGGCTAGAGCGAATAAGAGCCATCGAAAGGAAATAATGACATACATCAAATTAGAGGAAGACAAACAAGAAACCTATACTGAACTCTCCGACTTCGAATAAGTCGAAGTCGATTTGGCTGAGTTAAAACAGGGACCACCATATCCTTGTAAAGTCCTGGATCCTTTGACCGGAAAAAATCCTGTCGAGCTTGAAAAGAATGATAAATTCCTAAAAAATACATATACCTTCGACGTCACAAAATGTGACGAAATATTCAATTTATTAGTAAGAGATGGTCGAATGATAGTACCACCTGGTGCCAAAATTCCTCCATTAGATCATTGGAAGAAAAGAGGTTTTTGTAAATATCATAATTTTTAGGGCATAAAACCTCACAATATTTCCTTTTCAGGGATCTGATTCAAAATGCCATCAAGGAAGGAAGGCTTCAGTTTGGTGACAAAACCAAGCCACAAATGATGGTCGACGCAGATCCTTTAAATGTGGCAGAAACTAACTATGCCAAACCAGTTTCTATAAACATGGTGGAGATCATTGACAAAGTTGATCCAAATGCTAAAGCAACATAGGCTGTTAAGGGCCTTTTCAACGAGCAACCTGTCAACCAGACTGCTGAAGGTCTAATGAACCAGAGGTTTGAAGGAAACATTACTGAAGATGTTGCTCCCAATGTTGAAATTTTGAAGACCACTGTAGGTCTCAGAGTTAAGTTTGAGAAGATTAGGATTACTGAGAGTCCTAATATTGAATACAACATGGTGGACCTAAGGAAACCGACCCCAGAAATGGAAGAAGTCGAAAGGCGTCTCTAAAAAGAAGATGACATGTTGAACAAAACCTATGTGAAAGCTGGAGAAAGTTTGTTAGACTATTTGGCTTGTTGCCATAAAAAGAACTCTGAAGGATTGATGTGCCCAAGATGCAGCATCATTTATGATCAAAAAACTCCAGAGGTTTATCAACAAACCCAACAGGCTCAAACTGGGAGCAGTTGGAGGAAAGATGTTATGATGGAGATGGTCTACCCAAAAGCTGGAGAAAGTTTGCTAGGTTTTCTTGTCCATTACCATAAAATAAAACCAGAATGCTTAATGTGTCCTAGGTGCAATACTTTCTACGATCGAAAGGCCTCATAGGAGTACGATCGAGTCCATTATGCCCTAACTATGGGTAATTGGAGAAGCCAACATAGCAATTTCACTTTTAATAAAAGGAGAGTTCCAAGAAGGACTGATATCCCATATCCTAAAGAAAATCGAAGGGTTACCTTCAAACTCCCAGCAAATATCCATATAGATAAATGGACTAAGACAAATGAAAATAGAAGAGCAGTAAAAGGAAAATGGAAGAGTTTCGAGCTGGGAAGAGGATCATCAATTTCTTACAGAAAAGAGTTCCAAATATCAAGACAACAAACATATAGATATGATAATTACAAAGGAAAAAACCAATAACTAGGACCCAGTGGCACAGACACCAATGGATTAAGAAGGTTCACAAAGAACTAGCAAAGAAGGAAATATAGGAGTCAAGGAACAATCAGTGTCTCCCAACAAACATTGCTGAAAAGAAACAACTTGTCGAAAGAAAACTTTTTTCCCCGAAGAAGGAGATAATCAGAGAAAAAGACCAAAGATATCCAACCAATGATGATAACATGAGGATAAATGATTTCGAATCAGATGGAGAGTCTTCATTTAATGTCAATTGTAACATAGTGTCTATACTTCCACATGAATATGATCAAGTGATGGAAGTGGAGGATTTTAGAGAAGTGGCTGAGGTCGAAATGGCTAGGAACAAACTTATGTGTTACTATATCATGAATAATGGCGTTGTGGAGGAGCATAATGATTTTTTTGAGCGTCCTGATCAGTCAATGAAGAATCACCTTAAGCCTTTATTTATAAGAGGAAAGGTGGAAGGAGTTGGGATCAACAATATTTTGGTTGATGGTCGGGAAAGAGTAAATTTGATGCCTAAATTCATGTTAAAAAGAATTGGTATGTTCGACACAAACATTAAGCCACACAACATGGTGTTGTATAACTATGAATGGATGATAGGCCATACATTAGGTGTGGTACAACTAGATCTCACTGTGGGTTCGGTCACCAGACCTACTATGTTTATGGTGATCGAGGCAAAAACAAATTACAATATGCTATGGGGTCGAGAGTGGATCCATGGCATAGGAGCAGTCCCCTCTTCGACGCACCAAAGAATAACAATTTGGAAGGAAGATGTGATAGTTGAAAATGTTGAAGTAGATCATAGTTACTACATGGCAGAAATTAACCATGTAGATAAAAGAAACTTTGGTAGAAACTTGGCCAACATAAGGCCATGTAACCCAGCTGGTGAAGCCAACTCACCCAACAGAAATGCCCTATATTTCTTGACTTTACACCTAACTCATGGGTTCCAATGGGACAGAAAAATAATGGGAGAAGAAAACAAAGTGGAAGGCATTCCAAGATTACGGCCAACTGACTGGACTGATGAAGACATTGACCATGTTGGAGTCATATTTTTAGAAAGATTTCGGCTTATCCGAAAACAAATTAAGAACGACTTTATAGGCCAAAGTAAAATATATGGCCGTCGAAGCCAAAGATGAAGCTGTCCATGCGAAGGGGCCTGGAGTACAGTTCAAACCAAAACCCCCAGACGAAGAAGCGCCTTTCGAAGGGAAATACCGGAGGCTAGATGTAATCTATGATGAAGAAATTGATCTAGGTAATGGGTCCATCAAAAGACCCACGTACGTTAGTGATAAGGTAAGCCCATGAGTAAAATAAAAAGTAATCCAATTACTAAAAGAATACAAGGATTGTTTTGCTTGGGAATACGACGAAATGCTTAGTTTAAGTAGAAACTTGGTCAAACTAAAGCTGCCTATCAAGGATGGAAATAAGCCCATCAAGCAAGCTCCCAGGAGGTTCGAGCCAGAAGTGCTCTCGAAGATTAAGGAAGGGACCGAAATACTCCTCTGTTGTAAGTTCATCAGAGAAACAAGTTATGTCAAATGGATTGCAAACATAGTTCCTGTTATTAAGAAAAATGGGTCTTTGAGGGTTTGTATAGATTTTTGAAATTCGAATGAAGTAACCCCCAAAGACGAATATCCAATGCATGTGGTAGAAATGCTAATTGATTGAGCTGTAGGTTTCGAGTATCTTAGTATGCTTGATGGGTATTATAAATATAATCATATTTTCATTACTGAAGAAGATGTACCCAAAACAGCTTTTCGATGCTATAATATGGTGGGAGAACTGACTTGGGTGTTTTGTGTTTTATCGCAATTGTTGCGGATAGCAAGAGTCATCACCGAATTTTATTTTATCCAATAAAGGAAAGGGTGAAAAGAACAAGAAAGACCTTTTGAGAATTTTCTTGAGTTCAAGGGGTAGGTTATGAAAAGGAAAGGTGTTAGCACCCTTTTAATCCCTTGTTATCTACGGGCTCTTAGTTTCTATCTCACTTTGAAATGCTTTGTTTGATATGTGTTTGTGATAGTTTTGAAAGTATTTTTGAAAAGTTCCTTCGTTTAAGAGAACTTTGTAATGATTCTCGTCTTTATAAGAATGTATACAAAGTGTTGACTTTTGAAAATATTTCATGTTTGAAAGTGTTGGTGTATTTTGAAAGATGTTTTGAAGATGGATGTGAGCAAGCAACTATTAAAGTTCTACCTACTCAAAAATTCTTTATTCATTTCCTCCTCCTTTAGATATTGCTATCTTACCATTGATTGATAAGAAGCCCTATCATTGGATGTGAAGGGACGAGTGTGGGTCGTCGTACAATCATAGAAGGAAACATTGTAGGATACCTTAGCAATTCATCATAACGGTCTAAGATCGTTCACTAAAGGCAACATTGAAGGGTCATCGAGGGACTACAATCTTGTATTCGAGGGTCATTGCTAAAGTATCCCACGCTCGAGGGACATGACTATTTTTCTCAAGGCAACAAGTGAGGTTAACCCTAGAGGTGCAAGTGTGTAAATTGTTTATTTTTCATGCTTTGTTTGTCTTGAATTAGGGTTTTCTATTGGTTGATTTTAGTCTTTCCATACAAACCTTAATTACTAGAATTTGTATTTGAAAGCGATAAATTGGGGAATATAACGATTCTACGCTATTACATCATTTGGGGATGGGGGTAAAAATTTACAAATGGGGTGATGACAAGTAATTAAACCCTAACTCACTACTACAACCTGTGATACGGTGGCAGAACTGATTGTTAATAATGGTTTTGCGTTTGTGTTCGCAAATGTTGCGGTAAGCAAGAGTCGCCACCGACTTTTCTTTTATCTAAATTAAGGAAAGGGTGAAAAGAACAGAGAAAGGACTTTTCAAAAAATTTCTGAGTAAGGGGGGTAGATTATGGAAAGGGAAGGTGTTAGCACCCTTTCCATCTGTAGTTATCTACGGGCTCTTAGATGCTAGCCCATGTTTTGAAAATTGCTTGTGCTTTGTGTGTTTTGAAAATTTGTTTTGAAAATGCCTTAGCGCGGCGATTCACTTTATGATAACTCTTGTATCAGTCCTCAAGAGTGTTGATAAAGCGAATGTTTTTTAAAGTTGTTTTTGAAATGTGTAAGTGTAAAAGTCTGTTTTACTTGAGCAAGCATTTAACAACTATCTACTTGTACTCGAAAAAAGGTTGTTCTTTTCCTCCTATCCTTTAGACAGTGCTATCCTACTATTAGTGAATAGGTAGCCCTAGTCGTTGGATGTTTGAGGGACAATCGAAGGGATGTTACGGTCATGAAGGAAACTCATCAAGGAATTTTAGTAACTGCCCAAAAGTTCTAAGATCACTTTTAACTGAGGCAACGTCGAGAGGGTCATCGAGGGACTTGTGATCTTTCAAACTAGAGGACAGTCAGTAAAACTTCTCACATTTCGAGAATTGTGATCGGTTTCTGAAGGCAACCGAAGTGGGCTACCCTAGAAGTGCACATGTGCAAATGATTCAATTCAATTCATTTATCTTTGTTATTAAGTTTGCTAACGCTTTGTTTTCAGTCTTTTTATACAAACCTAGTTACTAACAGTTAATATCTTGCAAAAATTTAAAGTGCGGGAATTGGAAATCCTACGCCATTACAATGTTTTGGGGAGGAGGTATTTACATGTTAGCAGGTACATTATTGTAAAATAATGCAAGAACAAGATAATGCGCGCGAATTTAAAATAACGTCTAAAACCCTAAAAAATTTCTAAGTAAAATAAGATTTTTTTTTGTTTTTGTTTATTTTAAGAAAAATAATTAAACTTCTTTAAATCTAATTTTAATTTAAAAAAGATAATTGCTAAATGAATTTAAAGCCTAATTCTATTATTTTTGTATTTTTATTTGAGAAATTAATTTAAACATGAATTAAACCCTAAGTTCTAACTTATTTTAATTAAAAAAATGTTAAATTTAATTAATTATTTAATTTCAGAAATTAATTATTAATTAAGAAAAGCTAATCCTAAGTTTTGTTGATTTTTTTATTTTGATTAAAAAAACTTGCTGATTAAATAAAACAAACAAATTAAAAAGAATAAAAATAAAATAAAATTCAAATGGGTCAGGGTGTTATGAAGCAAATATGGGGTATGCATATCAAATTTTGCTTAGGCCCAATAAGAGGCAGCCTAGAATCCTGCGTTCAATCTAGTGAGGAATGCACTCTAGGGTTTACCATGGTCCCTAGCCACTGGGAGCGTTGGATTTGATCAGGTGTACATCCGGTGGTTATGATTTGGGGCATCTGATGAACCTGCATAGCCCACGCGCATTGGATCTGTATTGAACAATTGTTAGAAAACAAAATGCTGGACCTGAGATTCGAACCCAAGCTCTCTCCTTCATACATGCTCACCTTTACCAATTGAGCTACTTTACAATTCATGTGTTATAACTGAAGCATTACATTATATGTGAAATAAAGTCCAATATATCTGAAAACAAAAAAAAACGCGCGTGGATTAGAACTGGCCAATGGGAAAGAAACAAGTATTACACTAGAGTCAACAAGATAATGGTTCCAGAGTCAAACTCTGGTCACCATCTCCAGTCGATTCAAAATTCGCCCCTGCAAAATAAGCAAACTAAAGCAAAACCAAGAGTCATATCCTTCATAAAATCATGCGCTGATTTCAAATCTGGCCTTAGATTGACCTAAAAACCCATGAATTGAGAGCTTGAACCCTAACAGCCATGGATGCCCTAACAATGACATCCATCATTCTAGGTTCCAAACCTCTCATGCGAAGTGTCTATCCTGCTCTAGTGAAGGTCCTGAGCATGAGTCAAGATATCAAAACATTGCATAATGCATAGATCAAAAGATTAAGAATAAAAAATTTACCAAGGAAATAGTGAAGTGGATGGCTGTGTTCTGGGCGTGGAATGGCGTGGATGAGGAGTGATACGTGCTCCTGGGAAGCTCAAAAGGTTGACGGAGGGCTTAGATTGGATTGAAACGAGATGGAAGTGTTTGTTTGAATTTTGACAACTTTGCTATTTTTTTGCAAACTTTTGTGTAACTCCTTGAGGTGTTTTTCGTGTCCTTGAAGCTTGCTAGTGTGTTGCTTAAATAGAGGAGATGAAGGGGACAAGAGAGCAAGGAATGAAACGACCATAAACATGTTCTTCAAGGCCATGAATGAGAATTTGAATTTTGGCAAAAGACTTGGAATTCTTGTCTCTTTTTGAATTTGAATGAATGTGGACATGCTTTCACGATTTTTTTGGGCCTCTAAGCTGTACAAAACATCAGCCCATTTCCAATTATTTTATATATTTTATTTTATATTTATTTGAATAAAATAAAATAAATATGTACAAAATAGGTAGAAAATGTAAGGCATGGTAAAAATGATTTTTGAGGTCCTCTATAAGCTTATGAAGATGCTTTAAGTCCAAGAAATTAAGCCATTGACCTAAAACTTCAAGTTTTCTCAATGCATAATTCTTGAAATTTCTCAAATTTTCCCAACTTGGGAAAGCCATAACTTGCAAAACATTTATCTCATAATGATGATCTTTAACTTTTTGGAAATCCCAAGATGTCTACTTCAATACCTCTTCTGATCATATTTGTATTTGAATATTTCATCTTGAGGTAAAAGGTCTTGGCAAAAAAGTGACTTTTGTTGAGTTTTTGAAAATGACCTGTAATGTATGAGCTTGTATCTTTCAAATGGTGCATCTCTTGATCTTGAGGACAAAATAGAAGTTGCAGGGAATGAGATTATCTTCAATATAAGCTTTTGTTGGGGGAAAATGGATGAAGTATGTGAAAGTTATGCACAGTCAAAGTTTAGTTGACTTTTCTTATAGAAACCCTAATTTAGAAATTTTTGACTTTTGATAAATTAGGAGAATTTCTTGAGGAATCATGATCAAACCTTGATCAAATTATAGACATCACTTCAAAATATTTATGTTGACCAAAAATCTTGAAGTTTGAATGTACATGGGCTACAATTGACTTTTGACATAATACCATTAATTTTCAAGTATTTGTGCAATTGAATGAGCAAACTTATAGTGGAAGGCATGAAATTTGTCATGGACAATCTTGAAGGCATAATAGGACCATGGAAAAAATTTGGGACCTTTGGAGATCACACATCTTGGTGAAAAGTGAAACCCTAGCTAGAGGTTCATTGCTTAGGAGAAGAATTTGTCTGGTCAATTCTTGGTCAACCTTGAGAAATTGAGGATCTCTAGGAGCATGCTTTGAGTAAAAATGGGAGGGAAAATTTTGGGGTACAACAACTTCCCATGTTCAATCTTCTTAAATCTGAGAATTTTGATTGGCTTGTCTACCTTTCATGATCTGAAGGTGAAAGATGATTGAACACTAGAGTGCCCAGAAATTTGCATTCACATGAAGTAATACTATCGGTTGATGATGTCAGGAATGGGCTTACAAATGCCATTTGGAGAAGATGACCGAGAGTCGGCAGATATGGGCTTAAGAATGCCATCCAAAGCGGATGCTGATTTCACACATGGTCCCTTTGAGGGTTCCTGTTCTTGCTGTCTGAGGAGGAGTCCGCTGGGGAATGTGGGCTTTTGCTGTTCTCCTGCTTGAGGAAAACTATGGGGAATATAGTATAGGAACTTCAGTTGTCCAAGGCTCTTCTGAAGAGTTATCTCTGTACTAGAAGTTTACTGTTTTCTGGTTGAAGTCCAGGCTTCACAGTAACTTTCTAGGGATAATGGAATTAACCGTTACCTGAAGATATAATGAAAAGAGTCTGTGTAGGGCTGTTCCGGAATGAGTCTGTGCTAGTATGCGTCCAGAGATATATGAGAAGAAACCCGTGTAAGATTTCTTCATATGGTCATGTAGATAGCTTTCCTGTCTGGTTTCAGGTGTTAATCTACAAATCAGCGGTTCACATATAGCTCTCCTGGCTTGTTACAGATATTAATCTGGAACCTGAAAATTGTCGGTCGCTGAGATAGTTGTCCTGGCTTGTTACAGGTATTAATCTCTGAACTGAGAAAGAAAGATAGTTTTCCTGTCTTGTTATAGGTATTAATCTTCAATCTCCTTATGTAGATGGTTCTCCTAGCTGGTCACATGTGTTAATCTTCAATCAATCGTCCACAGATAGTTGTCCTGGCTTGTTACAGGTATTAATCTTCAATCAGTCGTCCATAAATAGTTGTCCTAGCTTGTTACATGTGTTAATTTGGAACTTGGAGATATTGGTCACATAGATGGTTTCCTCGTCTAGTTTCGGGCATTAACCCGTGGCCTGCTGTATTTGTTGGTAAACCTGTCTTGCTTTGGGAGTTCATACCACTTGGTCGTGTAAATAGTTTTCCCGTCTGGTTTCGAGTATTAATCTTCGACCTGTTGTATAAATTGACAGTGTTTGTCTTCCTGATAATTTAACTTGAAAGGTAAATTCAGCTTCATGCGATGTCATGATGTATGAATTGCATGATGCTCTCAAAATAAATGAGATTGTGATATATGCATATGTGCTGCATATGCTATGATGTTTGTAGAAATGGTGTATGCATGCAATGTATGAACGTGTCAGTTGTTCCATTGCTGTATTGCTGAACTAGGGAAAATAAATCCCTAATTTTGGCTGGGGGTGAAGAATGTAGGTCTTCAGATTTTGTTTGAAGTTAAAATGCCGGGAGATGGACTTCTGTTGTTAGAGAAATAAACTCTGTTGGGAAAGGTAAACTCTGTGAACTGTTTGGGGATTTTGTTGAAATCCCGTTGGGGAATCCTGAGAAGCTTGGCAACTTTACTGGGGAATTTTGGAGCATTAATTGGAGATTTTTGCTCTGCCGGGGATGTGAGAACAACTGACATCATTAGGTTGAATTCTGAGAATATGGAAGTGACTTTGTAGTAGAATGCCCCTGCCTCTGTACCTGCTGGAGAAGGTATCTGCCGGGGAAGACACCTGCGAGGATTTTATGGATGGCCCTTAGATATTGTCCCGTTTCTTAAAGTCATTAGCAATTGACTTTCTATTTTTAAGTGTTTATTCGTAAGCAGTAATCACATTCAAATGCATATGTTCAAAAATAATCACTGGACGTTTTGCACACAAAACTGAAAAAATAAAAACATGAGTTTTTCACTTTTAAAGGAATAGTTCTGTATTAACTTGAATAAGTGTTTTTGTACAAGGAGATGGACATCCTAGTAAGAGAATACCGTCATAAGAATGAAAACTATACAAGAATAGTATACAAAGAAAAACATCTATGTGAAATAATCCCATTGGGTTCCCCCTCTGCTATTGCCTTTATGCCTTTGAGCGTCTCATCTCTTTCGCTGCTTGTCCAAAGTTGACTGGATTGATTAGTACCGCTTGAGCTTGATAGTTGATACTGAATATTGGCTGTAAGGTGATCCACGGGACATAGTTATACACTTTAAATCCCTAACTTTTGCCTGGACCTCCCTTTCGGGTTATCAGTCCACCGGGATACCCTTTTTTGCCCAAGCCGCCTTTTCAGGTTTTCCACTTGCCGAGTGTACAAATTTTTTTCATATGTATATCCCTAATGTTTGCCTGAACCCTTTTGGTTCACCGGGATGCCCTTATTTTTGCCTAGGCCAGTCAACCTAGTGGGTCTTTGTTCATGCATAGTATCTTTTAACTATGTCTATGTTTACAGGGTGCGGAAGGTCGTCACTGTCCATAGTGGTTAAGATCATGGCTCCACTAGAAAAAATATTCTTGATCATAAATGGCCCTTCGTATGTGAGAGTCCATTTTCCCATGGGATCACCTTGTGGTAGTATAATGCACTTGATTACCAGGTCACCGGCCTAATCATATGTTTTTGGTACTTCTGACCATGGCAGACAGCCGCGAGCCTCTTCTCATCAATCAGGTTCAATTGATCAAGTCGAGTTTGGATCCATTCGTCTTCACTCAACCCTGCATCCTCCAAGATTCTCAAGGAAGGGATATAGACTTCAACGGGCAGGACAACTACCATACTGTATACCAAAGAGAAAGGAGTTTCCCCTGTTGATGTGTGCATTATGGTGCAGTAACCATGAAGAGAAAATTGTAACATCTCGTGCCAGTCTTTGTATGTCACCGTCATATTTTGTATGATTTTCTTGATGTTTTTTTAGAAGCTTCAATAAACCCATTCATCTTCATCCGATAAGGAGAAGAGTTATGATGCTAGATTTTGAATTGTGTGCAAAGCTCGGTGATCACAATGTTGTTTAGATTGGTACCATTATATGTAATGATTCTTTCTGGAATACCGTACCGATAGATAAGGTTATGTTTGATGAATCGGGCCACAACGTTCTTGGTAACAGAAGCAAATGAAGCTGCCTCAATCCACTTCGTGAAGTAATCAATGGCAACCAGGATGAAGCGGTGTTCATTAGAAGCCATAGGTCTGATTTCCCCAATCATATCGAAGCCCCACATTGCGAACAACCAAGGAGCAGTCAAGATGTTTAGAGGAACCGAAGGCACATGTATCTTGTCAGCATAGATCTGGCATTTGTGACAAGTCCGCGAATGTTGATAACAGTCTGCTTCCATAGTGGACTAGTAGTATCCTGCCCGCAGGATCTTTTTAGCCATCGTATGTCCATTAGAATTGAAATTCTGGCTGCAGATACTCAATGTCACGTTCAATGTTATGACACCGTATCTGACTTTTTATAAGACAGTAAATACAAAAACAGTAAAGAACACAGTAAATTGTTTACCCAGTTCAGTGTGCAACAACACCTACTCTGGGGGATACCAAGCCAGGGAGGAAATCCACTATAAGAGATATTAATTCAGGAATAAACCAACCAGTTTATCTCCTTCACTTAAGACCTACCCAATGCAACTTCAATCTAAGAACAACTTAAACCTGAGTTCCTACTCACTCCCCCTCAATCACAGCAGTGATACTTAAAACAATTGACTAATGAATTGATGAAGACACTCTTCAAAACATACACTTGATTATGCTTCACAGCTTTTTAATCAAGCAACACAAACACTCTTGCTTCACAGCTTTGAGTGATACATAAACCTAACTTGACTTTGCTTCAAAGCTTTAGTCAAGAGACACAAAACACTCTTGCTTCAAAGCTTTGAGTGATACAAAACCCTTACAATTAAAACCTATTCCAAGTCACTTATCACAATGATACTTGCTTGGATTACAATAGTTAAAACTATACAGCTTCTAAATGATCTTCTGTCAAAAGGGATAAATTCCAAACAGCAGCCCTGTTGAATATATAGCAGCTGCTTCTTCAGTTAGGGTTTCCACAAAAAGCTAGGGTTAATTCTGTTTTGACCTTAAGACTTGGTCACAGGACTTTATCAACCAGGTTAAGGTTGAGCTAGGTTAACCCCAAGACCACGAGAGATTTTGTTCTGGAAAGACTGAGTCATTTTCCTGAAAAAACTCAGAATTAACCAAACTGCATAACTGTTAGTTCAGAACAGGATGTCTTAACATTTGTTATGACATCTGAATTCCTGTTTACTGATTTTGGTAAATGTGATCATTTTGCAAAATGCTCAGATACACACTCATAAACAGTAGCACCTGTATGACATTATTTTTCTACAAAGGTACCTAATAAATCAGTACCTAATAAACTAGAATGTTATGACATCAGTCATGACATTCACACACCTGGTTTTACCAAAAATGCATGCCAATAACTAAATAACTACAAACTCCCCCTTTGGCAGATTTTTGGCTAAAGCCCCTAAGCAATCAGAGATAGATAGCAGCAGAATAAATATGACTGCAGAAAAATAGAGTCTAATAATGTCTACCAAAATATATCTCCCCCTCTTTAGCCACAAATGGGCCAAAGATACATGTTCTTAAAAGTTATACAGTCATCCCAAAAGTAAAAAAAACAACAACTAAGAACTGAATACACTTGCAAACTCCACCAGGAAACAGCAGCAACTCCACCAACCTTTAAGCACTGTTATCAGACTCAGAAGGTTCAGGCTTCTTTCTTTTCTTGTGAGCAATATCAGCATTCTTCTCTTTGTATGATGTCTCAACATCCTTAGAGACATCTGGATTTGTTTCAACATTTGAACTTTCTTGATTTAAAGGAACAAAAATGCCAGGAACTAAGTGGTTCTCGTTCAGAATTCTTGTAACAATTTTAGCTATTGCTTGACGAACATAGGCTGACCCTTCCCTATTTGCAATTTCAGAGGGAACAGAAGAAGAAGGATGAGATGGATTACCAGAGGCAGTAGCTTGGGACCTTCCTGCATGTCTTGTTCTCAGCTCTTTGACCTTGGTGGGGTTAGTTTCCACTTCTCTAAGAGAAGCGATCTCCAGGACTTCAGAATCCAGGCAAGATGAGATTGCCCTAGAATCTTGATTAGAGGAAGAGGATGAAATAGTCGTATTGGATGATGATGGTGTTTGAGACATTTTGATAGTCTTAGAAGACCAATAGCAACTGGAGAGAAAATTCTGATTGAGAGACTGGGTTTTGATGCGGAGACGAGAGGGGAAGGAAGAAAAGGAGTGTCTATTCAACTTCTTAAAAGAATTGAAGGAAATGGGAAAGTATAAGTTTAACCCAATCAGAACAGACTTAACAAGCATAACTCCTTCAACCCTTGTTTTAAGCAAAATTAATTGCTACAATTCCTCATGTTGACAAATACCCAACTTACCCCTCAAGTTTTCAAATTGATTTGCATCAAGTGCCTTGGTAAATATGTCAGCCAGCTGTAGCTCAGTGGCAACATGTTCCAGTTTAATTGTCTTCTCTTCTACAAGGTCTCTGATAAAGTGATGTCTTATGTCAATATGTTTGGTTCTACTATGCTGAATGGGATTCTTGGAAATGTTGATTGTACTCAGATTGTCACAGTATAATGTCATAACATCTTGTGTGACATTATACTCAGTAAGCATCTGTTTCACCCAGATCATTTGAGAACAGCTACTACCAGTTGCAATGTATTCAGCTTCAGCAGTAGAGAGAGACACACAATTCTGTTTCTTGCTGAACCAGGAAACCAGATTATTTCCCAAGAAGAAACATCCTCCAGAGGTGCTTTTTCTATCATCAGCACTACCAGCCCAATCAGCATCACAGTAACCAGTCAGAGTTGGTTCACAGCCATGAGAATATAGCAAACCATAGTTGTAAGTTCCACTCACATACTTCAAAATTCTCTTCACTTGGTTGATATGACTGACTTTAGGATCAGCTTGGTATCTTGCACAAACTCCAACTGCAAAAGCAATGTCAGGTCTGCTGGCTGTTAAGTACAACAAGCTTCCTATCATGCTTCTGTACAGACTTTGATCCACCTTAACCCCACTTGAATCTTTGGAAAGCTTTAAATGAGTAGGAGCAGGAGTCCTTTTGTGACTGGCATTCTCCATACCAAACTTCTTTACAATGTTATTTGCATACTTGCTTTGAGATAAGAAGATTGAGTCCTCCATCTGTGAGACTTGCAGTCCAAGAAAATAAGTTAGTTCTCCCATGAGACTCATTTCGAATTCAGCCTGCATCTGGTCAGCAAAATGTTTAACCATAGGTTCTGACATTCCTCCAAACACTATGTCATCAACATATATTTGGGCTACCATCAACTTCCCTCCTTCAGTTTTGACAAAGAGTGTTTTGTCCAAGCCTCATTTTCTGTATCCTTTGTCTGAGAGAAATTTTGTTAACCTGTCATACCATGCTCTAGGAGCTTGTTTCAGGCCATATAGAGCTTTTCTCAATTTGTAGACATGATCAGGGTGGTTTGGATCCACAGAGCCTTTAGGCTGTTCCACATAAGCTTCCTCATTCAAGTACCCATTTAGAAAGGCACTTTTCACATCCATCTGAAATAACTTGAACTTCAGAAGACAAGCAATTGACAATAGGAGTCTGATTGATTCCAGCCTGGCTACAGGTGCAAAGGTTTCATCAAAATCAACCCCTTCAACCTGAGTGTATCCTTGAGCAACGAGTCTTGCCTTATTCCTGGTGACAACTCCTTCAGCATCTGATTTGTTCTTGAAAATCCATTTTGTGCCAATGATGTTAGTTCCTTCAGGTCTAGGAACTAGTTCCCAAACTTCATGTTGCTTGAATTGGTTCAGTTCATCTTGCATAGCTCTAATCCAGTATTCATCAGTTAAAGCTTCCTTGACATTTCTTGGTTTCATTTTAGACACAAAACAAGAGTTTGAGATGATTTCTCTAGATCTTGTAATGACTCCACTGTTGGGATCTCCTATGATGAGCTCTTTTGGATGATCCTTCTGAATTCTGATGGAAGGGATCTTGCTAGCTTCCTTTGATTCAGATTCTGCTGTGGTGGTGTTGGGTAGATCAATCTGTTGAGTTGAAGTCTCAAAGAATGTCTCAACATTACAAGGGACATCTATTTCCTCATGATAATCATCAATTATGACATTTATTGATTCCATCATGGCTTTGGTCCTGGAATTGAATACTCTATAAGCTCTGCTGTTTGAGGTGTATCCTAGAAATATGCCTTCATCACTTTTAGGGTCCAGTTTTCTTCTTTGTTCACGATCTGCCAGAATATAGCATTTGCTGCCAAACACATGGAAGTACTTCACAGTTAGTTTTCTTCCTTTCCAGAGTTCATATATGGTGGATGAGGTTCCCTTTCTCAAGGTGACCCTGTTATGGACATAGCAGGCTGTATTCATAGCTTCAGCCCAAAAATACATAGGAAGTCTTTTGGCATGTATCATTGCTCTGGCAGATTCCTGTATGGTCCTGTTTTTTCTTTCCACAACTCCATTTTGCTGAGGAGTTATAGGAGAAGAAAATTCATGACTAATTCCTTCTGAGGAACAGAAATCATCAAACTTGCTGTTTTCAAATTCCTTGCCATGATCACTTCTGATTCTGACAATACACCCTTCCTTTTCTCTTTGAATTCTTTTGCACAATTCTTTAAAAACTTCAAATACATCAGATTTTTCCCTAATAAAGTTAGTCCCGGTGAATCTGGAAAAATCATCCACAACCGCATAGGCATATCTTTTTCCACCAAGATTCTCCACCTGCATTGGTCCCATCAGATCCATATGAAGAAGTTCTAGAACCTTAGAGGTGGTTAGATGTATTGACTTTGGATGTGACATCCTAGTCTGCTTACCAACCTGACATTCACCACAAACTCTTCCTTCATCAATTTGCAGTCTTGGAATCCCTCTGACTGCCTCCATGGAGATAATCCTTTTCATACCTCTTAGATGAAGATGGCCAAGTTTCTGGTGCCACAGTTTCACCTCTTTTTCTTCTTTTGCAATGGAACACACAGTGGAGAAATTAGTGTTCTCAGGCTCCCACAAGTAACAGTTGTCTTTAGATCTGACTCCTTTCATTACAACTTCTTGTTTTTCATTAATTACAAGACATTCAGATTTTGAGAAATTGACCTTGAAACCTAGATCACACAATTGACTGATACTAATGAGATTAGCAGTCAGGCCTTTTACCAGTAGTACTTCATTCAGACTTGGAACTCCAGGGCAGTCCAAATTACCAACTCCTTTGATTTCACCCTTAGCACCATCTCCAAAGGTCACAAAACTAGTGGTGTGAGGTTTAACATTATTGAGGAGGTTCTTGATTCCAGTCATGTGTCTGGAACACCCATTGTCAAAGTACCAGTCTTCCTTTGTAGAGACCCTCAGGGAAGTGTGGGATATCAGGGCAGTAGCCTTTTTCTTCCATTTAGGAGTATGTGGTACCTTTTTAGACTTAGGTTTGACACCTGAGTTCTGATTAGGGTATCCATGCAATCTGAAGCAAAAAGGCTTTATGTGGCCATACCTCCCACAATGATGACATCTCCATCTTTGGTACCTTTTCTTCATATGTCTCTGTTCCTGATGTTGAGAGTTGTGTTGAGACATCTGTTTTGACATTTGCTTATCAGGCCTGATCTTCTTGTCTGTACTAGATTTCTTTGCTTCCACATATCCTAGTCCAGATTTGTTTCCCACATTTTGTCCAACCTGAAGGATCTCTTCCAATTTGTCTGTTCCATTTGTCAGCATCTTGACAGATTTGGTCATTTGGTTCAGTTGTGAGTTCAGCAATTGAACTTCCCCTTCTAGATGACTTATAGATTCAAGGTCTGCCCTTTTTTCAGCCTCCAGCTTTATGATGAGTTTTGATTGTTTCTCATTCTGCACACAGACTTCAGCACTTCTGATACACAATTTCTTGTAAGTATCATCCAGTTCTTCAAATGTCACTTCTTCATCACTAGTGTCACTTTCAGAGGTGCAAACACCAGTTAGAGCAGTAACTAGTTTGGCAGATTCTTCTTCAGAATTACTTTCTGAATCACAGTCAGACCAAGTAATAGTCATTCCTTTCTTTTGTTTAAGAAAGGTAGGACATTCAGCTCGAATATGCCCATATCCTTCACAACCATGGCATTGAATTCCTTTCCCTTGATTTCCCTTCTCTTCTGACCTTGGTCTTCTGCTGGAACTGTCAATGTCAGAGGGGATGTTATGAACATTCGACCTTGACTTTGGATCTATTCTTTTGATAAGTTTGTTGAATTGTCTTCCAAGCATGGCTATAGCTTCTGAAATATTTTCTTCTTCATCCTCCTTGTTTTCAACATCAGTGTTGGATACAAGTGCTATGCTCTTGTTCTTCTTGTCACCATTTTCAATGATCCCCATCTCAAAAGTCTGAAGGGACCCAATAAGTTCATCCACTTTCAACTTGCTGATGTCCTGGGCTTCCTCTATGGCAGTTACCTTCATTGCAAATCTTTTAGGCAAGGATCTGAGAATCTTTCTCACCAATTTTTCTTCTGACATCTTTTCTCCCAATGCTCCTGAGGTGTTGGCAATCTCCAAGATGTTCATGTGAAACTCATGAATGGTTTCATCTTCCATCATTTTTAGATTCTCAAACTTGGTAGTCAACATCTGAAGCCTTGACATTTTTACTTTGGAAGTGCCCTCATGGGTAGTTTTGAGAGTGTCCCAAACTTCCTTGGCCAGTTCATATTGATGTACTAGTCTGAATATGTTTCTATCAATTCCATTGAATAAAGCATTTAAAGCTTTGGAATTACCCAGGGCTAACTCATCTTCTTCTTTACTCCAATCTTCCTCAGGCTTCAGACTGATTGTCCCATCTTTCTCAGTTATGGTGGGATGGTTCCATCCTTTGTCAGCAGCTCTCCAGGCCTTTTTGTCCAGTGATTTTAAGAAGGCAATCATACGAGGTTTCCACTAGTCATAATTTGTTCCATCCAGAATGGGTGGTCTATTTCCAAAAACTCCTTCTTTGTCCATAGTGCCAGAAAGTGATATCCCTAGATCTCACCCAGTAATACAGGCAGGGTGCCTGCTCTGATGCCAATTGAAATTCTGGCTGCAGATACTCAATGTCACGTTCAATGTTATGACACCGTATCTGACTTTCTATAAGACAGTAAATACAAAAACAGTAAAGAACACAGTCAATTGTTTACCCAGTTCAGTGTGCAACAACACCTACTCTGGGGGCTACCAAGCCAGGGAGGAAATCCACTATAAGAGATATTAATTCAGGAATAAACCAACCAGTTTATCTCCTTCACTTAAGACCTACCCAATGCAACTTCAATCTAAGAATAACTTAAACCTGAGTTCCTACTCACTCCCCCTCAATCACAGCAGTGATACTTAAAACAATTGACTAATGAATTGATGAACACACTCTTCAAAACATACACTTGATTATGCTTCACAGCTTTTTAATCAAGCAACACAAACACTCTTGCTTCACAGCTTTGAGTGATACATAAACCTAACTTGACTTTGCTTTAAAGCTTTAGTCAAGAGACACAAAACACTCTTGCTTCAAAGCTTTGAGTGATACAAAACCCTTACAATTAAAACCTATTCCAAGTCACTTATCACAATGATACTTGCTTGGATTACAATAGTTAAAACTATACAGCTTCTAAATGATCTTCTGTCAAAAGGGATAAATTCCAAACAGCAGCCTTGTTGAATATATAGCAGCTGCTTCTTCAGTTAGGGTTTCCATAAAAAGCTAGGGTTAATTCCGTTTTGACCTTAAGACTTGGTCACAGGACTTTATCAACCAGGTTAGGGTTGAGCTAGGTTAACCCCAAGACCACGAGAGATTTTGTTCTGGAAAGACTGAGTCATTTTCCTGCAAAAACTCAGAATTAACCAAACTGCATAACTGTTAGTTCAGAACAGGATGTCTTAACATTTGTTATGACATCTGAATTCCTGTTTACTGATTTTGGTAAATGTGATCATTTTGCAAAATGCTCAGATACACACTCATAAACAGCAGCACCTGTATGACATTATTTTTCTGCAAAGGTACCTAATAAATCAGTACCTAATAAACTAGAATGTTATGACATCAGTCATGACATTCACACACCTGGTTTTACCAAAAATGCATGCTAATAACTAAACAACTACAAGAATGAATGACAAAGGTACCTTCGTGTAAATCGGCCATAATATTTTCTGCCTCACTCTTGTCTACACACCGAAGCAAGGTAGAGTCGTGGTTGTGCTTGTAAAGGATCCCGTTGCTGAGGAAGAACTTAGGAGAGAACCTTCTTAGGAACTTCTTATCATTGAATGAAGCTCCCTCAGGGTATTCTTGGGATTTGAGATATCTTTTTACTTCAGGAAACCAATTCTTGTCCACTTCTTCTTCAGTACCAATCTCATGACAATATGTTGGCTCGTCCATCCTATCAATAGTGATCTCAGGAGCCTCATTATCCCACCTAACCTTCAACATGGATGACATAGTAGCTAGCACGTCTGCTAGTTGATTTTCCTCTCGTGGAAAATGCTCAAAGGTAACTTCTTCAAAGTGTGGAATCAATGTCAACACATGCTCTTTATACAGGATGAGATTAGGATGCTTCGTGTCCCATTCTCCCTTGATTTGACCGATCACTAAGGATGGGTCTCCAAATAAACTCAAGAATTTGATCCTCAAGTTGATAGCAACTTTGAGACCCATAATACATGCCCCATACTCAGCCATATTGTTGATGCAATTGAAACATAATCTGGCAGCGAAAGGAGTATGACATCCTTCAGGAGATATGATTACAGCGCCAATGACATTGCCAAGAGCGTTGGAAGCTTCACAATCAGTCACTAACATGATATTCTCGTCCGGGAACTCAAAATTCATGGATTGGTAGTCATCCACAGCCTGATGAGCCAAATGATCAGCTAATACACTTTCCTTAATTGAATTCTGGGTTGTATACTAAATGTCGTATTCGGTCAAGATCATTTTCCATCTTGCTATTCTTCCGGAGAGAGAGGGCTTCTCAAAGATGTAATTGATAGGATCCATTTTAGATATCAACAAGGTAGTGTGAGTCAACATATACTGTCTTAGTCGGCGAGCAGCCCATGCCAAAGTGCAACAAGTTTTCTCGAGCAGTGAGTATCTTGTTTCACAGTCGGTAAACTTTTTGCTAAGGTAGTATATTGCATGCTCTTTTCGACCAGACTCATCATGCTTCCCCATCACACACCCCATTGAGTTCTCTAATACTGTTAAGTACATGATCAACGGTCTTCCTTCAAATGGCGACACCAGAATTGGAGGCTCTTGGACATGTTCTTTGATTTTTTCAAAGGCACACTGGCAATCGTCATTCCACTTTATTGCTTGATCTTTCTTCAGTAATTTGAAGATTTGCTCACAAGTAGCGGAGATATGTGAAATGAATCTGGCAATGTAGTTCAGACGCCCCAAAAATCCCCTAACTTCCTTATCAGTGCGAGGAGTTGGCATTTCTTGTATATCTTTTACCTTTGTGGGGTCTACCTCAATACCTTTGTCGCTGACAATGAAGCCTAAGAGCTTACCGGATCTTACTCCGAAAGTGCACTAATTCGGCTTTAGCCTCAGTTTATATTTCTTCAGCTTGTCAAAAAGCTTCTGTAGGTGATCAAGGTGCTCCTCTTCAGTCTATGACCTGGCTATCATATCATCAATGTAGAACTCTATCTCGTGATGGATCATATCATGAAGCAAAGCTACCATTGCACGCTGATAGGTTGCCCCAACGTTCTTTAACCCAAATGGCATAACTTTGTAGCATAAAGTGCCCCACTGTGTGACAAAGGTCGTCTTCTCCATGTCTTCAGGTTCTATATTGATCTGATTGTATTCAGAGAAACCATCCATGAAGGAGAATACCTTATGTTGTACGGTGTTGTCAACCAGAACATCGATATGGGGAAGCGAAAGTCATCCTTGGGGCTTTCCCTGTTCAGGTCTCTGTAACCTATACACATACGCACCTTACCGTCCTTCTTTGGTACTAGAAACATATTAGCAACCCATTATGGATAAGAGGTGACGACTAAGAACCCAATGTTGAACTATTTCATGACTTCATCCTTGATCCTTTCTGACATCTCTGGCCGCATACGACGAACCTTCTGTTTCACTGGAGGGCAGTCCTCTTTCGTAGGTAGGCAATGAACCACAATATCGGTGTCAAGTCCCGGCATGTCTTCGTATGATCAGGAAAAAACCTAAATATAGTCATGTAGCATCTAAATTAACCATTCCTTGACACTACGCTTCAGATCGGCACCTATCTTAACTTCTTTTTTGTCCTCTTCCATACCCAAGTTCACTGTCTCAACTGGTTCCTCATGAGGCTGTATTGTCCTTTCTTCCTTTTGTAATAGTCTGGCCAGCTCTCCTGGTACCTCATAATCTTCCTCAACTTCGTCCCCGACTTGGTAGATCAGATTTTCAAAGTCATAATGAGCAATAGTAGAACCGTTATCAATGTGATCCAGAGTGGATATGGATCTGCAGTTTGATATGTGGGTGTGTGTAAGAGCATAACTATATATTTTTTATAAATAAAGAGGCAGAAAAGAAAAACAAAGAGCGTAAAATTTGTATGTGAAACATCCAATGTTTTATTAATGACATATGAAAATGAAGCAATGACCCTCACAAATAGACCATTGTGCCTCGGGTAAGACACAAGACTGTAATGTTTCAATTGTTCAAATATTACATTTCCTTAAAACAAAAAGACAAATTACTCTTGAATAAAAGTAACGGGAACAAAGTCTTTAGCCTCCCAATTGTTGAGTCTACCACTGATGGTTGGGTAGATCCACTTGTCCAGGTCATAATCACTATCCCTATCTTCCAGAGCATTGACTCCATATTTGATGATCCGTAAAGGTGGTTCCCCGACGCGAACACGACGAACAACTCTCTGAGCTCCTGAAGTAAAACCCAAACCAAATTTGTCAGATTTGTAGGGAATATCCAAAAGTTGGCCCCAAATTGTACACCCACCTTCTTCAATGACTTCCTTGGCATCTTTCACAGAAGCCATCTTCAACGGAGGTCTAGTAGTCTTTGGAACATTGATAATGGTCTTGGTTGCAGCAACGGTCCGTGGAACCTCCTCAAATTTATGACAGGGAGTCTCAATAAACTCGCCGTCCATTTCAACGTACCTGAAAGGGTTCAGGTGGCTCACCATGTACTCTTCCTCCCCATGAACTGTGATAATCTTCCCATTGACTGGGTACTTTAGCAACTGATGTAGGGTGGAAGTCACAGCACCATCCCTATGGATCCAGGGTTGACCCAATAAATAGGAGTAAGACGGGCAGATGTCCATCACATAGAAAGTGGAATTAAAAGTTTGCGTACCAACTTTGATAGGGATGTCCACTTCCCCATGCACCATTCTTTTAGAATCATCAAAGTCCCTCACCACAATGTTACTGGGATTTAGTGTGAGCCCTTCACAATACAACCTGCCTAGAGCATTCTTGGGTAAGACATTCAGTGATGAACATGTATCTACCAGAACATGGGCTAATGTAGTGCCCTTGCACTCAATGGAGACATGTAGGGAATCATTGTGTTTCCTTCCCTTGGGAGTTAGGTCTGTATCAGAGAATCCCAGGCCATTATCAACTGTCAAATTAGCCACACAATTCTCTAATTGATCAACAAAGGTATCTTGAGGCACATGGGAAGACTTTAGGAATTTTACTAAAGCCTTGGCATGGGCTTCAGAGCATAGCAGTAGGGCCAACATTGAGATTTTTGAAGGGTTCTGCCCCAATTGTTCTATGACATTGTAATCAATTTTCTTGATTATTTTCAATATCTATTCCATCTCCTTTTTAGAAGACTCAGTAATGGCTTCTGGATGTGCCTTTGTCCGGACATGCTCAACCAATACCTCTTTACCCCGAGTCTCGGCCTACCCAGTAACAGGGATAATAGTAGGACTAACAGTAGGAGTAGCCATGGGAATATTGACAGGAGCAGCAACAGGAACAATCATAAGAGTAGTAATGGGAGTATTAACAGGAGCAATAACAGGGATGATCACATGAGTATCAACAGTTTTTGGAGAGATCTCAAGAGAGAAAATCCTTCATCTTCTGGTAACCTTGTTGGTCCCGATAATGTTACTAATGTCAGGATCAGAGTCTTCAGCATCTTTGTCTTTAACAACTAGCAAATCTTGCTTGACGCCATGGTAGTAAACATCAGCACCATAATTCCAAGGAACAACTTTGTCTGAGGAATATGGTATAGGTCCAGGAAAAGTAATTATCAATGGAGCAACTTTTGGAACAAATATAATCCTGACAGGTCTTTTGGAGGATACCTTGGGAGGATTGGCGGAAATGGTAATGGTAGAAACATCTTCACACAGAGAACTTGTAACTAGAGTCTTCTCAAACATAATTTCTTTATCGTCCATCAGGTGCTGAACACCTTCCTTCAACAAATGGCAACCATTAGGTAGAGACAAACATAAGTGGAAACCTTCACCATAACCCGAAAATAAACCGGCTTGCAAGAGATTCTTTTTAATAGTTAGAAGTGGAGTAGCTAGTTCATCAACAGAAGCAACAAACATGTCATTATCAATAACATTAACACCACAGGTGTGCTTGGGCATAGGGGAAGTTATAACATTAGGAGTCTCAGGAGCGTCAAATTTAATCTCCTTTTCCTTAATCAAATCCCACACCTTGTTCTTCAAAGCCCAATAGTCGTTTGTATCGTGGCCTGGACTTTCAGAATGGTAGGCACACTGTGTATTTGAATTGTAGCGAGGAGATGCAGTGTTGGGATTTTTGGGAGCCTCTCTCAGGGTAACCAGATTTGATTTCAGCAAATATGGCAAAACTTGAGACAAAGTCATATTAATCTGGGTAAACTGTCTTCAAGGCTTATCTGTTCTGGATTGATTATTTTGTTGCTGGTTTGATGCAGGATTGGAAATCATAACATCCCCTACCGTCAGGTGATGCTCAGTTTTGTTAAGATTTATTTGGCCATAAGCAGCACTAACCTCCTTCTTCCCTGTGAATGGTTTCTTTGCAGTGCTGGATGATGCATCTCTCTGTATCTTACCACTTTTAATACCAGCCTCTACTCGTTCACCAGTCAAGATCAATTTAGTAAACCCAGCAGAAGAACTTCCAATCAGATGGTTAAGGAATGACCCGGATAATGTGCCCAACAACACGTCCACCAGCTCCCTATCAGACAATAGAAGCTGGACTCTTCCCGCAAGGTCTCTCCATTTCTGGGAATAATCTTTAAAGCCCTCACCAGAACCCATAGACTTGCTCTGAAGTTGTGTACGGGTTGGAGCAAGGTCAACATTATATTGGTACTTGCTTTAGGAAGCAGCAACCAGATCTTCCCAGTTACGGATGTTGGTTCCCTCCAGCTGATAGAACCACTCTAATTGAGTCCCCGATAGACTGTCTTGAAAGAAATGCACCCACAAATTCCTGTCAGTAGTGTTTGGATGGATCTTCCTGACATAAGATCTGAGATGCAGCTTAGGACATGAGACCCCATCATATTTAGAAAATGCGGGAACTTTGAACTTTTGCGTGATAATCACTCCAGAAACCAACCCTAGTGTGATGCGATGGAAGAACTAACTTGAGGTTGTGAGTTTGTGTTTGCAAATGTTGCCGCTAGCAAGAGTTGCCACCGACTTTTCTTTTATCCAAAAGGAAAGGTAAAAAAGCACAGGAAAGACCTTTGATATGTTTTCTTGAGTTCGAGGGGTAGATTATGAAAAGGGAAGGTGCTAGCACCCTTTTCATCCATGGTTTTCCATGGGCTCTTAGTTACTTGTTTAGATCACTTGCTTTGCTTTGAAATTGTTTGAAATGGTGCTTTGTGTGGTTTTGAAAGTATTTTGAAAAGAGGCCATCGTTTAGGCAATCTTTGTAATGATTCTCGTTCGTAAGAATGTATACAAAGATGTTTGTCTTTTGAAAAATGTTTCAATGTTTTGTAAAATGTTTTGAAATGTGTGTGTGATTGTTTTTGAAAAATAGCAAGGATTGTTTTGAAATTGATCAAGTAACTAGAAACATTCTACCTACTCAAAATTCTTTCTTGTGCATTTTTATTCCTTTGACATTATTGATTTACCATTGATTTGGTAAACAACCCTATCATTGGATGTAAACGGGACAGGCGTGGGTCATCGTATAACCATGATAGCAATATTGCCAAGTATCTTAGCAATTTTTAGGGACCAAGATCATTTGTTTAGGCAACCTTTTGATAGCGTCATCGAGGGACTATGATCTTATTTTTGTTTTATTTTGCCAAGATACTTTGCCTGCGTAACATGGCCATTTTGTTTTAGGAAATCAAGTGGGTGAAACCCTAAGGGTGCTTGTGTGCAATGTGTGTCATTTTTCATGCTTTTGTCTTGCATTAGGTCATTTCTATTTGTTTGATTTTTGGTCTTATCATGCAAAACCCTAATTTACTACACAAGTATATAAAGCGGTAAATTGCGTAAATGTAAACTAAGCTATTACAACAATTATTATGGGAGGGGGGATACAAGTTTTTGAATGGGGGTATTGCAAAAAATAAACCCTAAAAATACTATTACAACAATTGAATATTGTGCAAATTAAATAAAATATACAAATATTAAAATGTAATGCAAATGTATTTATGTAAAATGTTTTGTATTTGATTTTTTGTATGAGAAAATAAATTATTTAAACCCTAAAAATAAGAGAAGAAATATTATTATTTTTGAAAGGGTGGAACCCTAATTTTCAATTAAAATAAAATATATGTTCTATATTATTATTTTATCCATTTTTTGTGCAAGAAAATAATAAGTAATATTATGTACAAATATTAAACATTAAAATATGTATGAAAAGAAATATTTTATGTGTAAAATAATAAAATAAAAATGTATAGTATTTTTAAATGTATTTACAATTTATTATAAGAAAAGAAGTTCTATTTATTAAAATAAACTAATTTCCATGTGAAAAAAATAATAAAAAAATAAAATAAAATTGCAAAAAATTATTTAATTATTTTTTAGGATTTTTAATGTTCAGAAAAAATGGTTAAAAGCAATAAACATGAAAATATAAAGAAAAATGCAAAAAATATAAAATAAGAATCAGGGGGTGCAAATAGTGGTCGGGGGGGGGGGGGGGGGGGGGGGTGCAAAAATCAAAACAGAAGGCCCAGGCGCACCAAAGGCCCAAGACAAGTCATCCCTGTCCTCCAGCTTCTTCCTCGCGCGCGTTTTCAACTCACATCTGTAACTTTCACATGCTTGCACAAAAACAAAATCTCATAACATAAAACATGTAGCATTTAATCTCACGATTCCAATGATAAAAAATTTGTAACCTAACTCTCAAAGATCAGAGAGAATTTAATCGGCCCTAATTCGTGATCTAATTATTTCATGAACTTCATGCTTCAAATTCTCACAGCAGGTTAATATAAATGGAAAGTATGCATATGTACAGCTTCACCATGTTATAGACTACATCTTTTCTTCACAAATCGTGGCTTGAGGATGCCTAAATAGAGAGATAGAGTTTTGAAAAATACCTCCTTCAGCTGGATTTGGATATGAAAATGTGGGGACTTTGAGTGAGGCCTGAGGATCGTGTGAGCTTCCTTGAAGTTCCTTCAAGCTATTCCAATGCCTAGCTTGCTTTGTGGATGGCCAGAAGTCTCTGTAGAAGTCAAGCAGCAACCTCAAAATTTGAAAATTGCAATGGCTGAAATAGAGCTCACAGAACCAGGACCAGGACTTGGATAGCATTGGTAGGTTATATGGAAGGTGTTTGAAGTGTTGAAACAAAAAACACACGAGCCAAAAATGAAATGGCTAGAGTTTTGCAGCCACTGGATGTTTTGGCAGAAAAATGAAGTTTCTGAGTTTTAGGGTGATTTGGATGTTAAGCATTTGTGTTCTAGTTTTTAACAAGTTTGTGAATATGTATAGAATGATACAAAGTCCACTCTTCCCTTGCTGTATAAGTTCTGACTTCTTTTGCAACTTTTCTTGAATTTGAAGAAAAGCTACAAGACAAATGCAACATGCTTGTACTGGCTAACTCAAAGGCTGATAAGAGTTGGTATACTTTGCTTAATACCTGTTGAAATTGTTTGCATCAAAGGGACATATCCAAGGCTCAAGGTTGACAAAATTGCAAAATCTTACCTTTATGAAAATGGCATTGTGCACTTTTGGCCAAAAATGGAATTACAACTTGTACAATGCTTCAAAAGTGAAAATAAAGCCTTTAACCACTGAGTTTGAATTTAATTATGGAGTGTATAATGAGTTTAGGACCTGTAATTCAAGGTACAAGCAACATGGATCTGATTTGCAACTTGATACTTTATGAAAATGGCATGAAGAAAAGTGATAAAATGCCAATTTCGCTTCTTCGATTCTCCCTAACCACAAATGATCTTGGAGAGTTCTTGGACATTTTGGAAAGCTTACAATGTGCTCTATAATCCATATTTGAAATTCATTTTGAGATACCTCTTGGAACTAGGTTAAAAATGTCCATGAAGTTGGGTCAAAAAACTACCTAAATTAGGGCAAATTTTCACTAAGTTATTTAGTTCATGGACCTATATTCACAAATTCATAACTTGAGATCCAAGCATATTTTGGGAAAAGTTTGTGATTAAAAGTTTTATATTTCATGTAGGACTACAACTTTCATGTTGGAAGTTTTCTTTGAATCAAAATTCATCATGGTGAAAAAGTGGTGGAAAGTTGGGAAAAAATAAGAAAGTTTCCATACTTAGAAAAAGTCTAAGTTATGAAAATTTTCGAATTCAAAACCCTAATCTGCAATTTTGAGTTTCTTGGTCAACAAGTTTCATATTTTTACATATCTTGATGAATTATGACCCTTGGCACTTGATTTTGACCAAAAAGTCAAAGTTTGACTTTTCAGTGTATAATTGACTTTTGATCAGTTGACTGGAAAAATTATTTGTCAATCCTATGAACTTGAGATCTTTTGAACCATGTAATTAGGTCAAGATGATTCCATTGAATCCTTGAAATCATGCTTGAACCCAATTGGTCACTGGCTAGGTTAAAAATCAGAAATTGCCCTTTCTCAATCAAAACCCTAATTTTGACCATTTTGCCCTTTTGATGATTTGATCAAATTTCTTGAGGAGTTGTGATCCAAACTTGATAAAATGGTACATATGAGTCTAAAATGTTTATATGGATAAAAAATTATGAAGTTTGATTGTAAATTGGCCATGGTTGACTTTTTCCCCAATACAGTTGATTTTTAGGTCAACTGCCCAATTGACTGATCAAAAATGTGGTTCAAGGCTTCAAACTTAACATGAGCAATCTTAGGGGTCAAAGGTGATGTATGAAAGTCACATGAAGCATTGGTGGTCCAAAAATACTTGTGCAAACTCAAACCCTAATTTTGGGTTATCAGTGCAAGATGAGATGTCCTGAGCTGAGCAAACCCTAATCTCGCCTTGAGTCCAAGAAGTCTTATGAGAAAAAATCTTGATAAATGGGAGGGAAAATTTTGGGGTACAACAGCTGCCCCTGTTCAATCTTCTTGAACCTGAAGAGTTATATTGGCGATCTTTATCGTTCCTAACTCAAAGGTAAAAGATGATTGGACACTAGAGTGCCCATAAATTTGCACTCGTCAAAATGTAGTTAAGGGAATGGGATTAAAGATTCCATTTGGAAAGGTGATGGAATCTTGTTGGATATGGACTTGTAGATGCCATCCAAGAATGTTTTCTGAGTTGGAAGTTGTAAGTCAGAAGAATAAGTATCAGAATGGTGTCCGCGTCTGGAACGTATCTGAGCTATATCTGGAGACTTGGAAACTGAATGAGAAACAGAATAACATCCGTGTCTGGAGCGTATCCGTACTGTATCAAGAGTGTGAAATCTGAATGGGGGCCAGAATGGTATCCGTGTCTAGAGCGTATCTGCACTGTATCTTGAAGTTGAGGTCTGAATGAGTAATAGAATAACATCCATGTCTGGAGCGTATCTAAGTTGTATCTGAGATCTGAATCTGAATGAGTAACATAATGACTTCCGTGTCTGGAGTGTATCTGAACTGTATCTAATGGTTAAAATCTGAATACGTATCAGGATGGCTTCCGTATCTGGAGCGTATCTAAACTATATCTGAGAGTTGAATCTAAATGAGTAATAGAATAGCATCCGCGTCTGGAGCGTATATGTACTGCATCATGATTGCATATTTGTTAAATGGTAGCCGTTAATCTTATCCTGAAAAGGGTAAAATGTTAGCTGAAACACAAAGTTATGTTGCATGAAATGTATGATGCAATATATGTGCTTTGTCAATGTTTATGATATATGGATGTAATGTATGCGCATGTAAGCTGATTTGCTGAGGAAAATAAATCCTTGACTGCTGCCGGGGAAAATAAATCCTTGACTGCTGAGGATAAGAAATCCTTGGCGACTGTTGGGGATATAGGGTTCCTTCATGTCTTGAAGTTGGAGTATTCGACAAAAATTCTGTTGCGAGCAATGCCGTATACTGCTTGAGTAATCTGCTTGGGGAATCCAGAGAATTTGATGAATTCTACTGGGGATTACACAAAGGAAATCCTTGTTCCGCTGGGGAATAAAGAAAACTCTGATGACTTCTGCGGGGATTTAATAAAGAGAATCTTCGTTTTGTTGGGGAGCAATAAAAACTCTATGGGGAAGAAGGCTTACTGCTGGGGAATAGGTTCAGGAGTTTGGATTGTCTTCCCTTCTACTGGGGAGTTATCCTAGGTTGGGGAGAGACAAAATTTAACTGTTATCTGGTTGATTTTCAGACTTCAAGACAACTTGCTGGGGAATTTAGAGAAACTGGATGGTTTCCGCCGGGGATTAATAGTTAGAAGTTTTGGCTCCGCTGGGGATTGGGAGTTTGAAGTTTTAACTCTGATGGGGATCTAGATGATGTACTATAGGGATTTCTCATGGAATAGCCTAAAGACGTTTTCCTATCCTTTCAATCTGTCAATAATTGTTCTTTTCCATCCTGTTTATTTGTAAACAGTAATTATGTTCAAATGCATATGTTCATTAATGAATCATTGGACGTTTTTGCAAATAAAAACACAAGTGTAAAGAAAAAGGAAAATAGTTTTCTGTACTTTGAAAGAGATATCTTTGTATTTACTTTGAATAAGTATTTTGTACAAAGGAGACAGACATCCTAGTAAGAGGATGGTGTCATAAAAGTAAGAAAAAATTTATACAAAGAAAGATAGCTATATGTAAAAATCCCATGGGGTTCCCATTCTGCTATAGCCTTCGTATCTCTGAATATCTTGTTTGTCCGTTGCTTCGTCCGAAGATGATTGGATTGATCAGAAGCTTCAGGTTTGTCAGTGAAGAGATTGTCTTAAAGTGATCCGACGAGACATAGTCATACGCTTTAATTCCCTAACTTTTGCCTGGACCGCCCTTTCGGATTTTCAGTCCACCGGGAAACCTTTTTTTGCCCAAGTCGCCCTTTCGGGTTTTCAACTTGCCGGGTGTACAAATTTTTTTATATTTTATCCCTAATTTTTCCCGAACCTCTTTGGTTCGCCGGGATGCTCTTGTTTTTCCTAGGTGTGTCAACCTAGTGGGTCTTTTATGCGTAGTATCTTTTGACTATATCTGCGTTCGCAGGGTGTGGCAGGTCGTCGCTGTCCATGGTGGTTAAGATCATTTCCCCACCAGAAAAGATGTTCTTGATTACAAATGGTCCTTCATAGGTAGGAGTCCATTTTCCCCTGGGATCACTTTGCGGCAAGATGATGTGCTTGATCACTAGATCTCCAACTTGATATACTTGGCGTTGGACTTTCTTGTTGAAAGCCTTGATCATCCATTTTTGATACGTATGACCGTGGCAAACAGCAGTAAGCCTCTTTTCGTCGATTAAGTTGAGTTGATCAAGCCGGGTCTGGATCCAATCGTCTTCACTCAAACCAGCATCCTTCATGATTCTCAAAGAGGGAATTTGAACCTCGATAGGTAAAATAGCCTCCATGCCATAAACCAAAGAATAGGGTGTTGCCCCAGTTGACGTGCGAGCCGTGGTACGGTACCCGTGGAGAGCAAACGGTAGCATTTCATGCCAGTCCTTATAGGTGACTGTCATCTTTTGTATGATCTTTTTTATACTTTTGTTAGAAGCTTCAACTGCACCATTCATCTTTGGCCGATAGGGGGATGAATTATGATGTTGAATTTTGAATTGCTCGCACAAAGCGGTGATCATAGTATTGTTAAGGTTTGTACCGTTATCAATGATGATCCTTTCAGGGATACCGTACCAGAAAATAAGGTTCCACTTGATGAAGCGGGCAACAACATTCTTAGTAACGGATGCGAAGGAAGCTGCTTCGACCCACTTGGTGAAGTAGTCAATGGCCACCAGAATGAAGCGGTGTCCATTGGAAGCTGTAGGCTTGATCTCTCCAATCATGTAGATTCCCCACATAGAGAAGGGCCAAGGAGTTGTTAAGACATTTAGAGGAACCGGAGGCACGTGTACCTTATCTGCATAGATTTGACACTTATGGCAGGTTCAGGAGAGTTGATAACAGTCAGCTTCCATGGTAGACCAGTAATAGCCTGCCCGTAGAATCTTCTTTGCCATCGTATTCCCACTAGAGTGAGTGCCAAAGGTACCCTCATGCAATTCAGCCATGATCTTTTCAGCTTCAATCTTGTCCACACAATGGAGCAGCATAGAATCATGATTGCGCTTGTACAGGATGCCATTACTTAAGAAGAACTTAGCCGAGAATCTCCTTAAGAACATTTTGTCGTTGACTGAAGCTCCTTCAGGATATTCTTGAGCCTCGAGATACCTTTTGACTTCATGAAAGCACGACTGATTCACTACTTCTTCGGTATTAATCTCGTGACAGTGCGCTGGTTCTTTCATCCGTTCAATGGAGATTTGGGGAGCCTCGTTGTCCTAATCAACTTTAAACATAGATGACATTGTAGCTAGAGCATCTGCTAGCTGATTTTCTTCTCGCGGGAAGTGCTCAAAGGTAATATGCTCGAAATGTGGTAACAATGTCAAAACATGTTCTTTGTAAGAGATGAGGTTTGGATTCTTAGTGTCCCACTCTCCTTTGATCTGACTGATGACCAAAGCTAAGTCCCCAAACACATCTAAGGATTTTATTCCTAAGTCTATGGAAGCCTTGAGACCAAAGATGTATGCTTCGTACTCTGCCATATTATTCGTACAATTGAAGCAAAGTCGGGAAGTGAAAGGAGTATGGAATCCTTCTGGAGATATAAGCACAACACCGATATTGTTACCAAGCACATTGGATGCCCCATCAAAGTACAGGGTCCATCGGGATCCTTGTTCAGGTCCGTCATATGGCCTGATTTCTTCAATGTTGTCCAATGTCATGATGTCTTCGTCAGGGAAGTCAAACTTCATGGACTGGTAATCTTCTACAGCTTGATGAGCCAGATGGTCAGCTAGCACATTGCCCTTTATAGCGTTTTGGGTAGTGTACTGTATTTCGTATTCCGTTAGAATCATCTTCCATCTGGATATCCTCCCGGACAGAGCAGGCTTCTCAAAGATGTACTTTATCGGATCCATCTTAGATATCAGCAAACTGGTATGAGTTAACATATATTGCCTTAGCCGGCGAGCAGTCCATACCAAAGAGCAACAAGTTTTCTCGAGCAGTGAATATCTAGTTTCACAGTCGGTAAACTTTTTTCTAAGGTAATAAATGGCATGCTCTTTTCGGCCAGACTCGTCATGCTGCCCCAGTAGGCAACCCATTGAATTCTCTAAGACGGTCAGATACATGATTAGCGGTCTTCCCTCGATGGGTGACATCAGGATAAGAGGTTCTAGCAAATACTCCTTGATTTTATCGAAAGCAATCTGACATTCATCGTACCATCTGACTACTTGATCTTTCTTCAAAAGTTTGAATATTGGTTCACAAGTAGACGTTAGGTGAGAAATGAACCTGGCAATGTAGTTTAGGCGTCCCAAAAAACTTATGACTTCCTTCTCAGTGCAAGGAGCAGGAATTTCTTGTATAGCTTTGACTTTGGCAGGATCAACCTCAATGCCTTTGTTGCTGACAATAAAACCTAAAAGTTTACCGGACCGGACTCCGAATGTACACTTGTTTGGGTTCAATCTTAGCTTGTACTCCTTTAATCTGACAAACAGCTTTTGCAAGTGATCAAGGTGTTCTTCTTTAGTTTGTGATCGGGCTATCATGTCATCTACGTAGAGCTCTATCTCATGATGTCTCATATCATGAAACAAAGCTACCATGGCGCGTTGATAGGTTGCCCCAACATTCTTCAGTCCGAATGGCATCACTTTGTAGCATAACGTACCCCACTGTGTGACAAAAGTAGTTTTCTCCACGTCCTCAGGTGCCATTTTGATCTGGTTATAGCCTGAGAATCCGTCCATGAAAGAAAATACTTTGTGCTAAGCTATGTTGTTGACCAGGATGTCGATGTGTGGAAGTGGAAAATCATCTTTAGGGCTGGCCCTGTTTAAATCTCTATAATCCACGCACATTCTCACTTTTCCGTCCTTTTTAGGCACGGGAACAATGTAGGCCACCCATTGAGGATAGGAAGTAACAGCCAGAAATCCAGCATTGAACTGCTTCATAACTTCTGCTTTGATCTTCTCTGACATGTCGGGTCTCATGCAGCGGACTTTTTGTTTCACTGGTGGACAGTCTTCTCTTGTGGGGAGATGGTGTACCACAATGTCTGTATCGAGTCCCGGCATGTCTTCGTATGACCAGGAAAAGATCTCAACATAATCATGCAGTAGCTGAATTAGGCGTTCCTTAATAATCAGCTCTAGATTGGCACCTATTCTGATTTCCTTTTTATCTTCCTCGGTTCCCAAGTTGATTGTATCCAACAACTCCTCATGAGGCTGAATTGCTCTTTCCTCTTGCTGTAATAATCTGGCCAATTCCCCTGACACCTCACAATCTTACTCACCTTCGTATTCGGCTTGGTAGTTCAGATCTTCAGAGTCACTGAAGGCTATAGCAGTATCGTTACCCATGGGATCCAGAATGGAAGGGTACCTGCATTTGTGAGTGTGGGTGTGTGTAAGGGTATAGCCATCTTAAAACAATAAAATGTAAAAGAAAGGCAATGAACATAAAAAGTTTGTATATGAAAAAGCGTCCATGATTCATTGAATGACATATGTAGATGAAATAAAAACCCTTACAAATGGACCATTGTGCCTCGGGTAAGACACAAGGTTTTTAAAGTACGAATTGTTTGTGAATTATTACAGTCCAATAGAAATGTAAAAGATAAATTACTGAGATATGAAAGTTATCGAAACGAAGTCTCTGGCTTTCCAGTTGCACAGTCCTCCGCTGACAGTAAGAAATATCCAATCTTCCAGGCTTCCCTCCTCTTCATTGTCTTCTACCACATTGACGCTTTGGTTGCTAATCTTTATAGGTAGCCCCCCAGCACGGGCACAACGCACAGCCTTCTGACCAGTCGAAGCAAACCCCAAGCCGAACTTGTCTGATTTGTAAGGAATTTCTGGAAACTGACCCCAGATTGTGCATCCCCCTTCTTCCACTACTGCCCTTGCATCCTTGAGAGATGACATCCGAGGTGGAGGTCTTGGGATCTTAGGAGTTGAGGATACCGCCTTGGTCGTCGCTATTTCTTCAGAGACTTCTTCAAACTGTTGAAAAGGGGTCTCTATGAACTCGCCATCTAACTCCACATAACGGAAGGAATTCAGATGACTAATCATATACTCCTCCTCCCCATGGACAGTTATGATCTTCCCTTGGACGGGGTACTTGAGCATCTGATGCAAGATGGAGGTGACAGCTCTGAAATTATGGATCCAGGGGCGTCCCAATAGACAAGAATAAGAAGGACGGATGTCCATCACATAGAAGGTTGAGTTGAAGACTTGAGTTCCCACCTTGATTGGGATGTCCACCTCCCCGTGGACCATCCTCTTAGAACCATCAAAAGCTCGCACCACTATGTTACTGGGTTTTAGAGTCATCCCCTTACAATCCAACCTATCAAGGGCTTTCCTCGGCAAGACGTTTAAAGACGACCCAGTATCAACCAAAACATGAGCTAGGGTTGTTCCTCTGCACTCCACTGAGACCTGTAGTGCATCGTTGTGTTTTCTCCCTCGGGGTGTCAAGTCAGCATCGGAGAAGCCCAGGCCATTATCAGCTGTCAAACTGGCCACATAGTCTTGGAACTGGTCAGCAAACGTTTCTTGCGGCACGTGAGCTGTCTTCAGAAATTTTACCAAAGCTTTGGCATGTGCTTCAGAGCACAGCAACAGGGCTAGCATATAGATCTTGTAAGGGGTCTGCCCCAATTGTTCAACCGCATCATAATCACTCTTCTTAATGATCCTCAGGATTTCTTCCATCTCCTTCTTGGATGTTTCAGGAATAACTAGTGATTGAGCCTTCGTCTGGACAGGATCCTCTTGAACATTCTTTCCTTTATTCTCAGCTGTGGAAGTTGGGATGGGAATTGTATTGTCTTTGTCGGCAGGTACGCTTGCAAGTACAATCACTGGTACAGATGTAATCTTTGGAATGGCCACGGGTCCAAAGACTGATGTTGGAGGAGCAATCTCTAGAGAGAAAATTCTCCCACTGCGGGTGATTTTTCTAGTTCCAACAATATTTCCAATGTCGGGACTGTCCTCTTCAGAGCTTTCTTCTTCTGCAGTCAGTTCAATCTGTTTAATACCATGGTAGTAGATTTCTCCACCATAGTTCCATGGTACTGTTTTATCTGAATTGTATGGGGTTGGCCCGGGAATTGTTATCTTAAGCGGAGCAGTCTTCAGAGCAGGTGTAATCCTAACGGGTCTCTTAGGGGCCCTGGAAGGATTGGCGTAGATGGTTATTATTGAAACTTCTTTCACTGGAACGGGTGAAACAGGAGCATTCTCAAACAAAATTTCTTGGTTATCCATCAGTCCCTGGATACCTTTCTTCAATAGAGGAAAGTCAAATGGGGAGGATAGGCAAGCATGGCAGTCTTTGTTACAACCTGGGAATATGGCGGCTTTCAACAAATTCAACTTGATAATCGGTAGCGGAGTTAACAGTTTATCCACGGTAGCAACAAACATATCTTCTTCAATAGCGTTGGCATTATGACCATGCCTCGGCATTGGGGCGGAAATAACATTTGGTTTCTCAGGTGCTTCAAACTCAACTTCCTTTGCATCAATCAAATCTTGAATCTTATTCTTCAGAGCCCAACAGTTGTTGGTGTCGTGCCCTGGACTTTCAGAATGGTACGCGCATCTGGCGTTGGGATGGTAATGTGGAGAAGTAGTATTAGGATTTTTTGGTGCCTCTTTCAAAGTAGCCAGATTCAACTTCAAGATATGTGGTAGAACTTGGGCTGGAGTCATGTTAATCTTGGTAAATTTCTGAACTGGCATTTCTACCCTTTGTTGATTATTTCTCGGCTGGTCTGATGCAGGCTTCAGAATCATAATGGCTCCCACAGTTGGTCGTCGCTCGGTTCTTCCCTGATTTCTCTGTGAATAGACAGCAGGCACTTCCTTTCTTCCAGTAAAGGTCTTTTTTTACAGCTGTTGAGGCAGACGCGTCCTTTTGAATCTTCCCGTTTCTTATACCAGCCTCTACTCTTTTTCCGGTTAAAATCAATTCGGTAAACCCTGTAGAAGAACTTCCAATCAGATGATTGAAGAAAGGGCCAGAAAGAGTTCCCAGGAACATGTCCACTAACTCCCTCTCAGATAGAGGAGGTTGCACCCTTCCGGCTAGATCCCTCCATTTTTGGGCGTAATCTTTAAAGCCCTCATTGGAAACCATGGCCATACTTTGTAGCTGAGTACAGGTTGGCGCCAAGTAGGCATTATATTGATACTGTTTATAGAAGGCTGCTTCCAAATCTTCCCAATTGTGAACATCTGCCCTCTCCAACTGGTAGAACCAGTCAAGTCGCGTTCCTGATAAACTGTCCTGGAAAAAGTGGACCCACAAATCTTTGTCAGCAGAATGTGGTTGAATCTTCCTGACATAGGATCCGAGGTGCATTTTAGGGTAAGACACCCCATCATACTTAGCAAATAGTGGCACTTTAAACTTTGGAGGGATTACAATTCCTGACACCAACCCTAACTCCTCAAAATCTAGCCCTGGTACTCTCTAGATTTCCATAGCGCTGAGTCGCTCTTCAAGGTGTTTGTACTTGTCATCAGCCGAAGGGTATTGTTGTTCAGAGTAGTCCTCTTCTTCCTCTTCTTCTTCTTCTTCAGAATCTGATGGTACCGCCGTTCCTTTTCCTTTTCCTTCTTCAGAGGTTGTTGGAAATTCTAAGGTCCGTCTGGCTTATCCCTGAAATATTCGGCCCATGATAACCACACCATTTGGCTTCTTCTTATTTTTCTCTTTCTCTTTCTCTAGCAAAGTCTTCAGCTCCTCCTGCCCCTTGGCTAGGGTCATGAGCAACTGTTGAAATTGTGAATTTTGAGCTTGCAGATCTTTAACTGTTTGTTCAAGATCCATCTTGCTGAAATAAACAGTAGAGAGATGAGGAAACTTGGTGTGAAGACCTGTTTATGCTTATGATGAATGATATGTATTCATGAAATGCTTTCAAGGATTCATAAATTCAAATTTGTTTTAAATAAAAAAGAAACACACGTCATATTAATAAGATAGAATTGTTAGTACATCAATGCCCCTTGGGCAAAATAATACAAAATTCTAAGGTAAAAAGACGTTGCACATCCTCTTTGGTGCAATGTAGGTGTTGAGAGTCTGCTCTTCATGAAGTAGCCGAGTGAGTTCCAAAACCTTCTTCTCGCTTGCGTAGAATTGGGCTTTGAAAGTATCGCGCTCTCCCTTGAGCTGTATCCAACTCCTTTGTAGATCTTCAAGTGATGTTGGCATGTCAGGATGTAGGATGGTGTATGGAACCTCTCATTCCTTAATAGGCTCTATAATCACTGGGAGAATAGAGGGGTAAGGCATCATAAGACTTTGGGCGCGGGTTTGTACCCACTTGAGGTAAGGCTCAAGAGGGGTGGAATTTTTGTGTCCCAAGGTCTTACTATCTACCTTGTTTGGCATCCTCCAAGCTCAGATGAATCTCTGATGGAGTCCTTGGCCGTTGTTGTCGTAGTCGAAAACTAATCCTTGAATCAGCATGTCATGTGGGCCATCCCTTCGGGCATAACCAAACTGTCTCAGAGATAAGAAAGGGTTGTAGGTGATGCCTCCCCTAATTCCAAGTAGACGGACATTAGGGAATTCCCCACAACGGTCAATGATGATAACATTCTCTTTGGATCGAGAACACCAATGAATATCTGAATGGTTAAGTGTCATTAACCTTTGTGACCACCTCAAACCTTGCTCATTCTTCAAGACTGATTGGGGAAGATGAGAAATAAACCATCTTACCAGGAGAGGAGTATAACACATAAGAACACCTCTTTTCCTCATTGTACGAGTGTGAAAAGAGTGAAGGATATCCCCAAGCAATGTAGGCACCGGGTTGCGAGTCATGAAGATTTTGACAGCGCTTACATCTATGAGTTGGTCAGGATTAGGGAACAAGACCATCCCATAGATGATAAGAGCTACAATCTCCTCAAAAGGTTGCAAGTCTAGAGAATTCCAACAACTTTGGGCCTTCTCAAACAGAAACTTTAACAAGAAGCCTTTGACACCACTTCTAGTTTCCCAATGTGTTGTGACATCAGATGAGTGCAAGTGCAGGGCTTGAGCAATCTCTTCTGGCTTTGGATCTCTTTCCGTAACGTTGAAAGGTAGTTTATTGAGAATAGGAATCCTCAAGAGTTGAGAGAATTCTTCCAAAGTGGGCACAAGTTGGTAGTCAAGAAATGTAAAGCAATGATGCAAAGGGTCAAAGAACTGGAAGAGAACTTTTATCATATCCTCCTCAGTGTTGGAAGTGACCAAGTTGAGTAGACGACCATGTCTCTTGGTGAATGGATAATTCTCAGGACTCCTTGAAGCTAGCTCCTTGAGTTGTGGAGGAATTCTTACAAGGTTGATTTGGATAGTTTTCCTGCGAAGTGATTCCATAACCTACAAAACAAGAACAAAGGTGAATCTCCAAAATCCTTGAAATGGTTAGTGAGTGCATATGATGTTCATGATGTCCATGATGTTATGCACAAGTATATATGTACAAGCAAATCACACAAGTTCCTAGTTTAGGCTTGCATGGGGTTTCATAGGTAAAGACCCTCTTGAAGTTTAGTTGGCTCAACCTGTCCTAGAAATAGTAACCGGGTTCTAAGGAGCTCAATATCACTAGATTGTTTCCTTGTTCATTGTTTCAGTTTAAGCCACTTTACTGGCGACCAAAATATTCCAAGAAACCAACCCTTAATGAGTGTAGTATCGAGTATCTACCAACTTTGGACTGCACCAAAGCCGATCATCTCACTACATCCTAAAAGGCCAAGTTGGTCAAGTAAAGGTTCTAGAAGTTCATTAGTGCTTCATGACATCACTCAGCGGCCCCGTATTCTCTTTGATTGACTCAAAGGCTACCGGTACCCACAAATATGTCGCACTAATATAGCTATTGCTTAGACCATGTCGGTATACCCCGCACAGTTTCCACAATGTATTTCTATTTACCTATAATGTTTCCCAAATCCGGGTGGAGGATTCAAACCCAAATAATAGAACCAAAATGTAAAGCAAACAAGTCAAACAATTGTAAGCAAATAAAGGTGATATAAACCCTAAGGTAACCCCACTTTTAGAAATTTCCCCAGCAGAGTCGCCAGTTCTGTGATGCGGTGGGAGAACTGACTTAGGTTTTGCGTTTGTGTTCGCAAATGTTGCGGTTAACAAGAGTCGCCACCGACTTTTATTTTATCCAAAAGGAAAGGTGAAAAAGCACAGGAAAGACCTTTGAAATGTTTTCTTGAGTTCGGGGGGTAGATTATGAAAAGGGAAGGTGCTAGCACCCTTTTCATCCATGGTTTTCCATGGGCTCTTAGTTACTTGTTTAGATCACTTGCTTTTCTTTGAAATTGTTTGAAATGGTGCTTTGTGTGGTTTTTAAAGTATTTTGAAAAGAGGCCATCATTTAGGCAATCTTTGTAATGATTCTCGTTCGTAAGAATGTACACAAAGATGTTTGTCTTTTGAAAAATGTTTCAATGTTTTGTAAGATGTTTTGAAATGTGTGTGTGTTTGTTTTTGAAAATAGCAAGGATTGTTTTTAAATTGATCAAGTAACTAGAAGCATTCTACCTACTCAAAAGTCTTTCTTGTGCATTTTTATTCGTTTGACATTATTGATTTACCATTGATTTGGTAAACAACCCTATCATTGGATGTAAACGGGACAGGCGTGGGTCATCGTATGACCATGATAGCAATATTGCCAAGTATCTTAGCAATTTTTAGGGACCAAGATCATTTGTTTAGGCAACCTTTTGATAGCGTCATCGAGGGACTATGATCTTATTTTTGTTTTGTTTTGCCAAGATACTTCGCATGCGTATTATGGCCATTTTGTTTTAGGCAATCAAGTGGGTGAAACCCTAAGGGTACTTGTGTGAAATGTGTGTCATTTTTCATGCTTTTGTCTTGCATTAGGTCATTTCTATTTGTTTGATTTTTGGTCTTATCATGCAAAACTCTAATTTACTACACAAGTATATAAAGCGGTAAATTGCGTAAATGTAAACTAAGCTATTACAACAATTATTATGGGAGGGGGGATACAAGTTTTTGAATGGGGATATTGCACAAAATAAACCCTAAAAATACTATTACAACCCAATTGAATATTGTGCAAATTAAATAAAATATACAAATATTAAAATGTAATGCAAATGTATTTATGTAAAATATTTTGTATTTGATTTTTTGTATGAGAAAATAAATATTTAAACCCTAAAAATTAGAGAAGAAATATTATTATTTTTGAAAGGGTGAAACCCTAATTTTCAATTAAAATAAAATATATGTTCTATATTATTATTTTATCCATTTTTTGTGCAAGAAAATAATAAGTAATATTATGTACAAATATTAAACATTAAAATATGTATGAAAATAAATATTTTATGTGTAAAATAATAAAATAAAAATGTATAGTATTTTTAAATTTATTTACAATTTATTATAAGAAAATAAGTTCTATTTATTAAAATAAACTAATTTCCATGTGAAAAAAATAATAAAAAAATAAAATAAAATTGCAAAAAATTATTTAATTATTTTTCAGGATTTTTAATATTCAGAAAAAATGATTAAAAGCAATAAACATGAAAATATAAAGAAAAATGAAAATAAAATAAAATAAGAATCAGGGGGTGCAAATAGTGGTCAGGGTGTGCAAAAATCAAAACAGAAGGCCCAGGCACGCCAAAGGCCCAAGACAAGTCATCCCTGTCCTCCAGCTTCTTCCTCGCGCGCGTTTTCAACTTAAATCTGTAACTTTCACATGCTTGCACAAAAACAAAATCTCATAACATAAAACATGTAGCATTTAATCTCATGGTTCCAATGATATAAAATTTGTAACCTAACTCTCAAAGATCAGAGAGAATTTAATCATCCCTAATTCGTGACCTAATTATTTCATGAACTTCAAGCTTCAAATTCTCACATCATGGTTAATATAAATGGAAAGTATGCATATGTACAGCTTCACCATGTTATAGACTACATCTTTTCTTCACAAATCGTGGCTTGAGGATGCCTAAATAAAGAGATAGAGTTTTGAAAAATAACTCCTTCAGCTGGATTTGGATATGACAATGTGGGGACTTTAAGTGAGGCCTGAGGATCGTGTGAGCTTCCTTGAAGTTCCTTCAAGCTATTCCAATGCCTAGCTTGCTTTGTGGATGGCCAGAAGTCTCTGTAGAAGTCAAGCTGCAACCTCAAAATTTAAAAATGGCAATGGCTGAAATAGAACTCACAGAACCAGGACCAGGGCTTGGATAGCTTTGGTAGGATATATGGAAGGTGTTTGAAGTGTTGAAACAAAAAATGCACGAGCCAAAAATGAAATGGCTAGAGTTTTGCAGCAACTGGATATTTTGGCAGAAAAATGATGTTTCTGAGTTTTAGGGTGTTTTGGATGTTAAGCATTTGTGTTCTAGTTTGTAACAAGTTTGTGAATATGTATAGAATGATACAAAGTCCACTCTTCCCTTGCTGTACAAGCTCTGACTTCTTTTGCAACTTTTCTTGCATTTGAAGAAAAGTGACAAGACAAATGCAACATGCTTGTACTGGATACCTTAAGGGCTGATAAGAGTTGGTATACTTTGCTAAATACCTGTGGAAATTGTTTGCATCAAAGGGACATGTCCAAGGCTTAAGGTTGACAAAATTGTAAAAGCTTACCTTTATGAAAATAGTATTGTGCACTTTTGGCCAAAAATGGAATTACAACTTGTACAATGCTTCAAAAGTGAAAATAAAGCCTTTAACCACTGAGTTTGCATTTAATTATGGAGTGTAGAATGAGTTTAGGACTTTTAATGCAAGGTACAAGCATCATGTATCTGATTTGCAACTTGATACTTTGAAAATGGCATGAACAAAAGTGATAAAATGCCAATTTCTCTTCTTCGATTCTCCCTAACCACAAATGATCTTGGAGAGTTCTTGGACATTTTGGAAATCTTTCAATGTGCTCTATAATCCATCTTTGAAATGAATTTTGAGATACCTCTTATAACTAGGTGAAAAATGTCCATGAAGTTGGGTTAAAACACTGCCTAAATTAGGGCAAAATTTCACTAAGTTATTTAGTTCATGGACCTATATTCACAAATTCATAACTTGAGATACAAGCATCTTTTGGGAAAAGTTTGTGATGAAAAGTTGTAGATTTCATGTAGTACTACAACTTTCATGTTGGAAGTTTTCTTTGAATCAAATTGCATCATGGTGAAAAAGTGGTGGAAAGTTGGGAAAAAATAACAAAGTTTCCATACTTAGAAAAATTCTAAATGAAAATTTTCAAATTCAAAACCCCAATTTGCAATTTTGAGTTTCTTGGTCAACAAGTTTCATATTTTGACATATCTTGATGAATTATGACCCTTGGCACTTGATTTTGACCAAAAAGTCAAAGTTTGACTTTTCAGTGTACAGTTGACTTTTGATCAGTTGACTGGAAAAATCATCTGTCAATCCTATGAACTTGAGATCTTTTGAACCATGTAATTAGGTCAAGATGATGCCATTTAATCCTTGAAATCATGCTTGAACCCAATTGGTCATTGGCTAGGTTAAAAATCAGAAATTGCCCTTTCTCAGTCAAAACCCTAATTTTGACCATTTTGCCCTTTTGATGATTTGATCAAATTTCTTGAGGAGTTGTGATCCAAACTTGATCAAATGGTACATATGAGTCTAAAATGTTAATGTGGATCAAAAATTATGAAGGTTGACTGTAAATTGGCCATGGTTGACTTTTTCCCTAATACATCTGATTTTTAGGTCAACTGCCCAATTGATTGATCAAAAATGTGGTTCAAGGCTTGAAACTTAACATGAGAAATATTATGGGTCCAATGTGATGTATGAAATTCACATGAAGCATTGGTGGTCAAAAAATCCTTGTGCAAACTCAAACCCTAATTTTGGGTTATCAGTGCAAGATGAGATGTCCTGAGCTGAGCAAACCCTAATCTTGCCTTGAGTCCAAGAAGTCTTGTGAGAAAAAATCTTGATAAATGGGAGGGCAAATTTTGGGGTACAAAACCTAGCTCTTCGAAATATAGGCCAGGTACCCTCTGAACCTCCATGGCTTTGAGACGATTCTTTAGCTATTTGTACTTATCATCAACAGAAGGGTATTGTTCCTCGGTGTAATCAACTTCATCCTCTTTAGACTCCCTTGTACTCTGGTCTTCTTCTCTTGGCTCTCCTTCCTAATTCTCTCTCTCTCTCTCTCTCTCTCTCTCTCTCTCTCTCTCTCTCTCTCTCTCTCTCTCTCTCTCTCTCTCTCTTGACGGAGTCGCGAGCTCTGAAACTTGCCTCACCGGTCCTTTGAACCTTCTTCCCATATTTAGAACACCCACTGGCCTGTTTTACTTCTTCTTGTCCTTGAGAATCAGAGCTTTCAAATCTTCTTGTCCCTTAGCCAGATTCAAGAACATTTCTTGGAATTGAGCATTCTGTGCTTGAAGCTCCTTAATTGTTTGTTCAAGAGCCATTGCTGAAATAAACAGTGGAGAAGATAAGAAACATGTCCTGAAACCTGTTTATGCAATGATATGTATGATATATGTATGCAAATTTTTCAAGGATTTCTAAGACTTAAATTTTCTTAGCCAAATGGAAAGCAAACGTTAATTGCATTAAGAAGTTTAAGCAGTGACAATGATGCCTCTCGGGTTTACAAAGGAAGTAACAAAGCAAAAATGAACTCTCAAAGCAAAAAAAAAGGACTCAAGCTTCCCACGGGCGCATCCTCTTTGGTGCTGTTGTACCCCAAAATTTTCCCTCTCATTTTACTCAACACATGCCCATTGAGGTCCTCAGTTTCTCAAGGTTGCCCAAGAGTTGACCAGACAAACTCTCTCCTAAGGCAATGTACCTCAAACTAGGGTTTCCATTTTCATCAAGATGTGTGAACTTAAAAAGTCCCAAATTCTTTCCATGGTCCTAATATGTTATCAAGATCATCCATGTCAAGTTTCATGCCTTGCACAAGAAGTTTGCTCAGTCAATTGCACATATGCCTGAAAATCAATTGTATGAGGTCAAAAGTCAATTGCGGCCCACATACAGTCAAACTTCAATATTTTTGGTCAACATCAACATTTTGAAGTGGTATACATCATTTGATCAAGGGTTGACCATGATTCCTCAAGGAATGCCCCAAATTCATCAAAACCCAAAAGTTGTTAAATTAGGGTTTCTTAAGGAAAAGTCAACCAAGCTTTGACCAAGCATAACTTCTTCATACTTTATCATAAATTTTCCATCCAAACCTCATTTTGAAGAAGATGAAATTCCCTACAATTCATCTTCATGCCACAAGTTCAAAATATGCACTCATCAAAAGATATGAATTTCTACATTATAGGTCCTTTTGAAAAGTTAACAAAAACACCTTTTGGGTCAAAGCTTCTTACATGACCATGGAAAAACCAATTGAGATGAAATCAAAAGGGTTGTTTAGGGGACATCCTAAGATTTCTAAAAAGTCCAAGAACACCTCTCTAAGGTTAAAATTGGAGGAGATATGCCTTGTCAAAGTTGACCATTTTTGCAAAATTGCCAAAAGTCAAATGTGCTCAAAAATGCATTTTTTTTGTCAGATGGGCCTAGCTTTTCATGATTGAATCTTGTTTGTGACATGGTACACGACTCAAATCAGCATCTACACTTTATTTGATTCATTATTTATTTTATTTTGATTTTTTATTATTTAAAATTCAAATAAAATCAAATAAATTGTAAAAAATACAAAAGATTGATTTTTGATCTGATTTTTTGTAGGAATTAAATCCAATTAGGCTGACAAAGCATATCCAAATCGTGCAAGGCAAATTGAATCAAAATTGGCATGATTATGTTTGTTTTGGAAACATATAATACAAGGATAAAATCAAATCCAATCTCCTTAATTCACCAAGATACAATGCGTTTTTGTTAACCTAATTTGTTCTAATATATATACTGAACAAGAACAATGCGCAAAAAGAAGGATTTGCAGTGGAAAAACACCATACCAAAACTCAAAAAATCGAACAAAAGTGCTGGATCATTTTCCAACTTAGAGGGAAATTTAAGCCATTCAAATGCTTTCAATCGTTTCCTAGAGCTTCTCTGAAGCTAACACGACCGGTTGCACGCCTCCACAAGCCCAAAATCCACCTACACGTCTCTCACAGTGTGGCATTTTTCTTGAATTTGATTTTGGTTATTTACGCATGGTTAACAACTTTTAAGCATAGCATGATATTTGTATCATCATTTGGAATGTTTTGGTTTACGTAATTTTGTGTTTTGATGCATAAATGATGAATTTCCATTATTAGGGTTCATGCTTGCATTTTAGGGCTTTATTGTACAGGTAAAATTAGGGCAAAAAAAGGGTGCCATCGTACTCGTGAGATCAAAACAAATTGATTTGTGGTCTTACATTGAATTTATATTGCATGCTATTGATTTTTGAAGCTTGCAGGGTTTTAGTTATGACATCTTATCCGTAGGTAAAAGTAAGGGACCTAAGACGACGGATGAGGAAGAAGAAGATGACGTATTCAATCATCACTGGTTTATTTGAATACATGGCGCGCGTGTTTTTGTTATTCAGTTATCCACTTGTTTTTGCATTATATTATTAATTTTTGTTATTATTAACAATTCAGACAGGTGGTCCAGTGGCAAAGGCGCACATTTGTAAGCAAAAGGACCTGGGTTTGATCCCAGGTCCCAGCGTTTTATTATTTTCTCAACGTTTACATGCAGATTCTATACATTATGTTTCCAGGCGTCCACCATGTGCTCCAGCAACCCAGCCCATGGATTATCACCATCACCAATCCAACGCCCAACAAGCAAGGAGCATGGTAGACCATTAGAAGGGAATCACAATGAATCTCACGCCAGGGCTGGGTTGACCATTCCTTTGGGCCTTACAATTCAATGTTGCACCCCCCCTTTTTAGCTTCTAACAGGCCCAATTTCTTTTCTTCTTTTATTATTTCCTTTATTTTAATTTTGTTAATTATTTTCTTTTTTTACAAAATAACCCAAAAAATCATTTTTATCATAAAATCAAAAATCACAAAAAACATCAAAAATCATTTTTTTCATAAAAATATTTTATTTCATTAATTAATTAGTTTAATTATTTAGAGCAATTTAATCTTTTTTTCATAATTAAAAATAATTAGAATTAGGGTTTTAATTTTGTACATAATTCAATTTTTTTTTCAAAAATAACGTTAATATTTTTTCAATTAGATTTTTAGGTTTCTTAATTCATTCTCGCATTTAATTCGCCGCGCGCATTTTAATTCTTTTTTCTATTATTGTATCTGCTTCGAGTTGTAATAGATTTAATTAGGGTTTGAAACTTCCGCATTTTTATTTCCAGTCAAGATAATTATGTATCTGCAAAAGCTCTGTAATAGCTAGGACCTTTAAACTTTTCCACATTTTAATTTTCGCAAACTACAAACTGCTTAGATGTATGTTAATAGGATTGTATGGAAAGACTAACTGAAAATTAATACGGTAGAAAACCCTAAATGTGAAAAGATAAATAAACTGAAAACATACACTCGCACATGCTCACTCCTAGGGTTTATTCCATTCTGGTTGCCTTTGGTAAACGGTCATGAAGTATAGGGTTTGTTAGTGGTTGTCCTCTTGCCCCGAAAGATCTAAAATGACCCATTCAGATGTTGCCTCAGAAAAAGATCTTTAAGGCTTTAGGATGATTACTAACATTTCCTAACATTGCCTCTGTGATCGTATTTGTCCCTTCGAATGTCCCTAAAAAAACATCCAACATTTTTCGAGTAAGTAGATTAGTTCCTAGGTACTTGCTCAAACAAACAAAAACTTTTTCACACCAACATTTTTCAAAACAAGTTTTTCAAAAACAACTTCGTAACACTCTTGAGGACAGAAACAAGGGTTAAAACGAAGTAAAACAAAACTTTTCAAAACAAGCACACACAAGAAATTTTAGAAAATGAGCAAGTACCTAAGAGCCCATGGAAAACTACAGATAGAAAGGGTGCTAACACCTTCCCTTTCTATAATCTACCCCCCGTACTCAGAAACTCTCGAAAAAAAGGTTTTTTCTGTTCTTTTTCCTTTCCTTTGTTGGATGAAATAAAAGTCGGTGGCAACTCTTGCTTACCGCGACATTTGCGAATACAAAATGCAAACCAGTATTAACAGTCGATTATGCCACCGTATCACAGGTGCAATGTAGGCATTTGTACTCTTCTCTTTGTGAAGTAGCTTGGTGAGCTCTAAGAATTTATTCTCGCTGACGTAGAATTGGGTTTCAAAGGTATCCCGTTCCTCTTTGAGTTGAATCCAAGATTTTTGTAACTCCTTGAAATTAGTCGGCATGTCAGGACGAAGAACAATGTAAGGAATATCTCCCTCAGCAACTGGCTCCATGATGATGGGTCGAATGGTGTCATAAGGCATCCTTATACTTTGAGCACATGCTCGTACCCACCTAAGATAAGGCTCCAAAGGAATGGATTTCTTATGCCCCTGTGTTTTGCTATCAACTTTATTCACCATGTCCTAAGCTCTTATGAACCTCTGGTGATAACCATGAACATCACTCTCATAATCGAATATGATTCCTTGGACAAGTGAATCACGAGGACCATCCCTCATAGCATAACAAAACTGTCGTAATTCCAAACAAGGATTATAAGTGATTCCTCCTCTAATGCCTAGGAGAGGGACATTATGGAATTCTCCACAGCGGTCAATAATGGTAACATTCTCCAAGGGTCAAGGGCACCAATGAATGTCCGAATGTGTGAGGGATATCAACCTATTAGACCATATCATGCCCTGCTCATTATTCTACACAGATGGAGGCAGGTGTGAAATAAACCACTTAGCCAACAGAGGAGTGCAACACAGCAGGGTCTATCTTCTCTTTACAGTGTGGGTATGCAGAGAGTGTAGGATGTCTCCAAGTAAAGTAGGCACCGGATTGTGAGACAGAAAAACCTTGACCACATTCACATCTATGAGTTGGTCCGGATTAGGAAATAGTACCATCCCATAGATGAGAAGGGCCAACACTTTTTTAAAAGCTTGTAAATCCATGGTATCCCAAAAATGATGAGCTTTCTCAAATAGAAACTTAGCATGAAACCCTTTGACGCCTCTTCTTGTTTCCCAATTTGCCACTACATCAGACCGTTGTAAAGACATAGCATGAGCAATCTCTTCAGGTTTTAGGTCTCTTTCCATTAAAGAGTAACTGATCAAGAACGGGCACCCCTTAAAGCTCTCATACTCTCAAAAATCAGAATTGTCCATAAAACCTCTATTTTTGAGCTTTGAAGTCCAAATCTTCGAATCTCTCAAATCTTGCAAGTTTTGTCTAAACAAATTATTATAACACTTCATAAACATCATATAGAATTCATCCACAACCTTGTTAAACTTCTGTAATCACTCCATTACCATAGACCATTTCCACTTTTCACCATTGCAACTTGACTTGGTTGGATTGATTCAGTCACTTTCAACACAAAGTAAGCATTGGAACACATTCAGGGAGGTCCAAGGAAGCTTAATCAATAATCACATTACTTCTATAACAGCTAGAAGAAGCATTGGACTTTCACTTCAAGCCGTAAGCTTTCCATACTGTGAGATCTAGATACAAGCATCTTTAGTGCATACATACAAAAGCAAAAATGTAAATATCAATGCCCTGAAGCTAACCATGTCCTTAGTTTTCATTTATGTTGACTATGTGATGAGAATTTTGGAATTGAAGTTTTTGAAATATTAGGTTTCAGTTTGGTACCAAACAAAATTCGTCCTAACCATTGATTTATAGCTTTTAAGATTTATATGGTTGGATTCATGATCAAAAATCAAGCAAGTTTGGTTTTGGAAGTTTTCAATTTGGTTGAGAAATGAAGATTTTCAAAATCAACAATGGTGTTGTTGTTTCTATTGTTTGCACTCCGGGAAGAAGAAGGTGTGTTGGCAAGTTCAAAATTTCAAAAGCAAGTTTATAATATATTTACTGGGGAACGTTTCATAACCGGATGAAACAGCCACCCAGTGGTAAAACAAGTGTGCTATGACCATAGGGACCTGGGTTCGAGCCCCAACGGTACCCTTTTATTTTTCACATATTTGTTCCTTGCAGATTCAATACAAACAAGTCAATGGTGCGCACGATGTACCTCACATCTTGACTTTCAGATTTCAAAAGGGCCATATCCAACGTTTCTGATGGTCTCCCCATGGTAAACCCCAGGAACCACCCTCACTGAATCACAACAGGCGCCTGTGCCTCCCTGATTTGGGCCTTTTTATTTTTGCTTTTTCATACCCCCCAAATTTCTTTTACAAGCACAAGCCTATTTTATTTATTTATTTATTTTTAATTAATTATTTCTTTTTAACAATTTTTTTATTTAATTAGAAAAAATCATAAAATCATAAAAAATTTAGATTTAGGTTTTTAATTAGTTAGTTTAATTTTTGATAAATAAAAATTAATTTAATTTAATCACTTTGATTTTATTTTATTAATTAATTAGACTTAGTTTTTATACTTCATTTATTTTTCTAAACAAAAAAGACACACAAAAATATTTTCTAAATACTTAGAATTCTTTAGATTTTAATTTATTTTAAATAATTTAATTGTAAATTAATTAGAATTAGGTCTAATTTTTATTTCACATTTTTTATAAACAAAAACAACAAAATATTTTCTTAAATGCTTAGAAATATTTTAGGGTTTTCTTAAACATTTTCTCCTTTTCACCACCTTCACTCACTTTATTTTCGCATTAATATTTTCCAATATTATGTAATTGCTCAAGGTCTGTAATACATTTAATTAGGATTTACTGCCTTTCATCACCATTCATAAATTTTTACCCCCATTTCCGAAGCCTTGTAATAGTGTAGGACATTTAATTTCCATAATTTACTGCTTTACTTATTATTGTTAGTAATTAGGGTTTGTATGGCAAGACCTAAAACAAAACTTTAGAAAACGTAATTTCAAGACTAAATACTTGAAATCAAAACACTTCGCACACAAACACCTCTAGGGTAGCCTCATTTGTTGCCTCAGATATAAACAATCATATCCCTTGAATGTGGGAAGCTTTAAGAAAGACCATCGTTTAAATATTATAGTCCCTCGATGACCCTTCGATGCTGCCTTCGGTATAAAATCTTAGTCCCTTACGACAATTACTAAAGCATCCTACAAGTTACCTTTTATGACTATATGATGACCCACTCCTGTCCCTCACATCCAATGATAAGACTTCTTACTAACTAGTGGTAGGATAGAACTATCTAAAGGAGGATAAAAAGAACAAATACTTTTGAGTAGGTAGATAGCTCGTAATCGCTTTCTCATAAACTAAAACAATATTCACACCTCACACTTTCAAAACAACTACTTTCAAAACACTTAATAAACACTCTTGAGGAATGATACAAGGGTTATTATAAAGCAAATTGCCTTACATTGGCATTTTCAAAACACTTTCCAAAACAAACACTTTCATCCAATAAATATTTTCAAAACAAAAATTTTGTATACATTCTCAACGATATGAGAATCATTACAAAATTTCCGTACTTATGCATTTTCAAAATATTTTCAAACATACACAGACACAAAGCATTTCATAAGTCAGCTAGCAATTAAGAGACCGTAGAAAACTACGGATTAAAAGGGTGCTAACACGTTCCTTTTTCATAACCTACCCCCCGAACTCAAGAAAATTCTCAAAAGGTCTTTCCTGTTCTTTTCACCCTTTCCTTTATTAGATAAAAGAAAAGTCAGTGGAGACTCTTGCTATCTGCAATATTTGCGATAAAACTCAAACCCAAAAGTCAGTTCTCCCACCGTATTACAGAATTAGGGAATCTGATGGGGAGAAATTTAACTTAAAGTGGGGTTACCTTAAGAGCTAGACCACTTTTATTTCTTTACTTGTTTTCCTTGTGTGCTTTACATTTTGAGATATGTTTGGGTTTATTTCTTGTGTAGATCCTTTTTCCCGGATCTGGGGGCATATTAGGTAAGTAGAAATAGATCGTGGAAACTATACAGTGTAAACCGATATGGTTGAAGTGATGGCTATGATAGTGCGACACATTGGTTGGTGTCGGTGTCCCTTGAGTAAGTCAAGGAGAATGTTGGGTTGCCGCATGGTGTCATGAGCACTAACTTATCATATAACCGTAGTTGACACAACGTATCCTTTATAAAGTAGTGAGATAGCTAGCTGTGGTGCAGACTGAAGTTGGTTGATACTCGATACTACACTCATTGAGATTTGACTTTCAGGATATTTCGGTCGCAATTTAGATGCTTGTGCTGGAACAATGTCTGAGATAAAGATCAGTGATATTGAAGCTCCTAGAACCCGGTTACTTCTTTTAGGACAGGTTTAGCCAACTAAAACTTCAATAGGGTACTTACCTACAAACTCCATGCAAGCTTAAACTTAATGCCTTGTGTGTTTTGTTTGTGTATGATTAATTGTTAGAACATGACATCATGACATAATTATACATATCATTTCCACTAACCATTTCAAGGACCTAGGGATTTATCTTTGTTCTACTTTGTAGATTATGGCCTCCGCTCGCAGAAATACTATCTGAATCAGTTTTATGAAGATACCTTCTCAACTTAAGGAGTTAGTCTCAAGGGTTCTTCAAATTTATCCATTCATCAAAAGGCATGGTCGACTACTCAGTTTGGTTACCTCGGGTTTTGAAGAAGACATGATGAGTGTTCTATTCTAGTTCTTTGACCCCATATATCATTGTTTCACCTTTCCGGATTATCAGTTGGTAGCCACACTTGAGGAGCTTTCTCAATTAGTGGGAGTACCTGTTCTCAATCAAATACCTTTCACCAGTTTAGAGAAAGATCCACAACCTGAAGAAATTGCAGCAGCCTTACATCTGAAGCGGTCCGACATTGTATCAAATTGGGAAACAAGGAGTGGATTTAATGCAATTATAGATAAATTTCTGTTAGAGAAGGCTCAACTGTTCTTGAATGCTATGAGTTTTCAAGATTTCAAGGAAATCTTGGCTTTGTTAATCTATGAGTTGGTGCTATTCCCTAACCCAGACCAACTCATTGATGTGAACACCATCAAAATATTTCTCACTCGTAACTTTGTGCCTACCATACTCAGAGACATTTTGCATTCTCTTGACACTCATACTATAAGGAAGCGAGTAACTCTTATGTGTTATATACCTTTTTTGTCTAGGTGGTTTATTTTGCACCTTCCCCTTCAATAATGAAGAATGAGCATGGTTTGAGGTGGTCTCAAAGGATGATGTCGCTCTCTCATTCAGATATCTATTGGTGCTCCTGATCTCAAGAAGATTTTACTATCATTAACCACTGCGGGGAATTCCCTAATGTTCCATTCCTTGGCATTAGGGTAGGTATTACTTACAACAATCCTTTGGCTCTACGATAATTTGGTTATGCTCTAGTAGATGGTCCTCATGACACACTTATCCAGGGTATTATGTTCGACTATGAAAATGATCTTCAAGGTTATCGTAAAAGGTTTCTACGTGCTTAGGTCGTGGTAAAAAAGATTGATAGCAAGACTTTAGGGCATACTAATACTATCCCTTTGGACTCTGTGATACGGTGGGAGAACTGACTTGGTGTTTTGCATTTTATCGCATATGTTACGGATAGCAAGAGTTGCCACCGACTTTTCTTTTCTCTAATAAAGGAAAGGGTGAAAATAACATGAAAGACCTTTTTTGAAATTTTTCTTGAGTTCGGGGGGGGGGGGGGGGGGTAGGTTATGAAAAAGGAAGGTGTTAGAATCCTTTTCATCCTTATTTATCTACGGGATCTTAATTTCTAGCTCACTTTGAAATGCTTTGTGTTTTGTGTAAGTTGAAAGATGTTTTGAAAGTGGTGATTTTGTAATGATTCTCGTAACATTGAGAATGTATACAAAATATTTGTCTACAAATGTTTTGAAATACCCTGGTACGGAAAAATTTGTAATGATTCTCGTATCATTGAGAATGTATACAAAGTGTTTGTTTTGCAAATATTTATTTGAAAAGATGTTTGTTTTTGAAAGTGTGAGGTGTAAATATTGTTTTGGTTTGTGAGCGAGGAATTATAAGTAATCTACCTACTCAAAAAAGTATTTTTTTCTTTTCCTCCTCCTTTAGATAGTGCTATCTTACCATTGGTTGGTAGGGAGCCATATCATTTGATGTGAGGGACATGCGTGAGTCATCATACAATCATAAAAGACAACTTGTGGGATGCTTTAGCAATTTTCGTAAGGGACTAAGATCATTTTACTGAAGGGAACATCGAAGGGTCATCGAGGGACTGCAATCTTTTTTAATCGAGGGTCTTTGCTAAAGCATCTCATATTCGAGGGATATGACTGTTTTTTATCCGAGGCAATAAGTGAGGGTCACCCTAGAGGTGAGTGTGTGAGAAGTGATTGATTCAAGTTTAATTTTTCATGATTAGGGTTATCTAGAAATCAATTTTAAATCTTTCCATACACGCCTAATTATTGTACAATATAAGGAAATGCAGTCAGGTGTGAAAAATAAAGGTATACTCTATTACAATGCTTCGGGAATGAGGGGTACATAGGAGATGGTCTCCGACGGTAACATGCGGACGTGACGAAAAGTTAACTCGGGAAGCCTTATCGGTAATCATCTTCTATTTGTGTGTGTTTGTATGCTGTGAGTGAGGTAAGGTTGGTGGATCGGTGTTTACAATGGGAAATAGGTGTTGGCCGGAGCTGTTAGTTTAGTTGGAGGAGGTCGGTTGCGTTTTGGTAGTGTTTGGTCGAAAAGGAGAAAATGGGTGGTTGTTTGGTGTTGTGCGGATAAAATGAGAAGTGTTTAGGTGGTGCGACTTGGCTTGTAAGAATGGGATTGCGAGGTTATATGTGTTAAATAGTGAGATGCAGGGAGAAGAGTATGGAAACTTTCTGAAGATACTGCTAAGAAATTATGCAGAACATTTGTGATTTTTTTGGAATTTTGCATATGTGTTTTTGAAAGGGTTATTGTGTGTTTCTTAGTATGTTGCAGTAAATTTGTGATGCTGTAAGTATTTGCAAGAAGAATATTGAAGATGAAAATTGGTTTATGCATAGAATTTTTTTTTACTGTCCTCTTTCTTTCTCTTTCTCTTTGATGTATTTATAAGTGAGTAAGATGAGATTTTAGGGGGGAAATTTTGTGAAGTTTGAACAATTTAGTATACTATTTTTGTTGTTTTTCTAATGTAGAAATGTTTTGCTGAATTCTTGTAATTTGGTGGGTAATTTTTTGACAGGTTTACAGCAGGTTTTGGAGTGATATAGGGGTTGTTTGTTTGCATAGGGTAGCAGCAGAGTTTTGTGGAGGTTTAAGAGAAGGGCAACAACAGTTTTGGACGGTAATGATGTAGGTTTTGGCAGTTTTGCAGTGCAGGGCAACATGGCTATTGTATGACAGTGCAAAGTATGTTTGGACAAGTCTTGGCATGGATGAAAGCTTAAAACTCATGAAGGAATATAGGTTTAGGATAAAAAGTTTGTGTAACTTTCTTTGTAACTTTTAATTTCCTTGAAAGTATCTTGAATAATAATTTTGGACTTGTAATTTCCTTGGAATTATTTGGATTTGTGAATAGATTTGAAACTTAAAAACTTAAAACTTTCTTGTAATTCTTGAAACTTGAATCTTTAAACATGAAGAAATTGCTTGAAGCTTTTTTTTGAATTCGTGTATGAATGTACCTTGAAACCTTAGGCCAAAAGAAGCTTGAATTGTCTTGTGTGGCATTGAATTTATTTGATCATGAAGCCAACTTTGAAAATCAAGAAAGTTCTCCTTAGAATAATGAACTTTGCAAAATTTAAGATTGAGCATTATCTTGAAAGATGCTTTAAATTTTCGATGAATTCCTTTTGATGAACTCGTGCCATTAGGAACTTGAATTCATGAATAATTTTTTATCTTGAATCCTTGAAAAGGCCTGAAATAATTGATGGATGCCTTGAAATTTTGAATTTGGAATAGGACTTGAAATCAAATTTTGACTTGTAATTTCCAAACTCATGACAACAAAGAAATTTCTTACATCTCTTGAATTTGAATGCCTTAAATAAAACTTGTACAATTCATGATCCCACAAGAAAATGAAACCAAATCAAATTGTAGATCATGCTTACATCCTGAAGAAATTCTTATTTAAAACTCGAATTCCATATCCTAACTTGAAGTTGAAATAACTTTTGATTGAACCAACCCTTATGATTGATGAAAAATAATTCCTCAAATGAGATCTCAGTGCACACTCTATCTTGATTATTCTTGACCAATTGGAAGGCCCAACAGAGGAATAACAAGCTTGAATCATAAACCACAAAGCAACCCCTAATTCATTGATCCTAAATTAAAGCACAATAGGTAAAGACCTAATTCTTAATCTTTGAAGAATAAAAATTTGCAACCTAGTGTAAAGGAAGTCCTTGATAGCCATTCCTCAAAATCTTAATGGTATATTTCAATGCTCAAAGAAGAACCAGATGAATCGCTCTATTGATGTAGAAACCTCAAATCCAAAATGAAACCCTGATTGGCACGACTGAGCAACCTAGGAGATGGTAAATGAGGATAAAACCCTAATTTTTAGTCACACATAGGGAAATAAACCCGAATCCAAGATCTTGATGAATTTGAATGAGAAGCGACCTTGTACGTGGATGAATAAGAAACTCATGATAACCATACTTCAAAACCTGATTCCATTGTCCACTGCCCAAAGAGGAGCCAAGGAAATCAACTGTAGAATGTAGAAGCCTCAAACCAAAATTGATACTTTGAACCACTGCCTTATTGAAATGTAGGAATGATGTGTGAATGACCTAATGAGAATGATGCAAATGAAATGCAAAGCCTAAGAAATATAAAAGTGAAAAGGTGGGGCAAATTTTGGGGTACAACAGCTGCCCCTGTTCAACCTTCTTAAACCCGAAGAGTTAGATTGGCATGTCCGCCATTCGTGACTTGAAGGTAGAAGATGATTGAACACTTTAGTGCCCACAAATTTGCACTTGCATGTGCAAGAAGTAACATTATTGGTTGATCATACCAGGAATGGGCTTAAATATGCCATTTGAAGAGGTGACAGAGAGTTGTCGGAGATGGGCTTATAGATGCCATCTAGAAGTGATGGAGAGTCATTAGAGATAAGCTTATAGATGCCCTCCAAAGCAACCGTTGATAGAGACATCATAATGAGTCTACGCTCGACTGTATCTGAAGAGGTATCAAAATAAATATATGTTTGATTTAAACTAAACCCGAAAAAGTCTACTAGGAGAAGTATCCGAATAAATTTATGGTTGATTTAATCTGAGCCAGAAGATAATTGTTCTCGTCTTCAATTGGGAGAAGTATCGGAATAAATCTTTGGTCGATTTAATCTAGTTGGAAGAAGTCTTGTTGTCTTTAGCTGGAAGAAATAAATATTTGGTCGATTTAATTTGAGCCAGAGAAAGTCTACTAGAAGAAGTATTAGAATAAATCTTTGGTTGATTTAATCTGAGCCGAAAAAAGTATCTTCTGGAAGAAGTATCATAATAAATATTTGGTCGATTTAAACTAAGCCAGGGGATATCTGTGTCCTTCTTTAACTGGGAGAAGTATCATAATTTTTTTTGTCGATTTAATCTGAGCCAAAAAAAGCTTGAAAGAAAAGTTCGTCATGTAGATAGTCGTCCCGTCCTGTTTCAGGAATTGATCTACAATCGGTTTGTTAGTAAACTCGTCCTGTTTCTGGAGTGCATACCATTGGTGATAAAGATAGTCACCCCGTCCTATTTAGGAATTAATCTTCATCACTTTTGTTCTTCCCAGATAGTTTCCCTGTCTTGTTTCAGGAATTAATCTGTGGTTGGTTATCCGGATATGCCCTGTCTTGTTTCAGGAATTAATCTGGAACCTGCTGTTTATTGGCCTAGAGATAGTTGCCCTGTCTTGTTTCAGGAATTAATCTCTGACCTGGTCTCGTAGATAGTTGCCCCGTCTTGTTTCAGGAATTAATCTTGGACCTATTTGAAAATTGTTGATGATATTCGTCTGTTGATTGATCCTTCCTGAAAAGGTAAAGAGTTAGCTGTATGCAATGTCATGATATATGAAATGCAATGCGTGATGATGTTCTCAAAAAATGAGACAATGCTACATTTTGTACCCCAATTTTTACCCCTAAGATCCCTTTATCATATCATATCAATTCAATCACAACAAGATCACATTAGTGCTTGGTTCTTCCCCCTATCTTTAGATTTTGCTCTAGGAAGAATCACCAAGCACCTTGACTTGTATTTTATGATCATCCATGTTTTGTATTGATTATCCTTTAACTAATAAATACAATGAGTGTTTTCCCCAAGTGTTGATGTTGTAGGTAAAAGCACAATACATTTCATCAAGATTGATTTAGGGACTCATGAGTTCATTTTTGTGCCTCCCTCAACAAAGTTTCATTGAGATTTAAGCCTCACCATTAAATATGTTTTGAATTAACATCATGACAAAGTATTTTATAATTCATCATGCCTCAAGTTGTCAAAATTAGTTCAAAAGTTAAAGGGTTGATTGAAGAAGTTTGACTCAATTGGACAAGTATTTGATTTCAATGATCACAAGTGCATATCTCCTTCAATTCTCAATATTTGAAGTGTTTTTGGTTGCTATGGTTTCTCCTTGTCATCCTCAAAAACATATATTCACATGACAAAGGTATTTGTGCAAAAAGGTTGGTCAAAATTGCAAAGGTTTCCCAAGGCATTTTCTTGCTCTAGGAGCTAGGGTTTTGAACTTCAAAAGGGTATATCTTGCTCATATTTTGATATTTTTGAGTGATTCCAAAGACATCCTTCTATTAAAAGGTTTATTAACGAATCAATTCAAAAGTTTCCAAGAAATTTTATGTGTAAGAAACTTGATGATGAAGAAGGATTACAAGTCCTCTAGACGAACCTTCAAATTCCCTTTACATGACTTCAAATGATCATAACTTGATCAATTTTTATCCACTTGAACCCATTATTTTTCCAAAATTATCTTAAAGATGTGAACTTCAACCTTTCTTTTATGTGAAAAGTGTGAAAATGGATGGAAGATGCCCTACGGATACAAAAGATTATAGGTCATTTCATGCATTTTTGCCAATTTCAACAAGTCATAACTCTCTCAATTTTTGGATATTTTGAATGGTTCAAATTTCAAAATGTCAATCAAGAGACCTAGTTCATGCCATCTTTTGTAGTCAAAAGAAAATTACAAATGGAAGGTCATGTTTAGATGCAAGACATTATAAGTCATTTTTGAAGAAAAACTTAAACATTTTCTAAGTATGGAAAGTCAACCTCTTTTTCTCAACTTTGAATCATTACAACTTTAAGCTCAAACATCCATTTTATCCCACTATTTGCACATTTTAAAGCTTGTAATGTCCTCTTTCTAAAGCTTCAAGAATCATGTCCTGAGACCCCTTGAGTTTAGAATGCCGTGGGTTTGAATTTGACAATTTGAAACTGAATTTTTCACCAAGTTAGAAATTTGAAACTCTTTTTTTGGCTTCTAATCACAAAATTGTTGCGTGTATTTGCTTATAAACATGTTTATTGAACTTCCATCAGTGATTAGTGCATCAAAACATAAGGTTTGGATGAGTTTTGATAAAAAATGAGTCACCTTTTTCCCATGCTGCAGATTCACACGAATTCCCTCCAAACTTCATCATTTCACACGCTTGAGCATCTCATTAGCTTCCCTATAAATATAGGATCACCCCTTATTCATTTCCTCAAGCTTTGAGAGCCAAACACACCCTGCCAAAACCTCACACGAACTTCAAAATTTTGAAATCAGTTTCTAAAATTTAAGCCTTTTCCTCCAAAATTATTTGCATAATCATCATCCTTCACCATCATATAAACTCTCCAACATATAAACCAAGCAGAACGAGCCATAATTAAAGCTATAGAAGTCCACTTTCATAGCTTAATTCTTGAGCTTCAAACAGTTAGAATTCTCCACCATTTGGATCTAAATGAAGCACTGACTTACTCTACTCCTTCTTCTGATTCTAGTGCTTCTTACAATTTTTAAATTCATTGAGAATTGAGAGAAAAATCTCAACTGAAAGGTGCTCGCTATTTTATGAGTTTTTCATTCATATCTCCCTGCACACTTTATATAAATTTGGCGTGATGGTGATGTTAGGATCGTCTTGAAGAGACGAATCCAATGATACTAGTCTGAGATTCTAATTTTTCTATTTGAAGAAACTCATAAAATCTCCATTGCAGTGTGTCTGGAGGTTGAAGACGATGACATGTCTCGTCTCAACCAATGATAGTGCGCCAAATGTTTTATTTTTACTGGATGCCCTTTTTCGGATCCAATGTATTTTCAAATAAGGTCCATATCAAGCACATCGCGACTGGTCCACTTGATCAACTTACTAACATGTTTTGACTATGATCTGATGGTCCACATTTTTTAGTTTTATTTTTATTTTCTGATTTTATATTTTAATAGTTTTAAATTTCAAAAATTCATAACTCCTTTATTTTTTATCCAAAAATTATGAAAAAAATACAAAAATACTTTGAATTATTTTTGACTATATGAATATTTTTTCATATTTTTATTTTGATGTTTGGTATTTTTCATAATTTTCACCTTATTTGCTTTATTTTAATTGTTTAAAAAATTCTTTCTGACATTTTTTAATTTTGAAAATTTTTATAAAAATAATTTTCATTGTTTTTGACTTTCTAAATTTTTTGTAGAATTTTATCTTGACTTTTACTATTTTTTGATCTTTTTTCCTTTATTTGATAAATTAAATTAGTTTAAAAATATTTTCTAACTTTAAAAAATTACCAAAAAATTTCATATAAATATTTGAGTTCATTCCTGATTTTTCTATGGTCTTACTTATTTTTTCTTAGTTAATTTGAATATAGTTAATGTTTTTCTCTCTTATTTCCATTTTATAATCATTTTAAAAACATTTTTCTTTTATTTTAAATATAATTTTATTTTTTGTATATATATTCTGGCCGATCTTGGATTAAAATTTTGATCATGAACTTATTAACATCATTGGATCCATGGTGTTGAGTCTAACTCCATAAAAATGGATGAATGATTTTAATAATATTTTGATTAAATTTTGGTTCAAATGTGGTTTATTCATTTCCTCTTCCCTCTTCATCTTATCCCATTCTTATTGTATCAAATGTTATTGGAGCATGATTTACATATCATATCTCAAAACATAAGGTGCATAGATTGCTATTGACGGGCCTCAAAATAGGTACGACTTCTATATAAGTCCACTTACAATTGCTTAACATAGTGCTAAATTTTGTCATGGCTTCAGAAAATGAACATCCGTGGCCCAAACCTATGTTTGCAAGCCCAAATATGTTAATTTGAATTCTTTGATCCAATAACCTTGAGATCCATTGTTAGGAGGCTTTGGTTCTACCAATCTTCTAATAGATCTTCATCAATTTTGGTCAAAGTGGATCACTTAAACATCATTGATCATTAAGTGTTATATTGAGAATTCTTAAATGGATGATATACTTGATAAAAAGTAAATGCAACTTGTTGTTGATAGGCTTTGTTTCTACCAATCCTCTAATGAGTTCCAAATGCAAGTTTCAATATGGTCATCCAACTAACTACTAATTCCTAACAACTGACTTTATTTTTATGCTTTATTTTTATGCTTTTACTTTATGTACCATTTACTTTAGCATTTACATTTAATGCTATTTTCATCTTTTCTCAGTTGAGCCTTTATCTTCATGCCATTTTTATTTTGCTCACTTGATCTTTTCATTTCTTTTTGAAGATACCTAATAATCAACTTGAACCCTAAAAGCTTTAATGTTACTTGGACTACTTGGTTACTATCCTTGGCATTATGGAGTGGTGGACGTCTTGGACTTAGGATTAGAAGTTATGGCCTACCTTGAGACCTTGTGACCTTGATTGTTATCTTGTTTGGAGTTCTTGGGGGTTTACCCCAAGACATTGGGTTGTTTGTTTATTTTGTGTGCAGGTTATTGTGATTACAGGCTTAGTCTGTGATATGGAATTCACCTGTATACAGATGTTACTATGCCCAATTTTTATGAAGACTTAATGCAATTGGAGCTTGGTTTCCTTAAGAGGTCCTTTTTTTAGTTGTTTGTTTGGTTTCAAATCCAAAGGATGAGAATTTTACATTGACTCATTATGTCAAATGTTGGATTCTTGTTGGTTAGATGGTTCTTTTTCCCCGGCTTTTACCTTATTCTTTAGGATAGTCTCTTCATCTCCTCCCATCTTCTTTAATTTCAAAAATCTTCTCCCTCATTTTGAAAACTCTTCTTGTCTTAAAACTTGAACCACTTTCATAATAAACTTGGACATATGTCCATGCATTTTCAAAAATCATTTCTTAATCAAATTTCAATCAACTTAACAATACTTTGACATTTTTGCGAGAAGACTAAAAGTCAATAAATCTTATTCAAACTATTTTTCCATTTTGGCTTTCATCTTTAAAAACTTTTTCTTAAAATATTGGACTCTTGTCAATCCTTGTAGTGATGCAAACAACTATACTTCTATAATATATAGTGAAGTGAGATATTTTCCACTTGGATGTTGAGTGAGGCATTGTTGATTTTGAAATCTAAGCCATATCCTCCACTTTGAGATGACTCAAATTCTCCTTTCTCATAACTGTGGGTAGTAAGTATGTTTTCCACACGAACAATGACAAGGATGTCTTGTCGCTTAAAATTAACCAACACACTTGTATTTTTTTTTAAATTTTTTAAAAGAGGAACTACGTATACCCTGATCCCCTATTGCACGAAAGGTGGTACGTAGGAACTAAATATTCGCAACCGCGGAGGGTACAACAATCATAAAAAATATTCTTCTTTCCTCACCTTCACAATCTATTTTTATACAACATTTTATAGCCAAAACATACAGATTTTACAAAGAGGTTCCTGCAGAGTACCGTAGATGTTTATGATACTAATACCTTCCCTTTGAATAACACACCCCCTTACCTAGAATCTTTCCCCCCTCTTTTGGGTTATTCTATATTTTCACATTCCTTTGGAAACAATAAAGCGTAATGGCGATTTTCATTTTGATCTGTGCGAGTCAAGTCAAATCCAATGGCTTAGTCTCAACATTTCTACCGCTACAGAAAAATGGAGACTTCACTGGGGAAATGTTGACCTCTTGTTGGTCCATCCCTAGGTGGGTTGATCCTATCTTTGCTTATCTGTATATGTGTTATTATCTGTTGTATATTATGTGTTATATATATATATGTTTGTCTGGATTTTCCTGGTTTTCAGGGTGCTTGGTGATTTCTCATAAGTCGTATACCTGGACTTGGGAAAGCTTAAGATAGCACGGGCGGTATAGTCATGTTAACTTTGAGGGTGTAATCCCAAAATAGGAGACATGAGATCCCACACTAACTAGAGGCCCCTTTGACTGTAGTGTCATTTATCGAGTAATCGGGAAGACATACTGCATTCGACCTGGGAGCCTGCTGAAACTGAGGACCGTAGAATACCTAACCCATCTTGGACAATTAGGTGTAGTGCAGAAGCTATGACGGAGTAATCCATAAGTAGTTGTCACGTGATACCACGCTCGGACGAGTTTTTCCTGAGAAAATTACTAATTACTGAGTCGATCGGGACATTGGTAATATCCGAAGGAAGAATGTAGACTCTGGGAACCTCTTAGAATCTTGTTTGATAGGTGATAGACTTATAGATCATACCTTGTGGGTAGTACCTTCAACCTCATTCTCGTGACATTGAACCTATGAACCCTATGTTTGTGATCTTGTGTGTGATTGTTGCATCATGCATTCATGCACCCATGAGCATCTCTTAAAGACATTTTATTTCAAGGGACTTAAAAGTTGACTCTTTGTGAATATCTCAGGTACTTTTTGACTATGGATTCTGGAAAAAGAAAGACTGGAAAGTACAATTTCAAAGATCCCAATATAGATGAGTTGATGAGTCTGATTCCTGAGATTGAGTGTTTTGTATATTTTCGGAGGAAGTATAGGTCCATCATTTCTCTCATGAAGCTCAGGATGAAGGAGGGTATTCTCTCGACTTTGGTCCAATTCTATGATCTGATGTATCAGTGCTTTACTTTCCCTGATTATCAGTTGATGCTTACATTGGAGGAGTATTCTTATCTATTGGGTTTTCCTATTACCGATCGTGTTCCTTTTACTGGTTTGGAGGGGGAGCCAAAATCCCATGAGATTACTGCTTTGATCCATTTGGGAAAGTCTGAGGTTGAAGACCACGTGACTACCAAAGGAGGGATTAGAGGATTACTAGCTCAGTTCTTATTGGATAAAGCTTTCTATTTTTCTAGGATGAAGAGTACAATTGCTTTAGAGGCTATATTTTCTCTACTTGCTAATGGTTTGTTCTTATTTCCTAATGTAGACAAATTTGTTGATATCAATGCCATCAGGATATTTATGATTGGAAACCCGGTTCCTATATTATTAGGTGATGCTTATTACTATATTCATCTTTGGGATTCTTATCATGGAGGGATGATCATCTGCTGCACGCCTTTGCTATATCAATGGTTTACTTCTCATTTGCCTCGGTCTGACGCTTTCTAGGATGTCAGGAAGGAACCTCGTTGGGCTCCAAAGATCATGGCACTTACTCATCTAGATATTGTTTGTTATCATCAGGCTTACTATGATGTAGAGATTGTTGACAGTTGTAGTAGTTTCCCTAATGTACCTCTTCTCGGTATAAAGGGGGAGTTAACTACAACCCTGTTCTTGCACGAAGAAAACTTGGATATCCAATGAGGGATAAGCCAAATAATATTCATTTGGGTAGTTTCTTCCTGAAAGAGGGAGAAGACCACAAGGAAGCTAGGGATAAGATTGCGAAGGCCTGGCGTCACATTCACAGGAAGAGTAATAAGGACTTGGGACCTAGGGGGGATGTTTCTTTGGAGCTTTATATGTAGTGGGTACAAGCAAGAGCCATTCAGTTGAAGATGTTGTATTCTCGAGAAGCACATATGCCTGATATGTTTTTGAAGACTACTCCTCCCCTATTGGATGATATGGAAGAGCTCCAGCTTGCTTTAGTCAGGATGTAGCAGGAAAAGGAAGCTTGGAAGAATAAGTGCCATACTCTAGAGATTTCCTACCAAGCATACCTGAAGGAGAAAGACAACTTGATTGAGATTCTTGAGAGTCAAGCTGTAGAGATGATAGGCAAGGGGATTTATTTTCCTCTAAACCTCAATCAGGCCCTAGTTCCTCATTTCTTGATTCAGATGATTGGAAAGAGGTCGCCACTAGATATGCAGAAGAAAACCAGAGGTTGAAGACTCAGATTACCAGACTTAGAGGGAAGCAACATATAAAGTGATCTCCATCAGCTTTGCTTCTTAGGGTTTTAGACTTTACTTTCATCTTGCACTTGGGATTATTGAAACTTGTAATCCATTTTGAAGTTATTATAATAAAAAAATTTAGTATTTCAAATGTGTTATTACTTTGATATATGCAAAATTGTCTATAAATCTTTAAGTACCTTGAAATAATAATAATAATAAAATAAATCATGTGCATTGCACATCATGCATCATATGGTACACACTTCTTGCATTTATTTTTTGCATATCCAGGTGTCTTAATGAGCTTCTTTACTTCGAACAACAAGTTTTCTCACCGGTATAATACTAGAGCTAAATTCATAAGGAAGATGGATAACCTAGAACAAGAGAATCGCGAGCTGCACGAGCAAGTTTCTACTCTGAAGGCCGGAATGACCAATCTCACTGCTCTGATGGAATCTTTGGTGGCTGCTCAAAATTAGCCACCAATTGTTCATCCTCAACAAATAATGGTTACTACTGAAGCTCTGACTGTTCCTGTTTCTGCTACTCCAGCTGTTGTTCAGAATCGTATGCCTTCTGGATATCCTTGGGGAATGCCAAAGAAATTTATACCAGAAGGTTTTAATCAGGATCCTCACATTACTCTGCTTACTCAGACAGCTGCTGCTCTCGCACCTCCTGTGGTGCACGTTACCCCTGTTTCTAGAAATGAGATTCACTATGATGCACCTCCCTCGGTGAATATGGCCCCATTTTCTAATGATGAAGTGTATCGCCCTATTCCTCCACCAAGTGAAAGCTTGGGTTTCTATGATCGAATGGACGATTTTCAAGATCAGTTTGATAAGATGCAGAAAGAGTTGAAGGCCCTTAGAGGAAAAGAGTTGTTTGGGCAGAATGTGAATGATATGTGTTTGGTGCCAAATATGAAAATACCTGCAAAGTTCAAAGTACCGGAGTTCGAAAAGTACAAGGGCAACACTTTCCCTCGTGCTCATTTGGTGATCTACGTAAGGAGAATGTCTACTCATACAGATGATCAACGCTTATTGATTCATTTCTTTCAAGACAGTTTAACCAGTGTAGCGTTGAAATGGTACATGAGTCTGGACAGTGCCAATATTCATTATTTTGACGACTTGGGTGAAGCGTTTATAAGACAGTATAAATACAATGTCAACATGGCGCCTGACCGTGATCAACTCAGGGCCATGGTCCAGAAGGACATGGAATCATTTAAAGAGTATGCACAGAGATGGCGTGAGGTAGATGCCGAAGTGATTCCTCCAATGGAATAAAAAGAGATGACAAATATCTTTCTGAAGACATTAGGTGCATTCTAATATGAGATAATGGTGGCGAGTGCGCCCAGTGATTTTATTGAAATGGTGGGAATGGGCGTCCGTTTGGAAGAGGCTGTAAGAGAAGGTCGTCTGACAAAAAGTGAAAGTTCCAGCAATGTGAAGAAGCCATCATATGTATTTGTCAAGAATAAAGAGGGGGAAACAAATGTTGTTATTCAAGAGAGAAGGGTTAATCCCTCTAGAAGAAATCATCAGCACCATCAACAGGTTGCCTCGGTAACTCCAGTTGTAAATATGACTCCGACTATAGTTGCTTATCAAAGACCAGCCTCTCAAAGAAATCAAGGGCAGAATCAGAGGAGAGAGCCTTTTGACTCTATCCCTATGAGTTACGCAGAGCTACTCCAACATTGATCTAGAAAAGGTTGGTCCAGACTAGGCCACCTCCTACTATACCATCCCCTTTACCTTGGTACTACAAGGCAGATCAGACGTGCGCTTTCCATCAGGATGCACCAGGGAATAATGTATAAAATTGTTATCCTCTAAATTCCGAGGTACATAAAATGGTTAGATCCGGCCTTTTGTACTTCAAAGATGTCGGTCATAATATAAAAGATAATCCTCTCCCAAAACATGGAGGAGTGAATGCTGTTAACATGGTTACTGGTTGTCCAAGGGATTTCCGCATTTATGATATTAACTTGGTTAGAGGAGACTTGGTAAATATTCATGCAGACCTTTGAGAGTTTAGTTACTATACTCATGACCATGCTGGTTGTGGTATTTGTAGTACTAATATACAAGGTTGCGATAAGATAAAGGCTGATTTGCAGGAGATGATGGATGAGGGCCTCATCCATATAATCAGACCTAGGGCAGAGTATGAGGAGGAAGTGAACATGGTCTTTGGATGTCCTGGAGAATTTAGGATCTTTGATGTGGGACATATGAATGATGATCTCGTACAATTTCATGCTACTTTCTGCCACATGGCTGGTCTGGTAGAGCACCACTATGGATCTTGTCGGGTTTGCTGCAGGGACTCCCGAGGATGTTCGATTGTGAGAAAAGGTATTCAGTTGTTGTTGGATAATGGAACTATCAAGGTTTCAAGCCAAAGAGATGATTACCATGAGGTTAATGAGATTGAGGTTTGTTTGGCTGAGGAAGAATCAAATGATGAATATGTTTCCGCGGATGAATTCTTTTCCTCATATGAGGGTATGTTCTCTGACGATGATTCTTTGATGTTAAAGTTTTCTGAAGAAGGTGTGAATGTGATTGTGTCGTGTTTCAGTGATTCTTCCCCTGTTAAAATTGAATATTGTAGCAAGCCCGTTGTTGCCCCTGTGATGATTTTCTTTCCAGGGCCCGTTCCTTACAAATCATACAAAAGCTATGCCTTTTAAGTATAATGCTACAATTTTAGAGGATGGTGTGGAAGTTCCCATCTAGCCTTTGTCTAGTGTTGGAAATATTGCTGAGACTAGTAGAGTGACCCGCAATGGTCATGTGTTTACACCAGTTGTTCAGGGAAATGATAAGGCTGGTAAGAAAGTTATGGAAAATGTTGAAGATAAGAAGGTTGCAGGGGAATCCAGTGGTACTACCCTTGAGAAGGACGTAAATGATATTTTAAAGATAATCAAAATGAGCTACTACCAAATTATGGATCAGTTATTGCAGACTCCTTCAAATATATCTATCTTAGCATTGTTGATGAACTTTACTGCTTATAAAGAATCTTTAATGAGGATGTTAGCCCAGGCCTTCATGGAATGCGACATGCCATTAGATCAATTCAGTAGTGTGGTAGGTAATGTTACGTCATGTAATATCCTAAGCTTTTGCGATGGTGAATTACCTGATGAGGGGAGGAATCATAATTTGGCTCTCTATATATTCATGAACTGTAAGAGCGATTCATTATCAAATGTGCTGATTGATAATGGATCTTCCTTGAATGTGATACCAAGAAGTACGCTGATGAAGTTGAAATATCAAGGGGCTCCTATGCGCCCAGGTGGTATTATTGTCAAAGCTTTCGATGGGTCAAGGAAGTCGGTTATTGGGGAGGTCGATCTGCCTATTCACATAGGCCCACAATTGTTCCAGTTCACTTTCCAAGTCATGGATATTGTATCCGCATATAGTTGTCTACTAGGAAGACCATGGATACATGATGCAGGGGCTGTCACCTCCACCTTACACCAAAAGCTGAAATTCATGCGTGAAGGAAAAATGGTTATTTTAAATGGAGAGCAAGCATTGCTGATATCTCATATATCATCTATTTGTATTGTAGAAGTAGATGAAGCTGTTGTGGGGACGCAGTTCCAGGCTTTGTCTGTTGATAATGTAAGAGGGAAAAAGAACTATATGACTTCATTTAAGGATGCTCAACAGGTTGTGCGCAATGGTCCAAGTAAAGTATGGGTACAGGTCATTGATCCTCCAGTGAACAAGAACATGACTGGTTTAGGATTCTCTACCGAGCATGGAAAAGGCGAAAGTTGGAAGTCAAAGTCTACTATGAGCAACTATCATGATGTTTTCCGTAGCAGAGGCGATCTCCATCCAACTGTTTCTGGAGTTAATTCTATTGAGGAGGATGAAGAAGATCAGGAAATGCCGAATTATGTGACGCCTGGAGTCAGAATCCAGAATTGGGTCACTTATGATGTTTCCTCTTGCATCCATGTCTCAAAGTAATTTGTTTTTGTTTATCTTTGCAAAAAGCTTTCACTTTACCCAAGGTGAAAGTTAATATTGTATGGGCTTATCTATTTGCTTTGATCATTAAAATCATAAATAAAGGTTGTCTTTGATTCTCAAAATTGTGTCTTTTATTTTTCTGCTTTTTCATGGAAAATGGTAATAATAAAAAAAACCTTTTGAATAAAATACTTATTGAAAATAAATCTGCATGATCACTTGATATATGTGTCAGTTTCTAAAAGCAATCACAAATCACATGTGCATATTAATTAATAAACCTGTTGAATGCAATGACCCTGCACCCTCTCCCAACTTTGAATATCCTGTGTTTGGGACAAAAGAAGAAGAATATAATGAGATTCCAGAATAGGTTTCACATTTGCTCGAGCACAAGGAAAATGCCATTCAGTCGTATAAAGAGTCTTTGGAAACAATCAATTTTGGTCAGAAGAGGAGCCAAAGGAAGTTAAGGTTGGAGCATAGTTGCATCTTGATGTGAAGAATAGGTTGACTGAGTTGTTGAAAGAGTATGTGGATATCTTTTCTTGGTCTTAACAAGATATGTTGGGTCTAGATACTGATATTGTGGAACATCACTTGCCTTTAAAGCCAGAGTGCCTGCCCGTCAATCATAAGTTGAGAAGAACTCACCCTGATATGGCAGTAAAAATCAAAGAAGAAGTCTTAAAGCAGATAAATACCAGTTTTCTTGTGACATCTGTGTATTCTTAATGGATAGCCAACATTGTGCCTGTACCAAAGAAAGATGGAAAAGTACGCATGTGTGTATATTACAGAGATCTAAATAAAGCTAGTCCAAAAGATGATTTCCCATTGGCACACATTAATATGCTGGTTGATAGCACAATAAAATTTAAAGTATTCTCATTCATGGACGGAGTTTCTGGATATAATCAAATAAGAATGGCTTTTGAGGACATCAAAAAAAAAACAACGTTTATCACACCCTGGGGAACATTCTGTTACAGAGTGATGCCCTTCGGGTTGAAGAACGCTAGTGTAATGTACCAGAGGGCTATGACAACCCTATTCCATGATCTGATGCACAAGGAAATTGAGGTATATGTTGACAACATGATTGCTAAATCACAGACCAAAGAAGGGAATGTAGATGATTTGTTGAAGTTATTCCAGTGTTTGAGGAAGTATCGTCTCCACTTAAATCCAAATAAATGCACCTTCAGTGTCCTATCAGGGAAGTTGTTGGGTTTTATTGTCAGCCAGAAAAGGATTGAAGTTGACCCAGATAAGGTCAAAGTGACCCAAGAAATTCCCGCGCCAAGGACTGAGAAGCAAGTTAGAGGCTTCCTTGGGTGTCTGAATTATATTTCTAGATTCATCTCCCACATGACTGCAACATGTGAATCGATCTTTAAGTTGCTAAAGAAAGATCAAGGTTGTGTGTGGACAGAGGATTTCCAGAGGGAATTTGAAAGTATCAAAGAATATCTGCTTGAACCTCCTATCTTGCTCCCTCCCGTTGAAGGAAGACCATTGATCATGTATCTAACAGTGTTGGATAGTTCTATGGGCTGTATTTTGGGACAACAAGATGAAACAGGAAAGAAACAATATGCCATATATTATTTTAATAAGAAATTTACTGATTTTGAGTCACGGTATTCTATTTTGGAGAAGACATGTTGTGCTCTTGCCTGGGCGGAAAAGCGGTTGTGACAATATATGTTGAATATTCTACTTGGTTGATTTCCAAAATGGATCCAATTAAGTATATTTTTGAAAAGCCTGCTCTCACCGGGAGAATCCACTGGCAAATGTTATTGTCTGAATACGACATTGAGTACCACACTCAGAAGGCCATAAAAAGTAGTGTGCTGGCGAATTATCTTGCTCATCAACCGATAGATGACTATCAATCTGTTAAGTTTGATTTCCCTGATGAGGATGTGATGTTCTTGAAAGCGAAAGATTGTGATGAACCTTTACCTGGTGAAGGTCCAGATCCCGAATCTCGCTGGGGCATGGTATTTGATGGATCAGTCAACGCTTACGGAAAAGGGATTGGTGCGGTGATCATCACTCCGCATGGATCACACATTCCTTTTAATGCAAGGATGACATTTGATTGTACTAATAATATGGCGGAATATGAGGCTTGCATTACGGGTCTCGAGGAGGCCATTGATCTTAAAATTAAGGTTCTAGATGTGTATGGTGATTCAGCTTTGGTTGTTAATCAGATTGAAGGAGAATGGGATACTCGTCACTCTGGCTTGATCCATTACAAATACTATTCTAGAAGAATATTACCCTTCTTTAACCAAGTTGAATTCCATCATATTCCAAGAGGTGAAAATCAGATGGTGTACGCTTTGGCAACTCTGGCTTCTATGTATCAGGTTAATACTTGGAATGATGTGCCTCGTATTACGGTATGACGTTTGGATAGACCAGATCATGTGTTTACAACAGAGGATGTGGTAGATGAAAAACCTTGGTGTTTTGATATCAAGCATTTTCTTCAGACTCAAGAATACCCGGTTGGGGCATCAAATAAGGATAGAAAGACATTGAGAAGGTTGGCGGGCAACTTTTTCCTTAATAAAGATCATGACATGGTCTTGCTCAGATGCGTGGATAGACACGAAGCAGAAATGTTGATGCATGAGGTTCATGAAGGTTCATTTTGTACCCATGCCAATGGACATTCAATGGAGAAAAATATGCTTAGGGCAAGTTACTATTGGCTGACAATGGAATCTGACTGTTATAAATTTGCGAACAAGTGCCATAAATGCCAGATTTATGCTGATAAAATTCATGTACCTCTAACACTTCTCAAAGTTATTTATTCCCCATGGCCTTTCTCTATGTGGGGTATATACATGATAGGAATGATTGAACCAAAGGCGTCAAATAGGTATCATTTTATCCTAGTGGCGATTGACTACTTCACCAAGTGGGTGGAGGCAGCTTCATATGCTAATATCACTAAACAGGTAGTGGTGTGTTTTATCAAGAACAACCTCATATGTCGTTTAGTGTGCGAAGCAGGATTATTACCAACAATGGCTCAAATCTGAATAACAAGATGATGTTTGAACATTGTGAGGAATTCAAGATTGTCCACCACAATTCATCTCCCTACAGGCCAAAGATGAATGGGGTTGTTGAAGCGGCCAATAGGAACATCAAAAAGATCATCCAGAAAATGGTTGTTACTTATAAAGACTGACATGAAATGCTCCCTTTTGCTTTGCATGGGTATCTAACATCTGTACACACTTCAACAGGGGCAACCCCGTTCTCTCTTGTATATTGCATGGAAGCAGTGCTCCCCATTGAAGTTGAGATTCCCTCTTTGCGTGTGTTGTACCCCAAAATTTTCCCTCTCATTTTATCAAGATTTCCCCTCACAAGACTCTTTGGACTCAAGACCAGATTAGGGCTTGCTCAGCTCAAGACATCTCCTTGCACTAATGACCTGAAATTAGGGTTTGAGTTCGCACAAGGATTTTTAGACTTTAAATGCCTCATGTGACTTTCATACTTCATTTTGGACACCTAAGATTTCCCATACCAAGTTTCAAGCCTTGAATCAATTTTTTGCACAATCAATTGGACAGATGACCTAAAAATCAGTTGTATTGGAGAAAAAGTCAACTGTGGCCAATTTACAGTCAAACCTCATAATTTTTGATCCACATCAACATTATAGACTCATATGAACCATTTGATCAAGTTTGGACCACAACTTCTCAAGAAATTTGATCAGATCATCAAAAGGGCAAAATGGTCATTTTTAGGGTTTTGACTGTAGAAGGGCAATTTCTGATTTTTAACCTAGCCAATGGAAAATTGGGTTCAAGCATGGATTCAAGAACTCAATGGCACCATCTTGACCTAATGACAAGGATCAAAAGATCTCAAATACATTGGATTGACAGATGAATTTTCCAGTCAACTGATCAAAAATCTACTGTACACTGAAAAGTCAAACTTTGACATTTTTGATCAAAATCAAGTGCCAAGGGTCATTTTTCATAAATATGTGTCAAAACATGAAACTTGTTCACCAAGGAACCTAATTTTTGAAATTAGGGTTTAAAATGGAAAATTTTCATAACTTAGAAAGTTTCTAACTTATGAAAATTTCTTATTTTTTCCCAACTTTGCCCAACTTTTTCACTATGATGAAATTGGATTCAAAGAAAACTTCCAACATGAAAGTTGTATTCTTCCACAAAATCTACAACTTTGATTCAAAAAGTTTTCCCAAAAGATGCTTGGATATCAAGTTATGATTTTGTGAATAGAGGTCCAAAAACTTTCTAACTTAGTGAATTTTTGTTCTAGTTTAGGCAGGATTTTGACCTATCTTCATGGCAAATTTTCACATAGTTCCAAGTGGAATATCAAAATTCATTTCAAAGATGAATTGTAGATCATGTTACAATCTTTCCAAAATGTCCAAGAACTCTCCAAAATCATTTGTGGTTAGGGAGAATCGAAAGATTGAAAATGGCAAATCATCACTTTTGTCCAAGGCATTTTGCACCATGTTACAACTTGCAAATCTGTCTTAAGCATGCTGGTACTTGGTTTACAGGTTATAATATCTTCTACACTCAAAAATTGAATGCAAATACAATGGTTAGTGGAATTGTTTTTGTCTTGGAAGCTTTGTACAAAGGTTTAAACCAAAAATGGCATAAAGGTAACATTGCCACTTTGATAAAGCATGCTTTATGTCAAATTGTTTATCTAGAGCATTTGACCAAAGCTTTTGCTGCACACCAACTCCACAAATATCAGGAAAGGTGTACCAACTAGATGCAGACCTTGATCTAGCTTATACAACCTTGTCCTTTGTCATTTTAACTTTTGCTTCAAAAACAAGTCAACTTGCAAGAGGTCCATAACTTTGGTATCTGATAAAAACAAGTCTTGTGTTCATTTCAAACAAGTTCAACACATTGTAGCAAGTAGAATACATGAGTTACAAGCCTCTCAAACACCCAAATACACCAAAACACCAACTTCTGCCCAAAACAGGGCATTTTCTGCAAACACCAAGCCAAAACATATTTGTCTCGTGCGTTTTATCCCAAACCACTTCAGACACATTGCATACATCCCATCCAAGCTACCCATGCCCTTCTCAAGGAACTGTAACTTCATTTTCAAGCTTCACCATTTTCAATTTCTGAGTTTGCAGATTGAGTTCTATAGGGACATTCAGGCCATTTCAAAGCAAGCTAAGCATTGGGAAAGGTCAAAGGAACATCAAGCCAGCTCAAAAGTCCTTCAGGCCTCATTCAAAGTTGCTGCATATCCATATTCGAACTTAACTGAAACATGTAATTTTAAAACTTCTATCTCCTTATTTAGGAATCATTAGGCTTAGGTTTGTGAAGCAAAAATGTAGTCCTTAAGTTGCTTGAACGGTACATATGCATGGCTTCCATTTATATTGACTGAGCTAGGAGTATTTGATAGTTGAACTTACTGAAAAAACTAGGTCATAATTAGGGGCAATAAAATTCTCTCTGGTCTTTGAGAGTTAGATAAAGTTTTTTATATCATTAGAATCGTGTGATGATGAGCTATAACTTTCATGTTGTGAGTTTTTGATTTCAAGCAAAGAACAGAGAGAACAACATTCAAGTACAGAACCATGGCACACGCGCGTTCTGAGGACAGGGACGGAGTGTATTTGGGCCATGCGCCTCGGGCCTCTTACTTTTGACACCCACATGCTTGCTTTCTGCACACCTTGGCCCATTTGTTTTATTTTTGTATACTTTTTATTTCTTTTATATTTTCTGACTTTATTTATTTTTTCTAAATATTAAAAATCACCAAAAATATTTTCTTAATTTTTACATTTTTATTTTATTATTTTTATTATTTTTTATGAAAAAAATAGTTTATTAGGTTAAATACTTTTATTTTCTTAAATAAATTTGTAAATAATATTAAAATATTTACATACTTTTATTTTATTATTTATACACTTAAATTAATATTTCCATACAATATTTATTTTTTTAACACTGTTGTATATATTTTATTTATTTTCTTATACATAAAAATGAATAAATAAATAATATAATATATTTTCTTCTAAAACCAAAAACTAGGGTTTCCACCCTTTTGAAAAATAATCATTTTTATTTTCTTACTTTCTTAGGCCATAAATAAACTTATTTTTACATATACAAAAATAAATACAAAAAAATATTTTGCATATTTATATTTAATTGCATATTTAAATATTATTCATTTATTTATTTGTACAAATAAATTCAATATGGTTGTAATAGTTTTAAGGCTTTATTTTGTGCAAATACCCCCTATTCAAACTTGTATCCCCCTCCCCATAATAATGTTGTAATAGTCTTAGATTTACTTTTACGCATTTTATTGTTTTTATATGCATGATAGTAAGATTAGGGTTTTGTATGCAAAAGACCAAAATCAAACAAATAGCATGACTTAATACAAGACAAAAATGCATGAAAAATGACAACACAATGCACACAAGCACCCCTAGGGTTTCATCCACTTTGTTGATTAAAATGGCCATGGTATGCATGCAAGGTATCTTGGCAAAAACAAAAACAAAACAAAAGATCATAGTCCCTCGATGACACTATTTTGGTTGCCTATACAAAAATGATCTAGACCCTCAAAATCTTGCTAAGATACTTAGCACCATTGATATCATGGTCATACGATGACCCACGCCCGTCCCGTTTAAACATCCAAAGATAAGGTTGTTTACCAAATGCAATGGTAAAACAACAATATCAAAGGAATAAAAACGTGTAGGAAAGATCTTTGAGTAGGGTAGACAACTCCTAGTTACTTGATCAAACTTGCAAACCTTCCTTGCTATTTTCAATAACACACAACTCAGTTTCAAAACATTTCCCAAAACAAACTTCCAAACATTGAAACATTTTTCAAAAGACAAACACCTTTGTATACATTCAAACAAGAATCATTACAAAGGTTGCCACAACGATGGCCTCTTTTCAAAATACTTTCAAAACCACACACAAAAGCACCATTTCAAACAATTGAAAAGCAAAAGCAAGTGATCTAAAACAAGTAACTAAGAGCCCATGGAAAACCATAGATGAAAAGGGTGCTAACACCTTCCCTTTTCATAATCTACCCCCCGAACCCAAAAACAATCTCAAAGGTCTTTCCTTTGCTTTTTTACCTTTCCTTTTAGATAAAATAAAAGTCAATGGCGACTCTTGCTAAATCGAAACATTTGCGAACACAAACGCAAAACTTCAAGTCAATTCTCCCACCGCATCACAGAACTGGCGACTCTGCTGGGGAAATATCTAGAAGTGGGGTTACCTTAGGGTTTTAGATTACCTTTACATTCTTATCTTGCTTGACTTGTATGCTTTACACTTTGGTTCTATTGTTTGGGTTTGAATCTTCTACCCGGATTTGGGAAACATTCATAGGTAAATAGCAATACATTGTGGAAACTGTACGGGGTATACCGACATGGTTGAGGCAATAACTATACTAGGGCGACATATTTGTGTGTACCGGTAGCCTTTGAGTCAATCAAAGAGAATACGGGACCGCTGAGTGATGTCATGAAGCACTAATGGACTTTTAGAACCTTTACTTGACCAACTTGGCCTTTGTAGGGGTAGTGAGATGACCGGCTTTGGTGCAGTCCGAAGTTGGTAGATACTCGATACTACAATCATTGAGGGTTGTTTTCTTGGAATATTTCAGTCGCTAGTAAAGCGGCTAAACTGAAACAATGAACACAGAAAATAATCCAGTGATATTGAGCTCCTTAGAACCCCGTTACTATTTATAGGACAGGTTGAGCCAACTAAACTTCAAGAGGGTACTTACCTATAAAACCCCATGCAAGCCTGAAACTAGGAACTTGTGTGATTTGTTTGTACATATATACTTATGCATAACATCATGGACATCATGAAGCATCATATGCATCCACTAACCATTTCAAGGATTTGGATTTTCATATTTGTTCCTGTTTTATAGGTAATGGATTTACTTCGCAGGAAAACTATCCAAGTCAACCTTGTAAGAATTCCTCCTCAACTCAAGGAGCTAGCTTCAAGGATTCTTGAGAATTCTCCATTCACCGAGAAGCATGGTCATCTTCTCAACTTAGTCAGCACCAACACTGAGGAAAACATGGTGAAAGTTCTCTTCCAGTTCTTTGACCCCTTACACCACTGCTTCACATTTCCTGATTACCAGCTAGTGCCTACTTTGGAGGAATTTTCTCAACTCTTGAGAATTCCTATTCTCAATCAACTACCCTACAACGGTACAGAAAGAGATCCAAAGCCTGAAGATGTTGCTCAAGCCTTACACTTGCAACCATCTGATATCATGGGCCATTGGGAAACTAGAAGTGGTATCAAAGGTTTCTTGTCAAAGTTCTTGTTTGAGAAGGCCCAAAGCTGCTAGAATTCATTGGACTTACAAGCTTTTGAGGAGATTGTAGCTCTTCTTATCTATGGGATGGTCTTGTTCCCTAACCCTGACCAACTTATAGATGTGAATGCTGTCAAAATCTTCATGGCTCACAATCCGGTGCCTACATTGCTTAGGGATATCCTCCACTCTTTTCACACTCGAACAATGAGGAAAATAGGTGTTCTCATGTGTTGCACTCCTCTACTGGCAAGATGGTTTATTTCTCATCTTCCCCGATCAGTTTTGAAGAATGAGCAAGGTTTGAGGTGGTCACAACGGTTGATGACTCTTACCCATTCAGATGTTCATTGGTGTTCTCGATCCCGAGAAAATGTTATCATCATTGACCGTTATGGGGAATTCCATAATGTCCCTCTACTAGGCATTAGGGGAGGCATTACCTACAACCCTTGTTTGGCTCTGAGACAATTTGGGTATGTCGGAAGGGATGGCCCACATGACATGCTGATTCCAGACTTGGTTTTTTACTTCGACAACGACGATCAAGGACTTCGACAAAGGTTCATCTGAGCTTGGAGGATGCCCAACAAGGTGGACAGTAAGACTCTGGGGCACAAGAATTCCACCCCCCTTGAGCCTTACCTCAAGTGGGTACGAACCCGCGCCCAAAGTCTTATGATGCCTTACCCATACATTCTCCCTGTGATCAAATAGCCTGTTATGGAAGGAGAGGTTCCATACACCATCCTACATCCTGACATGCCAACATCACTAGAAGATTTACAAAGGAGTTGGATACAGCTCAAGGGAGAGCGCGACACTTTCGAAGCCCAATTCTACGCAAGTGAGAAGAAGGTTTTAGAACTTACTCGCCAACTTCATGAAGAGCAGACTCTCAACACCTTCATTGCACCAAATAGGATGCGCAGCATCTTTTTACCTTAGAATTTTGTATTATTTTGCCCATGGGGCATTGTTGTACTAACAAATTCTATCTTATTAATATGACGTGTGTTCTTTTTTGTTTAAAACAACTTTGAATTTCTGAATCCTTGAATGCATTACATGAATACATATCATTCATCATATGCATAAACAGGTCTTCACACCAGGTTTCCTTATCTCTCTGCTGTTTATTTCAGCAATATGGATATTGAGCAGACGGTTAAAGACTTACAAGCGCAGAATTCCCAGTTCCAACAGCTACTTCTGACCTTGGCTAAGGGGCAGGAGGAGCTCAAAACTCTACTAGAGAAGGAAAATGAGAAAAAGAAAAAGAAGAGGGCTAGTGTGGCTACCATGGGTAGAAGATTTGAAGGTCAAGCTAGAAGGGTCCTGGATTTCAACTCAACATCTGATGAAGGGGTGAGAAAGGGTAAAGAGACTGTTGTGCCATCTGATTCTGAGGAAGAAGAAGAGAAAGAAGAGGATGAAGACTATTCTGAACAGCAGTACCCTCCTGCAGATGACAAGTACAAAATTCTGGAAGAGCGTCTGGCAGCTATGGAGATACAGAGGGTGCCTGGGCGTGACTTTGAAGAATTAGGGCTGGTTTCGGGAATTGTTATTCCCCCTAAGTTTAAGGTGCCTTTATTTGATAAGTACGATGGTTTGTCTTGTCCAAAGATGCATCTGCGATTTTACGTCAGAAAAATCCAACCACATTCTTCTAACAAGGATCTGTGGGTTCATTTCTTCCAAGACAGTCTTTCGGGGACGCAGTTAGATTGGTTCTATCAACTAGAGAGGTCTGATGTGCAAAATTGGGAGGATTTGGAGGCTGCCTTCTACAGACAATATCAATATAATACGGACCTAGCACCAACCCGTACTCAATTATAGAGTATGGGCATGGTCTCAAATGAAGGTTTCAAAGAGTATGCCCAGAAATGGAGAGACTTGGCGGGACGAGTACAACCACATCTATTTGACAGGGAACTAGTTGATATGTTCTTGGGGACACTATCAGACCCCTTTTTCAATCACCTGATTGGAAGTTCATCTGCGAGGTTCACCGATTTGATTCTAACTGGTGAGAGAGTTGAAGCCGACATAAAGAGCGGGAAAATTCAAAAGGATACATCTGCTTCTGCTGCCATCAAAAAGACTTTTCCAGCAAAGAAGGAAGTCTCAGCTATCTACTCCCAAAGAGGTCAAGGAAGAGTTGAGCGCCGGCCAGCGGTGGGGGCCGTAATGATTCAGAGATATGCAGCTGATCAACCTAGAAACAATCAACCCAGAACCAACCAAGCTAGGGTGGAAAGGCCTGCAAGACAATTCACCTGGATCAATATGACTCCCGCTCAGGTTCTCCCCCATCTCTTGAAATTAAACCTTGCAAGTTTGAAAGAGGCACCGAAGAATCCGAATACATCTTCTCCTTACTACCATTCAAATGCCAAGTTTGTTGGGCCCTCAAAAATAAGATTCAGGATTTGATAGATGCTAAAGAAGTTGAATTCGACACCCCTGAAAAGCCTAACGTGATCTCTACTCCAATGCCAAAGCATGGCTACCATGCCCATGCTGTTGAAGAGGATCTTTTTGTGGCTATTATTGATGATTTGATGACTCCGCTACCGATAATCAAGTTGAATTTGCCGAAGGCTGGGATTTTCCCAGGTTGTGAAGAAGATTGTTGCATTTGTTCCTCCTTACCAACCGACTGTCCGTTGTTGAAGTTAGGCATCCAACGCCTAATGGATAACCAAGAGATCCTTTTTGAAAAGACTCCTGTTACACCGACTCCTATCAATGATATTTCAATAATTACCATATTCGCCAATCTTTCCAAGGTCTCCAAAAGACCTGTTAAGATTACATCCGATCCGAAGATTGTACCTTTAAAGATAACCATGCCAGGGCCCATCCCGTACAAGTCCGACAAATCAATACCGTGGAACTATGGGGGAGAGATCTTTTACCACGGTGTTAAACAAATTGAATCAACTGAAGAGAGTTCTGATGAAGATACTTCTGACATTGGAAACATTGTTGGAACGGGTAAAATCACCCGCAGTGGAAGAATTTTCTCTCCGGAGATTACGCCTCCAAAGGCAATCTTCGGACCCTCAGCTGCTCCTAAGGTTACTCCTGTACCGATCAACATATCTGTGAGAACTCCAGTTATTGAAGAAGTTGTAACTCCTGCGGTTATCCCCTCTACTGCTGCTAATGATAGAGGGAAAGGGATCCAAGAAGAGCCTGTCAGGACGAGGGCTCAACCATTGATCATCCCTGAGACCTCTCAAAAAGAAATGGAATAGATTTTGAAAATAATTAAGAAAAGCGATTATAATGTTGTAGAGCAACTGGGGCAAACCCCCTCAAAGATCTCTATGTTGGCCTTGCTGCTTTGTTCAGAGGCTCATGCCAAAGCTTTGATAAGATTCTTGAAGACGACCCACGTGGCACAGGAAACCTCCGCGGATCAGTTCCAGGAATGTGTAGCTAGCCTAACAGCTGACAACGGTTTAGGATTCTCCGATACTGATCTAACAATCAAAGGGAGAAAACATAATGACGCTTTGCATGTCTCGGTGGAATGCAGAGGGACTACTCTAGCACACGTCCTGGTAGACACTGGTTCTTCGCTGAACGTCTTGCCAAAGAAAGCATTGGATAGACTGGATTGTGAAGGCCTAACTTTGAAGCCCAGCAACATCGTTGTCAGAGCCTTTGATGGTTCTAAAAGGATGGTCAACGGGGAGGTGGACATCCCGATTAAAGTGGGAACTGAAACCTTCAACTCCACATTTTATGTGACGGACATCCGTCCTTCCTATTCTTGCTTGTTGGGAAGACTCTAGATTCATCATGCTGGAGCCGTCACTACTACTCTGCATCAAAAGCTCAAGTACCCTGTCCAGGGGAAAATTGTAACAGTTCACGGAGAAGAGGAATACATGATAAGCCATCTAAATTCTTTCCGCTATGTAGAATTGGATGGTGAATTCATCAAAACCCCCTTTCAGCATTTTGAAGAGGTAGCTCAGGAGATTGCGGCAACCAAGACAGTGTCTTTTGTACCCATGGTTACCAGACCTCCGCCTCGGGTGTCTTCTCTCAAAGATGCAAAGGCTGTGATTGAAGAAGGAGGAAGCACAATTTGGGGTAAACTTCCAGACTTTCCCTTTAAATATGATAAATTCGGTTTGGGTTTCACTTCAGCTAGTCAAAAGGTTGTGCGCCACTCTCGTGCTAGAGGGCCACCAGTGAAGATCATCCATCATGGAGTCAATGCTTTGGAGGATGGTGAAGAGGAGAGCAATTTGGAAGACTGGATTTTCCCTACAGTTGAAGGAGGAATGTGCAATTGGGAGGCAAAGGACTTTGTTCCCATTACTTTCATAAATCAGTAATTTATCTTTCAAACATTTCTGTTGGTTTGTAATAATTCTCAAACAATTCGAACACTTTTAACCTTGTGCCTTACCCGAGGCACATAGGTCCATTTGTAAGGGTTTGGTTTTTCATCTTCATATGCCATTTTAATGAATCATGGACGTTTTTACATATAAACTTTTGTGTTCATTGTCTTTCTTTTTACATTTTATTTGTTTAAAGGTGGATATCCCTTACACACACCCACACTCACAAATGCAGGTACCCTTCCATTCCAGATTCCATGGGTAACAATTCTGTTATGGCCTTCAGTGACTCTGAAGATCTGGTCTACCATGCCGAATACGAAGGTGATGAAGAATGTGAGGTGCCGAGAGAATTGGCTAGACTGCTACAACAAGAAGAAAGGGTTATTCTACCTCACGAGGAGTTATTAGAGACAATCAACTTGGGAATTGAGGAAGACAGAAAAGAAGTCAGAGAGGGTGCCAACCTAGAGCCAAGTGTCAAGGAGCGCTTAGTTCAGTTGTTGAATGAATATGTTGAGATCTTCACCTGGTCATCCGAAGACATGCCGGGACTCGATACAGATATTGTGGTACACTGCCTACCCACAAGAGAAGACTGTCCACCATTTAAACAGAAAGAACGCCGCATGAGGCCCGACATGTCTGAAAAGATCAAAGCAGAAGTTATGAAGCAGTTCAATGCTGGATTTCTTGCTGTTACTTCCTATCCATAATGGGTTGCTAACATTGTGCTCGTGCCTAAGAAGGGCGACAAAGTGAGAATGTGCATGGATTACAGAGATCTAAACAGGGCTAGCCCTAAAGATGACTTTCCACTGCCGCACATTGACATCTTGGTTGACAATACAACTCAGCACAAGGTATTTTCTTTCATGGACGGATTCTCAGGCTATAACCAGATCAAAATGGCCCCTGAGGACATGGAGAAAACTACTTTTGTTACACAGTAGGGTATGTTCTGTTATAAAGTGATGCCACTAGGACTGAAGAATACTAGGGTAACCTATCAATGCGCCATGGTAGCTTTGTTTCATGACATGATACATCATGAGATATAGGTCTACGTAGATGATATGATAGCCCATTCACAAACTGAAGAAGAACACCTCGACCATCTGCAAAAGCTGTTTGTTAGGTTGAAAGAGTACAAGCTCAGACTGAACCCTAACAAGTGCACTTTCGGAGTCAGGTCCGGTAAACTCTTTGGTTTCATTGTCAGCAACAAAGGCATCGAGGTTGATCCTGCCAAAGTCAAAGATATACAAGAAATGCCTTCCCCTCTCACTGAGAAGGAGGTCAGAGGTTTCTTGGGATACCTAAACTACATCTCAAGGCTCATTTCTCACCTAACATCTACCTGTGAACAAATCTTCAAGCTGTTGAAGAAAGATCAGGTGGTTAAATGGAATGATGATTGTCAAGTTGCTTTCGATAAAATCAAGAAGTATTTTCTAGAACTTCCTATCTTGATGCCTCTCGTCGAAGGAAGACCGCTAATCATGTATCTGACTGTCCTAGAGAATTCAGTGGGGTGCGTACTGGGACAACATGACGAGTCTGGCCGAAAAGAGCATGCCATTTATTACCTTAGCAAAAAGTTTACCGATTGTGAGACCCGATACTCACTGCTCGAGAAAACTTGATGTGCTTTGGTATGGGATGCTCGCCGACTAAGGCAGTATATGTTGACTCATACCACTTTGCTGATCTCTAAAATGGATCTGATCAAGTAAATTTTTGAGAAGCCTGCTCTATCCGAAAGAATCGCTAGATGGCAGATGATCCTAACGGAATACGATATACAGTACACGACCCAAAAAGCTATAAAGGGGAGTGTGTTAGCCGATCATCTGGCCCACCAAGCTGTCAAAGATTACCAATCCATGAGGTTCGACTTCCCCGACGAGGATCTCATGACATTGGACAACATTGAAGAGAACAGACCGTATGACGGACCTGAACAAGGATCCCGATGGACCCTGTACTTTGATGGTGCTTCTAATGCACTTGGAAACGGTATCGGCGCGGTACTTATCTCTCCAGAAGGTTTCCATACACCTTTCACCGCCAGAATTTGCTTCAACTGTATTAACAACATGGCAGAGTATGAAGCTTGCATCTTTGGTCTCAAGGCTGCAATAGACTTGGGAATCAAATCTTTGATTGTGTTTGGGGACTCAGCTTTGGTTATCAGTCAAATCAAAGGAGAGTGGGATACTAAACATCCAAACCTCATCCCTTACAAACAACATGTCCTGACATTGTTACCATATTTCGAGCAGATTACCTTCGAGCACTTCCCGCGAGAAGAAAATTAGCTAGCAGATGCACTAGCTACAATGTCATCCATGTTTAAACTTAACTGGGATAATGAGGCTCCCCAAATCACCATTGAACGGATGGACGAACCTGCACATTGTCATGAGATTAATACTGAAGAAGTAGTGGACCGACCGTGGTTTCATGAAGTCAAAAGGTATCTCGAAGCACAATAATACCCTGAAGGAGCTTCAGTTAACCATAAAAAGTTCTAAAGGAGATTCTCAGCTAAGTTCTTCCTGAGAAATGGTATCCTATACAAGCGTAATCATGATTGCAATCTGCTCGGTTGTGTGGACAAGGTTGAAGCTGAACAGATCATGGCTGAACTACATAATGGTACCTTTGGCACTCACTCTAGTGGACATACGATGGCTAAGAAGATTCTATGGGCAAGCTATTACTGGTCTACCATGGAAGCTGACTGCTATCAACATTCCCGTACTTGTCACAAATGTCAAATCTATGCAGACAAGGTACATATACCTCCAGTTCCTCTAAATGTCTTAACAGCTCCTTGGCCATTCGCTATGTGGGGAATCGACATGATTGGAGAGATCAAGCCTACAACATCCAATGGACACCGTTTCATCCTGGTAGCCATTGATTACTTCACCAAGTGGGTCGAAGCAGCGTCTTTCGCATCCGTTACAAAGAATGTTGTTGCCCGCTTCATAAAGCAGAATCTTATTTGTCGGTACGGTATCCCTGAAAGGATCATCACTGACAACGGTACAAACCTTAACAATACTATGATCATTTCCTTGTGCGAGCAGTTCCAGATTCAACATCCCAATTCATCTCCGTATCAGCCAAAGATGAACAATGCTGTCGAAGTTGCGAACAAAAATATCAAGAAGATCATACAAAAAATGACAGTCACCTACAAGGACTGGCATGAAATGTTACCGTTTGCTCTCCACGGGTACCGTACCACGACGCGTACATCAACTGGGGCAACACCCTATTATTTGGTATACGACATGGAAGCTGTTTTACATATCGAGGTTCAGATTCCCTCCTTGAGAATCATGAAGGATGCTGGTTTGAGTGAAGATGATTGGATTCAAACCCAGCTTGATCAACTTAACTTGATTGACGAAAAACGACTTACTGTTGTTTGTCATGGTCAGACGTATCAAAAATGGATGATCAAGGCATTCAACAAGAAAGTCAGATGCCATGTATATCAAGTCGGGGATCTTGTAATCAAGTGGATCATCTTGCCGCAAAGTGATCCCAGGGGAAAGTGGACTCCTACTTACGAAGGACCATTTGTGATCAAGAACATCTTTTCTGGTGGGGCAATGATCTTAACCACCATGGACGGTGATGACCTGCCGCACCCTGCGAACGCAGACATAGTCAAAAGATATTACGCATAAACGACCCGGCAAGTTGAAAACCCGAAAGGGCGACTTGGGAAAAAAATGGGCATCCCGGTGAATCGAAAACCCGAAAGGGCGGTTCAGGCAAAAATTAGGGATAAATAAAAAAATCTGTACACCCGGCAAGTTGAAAACCCGAAAGGGCGACTTGGGCAAAAAAGGGTTTCCCGGTGGACTGAAAACCCGAAAGGGCGGTCCAGGTAAAAGTTAGGGAATTAAAGCGTATGACTATGTCTCGTCGGATCACTTTAAGGACAATCTCTTCAGAGTTAAGCTTCGGGATTCTGATCAACTCAATCATCTTCGGACGAAGCAATGAATGGACAAGATATCCAGAGTTACGATGGCTATAGCAGGATGGGAACCCCATGGAATTTTTACACATAGCCATCTTTCTTTGTATAAATTTTTCTCATTTTTTATTACAATATTCTCTTACTAGGATATCTGTCTTGTACAAAATACTTACACAAAGTTAATACAAAGATACTTCAAAGTGCAGAAAAACTATTTGCCTTTTCTTCTTTCTACACTTGTGCTTTATTTGAAAACGTCCAATGATTTATTAAATGAGCATATGCATTTGAATATAATCACTGTTTACAAATAAACGAAATGAGAAAGAAAAATTACTGATAGGTTGAAAGTATAGGAAAACGTCTTTAGGATATTCCACGAGCAATCCCCTGTTGTACATCATCTAGATCCCCAGTAGAGCTAAAACATTGAAATACATATCCCTAGCAAAATTAAATTTCAAAATCCCTGCCAGAGTTAAACTTTAAACTCCTAATCCCCGGCGGAGTTATATTTTCAAACCTTTAATTCCCACCAGAGTTAAAACTTCAAACTCCCAATTCCCAATGGAGCAAAAATTTTAACCACAGACCCTCAGCGGAGATAAAACCTTCTTCCCCAGTCAAGTCAAATTTCCAACTACCAATCCACGGCGGGAACCATTCAGCTTTCCCCAATTTCCCCCAACAAGTTGTCTTAAAGTCTGAGAATCAACCAGATAATAGTTAACTCTTGTCTTATCTCCAAACTAGGATAATTCCCCAGTAGATTGACATACAAACCAAACTCCTGATCTCTCCAGCAAGATAGCTACTCTCCAACAGTATAGCTACTCCCCTAGAGTTTTCACTTACTCTCCACCAGGAAGCCTGCTTCCCCACAGAGTTTTTTACTCCCCAACAGAACAAAAATTCTCATTCTTAACTCCCCAGCTTGAAGTCCCCAAGGATTCAAATTCCCCTAGCAGACCGAAGATTCTCATTCTTGATTCCCCAGTGAAGTTGCCAGAGTCTCCATTACTTACCAGCATGAATTTGTCAGAATTTTTAATCCCCTGCAGATCAAAGATTTTCATTCTTGCCTCCCCAGTATAAAGCCCCCAAGGATTCAAATTCCCCAACAGAATGAAGATTCTCATTCTCAGTTCCCCGCAGAAGCCATCAGAGCCTTCCTTATTCTCCAGCAGATCAAGGTTTTTCTTTTGTCTGATCCCCAGTAGAGATCGTAAGATTTTTCCCTATTCCCCATCCGAGTAAGGATTCTCATTATTTAAGCCCCAATAGAATTCTTCAAAGTTCTCTGGATTTCCCAAGTAGATTTCTCAGGCAATTTGACATTACTTCCCCAAGAAGAATTTTTGTCAATACTCCAACTCCAAAGACTTGATGGATCCCTATCCCCAGGAAAGTCGTGAAGGATTCTCACATCCCCATGGAAGTTGTCAAAGTTTTTGATAATCCCCACGAGTTGCCAAGGATTTTCTATCCCCAACAGTAGTAAGCAAGGATTTCTCATCCTCAGCAATCAAAGATTTTGAATCTCCAACAGAGGTCAAGGATTTATTTTCCCAGGCAGCAGTCAAGGATTTTATTATCTCCAGCCATCAAGGATTTATTTTCCTCAGCAAGACAACTAATCAGCTTAAATGCGCATATATTACATTCATATATCATGAATTTGATAAAGCACATTTTATTGCATCATACATTTCATGCAACATAACTTTGTGTTTCAGCTAACATTTTACCTTTTTCAGGATAAGATTAACAACTATCTTTAACAGGTATTCAAAATATTGCAGATACAATTCAGATACACTCCAGACGCGGAAGTCATTTTGTTACTCATTCAGATCTCTTATTCAGATACAGTACAAATACACTCCAGACACATAAGTCATTCTGTTACTCATTCAGAATTCAAAGTAAAGATACAGTCCAGATACGCTCCAGACACGGAAGCCATTCTATTTCTCATTCAGACTTCAACAATCAGATACAAATTAGATACGCTCCAGATACGGGAGCCATTCTATTTCTCATTCAGATTCAACTATCAATTTCAAGTTCAGATACACTCCAGACACAGAAGTCATTCTGCTACTCATACAGATCTCAACTTCAAGATACAATCTAGATACGCTACATGCATGGTTGCCATTCTGTCACTTATTCTGACTTTTTCCCCAGCCCAGAGATGCTCCAGACACGGATGCCATTCTGTAGCTTATTCAAATTCCAGATTCAGATACAATATAGATACACTCCAGACCCATAGGTCATTATGTTATTCATTGATATTCAAATACAGTTACAGCTCAGATACGTTCCAGACACGGACGTCATTCCCTTGCTCATACAAATCCAATCTCCAGATACAACTCAGATACGTTCCAGATACGGATACCATTATGATGTTCATTCTCCTGCAATTCAACAAACATTCTTGGGTGGCATCTTTAAGCCCATCTCCAACAAGATTCTACCATCTCCAAATGGCATCTTTAAGCCCATTTCCTCAAATACATTTTGAGGAGTGCAAATTTACGGACACTCTAGTGTCCAATTATCTTTTACCTTCGAGTCACGAACGACAAACTCGCCAATCTAACTCTTCAGGTTCAAGAAGATTGAACATGGGCAGATGTTGTACCCCAAAATTTTCCCTCTCATTTTATTAAGATTTCCCCTCACAAGACTCTTTGGACTCAAGACCAGATTAGGGTTTGCTTAGCTCAAGACATTTCCTTGCACTGATGACCTTGAATTAGGGTTTGAGTTTGCACAGGGATTTTTGGACTTTCAATGCCTCATGTGACTTTCATACTTCATGTTGTACCCCTAATATTTCCCATAGCAAGTTTCAAGCCTTGAATCAAATTTTTGCCCAGTCAATTGGACAGATGACCTAAAAATCAATTGTATTGGAGAAAAGGTCAACTGTGGCCAATTTACAGTCACACCTCATAATTTTTTATCCACATCAACATGATAGACTCATATGAACCATTTGATCAAGTTTGGACCATAACTCCTCAAGAAATTTGATCAGATCATCAAAAGGGTAAAATGGTCATTTTTAGGGTTTTGATTGTAGAAGGGCAATTTCTGATTTTTAACCTAGCCAATGGCAAATTGGGTTCAAGCATGGATTCAAGAACTCAGTGGCACCATCTTGACCTAATCACAAGGTTCAAAAGATTTCAAATACATTAGATTGACAGATGAATTTTCCAGTCAATTGATCAAAAATCAATTGTACACTGAAAAGTCAAACTTTGACTTTTTGGTCAAAATCAAGTGCCAAGGGTCATTTTTAATCAAGATGTGTCAAAACATGAAACTTTTTCACCAAGAAACCTAATTTTGGAAATTAGGGTTTAAAATGGAAAATTTTCATAACTTAGAAATTTTCTAAGTTATGAAAATTTCTTATTTTTTCCCAACTTTGCCCAACTTTTTCACCATGATGAAATTAGATTCAAAGAAAACTTCCAACATGAAAGTTGTAGTCCTCCACAAAATCTACAACTTTGATTCAAAAAGTTTTCCCAAACGATGCTTGGATCTCAAGTTATGATTTTATGAATAGAGGTCCGAAAACTTTCTAACTTAGTGAATTTTTGCCCTAGTTTAGGCAGGATTTTGACCTATCTTCATGGCAATTTTTTACATAGTTCCAAGTGGAATCTCAAAATGCATTTTAAAGATGAATTGTATATCATGTTACAAGCTTTCCAAAATGTCAAAGAACTCTCCAAAATCATTTGTGGTTTGGGAGAATCGAAGGATTGAAAATGGAAAATCATCGCTTTTGTCCAAGGCATTTTGCACCATGTTACAACTTGCAAATCTGTCCTAAGCATGCTTGTAATTGGTTTACAGGTTCTAATCTCTTCTACCCTCAAAAATTTAATTCAAATACAATGGTTAATGGCATTGTTTTTGTCTTGGAAGCTTTGTACAAAGGTTTAATCCAAAAATGGCATAAAGGTAACATTGCCACTTTGATAAAGCATGCTTTATGTCAAATTGTTTATCTTGAGCATTGGACCAAAGCTTTTGCTGCAAACCAACTCCACAAATATCAGGAAAGGTGTACCAACTAGATGCAGACCTTGAGCTAACTTGTACAACCTTGGCCTTTGTCATTTCAACTTTTGCTTCAAAAACAAGTCAACTTGGAAAAGGTCCATAACTTTGGTATCTGATAAAAACAAGTCTTGTGTTCATTTCAAACAAGTTCAACACATTGTAGCAAGCAGAATACACGAGTTACAAGCCTCTCAAACACCCAAATACACCAAAACAACAACTTCTGCCCAAAATAGGGCATTTTCTGCAAACACCAAGCCAAAACATATTTGCCTCGTGCGTTTTGTCGCAAACCACTTCAGACATATTGCATACATCCCATCCAAGCTACCCAAGCCCTTCTCAAGCAAATGTAACTTCATTTTCAAGCTTCATCATTTTCAATTTCTGAGTTTGCAGGTTGAGTTCTATAAGGACATTCAAGCCATTTCAAAGCAAGCTAAGCATTGGGAAAGGTCAAAGGAACATCAAGCAAGCTCAAAAGTCCTTCAGGCCTCATTCAAAGTTGCTGCATTTCCATATTCGAACTTGAATGAAACAGGTAATTTTCAAACTTCTATCTCCTTATTTAGGAATCATTAGGCTTAGGTTTGTAAAGCAAAAATGTAGTCCTTAAGTTGCTTGAACGGTACATATGCATGGCTTCCATTTATATTGACTGAGCTAGGAGTATTTGATAGTTGAACTTACTGAAAAAACTAGGTCATAAATTAGGGGCAATGAAATTCTCTCTGGTCTTTGAGAGTTAGATAAAGTTTTTTATATCATTAGAATCGTGTGATGATGAGTTATAACTTTCATGTTGTGAGTTTTTGATTTTAAACAAAGAACAGAGAGAATAGGATTCAAGTACAGAACCATGGCATGCGCGCGTTCTGAGGACAGGGACGAAGTATATTTGGGCAAGGCGCATTGGGCCTCTTAATTTTGACACCCCCATGCTTGCTTTCTGCACCCCTTGGCCCATTTGTTTTATTTTTGTATATTTTTTATTTCTTTTATATTTTCTGACTTTATTTATTTTTTCTAAATATTAAAAATCATCAAAAATATTTTCTTAATTTTTACATTTTTATTATTTTTTATGACAAAAAAATAGTTTATTAGGTTAAATACTTTTATTTTCTTAAATAAATTTGAAAATAATATTAAAATATTTACATACTTTTATTTTATTATTTATACATTTAAATTAATATTTCCATACAATATTTATTATCTTAACATTGTTGTATATATTTTATTTATTTTCTTATACATAAAAATGAATAAATAAATAATATAATATATTTTCTTCTAAAACCAAAAACTAGGGTTTCCACCCTTTTCAAAAATAATCATTTTTATTTTCTTACTTTCTTAGGCCATAAATAAACTTATTTTTACATATATAAAAATAAATACAAAAAAACATTTTGCATATTTATATTTAATTGCATATTTAAATATTATTCATTTATTTATTTGTACAAATAAATTCAATATGGTTGTAATAGTTTTAAGGCTTTATTTTGTGCAAATACCCCCTATTCAAACTTGTATCCCCCTCCCCATAATAATGTTGTAATAGTCTTAGATTTACTTTTACGCATCTTATTGCTTTTATATGCATGATAGTAAGATTAGGGTTTTGTATGCAAAAGACCAAAATCAAACAAATAGCATGACTTAATACAAGACAAAAATGCATGAAAAATGATAACACAATGCACACAAGCACCCCTAGGGTTTCATCCACTTTGTTGCCTTAAAATGGCCATGGTATGCATGCAAGGTATCTTGGCAAAAACAAAAACAAAACAAAAGATCATAGTCCCTCGATGACGCTATTTTGGTTGCCTATACAAAAATGATCTAGACCCTCAAAAACTTGCTAAGATACTTAGCACCATTGCTATTATGGTCATACGATGACCCACACCCGTCTCGTTTAAACATCCAAAGATAGGGTTGTTTACCAAATGCAATGGTAAAACAACAATATCAAAGGAATAAAAATATGTAGAAAAGATCTTTGAGTGGGGTAGACAACTCCTAGTTACTTGATCAAACTTGCAAACCATCCTCAGTTTCAAAATATTTCCCAAAACAAACTTTCAAACATTGAAACATTTTTCAAAAGACAAACACCATTGTATACATTCAAACAAGAATCATTATAAAGGTTGCCACAACGATGGCCTATTTTCAAAATACTTTCAAAACCACACACAAAAGCACCATTTCAAACAATTGAAAAGCAAAATCAAGTGATCTAAAACAAGTAACTAAGAGCCCATGGAAAACCATGGATGAAAAGGGTGCTAGCACCTTCCCTTTTCATAATCTACCCCCCGAACCCAAAAAAAATCTCAAAGGTCTTTCCTGTGCTTTTTTACGTTTCCTTTTAGATAAAATAAAAGTCAGTGACGACTCTTGCTAAATTGAAACATTTGCAAACACAAACGCAAAACCTCAAGTCAGTTCTCCCACCACATCACAGAACTTGCGACTCTGCTGGGGAAATATCTAGAAGTGGGGTTACCTTAGGGTTTTAGATCACCTTTACATGCTTATCTTGCTTGACTTGTATGCTTTACACTTTGGTTCTATTGTTTGGGTTTGAATCCTCTACCCGGATTTGGGAAATATTCATAGGTAAATAGCAATACGTTATGGAAACTGTGCGGGGTATACCGAAATGGTTGAGGCAATAGCTATACTAGTGTGACATATTTGTGGGTACAGGTATCCTTTGAGTCAATCAAAGAGAATACGGGGCCGCTGAGTGATGTCATGAAGCACTAATGGACTTTTAGAACCTTTACTTGACCAACTTTGCCTTTTTAGGGGTAGTGAGATGACCGGCTTTGGTGCAGTTCAAGGTTGGTAGGTACTCGATACTACACTCATTGAGGGTTGTTTTCTTGGAATATTTCAGTCGCTAGTAAAGTGGCTAAACTGAAACAACGAACACAGAAAATAATCTAGTGATATTGAGCTCCTTAGAACCCGGTTACTATTTATAGGACAGGTTGAGCCAACTAAACTTCAAGAGGGTACTTACCTATAAAACCCCATGCAAGCCTGAAACTAGGAACTTGTGTGATTTGTTTGTACATATATACTTGTGCATAACATCATGGACATCATGAAGCATCATATGCATCCACTAACCATTTCAAGGATTTGGATTTTCATCTTTGTTCCTGTTTTGTAGGTAATGGATTTACTTCGCAGGAAAACTATCCAAGTCAACCTTGTAAGAATTCCTCCTCAACTCAAGGAGCTAGCTTCAAGGATTCCTGAGAATTCTCCATTCACCGAGAAGCATGGTCGTCTTCTCAACTTAGTCAACACCAACATTGAGGAAAACATGGTGAAAGTTCTCTTCTAGTTCTTTGACCCCCTACACCACTGCTTCACATTTCCTGATTACCAGCATGTGCCTACTTTTGAGGAATTTTCTCAACTCTTGAAAATTCCTATTCTCAATAAAATACCCTACAACGGTACGGAAAGAGATCCAAAGCCTGAAGATGTTGCTCAAGCCTTACACTTGCAACCATCTGATATCATGGGCCATTGGGAAACTAGAAGTGGTATCAAAGGTTTCTTGTCAAAGTTCTTGTTTGAGAAGGCCCAAAGATGCTGGAATTCATTGGACTTACAAGCTTTTGAGGATATCGTAGCTCTTCTCATCTATGGGATGGTCTTGTTCCCTAATCCTGACCAACTTATAGATGTGAATGCTGTCAAAATCTTCATGGATCGCAACCCAGTGCCTATATTGCTTGGGGATATCCTCCACTCTTTTCACACTCGAACAATGAGGAAAAGAGGTGTTCTCGTGTGTTGCACTCCTCTACTGGAAAGATGGTTTATTTCTCATCTTCCCCAATCAGTTTTGAAGAATGAGCAAGGTTTGAGGTGGTCACAACGGTTGATGACTCTTACCCATTCAGATGTTCATTGGTGTTCTCAATCCCGAGAAAATGTTATCATCATTGACCGTTGTGGGGAATTCCCTAATGTCCCTCTACTAGGCATTAGGGGAGGCATTACATACAACCCTTGCTTGGCTCTGAGACAGTTTGGGTATGCCCGAAGGGATGGCCCACATGACATGCTGATTCCAGACTTGGTTTTTGACTTCGACAACGATGATCAAGGACTTCGACAAAGGTTCATCCGTGCTTGGAGGATGCCCAACAAGGGGGACAGTAAGACTCTGGGACACAAGAATTCCATCCCCTTTGAGCCTTACCTCAAGTGGGTACGAACCCGCGCCCAAAATCTTATGATGCCTTACCCCTACATTCTCCCTGTGATCAAAGAGCTTGTTATGGAAGGAGAGGTTCCATAAACCCTCCTACATCCTGACATGCCAACATCACTAGAAGATTTACAAAGGAGTTGGATACAACTCAAGGGAGAGAACGACACTTTCGAAGCCCAATTCTACGCAAGTGAGAAGAAGGTTTTAAAACTTACTCGTTAACTTCACGAAGAGCAGACTCTCAACACCTACATTGCACCAAAGAGGATGCACAATGTCTTTTTACCTTACAATTTTGTATTATTTTTCCCATGGGGCATTGATGTACTAACAAATTCTATCTTATTAATATGACGTGTGTTCTTTTTTGTTTAAAACAACTTTGAATTTCTGAATCCTTGAATGCATTACATGAATACATATCATTCATCATATGCATAAACAGGTCTTCACACCAGGTTTCCTTATCTCTCTGTTGTTTATTTCAGCAAGATGGATATTAAGCAGACGGTTAAAGACTTACAAGCGCAGAATTCCCAGTTCCAACAGCTACTTCTGACCTTGGCTAAGGGGCAGGAGGAGCTCAAAACTCTACTGGAGAAGGAAAGTGAGAAAAAGAAAAAGAAGAGGGTTAGTGTGGCTACCATGGGTAGAAGATTTGAAGGTCAAGCTAGAAGGGTCCTGGATTTCAACTCAACATCTGATGAAGGGGTGAGAAAGGGTAAAGAGACTGCCGTGCCATCTGATTCTGAGGAAGAAGAAGAGAAAGAAGAGGATGGAGACTATTCTGAACAGCAGTACCCTCCTGCAGATGACAAGTACAAAATTCTGGAAGAGCGTCTGGCATCCATGGAGATAGAGAGGGTGCCTGGGCTGGACTTTGAAGAATTAGGGCTGGTTTCGGGAATTGTTATTCCCCCTAAGTTTAAGGTGCCTTTATTTTCTAAGTATGATGGTATGTCTTGTCCAAAGATGCATATGCGATCTTACGTCAGAAAAATCCAACCACATTCTTCTGACAAGGATCTGTGGGTTCATTTCTTCCAGGACAGTCTTTCGGTGACGCAGTTAGATTAGTTCTATCAGCTAGAGAGGTCTGATGTGCACGATTGGGAGGATTTGGCGGTTGCCTTCTACAGACAATGTCAACATAATACGGACCTAGAACCAACCCGTACTCAATTACAGAGTATGGGCATGGTCTCAAATGAAGGTTTCAAAGAGTATGCCCAGAAATGGAGAGACTTGGCGGGATGAGTACAACCACATCTATCTGAGAGGGAACTAGTTGATATGTTCTTGGGTACACTTTCAGACCCCTTTTTCAATCACCTGATTGGAAGTTCATTTGCGGGGTTCACCGATTTGATTCTAACTGGTGAGAGAGTTGAAGTCGGCATAAAGAGCGGGAAAATTCAAAAGGATACATCTACTTTCGCTGCCATCAAAAAGACTTTTCTAGCAAAGAAGGAAGTCTCAGCTGTCTACTCCCAAAGAGGTCAAGGAAGAGTTGAGCGCCGGCCAGCGGTGGGGCCGTAATAATTCAGAAATCTGCAACTGATCAGCCTAGAAACAATCAACCCAGAACCAACCAAGCTAGGGTGGAAAGGCCTGCAAGACAATTCACCCGGATCAATATGACTCCCGATCAGGTTCTCCCCCCATCTCTTGTAATTAAACCTTGCAAGTTTGAAAGAGGCACCGAAGAATCCGAATACATCTTCTCCTTACTACCATTCAAATGCCAAGTGTGCTTATCATTCAGACAACCTGGGGCACGACACCAACAATTGTTGGGCCCTTAAAAATAAGATTCAGGATTTGATAGATGCTAAAGAAGTTAAATTCGACGCCCCTGAAAATCCTAACGTGATCTCTGCTCCAATGCCAAAGCATGGCCACCATGCCCATGCTGTTGAAGAGGATCTTTTTGTGGCTACTGTTGATGATTTGATGACTCCGCTACCGATAATCAAGTTGAATTTGCTGAAGGCTGGGATTTTCTCAGGTTGTGAAGAAGATTGCTGCATTTGTTCCTCCTTTCCAACTGACTGTCCGTTGTTGAAGTTAGGCATCCAACGCCTAATGGATAACCAAGAGATCCTTTTTGAAAAGACTCTTATTACACTAACTCCTGTCAATGATATTTCAATAATTACCATATCTGCCAATCTTTCCAATGTCTCCAAAAGACCTGTTATGATTACATCTGATCCGAAGATTTTAACTTTGAAGATAACCATGCCAGGGCCCATCCCATATAAGTCCGACAAATCGATACCGTGGAACTATGGGGGAGAGATCTTTTACCACAGTGTTAAAATAATTGAATCAACTGAAGAGAGTTCTGATGAAGAGACTTCTGACATTGGAAACATTGCTGGAACGAGTAAAATCACCCGCAATGGAAGAATTTTCTCTCTGGAGATTGCGCCTCCAAAGGCAATCTTCGGACCCTCAGCTGCTCCTAAGGTTACTCCTGTACCGATCAACATATCTGCGAGAACTCCAGTTATTGAAGAAGTTGTAACTGCTGCGGTTATCCCCTATGCTGCTGCTAATGATAGAGGGAAAGGGATCCAAGAAGATCCTGTCAGGACGAGGGCTCAGCCGTTGATCATCCCTGAGACCTCTCAAAAAGAAATGGAAGAGATTTTGAAAATAATCAAGAAAAGCGATTATAATTTTATGGAGCAACTGGGGCAAACCCCCTCAAAGATCTCTATGTTGGCCTTGCTGCTTTGTTCAGAGGCTCATGCCAAAGCTTTGATCAGATTCTTAAAGACGGCCCACGTGCCACAGGAAACCTCCGCGGATCAGTTCCAGGAATGTAAAGCTAGCCTAACAGTTGACAACGGTTTAGGATTCTCCGATGGTGATCTAACAATCAAAGGGAGAAAACATAATGACGCTTTTCATGTCTCGATGGAATGTAGAGGGACTACTCTAGCACACGTCCTGGTAGACACTGGTTCTTCATTGAACGTCTTGCCAAAGAAAGCATTGGATAGGCTGGATTGTGAAGGCCTATTTTTGAAGCCCAGCAACATTATTGTCAAAGCCTTTAATGGTTCTAAAAGGATGGTCCACGAGGAGGTGGACATCCCGATTAAAGTGGGAACTGAAACCTTCAACTCCATATTTTATGTGATGGACATCCGTCCTTCCTATTCTTGCTTGTTGGGAAGACCCTGGATTCATCATGCTGGAGCCGTCACTTCTACTCTGCATCAAAAGCTCAAGTACCTTGTCCAGGGGAAAATTGTAACTGTTCACGGCCAAGAGGAATACATGATAAGCCATCTAAATTCTTTCCGCTATGTAGAATTGGATGGTGAATTCATCGAAACCCCCTTTCACTATTTTGAAGAGGTAGCTCAAGAGATTTCGGAAACTAAGACAATGTCTTCTGTACCCATGGTTACCAGACCTCCGCCTCGGATGTCTTCTCTCAAAGATGCAAAGGCTGTGATTGAAGAAGGAGGAAGCACAATCTGGGGGAAACTTCCAGACTTTCCCTTTAAATCTGATAAATTCGGTTTGGGTTTCACTTCGGATAGTCAAAAGGTTGTGCACCACTCCCGTGCTGGAGGGCCACCAGTGAAGATCACCCATCATGGAGTCAATGCTTTGGAGGATGGTGAAGAGGAGAGCAATTTGGAAGACTGGATTTTCCCTACGGTTGAAGGAGGACTGTGCAATTGGGAGGCAAAGGACCTTGTTCCCATTACTTTCATAAATCAGTAATTTATCTTTCAAACATTTATGTTGGTTTGTAATGATTCTTAAACAATTCGAACACTTTTAACCTTGTGCCTTACCCGAGGCACATAGGTCCATTTGTAAGGGTTTGATTTTTCATCTTCATATGCCATTTTAATGAATCATGGACGTTTTCACATATAAACTTTTGTGTTCATTGTCTTTCTTTTTACATTTTATTTGTTTAAAGGTGGCTATCCTTTACACACACCCACACTCACAAATGCAGGTACCCTTCTATTACGGATTTCATGGGTAACAATTATGCTATGGCCTTCAGTGACTCTCAAGATCTGGTCTACCATGCCGAATACGAAGGTGATGAAGACTTTGAAGTGCCGGGAGAATTGGCTAGACTGCTACAACAGGAAGAAAGGGCTATTCTACCTCACAAGGAGTTGTTAGAGACAATCAACTTGGGAACTGAGGAAGACAGAAAAGAAGTCAGAGTGGGTGCCAACCTAGAGCCAAGTGTCAAGGAGCGCTTAGTTCAGCTGTTGAATGAATATGTTGAGATCTTCTCCTGGTCATACGAAGACATGTTGGGACTCGATACATATATTGTGGTACACCGTCTACCCACAAGAGAAGACTGTCCACCAGTTAAACAGAAAGTACACCGCATGAGGCCCGACATGTCTGAAAAGATCAAAGCAGAAGTTATGAAGTAGTTCAATGTTGGATTTCTTGTTGTTACTTCCTATCCACAATGGGTTGCTAACATTGTTCCCGTGCCTAAGAAGAACGGCAAAGTGAGAATGTGCATGGATTATAGAGATCTAAACAGGGCTAGCCCTAAAGATGACTTTCCACTACCACACATTGACATCTTGGTTGATAATACAGCTCAGCACAAGCTATTTTCTTTCATGGACAGATTCTCAGGCTATAACCAGATCAAAATGGCCCCTGAGGACATGGAGAAAACTACTTTTGTTGCACAGTGGGGTACATTCTATTATAAAGTGATGCCATTCGGACTGAAGAATGTCGGGGAAACCTTTCAACGCGCCATGGTAGCTTTGTTTCATGACATGATACATCATGAGATAGAGGTCTACGTAGATGACATGATAGCCCGTTCACAAACTGAAGAAGAACACCTCGACCATCTGCAAAAGTTGTTTGTCAGGTTGAAAGAGTACAAGCTCAGACTGAACCCTAACAAGTGCACTTTCGGAGTCAGGTCTGGTAAACTCTTGGGTTTCATTGTCAGCAACAAAGGCATCAAGGTTGATCCTGCCAAAGTCAAAGCTATACAAGAAATGACTGCCCCTCGCACTGAGAAGGAGGTCAGAGGTTTCTTGGGAAGCCTAAACTACATCGCAAGGTTCATTTCTCACCTAACATCTTCCTGTGAACCAATCTTCAAGCTGTTGAAGATAGATCAGGTGTTTAAATGGAATGATGATTGTCAAGTTGCTTTCGATAAAATCAAGAAGTATTTTCTAGAACCTCCTATCTTGATGCCTCCCATCAAAGGAAGACCGCTAATCATGTATCTGACTGTCCTAGAGAATTCAATGGGGTGCGTACTGGGCCAACATGACGAGTCTGGCCGAAAAGAGCATGCCATTTATTACCTTAGCAAAAAGTTTACCGACTGTGAGACCCGATACTCACTGCTCGAGAAAACTTGTTGTGCTTTGGTATGGGCTGCTCGCCGGCTAAGGCAGTATATGTTGACTCATACCACTTTTCTGATCTCTAAGATGGATCCGATCAAGTACATCTTTGAGAAGCCTGCTCTATCCGGAAGAATCGCTAGATGGCAGATGATCCTAACGGAATACGATATACAGTACACGACCCAAAAAGCTATAAAGGGGAGTGTGCTAGCCGATCATCTGGCCCACCAAGCTGTCGAAGATTACCAATCCATGAGGTTCGACTTCCCCGACGAGGATATCATGACATTGGACAACATTGAAGAGAACAGACCGTATGAAGGACCTGAACAAGGATCCCGATGGACCCTGTACTTTGATGGTGCTTCTAATGCACTTGGAAACGGTATTGGCGCGATACTTATCTCTCCAGAAGGTTGCCATACACCTTTCACCGCCAGAATTTGCTTCAGCTGTACTAACAACATGGCAGAGTATGAAGCTTGCATCTTTGGTTTCAAGGCTGCAATAGACTTGGAAATCAAATCTTTGATTGTGTTTGGGGACTCAGCTTTGGTTATCAGTCAAATCAAAGGAGAGTGGGATACTAAACATCCAAACCTCATCCCTTACAAAGAACATGTCCTGGCATTGTTACCACATTTCGAGCAGATTACCTTCGAGCACTTCCCGCGAGAAGAAAATCAACTAGCAGATGCGCTAGCTATAATGTCATCCATGTTTAAACTTAACTGGGATAATGAGGCTCCCCAAATCACCGTTCAACAGATGGATGAACCTGCACATTCTCACGAGATTAATACCAAAGAAGTAGTGGACCGACTGTGGTTTCATGAAGTCAAAAGGTATCTCGAAGCACAAGAATACCCTGAAGGAGCTCCAGTCAACGACAAAAAGTTCTTAAGGAGATTCTCAGTGAGCAATGGTATCCTATACAAGCGCAACCATGATTGCATTCTGCTCCGTTGTGTGGACAAGGTTGAAGCTGAACAGATCATGGTTGAACTGCATAATGGTACCTTTGGCACTCACTCTAATGGACATACGATGGCTAAGAAGATTCTACGGGCAGGCTATTACTGGTCTACCATGGAAGCTGATTGCTATCAACATTCCCGTACTTGTCACAAATGTCAAATCTATGCAGACAAGGTACATATACCTTCAGTTCCTCTCAATGTCTTAACAACTCCTTGGCTATTCGCTATGTGGGGAATCGACATGATTGGAGAGATCAAGCCTACAACATCCAATGGACACTGTTTCATCCTGGTAGCCATTGATTACTTCACCAAGTGGGTCGAAGCAGCGTCTTTCGCATCCGTTACAAAGAATGTTGTTGCCCGCTTCATAAAACAGAATCTTATATGTCGGTACGGTATCCCCGAAAGGATTATCACTGACAACGGTACCAACCTTAACAATACTATGATCACCACCTTGTGCGAGCAGTTCCAGATTCAACATCACAATTCATCTCCCTATCTACTAAAGATGAACGGTGCTGTCGAAGCTGCAAAAAAAAATATCAAGAAGATCATACAAAAGATGACAATCACCTACAAGGACTGGCATGAAATGTTACCGTTAGCTCTCCACGGGTACCGTACCACGGTGCGTACATCAACAGGGGCAAGACCCTATTCTTTGGTATACGACATGGAAGCTGTTTAACCTATCGAGGTTCAGATTCCCTCCTTGAGAATCATGAAGGATGCTGGTTTGAGTGAAGACGATTGGATTCAGACTCGGCTTGATCAACTTAACTTGATTGATGAAAAACAACTTACTGCTATTTCTCATGGTCAGACGTATCAAAAACGGATGATTAAGGCATTCAACAAGAAAGTCAGACGCCAGGTATATCAAGTCAGGGATCTTGTAATCAAGCGGATCATCTTTCCGCAAAGTGATCCCAGGGGCAAGTGGAGTCCTACTTACGAAGGACCATTTATGATCAAGAACATCTTTTCTGGTGGGGCAATGATCTTAACCACCATGGACGACGATGACCTGCCGCACCCTATGAATGCAGACATAGTCAAAAGATACTACGCATAAATGACTCGGCAAGTTGAAAACCCGAAAGGGAGACTTGGGCAAAAAATGGGCATCCCGGTGAATCGAAAACCCGAAAGGGCGGTTCAGGCAAAAATTAGGGATAAATAAAAAAATTTGTACACCGGGCAAGTTGAAAACCCGAAAGGGCGACTTGGGCAAAAAAGGGTTTCCCGGTGGACTGAAAACCCGAAAGGGCGGTCCAGGAAAAAGTTAGGGAATTAAAGCGTATGACTATGTCTCGTCGGATCACTTTAAGGACAATCTCTTCACAGACAAGCTTCGGGCTTCTGATCAACTCAATCATCTTCGGACGAAGCAATGAATGGACAAGATATCCAGAGTTACGATGGCTATATAAGGATAGGAACCCCATGGAATTTTTACACATAGCCATCTTTCTTTGTATAAATTTTTCTCATTTTTTATGACAACATTCTCTTACTAGGATGTCTGTCTCCGTTGTACAAAATACTTACACAAAGTTAATACAAAGATACTTCAAAGTGCAGAAAAACTATTTGCCTTTTCTTCTTTCTACACTGGTGTTTTATTTGAAAACGTCCAATGATTTATTAAATGAGCATATGCATTTGAATATAATCACTGTTACAAATAAACGAAATGAGAAAGAACAATTACTCATAGGTTGAAAGTATAGGAAAATGTGTTTAGGCTATTCCACGAGCAATCCCCTGTTGTACATCATCTAGATCCCCAGCAGAGCTAAAACCTTGAAATACATATCCCTAGCGAAATTAAATTTCAAAATCCCTGCCAGAGTTAAACTTTAAACTCCCAATCCCCGACGGAGTTATATTTTCAAACCTTTAATTCCCACCAGAGTTAAAACTTCAAACTCCCAATTCCCAACGGAGCAAAAATTTTAACCACAGACCCTCAGCGGAGATAAAACCTTCTTCCCCAGTCAAGTCAAATTTCCAACTACCAATCCACGGCGGGAACCATTCAGCTTTCCCCAATTTCCCCCAATAACTCTTTTCTTATCCCCAAACTAGGATAATTCCACAGTAGATTGGCATACAACCCAAACTCCTGATCTCTCCAGCAAGATAGCTACTCTCCAACAGTATAGCTACTTCCCTAGAGTTTTCACTTACTCTCCACCAAGAAGCCTACTTCCCCACAGAGTTTTTTACTCCCCAATAGAACGAAAATTCTCATTCTTAACTCCCCAGCTTGAAGTCCCTAAGGATTCAAATTCCCCTAACAGATCGAAGATTCTCATTCTTGATTCCCCAGTGAAGTTGCCAGAGTCTCCATTACTTCCCAGCATGAATTTGTCAGAATTTTTAATCCCCTGCAGATCAAAGATTTTCATTCTTGACTCCTCAGTATAAAGCCCCCAAGGATTCAAATTCCCCAACAGAATAAAGATACTCGTTCTTAGTTCCCTCCAGAAGCCATCAGAGCCTTCCTTATTCTCCAGCAGATCAAGGTTTTTCTTTTGTCTGATCCCCAGTAGAGATCGTCATAGTTTTCCCTATTCCCCAGCCGAGTAAGGATTCTCATTATTTAAGCCCCAGTAGAAGTCTTCAAAGTTCTCTGGATTTCCCAAGCAGATTTCTCAAGCAATTTGACATTACTTCCCCAAGAAGAATTTTTGTCAATACTCTAACTCCAAAGACTTGAAGGATCCCTATCCCCAGGAAAGTCGTGAAGGATTCTCACATCCCCACAGAAGTTGTCAAAGTTTTTGATGATCCCCACGAGTTGGCAACGATTTTCTATCCCCAACAATAGTCAGCAAGGATTTCTCATCATCAGCAATCAAAGATTTTGAATCTCCAACAGAGGTCAAGGATTTATTTTCCCCGGCAGCAGTCAAGGATTTTATTATCTCCAGCCATCAAGGATTTATTTTCCTCAGCAAGACAGCTAATCAGCTTACATGCGTATACATTACATTCATATATCATGAACATTGATAAAACACATTTTATTGCATCATACATTTCATGCAACATAACTTTGTATTTCAGCTAACATTTTACCTTTTTCAGGATAAGATTAACAACTATATTTAACAGGTATTCAAAAGATTTCAGATACAGTTCATATACACTCCAGACGCGGAAGTCATTTTGTTACTCATTAAGATCTCTTATTCAGATACAGTACAGATACACTCCAAACACGGAAGTCATTATGTTACTCATTCAGAATTCAAAGTCAAGATATAGTCCAGATACGCTCCAGACACGGAAGTCATTCTATTTCTCATTCAGACTTCAACAATCAGATACAAATTAGATACGCTCCAGATACGGAATCCATTCTATTTCTCATTCAGATTCAACTATCAATTTCAAGTTCAGATACACTCCAGACACGAAAGTCATTCTGCTACTCATACAGATCTCAACTTCAAGATACAATCCAGATACGCTCCATGCATGGTTGCCATTCTGTCACTTATTCTGACTTTTTCCCCAGCCCAGAGATGCTCCAGACACGGATGTCATTTTGTCGCTTATTCAAATTCTAGATTCAGATATAATACAGATACATTCCAGACCCAGAAGTCATTCTATTATTCATTCAGATTCAAATACAATTACAGCTCGGATATGCTCCAGACACGGACGCCATTCCATTGCTCATACAAATCCAATCTCCAAATACAACTCAGATACGTTCCAGATACGGATCCCATTCTGATGTTCATTCTCCTGCAATTCAACAAACATTCTTGGATGGCATATTTAAGCCCATCTCCAACAAGATTCTACCATCTCCAAATGGCATCTTTAAGCCCATTTCCTCAACTACATTTTGACAAGTGCAAATTTACGGGCACTCTAGTGTCCAATCATCTTTTACCTTCGAGTCACGAACGACAAACTCGCCAATCTAACTCTTTAGGTTCAAGAAGATTGAACAGGGGCAGCTGCTGTACCCCAAAATTTTCCCTCTCATTTTATCAAGATTTCCCCTCACAAGACTCTTTGGACTCAAGACCAGATTAGGGTTTGCTCAGCTCAAGACATTTCCTTGCACTGATGACCTGAAATTAGGGTTTGAGTTCGCACAAGGATTTTTGGACTTTCAATGCCTCATGTGACTTTCATACTTCATGTTGGACCCCTAAGATTGCCCATACCAAGTTTCAAGCCTTGAATCAAATTTTTGCCCCGTCAATTGGACAGATGACCTAAAAATCAATTGTATTGGGGAAAAAGTCAATTGTGGCCAATTTACAGTCAAACCTTATAATTTTTGATTCACATCAACATTATAGACTCATATGAACCATTTGATCAAGTTTGGACCACAACTCCTCAAGAAATTTGATCAGATCATCAAAAGGGCAAAATGGTCATTTTTAGGGTTTTGATTGTAGAAGGGAAATTTCTGATTTTTAACCTAGCCAGCGGCAAATTGGGTTCAAGCATGGATTCAAGAACTCAGTGGCACCATCTTGACCTAATCACAAAGTTCAAAAGATCTCAAATACATTGGTTTGACAGATGAATTTTCCAGTCAACTGATCAAAAATCAATTGTACACTGAAAAGTCAAACTTTGTCTTTTTGGTCAAAATCAAGTGCCAAGTGTCATTTTTCATCAAGATGTGTCAAAACATGAAACTTGTTCACCAAGAAACCTAATTTTGGAAATTAGGGTTTAAAATGGAAAATTTTCATAACTTGGAAATTTTCTAAGTTATGAAAATTTCTTATTTTTTCCCAACATTGCCCAACTTTTTCACCATGATGCAATTGGATTCAAAGAAAACTTCCAACATGAAAGTTGTAGTCCTCCAAAAAATCTACAACTTTGAATCACAAATTTTTCCCAAAAGATGCTTGGATATCAAGTTATGATTTTGTGAATAGAGGTCCAAAAACTTTCTAACTTAGTGAATTTTTGCCCTAGTTTAGGCAGGATTTTGACCTATCTTCATGGCAATTTTTCACATAGTTCCAAGTGGAATATCAAAATTCATTTCAAATATGAATTGTAGATCATGTTAAAAAATTTCCAAAATGTCCAAGAACTCTCCAAAATCATTTATGGTTAGGGAGAATCGAAGGATTGAAAATGGCAAATCATCACTTTTGTCCAAGGCATTTTGCACCATGTTACAACTTGCAAATCTGTCCTAAGCATGCTTGTACTTGGTTTACAGGTTCTAATCTCTTCCACACTCAAAAATTGAATGCAAATACAATGGTTAATGGCATTGTTTTTGTCTTGGAAGCTTTGTACAAAGGTTTAATCCAAAAATGGCATAAAGGTAACATTGCCACTTTGATAAAGCATGCTTTATGTCAAATTATTTATCTTGAGCATTGGACCAAAGATTTTTCTGCAAACCAACTCCACAAATATCAGGAAAGGTGGACCAACTAGATGCAGACCTTGAGCTAGCTTGTACAACCTTGGCCTTTGTCATTTCAACTTTTGCTTCAAAAACAAGTCAACTTGCAAAAGGTCCATAACTTTGATATCTGATAAAAACAAGTCTTGTGTTCATTTCAAACAAGTTCGACACATTGTATCAAGCAGAATACACGAGTTACAAGCCTCTAAAACACCCAAATACACCAAAACACCAACTTCTGCCCAAAATAGGGCATTTTCTGCAAACACCAAGCCAAAACATATTTGCCTCGTGCGTTTTGTCCCAAACCACTTCAGACACATTGCATACATCCCATCTAAGCTACCCAAGCCCTTCTCAAGCAACTGTAACTTCATTTTCAAGCTTCACCATTTTCATTTTCTGAGTTTGCAAGTTGAGTTCTATAGGGACATTCAGGCCATTTCAAAGCAAGATAAGCATTGGGAAAGGTCAAAGGAACATCAAGCAAGCTCAAAAGTCCTTCAGGCCTCATTCAAAGTTGCTGCATTTCCATATTTGAAATTGATTGAAACAGGTAATTTTCAAACTTCTATCTCCTTATTTAGGAATCATTAGGCTTAGGTTTGTGAAGCAAAAATGTAGTCCTTAAGTTGCTTGAACGATACATATGCATGGCTTCTATTTAAATTGACTGAGCTAGGAGTATTTGATAGTTGAACTTACTGAAAAAACTAGGTCATAAATTAGGGGCAATGAAATTCTCTTTGGTCTTTGAGAGTTAGATCAAGTTTTTTATATCATTAGAATCGTGTGATGATGAGCTATAACTTTCATGTTGTGAGTTTTTGATTTCAAGCAAAGAACAGAGAGAACAAGATTCAAGTACAGAACAATGGCACGCGCGCGTTCTGAGGACAGGGACAAAGTGCATTTGGGACAGGCGCCTTGGGCCTCTTACTTTTGACACCCCCATGCTTGCTTTCTGCACCCCTTGGCCCATTTGTTTTATTTTTGTATATTTTTTATTTCTTTTATATTTTCTGACTTTATTTATTTTTTCTAAATATTAAAAATCACCAAAAGTATTTTCTTAATTTTTACATTTTTATTTTATTATTTTTATTATTTTTTATGACAAAAAAATAGTTTATTTGGTTAAATACTTTTATTTTCTTAAATAAATTTGTAAATAATATTAAAATATTTACATACTTTTATTTTATTATTTATACACTTAAATTAATATTTCCATACAATATTTATTTTTTTAACATTGTTGTATATATTTTATTTATTTTCTTATACATAAAAATGAATAAATAAATAATGTAATATATTTTCTTCTAAAACCAAAAACTAGGGTTTCCACCCTTTTCAAAAATAATCAATTTTATTTTCTTACTTTCTTAGGCCATAAATAAACTTATTTTTTACATATATAAAAATAAATACAAAAAAAACATTTTGCATATTTATATTTAATTGTATATTTAAATATTATTCATTTATTTATGTGTACAAATAAATTCAATATGGTTGTAATAGTTTTAGGGATTTATTTTGTGCAAATACCCCCTATTCAAACTTGTATCCCCTCCCCATAATAATGTTGTAATAGTCTTAGATTTACTTTTACGCATTTTATTGCTTTTATATGCATGATAGTAAGATTAGGGTTTTGTATGCAAAAGACCAAAATCAAACAAATAGCATGACTCAATACAAGACAAAAATGCATGAAAAATGACAACACAATGCACACAAGCACCCCTAGGGTTTCATCCACTTTTTTGCCTTAAAATGGCCATGGTATGCATGCAAGGTATCTTGGCAAAAACAAAAACAAAACAAAAGATCATAGTCCCTCGATGACGCTATTTTGGTTGCCTATACAAAAATGATCTAGACCCTCAAAAACTTACTAAGATACTTAGCACCATTGATATCATGGTCATACGATGACCCACGCCCGTCCCGTTTAAACATCCAAAGATATGGTTGTTTACCAAATGCAATGGTAAAACAACAATATCAAAGGAATAAAAATGTGTAGGAAAGATCTTTGAGTAGGGTAGACAACTCCTAGTTACTTGATCAAACTTGCAATAATCCTTACTATTTTCAAAAACACACAACTCAGTTTCAAAACATTTCCCAAAACAAACTTTCAAACATTGAAACATTTTTCAAAAGACAAACACCTTTGTATACATTCAAACAAGAATCATTACAAAGGTTTCCACAACGATGGCCTCTTTTCAAAATACTTTCAAAACCACACACAAAAGCACCATTTCAAACAATTGAAAAGCAAAAGCAAGTGATCTAAAACAAGTAACTAAGAGCCCATGGAAAACCATGGATGAAAAGGTTGCTAGCACCTTCCCTTTTCATAATCTACCCCCCGAACCCAAAAACAATCTCAAAGGTCTTTCCTGTGCTTTTTTACCTTTCCTTTTGGATAAAATAAAAGTCGGTGAAGACTCTTGCTAAACCGAAACATTTGCGAACACAAACGCAAAACCTCAAGTCAGTTCTCCCACCGCATCACAGCGTGTAATAATGGAAGCTAAGTTATTGGAAGATGAATGGGTCCAGAACAGGTTTGACCAGTTGAATTTAATAGAAGAGAAAAGAATGACGGCTTTGTGTCATGGTCAATTATACCAAAAGAGGATGAAGAAAGCTTTTGATAAGAAAGTCAAACCTCGTGAATTCAGAGAAGGCGACCTCGTACTCAGGAAGATCATGTCTTTTAACATTGATTCTAGGGCAAGTGGACTCCCAATTTTGAAGGCCCATATGTTTTCAAGAAAGCCTTCTCTGGCGGTGCATTGATTCTTGAAATAATGGATGGCAAGGAGTTCCCACGTTTTGTGAATGCAGATGCAGTCAAGAAATACTTTTCCTGTAAAAGAACAACTCGCTAAGACGAAAACTCGAAAGGGTGGCTTAGGCAAAAAGGAGCATCTCGGTAGGCCGAAAACCCGAAAGGGCGATCTACGCAAAAATTAGAGACGTAAACAGAATAAATTTTCTCGGTAGGTTGAAAACCCGCAAGGTAAACCTAGGCAAAAGTTAGGGATTTTCTGGAAAGCAATTGCATCAGACAAGACCTGATCAATGGAGCAATAATCTGCTTGGATCTTACTACTCTTCGACCGAAATTGCAGCTCAGGAATTCAATGTTTTTAGGGAGAATAATGGTTATTGTAATTCAATGTATATTTTTCAATATATATTACCATGTTCCAAACTTTGTAATTATCTATGGAGTCTTTCCATTTGCAGACCACCATTCTATTAATAAAGTTTGAGCCTTCTGTCCAATTCCTCGCAATTCTTATTTTTATTCAACTTATAAAGATTTAATTAATTATCGATAGTAATGATCAAAGCAAATAGATTAAATAACAAAATTATTTTTTTGAAAAGAATTTACAAATTACTTATTGCTTTAGATGTTGTGACACAAGGAGAATAAAATTAGTGACTTCAGGGATGGATAAACTCAAAGGCTTGTATGATATGAAGACTCTGTCCAAGGCTCCCCAGTGAAGGCTTCACTCATATAAATAAAAGTCTTTTCTCCCCGTGCATGTTGAGTTAGACTTATTAGCAAAGCATCACCTTTCAGTAGTACTAGCATATTGGTTGTTTTCCCGGAAGTCATGCAAGGGAAATGACTTATTTAAGAAGTGTTGAAACAATTATCAACTTTTTGTGTCTCCTCCCGCCAAGTGCTAGATTGGATTTAAAATCCCCATAAGTTTTCTTTCTATAGTGTTTGATTTCTTGAGTTCCCCAGGTGAAATTGAGATGATATACTTCTCTGAAATTGTTGTCCCCATGAGGTTTCGTACTTTATCCCCGGAGAAGTTGGTGCAATTATCACTCTCAGTATTAAAGAATGTATCTCGATGTCTCCTTCGACGATATAGTATTACCCTCCCCAATGAAGTCAGTATGTCATCCCAAACTGATGTCTCAATGATGTGATATTATTTTCCCTAGTAAAATCAACCATGGTATGAGTGTGAACTTTGAATATTTTTTGTTCCCCCCGTTGATGTCTGTGTGGTTTTCCAGTGGAACTTGGAAAATATGCTATATCACCATGTTTGTGTTAATTTACTATTATTGATCTTGTTCCTTCCCAGTGAATTTAAGTTATGAAATAGGAATTTGTTTCCTCAGTTGGTGCTTGCTTTCCTATGGAATTTCCATCCTATTTGTGTTTTAGCCAAGTATTGATTATAACCATTTTTTGGTCTTGTGTGTACCCCCAGTGTCATATGTCTGTTTTGTCAGCATATACATGGTAACATTCATACTTTCATAACCAGCATCATGCATAATCATTGCTCATTTGCATTTTTTTTATATATATCTTGTTGGTATATTACCCTGTTTTGCAGAGTTGTGTTACCCTCTCTCCAATAGAGTGTCAATTTTAAGCAGAAAGTCTATATTCTTTCAACTTCCCCCACAGAGTTACCCCTCATGGAAGAATTTTGTCTCAACTTTCTTTTCAGCTTGTTGTCTGGATGGAATGGATTTCCCGCTCTTGAGTTTATTTCCCAGGAGATGTATTTTGATTGACTTCTTCATTCCGGATTATTTCCATTTGAAGTGGGCACCCTTAGCAATACTCTTATTTGAGTTTTGGCAGGCTTCAGGCCCTGGTTTAAGAATGTGCATTTATTTTGCACAAGAAGATTTTATCTCCTCAGCAAGAATTTATTGGCATTTCTCAAGGAGTTCCATCTCTTGCCCCAAGAAGCCATATTTTCTTTCTTCAAGAAGTCTTTAGTGCAATTCCTTCTCATAGAAGCAAGTGGCAGGTCTCTTTATTTGAGCAACCTGTACTCCCCCCAATGAATCTGATGGCCCCCAGAGAAGATTCAGATTTGTTACTCCAATGAATGGTAGCCTTGTCATTATGGAAGGTAGTTCGTTGTTGAGATTTTGGTACTCCAACGAATGGTAGCCTTGTCATTATAGAAGGTACTTCGTTGTTGAGATTTTGTTACTCCAATGAATGGTAGCCTTGTCATTATGGAAGCTAGTTTGTTGTTGAGATTTTGGTACTCCAATGAATGGTAGCCTTGTCATTATGGAAGGTAGTTCGTTGTTGAGATTATGTTACTCCAATGAGTGGTATCCTTGTCATTACGGAAGGTAGTTCGTTGTTGATATCTTTTTCCTATGAATGGTAGCATTGGAATTATGTAAGGTAGTTTGTCGTTGAGATTCTGTTTCTTAGTAGAAGTTCATTTGTTCACAATCATGAGTATTGAATACATCTTGAAATTTGCTGGTATTATCTTACCATTCCTTTCCCCGGGGGGTCGACGTTACTTTTTTGCTATCCCCTCAGTGAGTTGGTAGTTCACAGTTATCTGTCGGTCACCATTATCCTTCACTCTCTCTCCTCAATTTTTGAGTTGACATTGCTTTAGATCCTCTCTTGGGCATTACCCCAATAGAGTCTTGTATTTTCTTCACTAGTGATTTATTTTCTTGGTCAAGTCGTCCTTTTGTTTCCTCTTTTACTTTTTTACATCCCCAGTGGTGTCTTGCGTCCCTTTAGATTTTTTTATATGTATTCATAATCATAAGCATTGCATGGTATCTTAGGGCCAGAAATAGGGCTTGTTTTATATTTAAGTATCTTCAATCGCGTCGACACGAATATTTTAATCTTCGTACCTCCGGATAGAAGACACTTAAGTAAGGGCAACTGTCGTATCCCAATTTTTACCCCTAAGATCCCTTCATCATATCATATCAATTCAATCACAACAAGATCACATTAAAGTTTGGTTCTTCTCCCTATATTTATCTTTTTCTCTAGGAGGAATCACCAAGCACCTTGGCTTGTATTTTGTGATCATCCATGTTTTGTATTGATTATCCTTTAACTAATAAATACAATGAGTGTTAGACCCAATTGTTGATGTTGTAGGTAAAAGCAAAATACATTCCATCAAGATTGATCTAGGGATTCATGAGTTTATTTATGTGCCTCCCTCAACAAAGTTTCATTGAGATTCAAGCCTAGCCATTAAATATGTTTTGAAGTAATATCATGACAAAGTCTTTTATGATTCATCATGCCTCAAGTTGTCAAAATTAGTTCAAAAGTACAAGGGTTGATTGAAGAAGTTTGACTCAATTGGACAAGTATTTGATTTCAATGATCACAAGTGCATATCTCCTTCAATTCTAAAGATTCGGAAGTGGTTTTGGTTTCTATGGTTTCTCCTTGTCATCCTAAAAAACTTATATTCACATGACAAAGGTATTTGTGAAAGAAGGTTGGTCAAAATTGCAAAGGTTTCCCAAGGCACTTTCTTGCTCTAGGAGCTAGGGTTTTGAACTTCAAAAGGGTATATCTTGCTCATCTTTTGATATTTTTGAGTGATTCCAAATACACCCCTCTCTTCAAAGGGTGATTAACAAATCACTTCAAAAGTTTCAAAGAAATTTTGTGTGGAAGAAACTTGATGATGAAGAAAGATTACAAGTCCTCCAAACGAACCTTCAAATTCCCTTTATATGAGTTCAAATGATCATAACTTGATCAATTTTTATCCCATTGAACCCATTATTTTCCATAATGGTCTTGAAAATCTGAACTTCAACCTTTCTTCTATGTGCAAAGTGTGAAAATGGAAGCAAGATACCCTAAGGATACAAAAGGTTATAGGTCATTTCATGAATTTTTGCCAACTTCAACAAGTCATAACTCTCTCAATTTTTGGAGATTTTGAATGGTTCAAGTTTCAAAATGTCATTCAAGAGATCTAATTCATGCCATATTTTTATGGTAAAAATCAAATTTCAAATGGAAATCCATGTTTGGATGCAAGACATTATAAGTCATTTTTAAAGAAAAACATAAAAAATTTCTAAGTATGAAAAGTCAACCTCTTTTTCTCAACTTTGACTCATTACAACTTTCAGCTCAAACACCCATTTGATCCAATTCTTTTCACATTGTAAAGCTTGTAATCTCCTGTTTCTAAAGCTTCAAGAATCATGTCCTAAGACCCCTTGAGTTAAGAATGCCATGGGTTTGAATTTGAAAATTTGAAACTGAATTTTTCACCAAGTCAGAAATTTGAAACTCTTATTTTGGCTTCTAATCACAAAATTGTTGCGCATTTTTTCTCCTAAACATGTTTATTGAACTTCCAGAAGTGATTAGCGCATCAAAACACAAGGTTTGGATGAGTTTTCATAAAAAAATGAGTCACACTTTTCCCATGCTTCATATTCAAACGAATTCCCTCCAAACTTCATTATTTCACACGCTTGAGCATCCCGTTCACTTCCCATATAAATAGAGGATCATCCCTCATTCATTTCCTCAAGCTTTGAGAGCCAAACACACCCTGCCAAAACCTCACACGAACTTCAAAATTTTGAAATCAGTTTCTGAAATTTAAGCCTTTCCTCCAAAATTCTTTGCACAATCATCATCCTTCATCATCATACAAACTTTCCAACACTTAAACCGAGCAGAAAAAGCCACAATTCAAGCTACAGAAGTACACTTTCAGAGCTTCATTCTTGAGCTTGGAATAGGTAGAATTCTCCATCATTTGGATCCAAATGAAGCACTAACTTACTCTACTCCTTCTTCTGATTCTTGTACTTCTTACAATTTTTAAATCCATTGAGAATTGAGAGAAAAATTTCAACTAAAAGGTGCTCGCTATTTTATGAGTTTTGATCCATATCTCCCTGCACACTTTATATAAATTTGGCGCGATGGTGGTGTTAGGATCGTCTTGAAGAGACGAATCCAATGATACTAGTCTGGGATTCTAATTTTTCCGTTTGAAGAAACTCATAAAATCTCCATTGTAGGGTGTCTGGAGGTTGAAGACGATGACATGTCTCGTCTCAACCAATGATAGCGTGCCAATTGTTTTATTTTTACTGGTTGCCCTTTTTCTGATCCAATGAATTTTCAAATAAGGTCCATATCAAGCACAACGCGTCTGGTCCACTTGATCAGCTTAGTAACGCGTTTTGACTATGATCTGATGGTCCACATTTTTTAGTTTTATCTTTATTTTCTGATTTTATATTTTAATAGTTTTAAATTTCAAAAATTCATAACTCATTTATTTTTTATCCAAAAATTATGAAAAAAATATACAAAAATACTTTGAATTATTTCTCACTTTATGAATATTTTTTCATATTTTTATTTTGATGTTTGTTATTTTTCAAATTTTTTACCTTATTTGCTTTATTTTAATTGTTTAAAAAATACTTTCTGACATTTTTTAATTCTGAAATTTTTTTATAAAAATCATTTTCATTGTTTGACCTTCTGGATTTTTTGTGGAATTTTATCTTGAGTTTTACTATTTTTTAAAATCTTTTTTCCTTTATTTAAGCAATTTAAATTACTTTAAAAATAGTTACTGACTTTAAAAAATTACTAACAAATTTCATATAAATATTTTAGTTTATTCCCGGTTTTTCTAAGGTCTTACTTATTTTTTCTTGATTAATTTGAATATAGTTACTATTTTTCTCTCTTATTTCCATTTTATAATCATTTTAAAAACCTTTTTCTTTTATTTTAAATATAATTTTTTTTGTATATATATTCTGGATGATCTTGGATTAAAATTTTGATCATGAACTTTGTTAACATCATTGGATGCATGGTGTTGAGTCTAACTCCATAAAAATGTATGAATGATTTTAATAATAGTTTGATTAAATTTTGGTTCAAATGTGGTTTATTCATTTCCTCTTCCCTCTTCATCTTATCCCATTCTTATTGTATCAAATGTTATTGGAGAATGATTTACATATCATGTCTCAAAACATAAGGTGCATATATTGCTATTGACCGGCCTCAAAATAGGTGCGACTTCTATATAAGTCCACTTATGATTGCTTAACATAGCGCTAAATTTTGTCCCAACTTGAGAAAATGATCATTAGTGGCCCAAACTTATGTTTGCAAGCCCAAGTATGTTAATTTGAATCCTTGATCCAATAACCTTGAGATCCATTGTTAGGAGGCTTTGGTTCTACCAATCCTCTAATGGAACTTCATCAAATTTGGTCAAAGTGGACCACTTAAACATTATTGATCATTAAGTTTTATAATGAGAATTCTTAAACAGATGATATACTTCACAAAAATAAAAAGCAACTTGTTGTCGAGAGGCTTTGGTTCTACCAATCCTCTAATGAGTTCCAAATGCAAGTTTCAAGATGGTCATCCAACTAACTACTAATTCCTAACAATTGACTTTATTTTTATGCTTTTACTTTATGTACCATTTACTTTAGCATTTACATTTCATGCTATTTTCATATTTGCTCACTTGAGCCTTTACCTTCATGTCATTTTTATTTTGCTCACTTGAGCTTTTCATTTCTTTTTTAAGATACCTAATAATCAACTTGAACCCTAAAAGCTTTAGTGTTACTTGGACTACTTGGTTACTATCCTTGGAATTATGGAGTGGTGGACTTCTTGGACTTAGGATTAGAAGTTGTGTCCTACCTTGAGACCTTGTGACCTTGATTGTTATCTTGTCTGGAGTTCTTGGGGGTTTACCCCAAGACATTGGGTTGTTTGTTTGTTTTGTGTGCAGGTTATTGTGATTACATGCTTAGTCTGTCATATGGAATTCACCTGTATACAGATGTTACTCTGCCCAATTTTTATTAAGACTTAATGCAATTGGATCTCGGTTTCCTTAAGAGGTCCTTTTTTTAGTTGTTTGTTTGGATTCAAATCCAAAGGATGAGAATTCTACATTGACTCATTGTGTCAAATGTTGACTTCTTGTTGGTTAGATGGTTCTTTTTCCCTAGGTTTTACCTTATATTTTAGGATAATCTCTTCATCTCCTCCCGTCTACTTTAATTTCAAAAATCTTGTCCCTCCTTTTGAAAACTCTTCTTGTTTTAAAACTTGAACCACTTTCATAATAAACTTGGACATATGTCCATGCATTTTCAAAAATTATTTCTTAATCAAATTTCAATCAACTTAACAATACTTTGACATTTTTGTGAGAATACTAAAAGTAAATAAATCTTATTCAAACTATTTTTCCATTTAGGCTTTTATCTTTAAAAACTTTTTCTCAAAGGATTGGACTCTTGTCAATCCTTGTAGTGATGCAAACAACTATACTTCTACAATATGTAGTGAAGTGAGATATTTTCTACTTGAGTGTTGAGTGAGGCATTGTTGATTTTGAATGCCTTTGGATTTGAAACCAACTATACTTCTACAACTATACTTCTAAAATATGTATTAAAGATTCTATTGTTTCCTGTGGAGTACCGTAGATGTTTAGGGTTCTAATACCTTCCCTTTGCATAAACAACCCCCTTACATAGAATCTTTTCCCCCTCTTTTGGGTTATTCGCTCTTTTCTCATTGCTTTGGAAACAATAAAACACGGTGGCGATTTTTATTTTGATCTGTGCGAGTCAAGTCAAATCCAATGGCTTAATCTCAACATTTCTACCGCTACACTATATGCGTCTTGTATGCATATGTTGTGATGTATGAATGTGAAATGTCGTTAAAGTGCATTTATAAGCCCGTAAAGTATCTTTGTTTGGGAAAATAAATTCCTGACTATTGATGGGGATGAAGAGTATGTGTATCTTCAATCTTGTCTAGAATGCTTCCGCTGGGGATTCTTGCTTACTTGCTTGAGCAAACTCTATAGGGGATGTAGTGGTTTCTATTTGGGGAGTAGAGTTTGGGAACCTTGGTCGTCTGTTGCTCTACTAGGGAATTTATTTCTTATATACCCTGACTGGGGATAAAAGAGGTGGTTAAACTTCTGACTCGTCTAGGGAGAAGATAATTCTTATATACCCTGACCGGGGATAAAAGAGATGAATAACCTTTCGACTTGTCTGGGGAGGATAAAGTTAACTGTTATCGGGTCGGATTCCAGGTTTTGCAACAACTTTCTGGGGATAATGATGACTTCACTGGGGAGAAGAATAGTATGAAGAATAAACTCGAGCTAGGGAATTTTTAGGTTGTGGGGAAATAAAACTTGTTATGGAAATAAACCTTTGTTGATGGAGAAATATTCTGTTGAGGAAACCAACTCTCTTGGGGAAATTGAATTTGCTAAAGGGAAGAAATCTGCAAGGTTTCTTTTTCAGTTTTGGAGGACCAAACTCAGCCGGGGAAAAGAATTTCCATGAGTTTAGGTTAATTATGGGGAAGATATTATACTCCTTTATTTGCTGGAGTGATCTGCCCGGGAGATTGCGGGGAATGTACCCTTATTTGTAAAGACTACTCTATGGGGGTAATCTCATAGGAGTATCTCTGTGGGGATAATCTTATGAAAGTGACTCTATGAGGATTTATGGACAGCTTGAGTGTCATCCCATCTCCTATAATCTTGAGTAAATGCTTATTTCTGTTCTTATGCATATATTTGTTAAGAGTTAATCATGTTCATATGTGTTGTACCCCAAAATTTGCCCTCCCATATTCTTCAAGAATTGCAAAAAGTATGCTCCAAAATCTCCCCAAGGGTTGAACAGTTCAAGGGCCTCCTAACAGTCAAAAATTAGGGTTTTGGTTCTGACAAAAAAAAAAGAAGTTTCCAAGGGTCCAATCAAGTCCCACATGCCTATAAACAAGGTCAAGCATCCTCATACCAAGTTTCAAGACTTACAGCACAAAATTGCACAGTCAAAAACCCTAATCGCTCAGCAGTCAACTGCAGGGGCAAAATGGTCATTTGACAGTCAAAAGTTCAAATTTTTGGTCAACATCTCATTTTGAAGCCACAAACATCATTTGATCAATTCTTGATCATGATTTTCAAGGCATGGCTCAAAAAGTCTCAAGATGCAAAAGTTTCCATATTTGGACCGTTGAAAAAGTCAACTGTAACTTGACCAAGGCATAACTTCCACATGGTTTATCAGAAAAATTCCATCCAAAGCTCATTTTGAAGATAATTACATTTCCTACAACTCTTATTCACACCTCAAGTCCAAGAAATGCTCTCACAAAAAGTTATCAATTTCAACATTATAGGTCATTTTCAAAAGTCAACAAAAAGGGACTTTAAGTCAAAGGCCATAACTTGAGATTGGTAAATCAAAATGACATGGGACCAAAGGCATTGGTTAGAGGACTTCCAGACCTTTCCAAAATGTCCAAGAACATGATCAAAGCTTAAAAATTGAGCAAGATATGCCTTGTGGAAGTTGGGAAATTTTTGGGAATTTTGAAAAGTCAACTTTACTTCAAATGCCTCAAAATTGCTAATGGGCCACATTTTCTTCCAAGATTCATTATCCAAAGACTATGCACGACCATTTGGCCCAAAGGGGATTTATTTCATCATTTTTATTTATTTATTTGAATTTTTAATTACTATTAATTCATTTAATAAAATAAAATATGACAAAAATACTAAAACAAGGTTTTCAAATCTTTTTGTGCAGAATAAACTCTCATCAAGGCCTAAGGATCTCGTGCATATAAAAAGAGGAAAGAATTGGTGCAAATTGGCATGATTCTTCATGAAGAAAATATTGAAAAAGATTCATAAAAATCAAATCTTGAAAACCATTAAAGACAAAGCTTTGGGCTTGGATTATTGATCAAAATCGTTCCTTATACAAGCATAAACCTAACCCTAAAGCTGAGAACCAAAAAAGCTGCGCCCAAAGCTGAACAAGAACTTTGCAATTTTGTGAAAAAAGTGAAAACTGAAAATACCATTCCAAGGCGTTTCAAGGCAAAATAACTATCCCATTGCATTCCTGAGGCTTCAAGGAACGTTTCTGGATCAAAACCATTGGTTCTAACGCAAGGAATTGGTAGAACGACCCTGTCCTGTTCCTAATTTTTCTCATATTCATGTATCATAATTCATGCGTTATTTTCAATTTTTTATGTTTGGTTTATATTAAGTTAACCATTCTGAAGCTAACCATACCCTTTAATTGAGTTTTCGCGCATTATATGAGAATCCACCATTGGAGCTTTCTAGGTTTTCAGAGGTCACGAATTAGGGGTTTCCTCTTCAGGAAAAATTGAGACATGAGACTTATGCCATCAGAACCAAGAGCTTCACACGAATCCAGTCATCCTATCGCGCCTAATTTCTGATCAACGACGGCCTATTCGCTATTTTTCCCTGTATCATATAGTGGGGGTTTAAAACCCCCGCAATCTTGTTTTATATTTTCAGGCCAAAAGCAAACCAACGAAGAAGAAGGCATGCTGTCTCAACGTGATAGGTCCATTCAGGTTTTAGCGCGTTTTTTGAATTAACAGCATTAGCATTTGTTTTGTTATATATTAATTGCATTCCAGTAATGTTACAAAGAAAGCGCTTGGTATAAGTGGTAGATGCGTTGTCACATAAGCACTGGGACCTGGGTTCGATTCCCAGGTCCCCTCACTCTCTTAATATATTTTGCTTCTATGTAATTCCATGCAGATTCAATCCAAAAGCTTACCATACAACCTTAGATCCAAGCGCGCCACATGTCTCAGAGCATCAATTCAAGGGCCTTGATCCGAGGAGCACCATGCGCATAAGTCAACCAGGCCACACGCTCTCAGGAAAAGTCAAAAGGGCCAAGCTTCTTGGGCCTAATTACTCACCACATAACCTCCAGTTTGGGGTCAACACCCCCTTGGTTTGTCTTCTTTCATTCTTTTATCTTTTTCTATTTTATTTGTTTATTTAGTTTCAATGTAATTCTTTAAATTAATTTGTTTTCTTTAACATAAAAAAAAAATAATATAAAAAAAATCAGAAAGCCAAAAATAAAAATATATTTTATTTAATGTTATTTTGTAAATAAATGGTATTAATTAATTTAGTTAATTCTATGTTTAAATTTTAATATTTTTTTTAATAAACTTCAAAATTGTAGACTTAGGGTTTTAAACACTTTTATCCTTTTTTCTTTTCTTTTACCATTATTCATAATTAATTAATTATTTTGTAAATAAGTTACCATGTAAATAATTAGGTTAATTTTAGGTTTAATTTTAACATGTTTTTTTTAATAAATTAAAAATAGCTAGAATTAGGTTTTCATTCCATTAATTCTCATTAAAATCCATAAATACAAAAAAAAACTCAAAAATAATTTCTTTTTCTCATTAAATTTAATTAATTTCATAATCATAATTTAATTTCCTAAAAAGGGTCCAACGCCCTCGCATTCCCGATTTTAATTCTCTTCGCATTTTTATTTCTTTTTGTAAATATTCATGTAATTCTCCCAAAGCCATGTAATAGATCAATTAGGGTTTTTATTTTCCGCACTTTATTTTATTTCAAATCGGGTCCTGGATTAATTTGGCGATGTGGACCCGCGCCTTTGTAATAGCGTAGGATTTTTAATTCCGCACCTTTTAACTGTTAACTATTGCATGAAAGAATGAATGTCGAAATAAAAACAAAAGCGTAGATCACCAATCCATGAACAAGATAAACATAATCGAAAACGACACACAAATCACACACCACCCCTAGGGTACGCCTCACTGTTGCCTTGCCCCTCGAAAGGTGATCGTCGAGTAGAGGACGTTTTAGTAAGTCCTCATGTCCATGAAAATGGCATGAGGGTAGCTTCTAAGGTGTCTTCCTATTGCTCCGGTGATCACCATGTCCCGAACCCTCGAATTGACCCGAACACCTCCAACGGTGGTGCTACCTACCTCTCAATGGTGGGATGGCACTACTTTAAGGACATTTACACAGACGAATTCCTTAGGGTAGGTAGACGACTCTAGATACTTGCTCTAATTTCAAAAACAAATCAAAAATACTTTTCACACCGACACCTTTTCAAAAAGCTTTCGAAAGCAACTTTTCAAACACTCTTGAGGACTGATACAAGAGTCGAACTGAAATTTTCAAAGAAACTTTTTTAAAAACCACAGTTGAAAAGCAAACAAACCATTTTGAAAACACAATGAGCAAGTATCTAAGAGCCCATGGATAATCATGGATAGAAAGGGTGCTAACACCTTCCCTTTCTATAACCTATCTCCCGAACCGAGAGCAATCTCTATAAGGAATTTTTCTGTGCTTTTGTCCTTTCCATTTGGAGAAAATAAAAGACGGTGGAGACTCTTGCTTCCGCGACATTTCGCGAACCAGCGTTAAACAGTCAGTTCCAGATCCACCGATCACAGAACTGGCGACTCTTCTAGGGAATACTTATAAAGTGAGGTGTACCTTAGAACTAAGATCACTTGTGTTTTCAATTGTCTGAATTGTTTGCTTTAAATTGTGGGCCTGTCTTGGGAGTTCTATAGATCCTAACCCGGATCTGGGGATACCTTCTTAGAAAGTAGCAACAAGGCTGTGAGGGAACTGTGCGGGGTATACCGACATGGTTGAAACAGTCTGCTACGTTGATGTGGCACTTTGGTGTGTACCGGTAACCCTTGAGTTTAGTCAAGGAGAGTACGGGGCCTCCGCGTGGTGTCGTGAAGCATCAACTGACCTTAGGAACCTTAATTGAACCATCTTGGCCTCTTTAGGGTAGTGAGATAACTGACTTTGGTGCAGTCCAAGGTTGGTTGATACTCGATACTACACTCAATTGAGGGTTGTCTTCCTGGAATATTTCGGTCGCCAGTTCATTGGCTAAATCGAAACGATGAACAATGAAAGCAATCCAGTGATATTGGGACCCTTAGAACCCGGTTACTTCTAATAGGACAGGTTGAGCCCACCAACTTCAAGAGGGTAATACCCAGACCCCATGTTGGCCTAAACTCTAAGGGTTTCTCTTGTGTGACTTGTGTGCCTTCCAACTTGACTTGTTATCTGACATTTGAGTTTTCTTGCAGGTCTTGTTTATAGTCCTTAATTGGGACTCATAACAGGGTTATTGAGTTTCTTGCAGGTTTTGTTTAGAGTCCTTAATTAGGGACTCATAACAGGGTTTACTCACATTACCCCATGCATCATGACATCATACCATTGCATGCATCCTACATAAAGACTAACCCATTTCAAGGATCTCAAAGGCTTGTGATGCAGGTCGTGATGAATCAAACACCCAGCAAGGGGCAAAGGGGATTTATTTTCCTCTAGACAAGGTTGTCAGGGGCTATGACCCACTGGATATGGTGAGCCTTTGACCCTTGAAGAAGAATTCTCAACAACATGGGTTTCCTTCAATCGAGCTACAAATTCCAATGCTAACAATTTTTCTTGTTTACCCTGCGAGGTCTTTGAAAACATGGCATACATATCATGCATATCATTGTATTACAGGTACCCTCTTGACAGGTCACTTACCTTTCTCGCTGTTTATTTCAGCAACGACTTTCCAACAAGATAACCAGGACCTTCTTGCTCAAGAGACTCGGTTCGGGGAAATCCTCCTGAATTTATCCAAGGGGCAGGAGGAGCTGAGAACACTTCTCATGGGGACTTTGGTCAGGAACAGTGCTGAGGATGAACGGCTGAAACACCTGCAAGCTGAGATGGATGCAATGAAAGCCCAGATGCTGGGGCAGGTGACTGCCATCCAAGGATTAGCTCAAAGACAAGAAGAGCTCGGAGTTCTCATCAACCAACTGCTTCAGGGTAACCAACTGGGGCAAACGTCTAAGGGTAAAGAGCCAATCACCATTCAACCATCTTTGAGACAAGGAGATAAGGGGAGAGCTCCTCAAATGGCTCCAATGTCACAAATTCAGCATCAACCTCACCAGCTTCAGCCAGACAAGCCCAGGAGGCAATTCACCCAGCTCAACATGTCGCTGTTTCAAGCTTTACAACGCCTGTTGAGATTGAATCTGATCACATTAAGGGCTCATCCCCGGAACCCCAACACAGCATCTCCTATCTATGATCCCAATGAAAGGTGTACCTACCACTCTGCCAGTCCAGGGCATGATACAAATGAGTGCTGGGCTCTGAAGAACAAGATCCAGGACCTGATTGATGAATGAGCATTGGAGTTCACACAAGATGGTCAGGCTGAATTTTTCTACCATCCCTCCAAGGCTCACCATTTGAAGTAACAAGCCCTGAGACTAGAAAACTTTTGTTCATTAGAATTTTTCAAGTTATAATTTTCTTTTGATTGTTCAAACATTTACTCATGTTAAACGTTGTTATTTCATTAATGCATCGCATACGTCTGTCTTGAAGAAATATATTCGTATTCACCATACGCAAATTATTTTCATATTTTTTTTGATGATCAACATTCGATTAATAATGCTAAGCCTCTTGAGGGAGGATGACGAAAATGATACCACGATCGTTACAATATGCTTTTGAACAAACCCCGCTGATGAGGTACAGGCATTGTTTCAATTCCTAAACACTGGAGTTATAAGGCAGATAATCCCTCGTTAACCCCTTTGAGCCAAAGAAGTAGGGGTTTTTCTTTTCGAAAATTAAAACCCTTAATCATAACCTGGGGCAGGGTAGTTTTCTCAGTTGATCCAAGTGCACAACGAATAGCACCAAAGAAGTCCTTACAAAGCAAAAGACAGTGATGGTTCCAAACAATCAATAAAGAAAGGCAGTCATTATCTCTCAAAACTAAGAACCCAATAAGTCGAAACCTATGAAGGAGACTTACGAAACTGGGGCATCCCGCTGACTGTAATCACAAAAGAACAGCTCAGGCAAAAAAAAAAAAGGGGATAACAAAAATAAAAAAAAAAGAGAAGAAAAGGTCTTACAAACCCTCGACAAAAAAAATGACTGCCTATTCGAAATAAGTTATCAACATCTGAATCATCACCGGAATATCAAAGCAAAGACTCAAACAAGGTCTAACGTATGATCAACTGAGTTTAGGTTTGGAGAACATCACGAAGAGCGGGTGGGTACAAATAATTTGAGCCTTTGTCCTTTGTTTCTTGAACCGTGAACCAGGCCACGTTACAACCCTTAAAAGTCCTAGCTGAAGCATGGGTTAGTTCGAAAGCATACTGTTACGAAAGGTATCCTGACTCCTTAAGGCTTACGGTAAATACGGAGTTGACATCACGTTTTACAAACATTCACTTGTTTTATGAAAAAGAATGCATTTTCAAAATCTTCAAGACAGACATAAGCTTTGCATTTTTAACATAACTTTGTTTGCATATGACTTTTTGTTTGAACAGCACAAAAATTCGCACGACGAATGCCTAATGAACAGAAGCACTTCCAATCAAGGGGCATGATATGATCACGGTCTATTATCTGGGGCAGTCCAATCAAGATTCGGAGAATCTCTCAAAGATCAAATAGCCTGGGGCAAACCTCCGCCTGAGTCATTTGAGGAACTCCAGCAACGAATCTTGCCGAATCAAACACCTTCTAGTGGCATGACAAAACACTTCCAACAGGGGCAACTCCCTACATTCTGAAAGCATGGACATAGTCGGGAAAAAAATGCGCATAATCAAAGACCCGCTAGGTTGACATACCTAGGCAAAAATCAAGGCTTCCCGGCGAATCAAAAGGGTTCGGGCAAAAATAAGGGATGAAATGAAAAATCTGTACACCCGGCAAATCGAAAACCTGAAAAGGCGGCTTGGGCAAAAATGGGTATCCCGGTGGACTGAAAACCCGAAAGGGCGGTCCAGGCAAAAGTTAGGGATCAAAACGTACGACTATGTCCTGTCATCTTGTCACCTGCCTACCAGAAGGAGGTTTGTCCATCAACAGCTATCAGCACCCCACAGGTGCCTTCTCCCATAAGAACAGGGGCAACAATGAGTTGTCCAAACAATCTAATTGCTCTGTCCGCCAAGGTACCAAGGTAGATTCAGCTAAAGAACATAACCAGATTCCCCAGAGAGTGAGCCAGCAAGTCAGTGCACTCTCCCCAAGCTATATTATCAGCCTTAAGGAAATTGGGTATCCTCCAGCAGATCTCAACATTCCCTCAGCCAAGTATACAGATATTCTTAAACAAGCATCCCCGGCAGTCTTGGCCTAAAGATTGTTCCCCGGCGGTATATCAAACATTCAATGGAGCTACTTCCCCAGCAGTTCAAAACTTCCCCAGGAGAGCCCAATCCAGTTTCCCCAGGAAAGTTGGGATTCATCTCCCCATTAGTAAGCTTATCCCCAGTAGATTCTGGAAGCTTACCCTCGCAGAACACGAACGCGTCTCCCGGATTTATTCAAAGAGTTATCTCCCTACCAGGATATAACTGGGTTATCCTCAGCCAAAAGCCACGGGAAGATCGTTCTCGACGAAGTCTTCTTATCCCCAGCAAAGTCTACTAACACTTCCAACACAACAATGGTATCCCCAGCGGAGTTATCATCACCTCAGCAAAGTACATCTCTCCCCATAGAGTATTGTTCCCCAGCAAGATCGTTAGAGTGCTTTTCTCCCCGCAGAGTAATCCATTCGCCATGTTTATTCCCCAACGGAGTCATCTTCTCCTACCGGTATTCTCGCAACTATCATCCCCAACGGAAACAACAAAACATTGTTCTCCAACATCAGCCCAGGATGTGACTTCCCAGCACCCGTCAAGGATTTATTTTCCTAAGACGAAAAGATACATTCATAAACATCACATTTTCATACATTATAGCATGCATATACGCATCATATCTTACAAATCTCATTTATATTGAGAACATCATTGCTTGATTCATATCATGCATTGTATATGATTGACCTTTACCTTTCAGGAAAGATCCAGTTAAGTTCTCAAAATATATTTCAAGACCTTAACCGATTCAGTTAAATCGACCCTAAGATTTTCCTGATTCTTATCCAGTCAAAGGCCTTCTCTAGTTCAGTCAGATCGACCCTAAGATCTCTCTGTTTCTTATCCAGTTGAAGATTTCAAGACCTAGACCGGTTCAGTTAAATCGACCCTAAGATTTTCCTGTTTCTTATCCAGTCAAAGGCCTTCTCTGGTTCAGTCAGATCGACCCTAAGATCTCCCTGTTTCTTATCCAGTTGAAGATTTCAAGACTTGACCGGTTCAGTTAAATCGACCCTAAGATTTTCCTGATTCTTATCCAGTCAAAGGCCTTCTCTGGTTCAGTCAGATCGACCCTAAGATCTCCCTGTTTCTTATCCAGTTGAAGATTTCAAGACCTAGACCGGTTCAGTTAAATCGACCCTAAGATTTTACTGTTTCTTATCCAGTCAAAGGCCTTCTCTGGTTCAGTCAGATCGACCCTAAGATTTTACTGTTTCTTATCCAGTCAAAGGCCTTCTCTGGTTCAGTCAGATCGACCCTAAGATCTCCCTGTTTCTTATCCAGTTGAAGATTTCAAGACCTTGTCCGGTTCAGTTAAATTGACCCTAAGATTTTACTGTTTCTTATCCAGTCAAAGGTCTTCTCTGGTTCAGTCAGATCGACCCTAAGATCTCCCTATTTCTTATCCAGTTGAAGATTTCAAGACCTTGTCCGGTTCAGTTAAATCGACCCTAAGATTTTCCTGTTTCTTATCCAGTCAAAGGCCTTCTCTAGTCCAGTTAAATCGACCCCTAAAAGATTTTCCTGATAAAGACTCAGTAGAAGACATCCTATGATTCTCTCAGCGTTACTGTTGAGGTAGTAATCGTCCAAGGTTCTCTCAGCGTTCCTGTTGAGGTAGTAATCGTCCAAGGTTCTCTCAGCGTTCCTGTTGAGGTAGTAATCGTCCAAGGTTCTCTCAGCGTTCCTGTTGAGGTAGTAATCGTTTAAGGTTCTCTCACCGTCCCGTTGAGGTAGTAACCATCCCTGGTTCATTCATCACCTTTTGAAGCTCCAGATCCAGCTCCTGTAACCAGTCGGGACACATCTACACAAAGTTTGAAGACCAGCTCCTGTAACAGGCCAGGTAATCATTTTCTTTTTTCCAGGTACGCAAGTTCTCGCTAAGGAAACTCTTACGCGATTGACACCCAGATGACATCTATAAGCCCATCCACCTTCCATCATCTCTTAGCATGGCATCTATAAGCCCATCACCCTATTCATCAATCTCCAAATGGCATCTGTAAGCCCATTCTCCCATCACACTACTATGTGAGTGCAAATTTCTGGGCACTCTAGTGTTCAATCATCTTCTACCTTCATATTACGAAAGGCACGCCAGCCAATCTACATCCTCAGGTCTAAGAAGATTGAACAGGGGCAACTGTTGTACCCCAAAATTTTCCCTCCCATATTCTTCAAGAATTGCAAAAAGTATGCTCCAAAATCTCCCCAAGGGTTGAACAGTTCAAGGGCCTCCTAACAGTCAAAAACTAGGGTTTTGGTTCTGACAAAAAAAATGAAGTTTCCAAGGGTCCAATCAAGTCCCACATGCCTATAAACAAGTTCAAGCATCCTCATACCAAGTTTCAAGACTTACAGCACAAAATTGCACAGTCAAAAACCCTAATTGCTCAGCAGTCAACTGCAGGGGCAAAATGGTCATTTGACAGTCAAAAGTTCAAATTTTTGGTCAACATCTCATTTTGAAGCCACAAACATCATTTTATCAATTCTTGATCATGATTTTCAAGGCATGGCTCAAAAAGTCTCAAGATGCAAAAGTTTCCATATTTGGACAGTTGAAAAAGTCAACTGTAACTTGACCAAGGCATAACTTCCACATGGTTTATCAGAAAAATTCCATCCAAAGCTCATTTTGAAGAGAATGAAATTTCCTACAACTCTTCTTCACACCTCAAGTCCAAGAAATTCTCTCACAAAAAGTTATCAATTTCAACATTATAGGTCATTTTCAAAAGTCAACAAAAAGGGACTTTAAGTCAAAGGCCATAACTTGAGATTGGTAAATCAAAATGACATGGGACCAAAGGAATTGGTTAGAGGACTTCAAGAACTTTCCAAAATGTCCAAGAACATGATCAAAGCTTAAAAATTGAGCAAGATATGCCTTGTGGAAGTTGGGAAATGTTTGGGAATTTTGAAAAGTCAACTTTACTTCAAATGCCTCAAAATTGCTAATGGGCCACATTTTCTTCCAAGATTCATTATCCAAAGACTATGCACGACCATTTGGCCCAAAGGGGATTTATTTCATCATTTTTATTTATTTATTTGAATTTTTAATTACTATTAATTCATTTAATAAAATAAAATATGACAAAAATACTAAAACAAGGTTTTCAAATCTTTTTGTGCAGAATAAACTCTCATCAAGGCCTAAGGATCTCGTGCATATCAAAAGAGGAAAGAATTGGTGCAAATTGGCATGATTCTTCATGAAGAAAATATTGAAAAAGATTCATAAAAATCAAATCTTGAAAACCATTAAAGACAAAGCTTTGGGCTTGGATTATTGATCAAAATCGTTCCTTATACAAGCATAAACCTAACCCTAAAGCTGAGAACCAAAAAAGCTGCGCCCAAAGCTGAACAAGAACTTTGCAATTTTGTGAAAAAAGTGAAAACTGAAAACACCATTCCAAGGCGTTTCAAGGCAAAATAACTATCCCATTGCATTCCTGAGGCTTCAAGGAACATTTCTGGATCAAAACCATTGGTTCTAACGCATGGAATTGGTAGAACGACCCTGTCTTGTTCCTAATTTTTCTCATATTCATGTATCATAATTCATGCGTTATTTTCAATTTTTAATGTTTGGTTTATATTAAGTTAATCATTCTGAAGCTAACCATACCCTTTAATTGAGTTTTCGCGCATTATATGAGAATCCACCATTGGAGCTTTCTAGGTTTTCAGAGGTCACGAATTAGGGGTTTCCTCTTCAGGAAAAATTGAGACATGAGACTTATGCCATCAGAACCAAGAGCTTCACACGAATCCAGTCATCCTATCGCGCGTAATTTCTGATCAACGACGGCCTATTCGCTATTTTTCCATGTATCATATAGTGGGGGTTTAAAACCCCCGCAATCTTGTTTTATATTTTCAGGCCAAAAGCAAACCAACGAAGAAGGAGGCATGCTGTCTCAACGTGATAGGTCCATTCAGGTTTTAGCGCGTTTTTTGAATTAACAGCATTAGCATTTGTTTTGTTATATATTAATTGCATTCCAGTAATGTTACAAAGAAAGCGCTTGGTACAAGTGGTAGATGCGTTGTCACATAAGCACTGGGACCTGGGTTCGATTCCCTGGTCCCCTCACTCTCTTAATATATTTTGCTTCTATGTGATTCCATGCAGATTCAATCCAAAATCCTACCATACAACCTTAGATCCAAGCGCGCCACATGTCTCAGAGCATCAATTCAAGGGCCTTGATCCGAGGAGCACCATGTGCATAAGTCAACCAGGCCACACGATCTCAGGAAAAGTCAAAAGGGCCAAGCTTCTTGGGCCTAATTACTCACCATATAACCTCCAGTTTGGGGTCAACACCCCCTTGGTTTGTCTTCTTTCATTCTTTTATCTTTTTCTATTTTATTTGTTTATTTAGTTTCAATGTAATTCTTTAAATTAATTTGTTTTCTTTAACATAAAAAAAATAATATAAAAAAAATCAGAAAGCCAAAAATAAAAATATATTTTATTTAATGTTATTTTGTAAATAAATGGTATTAATTAATTTAGTTAATTCTAGGTTTAAATTTTAATATTTTTTTTAATAAACTTAAAAATTGTAGACTTAGGGTTTTAAACACTTTTATCTTTTTTTCTTTTCTTTTACCATTATTCATAATTAATTAATTATTTTGTAAATAAGTTACCATGTAAATAATTAGGTTAATTTTAGGTTTAATTTTAACATGTTTTTTTTAATAAATTAAAAATAGCTAGAATTACGTTTTCATTCCATTAATTCTCATTAAAATCCATAAATACAAAAAAAAAAAAAAACTCAAAAATAATTTCTTTTTCTCATTAAATTTAATTAATTTCATAATCATAATTTAATTTCCTAAAAAGGGTCCAACGCCCTCGCATTCCCGATTTTAATTCTCTTCGCATTTTTATTTCTTTTTGTAAATATTCATGTAATTCTCCCAAAGCCATGTAATAGATCAATTAGGGTTTTTATTTTCCGCACTTTATTTTATTTCAAATCGGGTCCTGGATTAATTTGGCAATGTGGACCCGCGCCTTTGTAATAGCGTAGGATTTTTAATTCCGTACCTTTTAACTGTTAACTATTGCATGAAAGAATGAATGTCGAAATAAAAACAAAAGCGTAGATCACCAATCCATGAACAAGATAAACATAATCGAAAACGACACACAAATCACACACCACCCCTAGGGTACGCCTCACTGTTGCCTTGCCCCTCGAAAGGTGATCGTCGAGTAGAGGACGTTTTAGTAAGTCCTCATGTCCATGAACATGGCATGAGGGTAGCTTCTAAGGTGTCTTCCTATTGCTCCGGTGATCACCATGTCCCGAACCCTCGAATTGACCCGAACACCTCCAACGGTGGTGCTACCTACCTCTCAATGGTGGGATGGCACTACTTTAAGGACATTTACACAGACGAATTCCTTAGGGTAGGTAGACGACTCTAGATACTTGCTCTAATTTCAAAAACAAATCAAAAATACTTTTCACACCTGTTGGCTCCTAAATTCGACACCCTTGTTTTATTAATATCAGCCATTAAAGCTGAAGGATGTTTTCGACCAGCTGGCTCTGTCGAAATAACCATTAGAAGATGGCAATGTACTTAGAGGATTTCTTCCAAGGGAGAACTTGGTTGCCTTCGACGTCGAAGGTGTGGCTCGTCGAAGATGCTTCTCGACGAAGGTGTTCGATTGTTCAGAGTGGAACGGTTTGAAATTCAAGCGTTTGGAGGGAAAACGGTTCCCAGCGGTTACCAAGTGCAACGTGCAAAGATCTGGAGCGTCGAACGCTGAGAACGTGCCAAGTGGAGTCATCTCGAAGCAGTGTAACTGCCCGACAGTTACTTGGGATGTTTTAGTATAAATATTAGTAGTTCACGCAGTTTTTCGCGTGTGTTCACAATTATATACAAGTCACTCATATAGATTCGAGTACCCAGCGTGTGAGAAAGAATTGTTGAGAATGTATGTGTGAAACACCACTTTTATTAATCAAAGTCATTTATTTTCCAGAAACTTTACTTGCTTTCTCCTTTACTTTTCCTGTCGAAAACCTTTATTTCAAGCCTTCCTTTAATTTATCAAGTTCTCTTTTTCATGCAATTTACATAAAGCTTCTTTATTTTCTTGTCATTTAACCATTGTCAAACTTAATCAAAAGCCCAAAATCAACCATGTCTTAGGATCAATCTGATCGATCCTGCGAGTAACCAAATAAGTAACCATTTGGAAGATCAGCGGTTGTTTACCAAAACCAACGGTAAACAAATTGGCACACCCGGTGGGACTGTGTGTTGATTTTTGAAGTTTAACCTTTTTAAACAAATATCATCTTTTTCGAGGAGTGTTGTATGTTATTGAGAAGTGGTAGAATATACACTAACAATACCAATACTGCCAGAAGAAGAGAAGAGATGGCGAATCCGCCAAACAATAACGAAATCCCACAAACGAATGTGGGATCAACGGTTATCCCAACCGTAAGTGAAGCGATAACCGCTGGTTCAACACCAGCAGTAACGATCATAACGACGGGGCCATTACCTCCGTTCACTGGCCCCAGAGTGCCTTTGGGAACTCCCCCACCAAGGGGAAATTTAGGCACAAGGCCTTATGTTCCCCCAGGATTTATGACAGGCGGTCATAATCGAGAACCACTCTATGGCATGCCAACGTCTGATTTAGCTAGCCTAACGAACGCAGTGTCCACTTTTTCAGACCCTTTAGTGAGTGCCTCTTCGCCACTCCAAGGTTCTGGAGTAGGCATGGCGAACAGAAATAGGACCCAACTCTTAGGAGGAACGTCCCAAGTAGCACATGGCCTTACAAATGCCTCGACAGCAGTCTTGAGGCAACAAATGGACGAAAGCAACCATGATATGGTTCAAATGTTGGCACAAACTTTAAGTACAGTGCTGAATCCTCTAATACAAAACACCACCCAATCGAATAGGCAGATGACAGCGCAAATGACGCGTTTGGCTGATTTCTTTGGAGTACCCCAACCTATTCGACAGCCCCAAAGGGCGCAAATAAGGGGAAACCAAGGTATATTCTTAGAGGAAGAAACCACTATCAATCAAGGCCAGCAGCCTGTCGAAGAAAACCTTAGGGCACGATTGGAGCAGCCTGTCGAAGAACCTAGGGTAGTAACCCCAGAGGTAAGGTTAGTTAACAGAAACCAAAATGCTGACGAAGTAGTTCAGCATATCCAATACCAAAATATGGGTTTGGAAAATAATCTGGCAACCATGATCGAAAGAATCATGACTCAAAATGGGATGAACATGGGCTTTCGAAGGCCCAACTTTACATCCCCACGTCAGAATACGTGTTACAAACGGACTTACCTCCTAGATGTAAAGTCCCCAAGTTCACTAAATTCTCTGGGGACATGACAGAATCTACTGTCGAACATGTGGCGAGATACTTGATCGAAGCAGGAGATATTTCAAATAACGAAAACCTGAGGATTAAGTACTTCCCAAGTTCTTTAACAAAGAACGCTTTTACTTGGTTTACAACTCTTCCCCCCAATTCGATCCATCATTGGACCCAGTTGGAGAGATTGTTCCATGAGCAATTCAACATGGGACAAACCAAGATAAGCCTGAAGGAATTGGCCAGTGTAAAGAGACGTTTCACCGAACCTATAGACGAATATCTAAATAGGTTTAGGTTGCTCAAAGCAAGGTGCTTTACACAAGTGCCAGAACATGAGTTAGTCGAAATAGCCGCAGGCGGCTTAGATTATTCCATTAGGAAGAAGTTAGACACTCAATACCTGAGAGACATGGCCCAATTGGCCGATAGAGTTCGACAGGTCGAACGCCTTAAAGCTGAAAAATCAAAGGCAACGAAAACTCATAAGAGAGAGAGGATAGCGTATGTCGAGATGGATGACGAAGATCCAGAAACCTTTGACGAAACTATAACTGTCGAAGAAGGCGAAGTCGATTTAGCGGAACTAAAACAAGGACCACCATATTCTTGCAAACTGTTAGTCCCCTCAAGTGGAAAAAATCCCACTGGTCCAGAAAGGACCAACGATAGGTTCCCCAAAAAGACTTATAGTTTTGATATTACAAAATGTGATGAAATCTTTGACTTGCTTGTAAAAGATGGCCAAATGATAATACCCCCAGGGGTAAAAGTGCCTCCTCTTGATCAAAGAAAGAAGAGAGGCTTTTGTAAATATCATAATTTTCTGGGCCATAAAACGTCTCAATGTTTTCTTTTCAGGAATCTTGTGCAAGACGCTATCGAAGAAGGGAGGTTGAAGTTTGCTGACAAGACCCCCATGACTGTGGACTCTAACCCGTTGCAGGCTGAAGCCCATTATGCTGAACCTTCAGAGGTGAACGTGATCGAGGCATCCAGAAGCCAGTCGAAGAGGCCAGGAATCACAATGGTCGAAGTCTCAAAGGACCATGTCAACATGCCAATCTTTGGCAGTTTTTCTGGGAATCTATCCAGAAAGACAATTGAAGCGGTTCAGAAAGCGGTCGAAAGCCCAAAGCTAGAGATAGCAGGAACCCAAAAATCTGGAACAAAACACAGTTCTCACTTGGCTGCAGTTCAAGGCCAGACAGAGGACTTGGAGATTCAAATGAAGCAGTTGACTCTTGCCAACAAAGATACCATGAATGTCAACATGGTCGAAGTCTCTGAACCAAAAGCATCAGAGGAGGCCATGAGGCAAGAACAAGCTAACAAAACTGCTTTCCCTCAGGAAAATGAAAATCTGGCAGATTTTCTGCAAAGATGCCAGAAAAAGAAGTCAGAAGTGATGCTGTGTCCCAGATGCAGTTCAATCTTCGACAAAAAAGCTGTTGAACATATTCAAGGTGTTAGAGCAGCAAATAAGAGAAGGGAAAGTGTTGATCTTCGACATGATCCCAGAAGAGCCTCCCAAAGAGGTTCAAACCAAGAAAAGAGGCCAGTGACTTTCAGGCCTCCAACTAATGTGCCAGTAGATACATGGTACAAAACATCTGGTCGAAAAAGGCCAAGCGAAGAAACATGGCACTCCTTCGATGTGCCAAGAGGTTCATCTTTAACACATAAGAAAGAGCCTCAGGTTGCTGCCCCTAAAGTGACTCAGGTGTCAAGCAACTACAAAGGGAAAAATCTCATGTCTCGATCTCAATGGAGGAGATACCAGAGGAGACGAAAAGCTGAGAGGGAGGCTGTTGATGAACCAAAGGCGGAAACCAGTTCAAATGTTCCTCAAAGAAAGCAAAGGAAACCTCTAGAAAGAGAACCAGTAACCAACATGCTAGTTTGGCCTAACCAAGGTGAAGTTGATGACGAAGACGGTTCTGAGTCTGATGACACTTTGGACATCATGGTGAATATAGTCTCAGTGCTGCCCAGAGAGTTCAACCGCCAGGTGGAGGTCGAAACAAGTGATTGGGAAGTGGAGCAAGAAATGGCCAAACATAGGCCAGTGTGCTATTTCGTCATGGATAATGGCACTACTGAGGAGCAAAATGGGTTCTTCGAACCACCTACAGAGGCGATGAAAAATCACCTCAAGCCTTTATTTATAAGGGCTAAACTCGAAGAAACCACAGTAAATAAAATCTTGGTGGATTGTGGGGCAACCATCAACATTATTCCTCACTTTATGCTAAGAAAAATTGGCAAAAGTGATGAGAATATCAAGCCTCACAACATGGTCCTGTCGAACTATGAAGGCGGCATAGGGACCACTATGGGAGTGATCCAACTGGATATCAAGGTGGGATCTATCCTTCGACCAACTATGTTCATGGTCATATCGGCCAAACCTAACTATAACCTTTTGTTGGGCCGTGAATGGATTCATGGTGTTGGAGCTGTACCATCATCAATGCACCTGGGGCTGGCAGACTTCGACAAGAACTTGGCTCACATTGGGCCATGTCCAACACCTGACTTCGACTTGGCGCCCGTGCCAAATACTTTTTGTTCCCTATACCTGCACCCTGAGCATGGTTTTCAATGGGACAGAGAAGACTTGTCCCACATAGACTTCAGTGGGTTAACTGATATCCAACCAACTGGTTGGGGAAGTGAATTCAGTGATAATGACTGAGTCACAATCATTGAAGCGAATTTCGGCTTACGTAGCCGAAACAAAGATGATAACGGCTCTCGAATTCGAAGTAAAATACATGGCCACACAGGCCAATGATCAACAGTTATCTTCTACAGGTCCTGGAAAGGACTTCGATCCAGAACCTCCTGATATCATGCCAGAAGGGATGCAGGAACAGAGGCTCGACGCCATCTATGACGATGAGCCTTTGGGCTTCGAAAAGGACCCCTTGGCGAACAACATCAAAATGTTAGCGCAAGATCCTTTAGAAGAAATCAACTTGGGCGAAGGGTCAGAGAAAAAGCCAACTTACATCAGTGCAAAAATTGACCCAAAACTTAGGTTGGAAGTAATCCAATTGTTAAAGGAGTTCAAGGACTGTTTTGCATGGGATTACGACGAGATGCCTGGTCTCGACAGAGGGTTGGTGGAACTTCAGTTGCCAATCAAACCTGGGAAGAAGCCAATCAAGCAAAGTCCAAGACGCTTCACTCCAGAAATACTGTCGAAGATCAAAACGGAAGTCGAAAGACTGCTGAAGTGCAAATTCATACGCGTTACGAGGTACGTCGAATGGATTGCAAACATTGTGCCAGTAATTAAGAAAAATGGTACATTGAGGGTGTGCATAGATTTCAGAGATTTGAATGCTGCTACACCCAAAGATGAATATCCTATGCCTGTGGCGGAAATGCTAGTCGATTCTGCCACTGGCTATGAATACCTGAGTATGCTCGATGGTTATTTAGGATATAATCAAATATTCATTGCTGAAGAGGATGTGTCGAAAACAGCTTTTCGATTCCCTGGGGCTTTAGGCACTTACGAATGGGTAGTGATTCCTTTTGGCCTAAAGAACGCTGGGGCAACATACCAGCGAGCAATGAATTCTATCTTCCATGATTTTATTAACACCTTTATGCAAGTATATATTGATGACATTGTTATAAAATCTGTTTCCAGGAAGAATCATATAGACCACCTTCGATAGTCATTCGAAAGAATGAGAGAACATGGTCTCAAGATGAACCCTTTGAAGTGTGCATTATGTGTGAAAGCTGGAGATTTCTTGGGCTTCGTTGTCCACAAGAAAGGAATCGAAATCAACCAGAACAAGACGAAGGCAATTCTGGAAGCGAAAGCGCCATCGAATAAAAAGGAACTGCAATCTCTGTTAGGCAAGATAAATTTCTTAAGGAGATTCATATCTAACCTAAGTGGGAAAGCTCAAGCCTTTTCACCCTTGCTTCGACTGAACAAAGAGGGATTCAAATGGGGGCAGGAGCAATAAGAAGCCTTCGACAAAATCAAAGGGTACCTCACAAAGCCACCTATTTTGGTGCCTCCTTGTAGCAATAGGAGTATGAGATTGTACATAGTTGCGTCCGACAAAACTTTGGGAAGCATGTTAGCCCAAGAAGATGAAGATGGAGTCGAAAGACCCATTTACTATCTTAGTAGAGTTTTGAACGATGCAGAAACTAGATATAGAGAAGTTGAAAAATTGTGTCTATGTCTGTATTTCTCTTGTACAAAACTCAAGCAATATATAAAACCAGTTGATGTGTACGTTTCGTCTCATTTTGATGTTTTCAAGTACATGTTGTCGAAACCCATCTTGCACAATCGAATTGGCAAGTGGGCACTAGCATTAACTAAATACTCCTTGACCTTTATGCCTCTTAAGGAAGTAAAAGGACAAGTGGTTGCAGACTTTATAGTCGACCACTCAATTCAAGTCGAGAATATTAATTATGTGGAGATAGAACCTTGGAAATTCTACTTCGATGGTTCCAGCCATAAAGATGGAACAGGAGTAGGAGTCTTGATTATTTCTCCAGAAAAAATTCCAACAACATTCAAGTACAAGATATCAGGTTCTTGTTCGAACAATGAGGCTGAGTATGAAGCTCTAATTACTGGCCTTGAGATATTGTTGGAATTGGGGGCATCTCGAGTCGAAATAATGGGAGACTCAAAGTTAGTCATTAAGCAAGTCACAAAAGAATATAAATGCATAAGAGAAAATCTCATTATGTACTTTGTGATAGCAAACCGTTTATTGAAAAAATTTGAAATGGTCAATATTCGACACATACCCAGATTGGAAAATCAAATAGCCAACGATCTGGCACAAATTGCATCTGGGTACAAAATTTCAAAAACGAGATTACAAAGAGCAATCAAAGTTCGAGAAAAGATAAAAGCAACTTGTCTGTCACCAACAGACTTAGAGTCGACAAGACTAGGATATGCTGATCAAAGTAACTTCGAAATTTCGTTCATAGACAATTTGTCAGAGCAAGATTGGAGGAAACCCATTGTGGATTATCTTCAAAATCCAGTAGCTTCGACAGAACGAAAAACAAAGTATAGGGCGTTGAGTTACATACTCATGGGTAATGAGTTATTTAAAAAGACGCCTGAAGGGGTATTGCTAAAATGCTTAAGTGAAACTGAAGCATACATAGCCCTTTCGACTACGCACGCTGGAGCATGTGGGGCTCAAAAGTAGGCCATAAGATGAAATGGTTGTTGTTTCGACAAGGACTATACTGGCCCACCATGTTGAAAGATTGTGTCGAGTTCGCCAAGGGTTGTCAATAATGTCAAGTCCATACAGGCATCCAACATGTACCAGCAAGCGAACTTCACTCGATAGTGAAACCTTGGCCCTTTAGAGGATGGGCGTTGGACCTTATTGGAGAGATTCGACCAGCATCATCAAAGAGCCAGAAGTATATATTGGTAGGCATTGATTATTTTACTAAGTGGATCGAAGCTATTCCTTTAGTCAATGTAGACCAAGAAAATGTCATTGAATTTATTCAAAAGAACATTATCTTTAGATATGGAATTCCTGAGACTATAACTACTGATCAAGGATCAGTTTTCACCGGTCGAAAGATGCAGGAATTTGCTCAGGAAACAGGCTTTAAACTCCTAACATCAACGCCTTATTATGCACAGGCAAACGGCCAAGTCGAAGCAGCGAACAAAGTAGTGATTGGCTTGATAAAAAAGCATGTTGGGAAGAAGCCAAAAAAATTGGCATAAGACGTTAGACCAGATTTTGTGGGCCTGTCGAACGTCCCCAAAAGAAGCCACAGGTACGACACCATATAGGCTAACTTTTGGTCATGACGCAGTATTGCCAGCAGAAATTTGTCTTCAATCTGTAAGGGTTCAGAGACACCATGATATTCCCTCTGAAGTTTATTGGGATATGATGTTAGACGAACTAGTAGATTTAGACGAAGAAAGATTGCGCGCTCTCGACCTACTAAGGCTTCAGAAGAAAAGAGTAGAAGACTCTTATAATAAAAAGTGAAACCTAAGGCATTCTCGCCTGGAGAATTGGTTTGGAAAGTGATTCTTCCCATGGATCGAAGGGATCGAAGCATGGGGAAATGGTCACCCAAATGGGAAGGACCATTCAGAATTATCCAGACTTTTTCTGGTGGAGCTTATGAAGTCGAAGAGTTAGGCGACGATAAAAGGCTCTTGAGAGTAAATGGAAAATATTTGAAAAAGTATAAACCTATACTTCAAGAGATCAAAATAAATAACAAGTAACGACTAAATTAACCATAAATAAGCCAAAATGGAAAATTTTATAAATTAGCCAAAATGGCAATATTGTCAAATACACATTACAATACATGGTTAAAGACAATACATGGTTAAAGAGCTGAATCAATCAGAAGGGGATGGAATCCTTGAGTCGAAGGTATTTAGCTTGCTGCAACTCCAATCTTTTGTTGCACAAGGCATTCGCCTGGACAAGCTTGGCAATTTGATCGTCGAAGGCTTGAGCTTTCTCAGCAAATTCTAGGCCTTGTGTGATTTCAGCTTGGCTCTCGGTGTCTAGAACAGTCGAGAGAAGTTCCTCCTTGCGCTTAGTATTGGCATTCATCTTGGCTTCTAGCTCTTCGATTTGCGCCTTTAGGGAAGCATTCTCTCGATCTATGGCATCAATTTCTTCCTGCTTAGACGCCTTTTGCTTCGACAACTCTGCAATTCGAGAAGTCGTCTCTGATACAGCAGTCCATGCAGAAGAACTTTTTCCATATAACACTTCAAGCTGGCTGTTAAAGCCCCTTTGTCGCCGATAATCTGCTGAGACTTGATCAATAATGGAGTGTAACTCCATGATAAAGCCTGAAATCTCCGGAGTCACAGCTAGCAAGTCTACGGCATTCAAAACAGTCCCCAAATATGATGGAGCAGTAGGGTCCCCCTCCAAAGCTTTCATCAAATCCCTCTTGAAGAACTGAGCCTTGACCTTCGTCAAAGCCTCATCGAGAGAAGAAGTTTCAGTGGACTTCCCCGACTGAGTAGAAGCCCCCTGACTAATATCAGACGAACTCCCCTTGCTCTCGATAATGGCATTCAGATAGCCAACAGGATCAGTTTGCTTCAAGAGTGCTAAGTCTTCTTTCGACCTATGCTTTGTTGAAGTGGTAACCTTTGCAGCAGCGTTGTCTTGGATTTGAGGCTGTTGAGTAGAATTTGCCTCGACTCGGCTCTCTTCGACTTGAGCTACAGCAGTACCAGCGCCACCATGATCCCCTTCGCCAGTGTCAACGTGATCCCTTACGTCACGATGTTCCTCCGACAGATCAACCACCTGAATCTCTTTTGGTTGTTGCTCTTCTGTTTGTGGATCTTCTGTTTGTTGTTCTTCTGTCTCAGCATTGGCTTCATTTGTTTCAGCATTGGCTTCATCGTTCGCCAAGTCTTTTTCTTGTGGCCTACTGAGTTCAGCAGAGTCCAATGTTTCAGAAGTCCTTGGCGCTGAGCTTTCAGTGGTTTCCTGAAAAGAAGAAGAAGAATCTTCTAAGTTAGAAAGAGACATAATCGAACGTGGGTATCGATACCTGAGTTAAAAAGGGGGTCAAAAAGATTACCTGCAGAGGAACTTCAGCCCCAGGGCTGGAATTGTCGCTTTCGACAAGTTTATTGAGAAGAACATTTAGTTCCTCCTCCGTTGGCTCTTCAATAATTACTGGAGGTGGCCTTGGATTTCTCCCAGCAACCTTTATTCTGATTGTTCGAGTCTCATGAGAAGGAACGTCCTTTTGTAGCTTTCGCCTTTTAAGAGGAGCAGGGGGAGAATCGTCTTCTTCGTCACTCCCAGATTCGACCGTCAGTGCTGGTCGTTTCTTGGGTGAAGGTGCCTAAAAACCAGTTATTCGATTTAGAAGCTACATCGAAAGTCAGAATGTTAAAGCCAGAAGAAAATAATTAAAGTCTGGTTACCGGTGCAGAAGGCTTTTTCGAAGGACCTTCCCCCTGATGGCTTGTTGTAGTCTTCGCCGGCGCTATAGTCTTCGCCGGTGGTGGATGTTTTATCAAGGGACCTCCTCCCTGTTGGCCTTCTGCAGCTTTCTTGGCTGCAGGCTTTCGAACAACTGAAAGAAGACAAAATAGTTAACAGGCTACCAGTCGAAAAGGAAAGACAAAATAATTTGGAAGAATGAACTTACATTTCTTTATTTTGTCCAAGACAAGAACAAAAGACTTCTGAAGTTCGTCCACGAAGTCCTTCTCGTTGAAAAACTCCTCAGCGTAGTAACTTTTCCACCACTCTTCGAAGGATGGTGAGCAGAGAAAGTTAAGCTGATAGTCGAACAACGAAAGGACTGTTCGACCAGTATATCTGCCGATATGCTTAGTGGCAGCGTCTTCAGTGTAGTCGTTGCAAAAGTATAACATAGACTTCTCCCTGGGAAAAATAGGAGAAGGGAGTGTTTGAATGATACCAAACTGGCGGGACACCAAGTTTGGTTGATACGCGATCAGGCTCAAGTGAGTCTTGGAGCTCTTGAATCGCAGGGGCATTATTCTTGGTGTGAGAAATGCTTCCCACACTGTTGTATGTTCTTCGACCTGAGGGCCACTTGACGATTTAGGATGGGGCCTCGTGAACCACTCTGGACCAACCTTTCGTCGAGCAAAGGGAGCCATGGTCGAAACAAACTCTTTCCTTTTTGAAAACATCAAGACGAAGTTTGTAAAAGATTGTTGAAGCTCCAGCCCCTCTCCAGTTGGGGTCAGCAGAGCCAATCTGGTGCCTTCGATGCACCTATTTGCTATCTCCGGAGCCTGCTCATTTATCTGAGTCTTCTGAGGTAAGAAAGACTCGAAGGTGGCATTGAGCCACAACTGAAGTAGCCAAAAAGGTCCTGCAAGCAGCAGACTGGCTCTGTTATCGATGATCTTCAGAAGAGTGGCCCCGTTGCTAATTGACTCGTACAGATTCGCCAAAATCAATTCTGCCAAACAGATATTTTGGCCATGGTGGAGTTGGGTGGCGAGGGTGACCATCTTCTTGGTTATCTGTAAAGACTTTGTGCAGAACACAAAGCTTGACAGCCATAAGGCTAGAAACGCGATATGCTCTACATCCGACACAGTGGCCGTCGACTTATCGTGATAATGATTGATAAAGGTGGTGTAGGTTGGTTTTGTGGCAGAGAATCCAATCTGATCCTCCGACATTTCCTCTAGGTCGAAATAGTCCCCAGTGGGTCGAAGGCCAGTGATGGCAGCCACGTCGAATAGCGTGGGTGTCAGCATTCCGCAGGGAAGGTGGAAGGTGAAATGGGTGTAATCCCAGAAGAGTAAGGAAGCTATCAACATTTCTGGGGAATAGTTGAGACCCGTTTTCGACAACATAATCAGGTCGAATATCCCCAGATCTTTCCAGATCGAAGCCTGGCTCTTCTCCATTTTTTCCAGCCAAGCACTGTAGTCAGGAGTGAGGCTAGGGCTAGACCTGAAAGCCCTAACACCCCGATTGAGGAAGCGAAGATCGATTTTCTCCTTAGCAGGATCTTCGTTATCCTCGGCATCTTTCTTAGAGCATCCAACAGGTTTGAGCCTCTCGAGCACTGGAAAGTAGCTTTTGATCTTCATGGCTTCAGCGATGCTTGGGTATAGCGGGCCAGACATGGCAAAGATTTGGTTGGAGTACCCAACCGGAATCATGAGTTGGCGTGAATAAGCGTCACGTACAGCAATGTCTAGGGGTTCAGGAACCCTTCGTTGGCCTGTAGGAGAAACTACAGGAGCAGTGGAGAAAATCTTGGGTTTAGCATTTCCTGAGGGGATGTTAGAACTAGGAGCGATGGAAGAACCGGATGCCATTGTTGATGTTAAGGTTGAAGATGAAGTGAAGAACAAAGTTGTTTGCAAAGTTTGCAGAGAGTTTTTGTTCAAAGAAGTTTGAAGGCAAGGTAGCGTGAAAAAGTCCCACAATGGGTACTTGGCGCTATTTATAGTAGTTGGGGAAATCCCCAAATTCGAGGACATTTAATGCCATTTAATGTTGTAGAGGGTAGTGGGACACGTGGCGTCCCCCTGTTAACGCAGTCGTTCTGCAGAAATGAAAGGGTGCAGCGTGCGCCCTCGTTTCTGGGAATTGTCATGATGACAATTTTGTGAAAAGACATTTGGCACGCTGCACGCCGTACTGAGGTGACGTCTTAGGTACGGATGAAATGATGGCTTTTCCTTGGGATTGTCAGTGGTTGGTAGAAGACAAAAAAGTGCACAATTTAATTTGTGACTAAGAATGAAAAGACAGGTGTCGAATGGAGTTTCAAAGAATGCCTTTTTCTTTTCAGAGTCGAAATAAGGCATTCTCGGGGGGCAATTTGTTGGCTCCTAAATTCGACACCCTTGTTTTATTAATATCAGTCATTAAAGCTGAAGGATGTTTTCAACTAGCTAGCTCTGTCGAAATAACCATCAGAAGATGGCAATGTACTTAGAGGATTTCTTCCAAGGGAGAACTTGGTTGCCTTCGACGTCGAAGGTGTGGCTCGTCGAAGATGCTTCTCGACGAAGGTGTTCGATTGTTCAAAGTGGAACGGTTTGAAATTCAAGCGTTTGGAGGGAAAACGGTTCCCAACGGTTACCAAGTGCAACGTGCAAAGATCTGGAGCGTCGAACGCTGAGAACGTGCCAAGTGGAGTCATCTCGAAGCAGTGTAACTGCCCGACGGTTACTTGGGATGTTTTAGTATAAATATTAGTAGTTCACGCAATTTTTCGCGTGTGTTCACAATTATATACAAGTCACTCATATAGATTCGAGTACCCAGCGTGTGAGAAAGAATTGTTGAGAATGTATGTGTGAAACACCACTTTTATTAATCAAAGTCATTTATTTTCCAGAAACTTTACTTGCTTTCTCCTTTACTTTTCCTGTCGAAAACCTTTATTTCAAGCCTTCCTTTAATTTATCAAGTTCTCTTCTTCATGCAATTTACATAAAGCTTCTTTATTTTCTTGTCATTTAACCATTGTCAAACTTAATCAAAACCCCAAAATCAACCATGTCTTAGGATCAATCTGATCGATCCTGCGAGTAACCAAATAAGTAACCATTTGGAAGATTAGCGGTTGTTTACCAAAACCAACGGTAAACAACACCGACACCTTTTCAAAAAGCTTTCGAAAGCAACTTTTCAAACACTCTTGAGGACTGATACAAGAGTCGAACTGAAATTTTCAAAGAAACTTTTTTAAAACCCACAATTGAAAAGCAAACAAACCATTTTGAAAACACAATGAGCAAGTATCTAAGAGCCCATAGATAATCATGGATAGAAAGGGTGCTAACACCTTCCCTTTCTATAACCTACCTCCCGAACCGAGAGCAATCTATATAAGGAATTTTTCTGTGCTTTTGTCCTTTCCATTTATAGAAAATAAAAGACGGTGGCGACTCTTGCTTCCGCGACATTTCGCGAACCAGCGTTAAACAATCAGTTCCAGATCCACCGATCACAATATGCATATGTTCATTCAATTTTAGTGGTTGGACGTTTTTGCAAACAAAACAAGGAAAATAAAAAGTTTGGACTTCAAGGTATATTTGTATTGATAATTTGCCTATAAACAGGCAAGTTTGTACAAAGAGACGAAAATCCCTGTAAGAGTAAGTCGTCGTGACATGAAAAGAGTACAAAGTGAAAACAAATATATATATATATATATATATATATATATATATATATATATATATATATATATATATATATATATATATATATATATATATATATATATATATATATATATATATATATATATATATATATATATATATATATATATATATATATATAGCCATGTGGAAGTGATCTCATTGGGTTCCAACTTTGCTATTGCCTCTATGTATTTTAACATCTTATCCCTTGTTGTCGGAAGAAGTTGATTGAAATAATCTTCTAGCATTTAAACTTTTGACCTTAGTAATAAAGCTGGTTGTAAATGATCCAACGGGACATAGTCGTACGCTTTCAATCCCTAAGTTTTGCTCTGACCGTCCTTTCGCATTTTCAGTCCACCAGGATACCATTTTTTTCCCAAGCCGCCCTTTCAGGTTTTCGACTTGCTGGGTGTACAATATTTTGTATATATCCCTAATTTTTTCCCAAACCTTTTTGGTTCGCCGGGATACCCTTTTTTGCCTAGGAATGTCAACCTAGCGGGTCATTCTTATGCGTAGTATTTTTTGACTATGTCCGCATTTACAGGGTGTGGGAAATCTTCACCGTCCATGGTGGTTAGTATCATAGCACCGCCTGGAAATACTTTCTTGACAACAAATAGCCCTTCGTAAGTGGGAGTCCATTTGCCCCTAGGATCACATTATGGTAGAATGATGTGCTTTATTACCAAGTCACCAACCTGATAAACCCGATGCTTAATCTTCTTGTTGAAAGCCTTAATCATACGTTTCTGGTACATCTGACCGTGACAGATAGCAGCCAACCTCTTTTTATCAACCAAATTCAATTGATTCAACCTAGTCTAAATCCATTTGTCTTCTCCTAAGTCTGCATCCTTCATAATCCTCGGAGAAGGGATCTGAACTTCGACGGGCATAACAACTTCCATGCCATAGACCAAAGATAAAGGGGTTGCCCCAGTTGATGTTCACACCGATGTACGATAGCCATGAAGAGAAAATGATAACATCTCATGCCAGTCTTTATAGGTGACAACCATCTTTTGCACAATCTTCTTTATATTCTTGTTGGCAGCTTCCACTTTGACATTCATCTTAGGCTTGTATGGAGAACATTTGTGATGCTTGATATTGAACTGCATGCAGAGTTCAGTGATCATGGTGTTGTTGAGGTTGGTACCATTGTCAGTGATGATCCTCTCAGGGATTCCATAGCGACAAATGAGGTTATGCTTGATGAATCAGGCCACGAAGTTTTGGGTAACTAAGGCAAATAAAGTTGTTTCTACCCATTTCGTAAAGTAATCAATGGAGACAAGAATGAAGCGATGTCCATTAGAGGCAGTAAGCTTGATTTCTCCAATCATATCAATGCTCCACATTGCAAATGGCCAAGGAGAAGTCATGACATTCGAAGGAATTGGAGGCACGTGAACTTTGTCAGCATAAATTTGGCACTTATGACAAGTTCTCGAGTGATGATGACAGTCGGTTTCCATGGTCGATCAATAGTATCCAGCTCTCAAAATCTTCTTGGCCATAGTGTGTCCACTGGAGTGAGTACCAAATATGCCTTCGTGCATATTCTCCATAATTTTCTCTGCTTCCTTCTTGTCCATACAACGAAGCAAAGTTGAATCATGGTTGCGATTGTACAAAACCCCATTGCTTAGAAACAACTTGGCTGAAATCCTCCGCAAGAATTTCTTGTCATTGATTGATGCCCCTTCAGGGTATTCTTAAACTTCGAGATATCTTTTCACTTCATGAAACCAAGGCTTCTCTTCTACTCCATCGGTATCCATTTCGTAGCAGTGTGCTGGTTCATTGAATCTTTCGAAGTAATTCTGGGAGCTTCGTTATCCCATATGACCTTGAACATAGATGACATGGTATCTAAGGCATTTGCCAATTGATTTTCCTCCCTTGGGATATGTTCAAAGGTAACCTCTTCACAGTATGGGATCAAGGTGAGCACAAGTTCTTTGTATGGAATAAGATTTGGATGTTTTGTATCCCACTCTCCTTTACTTGACTGACCACCAAGGCTGAATCCCCATACACACTCAGGAATTTGATTCTCAAGTCAATAGTAGCCTTAAGACCCATAATGCATGCTTCGTACTCGGCCATATTATTGGTACAGTTGAAGCAAAGTCTGGCAGTGAAAGGTGTAAGGAAACCTTCAGGGGAAATGATCATAACGCCAATTTCGTAACCAAGTGCATTGGAAGCCCCATAAAAAACCATAATTTATCAAGATCCTCGCTCAGGTCCTTCATACGGTCCAAGTTCTTCACAATCTGTTACTAGCATGATGTTCTCATCCGAGAATTCGAGTTCATAGATTGGTAGTCATCTACAGCTTGATGCGCCAAATGATATGCCAGTTGTGATCGGTGGATCTGGAACTGACTGTTTTAAAGCTGGTTCGCGAAATGTCGCGGAAGCAAGAGTCGCCACCGTCTTTTATTTTCTCCAAATGGAAAGGACAAAAGCACAGAAAAATTCCTTAAAGAGATCGCTCTCGGTTCGGGAGGTAGGTTATAGAAATGGAAGGTGTTAGCACCCTTTCTATCCATGGTTATCCATGGGCTCTTAGATACTTGCTCATTGTGTTTTCAATAATGTTTGCTTGCTTTTCAATGTGGGTTTAAAAAGTTTCTTTGAAAAATTTTCAGTTCGACTCATACGTCAGAGTGTTTGAAAAGTTTGCTTTGAAAGCTTTTGAAAATGTGTTGGTGTGAAAAGAGTTTTTTGTTTGAAATTAGAGCAAGTATCCTTGAGAACCTACCTACCCTAAGGAATTCGTCTGTGTAAATGTCCTTAAGGTAGTGCCATCCCACCATTGAGAGGTAGGTAGCACCACCGTTGGAGGTGTTCGGGTCAATTCGAGTTTTAGGGACGTGGTGATCACCAGAGCAATGGGAAGACACCTTAGAAGCTACCCTCATGCCAGGTTCCCGGATCATGAGGACTTACTAAGACGCCCTCTACTCGACGATCACCTTTCGAAAGGCAACAGTGAGGCGTGCCCTAGGGGTGGTGTGTGCGATTCGTGTGTCATGTTTCAGTTATTTGTCTTGTCATGTTTATTTGTGATCTACGCTTGATTTTAATTAGGGCCATTCATTCTTGCATGCTTATTTAACAGTTATAAAGTTTGCGAAAAAATAAATCTAAGGCTATTACAAATGGCGCGGGTCCACATCGCCAAAATTAAACCGGACCCGATTTGACGGAAAATAAATAAAGCAAAAGAAATAAAGTGCGAAAAATTTAAATTACAATGCTTTGGGAGAGATACAAAATTAATTAAACGACATAAAATAAAATACGCGAAATTAACAATTAAAAATATGGGCGTTGGACCCTTTCATAAGAAATTAAAGTTAATAAGAATTAATTAATTAGAATTAAATGTTTTTGGTATTTTATATTTTTTAAGATTTTAAAAGAAAGAATAATTAATCAAAATTAAAATGAAGCGTCAAACCCTAATTCTAATGTTTTTTAAGTTTATTATGAAAATATTGAATTTTTGACCTAATTTAAACCTAAATTATATTTATGTACAATTAATTATAAAATAAAATAAATAAATAAATAATGTTGTGATAAAAAAAGGAAAATTTAAAAGGTATAAAAATTATCAATTAACCTAATTCTATATTTTTGGATTTTTATTATGAAAAAGAATTAACAATAAACCCTAATTTAAATTAACTAATTAATATGCAAATTTTCATGAAAAAATAATTAAGATAAAATAAATATTATATTTTTGCCTTTTCTGATTTTTAATGGAGTTTTTGTAGTTTGTAAAAAAATAAATTAATTAAATTGAGATGATAAATTAAATAAAATTGCAATTGAAAATAAGATATATAAAAAAAAATGAAAAGAAAATGCAAACCAGGGGGGGGGGGGGGGGGTAGCCCCAAAATTGGAGGTTTTGATGGTAAAGCCTGGCCCAATTAACTTTGAATTCGTTGACTTTTTCCAGATCTTGTATGGCATGTTTGACTGCGTTTATGGTGTCCTTTGAATTTGAGCCCTTGATCTGCTCTCACTGGACGCGTGTATGGTAGGATGATGATGGAATATGGTGATCCTCAATAGGCGTGCTGCATAAGAATTGTTAGTGAAAAATAATGTGGAAATTGTATAGACCTGGGGTTCGAACCCAGGTCATGAACATAGCAAACGCATCCACCTGCCAGTGAACCACTTTGACTTCTTTTAATATATAATAACAATTAATCAATATAAAGGAAAAGCAAAGCTAGTGGGCACCAACGCGCCAATTTTTGAACTGACGAATCACAGCGTGCCATGTACTCATCTTCCTCGCGTGCCTGAAATATAAAACACAGAGGCAACGGTTTCAACGCGTTGTGTTAGGCATGTTTATGAAAAATAGCGACTAGCGCTGTGACATCAATAAATTGATCGCGAGGGTCCATATCTCCTCGTCTTGATGAGCTGGTTTGAATGGCATAAGTCTGGAACCCTAATTTTACTGTATTGTAAAAGCCCTAAATCAAGCTCTGAAAAACCCTAGAATATGAACATGGTAGAATCGCGTATGGCCAATGAAAACTCAATTGAACATGATGGTTAGTCTCAGAATTTCATAACAAACATTAATCAACAAACAAAAAGTACAAAGGATGCGTGATTTATGCCATGCGATTTCAAAAAATTCTTGATACAGTGAGAGTTCTCTCTACCAATTCTTGGAGCTTCGAAGGGTGTTTGGAATTGGAATATGATCAGGAGTCCACGAGCAAGCTTTTGGAGTGAGTATTAGGGCTTAAAACCACCTAGAATACTGAATTCAGTTTTGAGTTTTTTGGCAATTTTTCCAATGTTGCAATGAGGTTTCTCGCGCAGCTTGGAGTGTAAGGCAATTAGGTTTTGATTCCTGAATATGTAGCCAAGCTTTTAGGTCAATAAAATTGAACAAAATCTCATGAATTCAATGTTTTGCATATTTGATTTTGTAAAATCTTTTTGAATCTTTTTCACATGGTTCTTTGTGTCAATTAGCTCCAATCACACCAATTCTTTCCATAATTGAATAAGCACGAAATATTGAGAGTAGAATGTGCACAAAAAGATTTTTTTAGGTCAAGTTTATATTTTTCACATATTTAAATAATTTAAATGAATTAATATTAATATAAATTCAAATAAATAATTAAAAAATGAGAAAATACTTCCCCTTGGGCTTAATGGTCGTGCATAGGCTTGGCATGAAGAAACTTGGAAGAAAAATGGGCCCATTTGCATTTTTAGGTCATTTGAACCATTGTTGACTTTTCAAAATTCCCAAAAATTTCCCAACTTCCACAAGGCATAACGTGCTCAATTTTTAAGCTTTTCACATGTTCTTGGACATTTTGGAAAGATCTTTGAGTCCTTTAACCAATGCCTTTGGTCCCATGTCATTTTGATTTACGAATCTCAAGTTATGGCCTTTGACTTAAAGTCCCTTTTTGTTGACTTTTGAAAATGACCTATAATGTTGAAATTGATAACTTTTTGTGAGAGCATTTTTTGGACTTGGAGTATGAAGATGAGTTGTAGGAAATGTCTTTCTCTTCAAAATGAGCTTTGGATGGAATTTTTCTGATAATCCATGTGAAAGTTATGCCCTGGTCAATTTCAGTTGACTTTTTCAGCTGTCCAAATATAGTAACTTTTGCATCTTTGATGATTTCTGAGCCAAATTTTGAGAATCATGATCAAGCATTGATCAAATGATGTTTGTGGCTTCAAAATGATATGTTGACCAAAAATTTGAACTTTTGACTGCCAAATGACCATTTTGCCCCTACAGTTGACTGTAGTGCAATCTAGGGTTTTGACTGTGCAATTTTGAGCTGAATGCCTTGAAACTTGATATGAGGATGCTTGACCATGTTTGTAAGCATATGAGACTTGATTGGGCTTTTGAAAACTTTCAATTCTTGATCAGAACACAAACCCTAGTTTTGACTGTATAGGAGACAGTTGAACTGCATAACCCTTGGGGAATTTGGTGACTTGGCTTGACAAATCTTGAAGAATATGGGAGGGCAAATTTTGGGGTGCAACAGTTGCCCCTGTTCAATCTTCTTAGACCTGAGGATGTAGATTGGCTGACGTGCCTTTCGTAATCCGAGGGTAGAAGATGATTGGACACTAGAGTGCCCAGAAATTTGCGCTCACATAGTAGCAGTGTGATGGGGGGAATGGGCTTATAGATGCCATCTGGATGTTGATCGCGTAGGAGATTCCTTAGCGAGAACCTGCATACCTGCAAAAGAGAAAATGAGTACCTGACACGTTGCAGGAACTGATTTTAGATGCTTGGTATAGATGTGTCCTGACTGGTTACAGGAGCTGAGTCTGGAGCTTCAAACGCTGATGAATGAACCAGGGATGGTTACTGCCTTAGCATGGATGGCAAGAGAACCTTGGGCGATTTTGACTTCAACAACGCTCGTTGAGAAAAATCTTGGGTGTCTTCTACTAGGATAAGAATCAGGGAGATCTTAGGGTCGATCTGACTGAACCAGAGGTCTTGGAATATCTTCAACTGGATAAGCATCAGGGAGATCTTAGGGTCGATCTGACTGAACCAGAGAAGGCCTTTGACTGGATAAGCATCAGGAAAATCTTAGGGTCGATTTAACTGAACCGGTCTAGGTCTTGAAATATCTTCAACTGGATAAGCATCAGGGAGATCTTAGGGTCGATCTGACTGAACCAGAGGAGGTCTTGGAATATCTTCAACTGGATAAGCATCAGGGAGATCTTAGGGTCGATCTGACTGAACCAGAGAAGGCCTTTGACTGGATAAGCATCAGGAAAATCTTAGGGTCGATTTAACTGAACCGGTCTAGGTCTTGAAATATCTTCAACTGGATAAGCATCAGGGAGATCTTAGGGTCGATCTGACTGAACCAGAGAAGGCCTTTGACTGGATAAGCATCAGGAAAATCTTAGGGTCGATTTAACTGAACCGGTCTAGGTCTTGAAATATCTTCAACTGGATAAGCATCAGGGAGATCTTAAGGTCGATCTGACTGAACCAGAGAAGGCCTTTGACTGGATAAGCATCAGGAAAATCTTAGGGTCGATTTAACTGAACCGGACAAGGTCTTGGAATATCTTCAACTGGATAAGCATCAGGGAGATCTTAGGGTCGATCTGACTGAACCAGAGAAGGCCTTTGACTGGATAAGCATCAGGAAAATCTTAGGGTCGATTTAACTGAACCGGACAAGGTCTTGAAACATCTTCAACTGGATAAGCATCAGGGAGATCTTAGGGTCGATCTGACTGAACCAGAGAAGGCCTTGAAAGATGATTGAGAATTTAACTGCATCTTTCCTGAAAGGTAGAGGTTAGTCATATGCAATGCATGATATGGATCAAGCAATGGTGTTCTCAACATAAAGGAGACTTGTATGATGCAGTGCGTTATGCATGCTATGATGATGTATGTGAAGTTTTATGTATGTTTTCGTCTAGGAAAGTGAATCCTTGACGGGTGCCGGGAAGTTGTATCCTGGGCTGACGTTGACGAATAGATTTTGCTTCCGCTGGGGATGATAACTGCAAGAATACCGGTAGGAGAAGATAACTCCGTTGAGGAATAAACTTGGCACATGAAGAGTCTGCGGGGAGAAAAGATACTCTAGCGACCATGCTGGGAAGCAATACTCTGTGGGGATAGAGATGCTTTGCTTGAATTATTGAGAATGACTTGCTGAAGATACCGTTGTTGTATGAAGTGTTGACGGACTTCGCTGGGGTAAGAAGACTTTGTCGACGACGCTCTTTCCATGGCTTTTGGCTGAGGATAACCCAGTTATATCCTGTTAAGGAAATAACTCTTTAAATAAAGCTGGACGACGCGTTCGTGCTCTGCGAGGGGGTAAGCTTCCAGAATTTACTGGGTAAGCTTACTGCTTGGGGCGATATGAATTCCAACTTTCATGGGGAAATCGGATTGGACTCTTCTGGGGGAGTTTTGATACGTTGGGGAAGTGATTCCTTTGAATGTTGAGATACCGCCGGGGAACAATCTTTAGGCCAAGACTGCCGGGGATGCTTGTATTGAATATATGATGCTGGGGAAGTATTGAGATCTATGGGAGGATACCCAACTTCTTTAAGATTTGCTGATTTGCTTGGAGAAGAATGTATTGTTTTACTCTCTGGGGAATTAGGATGTATTGGTCGCGTTCTTTAGCTGAACCTACCTTGGTACCTTGGAGGATAGAACAATTAGACTGCTCAGACAACTCTTTATTGCCCCTGTTTCTAGTGTCACCTGCAACTAATTCCTTTGTTTCGTATGCAAATATTTATGAGTTAGCAAATTATTGTCAATGCATATATCACAAATTGAACCTTGGACGTTCTTCGCAAAACAAAACAGAGAAAAGAAAAAACACTTGGCACGTTTAAGTGAAAATATATTTGTATTGATTTTTGAATGGCCTGAATAGGCGTTTTGTGTACAAGAGGCTGACGTCCTAGTAAGAGGTACGCCGCCGATCAAAAGAGTTTATACAAGTTTTGTACAAAAGAAACTAAAACAGCTGTGTGAAAGATGAATGATCCACTGGGTTTCGACTCGGCTATTGCCTTTATAACTCCGAGCGTCTCATCACTTGATGACCTTGGTTGAAAGTGAAGCTGACTGATCGATGCCGTTTGAGCTTGATGCAGATACCGGATTCTGGATGCAAAGTGATCCAATGAGACATAGTATTACGCTTTTATCCCTAATTTTTGCCTGGACCACCCTTTCGGGTTTTCAGTCCACCGGGATACCCATTTTTGCCCAAGCCGCCTTTTCAGGTTTTCGACTTGCCGGGTGTACAGATTTTTTTATTTTCATCCCTTCATTTTGCCCGAACCCTTTTGGTTCGACGGGAAGCCCTAATTTTTGCCTAGGCATGTCAGCCTAGCGGATCTTTTTCATGCGTAGTATTTTTTAACTATGTCTGCATTGGCGGGGTGAGGAAGGTCTTCACCATCCATGTTGGTTAATATCATTGCTCCTCCTGAGAACACATGTTTAACCACAAATGGCCCTTCGTACGTAGGGGTCCATTTGCCCCTTGGATCACTCTGAGGAAGGATGATTCACTTGATTACCAGATCCCCAACTCGATATTCCTGTGGTCTGACCTTTTTGTTAAATGCCCTGATCATTCGTTTCTGATACGTCTGACCATGACAGATAGCAGCAAGTCTCTTTTCGTCAATGAGGTTGAGTTGATCAAGTCGTGTCTGGATCCAATCATCTTCGTTCAGATTTGCATCCTTCATTATCCGGAGAGAGGGAATTTGCACTTCGATCGGCAAGACTGCCTCCATGCCGTAGACCAGAGAGAAAGGAGTTGCCCCGGTTGACGTCCTAGCTGAGGTACGGTACCCATGCAGAGCGAACGGTAACATCTCATGCCAATCTTTATAAGTTACTGTCATTTTCTGCACGATCTTCTTGATGTTTTTATTTGCTGCTTCTACAGCCCCATTCATCTTCGGTCTGTAAGGAGAAGAATTGTGGTGCTGTATCTTGAACTGTTCGCAGAGCTCAGCAATCATCTTATTGTTCAGATTGGTACCGTTGTCTGTAATAATTCGCTCAGGGACGCCGTACCGACATATCAGGTTGTGCCGAATAAACCGAGCCACAACAGTCTTGGTTACCGTGGCATAGGATGCTGCCTCAACCCACTTTGTGAAATAATCAATCGCCACTAGGATGAAGCGATGTCCGTTGGATGCCGTAGGTTTAATCTCGCCGATCATGTCTATGCCCCACATTGCAAGCGGCCAAGGCACAGTCAGAACATTCAGGGGAACCGGAGGAACATGCACCTTATCCGCGTAAATCTGGCACTTGTGGCATGTCCTGGAATGTTGGTAACAGTCAGCTTCCATTGTGGACCAGTAATATCCTGCCCGTAGGATTTTCTTAGCCATAGTGTGCCCACTGGAATGCGTACCAAAGGTCCCTTCATGTAGCTCTTCCATGATTCTTTCCGCTTCAGTCTTATCCACACAACGCAGTAAGGTTGAATCATGGTTTCGCTTGTACAAGATGCCGTTGCTTAGGAAGAACTTGGCTGCAAACCTCCTCAAGAATTTCTTATCATTGACAGAGGCACCCTCAGGGTATTCCTGAGCTTCCAGATATCTCTTCACTTCGTGGTACCAAGGCTTCTCAGTCACCAATTCAGTTTCGAGATCACAACAGTATGCCGGTTCGTCCAGTTTCCAGATGGTGATCCGGGGAGCCTCATTATCCCATTTGACCTTGAACATTGAAGACATTGTAGCTAACGCGTCCGCTAACTGATTCTCTTCTCTTGGAAAGTGTTCGAAGGTTATCTCTGTAAAGTGGGGAATCAGGGTCAACACACATTCTCTGTAAGGAATCAAGTTTGGATGTTTCGTATCCCACTCTCCTTTAATCTGATTGATCACAAGAGCGGAATCTCCGAAGACACTTAGAAATTTGATCCTTAGGTCGATCGCAGCTTGAAGACCCATGATGCACGCCTCATACTCCGCCATATTGTTGGTACAGTTGAAACACAGCCGGGTAGTGAGTGGAGTATGAGTACCTTGTGGAGATATGATGATGGCGCCGATACCATTTCCCAAAGCGTTGGAGGCTCCGTCAAAGTGCATAGACCATCGGGATCCTGGTTCAGGTCCTTCATCCGGTCCAGGTACTTCACAATCAGTCACTATCATGATGCTTTCATCCGGAAACTCGAAGTTCATGGACTGATAGTCATCTACAGCTTGATGAGCTAAGTGGTCTGCCAATACACTCCCCTTGATGGCTTTCTGGGTTGTGTACTAAATGTCGTATTCCGTCAAGATCATTTGCCATCTTGCAATCCTCCCAGACAGAGCAGGCTTTTCGAATATGTACTTTATAGGATCCATTTTTGAGATCAATAAGGTAGTGTGAGTCAGCATATACTGTCTCAGCCGGCGAGCAGCCCATACCAAAGCGCAGCAAGTTTTCTCAAGCAGTGAGTATCGGGTCTCACAGTCGGTAAACCTTTTGCTAAGGTAATAAATGGCATGCTCTTTTCGGCCAGACTCGTCATGCTGCCCCAGCACACACCCCATTGAGTTGTCCAGCACTGTCAGGTATAGTATCAGAGGTCTCCCTTCAACCGGTGGCATAAGGATAGGTGGTTCTTGGAGATACTCTTTGATTTTGTCAAAGGCAGCCTGACATTCATCGTTCCAACGTACTACCTGATCTTTCTTCAGCAGCTTGAAGATTGGCTCACAGGTAGCAGTCAGATGTGAGATGAATCGAGCGATGTAATTTAGGCGTCCTAAAAAGCCTCTGACTTCCTTCTCTGTCCTAGGAACTGGCATCTCTTGAATAGCTTTGACCTTAGCAGGGTCCACTTGAATACCTTTATCACTGACCACGAAGCCTAGTAACTTTCCCGATCTTACCCCGAAGGTGCACTTGTTCGGGTTCAATCTCAGTTTGTACAGTTTCAACCGATCGAACAACTTCTGTAGATGATCTAGATGCTCTTCCTCAGTCTGGGACCTAGCGATCATGTCGTCCACATACACTTCTATCTCGTGATGGATCATGTCGTGAAATAAGGCAACCATGGCACGTTGGTAGGTTGCCCCAGCATTCTTTAATCCGAACGGCATGACCTTGTAACAGAAGGTGCCCCACTGAGTAACAAATGTAGTCTTTTCCATGTCTTCAGGTGCCATCTTGATCTGATTGTAGCCTGAAAAGCCATCCATGAAAGAGAATACCTTGTGCTGAGCTGTATTATCAACAAGGACATCGATGTGAGGTAAGGGGAAGTCATCCTTGGGGCTGGCCCTGTTCAGATCCCTATAATCAACACACATTCTGACCTTACCGTCCTTTTTAGGTACCGGCACCACGTTAGCAACCCACTGAGGGTAAGAAGTCACTGCAAGGAACCCGGCATCAAACTGTTTCATGACCTCGGCTTTAATCTTCTCGGACATCTCTGGACGCATCCGACGAACCTTTTGTTTAACTGGAGGGCAGTCTTCCCTAGTCGGCAAATGATGGACAACAATATCGGTATCCAACCCGGGCATATCTTCGTAGGACCAGGCAAAGATCTCCATATAGTCATGTAACATCTTGGTTAACCGTTGCTTCACGCTGAGCTCTAGGTTGGCACCAATCTTTACCTCTTTCCTGTCTACCTCAGTACCCAAGTTTATGGTTTCCACTGGCTCTTCGTGGGGTTGAATTGCCCTCTCTTCCTGAAGCAACAATCTTGCGAGCTCGCCAGGCACTTCGCAATCATCTTCACCTTCGTCTTCGGCTAAGTTGATCGGATTTTCGAAGTCATAATTGGCAGTAGCAGAGCTGTTATCAGTGAGATCCAGAGTGGATTGGAACCTGTATGAGTGAGTGTGTGTGTAAATACAGCTGTTTTGAAAATTATGTAAAGGAAAAGAAAGACAGGAAAGGAACACAATATTTGCAATGCGAAAGACGTCCAAGATTTTCATTCATGATGTATAAAATGACAGTTTGTATGCCCTCACAAATAGAACCACGGTGCCTCGGGTAAGACACCGGGCCATAGAGTTTATCATTGTTTATTACAAAATAACAAAACATAGGAATTCATTACTGCGTCACAGAGGTAACAGGGGTATGGTCCTTTGCACTCCAATTGTTCAATCCGTCTTCGGCCGTCGGATAAATCCAGCTGTTGAATTCTGCTTCGTCTACTTCATGGTCTTCCCCAACAGCATTCACTTCTGAACTTTTAATAAATACCGGAGGTCTTCCGATCTTTGCTTTCCTCATAGCTCTCTGACCTTCTGAGGTGAAACCCAGCCCAAGTTTATCAGTCTTCTGGGTGAAGTCTGGAAGTCTGCCCCAGTCGGCACATTCACCCTTCTGCACCACAGCCCTGGCATCCTTCAGAGAGGCCATCTTCAAAGGACCACTTGCTTCTGTTGTTTCTGCTGCAATTGGAAACACCTCCTCGAAATGCTGAAAGGGGGTCTCAATGAACTCCCCATCCATCTCAATGTATCTGAACGAGTTTAGGTGACTCACCATATATTCTTCCTCTCCTTGCACGGTAACGATCTTCCCTCTGACGGGATACTTCAGCTTTTGATGCAAGGTAGAGGTTACTGCCCCAGCCTTATGTATCCAGGGTCGACCCAGCAGACAAGAGTAAGATGGACGGATATCCATCACATAAAAAGTGGAGTCGAACACCTGAGAGCCCACACGAATCGGAATGTCAACCTCCCCATGGACCATCCTCTTTGAACCGTCAAAGGCTCTGACGATGATGTTGCTGGGTTTCAGTTCCAGGCCTTCACAATCTAGACGATCCAGAGCCTTCTTGGGTAGCACATTCAAAGATGACCCAGTATCAACCAACACATGTGCCAAGGTGGTGCCCCTGCATTCAATTGAGACATGCAGAGCATCATTATGATCTCTCCCCTTTGCGGTCAAATCAGCATCTGAGAAACCCAAGCCATTGTCTGCCGTTAGACTTGCCACGCAATCGGTGAACTGGACTGCAGAGGTTTCATGTGGCACATGGGCCATCTTGAGGAATGAGATGAGGGCCTTTGCATGGGCCTCAGAGCATAGTAATAAAGAGAGCATGGAGATCTTGGAGGGCGTATGCCCCAGCTGTTCCACAACGTTAAAATCGCTCTTCTTTATGATCTTCAGAATTTCCTCCATCTCTTGTGGGGAGGCCTTAGCAGCTATGGGTATGGGTGCCTCCATCTGGGCAGGCTCAGCTTCAACTCCCTTGCCCCGAGCACTGGATGACTCGGCAGCAGGAGAAACAATCGGATCAGCAGCAGGAATAACAACTTGATCAGCAACAGGAATAGGTGTACTTGTAGGAACTATCAGGAGCGGTCTTCGGGCAGCAGGTGGCGCAATGTCAGGCGAGAAGAGCCTGCCACTGCGGGTAACTTTGGCTGGGCCAGTGATGTCACAGATGCTGGCGCCATCATTGAGCTCTTGTTTGATCCCGTTTATATATACATCTGCCCCATAGTGCCAAGGGACAGCTTTGTTAGATACATAGGGCAGGGGCCCAGGAACAGTGATAGTAACAGGTGCAACGGTCAGAATCTGGACGGGCTTCTTCTGGAGAGCCGGAATCGGATTATTGAAGATAGTCACCACAGAAACTTCTTCCATTGGAACCAAACGGACAGCAGACTTCTTGAAGAGAATCTCCTTGCTATCCATTAAGCTTTGGATACCTAACTTTAGCAAGGGACAACCAGACGGGGATACAACACAGAACAGGCAACCCTTACTACAACCCGGAAATAAACCGGCCTGCAGTAGGTTCTTCTTAACGATCTTTAGAGGGGTGGCTAGATCATCCACTGAAACAGCATAAACGTCTTCATCAACAGCATTTACCCCATGCTGAGGCATAGGGGCAGTAACTACATTCGGCTTTGCAGGCGCTTCGAATTGTATCTCCTTTGCGTCGATAAGGTCTTGCACCTTATTCTTCAACGCCCAACAGTCATCGGTAGAGTGCCCCGGGCTTTCTGAATGATAAGTACAACGAGCATTCGGGTTGTACTTGGGGGATGCAGTATTTGGAAACTTCGGCGCCTCCCTGACAGTCACTAAATTAGTTGCGAGCAACTGTGGCAGGATCTGCGATAAGGTCATGTTTAAACGGGAGAATTCTCTCCGGGGTCTTTCCACCTTCTGAGTATTGTTTGGCCGGGGAGCGGCAGCAGGCTTAGCAATCATTACCGCACTGACAGATTGGCGGTGTTCATTTCTCTCTGATCTCCTGGAACCATATACGGCGCTAGACTCCTTCTTGAACGGTTTCTTTTCCGAACTAGATGATGATGCCCCCTTCGCAATCTTCCCAGACTTCAACCCAGCTTCAATCCTCTCTCCAGTCAAGATTAAATCAGTGAAACCAGCAGAAGAATTCCCAATGAGATGGTTGAAAAACGGCCCAGATAGGGTCCCCAAGAACATGTCTACCAATTCCTGATCAGTCAATGGTGGCTGCACCCTGCCAGCCAGGTCTCTCCACTTCTGAGCGTACTCCTTAAAACCTTCGCTTGCGCCTAACGCCATACCCTGGAGTTGGGTACGTGTAGGGGCAAGGTCGGCATTATACTGATACTGCTTGTAGAAAGCAGTAGCCAGCTCCTCCCAGTTACGAACTTTGGTCCCATCCAGCTGATAGAACCATTCGAGATGAGTCCCTGAAAGACTCTCCTGGAAGAAGTGGATCCATAGATTCTTGTCCGCAGAGTACGGCTGAATTTTCCGAACATAGGACCTTAAGTGCAGCTTGGGACAAGACGCCCCGTCATATTTGGAGAAGGAAGGTGCTTTGAATTTGTGTGGAATGATCACACCAGTCGACAAACCCAGATCTCCGAAATCCAGCCCAGGTGCCTGTTGCACCTCCATAGCCTTCAACCTGTCCTCCAGTTGTTTGTACCTGTCATCTGAAGGAGGGTACTGCTCTTCATCAAAATCTGTCTCGTTGTCGGAGACGACCGGACTAGGAACCTTTACTTCTGCCTGAGAAGGACTCTTGCCAACAGAAGAACCAGCCTCTTCATGTTGCAGAGTATTGCCAAACCTTCGGCCTGAGTTGAACAGAACAGTTCTTCTCTTCTTCTTCTTCTCCTTCTTCAGGAGCATAGCCTTCAGTTCTTCTTGGCCTTTAGCCAGACCCTTGATTAGTTCTTGAAACTGCGCATTCTGCGCCTGGAGAGCCTTGATTGATGTCTCGGTTGATTCAGATCCGGGATTCATGATGCTGAAATAAACAGCGGAGAACTGTAAGCAACCTGAAAAGGGGAAAAACCTGCTATGCACATGATGTATGAAATGCGTATGCAATGCATTCAAGGGTTCGAAAGTTCAAATTCGTTGTAGACAAGAAAAGAACACACGTTATCATTAAGGAAATCATTGTTTAATACATCAAGGCCTCATGGGCAAAAAGTACAAAAATCAAGTCAATCCCAAAATACACTGCGCATCCTTTTCGGAGCTATGTAGGTGTTGAGATTCCTCTCCTCATGCAACAGGCGAGTGAGCTCCAGGACCTTCTTTTCACTGGCATGCAGACTAGTCTCAAGAGAATTCCGCTCTTCCTTAAGCTGGATCCAGCTCTTCTGCATCTCTTCCCAGGACGTGGGCATATCAGGGTGCTGAATAACATGAGACACTTCCCCTTCCAAGACAGGCTCTTTGATTACTGGGAGCATATGAGGATAAGGCATCACTAACTTCTGGGAGCGGGCGCGTACCCACTTGAGATAAGGCTCCAAAGGGATGGAGTTCCTGTGCCCCAGTGTTTTGCTGTCTATCCTACTGGGCATCCTCCAGGCTCTGATAAATCTCTGACGAAGTCCTTGAGTATCATTGTCGAAGTCAAAAACTATGTCAGGAATCAACATGTCATGAGGACCATCCCTCCGAGCATAACCAAACTGTCTCCAAGCCAGGCATGGGCTATAAGTAATACCTCCTCTGATTCCAAGTAAAGGAACATTAGGGTATTCCCCACAATGATCAATGATAGTGACATCTCCTCTGGATCTAGGACACCAATGTATATCTGCATGTGTAAGAGTCATCAACCGTTGTGACCATCTCAAACCCCGCTCATTCTTCAAGACTGATTGCGGAAGGTGCGAAATAAACCACCTTCCCAGGAGAGGAGTGCAACACATAAGGACACCTCTTTTTCTCATGGTTCGAGTGTAACATGAGTGAAGGATGTCCCCCAGCAACGTAGGTATAGGATTCCTGGACATAAAGATCTGAACGGCACTGATATCAATGAGCTGATCTGGGTTAGGGAACAACACCAAACCATAAACAAGGAGGGCCACAACCTCTTCAAAAGCTTGCAAGTCAAGGGAGTTCCAACATTCATGGGCCTTCTCAAACAGAAACCTGGCTAAGAACCCTTTGATACCACTTCTGACTTCCCAATGTCCCTTGAGGTCAGATGACTGTAGGTGCAAGGCTTTAGCAATCTCTTCCAGCTTCGGTTCCTTTTCTGTGCCGTTGAAGGGTAGCTGATCAAGGATAGGGATCTTCAGGAGCCGGGAGAACTCCTCCAATGTAGGTACCAACTGATAGTCCAAGAAGGTAAAGCAGTGATGCAGAGGGTCAAAGAATTGGAACAAGACCTTAATCATATCTTCCTCAATGTTGGTGTTGACCAAGCTGATGAGGCTTCCATGCCTTTCACTGAATGAGGAGTTTTCGGGAATCCTGGATATAAGCTCCTTAAGCTGAGGAGGGACCCTTACAAGATTGATCTGAATTGTCTTTCTACGAACAGTTTCCATGTCCTACAAAACAAGAACAAAGATGAAAATTCGAACCCCTGAAATGGTTAGTCAATGCATATGATGCTGGATGATGTCATGATGCTATGATTAAACACACCACAGATATTTACAAAGACAAACATGTAAGGCACACAAGGCACACAAGACAAGCCCTTAAGGTTTAAGGCCAGCATGGGGTCTGGGTAGTACCCTCTTGAAGTTGGTGGGTTCAACCTGTCCTAATCAAAGTAACCGGGTTCTAAGGTTCCCAATATCACGGGATTGCTTTCATTGTTCATCGTTTCGATTTAGCCACTGAACTGGCGACCGAAATATTCCAGGAAAGCAACCCTCAATTGAGTGTAGTATCGAGTATCAACCAACCTCGGACTGCACCAAAGTCAGTTATCTCACTACCCTAAAGAGGCCAAGATTGTTCAATTAAGGTTCCTAAGGTCTGTTGATGCTTCACGACACCACGCGGAGGCCCCGTACTCTCCTTGACTGAACTCAAGGGTTACCGGTACACACCAAAGTGCCACATCAACGTAGCAGACTGTTTCAACCATGTCGGTATACCCCGCACAGTTCCCTCACAGCCTTGTTGCTACTTTCTAAGAAAGGTATCCCCCAGATCCGGGTTAGGATCTATAGAACTCCCAAGCAACCCACAATAGTAAAGCAAGCAAAGAAGACAATTGAAAACATAGTTATGAGCTAGCCCTAAGGTACACCCCACTTTATCTTAATTCCCCAGCAGAGTCGCCAGTTCTGTGATCGGTGGATCTGGAACTGACTGTTTTAAAGCTGGTTCGCGAAATGTCGCGGAAGCAAGAGTCGCCACCGTCTTTTATTTTCTCCAAATGGAAAGGACAAAAGCACAGAAAAATTCCTTAAAGAGATCGCTCTCGGTTCGGGAGGTAGGTTATAGAAAGGGAAGGTGTTAGCACCCTTTCTATCCATGGTTATCCATGGGCTCTTAGATACTTGCTCATTGTGTTTTCAAAAATGTTTGCTTGCTTTTCAATGTGGGTTTAAAAAGTTTCTTTGAAAAATTTTCAGTTCGACTCATACGTCAGAGTGTTTGAAAAGTTTGCTTTGAAAGCTTTTGAAAATGTGTTGGTGTGAAAAGAGTTTTTTGTTTGAAATTAGAGCAAGTATCCTTGAGAACCTACCTACCCTAAGGAATTCGTCTGTGTAAATGTCCTTAAGGTAGTGCCATCCCACCATTGAGAGGTAGGTAGCACCACCGTTGGAGGTGTTCGGGTCAATTCGAGTTTTAGGGACGTGGTGATCACCAGAGCAATGGGAAGACACCTTAGAAGCTACCCTCATGCCAGGTTCCCGGATCATGAGGACTTACTAAGACGCCCTCTACTCGACGATCACCTTTCGAAAGGCAACAGTGAGGCGTGCCCTAGGGGTGGTGTGTGCGATTCGTGTGTCATGTTTCAGTTATTTGTCTTGTCATGTTTATTTGTGATCTACGCTTGATTTTAATTAGGGCCATTCATTCTTGCATGCTTATTTAACAGTTATAAAGTTTGCGAAAAAATAAATCTAAGGCTATTACAAATGGCGCGGGTCCACATCGCCAAAATTAAACCGGACCCGATTTGACGGAAAATAAATAAAGCAAAAGAAATAAAGTGCGAAAAATTTAAATTACAATGCTTTGGGAGAGATACAAAATTAATTAAACGACATAAAATAAAATACGCGAAATTAACAATTAAAAATATGGGCGTTGGACCCTTTCATAAGAAATTAAAGTTAATAAGAATTAATTAATTAGAATTAAATGTTTTTGGTATTTTATATTTTTTAAGATTTTAAAAGAAAGAATAATTAATCAAAATTAAAATGAAGCGTCAAACCCTAATTCTAATGTTTTTTAAGTTTATTATGAAAATATTGAATTTTTGACCTAATTTAAACCTAAATTATATTTATGTACAATTAATTATAAAATAAAATAAATAAATAAATAATGTTGTGATAAAAAAAGGAAAATTTAAAAGGTATAAAAATTATCAATTAACCTAATTCTATATTTTTGGATTTTTATTATGAAAAAGAATTAACAATAAACCCTAATTTAAATTAACTAATTAATATGCAAATTTTCATGAAAAAATAATTAAGATAAAATAAATATTATATTTTTGCCTTTTCTGATTTTTAATGGAGTTTTTGTAGTTTGTAAAAAAATAAATTAATTAAATTGAGATGATAAATTAAATAAAATTGCAATTGAAAATAAGATATATAAAAAAAAATGAAAAGAAAATGCAAACCAGGGGGGGGGGTAGCCCCAAAATTGGAGGTTTTGATGGTAAAGCCTGGCCCAATTAACTTTGAATTCGTTGACTTTTTCCAGATCTTGTATGGCATGTTTGACTGCGTTTATGGTGTCCTTTGAATTTGAGCCCTTGATTTGCTCTCACTGGACGCGTGTATGGTAGGATGATGATGGAATATGGTGATCCTCAATAGGCGTGCTGCATAAGAATTGTTAGTGAAAAATAATGTGGAAATTGTATAGACCTGGGGTTCGAACCCAGGTCATGAACATAGCAAACGCATCCACCTGCCACTGAACCACTTTGACTTCTTTTAATATATAATAACAATTAATCAATATAAAGGAAAAGCAAAGCTAGTGGGCACCAACGCGCCAATTTTTGAACTGACGAATCACAGCGTGCCATGTACTCATCTTCCTCGCGTGCCTGAAATATAAAACACAGAGGCAACGGTTTCAACGCGTTGTGTTAGGCATGTTTATGAAAAATAGCGACTAGCGCTGTGACATCAATAAATTGATCGCGAGGGTCCATATCTCCTCGTCTTGATGAGCTGGTTTGAATGGCATAAGTCTGGAACCCTAATTTTACTGTATTGTAAAAGCCCTAAATCAAGCTCTGAAAAACCCTAGAATATGAACATGGTAGAATCGCGTATGGCCAATGAAAACTCAATTGAACATGATGGTTAGTCTCAGAATTTCATAACAAACATTAATCAACAAACAAAAAGTACAAAGGATGCGTGATTTATGCCATGCGATTTCAAAAAATTCTTGATACAGTGAGAGTTCTCTCTACCAATTCTTGGAGCTTCGAAGGGTGTTTGGAATTGGAATATGATCAGGAGTCCACGAGCAAGCTTTTGGAGTGAGTATTAGGGCTTAAAACCACCTAGAATACTGAATTCAGTTTTGAGTTTTTTGGCAATTTTTCCAATGTTGCAATGAGGTTTCTTGCGCAGCTTGGAGTGTAAGGCAATTAGGTTTTGATTCCTGAATATGTAGCCAAGCTTTTAGGTCAATAAAATTGAACAAAATCTCATGAATTCAATGTTTTGCATATTTGATTTTGTAAAATCTTTTTGAATCTTTTTCACATGGTTCTTTGTGTCAATTAGCTCCAATCACACCAATTCTTTCCATAATTGAATAAGCACGAAATATTGAGAGTAGAATGTGCACAAAAAGATTTTTTTAGGTCAAGTTTATATTTTTCACATATTTAAATAATTTAAATGAATTAATATTAATATAAATTCAAATAAATAATTAAAAAATGAGAAAATACTTCCCCTTGTGCTTAATGGTCGTGCATAGGCTTGGCATGAAGAAACTTGGAAGAAAAATGGGCCCATTTGCATTTTTAGGTCATTTGAACCATTGTTGACTTTTCAAAATTCCCAAAAATTTCCCAACTTCCACAAGGCATAACGTGCTCAATTTTTAAGCTTTTCACAAGTTCTTGGACATTTTGGAAAGGTCTTTGAGTCCTTTAACCAATGCCTTTGGTCCCATGTCATTTTGATTTACGAATCTCAAGTTATGGCCTTTGACTTAAAGTCCCTTTTTGTTGACTTTTGAAAATGACCTATAATGTTGAAATTGATAACTTTTTGTGAGAGCATTTTTTGGACTTGGAGTATGAAGATGAGTTGTAGGAAATGTCTTTCTCTTCAAAATGAGCTTTGGATGGAATTTTTCTGATAATCCATGTGAAAGTTATGCCCTGGTCAATTTCAGTTGACTTTTTCAGCTGTCCAAATATAGTAACTTTTGCATCTTTGATGATTTCTGAGCCAAATTTTGAGAATCATGATCAAGCATTGATCAAATGATGTTTGTGGCTTCAAAATGATATGTTGACCAAAAATTTGAACTTTTGACTGCCAAATGACCATTTTGCCCCTACAGTTGACTGTAGTGCAATCTAGGGTTTTGACTGTGCAATTTTGAGCTGAATGCCTTGAAACTTGATATGAGGATGCTTGACCATGTTTGTAAGCATATAAGACTTGATTGGGCTTTTGAAAACTTTCAATTCTTGATCAGAACACAAACCCTAGTTTTGACTGTATAGGAGACAGTTGAACTGCATAACCCTTGGGGAATTTGGTGACTTGGCTTGACAAATCTTGAAGAATATGGGAGGGCAAATTTTGGGGTGCAACACCAGTACACTTACTTTGATTGTTTTTTGAGTGGTGTGCTGGATGTCGTATTCAGTTAAGATTAGTTTCCATCGAGCTATTCTTCCGGAGAGAGCTGGATTCTCAAAGATGTACGTGATGGGATCCATTTTAGAAATCAATAGAGTAGTATGGGTCAGCGTATACTGTCTTAGTCGGAGAGAAGCACATGCCAAAATGCAACAAGTTTTCTCGAGCAGTGAATATCTTGTTTCACAATCGATAAATTTTTTGCTAAGATAATATATTGCATACTCTTTTCGTTCAGACTCGTCATGCTGCCCCAACACACACCCCATTGAATTCTCTAAAACAGTCAGGTACATGATCAGAGGTCTTCCTTCAACTGGTGGCATCGGGATTGGAGGTTCTTGAAGGTACTGTTTGATCTTGTCAAAATCTATTTGGAAATCTTCATTCCATCTTACTACTTGATCTTTCTTCAGCAGCTTGAAGATTGGTTCACAAGTAGCAGTTAAATGAGAGATGAATCAAGCAATGTAGTTTAGTCGTCTAGAAAACCTTTGACCTCCTTCTCAGTACGGAGAGCTGGAATTTCTTGGATAGCTTTGACTTTTGCGGGATCAACTTTGATACCTGTACCACTGACTATGAAGCCTGGGAGGTTTCCAGATCTTACCCCAAAGGTGCATTTGTTTGGATTCCATCTCAACTTTTATTTCTTCATCCTTTCAAATAATTTGTGCATATGATCAATGTGTTTTTCCTCAGTTTGTGATCTGGTTATCATGTCATCAACATAGACTTCTATCTCATGATGAATCATGTCATGAAATAAAGCCACCATAGCTCGTTGATAAGTTACGCATGCGTTCTTCATCCCAAAAGGAATGACCTTATAACAGAAGGTACCCCACTGTGTGACAAAGGTTGTTTTCTCCATGTCTTCAAGAAACATTTTGATTTGGTTATACCCTGAGAAGCCATCCATGAAGGAGAATACCTTGTGTTGAACGGTGTTGTCAACCAATACGTCAATATGCAGTAGTGGGAAGTCGTCTTTGGGGGTCGCACTATTTAAATCCCTGTAGTCTACATCCATATGGACCTTACCATCTTTCTTCGACATTGGAACAACATTTGCAACCCATTGGGGATACAATGTCACTTCTAAGAAACCTGCATTTAACTGTTTCATTACCTCAACCTTGATTTTGTCTGACATATCAGGGTGCATGCGACAAACCTTTTGTTTGATCGGAGAACAACCCTCTTTCATCGGTAGACGATGAACCATGATATCAGTATCGAGCCCTGGCATGTCTTCGTTTGGCCAAGTGAATGCCTCAACACAGTCGTGCAACATCTGAACCAATCTTCTCTTGACATTGTCTTCAAGGTTTGTGCCAATCTTGACTTCTTTCTTATTTGTCTCGGTACCCAAGTTTATACTTCGACTGGCTCTTCGTGCGATTTGATGTCCTTTTCCTCTTGTATTAGGATTCTGGCAAATTCTTCAGGTATCTCACAATCTTTTTCACCTTCGTCTTCGGCTTGATAGATTAGATTTTCGAAGTCATAGACGACAATAACAGAATTATTGTCAATGAGATCCAAAGTGGATTTGGATCTGCAAATGTGTGCGTATGCATGTAAGGTCACATGGCTATTTGAAAATGCAGTAAAGTAAAAGAAAGACAAGGAGCACAAAATTTGAATGCAAATCATCCAATGTTTTCATTAAATGAGCATATGATATATGGAATGACAACCCTTAACAAATGGACCATTGTGCCCTGGGCAAGACACATGGTTTAAAGTCATTGTTTAAAAAGATATTACAGACAAATTTCTTAAAGCAATAAAAACAGGAAATAGAAATTACTCCAAGTTGAAGGAGATTGAGATGAAGTCTTCGGCCTTCAAATTGTTGAGTCCACCATCAGCAGGTGGGAATATCTAGTCGTCCAAGTCACCCTCACTATCAGAGTCTCCCGGTGCATTGACTTCATTGTTGCTAATACGGTGAGGGTGGTCTCCCAGCACGAGCACGTCAAACCTCTTTCTGAGCCTTTGAAGTGAAACCAACCCAAATTTATCAGATTTGTAGGGGATGTTAGGGAGTTGGGCCTAGATAGTGCAGCTACCATCTTCTACATCAACCCTAGCAACCTTCATAGAGGCCATTTTTGGTGTGCCTTTAGAGATCTCAAGAATAATATCTTTGGCAACAACAATCGTTGGATGGATTACTTCAAATGCTTGGCAGTGGGTTTCAATGAATTCGTCATTCATTTCCACATATTTTAAAGTATTTAAATGAATAACCATATATTCTTCCTCTTCACAGATTGTGACAATCTTCCTTTTCACTGGGTATTTCAGATTTTGATGTAATGTAGAGGAAACCGCACCTACCCCATGAATCCATGGGTGTCCCAGCAAGCAAGAATAGGCCGCATGGATATCTATTACGTAAAATATGGAGTTGAAAACTTGAGATCCAACCTTGATCGGCAGATCAACTTCTCCGTGGACCATCCTCTTCGACCCATCAAAGGCTCTTACCACAATGTCACTGGGTTTCAGCACCAGCCAATCACAATCTAGCCTATCCAAAGAACCTTTGGGTAAAACATTTAGGTAGGACCCAATATCTACCAACACATGCGCCAGGGTTGTGCCTTTGCATTCAATAGAGATGTGCATAGCTTTGTTATGATTCTTCCCCACCGGAGTTAAATCTGCATCAGAAAACCCTAAGCCATTGTCAGTAGTTAGGCTTGCAACACAATTCTCAAATTGATCAGCAGTGGTTTCTTGTGGAACATGGGCATTCTTCAAGAATTTCAACAAAGCTTGGGCATGTGATTCGGAGCATAATAACAAGGATAACATGGATATTTTTGAGGGTGTCTGCCCCAATGTTCAACTATTTTGTAGTCACTTTTTCGAATGATCTTCATAATTTCTTCCATCTCTTGTCTAAATGGGTCTTCAATTGTCACTTCTTTTGAGGGTGCCTCCGTCAGGGCAGGCTCAATAACTTTCTCTTTACCTCGGGTATCAACAATTGGTCTAGCAGTAGGAATACGAACATGTGTTGTAGTAGTTGTTAGAGGAGAGATCTCCGGAGAGAAGACTCTTCCTGTCCTTGTGACCTTACTAGTTTCGGCAATGTTTATAATTTTTGGATTATAATTCTCAACAATCCATAACTCTTGCTTGACACCATGATAATAAACTTCTTCCCCATAGTTCCAAGACACAACGTTGTCAAAGGAATAGGGGACTGACCTTGATGTAGTGATAATATGGGGAGCCACTCTTGGGTCAGCAAGAATCCTTATAGGGCCTTTAGAGGTGATACTAATAGGAGTATTTGAAATGGTGATTATGGAAAATTATACAAGCATACTTTCATGCAAAATCTTCATAGAAAAAGTTTTTTCGAACAAAATTTCATGACTACCAATCAGGCGTTGAATACCTTTCTTCAGCCACATACATCCATTGGTTTTGGAAGCATAATGATAACAATTTTTAAGGAATCCAGGAAATAAATCGGCTCTCATTAGGTTCTTCTTCACAGTCATTAAGGGAGTAGTCAAATCACTAATGGTGGAGAGAAAGGAGACATGTTCAATGGAATTGATACTTTTACCATGACTGGGAATGGTAGCATTAATGACATTAGGGGTTTGTGGAGGGTCAAACTCAATCACTTTGTTATCGATCAAATCTTGGATCTTTTTCTTCAATGCCCAACAGTTGTTTGTGTCATGGCCAGGGCTATTTGAATGGTAGGCGCATTTCACATTCAGATTATATTTGAAAGAGGAGGTATTTGGATTTGGAGGAGGATCTCGCAGAGTTACCAAATCTGCTTTCAATAAATGTTGTAAAGCTTGAGTAAGTGGCTTGTTGATCTTAATTAACTTCCTCCTCGGGGCATCAAGCCTTTGTTGATTGTTTGACTGTTGTGGTTGTTGAACTGAGGTCGGGTTTGAAACCAATACTGCTCCTACCGACAGATGATGATCATTCTTGATACGACTCCCTTGTTCATAAACATAATTTGTTTCCTTCTTACCAACAAATGGTTTCTTTACAAGATTAGAGGTTGAGGCCATTGGGATCTTCCCACTTTTGATACCACTTTCAACTTTCTCTCTAGTCAAAATAAGCTCAGTAAACCCTAACGAAGAACTCCCAATCAGCAAGTTAAAGAATGGACCTATCAAGGTGTCCATGAACATGTCCACGAATTCTCTGTCAGTCAAAGGGGGTTTCACCCTTCCAGCCAGGTCCCTTTATTTCTAGGCATACTCTTTAAATCCTTCATTTGAGCCCATAGTCATACTTTGTAATTGCACATTAGTTGGTGCAAGGTCAGCATTGTATTGGTATTGTCTGTAGAAGGCAGCAGCCAGATCCTCCCATGTGTGGATATTAGTCCCCTCTAGTTGATATAACCATTCCAAATGTGTCCCAGATAAGCTTTCTCGGAAGAAGTGCACCCATAACTTCCTATCGACGGCGTGTGGTTGAATCTTGCGGACGTAGGACCTCAGATGCCTCTTGGGACATAAGACCCCATCGTATTTGGCAAAGACAGGGACCTTGAATTTGTGGGGAATGACCACCCCATGGACAAAACCTAAGTCTCCAAGGTCCAAACCAGGCACTATTTGGATTTCCACGGCCTTAAGTCGGTATTGCATATATTTAATTTTATATTTCTTTATATAATATGATTTATTATTTTTATACAAAAATACATAAAAGAATACATACAAAAGCTTTATTTTCTTTTAAACAAAAATTAGGGTTACCCCCTTTTAAAAATTAATTAATTCTTTTTCCTTATATTTTTAGGTTTAGATTAAATTTTATTTTACATAAAAATAAGGCATCAAAAATCTTTTACATGTACATTGCATTGCATTACATTTTAAATATTGTATTGTATTTATCTTAAATTCGTACAAATTCGATTTGGTTGTAATAATGTATTTAACTTTATATTTGTGCAAATCCCCATTCAAACTTGTATTCCCCCTTCCCATAAATTATTGTAATAGCTTAGAAATATTTACATTACGCAATTTATCGCTTTCATATGCCATGATTAGTAATTAGGGTTTGTATGACAAGAACAAAACAAAACAAAATAAAACACCCTAAATACAAGACAAAATCAAAAGCATGAAAATGACACACTTGCACACAAGCACCCTTAGGGTTCCCCACTTGGTTGCCTAAAATAAAAAAGGCCATGTTACGCATGAGAAGTATCTTGGCAAAACAAAATAAATTTAAGATCATAGTCCCTCGATGACGCTATTCAAAAGTTGCCTTACAAAATTATCTTGGTCCCTCAAAATGATAAGATACTTTGCAAACATTTCTAATCATGGCTATACGATGACCCACGCCCGTCCCGTTTACATCCAAAGATAGGGTTGCTTACCAAATCAATGGTAAGACAACAATGTTAAAGGAATAGAAAATGCATAGGAAAGACATTTGAGTAGGTAGATAGCTTCTAGTTACTTGCTCCATTTCAAAACAAAAACATCCTTGCTATTTTCAAAACACACACACATTTCAAAACATCTTACAATCATTGAAAACATTTTCAAAAGACAAACATCTTTGTATACATTCTTACGAACGAGAATCATTACAAATATTGCCTAAACGAATGGCCTCTTTTACAAAATACTTTCAAAACCACACCAAGCACAATTTCAAACAAACAAAAGCAAGTGATCTAAGAAAGTATCTAAGAGCCCATGGAAAACCATGGATGAAAAGGGTGCTAATACCTTCCCTTTTCATAATCTACCCCCCGAAATTAAGAAAACATCTCAAAGGTCTTTCCTGTGCTTTTTCACCTTTCCTTTTGGATAAAAGAAAAGTCGGTGGCGACTCTTGCTAATCGTAACATTTGCAAACATAAACGCAAAAACCTCAAGTCAGTTCTCCCACCGCATCACAGAACTGGCGACTCTGCTGGGGATTATTATAAAAAGTTGGGTTACCTTAGGGTTTAGATCTTATTTATTTGCTTACATTGTTTGACTTGTTTGCTTTACATTATGGTTCTTTGTTTGGGTTTGAATCCTCCACTCGGATTTGGGAAACATTATAGGTAAATAGCAATACATTGTGGAAACTGTGCGGGGTATACCGACATGGTCTAAGGAATAGCTATGTTAGTGTGACATATTTGTGGGTACCGGTAGCCTTTGAGTCAATCAAAGAGAATACGGGGCCGCTGAGTGATGTCATGAAGCACTAATGAACTTCTAGAACCCTTTACTTGACCAACTTGGCCTTTAGGATGTAGTGAGATGACCGACTTTGGTGCAGTCCGAAGTTGGTAGATACTCGATACAACACTCATTGAGGTTTGGTTTCTTGGGATATTTCGGTCGCTATTAAAGAGGCTTGAGCTGAAATAATGACCAAGGAAAAAATCCAGTGATATTGAGCTCCTTAGAACCCGGTTACTATTGTTAGGACAGGTTGAGCCAACTAAACTTCAAGAGGGTACTTACCTATAAAACCCCATGCAAGCCTAAACTAAGAACTTGTTTGCTTTGCTTTTATATACATACTTGTACATAACATCATGGACATCATGAACATCATATGCATCAACTAACCATTTCAAGGATTTTGGAGATTCATCTTTGTTCTTGTTTTGTAGGATATGGATTCACTTCGCAGGAAAAATATCCAAATCAACCTTGTAAGAATTCCTCCACAACTCAAGGAGCTAGCTTCAAGGATCCCTGAAAACTCTCCATTCACCGAGAGGCATGGTCGTCTACTCAACTTGGTCACCTCTAACACATAGGAGGATATGATGAAGGTTCTCTTCCAGTTCTTTGACCCTTTGCATCATTGCTTCACATTTCCTGACTATCAGCTTGTGCCTACTTTGGAAGAATTCCCTCAACTCTTGAGGATTCCTATTCTCAATCAACTACCTTTCAACGGTACGGAAAGAGATCCAAAGTCAGAAGAGATTGCTCAAGCCCTGCACTTGCACTCATCTGATGTCACAACCCATTGGGAAAATAAAAGTGGTGTCAAAGGTTTCTTGGCAAAGTTTCTATTTGAGAAAGCCCAAAGCTGTTGGAATTCCCTAGACTTGCAAGCTTTTGAGGAGATTGTGGATCTTCTTATCTATGGGAAGATCTTGTTCCCCAATCCTGACCAACTCATAGATGTGAGCACCGTCAAAATCTTCATGACACGCAATCCGGTGCCTACATTGCTAGGGGATATCCTACACTCTTTTCACACTCGTACAATGAGGAAGAGAGGGGTCCTTATATGTTGCACTCCCCTCCTGGAAATATGGTTTATTTCTCATCTTCCCCAATCAGTCTTAAAAAATGAGCAAGGATTAAGGTGGTCACAAAGGTTGATGACGCTTAAGCATTCAGATATTCATTGGTGCTCTCGATCCAAAGAGAATGTTATCATTGTTAACCGTTATGGGGAATTTCCTAATGTCCCTCTACTTGGCATCAGGGGAGGCATTACCTACAACCCATGCTTGGCTCTAAGACAGTTTTGTTATGCCCGAAGGGATGACCCACATGATATGCTGATTCAAGGCTTGGTATTCGACTACGACAACAACGATCAAGGTCTTTGCCAGAGATTCATCCGAGTTTGGAGAATGCTAAACAAGGTGGATAGCAAGACTTTGTGACACAAGAATTTCATCCCTCTTGAGCCTTACCTCAAGTGGGTACGAACATGCGCTCAAAGTCTTACGATGCCTTATCCGTCCATTCTCCCAGTGATTATTGAGCCTGTTAAGGAAGGAGAATTTCCATACACTATCCTACATCCTGACATGCTCACATCCCTCTAAGATCTACAAAGGGATTTGATACAACTCAAAGGAGAGCGAGATACTTTCGAAGCCCAATTCTACGCAAGCGAGAAGAAGGTTTTGGAGCTTACTAGGTTACTTCATGAGGAGCAGTCTCTAAATACCTACATAGCACCAAAGAGGATGCACAATACTTTTTTATCTTAGAATTTTGTATTATTTTGCCCAAGGGGCATTGATGTACTCAAGTTCTATCTTATTAATATAACGTGTGTTTCTTTTTGTTTAAAACAAATTTGAATTTTTAAATCCTTGAAAGCATTGCATGTATACATATCATTCATCATGACATAAGCAGGTCTTTTGCAACCAGTTTCCTCATCTCTCTACTGTTTATTTTTCAGTAAGATGGATCTCGAACAGACGGTCAAAGATCTTCAAGCTTAAAACACGCAGTTTCAACAGTTACTCATGACCCTAGCCAAGGGGCAGGATGAATTGAAGACTCTGTTATCTGAAGAGAGAAAGAAGAAACCAAAGAAAGCCACTGGGGTTTTAAATATGGGAAGAAGATTTCAAGGACAAACTAGAAGGACCTTGAATTTTGCAACCACTTCCGGTGAAGGAGAAGGGAAAGGAAAAGAAACAGCGGTTCCGTCAGAATCTGAAGAAGAGGAAGAAGAGGAAGACTACTCTTAAGAGTAATACCCTCTGACTGACGATAAGTACAGACATCTTGAAGAGCGTTTAAGCATTATGGAAATACATAGAGTATCAGGTCTAGATTTTGAAGAATTGGGGCTGGTGTCAGGAATTGTAATCCCGCCAAAGTTTAAAGTGTCGTTGTTTGCAAAATATGATGGGGTGTCATGTCCTAAAATGCACCTCTGTTCATACGTGAGAAAGATTCAGCCGCACTCTATCGATAAAGACCTACGGGTGCATTTTTTCCAAGATAGTTTATCTAAAACACAACTCGATTAGTTTACCAATTAGAAAGGGCTTACGTCCATAACTGGGAAGACCTTTTTGAAGATTTCTATAAACAGTACCAGTATAATGCAGATTTGGCGCCTACCCGTACTCAACTTCAGAGTATGGCTATGGCTTCAAATGAGGGTTTCAAAGATTACACACAAAAATGGAGAGATCTAGCTGGGAGAGTGCAACCCCCTCTGTCTGAAAGGGAGTTGGTGGATATGTTCTTGGGTACTCTATCGGGCCCTTTCTTCAACCATTTGATTGGGAGTTCATCTGCTAAATTTACTGAGTTAATATTAACCGGAGAAAGGGTAGAGGCTGGCATAAAAAGTGGAAAGATTCAGAAAGATTCATCTGCCTCTATAGCTGTGAGAAAACCTTTCACTGGAAAGAAGGAGGTATCTGCTGTTTATCCACAAAGGAACCAAGGGAGAGTTGAACGCCGACCCATGGTAGGGGCTGTTATGATCCCAAAATCTGCATCTGATCAACCAAGAAGTAACCAACCAAGGGTGGAAAGGCCAGTCCGGCAATTCACCAGAATTAATATGACTCTAGCCCAGGTTTTACCACATCTGCTGAAATCTAATTTGGCGACTTTGAAGGAGGCTCCAAAGAATCCCAACATGGCATCCCCCCATTATCACCCGAATGTCAGGTGCGCATACCATTCCGAAAGTCCGGGCCATGACACCAATAACTGTTGGGCTTTGAAAAACAAGATTCAAGACCTCATAGATGCCAAATAAATCGAGTTTGAGGCCCCAGAGAAACCAAATGTCATTTCCGCTCATATGCCTAGACATAGTCATAACGCCAATGCTATCGAGGAAAATTTGTTTGTTGCTACAGTAGATGAACTCTTGACTCCGCTCCCGATCATTAAGATGAATTTATTGAAAGCTGGTATATTCCCAGGTTGTGATGAAGACTGCCACATTTGTTTATCCTCATCAATTGATTGCCCTCTGTTGAATACAGGTATTCAACGTCTGATTGACAACAAAGAAATTCTGTTTGAGAATGCTCCTGTTTCACCCATTCCTATTAAAGAAGTTTCAATCATAACCATCTCTGCCAATCCTTCCAGGGTCCCCAAAAGGCCTGTTAGGATTACATCAGTTCCGAAGACTACTCCTCTCATAATTACAATGCCCGGGCCGGTCCCATATGAATCGGATAAAATAGTACCGTGGAATTACGGTGGAGAAATCTACTACCATGGTATTAAACAAGATGGGTCGACCACCGAAGAAGTGAACTCCGAAGAAGAGGATTCTGACATTAGCAATATTGCTGGAACTAGTAAGATTAACCGTAGCGGTAGAATCTTCTCTCCAGAGATTGCCCCTCCAAAGGCAGCTTTTGGACCCGTGGTCGTTCCAAAGATTACCTATGTACCAATAATCATACCTGCAAATGAACCTACCGAAAAAGACGACGTGATCCCTGTTGTTATCCCTACCAACACTTCTACTATTGAAAATCGAGGAAAAAGCATTCAAGAAGAGCATGTCCAGACGAAGGCTCAATCACTAGCTATCCCCGAAACATCCAAGAAGGAAATGGAAGAGATCCTGAGGATAATAAAGAAGAGTGATTATGACGTGGTTGAACAGTTGGGGCAAACTCCCTCCAAGATCTCCATGCTAGCCTTGCTGCTGTGCTATGAGTCACATGCTAAAGCTTTGGTAAAATTTCTGAAGACAACCCATGTGCCACAAGAGACGTCTACTGACCAATTCCAAGATTGTGTGGCCAGTTTGACAGCTGATAATGGGTTAGGCTTCTCTGATGCTGATTTGACACCCAGAGGGAGAAAGCACAACGAGGCATTACATGTCTCTGTGGAGTGTAGAGGAACGACTCTGGCCCATGTATTGGTGGACACGGGTTCATCTTTGAACGTCTTACTGAGGAAAGCCCTTGACAGATTGGATTGCAAAGGGCTGACTCTAAAACCCAGTAACATAGTTATGAGAGCGTTTGATGGTTCGAAGAGGATGGTCCACGGGGAGGTGGACATCCCGATAAAGGTGGGAACTCAAACCTTCAATTCAACCTTCTATGTGATGGACATCCTTCCTTCTTATTCCTGTCTGTTAGGATGCCCCTGGATCCATAATGCCGGTGCCGTCACCTCCACACTACACCAAATTCTGAAGTACCCGGTCCAATGAAAGATCATAATTATCCATGGAGAGGAGGAGTACAAGATTAGTCATCTAAATTCCTTCCGATATATGGAGTTGGATGGCGAGTTCATTGAAACTCCTTTTCAACATTTTGAATAGGTTTCTCAAGAAGTAGCGGTGACCAAGGCGGTATCCTTAATTCCCAAGATCACAAGACCTCCGCTTCGGATGTCATCTCTAAAGGACGCTAAGGCAGTAGTAGAAGAGGGTGGATGCACCATCTGGGGGAAGCTTCCGGACATCCTGTATAAATCAGACAAGTTTGGCTTAGGGTTTACTTCAACTGCTCAGAAGGCTGTGCTTCGTGCCCGTGCTGGAGGGCCACCTTTGAAGATTAGTAACCGAGAGGTCAACGCAGTGGAAGATGTTGAAGAAGATGGCAGCTTGGAAGATTGGATATTTCCTACTGCCAACGGAGGACTTCTCAACTGGGAAGCCAGAGACTTTGTCCCAATAACTTTCATCTCTTAGTAATTTATCTTTTACATTTCTGTTGGACTTGTAATATTCACAAACAATTCTCACTTTAAAAACCTTGTGTCTTACCCGAGGCACAATGGTCCATTTGTAAGGGTTTTATTTTCATCTTCATATGAAATTCAATGAATCATGGATTCTTTTTCACATACAAACCTTTTTGTGCTCATTGTTTTTCTTTTACATTTTATTGTTTAAAGATGGTTATACCCTTACACACACCCACACTCACAAATGCAGGTACCCCTCCATTCTGGATCCCATGGGTAACAATACTGCTATAGCCTACAGTGACTCTGAAGATCCAATCTATCAAGCCAGATAAGAAGGTGAAGAAGATTGTGAAGTGCCATGGGAATTGGCCAGACTACTACAATAAGAGGAAAGAGCTATTCAACCTCATGAGGAACCGTTGGATACAATCAACTTGGGTACCGAGGAAGATAAAAAGGAAATCAAAGTGGGTGCCAGCCTAGAGCCGAGTGTCAAGGAGCATCTAATTCAGCTATTGCATGATTATGTTGAGATCTTTGTCTGGTCATACGAGGACATGCCAGGACTTGATACAGCCATCGTGGTACATCGTCTACCCACAAGAGAAGACTGTCCACCAGTGAAGCAAAAAGTCTGCCGCATGAGACCTGACATGTCAGAGAAGATCAAAGCAGAGGTTTTGAAGCAGTTCAATGATGGATTCTTAGCCGTCGCTTCCTATCCTCAATGGGTTGCCAACATTGTTCCCGTGCCTAAAAAGGACGACAAAGTAAGAATGTGTGTGCATTATAGAGATTTAAACAGGGCCAGTCTTAAAGATGATTTTCCACTTCCCCACATCGACATCCTGGTTGACAATACAGCCCAACACAAAGTATTTTCCTTCATGGACGGATTCTCAAGCTATAATCAAATCAAAATGGAACCTAAAGACATGGAGAAAACTAAATTTGTCACACAGTGGGGCACGTTCTGCTACAAAGTGATTCCATCCGGACTAAAGAATGCAGGGGCAACATATCAATGCGCCATGGTAGCTTTGTTTCATGATATGATACATCACGAGATAGAAGTCTATGTAGATGACATGATAGACCGATCACAAACTGAAGAGGAACACCTTGATCACTTGCAAAAGTTGTTTGTGAGATTGAAGGAGTACAAGTTAAGATTGAATCCAAACAAGTGTACATTCGGAGTCCGGTCCGGTAAACTCTTAGGTTTCGTTGTCAGCAACAAAGGTATCGAGGTTGATCTTGCCAAGGTTAAAGAAATACAAGAAATGCCTGCTACTCGCACTGAGAAGGAAGTCAGAGGATTCTTGGGGCGCCTGAACTATATTTCCAGATTCATTTGTCACCTAACACCTACTTGTGATCCAATCTTCAAACTATTGAAGAAAGATCAAGTAGTCAGATGGAATGACGAATGCCAGATTTCTTTTGACAAGATCAAGGAGTATTTACAAGAGCCTCATGTTTTGATGCCACCAGTCGAGGGAAGACCACTGATCATGTATCTGACTGTTTTAGAGAACTCAATGGGGTGCGTATTGGGGCAGCATGACGAGTCTGGCCGAAAAGAACACGTTATTTACTACCTGAGCAAAAAGTTTACCGACTGTGAAACCAGATATTCACTGCTCGAGAAAACTTGTTGCGCTCTAGCATGGGCTTCTCGCCGGCTAAGACAATATATGTTGACTCATACCACTTTGTTGATATCTAAAATGGATTCGATAAAGTACATCTTCGGAAAGCCTGCTCTGTCTGGAAGAATAGCTAGATGGCAGATGATCTTAACAGAATATGACATACAGTACACTACCCAGAAAGCTATAAAAGGAAGTGTGCTAGCTGATCATCTTGCTCATCAAGCAGTAGAATATTATCAGTCCATGAAGTTTGAATTCCCGAATGAAGACATCATGACACTAGACAATTGTGAAGAGATCAGACCATATGACGGACCTGAACAAGGATCCTGATGGACCCTGTTCTTTGATGGGGCACCCAATGCACATGGTAACGGTATCGGCGCTGTACTCATATCTCCGGAAGGGTGTCATACTCCCTTTACTTCCAGACTTTGCTTCAATTGTACGAACAACATGGCGGAATATGAAGCATGCATCTTTGGTCTCAAGGCTGCCATAGACTTGGGAACCAAATCATTAGATGTGTTCGGAGATTCAGCTTTGGACATCAGTCAGATCAAAGGAGAGTGGGACACTAAACATCCAAACCTTATCCCTTACAAAGAACATGTTTTGACGTTGCTACCACATTTTGAGCAGATTACCTTCGAGCATTTCCTGCGAGAAGAAAATTAGCTAGCAGATGCTCTAGCCACAATGTCATCTATGTTTAAACTTAATTGGGATAATGAGGCTCCCTAGATCACCATTGAATGAATGGACGAACCAGCACACTGTAACGAGATTAATACTGAAACAGTAGTGGACCAGCCTTGGTTTCATGAAGTCAAGAGGTATCTTGAGGCTCAAGAATATCCGGAAGGCGCTTCAATCAATGATAAGAAGTTCTTAAGGATATTCTCTTCTAAGTTCTTCCCGAGTAATGGTATCCTGTACAAGTGCAATCATGACTCTATTCTGCTCCGTTGTATGGATAAGATTGAGGCTGAAAAGATCATGGCTGAATTACATGAAGGTACCTTTAGAACTCACTCCAGCAGGCATACGATGGCAAAGAAAATCCTACGGGCAGGCTATTACTGGTCTACCATGGAAGCAGATTTCTATCAATACTCCTGGACCTGTCATAAGTGTCAAATTTATGCTGAAAAGGTACACATACCTCCAGTTCTTCTAAATTTATTGACGGCTCCTTGGCCCTTTGCTATGTGGGGAATCGATATGATTGGGGAGATCAAGCCTACAACCTCCAATGGACACTGCTTCATTCTAGTGGCCATTTATTATTTTACAAAATGGGTCGAAGCAGCTTCATTCGCATCTGTTACTAAGAATGTTGTTTCCCGCTTCATCAAGCAGAATCTTATTTGTCGGTACGGTATCCCAGAAAGGATCATCACTGATAATGGTACAAACCTTAACAATACTATGATCACCGCCTTGTGCGAGCAGTTCAAGATTCAGCATCACACTTCATCCCCATATCGGCCAAAGATTAATGGTGTTGTTGAAGCTGCAAATAAAAACATTAAAAAGATCATAAAAAAAATGACAGTCACCTACAAGGACTGGCATGAGATGCTGCCATTTTCTCTCCACGGGTACCGTACCAAGGCTCGCACATCAACTAGGGCAACACCCTATTCTTTGGTTTATGGCATGGAGGTTGTCTTGCCTATTGAGGTTCAGATTCCCTCCTTGAGAATGATGAAGGATGTAGGTTTGAATGAGGACGATTGGATCCAGACTCAACTTGATCAACTGAACTTAATTGATGAAAAGAGACTCACTATTGTTTTCCATGGTCAGATGTATTAGAAACGGATGATCAAGGCTTTCAACAAGAAAGTCAGACGCCAAGTATATCAAGTTGGAGATCTAGTGATCAAACACATTATCTTGCCACAAAGTGTTCCCAGGGGAAAATGGACTCCTACCTATGAGGGACCATTTGTAATCAAGAACATCTTCTCCGGTGGGGCAATGATCTTAACCACCATGGACGGCGATGATTTGCCACACCCTGCGAACGCAGACATAGTCAAAATATACTACGCATAAGAGACCCGCTAGGTTGACATACCTAGGTAAAAAAAAAGGGCATCCCGGCGAACCAAAAGGTTCGGGCAAAAATTAGGGATAAAAAAAATCTGTACACCCGGCAAGTTGAAAACCCGAAAGGGCGACTTGGGCAAAAAACGGTTTCCTGGTGGACTGAAAACCCTAAAGGGAGGTCCAGGAAAAAGTTAGGGAATTTAAGCGTATGACTATGTATCGTCGGATCACTTTAAGGACAATCTCTTCATTAACGAACTTGGAGCTTCGGATCAATCCAATCATCTTCGGACGAAGCAACAAATAGACAAGATATTCGGAGATACGAAGGTTATAGCAGAATGGGAACCCCATGGGATTATCACACATAGCTGTCTTTCTTTGTATACATTTTTCTTATTTTTATGACACTATCCTCTTACTAGGATGGCTGTCTCCTTTGTACAAAATACTTATTCAAAGTAAAAAAAAAAAGATATCTCTTTCAAGTGCAGAAAACTATTTTGCCTTTTTCTTTACACTTGTGTTTTGTTTGCAAAGACGTCCAATGATTCATTGATGAACATATGCATTTGAACATAATTACTGTTTACAAATAAACAAAATGAAAAAGACAATTACTGACAGGTTGAAAGAATAGGAAAACGTATTTAGGTTATTCCATGAGCAATCCCCAGTGGAACTAAAAACTTCAAACTATCAATCCCCGGCGGAAACCATCCAGTTCCTCCAAATTCCCCAGCAAGTCGTTTTGAAACTTGAAATCCAACCGGATAATAGTTAACTTCTGATACTCCCAAATGGAACAAAGACTCCCATTTATCCCCAGTAGAAGTCATCAAAGTTCTCTGGATTCCCCAAACAGATTCCCCAAGCAGCATACGGCGTTGCTCTAACAACGGAATTTTTGTCATTACTCCAGCTTCAAGACATGAAGAATTTACATATCCTCAGCAGCAGTCAAGGATTTATTTTCCTCAGTCAAACAGAAATACAGCAAATCAGCTTACATGCGCATATATTACATCTACATATCATGAACATTGATAAAATACATATATTGCATCATACATTTCATGCAACATAATTTTATGCTTCAGCTAACATTTTACCCTTTTCAGGATAAGATTAACAAGCTACCATTAACAATATACGATCTAGATACAGTACCAATACGCTCTAGACACGGTTGCCATTCTTTTACTCATTCAGATTCAGCAATCTAGATACAGTACAGATACGCTCCAGACACGGTTTCTATTCTTTTACTCATTTAGATTCAGCTTTCAGATACAGTTCAGATACGCTCCAGACACGATTGCTATTCTGTTACTCATTCAGATTCAACTTTCAGATACAGTTCAGATACGCTCCAGACACGGTTTCCATTCTATTACTCATTCAGATTCAGCTTTCAGATACAGTTCAGATACGCTCCAGACACGGATTCCTTTCCGATACTCATTCAGATTTCAACCATCGGATACAGTTTTAGATACGCTCCGGACACAGAAGCCATTCTTTTATTCATTCATATTTTAAGTTCAGGTATAGTACGGGTACGCTCCAGACACGGAATCCATTTTGTCTCTCATCTAGATTCAGATTTCAGATACAATTCAGATACGTTCCAGACACGGACACCATTCTAATACTCGTTCTTTCAGCTTACAACTTACAATTCAACAAACATTCTTGATGGCATCTAAAATCCCATCTCCAACAAGACTCTATCACTTCTCCAAATGGCATCTTTAAGCCCATTCCCTCAGCTACACATCGCTGAGTGCAAATTTATGGGCACTTTAATGTCCAATCATCTTTCACCTTCGAGCCACGAATGTCAAAACTCGCCAATCTAACTCTTCAGGTTTAAGAAGATTGAACAGGGCCAGCTGTTGTACCCCAAAATTTTCCCTCTCATTTACCAAGACTTTTCTCACAAGATCTCTTTGACTCAAGACTGGATTAGGGTTTGGTTAGCTCAAGACATCTCATCTTGCACTAACGACCCAAAATTAGGGTTTGAGTTTGCACAAGGATTTTTGGACCATCATTGCTTCATATGACTTTCAAACATCATTAGGGATCCCTAAGATCACTCATGACAAGTTTCAAGCCTTGAACCACATTTTTGATCAGTCAATTAGACAGTTGACCTAAAAATCAACTGTATTGGGGAAAAAGTCAACCATGACCAATTTACAGTCAAAGTTCATAATTTTTTATCCACAACAAAATTTTAAACTCACATGTATCATTTGGTCAAGTTTGGATCACAATTCCTCAAGAAATTTGATCAAATCACAAAAAGGGCAAAATGGTCAAAATTAGGGTTTTGGCTGAGGAAAGGCAATTTCTGATTTTTAACCTAGCAAATGACCAATTGAGTTCAAAAATCATTTCAAGGTTTCAATTGCATCATCTTGACTTAATTACATGACTCAAAACATCTCAATTACATTGGATTGACAAATGAATTTTACAGTCAGTTGATCAAAAGTCAATTGTACACTGAAAAGTCAAACTTTGACTTTTTGGTCAAAATCAAGCACCAAGGGTCATAATTCATCAAAACATTTCCAAATTTGAAACTTGTTCATCAAGAAAACCAATTTTGAAAATTAGGGTTTTGAATTTGAAATTTTTCTAACTTAGAAATTTTCTAAGTATAGAAAATTTTCTTATTTTTTCTCAACTTTACACCACTTTTACACCATGATGCATAATGATTCAAGGAAAGTTCCCAACATGAAAGTTGTAGATCTCCATGAAATCTAAAACTTTTCTACACACACTTTTCCCTAAATATGCTTGGATCTCAAGATATAAATTTGTGAATACATGGTCATGAACTTGTTAACTTAGTGAAAATTTTGCCCTAATTTAGGCAGATTTTGGACCCAACTTCATGGCAACTTTTCACCTAGTTCCAAGAGCTATATCAAAATGAATTTCAAAGATAAATTATAGAGCACATTGCAAGCTTTCCAAAATGTCCAAGAACTCCTCAAGATCATTTTTGAGTAGGGAGAATCGAAGAGATGAAGTTGGCAATTTCTCACTTTTTGTCCAAGCCATTTCATAAGGAACAAAGTTGAAAATCAATCCTATGCTGGATAATTCATGTTGTACATGTTATAAACTTGCTCCACACTCCTTAATTAAATGCTTACTCAGTTGAAAAAGCCTCTATCCATTCTTTTGAACCTTTATCCAACTTGTAAATCCAAAAATGGCAAAAAGTATCCATTGCCATTTTGAAAAAGAGCAACTTTTGCAAACTTTGTAATATTGAGCATTGGACCTGTCCCCTTGATACATGCAAGTACCACAGACAAAAGGCAACTTGTAGGGAAGAAATACCAACCCTAAGGAAGCCAGTACAAGCATGTGAGCTTTGTCTTATCACTTTGCTTCAAGTACAAGAAAAGTTGCAAAAAGGCTAGGGCTTGCACAGATGATAGAGGGTTGACACAAAACCATTTCAATATTAATATACATACCATATGCAACACAAAGCACGCTTGGAAAGGACCTGAAAGACTATCAACAAGCAAAACACCAAAAACCTGTTCAAACCTACAGTTTCTTCACAAACACATTCATCTTCCATTTGGGTCGTACGTTTTGTGTTTAAATCATTCAAACACCTCACATACTTGATATCAAGCCCATCCAAACCATCATCCGTGTTCTGTATTCACTCCTCCACCATCTGCCATTGTTGACTTCAGAGCTTGCAGATTGACTTGGCCAAGGAGTTCCATCTACTTTCAGAGCAAGGCAAGGGTTGGAATAGATTCAGGGAAGCTCAAGGAAGCTCAAGCAAGCATCAGACCTCCCTCAAACTCACCCCAGTTCATTTCACGATTCCAACTGAAGCAGGTAATATTTCAAACTCTATCTCTTTGTACAGGAATCCTTAGGCCACAATCTGTGAATAAAAAATGTAGTCCTCATCATAACGAAGTTGTACATACCACTATCTTGCATTGATTTTACTTGTGCTAAGAGAATTTGAAACTTGAAATTTCTGGAAATATTAGGTCAAGATTTAGGGCTGTTTAAATTCTCCTTGATCTTTGAAAATTATTTTACATAACTTATATGGTTGGAATCGTGAGTTCAAGTACTACAATTTTCATTTTACAAGTTTTTATTTTTATGGAAGTATGAGGAAGTTACAGGGTATCCGGCCAAGGCTTGAGGAAGAAGATGAAACAGGGCAAGGGCATGTTTTAGGATATGTTGTTTTTGTTTCACTAAAGATAATGGAAGTATAGCCACCCTAGTGGCAAAGCAGCACGCTGGTGAGACCCATGTCCTGGGTTCGAACCTGCGCGCTACTTTTGTTATTTTTCACTCTTTTTTTCTTTTCCATTTTTACATTTTTTGCAGGTTGGGCTTGTCTATTGGGCCAGTGTTTTTTTTGCTAGCATCTCACCATCAAATCTACTTTATCACCCCCTTTGCTAACTCTTTACATTTTCATATTTTATTTTTTTATGTTGTTTTGTTTTCATATTTAATATTTTTAATATTTTCTTTAAAACATAAAAATCCCAAAAATATAAATTAATAATATTACACTTTTATTTTATTTTATTTTATTATTTCTCACATAAAAATATAGTTTATTTTGATAGGATATAATTTATTTTCTTCATAAACTTGTAAATATAATTAAACATATTTAGTTTAATTTATTTTAATTTTCGTACTTATAATTACTTATTCTTGCATATATTTAATTTTATATTTCTTTATATAATATTATTTATTATTTTTATACAAAAATACATAAAATAATACATACAAAAGCTTTATTTTCTTTTAAACAAAAATTAGGGTTAACCCCCTTTTAAAAATTAATTAATTCTTTTTCCTTATATTTTTAGGTTTAGATTAAATTTTCTTTTACATAAAAATAAGGCATCAAAAATCTTTTACATGTATATTGCATTGCATTACATTTTAAATATTGTATTGTATTTATCTTAAATTCGTACAAATTCGATTTGGTTGTAATAATGTATTTAGCTTTATATTTGTGCAAATCCCCATTCAAACTTGTATTCCCCCTTCCCGTAAATTGTTGTAATAGCTTAGAAATATTTACATTACGCAATTTATCGCTTTCATATGCCATGATTAGTAATTAGGGTTTGTATTACAAGAACAAAACAAAACAAAATAAAACACCCTAAATACAAGACAAAATCAAAAGCATGAAAATGACACACTTGCACACAAGCACCCTTAGGGTTTCCCACTTGGTTGCCTAAAACAAAAATGACCATGTTATGCATGCGAAGTATCTTGGCAAAACAAAACAAATTTAAGATCAAAGTCCCTCGATGATGCTATTCAAAAGTTGTCTTACACAATGATCTTGGTCCCTCAAAATGCTAAGATACTTTGCAAACATTGCTAATCATGGCTATACGATGACCCACGCCCGTCCCGTTTACATCCAAAGATAGGGTTGCTTACCAAATCAATGGTAAGACAACAATGTCAAAGGAATATAAAATACATAGGAAAGACATTTGAGTAGGTAGATAGCTTCTAGTTACTTGCTCCATTTCAAAACAAAAACATTATTGCTGTGATCGGTGGAAATAGAACTGACTGTTTTTAGCTGGTTCGCGAAATTTCGCGGAAGCAAGAGTCGCCACCGTCTTTTATTTTCTCCAACATGGACAGGACAAAAGCACAGCAAAATTCCTTACGAGAACGTTTCTCGGTTCGGGAGGTAGATTTATAGAAAGGGAAGGTGTTAGCACCCTTTCTATCCGTGGTTATCCACGGGCTCTTAGATACTTGCTCTTATGTTTTCAAAATGTGTTTGCTTTTCAAAATGTGAGTGGGTTTGAAAAAGTTTCATTGAAGATTTCTGAATAACTCTTCTATCTGTCCTCAAGAGTGTTTGAAAAATTTGTTTTGAAAGCTTTTGAAAGTGTCAGTGTGAAAATATTTTTGATTTGTTTTTTTTTGAAGAGCGCAAGTATCCATGAGTCATCTACCTACCCTAAGGAATTAGGCTGTGTAAAAGTCCTTAAGGTAGTGCCATCCCACCATTGAGAGGTAGGTAGCACCACCGTTGGAGGTGTTCGGGTCAATTCGATTGTAGGGACAGTGTGGTCACCGAAGCAACAATTAGGACACCTTAGAAGTAACCCTAATGTCCTAGATCCTTTTTTAATCCGAGACAACCGTTTCGAGGCAACTGGATCATGGACATAAGAGCGACCGCTAAAACGTCCTATACTTGACGACCACGTTTCGAAGGCAACGAGTGAGGCGTACCCTAGAAGTGTTGTGTGTATTGTGTGTTGTTTTCATGTTATGTTTTATCTTTGATTAGGTAACCGTGAGCTACGCGTTGTTTTTTAATTACCATACATTCTTTCATGCAATTTAGAATTTAAGAGTGCGGAAAATTAAAAGACGGAAAGATAAAAGCTACGCTATTACAAGGCGCGGGTCTATACATCGCCAAAATACAAAGACCCGTTTTTGATAAAAGATGCAGAAAGTAAAAACATAATAAAACCTAATTACTATTACATTCCTTGAACAGTTACATAATAATTGATAAGAAAATAATGCGCGACAAGAATTAAAATCAGGATGTCCGAGGGTTTTGACCCTTTGCTTGAAATTAAATGAAATTGAAACCTAATTAATTATTTAATTAAAGAAAAGAAAATGTTTTTATGTTTTTTGGATATTTATGAAAATAAAGAAAAGAATTAAAATTAAAGTTAGTGAAACCCTAGTTCTAAATTATTTTAATTATTAATAAAACGTCAAAGTTGACCTAATTTATACTAATTAATTAATTTACATGTTTATGTACAAAAATAATAGTAATTAATAATGATAATAATAATGATAAAAAAGAATCAAAACCTAATTCTATAGAATTTTATTTATTAAGAAAAAAAAATTGAATTTTAAACCTAAATTAACCTAGATTAGTTTTTTAGAGTTTATTTACAAAAATAAATTAGTGAGGAAATTAATAAATAATTAAATATATTTTGTATTTTGATTTTCTATTTTTATTATGAAAAAATTAATTTGGGGTGAATTAATAAAAATAATTAAAGCAATTAAAAGAATTAAAAAGAAAATTAAATTGAATATGCAAACCAAGGGGGTATCAGGCCCAAAGTGGAGGTGATATTGCAGCAATTCAGGCCCATTAGACAAGGCAGGCCTCGTTGACTTTTTGGTTGTATGCATGATGGTTGACTGGAGTATACCATAGGCTTCATTCTGTGGTCACTGGATTGATCTCATGTCCACTTGTCAGGCTTAAGCGTGAGTACGTATGGTGGGCCTTTGAACGGAAGCTGCACTGGAACGTGTTAGAACAAAAATTATGAATTATGTGGGGGGGCCTGGGAATCGAACCCAGGTCCCTATGCTTGCAAGACACGTCCTCCACCATCTGAGCCACCAAGCGCATTTGTTATATGAATGGACAACAAATATAATATAGAAAAAAAGTCAGTTATCCTGAAACATTAAAAAACGCGCTAAGATTTGAATGCTCCAGTCACCTAATGCCACGCGTGCTTTCTTCTTCGTTTTCACCTGCAACATGAATAACATAGCGGGGGTTTTAAACCCCCACAAAGCAAAAGTCCAGAAAATAGCGATTAGAGCTGTAAACCATATAAAAAAAGCGCGAGGGTCTCAATGGATTCGTCTTGTTGCAACGAATTTGTCCATACCGGTTTGGAGGTCCAATTTTACCATACAAGGAAAGCCCCAATATGGAAGCTCTGAAACCCTAATATTCTTCAATGGTGGATTTCGATTTAGGAAGATTTAGCACAATTAAACTATCTCAAAAGTTTCAGGAAGGTGTCAGTAATACAAATCAACAAGCAAAACATGTTAATGATGCATGTAAATTAGATTTTGATTAAGAAAATATTTGATCAAACCATGACTTTGTTTTACCGTTTCCTTGAGCTATGAGATTGGAAAGTGTTTGCAATACGTTCAGGAGACTCTCAGCAAGGGATTAGAATCCTTTTTAGGCTTTGAAACACGCTGCAAGTATGAAATCTGTTTCACAAATTTCTTGAGTTTTTTTGCAACTTGGTTATGGAATATTAGCAGCTTTCACGTGTATCTTGCTTTAGGGTTAGCTTATGCCTTTGTATGTGAACGAATTTAGGTCAAAACCATGGCCCAAAAGTCCATGAATTAATGTTTGCAATCTTTGATTTTTCATCACATAATTTTCAATCTTTTTTCAATGAAACCCTTGCCAATTATGGATGATTTTCCTTTTTTGATTGAGAAACGGTTTTGCCAGCTTGCCCTGATATGATTTGCTTCACAAAAGATCCAAAAAACATATCTTTTCAATTTTCCTATAATTAAAATCAATTAAATGAATTAATATAAATATAAATTCAATTAATTAATTAAAAATAAGAAGAAAAAAAATTATTTTGAGCTCAATGGGTCGTGCATAGGCTTTGGGCAATGATTCAAGAAAGAATTTGAGGCCCATTAGCAAATTTGAAGCTTTTTAGGCAAAGTTGACTTTTGAAAGTTCCCAAATATTTCCCAACTTCTCCAATGCATATCTTGCTCAATTTTGAAGCTATGAACATGTTCCTGGACATTTTGGAAAGGTCTTGAAGTCCTCTAACCAATGCCTTTGGTCCCATGTCATTTTGATTTACCAATCTCAAGTTATGGTCTTTGACTTAAAGTGCCTTTTTGTTGACTTTTGAAAATGACCTATAATGTTGAAATTGATAACTTTTTGTGAGAGCATTTCTTGGACTTGGAGTGTGAAAATGAGTTGTAGGAAATGTCATCCCCTTCAAAATGAGCTTTGGATGGGATTTTTCTGATGAACCATGAAGAAGTTATGCCTTGGTCAATTTGCAGTTGACTTTTCAACTGTCCAAAAATAGAAACTTTTGCATCTTGAGACGTTTTGAGCCATGCCTTGAGGAATCATGATCAAGAATTGATCAAATGATTATTGTGGCTTCAAAATAAGATGTTGACCAAAATTTTTGACTTTTGACTGTCAAATGACCATTTTGCCCCTGCAGTTGACTATGGAGCAATTAGGGTTTTTGACTGTGCAACTTGATGCTGTGAGTTTTGAACCTTGACATATGGATGCTTGACAATGTATGTAGGCATATGAGACTTGATTAGAACCTTGAAAATCTCAATTTCTTTGGAAGAACCAAAACCCTAATTTGACTGGCTTAGGAGGCAATTGGATTGTGCAACCCTTGAGAGACTTTGAACCATTTAGAGATTGATCTTGGAAAATTTTGAAGGATATGGGAGGGCAAATTTTGGGGTACAACACTTGCTATTTTCAAAACACACACACATTTCAAAACATCTTACAATCATTGAAAACATTTTCAAAAGACAAACATCTTTGTATACATTCTTATGAACGAGAATCATTACAAAGATTGCCTAAACAAATGGCCTCTTTTACAAAATACTTTCATAACCACACCAAGCACAATTTCAAACAAACAAAAGCAAGTGATCTAAGCAAGTAACTAAGAGCCCATGGAAAACCATGGATGAAAAGGGTGTTAATACCTTCCATTTTCATAATCTACCCCCCGAACTCAAGAAAACATCTCAAAGGTCTTTCCTGTGCTTTTTCACCTTTCCTTTTGGATAAAAGAAAAGTCGGTGACGACTCTTGCTAACCTCAACATTTGAGAACATAAACGCAAAAACATCAAGTCAGTTCTCCCACCGCATCACACATGTGTTTTGATGATTCTCTATTTGTGATCTTCTCATACTTTGTGTACAAGATAGCACTCAAGAGGATTGTTCTGGCCTTGTGATGATTTATGAATCCCCTCTTTTGACGATCTGTCATTCTTTTTCTGTCAATCTTCTGACCGCTTTCGTCAACTGGATGTATGTACCCATCAGTCACCATATCCCAGAAATCAGCGTCATGAACTAGAAAGAAACTTTTGATTATGTCCTTCCAGTAATCAAAGTTTTCACCATCAAAGATTAGAGGTTTACCTCTGATTTTGTCTTTCTCATCATGATAACCATTGCTGATGTTCTGACTTGGTCCCACCATAGTGTTTTTATTGCTTGGATCTTTTTCTGACACAATTAAGTGTTTGCACTCAGAACCAGGCGCTCTAATTCCAATTGAAGAATGGAAAAACACAAGAATGGGGGAGGGGTTGAATTGGGGTTTTTAAAACATAAAAACAAAGGACATGTTGGTTATCCTGGTTCGTTTGAACTAAAACTACTCCAGTACACTCGCCAAGGTGATTTCGCCTCTCTCAACGAGGTTTTAATCCACTAATAAAACTTGATTACACAGATACGATGATAAATGTCAAAGTCTTATTGAGTTTAGACCACAACCCGGTTTTCTCAACGTATTACACAATACAATATTTGAAAGCGTGTACAAGTTGTGTTTTCTAACAAAATAGTATCACACAAGTGATATATTCAACAAATAAAATTCAATAGATTGAAGGTGATGAAATTTCTCGTTTGTAGTGCCCAGCAAAATCAAAAACGATTTCTCCTTCAAGTCCGCTTATATAGGCAACACATGTGAGGAGCTTTTGGAATGTTGATAAATAGTAATTAAAGAACTTTCCAAACATAGAGATTCTTGTCCTCTTTCAGCCGTTACTTTTAAATAGCCATGAATGAAATGTAACGCTTCAGAACATGCTTGCTAAAGATTACATCAGAAGATGAATGTCACTGTTAGGACTCTTTTACTTCTTTCTAGAACTGTACAAAACAGAATAATGGAGTTCTTGTTCACAATGTTTAGTGCACTCAGAAGTTGTAGCTTTAGAACTTATTTATATAAGGGTGTTATGCAGATTTTTCTTTCTATATTAGATGTGTTTAATCAGAGTTTAAACACGATCTAACTCATCTATTGTGCTTCTTACATCATAAATTCCCTGCAAAACAAAATACTTATTTAGGGAGCATAATTGTTCTTTCAGTGTTTGTTATCATCAAAACTCTTACAAGGGTTGTAGAATCAAACTATGTTCTAACATCATTGCTCTGATACGTAACATTCGGGGGGATGAACGCTTGTTGCTTTATTTTTGGTTTTACTTAGTTGCTGAATTTTAAATTGATTTACTAAGTACTATGTCATTTTTAAATTTCTTTCAGTTGGACAAAGATGTTATGTACTTTATAGTCGAATATTATGATCCCGCTGCATAGTTATGAAAGTCTTTGATTTTAAAAGATTAATTTATGTTGTTGTTGGCACATCCAAGTTTAATGAGTTATGTATCTGTAGTGATGTTGTTGTTTTAAGTTAAGATTGTAGCATCCTGATTTAGTCGTTGAATTTTTATTACTCTGATTTTTATGATAATTCTCGGGTTGAATTGTGGTGTTACAATGGACATCCGACCAGCTTATTCTTGTCTATTGGGATGCCCCTAGATCCATGGGGCAGGTGTTGTTACCTCCACCTTGCACCAAAAATTAAAGTATTATGTGAAAGGGAATATTGTTACTATCTGCGGAGAAGAGGAGTACATGGCCAGCCACCTAAATTCATTCTGGTACGTGGAGATGGACGGAGAATTCATCGAGACTCCATACCAATCTTTTGAAGTAATTTCCCCTACTATTGTTGAAGATGTTTCTGCCATTCCAAATACTACCAGGGTTCCGCACAAGATGGCTTCTTTGAAAGATGCCAAAGCTACTAAAGAAGAAGGTGGTTGCACAATTTAGGGTCAACTTCCTGATATCCCCTACAAATCTGATAAGTTTGGTTTGGGCTTTACTGTAGAGGGTCAAAGGGATGTTCGTCGCGCTCGAGCTAGAAGACCTTTGTTCCGTGTCAGCAACAATGAAGTCAATGCAATAGAGGATGCCGATAGTGATTGTGACTTCGACAGTTGGATGTTTCCTACCATTGGCAACGGGCTCAACAACTGGGAGGCGAAAGAAATTATCTCTGTCTCCTTTAGTATGGATTAATATCTATTTCTGTTTTATTTCTTTAAGAAGTTTGATTATGTAATTTCTTTTAAAACAATGACTTTAAACCTTGTGTCTTGCCCGGGGCACAATGGTCTATTTGTTAAGGGTTGTCATTTCATATGTCATATTTTCATTTAATGAAAACATTGGATGTTTCGCATTCAAATTTTGCGCTCTCTGTCTTTCTTTTTCTTTATTGAACTTTCAAATAGCTATGTGTTCTTATACATACCCACACACTACATTTCAGATCACCATCCACTATGGATCTCGTTGATAACGATTCTGCTATTGTCGCTTATGACTTTGAAAATCCAATCTACCAAGCCAAGGACGAAGGTGAAAAAGATTATGAAATACCCAGAGAAGTTGCCATACTCTTAATACAAGAAGAAAAGGCTATCCAACCAGTTGTACCCCAAAATTTTCCCTCCCATATTTCTCAATACATTTCAAGTGAGGTCTTCAAATTGCTCAAGGAAGTCCAAGGGTTGACCAGACAAACCCTCTCCTAAGGCAGTGTACCCCAAATTAGGGTTTCAGTTTGCATCAAGATCATTGAATCAAAAGGGTCCCAAATTCTCACTATTATCCTAATATGTTCTCAAGATCATCCAGGTCAAGTTTCAAGCCCTACAGAGAAAATTTGCTCAGGCAATTGCTCAAAGGCCTGAAAATCGACTATGCTAGGGAAAAAGTCAATTGTGGCCTAAATATAGTCAAACCTCAATATTTTTTGTCAACATCCTCATTTTTAAGTATCATTCATCATTTGATCAAGGGCTGATCATGATCCATCAAGGATTGCTCACAATTCATCAAAACCCAAAAGTTGCTAAATTAGGGTTTTGCAGGAAAAGTCAACCCAACTTTGACCAAGCATAACTTTCTCATACCTTATTAGAAATGACCCATACAAAGCTCATTTTGAAGAGGATGCAATTATCTATAATCCATCTTTAGCTCCCAAGTTCAAAATATGCACTCACAAGAAGTTATGAATTTGGACATTATAGGTCACTTTGAAAAGTTAACAAAAACACCTTTTTTGTCAAAGCTTCATACATGAACATGGATAACTCAATTGAGATGAGGCCAAAAGGTTTGCTTAGAGGACATCTTTAGATTTCTAAAAAGTCCAAGAACACCCTCATAGAGTCAAAATTGAAGGAGTTATGCATTCGTGAAGTTGACCTTTTTTTGCAAAATTGCCAAAAGTCAAATATGCCTCAAATTGCAATTTTTGTCAAATGGGCACAACTTTTTGTGCTTGTATTCAGTTTGTAACATGGTTCGCGACCCATGATCCTTCCCACTTGCCTTTATTTTTTTTTGTCATTTATTTTGATTTTTATTTCATTTAAATCAAATTAAATCAAAATAAAATCATGAAAATATCAAAATCATTTAAACCTTGAGATTTTGTGCATATTTCAGGTCCATGAATAGCTGGCAAGGGATCAAATCATGCAAGGCTTGTTTGTACACAAAAAGATTGATTTTTTCTTGTTTTGGGAAGATTGGATACAAGTGTGAATCAAAGATCAAATCTTCATAATTGCAAAGATTGGATGCAAATTTGTAAACCTAATTCACTCAAGGCTACATATAGAACAAATCCAGACCAAATGCATAGGGGTTACAGGCGTGAAAAGAGAAGGAGAAATTTCAAAAAATCAAGAAAAAGTAGCAATCTGTTTTCATAGTTCCAGGCGCTTTCAATCCATTCCAAGCACTCCTTTCACTTGTTGGGCATTCAAGGAGTCCATACCAATCCTTAGCAAGCATTCTCGTGCACAAAAACTCACTATAAGCGCCTCACGATACCCTTACCTTCTTGAAATCGAATCTCATGAATTTGGCATTTGTAGCATGAATTATTTATATATTCTTGTTCATTGAAACATTTGCAAGCTAATGGTAATGATCAATTGTGTTTTTGTTAGCCATACTGAGATCCACCATTGTTAGGGTTTAGGTTTTGTTTTTAGGGTTTTTAATTACAGGTAAAATTCGCCCAAAAGAGGGATGCCATGATGTTCACAAGGCCAAGACGGATTGGTCTGTAGCATTAGTTTTCATTTATGGTGTGTGTGTGAGTTTCTGGAAAAAACGCAGGGCTATAGCTACATATTGTGTCCGTAGGTAAAAGTCTTGGACTTTTGCTAACGAAAGAAGGAATAAGAAGGTGGCGTGGCAACACACCATTCGTCCATTCAAAATTTTGCGCGCTGGCATATGTTAATTTGTGTTTTTTTAATATAATTTTGATTGGTTATTTGATATACAACAAGGCACGCTAGCAGGATTGGTCAGCGGGAGAGAGAAAAAGCCAAAGGGCCTGGGTTCGATCCCCAGGCCCCCTTGTTCTTCAATATTATTTTTCTATGCATAATTCCATACGCAGGTTTCCAAGACATCCACCATATGCCATCAGCTTGCAACCATTGGATCTAAAGCAAATCAAATCCAACGCTTGGCATGTGAGGGTCTACCAAAGGCTTAGTCAAAATGCAACATTGAAGCAGAAAGGTCAATGTGGGCCAAGGCTTTTGGGCTCAGAGATTGTTATTGACACCCCCTCAAATTGCTAGCATACCAAGCCTAATTCTTTCTTTTTCTTTCTATACTTTTCTTTATTTCATTTATTTATTTAAAAAAAATTCTAACATAAATTTAAGGCAAAATACCCTTTTTAGTCCTTTAAGTTTACCCCAAGGTCCATTTTGGTCCTTTATCTAAAAAAAGTGTCAAACAGGTCCTATAATTCTTTCAAAAGGACCATAGGAGTCCTTTCCGTCCATTTTGGTCCTTTTTGGTTCATTGGAGAAGCTGCAAAATGAGCTTGATGGAGCAAAGATGGAGATACATCATCTAAAGGAAAGGGAGGATGGGCTGAAACATAAGATAATGAAGTTACAAATTGAAATAAAGAAGGATGAGCTGAACCAAAAAGGACCAAAATGGACGGAAAGGACTCCTATGGTCCTTTTGAAAGAATTATAGGACCAGTTTGACACTTTTTTTAGATAAATGACCAAAATGGACCTTGGGGTAAACTTAAAGGACTAAAAAGGGTATTTTGCCTAAATTTAATTCTATTTTTAAAAAAATTCATAAAATCAATTTTCATCAAATTAGATTTAGGTTATATTTTTTTTTATCAAAAATTAATTTAATAATTAGTTTAATTTAATTCTAGGGTAATTTTAATCTTTTTGTAAATAAATTAAAATAATTAGAAAATTAGGGTTTTGGTTTAATTTAATTTTTATTTTATTTTCTCAAAATAACCAAAATACAAAAATAGGTCAAAATTAATTATTTTTTATTAATTTAATTTAATTAGTAATTAGGTTTGTATTTATTTAATTAAAACCTTATTTTCTTAAAATAATCAAAAACAACCAAAAAAAATGATATTTCTTTTAATTAGGTTAGACGGGGTCAAAACCCAAATTTTCTCTCGTCCGCGAATCATCGCGCATTTATTTATTTTTACAATATTAATGTAACTGTTTATGGGATGTAATAGTTTAATTAGGACTTTTCGTTTATTTATCGTTTTTACGGGTTTTTTGGCTATGTTATTAATCCCCCTCCCTGAAGCCTTCTAATAGTGTAGTTTTATTTCTCGCATTTTAATTTTCGCAAATATTAGTTGTTAGATGTATGATAATAGGGTTGCATGACAAGAATGTATGTTAATTTTAAAATGGTTAGCAAACCCTAAATGTGCAAAGATAATAATTGAAATCAAATCACTTGCACATGCGCACTCCTAGGGTATACTCTCACTTCGGTTGCCTTCGGTAAACGATCATTAAGTATAGGGTGTTTTAGTGGCCGCTCTCTTGTCTAAACAAAGATCAAAATGTCCCGTTCAGAAATGTTTCCTCGGAAATGTTGCCTCAAATATGATCTTAAGACACTAGGGTTATTACTAAGACGTCGTAACGTTGCTTTAGTGATCGTACGTCCCTTTCGAATTGACCGTTACAACTCAAACGATGGTGCTACCTATTTCTCAATAGTAGGATAGCATTGTCTAAAGGAAACAAGAATAGAAACATTCTCTTTTCGAGTAGGTAGATGCTAGTAGGTACTTGCTCAAAATCAAACTTTTTCCACACTTACACTCTTTTCAAACAAAGTTTTCGAAACGACTTCGTAACACTCTTGAAGACAGAAGCAAGGGTTAAATCGAAGTAAAACAAAACTTTTCAAAACACACAAACACAGAAGCAAATTTCAAAAATTATGAGCAAGTATCTAAGAGCCCGTGGAAAACCACGGATAGAAAGGGTGCTAATACCTTCCCTTTCTATAATCTATCCCTCGTACTCAAAATCTCAAAAAAGGAATTTTTTTGTGCTTTTGTCCTTTCCAGTTGGATAAAATAAAAGTCGGTGGCGACTCTTGCTTACTGCGTCATTTTGCAAACACAAACGCAAAACGCAAACCAGCATTTTCTCAAAACAGTTCGGTTCTGCCACCATATCACAGAACTGGCGACTCTGTTGGGGATAAATAAGTGGGGTATACCTTAGGATTAGTTCATCATAAATTTCTTCTCTTGTTTGATTTGATTTCTATACTTTTAAAGGGTTTTGTATTAGGAGTTACTATAGATCCTAACCCGGATCTGGGGGACAGCTTTTATGTAAGTAGCATTAAACTGTGAGGGAACTGTACGGCATAGACCGATACGGTTGAAGCAGTAGCTACGTTGATGTGGAACGTTGCTTGTTACCAGTATCCCTTGTGGAGAAACGAGGAGAATACGGGGCTGCTATATGTGTCGTTAAACATCAATTGACCTTAGAACCTATAATTGACCAACTTAGCCATAGGAAGTAGTGAGATAGCCGGTCTCAGTATAAAGTTGGGAACTGGTTGATACTCGATGCTACACTCATTGAGACCATACTCTCGAGATAGTTCCGGACGTAAGAAAAGATTGTGTGAGCTGAAACCATGACCGATGGAGGATGGTCAGTGATATTGAGAACCTCTAGAACCCGGTTACTATTATTAGGACAGGTTGAAACCAACTGAAGTTCAAGAGGGTAGTACCTAGACCCCATGCAAGCCTGAAACTTAAGGGCTATTATGTGACTTATTTGCCTTTACCATGTATGTTATTTGCTATACCTGTTGTGTGTTTTATCATGACATCATGCATCATAACATAGCATGCATACCTCATTATACTAACCATTTCAAAGACGGAGGGGATTTATCTTTGTTCTGTTTTGCAGATTATGGATTCCATGCGCAGAAACACTATCTTAATTAACTTTGTGCAAATACCTGCTCAACTCAAAGATTTAGCCTCGAGAGTTTCTGATACTTCTTCATTCATTAGGAGACATGGTCAGCTTCTTAGCTTGGTTACCTTAAAGTTTGATGGGCATATGATGAGTGTGCTTTTCTAGTTCTTCAATCCAGTGCATCATTGTTTCACTTTCCCGGATTATCAGCTAGTTCCTACTTTGGAAGAGTTTTCTCATTTATTGGGCATATCCACCTTTGAGCAAATGCCCTTCACAGGTTTGTAAGACACTCCTAGGCCAGAAGACATTGCTTCAGCTCTACATTTGAAACGGACTGATGTAGTATCTAATTGGGAGACACGAAGCAGGGTTAAAGGTTTCTTGTCCAAGTTTCTAATGGATCAAGCTCAACTATTTTGGGATAATTTGGACTTTCAGGCTTTCGAAGACCTCTTGGCTCTCCTTATCTATGGTTTGGTTCTCTTCCTGAATCCAAATTCCTTCATAGATGTAAATGCGGTTAAGATCTTCCTGTCTCGCAATCATGTACCTACTCTTTTGGGTGATATATTGCATGCCCTCTACACTCGTACTGTACATAGAAGAGGGACTCTCATGTGTTGTATGTCGCTGCTGGTGAGGTGGTTTATTTCGCACCTCCCCAAGTCTGTGTTGAAGAATGAAGAAGGTTTAGGATGGTCTTACAGGATAATGTCCCTTGCCCATACAGACATTCTTTGGAGTTCCAAGGCTATGGAAAGCACTGTTGTCATTGATCGATGTGGGGGATACCCTAATGTCCCGTTGCTTGGAATCAAAGGGGGAATAACTTACAACCCATGCCTAGCTTTACAACAGTTTGGTCGCGCTCGGAGAGATGGTCCTCATGAGCTACTTCTTACAGATATTGCCTTTGACTACAAGGAGGACGTTGACGAGCATTGTCGAAGGTTTATACGAGCTTGGGGCATGGTGAACAGGTCTGAACCTCAAGAGCTAGGACCAAAGACTTCTCTCCCTATGCAACCTTATCTCTAGTGGGTGCGAGCTCGAGCCCAGAAGCTTGGGATGCCTTATGAAGCTATGTTTCCAATGATTATGGAGCCTAACAATGAAGAGGGTGTTCCTTATACAGTCCTTTATCCCTACATGCCCACTGATCTCGGAGCATTGAAGAGATCCTGGATCCAACTGAAAGAGGAGAGGGATACTTACCGGGAGAAGTATCATGAGAAAGAGAGGAAGATCTTAAAGCTCACTAGGCAACTTGAGAATGAAAGGGCGATCAATGACTACGTCAGCACCAAGGGGAAGCGCCCATGGGATTTCTGATTTTTGCTTTTTCTAATTTAGATTTGTTTTTCATTTATTTCTTTTGTAACGCCTCAAAGGCATTGTTAAACATTTTTACAAGTTAATCTAATAAAGTTTGTTTATTTCTTGGTTTGAAAATTTAAATCTCCCAAAGTATTTGAAATCATTACATACGCATCCCATTGTCATGCACATCATTACAGGTATCATTACAGGTTTCTCATCTTCTTCGCTGTTTATTTCAGCATGAAATGTCTTCTGAAATACCTACCGATCAAGCCATTAAAGCTCTTTAGGCACAAAATGCCCAATTCCAAGAGATGTTCTTGAACTTGGATAAAGGGCAAGATGATTTGAAGACTCTCATCTTGAAGGAGAAGAAGAAGAAGAAGAAGAAGAAGAAGAAGAAGAAGAAGAAGAAGGTGGTTCTTCTGAATATGGGTAACATATTTGAGAATAGGTTGCGACAGGAAGCTGATATGTCTCTTTCATACAAAGGAGAAGAGGTCCAAGAAGAAGAAAAGGGTCTCAGTCCTGTGGTCTTTGATAATGATACTGATTTTGATGATGAGCAGTATCCTCCTGCTGAGGATAGGTACAAACAACTTGAAGACCGTCTGAGGGCTATGGAGATTCAGAAGATACCTGGTTTGGACTTCGGAGATCTGGGACTAGCATATGGGGTGGTGATCCCTCATAAGTTTAAAGCTCCGGTTTTCGCCAAGTACGATGGAGTATCCTGTCCAAAACTCCACCTCCGCTTGTACGTCAGGAAAATCCAACCTTACACTGCTGATAGAAATATGTGGGTACATTTCTTTCAAGATAGTCTGTCAGGGACTCAACTTGAATGGTTTTATCAATTGGAAGGAGCTAATGTCCGAAACTGGGAGGACCTTGTTGCTGCTTTTTACAAGCAGTATCAGTATAACACCGACCTTGCTCCCACTCGTACTCGGCTTCAGGGTATGTCTATGGGTGTAAGTGAAGGTTTTAAGGACTATGCTCAGAAGTGGAGAGATTTGGCCGGAAGAGTCCAACCCCCTCTGTCTGATAGGGAGTTGGTGGATATGTTTCTAGGGACGTTGTCGGGTCCATTTTTCAATCATCTGATCGGTAGTTCGTCATCTGGGTTTACAGAATTGATTTTTACTGAGGAAGGAGTAGAAGCTGGTATTCGAAGTGGTAAGATACAGAAGGATACGTCATCAAGTATAGTAAAGAAGCCTTTCACCGATAATAAAGAAGCAGGTGCAGTTTACAGCTCGAGGAGCCAAAATAGACCTGAACGCCGTCAAGCAGTGAATGCGGTAGTAATATCAAGACCCACTGTTTCCCCACAATGCAACAATCAACAAAGAATGGAGAGACTGCAAAGACAGTACACTCGGCTCAATATGACCTTGTCTCAAATTCTACCATAGTTATTGAAGACCAACCTGATAACTTTGAGGGAAGACCCGAAGAATCCCAGCACCACATCTCCGTTATATAACTCGAACGCCCGCTGCGCCTATCATTCCGATAGCCCAGGCATGATACAAACAATTGTTGGGCCTTGAGGAATAAGGTGCAAGATTTAATTGAAGCTAAAGAAATCGAGTTTGATGCTCCAGAAAAGCCCAACGTCATAACTGATCCCATGCCCAAACATGATTAGGGAGTGAATGTAATTGAGGACGATGAAGAAGAGTCAAATATCGATAGCTGGATCTACCCGACTACCAACGGTGGATTGAACAACTGGACGGCGAAGGACTTCGTTCCCGTTTCTTTTATTACACAGTAATAGACTTTTGTTTTGATATTTTTAACAGACAGTTTGAAACTTTACGGCCCGGTGCCTTGCCCGAGGCACCTTGGCTTTGTTTCTGAGGGATTCTTATTTGTCATTTTCATATATCATCAATGAAGCATTGGACGTTTTCTTGCATTACAAATTTTACGCTCCCTGTTTTTCTTTTCTATCTTGCACTTTATCGAAGCAGCTATTGTCTTACACACACTCACATATCATAATGCAGATCCACATCCACTCTGGATCCCATTGATAACGACTCTTCTACTTCCGGTTATGACTTTGAAAGTCCGATCAACCAACTTGAGGACGGAGGTGAGGATGATTGTGAAGTTCCTGGGGAACTTGCTAGACTGTTACTACAGGAAGAGAGGGCCATACAGCCTCACGAAGATCCAGTGGAATCGGTAAATTTGGGTACAAAGGAAGACAGGAAAGAGGTCAAGATAGGTGCAAATCTGGAGCCTAATGTTAAGAAACGGTTGATACATATGCTACGCGACTATGTTGAGATCTTCGCCTGGTCCTATGAATATATGCCTGGTTTGGACACTAATATTGTGGTTCACCGCTTGCCAACTAAAGAAGAATGTCCTCCGGTAAAGCAGAAGGTTTGTCGTATGCGCCCTGAGATGTTTGAGAAAATCAAAGCTGAGGTCATGAAACAGTTCGATGCCAGATTTCTAGCTGTTACTTCTTACCCGCAGTGGGTCGCCAATGTTGTTCCAGTGCCCAAGAAGGATGGTAAAGTGCGGATGTGTGTGGACTATAGAGATCTGAATAGGGCAAGCCCCAAGGATGATTTCCCACTCCCTCACATTGATGTTTTGGTCGACAACACCGCGCAACATAAGATCTTCTCCTTTATGGATGGTTTTTTATGGTTACAATCAGATTAAGATGGCTCCCGAAGACATGGAGAAGACAACTTTCGTTATGCAGTGGGGAACCTTTTGCTACAAGGTCATGCCATTCGAATTGAATAATGATGGGGCAACGTATCAGCGCCCCATGGTTGCTTTGTTCCACGACATGATTCACCATGATATTGAGGTGTACGTTGATGAGATGATTGCAAGGTTCCAGACTGAAGAAGAATATCTTGACCATCTCCAGAAACTATTTGACAGGTTGAAGATGTACAAGCTAAGGTTAAACCCGAACAAGTGCACCTTTGGGGTAAGGTCTGGTAAGCTGCTGGGTTTCGTCGTTAGTGATAAAGGCATTCAAGTGGATCCTGCAAAGGTGAAGGCTATACAAGATATGCCATCTCCCCGAACAGAAAAAGAAGTCAGAGGCTTTTTGGGACGTCTGAACTACATTGCCCGATTCATTTCACATCTGACTGCTACTTGTGAGCCAATCTTCAAGCTGTTGAAGAAAGATCAAGTGGTAAAATGGAACGATGAATGTCAGGCCGCTTTCGAAAGGATCAAAGAATATCTCCAAGATCCACCTATTCTAATGCCTCCAGTTGAAGGAAGACCTTTGATCTTATACTTGACAGTACTAGATAATTCAATGGGGTGTGTGCTGGGGCAGCATGACTAGTCTGGCCAAAGAGAGCATGCTAATTACTACCTTAGAAAAAAGTTTACCGACTGTGAGACCCGATACTCACTGCTTGAGAAAACTTGTTGCGCTTTAGCATGGGCTGCTCGTCGGCTGAGACAGTATATGCTGACTCACACTACCTTATTAATATCAAAGATGGATCCAATCAAGTATATCTTCGAAAAGCCTGCCTTCTCCGGAAGAATAGAAAGATGGCAGATGATCTTAACTAAGTACGATATCCAATACACAACCCAAAAAGCAATCAAGGGGAGTGTGTTGGCAGATCATTTGGTGCATCAGGCCGTGGATGATTACCAGTCTATGAATTTCGAGTTTCCGGATGAGAACATCATGTTGGTGACTGACTGTGAAAAACCTGGACTGGATGAAGGACCTGAGGAAGGATCCCGATGGTCTATATATTTTGATGGAGCATCGAACGTGTTGGGTAATGGCATTGCCACCGTGATTATATCTCCCGAAGGCTGTCATACTCCGTTTACCGCCTAATTATGTTTTAACTGCACCAATAATATGGCGGAGTATGAAGCGTGCATCACGGGCCTACGAGCATCTATTGACCTAAGGATTAAGTTCTTAAGTGTATTCGGAGATTCCACTCTAGTGATCATTCAGATCAAAGGTGAGTGGGATACGAAACACCTAAATCTTATTACTTACAAAGAGTATGTATTGACATTACTCCCACACTTCGAGGAGATAACCTTTGAACACTTCCCAAGGGAGGAGAATCAGTTAGTGGACGCGCTAGCTACCATGTCTTCTATGTTCAAAGTCAGGTGGGACAATGAAGCTCCCCAGATTACCATCGAGAGGTTGGACGAACCCGCACATTGCTATGACATTGAGACTAAATAGGTAACAGATAAACCCTGGTTTCACGAGGTAAAGAGGTATCTTGAGGCTCAAGAGTACCTCGAGGGTGCATCTGTTAATGATAAGAAGTTTCTGAGGAGATTCGCTGCAAAGTTCTTCATCAGTAATGGTATCCTCTACAAGCGTAACCATAATTCAACCTTACTGCGATGTGTGGACAAGAACGAGGCAGAAAGGATTATGGAAGAGTTACATGAAGGTACCTTCGGAACTCATTCCAGTGGACATACCATGGCAAAGAAAATCCTACGGGCAGGATACTATTGGTCCACTATGGAAGCCGATTGTTATCAGCATTCTCAAACCTGTCATAAGTGCCAAGTCTATGCTGATAAGGTGCATGTACCCCCAGGTCCTCTGAATGTTTTGACAGCTCCTTGGCCTTTTGCAATGTGGGGCATCGATATGATCGATGAGATCAGACCTACCGCATCTAACGGGCGTCGTTTCATTCTGGTAGTTATTGATTACTTTACGAAGTGGGTTGAGGCAGCTTCCTTTTCTACAGTGACCAAGAACGTCGTGGCGCGGTTTATCCGACATAATCTGATTTGTCAATACGGTGTACCAGAGAGGATCATTATAGACAATGGTACAAATCTCAATAATACAATGATCACTGAGCTGTGCAAACAGTTTAAGATACAACATCACAACTCTTCTCCTTACCGGCCGAAGATGAATGGGGCTGTTGAAGCGGCTAATAAGAACATTAAGAATATTGTGTAGAAAATGACGGTGACATACAAGGACTGGCACGAGATGTTACCATTCTCTCTTCATGGGTACCGCACCTCAGCACGGACGTCAACAACGGCAACACCCTACTCTTTGGTGTATGGTATGGAAGAGATCTTACCCATTGAGCTTCAGATACCTTCTCTTCGGATTATGAAGGATGCAGGTTTGAGCGAAGACGACTCGATCCAGACCCGGTTTGATCAGCTGAATTTAATCAATGAGAAGAGACTTACTGCTATTTGTCATGGTCAGACATACCAAAAGCTAATGATCAAGGCATTTAACAAGAAAGTCAAACGACAAGAATATCAAGTCGAGGATCTGGTGATCAAACGCATCATACTGCCGCAAGGTGATCCCAGGGGAAAATGGACCCCTACATACAAAGGGCCATTTGTGGTTAAGAATATTTTCTTAGGAGGAGCTATGATTCTAACCACCATGGATGGTGAAGACCTTCCTCACCCCGTCAATGCAGACATAGTGAAAAAATACTACGCATAATCAAAGACCCGCTAGGTCGACAGGCCTAGGAAAAAATAAGGGCTTCCCGGCGAACCAAAAGGGTTTAGGCAAAAGTAAGGGATGAAAATAAAAAATTTGTACACTCGGCAAGTCAAAAACCTGAAAAGGCGGCTTGGGAAAGAAAGGGTATCCCGGTGGACAGAAAACCCGAAAGGGCGGTCCAGGAAAAAATTAGGGATCAAAGCGTAACACTATGTCTCATTGGATCATCTTGCAACCAGACTTTGGTATCGACTATCAAGCTCGGACGGCGCCAATCAATCTGATCTACCTTCAACCAAGTAGCAAAGTGATGAGACTCTCGAAGATATAAAGGCAATAACATAGTTGGAACCCAGTGGGATTGTTTCACATAGCTGTTTTTCTTTCTTTTACATAAATTGTATAAATTTTGTTCTTTCGGAGGTGTTCTCTTACTAGGACGTCAGCCTGTTGTACAAAACGTCTATTACAGGCCAACTTCAAAATCAATACAATTCATTTTTATAATAAAATTCAAAATTATTTTTCTTTTCCTGTTTTGTTTTGCAAGAACGTCCAATGATTCATTTTTGATATATGCATTTGACAATAATTGCTACTCATAAATATTGACATACGAAACAAAAGACGATTACTCGTAATTTCAGGAACAGAGGCAAACAAGAAGTGTCCAAACCTTACAGTTGCTCTACCTACCAGGTACAAGGATAGAGCCAGCTGGAGAATATGACTAAAAGTGCATACACTCCCCGCAGAGTAAAAGGTATCTAAAAACAGTGGTGTTAATTCTCCCCAAGCAGAATTCATCTATCACCAACAATGGAAGACTATCCCCAATAGAGTTTATTTCTTCCACAGGCAGAGACTCAGTCCCCAACAAAGGTTCATTATTGCCAGCAGCGGTAATTCATCCCCAGTCGAGGTTATTCCTCCAAATCAGCAGATCTTCTGACAGAGTATCTCTTCCCCACAGAATCATTCCCTCGCCAGTTTATTCTCCAGCAGAGTTATTCTCCCACCAATTTATTCTCAAATCATCTTCGACCATCATCCCCAGCGAGAACGAAGAATTCAGCTCTTTATATTCTCCAACAGCAATTCGGGATTTATTTTCCCCAGTTAGAGAATGTCATAAGAACATTGCATATTCATACATCATGACATACGCATAAGAATCATGCAGCATAATCTCATTTATTTTGAGAACATCATTATTCGATACATGTCACGCATCATGACGTTACATACGACTAACTCTTTACCTTTCAGGGAAATATACAATCAAATTCTTACAATTTTCTCTGGTTCAGTCAAATCAATGCTAAGATTTTTATTCCAGTTTAAGCTATGAAGCCCAGATTCGACCGGATAGTATCTTGATTTCTACATCATATTGTGAAGCCCGGAGAACGACCAAATAACAATATCAAACACCGTGAAGCCTGGAATCGACCAGATAGTGGTTTATCTTAAAGCTATAAAGCCCGGATTCAACCAGATAATAGTTTAATCCCAAGCAAGTTATTGTGAAGCCTGGATTATGACCAGATAGCAATGCAAGTTACTGTGAAGCCTGGATTACGAACAAATAGCAATACAAGGACACCATGAAGCCTGGATTCGACCAGATAGTGGTGTATCATAAACACAAGCCACGAAGCCCAAAAATTGACCGGATAACAGCTCAGCAAGCTATTGTGAAGCCTAGATTACGACCAGATATCAATACAAGTTACTGTGAAGCCTGGATTACGACCAGATAGCAGTATAAAGACACCATGAATCCTGGATTCGACCAGATAGTGGTATATCTTTAATACAAGTTATGAAGCCCGGGTTCGACCGGATAGTATCTTGATTTCTCCAAATGCCATGAAGCCTGGATTTGACTAGATAATGGTATGAGATATCGTGAAGCCTGGATTACGACCAGATAGCTGTAAAAGACACTGAAGCCTGGATTACGACTAGATAACAGTGAGGGACACTATGAAGCTTGGATTTTCGACCAAATAGCAGTCTACCCGACCAATTACTATGAAGCTCAGAAATCGACCGGATATTAGTAGGCCCAAAAGTCAAATGGAAGCTCGGATACGACCGGATAACCACTTGATTTCTTCTTAAGCCTGGATTACGACCAGATAAGAAGTAAGGTATTGTGAAGCCTGGAAATCGACCAGATAGAAGTACAAGAACACCATGAAGCCTGGATTCGACCGAATAATGGTATAAAACATCGTGAAGCCTGGATTACAACCAGATAGAGATAAAGGACTGAAGCCTGGATTAGGACCAGATAACAGTAAAAGACACTGCGGAGCTTGGATTTTGACCAAATAGCAATTTACCTGGACAATTACTAAGAAGCCCGGAGTCGACCGAATATTAGTGTGCCCTAAATTCAAGTTGAAGCCCGGATGCGACCGGATAACAACTTAATTCCTTCTGAAGCCTGGATTACGACCAGATAAGAATTGAGAAATTGCGAAACCTGGATTACAACCGGATAGCAAGTTTAATCTCATCTCCCTAGTAAGTCACTATAAAGCCTGGAACACGACCAGATAGTAGTCGATCTTATCACTATGAAGCCTGGATCACGACCAGATAGTAGTTCATTTTCACCTCTTCGACTAAGAGACGATTTCCCAGTAGAATAACGGACGACCGAAGCTCCTAAAATTCAACTTTTAAAAAGACGGAGACCAGCATTCCCCAACGTAGTTTTCCTCAACAACAGGTATACAGGCTCTCGCTAAGGAATCTCTTATGCGATCGACACTCCTTCGGATGGCTTCTTTAAGCCCATCTTCTGTCATTCATCTCCAAATGGCATCTATAAGCCCATTCCTGACATCACAAGACAAGTACCACTTCATGCGAGTGCAAATTTCTGGGCACTCTAGTGTTCAATCATCTTCTACCTTCGGATCACAAAAGGCAAGCAAGTCAATCTACATCCTAAGGTTTAAGAAGATTGAACAGGGTCAGATGTTGTACCCCAAAATTTGCCCTCCAATATTTCTCAATACATTTCAGGTGAGGTCCTCAAAGTGCTCAAGGAAGTCCAAGGGTTGACCAGACAAACCCTCTCCTAAGGAAGTCTACCCCAAATTAGGGTTTCAGTTTGCATCAAGATGATTGAATTAAAAGGGTCACAAATTCTCAATATTATCCTAATATGTTCTCAAGATCATCCAGGTCAAGTTTCAAGCCCTACAGAGAAAATTTGCTCAGGCAATTGCTTAAAGGCCTGAAAATCGACTGTGCTAGGGCAAAAGTCAACTGTGGCCTACATATAGTCAAACCTCAAGATTTTTGGTCAACATCCTCATTTTCAAGTATCATTCATCATTTGATCAAGAATTGATCATGATCCATCAAGGATTGCTCACAATTCATCAAAACCCAAAAGTTGCTAAATTAGGGTTTTACAGGAAAAGTCAACCCAACTTTGACCAAGCATAAATTTCTCATACTTTATTAGAAATGACCCATCCAAATCTCATTTTGAATAGGATTCAATGCTCTACAATCCATATTTATCTACCAAGTTCAAAATATGCACTCACAAGAAGTTATGAATTTGGACATTATAGGTCACTTTGAAAAGTCAACAAAAACACCCTTTTTTTCAAAGCTTCATACATGAACATGGAAGACTCAATTGAGATAAGGCCAAACGTTTTGCTTAGAGGACATCTTTAGCTTTCTAAAAAGTCCAAGAACACCCACATAGAGTCAAAATTGAAGGAGTTATGCATTGGTGAAGTTGACCTTTTTTTGCAAAATTGCCAAAAGTCAAATATGCCTCAAATTGAAATTTTTGTCAAATGGGCCCAACTTTTTGTGCTTGTATTGATTTTGTAACATGGTCCTCGACCCATGATCCTTCCCACTTGCATTTATTTTATTTTTGTCATTTATTTTGATTTTTATTTCATTTAAATCAAATTAAATCAAAATAAAATCATGAAAATATCAAAATCATTTAAACCTTGAGATTTTGTGCATATTTCAGGTCCATGAATAGCTAGAAAGGGAATCAAATCATGCACGGCTTTTTTGTACACAAAAAGATTGAATTTTTCTTGTTTTGGGAAGATTGGATACAAGTGTGAATCGAAGATCAAATCTTCATAATTGCAAAGATTGGATGCAAATTTGTAAACCTAATTCACTCAAGGCTACATATTGAACAAATCCAAACCAAACGCATAGGGGTTAGAGGCGTGAAAAGAGAAGGAGAACTTTCAAAAAATCAAGAAAAAGTAGAAAACTGTTTTCATAGTTCCAGGTGCTTTCAAGCCATTCCAAGCACTCCTTTCACTTGCTGGGCATTCAAGGAGTCCATCCCAATCCTTAGAAAGCATTCTCATGCACAAAAACTCACTGTAAGCGCCTCACGATACCCTTACCTTCTTGAAATCGAATCTCATGAATTTGGCATTTGTAGCATGAATTATTTATATATTCTTGTTCATTGAAACATTTGCAAGCTAATGGTAATGATCAATTGCGTTTTTGTTAGCCATACTGAGATCCACCATTGTTAGGGTTTAGGTTTTGTTTTTAGGGGTTTTGATTGCAGGTAAAATTGGCCCAAAAGAGGGATGCCATGATGTTCACAAGGCCAAGACGGATTGGTCTGTAGAATTAGTTTTCATTTATGGTGCGTGTGTGAGAATCTGGAAAAAACGCAGGGCTATAGCTACAGACTGTGTCCGTAGGTAAAAGTCTTGGACTTTTGCCAACGGAAGAAGGAAGAAGAAGGTGGCGTGGAAACGCATCATTCGTCCATTCAAAAGTTCGCACGCTGGCATATGTTAAATTGCGTTTTTTTAATATAATTTTTATTGGTTATTTGATATACAACAAGGCACGCTAGCAGGATTGGTCAGCAGGAGAGACAAAAAGCCAAAGGGCCTGGGTTCGATCCCCAGGCTCCCTTGTTCTTCAATATTATTTTTCTATGCATAATTCCATACGCATGTTTCCAAGACATCCCCCATATGCCATCAGCTTGCAACCACTGGATCTAAAGCAAATCAAATCCAACGCTTGGCATGTGAGGGTCTACCAATGGCCTAGTCAAAATGCAACATTGAAACACAAAGGTCAACGTGGGACAAGGCTTTTGGGCTCAGAGATTGCTATTGGCACCCCCTCAAATTGCTAGCATACAAGGCCCAATTCTTTCTTTTTCTTTCTATACTTTTCTTTATTTCATTTATTTATTTAAAAAAATTTCTAACACAAATTTAATTCTTTTTTTATAAAAATTCATAAAATCAATTTTCATCAAATTAGATTTAGGTTTTATTTTTTTTATCAAAAATTAATTTAATAATTAGTTTAATTTAATTCTAGTGTAATTTTAATCTTTTTGTAAATAAATAAAAATCAATTAGAAAATTAGGGTTTTGTTTAATTTAATTTTTATGTTATTTTCTCAAAATAACCAAAATACAAAAATAGGTCAAAATTTATTATTTTTTATTAATTTAATTTAATTAGTAATTAGGTTTGTATTTATTTAATTAAAACCTTATTTTCTTAAAATAATCAAAAACAACCAAAAAAATGATTTTTCTTTTAATTAGGTTAGACGGGTTCAAAACCCTAATTTTCTCTCGTCAACGATTCATCGCGCGTTTATTTATTTTTACAATATTAATGTAACTGTTTATGGGATGTAATAGTTTAATTAGGACTTTTTCATTTATTTATCGTTTTTACGGGTTTTTTGGCTATGTAATTAATCCCCCTCCCAGAAGCCTTGTAATAGCGTAGTTTTATTTCTCGCATTTTAATTTTTGCAAATATTAACTGTTAGATGTATGATAATAGGGTTGCATGACAAGAATGTATGTTAATTTTAAAATGGTTAGCAAACCCTAAATGTGCAAAGATAATAACTTAAATCAAATCACTCGCACATGCGCACTCCTAGGGTATACTCTCACTTCGGTTGCCTTCGGTAAACGATCATTAAGTATAGGGTGTTTTAGTGGTCGCTCTCTTGTCTAAACAAAGATCAAAATATCCCGTTCAGAAATGTTGCCTCGGAAATGTTGCCTCAAATATGATCTTAAGACACTAGGGTTATTACTAAGACGTCCTAACGTTGCTTTAGTGATGGTACGTCCCTTTCAAATTGACCCTTACAAATCCAACGATGGTGCTACCTATTTCTCGATAGTAAGATATCATTGTCTAAAGGAAACAAGAATAGAAACATTCTCTTTTCGAGTAGGTAGATGCTAGTAGGTACTTGCTCAAAATCAAACTTTTTCCACACTTACACTCTTTTCAAACAAAGTTTTCGAAATGACTTCGTAACACTCTTGAAGACAGAAGCAAGGGTTAAATCGAAGTAAAACAAAAAATTTTAAAACACGGAAACAATTTTCAAAAATGATGAGCAAGTACTTAAGAGCCCGTGGAAAACCACGGATAGAAAGGGTGCTAATACCTTCCCTTTCTATATTCTACCCCCCGTACTCAAAATCTCGAAAAAGGAATTTTTTTGTGCTTTTGTCCTTTCCAGTTGAATAAAATAAAAGTCGGTGGTGACTCTTGCTTACCGCGACATTTTGCAAACAGAAATGCAAAACACAAACCAGCATTTTCTCAATACAGTCTGGTTCTTCCACCGTATCACACAACCATATGAAGAGCGGATCGAAGTGGTAAACTTATGTTCTGAGACAGACAAAAAGGAAGTCAAGATTGGCGCCAACTTAGAGGGTAATGTCAAGAATATATTGATTCAGATGTTGCACAACTATGTTGAGGTATTTGCTTGGTCGTACGAAGACATGCCATAGCTCGATACTAATATTTTTTTTCACCACCTGCCAACGAAAGTGGGTTGTTCTTCGATTAAGCAGAAGGTTCGTCGCATGCGCCCGAGATGTCAGAGAAAATCAAAGTTGAGGTTATGAAACAATTCAATGAAGGGTTCTTAGCAATAACGTCGTATCCTTAATGGGTTCCTAATGTTGTTCCCATACCGAAGAAGGATGGCAAGGTACATATGTGTGTAGATTACAAGGATCTGAACAGGGCAAGCCCCAAAGATGACTTCCCACTTCCACATATTGATGTTCTGGTCGAAAATACTGCTCAACACAAGGTATTCTCCTTCATGGATGGTTTCTCGGGTTATAATCAGATCAAGATGGCGCCTAAAGACATGGAGAAAACTACTTTCATTACACAATGGGGCACTTTCTGTTACAAGGTCATGCCTTTTGGGTTGAAGAACGCTGGGGCAACTTATCAGTGTGCCATGGTAGATTTGTTCCATGACATGATCCATCATGAAATAGAACTCTACATCGACGACATGATAGCAATATCTCATACTGAAGAAAGACATCTCGACGACCTACACAAGTTGTTTGAGAGGTTGAAGAAGTACAAACTAAGGTTAAATTCGAACAAGTGAACTTTTAGGGTGTAATCTAGAAAACTCCTAGGTTTCATCGTTAGTGGTAAAGGTATTGAAGTTGATCCTGAAAAGGTTAAAGCTATTCAAGAAATGAAGGCTCCCCGTACAGAGGAGGTCAGAGGTTTCTTAGGACGATTAAACCACATTTCCCTATTCATTTCTCATTTGACTGCTACATGCGAGCCAATCTTGAAGCTGCTGAAGAAAAATCTAGTGGTAAAATGGAACGACGACTGCCAAATAGAATTTGATAAAATTAAGGAGTACCTACCCTCTGACTCTGATGCCACCAGTTGAAGGGAGACCTTTAATCATGTACATAATAGTTCTAGAGAATTCAATGGGGTGTGTACTGGGGCAGCATGACGAGTTTGTCGAAAAGAGCATGCAATATACTACCTTAGCAAAAAGTTTACCAACTGTGAAACAAGATATTCACTACTCGAGAAAACTTGTTGTGCTCTGGCTTGGGCTACTCGCCAACTAAGACAGTATATGTTGACTCATACTACTCTATTGATCTCTAAAATGGATCCCATCAAGTACATATCGAGAAGCCAGCTCTCTCCGGAAGAATAGCCCGATGGAAAATCATCTTAACAGAATACAACATTCAGTACACCACTCAAAAAACAATCAAAGGAAGTGTACTGGAAGATCATTTGGCGCATCAAGCTATAGACGACTACCAATGTATGAACTTCGAATTCCCGGATGAGAATATCATGCAAATTACAGATTGTGAAGAACTTGTACCGTATGAAGAACCTGGGCTAGGATCCCGATGGACTATGGTTTTCGATGGAGCTATAATTATATCTCCTCAGGGTTGGCATACACTCCTTATTGCCATACTTTGCTTTGACTGCACCAATAATATGGCTTAATATGATGCATGCGTCATGGGCATTAAAGCTGCTATGGACCTGAGAATCAAATTCCTGAGCGTATATCGGGATTCAGCCTTGGTAATCAGTCAGGTCAAGGGAGAATGGGATACGAAGCATCTGAATCTTATCCCTTACCGAGAACATGTGCTAACCTTTATTCCGTACTTCGAAGAGATTACTTTTGAGCATATACCAAGAGAAGATAACCAGTTGGAAGATGCATTAGCTACCATGTCATCCATATTTAAATTCAGATGGGATAATGAGGCTCCCAAAATTACCATTGAAAGATTCGAAGAACCGACACATTTCTAAGAAATTGACACTTATGGAGTAGAAGAAAAACCTTGGTTCCATGAAGTGAAAAGGTACATCGAAAATGGAATCATGATTCGACTCTACTTTGTTGTATGGACAAGAAGGAAGCAGAGAAAATTATGGAGGATATGCACGAAGGAATCTTTGGTACTCACTCCAGTAGGTTATTATTGGTCGACTATGGAAACCGATTATCATCACCACTCGAGAACTTGTCATAAGTGCCAGATCTATGCTGATAAAGTTCATGTGTCTCTGGTACCTTTGAACATCATGACTGCTCCTTGGCTATTCTCAATGTGGGGCATTGATATGATCGGAGAAATCAAGCCTACTGCTTCTAACGGACATCGTTTCATTCTAGTCACCATTGACTACTTCACGAAATGGGTGGAAGCAGCCTCGTTTGCCTCTGTTACCAATAATATGGTCACCTGATTCATTAAGCATAACCTCATCCATCTGTATGGCATCCCCGAGAGAATCATCACTGACAATCATACTAACCTCAATAACACTATGATCACTAAACTCTGCATGCAGTTCAAGATCAAGCACCACAACTTTTCTTCGTATCGACCAAAGATGAATGGCATAGTGGAAGCCACCAACAAGAATATTAAGAAGATCATACAGAATATGGTTGTGACTTACAAAGACTGGCACGAGATGTTACCATTGGCTCTTCATGGATATTGCACTTCAGCATGAACATCAACTAGGGCAACCCCATTCTCTCTGGTCTATGGCATGGAAGTTGTCCTTCTGGTAGAAATTCAGATTCCTTCTTTGAGGATCATGAAATATGCAGATTTAGACCAGGCTACACCAGTTGAATCTGATTGATGAAAAAGGCTTGCGACTGTCTGTCATGGTCAGACGTATCAGAAATGTATGATCAAGGCGTTCAACAAGAAAATCAAGCATCAGCTATATTGGGCTGATGACTTGGTAATAAAGCGCATCATTCTACCGCAAGGTGATCCTGGGGGGAAATGGACTCCTACCTATGAAAGGCCATTTGTTGTCAAGAAAGTATTTTTGGGCGGTGTTATGATACTAACCACTATAGACGGTGAAGATTTCCTGCATCCTATGAACGTGGACATAGTTAAAAGATACTACGCATGAAAACAGCCGGCTAGGTTGACTGGCCTTGGAAAAAATAAGGGCATCCCAATGAACCAAAAGGGTTTGGGCAAAATTAGGGATATATATAAAAGATTATACACCCGGTAAGTCGAAAACCTGAAAAGGCGGCTTGGGCAAGAAAGGGTATCCCGGTGGACTGAAAACCCGAAAGGATGCTCCAGGTAAAATTTAGGGATTAAAAGCATACGACTATGTCCCATTGGATCACTTACTGCAAGCTTTATCACCAAAGTCGAAATTTCAAATGGTACAAATCAGTCTAATCAACTTCTTCATACCGCAAAGGATGAGATGTTCAAAGACATAAGGGCAATAGCAGAGTTGGAACCCAACGAGATCATTTCCACATAGCTATATGTTTTGTTTTCACTTTTCACTCTTTTCATTTCATGACAATTTCCTCTTACTAGGATTTATGTCTCTTTGTATGAAATCTCCTGTTTATAGGCCAACTATCAATACAAATACACTATAAAATTCAACCTTTTTGTTTTTTAATTTTTCTGTTTTGTTTGCAAAAATGCCCAATGACTAAAATTGAATGAACATATGCATATGAACATGATTAACTGTTAACAAATATATGCATAAGAACATGAATAAGTATTTACTCAAGACTTTAGGAGTTGGAAGAACGTTCAAGCTGTCCATAAATCCCCACATAGCCACATCCATGAGATTATCCCTATAGAGCCACTTCCATAAGATTATCCCCACATAGTAATCTTCACAAATTCACCTTCAATGAAGATACATTCCCCGCAATTTTCCAGGCAGATCGCTCTGGAGGATAAAGAAGTATGATCTCCTTCCTTGCAATATCACCCACCTACGAAGTTCCAAACAGTATAGTTCATGGAAGTTCTATTCCCCAGCTGAGCTTATTCCTCTAAAACTATAAAACCCCTGGCAGATTTTTGCTCTCCAGTAGAGTTCATTTCTTTAACAAAAGATGTTTCCTCAGTAAAGTATTTCTCCGTCAACAGGGTTTATTTCCTCAACAAGGTTTATTTCCCCAACAGATTACAGTCACCCCATCTTGAGTCTATTCCTCAGATGGCTACTATTCACTGGCAAAATTCCTCTCCCCAATAAGGTTGCCACTATCCACAGAGAGTTGCTACAAAACCTGGAACTGGACCAAATATCAGTCAACTTTATACTCCCCAGACGAGTCAGAAAGTTATCCATCTCTTTTATCCCTAGTCAAGGTATATAATAATTAAACTCCCCAGACAAGTCGGAAAGTTATCCATCTCTTTTATCCCCAGTCAGGGTATCGAAGGATTAAACTCCCCAGACAAGTCGGAAGGTTATCCATCTCTTTTTCACCAGTCAGGGTATATAAGAATTAAACTCCCCAATAGAGCGATGAATGACTAATGTTCCTGAAACATTCTCCCCAAACAGAAGTCAACATTCTTTAACGGAAATTCCTCAAACAACAAGCACGGATCCCCAGCGGAAGCATTCTAGACGAACTCAAAGATTACACATATTCTTCATCCCCAACACCAGTCAGAGATTTATTTTCCCCAACAAAATGTCATACGGAATTGTTGATACATTTCCAACAACATTTCACATTCATACATCATTTACCAATATCATAGAATATGCATATGTAACACATATAATACAGTCTCATTTATTTTTAGAACATCATTACGCAATACATTTTATACATCATGACATCTCATACAGCTAACTCTTTACCTTTTTAGGAAAGATCAATCAACAGACAAACATCATCAACTACTTATATGACTCGACAGTCTTCCCCAAGGCCACATTTGACAAAGGGTTATTTACATAATTTCCTCATAGGTCCATTCCTAAAAAGTCATCTTCTAGCTCAGATTAAATCGACCATAGATTTATTCTGATACTTCTTCTAGTAGACTTTTTCTGGCTTAGATTAAATCAACCATATATTTATTCTGATGCTTCTCCCAATTAAAGACATGCATAGACATCTTCTGGCTCAGATTAAATCAAGCGTAGATTTATTCTAATACTTCTTCCAGTAGACCTTTTCTAGCTCGGATTAAATCAACCATAAATTTATTCTAATAATTCTCCCAGTTAAAGACAAATGCAGACATCTTCTAGCTCAGATTAAATCAAGTGTAGATTTATTCTGATACTTCTTCCAATAGACCTTTTCTGGCTCTGATTAAATCAACCATAGATTTATTCTGATACTTCTCCCAATTAAAGGTAGACGCAGACATCTTCTGGATCAGATTAAATTAAGCGTAGATTCATTCTGATACTTCTTCCAGTAGACCTTTTCTGGCTCAGATTAAATAAAACATAGATTTATTCTGATACTTCTCCCAATTAAAGACAGACGCAGACATCTTCTGGCTCAAATTAAATCAATCGTATATTTATTATTATACTTCTTCCAGTAGACCCTTTCTGGATCAGATAAAATTAACCATAGATTTATTCCGATACTTCTCCCAGTTAAAGACAGACGCAAACATCTTTTGGCTCAGATTAAATCAAGTGTAGATTTATTCTGATACTTCTTCTGGTAGACTTTTTTTGGCTCTGATTAAATCAACCATAAATTTATTCTGATACTTCTTCCAATTAAAAAACAAAAGAACTTTTATTGATCAGATTAAATTGAGCATAGATTTATTCTGATACTTCTTTCAGTAAAAGACAGGTGTAGACATCTTCTGGCTCAGATTAAATCAAGCGTAGATTTATTCTGATACTTCTTCCAGTTGAAGTCGAATGTAAACTTAGTCTAATTTCTATCAATAATTACTTTGGGTGGCATCTATAAGCCCATCTCCAACAAATCTCCATCACCTTTCCAAATAGCATCATTAAGCCCATTCCCAGTACATCAACCAACAACATTATTTCAGGCACATGCGAGTGCAAATTTCTGGGCACTTAAGTGTTCAATCATCTTCTACCTTCAAGTCAAGAATGGAGGACATGCCAATATAACTCTTCAGGTTTAAGAATATTTAACAAGGGCATCTTTTGTAGCCTAAAACTTTCCCTCCCATTTTCTTCAAGACATTCTTCTAAGATTCTCAAATACTCAAGGATACTCAAGAGTTGACTGGTCAAACCTCCTCCTAAGCAAAGGTATTCAATTAGGGTTGGTGTTTCTCAAGGAAGATTGGGTTACAAGGGTCTCAAATGACTTTCATGGTTCATCATAGGTCCTAAATAATGCTTATGTCAAGTTTCAAGTCTTGCCTCACATGTTTGCTCAATCAATGGCTCAGATGATTGAAAATCAATTATATTGGGTAAAAAGTCCACTATAGTTAACATACAGTCAAACTTCAATATTTTTGGTCAACATCAACATTTTGAGGTGATATTCATTATTTGATCAAGGTTTGATCATGATTCCTTAATGAAAGCCCTCAAATCATCAAAGGTAAAAAAATGCCAAATTAAGGTTTTGAATGAGGATGACTGATCTTTGACTTTTGGCCTAGTGCATGACCTAATGGCTTGAAGCATTATATCAAGAGCTCAAATAAAACATCTTGATTTAATTACATGGATCAAGACATTTCCAAAGATGCAAGTGATTGATAGTTGAAGAATTCAATCAATTGATGAAAAGTTAACAGTCACACAAAAGTCAAACTTTGACTTTTTAGTGAACATTGGAATTCAAAAATCAAGAATCATCAAAATATTCAAAACTATAAAACTTTGTCATCAAGAATATATAAATTCAACAAAAGTCAAAAGTCAAGATTTTCAAACACCTAGAAAAAATTCAAGTGTTTTGTACCTAAAAAACCCTAACTTCACAAGCAAGTTTCCTCAAGATACAAGTTGATTCAAGGAAAACTTTCAACATGAAATTTGTAGGGATTGATGGATTATACAACTTTGATAATGTGGGATGATCCTTAAAAAGTTCTTAATTTAAGAGATATGATCCAATGAAGTTGTGATGTTTTTTATCAAACACTTAGAAAAATTTTGAACAAGTTTTGATCAGTTTTTTATCCTAACTTCATGGCCATTTTTCACCAAGATCCCAATTAATTTAGCCAAAATGATCAACATGAAAGTTGTATATAATGTTTTAATATTTACAAAATGTCCAAGAACATAAAAAGATCATGCTTGAGCTAGAAATTTCGAAGAGATGAAGTTAGGTATTTAAGGTTGCATTATAGGTCTTTTTTGTGACAAGTTCATAACCAAATCTTCATGCCATGCCTTGTAATCTCACTTTACAGGTGTGATCGGTGGGAATAGAACTGACTGTTTTTTTAGCTGGTTTCGTGAAATGTCGCGGTAAGCAAGAGTCGCCACCGTCTTTTATGTTCTCCAACATGGAAAGGACAAAAGCACAGCAAAATTCCTTATTCGAGAATATTTCTCGGTTCGGGAGGTAGATTTATAGAAAGGGAAAGTGTTAGCACCCTTTCTATCCGTGGTTATCCACGGGCTCTTAGGTACTTGCTCTTATGTTTTCAAGATTTGTTTGCTTTTCAATGTGTGTGTGGGTTTTGAAAAAGTTCGTTTGGAAAACTTCTAAGTAACTCTTGTATCAGTCCTCAAGAGTGTATGAAGTGTTTTGTTTGAAAACTTTTTGAAAGTGTGGGGCGCGAAAAGTTGTTTTTGTTTGTTTTGAAAAGAGCAAGTACTTAAGAGAAGTCTACCTACTCTAAGGAATTAAGCTGTGTAAGAGTCCTTTAGATAGTGCTATCCCACCATTGAGAGGTAGGTAGCACCATCGTTGGAGGTGTTCGGGTCAATTCAATTAAGGGACAGTGTGGTCACTGAAGCAATGGTAGGACACCTTAGAAGCAACCCTAATGTCCTAGATCCTTTTTATCTGAGATAACCGTTTCGAGGCAACTGGATATTTAGACAAAGGGCGACCTCTAAGACATCCTATACTTGATGACCATGTTCGAGGCAACCAGTGAAGTGTGCCCTAGAAGTGGCATGTGCTTTGTGTGTTGTTTTTCCGTTAAGGTTATCTTATACATGTTATATGTGAGCTACAGATTGATTTTATTTACATACATTCTTTCATGCATTGTTAACAGTTAGGAGTGCGGAAAAGTAAATTGCAGAAATATAAATTCTAACTATTACAAGGCGCGGGTCTATACATCGCCAAAAAACAAAGACCCGTTTTGGTAAATAGGTGCGAGAAATTTAAATAAAGCGGTAAAATTCCTATTTAACTATTACATATCTGGAGGCAGTTACATAAATAATCAAAAAAAAGTAAATGCGCGCGAAAGAATTAAATCGGGAACGTCCTAAGGGTTTTGACCCTTTTAAGAAAAGAATGAATTTTTTTGTCCTTTTTTGTAATTAATGAAATTAAAACTAATAATTAAAATAATTAATTAATTAATAAAAAAAATAAAAGTTTTTTTGTGTTTTTATGTTTTTTATGAAATAAAACAAAAGTAATTAAAATTAAAAGTTAATAAAAACCTAATTCTAAATTTATTTTAGTTATTAAGAAAAAAAGGTTAATGTTGCCTAATTAAAACTAATTCAATTTATTAGTATTTATTTACAAAAATAACATGAAATTAATAATAATAATAATAATATTAGTTCTTTTTTGGTTTTTTTATGAAAAATATTAGTTATGTTAATTTAGTGATAACTAGAAAAATTAATTAATAAACAAACAAAATAGAAATATAAAACAAGAAGAAAAAGGGATGAACAAAAAAAAAAGGGGTTAAGTGAAGCAATCTGGGCCCAATAGTGATCAAGCCCTTGCTGACTTTTGGAATTGCCTACGCCTGTGTTGACTCCTGAACACCATGGTCTTCATGCTTTGGCCACTGGATTGGCGCTTGAGACACTTGGCATGCTGATCTGTGAGGGTTTATGGTGAACTTCTGGACAAATGATGCATGGGAACGCATTAGGAAAAACAATATTGAATTTTGGGGGGACCTGGGAATACTTACAGTGCTTGATAATGGACCTTAGGACATGGTAAGGGTTTCTTTAGCTTCAGGGTATGGCAAAGAAGAGAGTCATGTTCTCCTTTTGGCTTGGAAACGCTTGCAAAACTCCTTTTGATCTCACACTTTTTTTGACAAATTTTGAACTTTGCTCTGGCCGTTTGTGTAATGTTCTAGGTTGTGAATGGGGCTTGCAAGACTTGTATATATAGTAATGAGTGAGAATAAGTCACATTAAGGAGCTTTTAACCATTGCCATTAAGCTTTGGATTTTCTCATAACCACCATTAAAGAAACTTGCCATTTTTGTTCAAAATTTGAATTTCATGCTCATAATAGGCTTGGCACGAATTTGGCATGTGTATTATGATGCATAAAGGTCATTCAAACCACAAGATATCACTTAATTAATTTTTTTGATTTTTATTTGAATTTTATGGATTTAAATGAATTAAATCAAATAAAATTAAATAAAAATAGAAAAATCAATGTTTAATCTTGAAATTGATCATGGGACACGTGGGTGGCATGAAAAGGATGAATCAAGTGGAAAAAAGTGGGCCCTTTTGTCAAAAATTGAAGTTTCAAGGATAGTTGACTTTTGCCATTTCACGAAAATTTCCCAACTTCTCCAATGCATATCTTGCTCAATTTTGATCATATGAACATGTTCTTGGACATTTTGGAAAGGTCTTGAAGTCCTCTAACCAATGCCTTTGGTCCCATGTCATTTTGATTTACCAATCTCAAGTTATGGTCTTTGACTTAAAATGCCTTTTTGTTGACTTTTGAAAATGACCTATAATGTTGAAATTGATAATTTTTTGTGAGAGCATTTCTTGGACTTGGAATGTGAAGATGAGTTGTAGGAAATGTCATCCCCTTCAAAATGAGAATTGGATGGGATTTTTCTGATGAACCATGAAAAAGTTATGCCTTGGTCAAGTTACAGTTGACTTTTCAACTGTCCAAAAATAGAAACTTTTGACACCTTGATGATTTTTGAGCCATTCTTGTGGAATCATGATCAAGTTTTGATCCAATGATGATTGTGGCTTCAAAATAAGATGTTGACCAAATTTTTTGACTTTTGACTCCCAAATGACCATTTTGCCCCTGTAGTTGATTGTGAAGCAATTAGGGTTTTTGACTGTGCAACTTGACCTTGTGAGCCTTGAAACTTGGCATATGGATGCTTGGCAATGTATATAGGCATATGGGACTTGATTGGACCCTTGAAAACCTCAACTTCCTTGCAAGAACCAAAACCCTAATTTGACTGGCTTAGGAGGGTGTTTGAACTGTGTAACCCTTGAGTAGACTTGAGCACATGGAGATGATGCTTGTCAAAACTTTGAAGAATATGGGAGGGCAAATTTTGGGGTACAACAGTTGCCCCTGTTCAATCTTCTTAGACCTGAGGATGTAGATTCTTGTGTGCCTTTCGTGATCCGAGGGTGGAAGATGATTTAACACTAGAGTGCCCAAAAATTTGCACTCACATAGTAGAGTGTCAGCAGTGTGATGTCGGGAATGGGCTTATAGATGCCATTTAGAGAGATGGTGGATAGGATGATGGGCTTATAGATGTCATCTGGATGTGACAGGACCTTGTCGGGAATGGGCTTATAGATGCCATTTGGAGACTGTCTGTTGGATGGGAGGATGGGCTTATAGATGCCATCTGGAAGTGTAATGGATATTTGAATCTGAATAAGAAATAGAATAGCTTCCGTGTCTGGGGAATATCTAGTCTATATCTAATTGCTGATGTCTGAACGAGTAGTAGAATGACCGTCGGGTCTGGGGTATATCCATACTACATCTGAATGAGTGGTAGAATGTCATTCGAATCTGGATCGTATCTGGACTGAACAATAGAATAGCATCCGAGCTGGAGCATCTCTAAGTTGTTTTTAGAAGTTTGAATCTGAATAAGCAATAGAATAGCATCCGGATCTGGAGCATCTCTAGGCCATCTCCGGAGAGAAATCTGGAATAAACAATAGAATAGCATCTGTGGTTGGAGCATCTCTAAGTTATCTTTAGGAGATTGGATCTGAATAAGCAATAGAATAGCGTCCGGGTCAGGAGCATCTCCAAGCCATCTCTGAAAAGAACTCTGAATAAGAAAAAGAATAGCATCCATATCTGGAGCATTTCCCAGCTATATCTGAAAGGAAACTCTTGAATAAGGAAAAGAATAACGTCCATCTCTGGAGCATTTCTAAGCCATCTCTGAAGAGAAAATCTGAATAAGCAAAAGAATAGCATCCATATCTTGAGAATTTCCCAGCTATATCTGAAAGGAAACTCTTGAATAAGCAAAAGAATAACGTCCATCTCTGGAGCATTTCTTAGCTATCTCTGAGAGGGAATCTGGAATAAGTATCAGAATGTGGCCATATCTGGATCGCATTTGAACCATCTCTAGAAGGAAGTCTGAATAAGAAATAGAATAGCATCCGCGTCGGGAGCATTTCCAAGCTATCTCTGAATAAGCAAAAGAACAGCATCCATCTTTGGAGCATTTCCCAGCTATATCTGAAAGGAAACTCTTGAATAAGAAAAAGAATAACGTCCATCTCTGGAGCATTTCTAAGCCATCTCTGAAGAGAAAATCTGAATAAGCAAAAGAATAGCATCCATATCTGGAGCATTTCCCAGCTATATCTGAAAGGAAACTCTTGAATAAGCAAAAGAATAATGTCCATCTTTGGAGCATTTCTAAGCTATATCCGAAAAGAAACTCTTGAATAAGCAAAAGAATAACATCCATCTCTGGAGCATTTCTAAGCTATCTCTGAAGAGAAAATCTGAATAAGCAAAAGAATAGCATCCATATCTGGAGCATTTCCCAGCTATATCTGAAACTTTGAATAAGCAAAATAATAGCATCCATATCTGGAGCATTTCTAAGCTATCTCTTCAATCTCTTTAATGTAGATACGCCCTGGCTGGATACAGGTGTCGAATCTACTCAAAGATATGCCCTGGCTGGATACAAGAATCGAATCTGGAATTGCGATAGTTGATGGTAATCATCTCTGGGATTGACTTTTTTTTTGAAAAGGCGAAACATCAGTTGTATGCAATGTCATGATGTATGAAATGCATGATGTCATGATGTCCCAAAATAAATGATATAGTGTGTTATGATGTTTATATGCATATGTCATGATGTATGTTAATGTGATGTTTATGAATGCATTTTCGTCTAGGAAAATAAATCCTCGACGAATGCCGGGAAGCTGAATCCTGGGCTGATGTTTGAAGAGTAGAGTTCTTCATTTCCGCTGGGGATGATGGTTGCAAGAATAAACCGGCAGGAGAAGATGACTCCGTTGGGGAATAAACTTGTTGGAGAGATTACTCTGCGGGGAATTACTCTGTGGGGAGAGATACTTCACCGAGGTTTTGATGAATACTCCGCTGGGGATTCCGTTGATAAGTTATGTTGGGGAATTGATGAACTCCGTTGAGGGATAGGAAGAACCTCGCTGAGACGATCTTTCCGTGGTAATTAGCTGAGGATAACCCAGTTATAACCTGGTGGGGAATAACCTTTGAATAAAGCTGGGGAGACGCGTTCGTGCTCTGCAGGGGATAAGCTTCCAGAATCTACTGGGGATAAGCTTCCAGAGTCTACTGGGGAGATTGATACGACTCTCCTGGGGAAACTTTTGGACCGTACTGGAGAAGTGGCTCCACTGGGGTGTCTGATATTCCGCCGGGGAACAATCTTATATTAAGACTGTCGGGGATGCTTGTGTAGGAACATCTGTATACTCCGCTGGGGAATATTGAGATTTTCTGGGGATACCCATCTTCCTTAAGGCTGACAGTAGACTAACTCTGCTTGGGGAGAGTATTGCTGACTTGCTGGAGATACTGCGCCTTCTCGGGGCTGATGGGAGACCAACTCTGCTTGGGGAGAGCATTGTTGCATCTTGTCTTTCTCTACGGGGAGTGGAGATATCTTGGTTACATTCTTCAGCCGAACTTACCTTGGTACCTTGGTGGACAGAGCAACTAGATCGCTTAGACAACTCATTATTTCCCCTGTTTATGATGTGGGAGAAGAAGATACCTTGTGGAGGTGCTTGATAACTGCCGATTGACAAATCTTCTTCTGGTAGGCAAGTGACGAGATGACGAGACATAGTCATACGCTTTTGATCCCTAACTTTTGCCTGGACCGCCCTCTCGGGTTTTCAGTCCATCGGGATACCCATTTTTGCCCAAGCCGCCTTTTCAGGTTTTCGACTTGCCGGGTGTATGGATTTTTCATTTTCATCCCTTATTTTTGCCTACGTGTGTCAACCTAGCGGGTCTTTGATTACGCGTAGTATTTTTTCGACTATGTCCATGCTCTCAGGATGTAGGGAGGTGCCCCTGTTGTTGTGTCGCCATGTGACCAGAAGATGTTTGATCAGGCAAGATTCATAGCTGGAATTCATGTCCAATGCCCCAAGTGACTCAGGCGGAGATTTTCCCCAAGCTGGTTGGCCTTTTGAGAGATTCTCCGAATCTTGACTTAACTGCCCCAGATGACGGACCATGATCATGCCGTGGCCCTGGATTGGAAGTGCTTTTGTTTATTTAGACATTCGTCGCGCGAACTTCTATGTTGTTCAAACAAATAGTCATATGCAAGCAATGTTATATTAAAATGCAAAGCTCATGTCTGTCTTGATGTTTTTGAAAATGCAGTTTTTAATAAAACAAACAAATTTTGTAACATGTGATGTCAACTCAAGATTTTACAGCGAGCCTTAAGGAGTCAGGATACCTTTGTAACAGTACGCTTTCGAATTAACCCATGCCTCAGCTAGGACTTTTGAGGGTTATAACGTGGCCTGGTTCACGGTTTAAGAAACAAAGGATAAAGGCTCAAAGTATATTTGTACCCACCCGTTCTTCGTGATGTTCTTCAAACCTAAACTCAGTTGATCGTGCGTTAGACCTTGTTTGAGACTTTGTCCTGATATTCCAATGATGGTTCGGATATTGACAGTTTATTTTGAATAGGCAGTCATTTCTTTTTTGTTGAGGGTTTGCATGACCTCTTTCTTTTTGATTTCATTATCCCTGTTTTTTTGCCTAAACTATTTCTTTTGTGATCACAGTCAGCGGGATGCCCCAGTTTTTTGCAAGTCTCCTTCATAGGTTTTGACTTATTGGGCTTTTATTTTGAGAAGTAATGACTGCATGTCGTTACGATTATTCAGAACCATCAATGTCTTTTGTTTTGGAAGGACTTCCTTGGTGTCATTTGTTGTGCACTTGGATCAACTGAGAAGACTACCCTGCCCCGGGTTATGATTAAGGGTTTTAATTTTCGAAAAGAAAAAACTCCTACTTCTTTGGCTCGAAGGGGTTGACGAGGGATTATCTTCCTTATAACTCAAGTGTTTAGGAATTGAAACAATGCCTGTACCTCATCAGCGGGGTCTGTTCAAAAGCATACTGTAGATTGTGGTATCATTTTCGTCATCCTCCCTCAAGAGGCTTATAATTTTTAATTGAGAGTTGACATAAAAAATGAAAGCAATTTGAATATAGTGAATTCGAATATATTGATTCAAAACAGACATATGCGATGCATTGATAAAGTAATAAAGTTTGCTATGACAATAATTGTTTGTATAAGCAAAGAAAATACAACTTGAACATTCGAATGAACAAAAAGTCTTCTAGTCTCAGGACTTGTCACTTCAAATGGTGAATCTCGCAGGGATAGTAGAAGAACTTGACCTGACCATCTGGGGTGAATTCCACAGCTCCTTCATCAATCAGGCTTTGGATTTTGTACCTCAACTTCCAACAGTCGTCAGTATCATGCCCCGGGCTGTTAGAATGGTATGCGCACCTGGCCCCATGATTATAGTTGGGTGAAGAAGTCTTAGGATTAGGGTGAGGTCCTATCAACGTCACCAGATTCAACTTCAACAGGTGTTGCAAAGCTTGGGACAGTGACGTGTTGAGCTGGGTGAATTGCCTCCTGGGCTTGTCTGGCTTACTCTGATCAACCTGTTGCTCTAGGCGAGGTTGTGGTTTGACCTGTGAAGTGGTAGCAATTTGGAGAGGTCTATTCTTCACTATACCAGACTCTTGTCCTCTTGGAAGCTGATCAATGACCTGGTCCCTGACTTGGACTGATTGCTTCATGTTGTATCTGTCTTGATGAAGCTGACTGGTCATGGTCCTCAACTCTTCTTGCTCCCGAGCTAAGCCTTGGATGAGAGCCATTTTCCCCAGCATCTGGGTTCTCATTGTATCTACCTCAGCTTGCAGACGTTTCAGCCGTTCGTCCTTATCATCTTTGGGACTTTCCTTGGCCAAATTCCCCATGAGGAGTGTCCTCAACTCTTCCTGCCCGTTGGATAGGCTTAGGAAGATCTCCCTGAACTGAGTCTCTTGAGCATGAAGACCCTGGTTATCTTGTTGGGAAGCCATTGCTGAAATAAACAACGAAGAAGGTAAGAGACCTGTACCAAGGGTACCTGTAATGCAATGATGTGTATGTATGCATGCAATGTTTTCAAGGATCTCGCGGGGTAAACAAAAAAAATTGTTAGAATTTGAATTTTGTAGCTTGATGGAGGGAACTTCATGTTGTTGAGAGTCCTTCTTCAAGAGTCAAGGCTCACCATATCCAGTGGGTCATAGCCCCTGACTCAAGTTATCAACCTTGGCTAGGGGAAAATAAATCCCCTTTGCCCCTTGCTAGACATTTGATTCATCATGACCTGCATCACAAACCCTTGAGATCCTTGAAATGGATTAGTCCTTATGTAGGATGTATGCAATGGTATGATGTTATGTTATGCATGGAGTGATGTAAGTAGGCCCTGTAATGAGTCCCAATTAAGGACTGTAAACAAAACCTGCAAGGAACTCGTGTTGTTAGATAGCAAGTATGCAAGTAGTTCAAGTATGAAGGCACACAAGTCACACAAGACAGCCCTTAGAGTTCAGGCCAGCATGAAGTTTGGGTACTACCCTCTTGAAGTTGGTGGGCTCAAAACCTTTCCTATCAAAAGTAACCGGGTTCTAAGGAGCTCAATATCATTGGGTTGTTTTCTATGTTCATTATTTTGATTTAGCCACTGGACTGGCGATCAAAATATCTCAAGAAAACAACCCTCAATGAGTGTAGTATCGAGTATCTACCAACTTCGGACTGCACCAAAGTCGGTCATCTCACTACCCCTAAAGAGGCCAGGATGGTCAAGTAAGGTTCCTAAGGTCATTTGATACTTCACGACACCACGCGGCGGCCCCGTACTCTCCTTGACTTGACTCAAGGGTTACCGATACTCACCAAAGTGCCACATCAACGTAGCAAACTGCTTCAACCGTGTCGGTATACCCCGCACAGTTCCCTCACAGTTTGTTGCTACTTTCTAAGAAGGTATCCCCCAGATCCGGGTTAGGATCTATGAAACTCCCAAAACAGGCCCAAAATATTAAATCAAGCAAAGCAAGCAATTGAAAACATGATGATGAACTATTCCTAAGGTACACCTTACTTTCATTATCCCCAGCAGAGTCGCCAGTTCTGTGATCGGTGGGAATAGAACTGACTGTTTTTTTAGCTGGTTTCGCGAAATGTCGCGGTAAGCAAGAGTCGCCATCGTCTTTTATGTTCTCCAACATGGAAAGGACAAAAGCACAACAAAATTCCTTATTCGAGAATATTTCTCGGTTCGGGAGGTAGATTTATAGAAAGGGAAGGTATTAGCACCCTTTCTATCCGTGGTTATCCACGGGCTCTTAGGTACTTGCTCTTATGTTTTCAAGATTTGTTTGCTTTTCAATGTGTATGTGGGTTTTGAAAAAGTTCGTTTGGAAAACATCTAAGTAACTCTTGTGTCAGTCCTCAAGAGTGTATGAAGTGTTTTGTTTGAAAACTTTTTGAAAGTGTGGGGCGCGAAAAGTTGTTTTTGTTTGTTTTGAAAAGAGCAAGTACTTAAGAGAAGTCTACCTACTCTAAGGAATTAAGCTATGTAAGAGTCCTTTAGATAGTGCTATCCCACCATTGAGAGGTAGGTAGCACCATCGTTGGAGGTGTTCGGGTCAATTCGATTAAGGGACAGTGTGGTAACCGAAGTAATGGTAGGACACCTTAGAAGCAACCCTAATGTCCTAGATCCTTTTTATCCGAGATAACCGTTTCGAGGCAACTGGATCTTTAGACAAAGGGCGACCTCTAAGACATCCTATACTTGATGACCACGTTCGAGGCAACCAGTTAAGCGTACCCTAGAAGTGGCATGTGCTTTGTGTGTTGTTTTTCCGTTAAGGTTATCTTATACATGTTATATGTGAGCTACGGATTGATTTTATTTACATACATTCTTTCATGCATTGTTAACAATTAGGAGTGCGGAAAAGTAAATTGCGGAAATATAAATTCTAACTATTACAAGGCGCGGGTCTATACATCACCAAAAAACAAAGACCCGTTTTGGTAAATAAGTGCGAGAAATTTAAATAAAGCGGTAAAATTCCTAATTAACTATTACATATCTGGAGGCAGTTACATAAATAATCAAAATAAAGTAAATGCGTGCGAAAGAATTAAATCGGGAACGACCTAAGGGTTTTGACCCTTTTAAGAAAAGAATGAATTTTTTTGTCCTTTTTTATAATTAATGAAATTAAAACTAATAATTAAACTAATTAATTAATTAATAAAAAAATAAAAGTTTTTTTGTGTTTTTATGTTTTTTATGAAATAAAACAAAAGGAATTAAAATTAAAAGTTAATAAAAACCTAATTCTAAATTTATTTTAGTTATTAAGAAAAAAAGGTTAATGTTGCCTAATTAAAACTAATTCAATTTATTAGTATTTATTTACAAAAATAACATGAAATTAATAATAATAATAATATTAGTTCTTTTTGGGTTTTTTTATGAAAAATATTAGTTATTTTAATTTAGTGATAATTAGAAAAATTAATTAATAAACAAACAAAATAGAAATATAAAACAAGAAGAAAAAGGGATGAACCAAAAAAAAGGGGTTAAGTGAAGCAATCTGGGCCCAATAGTGATCAAGCCCTTGCTGACTTTTGGAATTGCCTGCGCCTGTGTTGACTCCTGAACACCATGGTCTTCATGCTTTGGCCACTGGATTGGCATTTGAGACACTTGGCATGCTGATCTGTGAGGGTTTATGGTTAACTTCTGGACAAATGTTGCATGGGAACGCATTAGGAAAAACAATATTGAATTTTGGAGGGACCTGGGAATACTTACAGTGCTTGATAATGGACCTTAGGACGTGGTAAGGGTTGCTTTAGCTTCAGGGTATGGCAAAGAAGAGAGTCACGTTCTCCTTTTGGCCTGGAAACGCTTGCAAAACTCCTTTTGATCTCACACTTTTTTTGACAAATTTTGAACTTTGCTCTGGCCGTTTGTGTAATGTTCTAGGTTGTGAATGAGGCTTTCAAGGCTTGTAAATATAGTAATGAGTGAGAATAAGTCACATTAAGGAGCTTTTAACCATTGACATTAAGCTTTGGATTTTCTCATAACCACCATTAAAGAAACTTGCCATTTTTGTTCAAAATTTGAATTTCATGCTCATAATAGGTTTGGCACTAATTTGACATGTGTATTATGATGCATCAAGGTCATTCAAACCACAAGATATCACTTAATTAATTTTTTTAATTTTTATTTGAATTTTATGGATTTAAATGAATTAAATCAAATAAAATTAAATAAAAATAGAAAAATTAATGTTTAATCTTGAAATTGATCATGGGACACGTGGGTGGCATGACAAGGATGAATCAAGTGGAAAAAAGTGGGCCCTTTTGTCAAAAATTGAAGTTTCAAGGATAGTTGACTTTTGCCATTTCACGAAAATTTCCCAACTTCTCCAATGCATATCTTGCTCAATTTTGATCATATGAACATGTTCTTGGACATTTTGGAAAGGTCTTGAAGTCCTATAACCAATGCCTTTGGGCCCATGTCATTTTGATCTACCAATCTCAAGTTATGGTCTTTGACTTAAAATGTCTTTTTGTTGACTTTTAAAAATGACCTATAATATTGAAATTGATAATTTTTTGTGAGAGAATTTCTTGGACTTGGAATGTGAAGATGAGTTGTAGGAAATGTCATCCCCTTCAAAATGAGCATTGGATGGGATTTTTCTGATGAACCATGAAAAAGTTATGCCTTGGTCAAGTTACAGTTGACTTTTCAGCTGTCCAAAAATAGAAACTTTTGACACCTTGATGATTTTTGAGCCATTCTTGTGGAATCATGATCAAGATTTGATCCAATGATGATTGTGGCTTCAAAATAATATGTTGACCAAATTTTTTTACCTTTCACTGCCAAATAACCATTTTGCCCCTGCAGTTGATTGTGAAGCAATTAGGGTTTTTGACTGTGCAACTTGACCTTGTGAGCCTTGAAACTTGGCATATGGATGCTTGGAAATGTATATAGGCATATGGGACTTGATTGGACCCTTGAAAACCTCAACTTCCTTGCAAGAACCAAAACCCTAATTTTACTGGCTTAGGAGGGTGTTTGAACTGTGTAACCCTTGAGTAGACTTGAGCACATGGAGATGATGCTTGTCAAAACTTTGAAGAATATGGGAGGGCAAATTTTGGGGTACAACAGTTGCCCCTGTTCAATCTTCTTAGACCTGAGGATGTAGATTGACTTGTGTGCCTTTCGTGATCCGAGGGTGGAAGATGATTGAACACTAGAGTGCCCAGAAATTTGCACTCACATAGTAGAGTGTCAGCATTGTGATGTCGGGAATGGGCTTATAGATGCCATTTAGAGAGATGGTGGATAGGAGGATGGGCTTATAGATGCCATCTGGATGTGACAGGACCTTGTCGGTAATGGGCTTATAGATGCCATTTGGAGACTGTCTGTTCGATGGGAGGATGGGCTTATAGATGCCATCTGGAAGTGTAATGGATAGTTGAATCTGAATAAGAAATAGAATAGCTTCCATGTCTGGGGAATATCTAGTTTATATCTAATTGCTGACGTCTGAACGAGTAGTAGAATGACCGCCGGGTCTGGGGTATATCCATACTACATCTGAATGAGTGGCAGAATGTCATTCGAATCTGGATCGTATCTGGACTGAACAATAGAATAGCATCCGGGCTGGAGCATCTCTAAGTTGTTTTTAGAAGTTTGAATCTGAATAAGCAATAGAATAGCATCCGGATCTAGAGCATCTCTAGGACATCTCCGGAGAGAAATCTGGAATAAACAATAGAATAGCATCCGTGGTTGGAGCATCTCTAAGTTATCTTTAGGAGTTTGGATCTGAATAAGCAATAGAATAGCGTCCGGGTCAGGAGCATCTCCAAGCCATCTCTGAAAAGAACTCTGAATAAGAAAAAGAATAGCGTCCATATCTGGAGCATTTCCCAGCTATATCTGAAAGGAAACTCTTGAATAAGCAAAAGAATAACGTCCATCTCTGGAGCATTTCTAAGCCATCTCTGAAGAGAAAATCTGAATAAGCAAAAGAATAGCATCCATATCTGGAGCATTTCCCAGCTATATCTGAAAGGAAACTCTTGAATAAGCAAAAGAATAACGTCCATCTCTGGAGTATTTCTTAGCTATCTCTGAGAGGGAATCTAGAATAAGTATCAGAATATGGCCATATCTGGATCGCATCTGAACCATCTCTAGAAGGAAGTCTGCATAAGCAATAGAATAGCATCCGCGTCGGGAGCATTTCCAAGCTATCTCTGAATAAGCAAAAGAACAGCATCCATCTCTGGAGCATTTCCCAGCTATATCTGAAAGGAAACTCTTGAATAAGCAAAAGAATAACGTCCATCTCTGGAGCATTTCTAAGCCATCTCTGAAGAGAAAATCTGAATAAGCAAAAGAATAGCATCCATATCTGGAGCATTTCCCAACTATATCTGAAAGGAAACTCTTGAATAAGCAAAAGAATAACGTCCATCTCTGGAGCATTTCTAAGCTATATCTGAAAAGAAACTCTTGAATAAGAAAAAGAATAACATCCATCTCTGGAGCATTTCTAAGCTATCTCTGAAGAGAAAATCTGAATAAGCAAAAGAGCAGCATCCATATCTGGAGCATTTCCAAGCTATATCTGAAACTTTGAATAAGCAAAAGAATAGCATCCATATCTGGAGCATTTCTAAGCTATCTCTTCAATCTCTCTAATGTAGATACGCCCTGGATGGATATAGGTGTCGAATCTACTCACAGATATGCCCTTGCTGGATACAGGAATCGAATCTGGAATTGCGACAGTTGATAGTAATCATCTCTGGGATTGACTTTTTTTCTGAAAAGGCGAAACATCAATTGTATGCAATGTCATGATGTATGAAATGCAAGATGTCATGATGTCCCAAAATAAATGAGATAGTGTGTTATGATGCGTATATGCATATGTCATGATGTATGTCAATGTGATGTTTATGAATGCATTTTCATCTAGGAAAATAAATCCTTGACGAATGCCGGGAAGCTGAATCCTGGGCTGATGTTTGAAGAGTAGAGTTCTTCATTTCCGCTGGGGATGATGGTTGCAAGAATAAACCGGCAGGAGAAGATGACTCCGTTGGGGAATAAACTTGTTGGAGAGATTACTCTGCGGGGAATTACTCTGTGGGGAGAGATACTTCGCCGAGGTTTTGATGATAACTCCGCTAGGGATTCCGTTGATAAGTTATGTTGGGGAATTGATGAACTCCGTTGAGGGATAGGAAGAACCTCGCTGAGACGATCTTTCCGTGGTAATTAGCTGAGGATAACCCAGTTATACCCTGGTGGGGAATAACCTTTGAATAAAGCCGGGGAGACGCGTTCGTGCTCTGCAGGGGATAAGCTTCCAGAATCTACTGGGGATAAGCTTCCAGAGTCTACTGGGGAGATTGATACGACTCTCCTGGGGAAACTTTTGGACCGTACTGGAGAAGTGGCTCCACTGGGGTGTCTGATATTCCGCCGGGGAACAATCTTATATTAAGACTGTCGGGGATGCTTGCGTAGGAACATCTGTATACTCCGCTGGGGAATATTGAGATTTTCTGGGGATACCCATCTTCCTTAAGGCTGACAGTAGACTAACTCTGCTTGGGGAGAGTATTGCTGACTTGCTGGAGATACTGCGCCTTCTCGGGGCTGATGGGAGACCAACTCTGCTTGGGGAGAGCATTGTCTCATCTTGTCTTTCTCTACGGGGAGTGGAGATATCTTGGTTACATTCTTCATCCGAACTTACCTTGGTACCTTGGTAGACAGAGCAACTAGATCGCTTAGACAACTCATTATTGCCCCTGTTTATGATGTGGGAGAAGAAGATACCTTGTGGAGGTGCTTGATAACTGCCGATTGACAAATCTTCTTCTGGTAGGCAAGTGACGAGATGACGAGACATAGTCATACGCTTTTGATCCCTAACTTTTGCCTGGACCGCCCTCTCGGGTTTTCAGTCCATCGGGATACCCATTTTTGCCCAAGCCGCCTTTTCAGGTTTTCGACTTGCCGGGTGTATGGATTTTTCATTTTCATCCCTTATTTTTGCCTACGTGTGTCAACCTAGCGGGTCTTTGATTACGCGTAGTATTTTTTCGACTATGTCTATGCTCTCAGGATGTAGGGAGGTGCCCCTGTTGTTGTGTCGCCATGTGACCAGAAGATGTTTGATCAGGCAAGATTCATAGCTGGAATTCATGTCCAATGCCCCAAGTGACTCAGGCGGAGATTTTCCCCAAGCTGGTTGGCCTTTTGAGAGATTCTCCGAATCTTGACTTAACTGCCCTAGATGACGGACCATGATCATGCCGTGGCCCTGGATTGGAAGTGCTTTTGTTTATTTAGACATTCGTCGCGCGAACTTCTATGTTGTTCAAACAAATAGTCATATGCAAGCAATGTTATATTAAAATGCAAAGCTCATGTCTGTCTTGATGTTTTTGAAAATGCAGTTTTTAATAAAACAAACAAATTTTGTAACATGTGATGTCAACTCAAGATTTTACAGCGAGCCTTAAGGAGTTAGGATACCTTTGTAACAGTACGCTTTCGAATTAACCCATGCCTCAGCTAGGACTTTTGAGGGTTATAACGTGGCCTGGTTCACGGTTTAAGAAACAAAGGATAAAGGCTCAAAGTATATTTGTACCCACCCGTTCTTCGTGATGTTCTTCAAACCTAAACTCAGTTGATCGTGCGTTAGACCTTGTTTGAGACTTTGTCCTGATATTCCAATGATGGTTCGGATATTGACAGTTTATTTTGAATAGGAAGTCATTTCTTTTTTGTTGAGGGTTTGCATGACCTCTTTCTTTTTGATTTCATTATCCCTGTTTTTTTGCCTAAACTGTTTCTTTTGTGATCACAGTCAGCGGGATGCCCCAGTTTTTTGCAAGTCTCCTTCATAGGTTTTGACTTATTGGGCTTTTATTTTGAGAAGTAATGACTGCCTGTCATTACGATTATTCAGAACCATCAATGTCTTTTGTTTTGGAAGGACTTCCTTGGTGTCATTTGTTGTGCACTTGGATCAACTGAGAAGACTACCCTGCCCCGGGTTATGATAAAGGGTTTTAATTTTCGAAAAGAAAAAACTCCTACTTCTTTGGCTCGAAGGGGTTGACGAGGGATTATCTTCCTTATAACTCCAGTGTTTAGGAATTGAAACAATGCCTGTACCTCATCAGCGGGGTCTGTTCAAAAGCATACTGTAGATTTTGGTATCATTTTCGTCATCCTCCCTCAAGAGGCTTATAATTTTTAATTGAGAGTTGACATAAAAAATGAAAGCAATTTGAATATAGCGAATTCGAATATATTGATTCAAAACAGACATATGCGATGCATTGATAAAGTAATAAAGTTTGCTATGACAATAATTGTTTGTATAAGCAAAGAAAATACAACTTGAACATTCGAATGAAAAAAAAGTCTTCTAGTCTCAGGACTTGTCACTTCAAATGGTGAATCTCGCAGGGATAGTAGAAGAACTTGACCTGACCATCTGGGGTGAATTCCACAGCTCCTTCATCAATCAGGCTTTGGATTTTGTACCTCAACTTCCAACAGTCGTCAGTATCATGCCCCGGGCTGTTAGAATGGTATGCGCACCTGGCCCCATGATTATAGTTGGGTGAAGAAGTCTTAGGATTAGGGTGAGGTCCTATCAACGTCACCAGATTCAACTTCAACAGGTGTTGCAAAGCTTGGGACAGTGACGTGTTGAGCTAGGTGAATTGCCTCCTGGGCTTGTCTGGCTTACTCTGATCAACCTGTTGCTCTGGGCGAGGTTGTGGTTTGACCTGTGAAGTGGTAGCAATTTGGAGAGTTCTATTCTTCACTATACCAGACTCTTGTCCTCTTGGAAGCTGATCAATGACCTGGTCCCTGACTTGGACTGATTGCTTCATGTTGTATCTGTCTTGATGAAGCTGACTGATCATGGTCCTCAACTCTTCTTGCTCCCGAGCTAAGCCTTGGATGAGAGCCATTTTCCCCAGCATCTGGGTTCTCATTGTATCTACCTCAGCTTGCAGACGTTTCAGCCGTTCGTCCTTATCATCTTTGGGACTTTCCTTGGCCAAATTCCCCATGAGGAGTGTCCTCAACTCTTCCTGCCCGTTGGATAGGCTTAGGAAGATCTCCCTGAACTGAGTCTCTTGAGCATGAAGACCCTGGTTATCTTGTTGGGAAGCCATTGCTGAAATAAACAACGAAGAAGGTAAGAGACCTGTACCAAGGGTACCTGTAATGCAATGATGTGTATGTATGCATGCAATGTTTTCAAGGATCTCGCGGGGTAAACAAAAAAAATTGTTAGAATTTGAATTTTGTAGCTTGATGGAGGGAACTTCATGTTGTTGAGAGTCCTTCTTCAAGAGTCAAGGCTCACCATATCCAGTGGGTCATAGCCCCTGACTCAAGTTATCAACCTTGGCTAGGGGAAAATAAATCCCCTTTGCCCCTTGCTAGACATTTGATTCATCATGACCTGCATCACAAAACCTTGAGATCCTTGAAATGGATTAGTCCTTATGTAGGATGTATGCAATGGTATGATGTTATGTTATGCATGGAGTGATGTAAGTAGGCCCTGTAATGAGTCCCAATTAAGGACTGTAAACAAAACCTGCAAGGAACTCGTGTTGTTAGATAGCAAGTATGCAAGTAGTTCAAGTATGAAGGCACATAAGTCACACAAGACAGCCCTTAGAGTTCAGGCCAGCATGAAGTTTGGGTACTACCCTCTTGAAGTTGGTGGGCTCAAAACCTTTCCTATCAAAAGTAACCGGGTTCTAAGGAGCTCAATATCATTGGGTTGTTTTCTATGTTCATTATTTTGATTTAGCCACTGGACTGGCGATCAAAATATCTCAAGAAAACAACCCTCAATGAGTGTAGTATCGAGTATCTACCAACTTCGGACTGCACCAAAGTCGGTCATCTCACTACCCCTAAAGAGGCCGGGATGGTCAAGTAAGGTTCCTAAGGTCAGTTGATACTTCACGACACCATGCGGCGGCCCCGTACTCTCCTTGACTTGACTCAAGGGTTACCGGTACTCACCAAAGTGCCACATTAATGTAGCAAACTGCTTCGACCGTGTCGGTACCCGCACAGTTCCCTCACAGTTTGTTGCTACTTTCTAAGAAGGTATCCCCCAGATCCGGGTTAGGATCTATGAAACTCCCAAAACAGGCCCACAATATTAAATCAAGCAAAGCAAGCAATTGAAAACATGATGATGAACTATTCCTAAGGTACACCTCACTTTCATTATCCCCAGCAGAGTCGCCAGTTCTGTGATCGGTGGGAATAGAACTGACTGTTTTTTTAGCTGGTTTCGTGAAATGTCGCGGTAAGCAAGAGTCGCCACCGTCTTTTATGTTCTCCAACATGGAAAGGACAAAAGCACAGCAAAATTCCTTATTCGAGAATATTTCTCGGTTCGGGAGGTAGATTTATAGAAAGGGAAAGTGTTAGCACCCTTTCTATCCGTGGTTATCCACGGGCTCTTAGGTACTTGCTCTTATGTTTTCAAGATTTGTTTGCTTTTCAATGTGTGTGTGGGTTTTGAAAAAGTTCGTTTGGAAAACTTCTAAGTAACTCTTGTATCAGTCCTCAAGAGTGTATGAAGTGTTTTGTTTGAAAACTTTTTGAAAGTGTGGGGCGCGAAAAGTTGTTTTTGTTTGTTTTGAAAAGAGCAAGTACTTAAGAGAAGTCTACCTACTCTAAGGAATTAAGCTATGTAAGAGTCCTTTAGATAGTGCTATCCCACCATTGAGAGGTAGGTAGCACCATCGTTGGAGGTGTTCGGGTCAATTCGATTAAGGGACAGTGTGGTAACCGAAGTAATGGTAGGACACCTTAGAAGCAACCCTAATGTCCTAGATCCTTTTTATCCGAGATAACCGTTTCGAGGCAACTGGATCTTTAGACAAAGGGCGACCTCTAAGACATCCTATACTTGATGACCACGTTCGAGGTAACCAGTTAAGCGTACCCTAGAAGTGGCATGTGCTTTGTGTGTTGTTTTTCTGTTAAGGTTATCTTATACATGTTATATGTGAGCTACGGATTGATTTTATTTACATACATTCTTTCATGCATTGTTAACAATTAGGAGTGCGGAAAAGTAAATTGCGGAAATATAAATTCTAACTATTACAAGGCGCGGGTCTATACATCACCAAAAAACAAAGACCCGTTTTGGTAAATAAGTGCGAGAAATTTAAATAAAGCGGTAAAATTCCTAATTAACTATTACATATCTGGAGGCAGTTACATAAATAATCAAAATAAAGTAAATGCGTGCGAAAGAATTAAATCGGGAACGACCTAAGGGTTTTGACCCTTTTAAGAAAAGAATGAATTTTTTTGTCCTTTTTTATAATTAATGAAATTAAAACTAATAATTAAACTAATTAATTAATTAATAAAAAAATAAAAGTTTTTTTGTGTTTTTATGTTTTTTATGAAATAAAACAAAAGGAATTAAAATTAAAAGTTAATAAAAACCTAATTCTAAATTTATTTTAGTTATTAAGAAAAAAAGGTTAATGTTGCCTAATTAAAACTAATTCAATTTATTAGTATTTATTTACAAAAATAACATGAAATTAATAATAATAATAATATTATTAGTTCTTTTTGGGTTTTTTTATGAAAAATATTAGTTATTTTAATTTAGTGATAATTAGAAAAATTAATTAATAAACAAACAAAATAGAAATATAAAACAAGAAGAAAAAGGGATGAACCAAAAAAAAAGGGGTTAAGTGAAGCAATCTGGGCCCAATAGTGATCAAGCCCTTGCTGACTTTTGGAATTGCCTGCGCCTGTGTTGACTCCTGAACACCATGGTCTTCATGCTTTGGCCACTGGATTGGCGTTTGAGACACTTGGCATGCTGATCTGTGAGGGTTTATGGTTAACTTCTGGACAAATGTTGCATGGGAACGCATTAGGAAAAACAATATTGAATTTTGGAGGGACCTGGGAATACTTACAGTGCTTGATAATGGACCTTAGGACGTGGTAAGGGTTGCTTTAGCTTCAGGGTATGGCAAAGAAGAGAGTCACGTTCTCCTTTTGGCCTGGAAACGCTTGCAAAACTCCTTTTGATCTCACACTTTTTTTGACAAATTTTGAACTTTGCTCTGGCCGTTTGTGTAATGTTCTAGGTTGTGAATGAGGCTTGCAAGGCTTGTAAATATAGTAATGAGTGAGAATAAGTCACATTAAGGAGCTTTTAACCATTGACATTAAGCTTTGGATTTTCTCATAACCACCATTAAAGAAACTTGCCATTTTTGTTCAAAATTTGAATTTCATGCTCATAATAGGTTTGGCACTAATTTGACATGTGTATTATGATGCATCAAGGTCATTCAAACCACAAGATATCACTTAATTAATTTTTTTAATTTTTATTTGAATTTTATGGATTTAAATGAATTAAATCAAATAAAATTAAATAAAAATAGAAAAATTAATGTTTAATCTTGAAATTGATCATGGGACACGTGGGTGGCATGACAAGGATGAATCAAGTGGAAAAAAGTGGGCCCTTTTGTCAAAAATTGAAGTTTCAAGGATAGTTGACTTTTGCCATTTCACGAAAATTTCCCAACTTCTCCAATGCATATCTTGCTCAATTTTGATCATATGAACATGTTCTTGGACATTTTGGAAAGGTCTTGAAGTCCTATAACCAATGCCTTTGGGCCCATGTCATTTTGATTTACCAATCTCAAGTTATAGTCTTTGACTTAAAATGTCTTTTTGTTGACTTTTAAAAATGACCTATAATATTGAAATTGATAATTTTTTGTGAGAGAATTTCTTGGACTTGGAATGTGAAGATGAGTTGTAGGAAATGTCATCCCCTTCAAAATGAGCATTGGATGGGATTTTTCTGATGAACCATGAAAAAGTTATGCCTTGGTCAAGTTACAGTTGACTTTTCAGCTGTCCAAAAATAGAAACTTTTGACACCTTGATGATTTTTGAGCCATTCTTGTGGAATCATGATCAAGATTTGATCCAATGATGATTGTGGCTTCAAAATAAGATGTTGACCAAATTTTTTTACCTTTCACTGCCAAATAACCATTTTGCCCCTGCAGTTGATTGTGAAGCAATTAGGGTTTTTGACTGTGCAACTTGACCTTGTGAGCCTTGAAACTTGGCATATGGATGCTTGGAAATGTATATAGGCATATGGGACTTGATTGGACCCTTGAAAACCTCAACTTCCTTGCAAGAACCAAAACCCTAATTTTACTGGCTTAGGAGGGTGTTTGAACTGTGTAACCCTTGAGTAGACTTGAGCACATGGAGATGATGCTTGTCAAAACTTTGAAGAATATGGGAGGGCAAATTTTGGGGTACAACAGTTGCCCCTGTTCAATCTTCTTAGACCTGAGGATGTAGATTGACTTGTGTGCCTTTCGTGATCCGAGGGTGGAAGATGATTGAACACTAGAGTGCCCAGAAATTTGCACTCACATAGTAGAGTGTCAGCATTGTGATGTCGGGAATGGGCTTATAGATGCCATTTAGAGAGATGGTGGATAGGAGGATGGGCTTATAGATGCCATCTGGATGTGACAGGACCTTGTCGGTAATGGGCTTATAGATGCCATTTGGAGACTGTCTGTTCGATGGGAGGATGGGCTTATAGATGCCATCTGGAAGTGTAATGGATAGTTGAATCTGAATAAGAAATAGAATAGCTTCCATGTCTGGGGAATATCTAGTTTATATCTAATTGCTGACGTCTGAACGAGTAGTAGAATGACCGCCGGGTCTGGGGTATATCCATACTGCATCTGAATGAGTGGCAGAATGTCATTCGAATCTGGATCGTATCTGGACTGAACAATAGAATAGCATCCGGGCTGGAGCATCTCTAAGTTGTTTTTAGAAGTTTGAATCTGAATAAGCAATAGAATAGCATCCGGATCTAGAGCATCTCTAGGACATCTCCGGAGAGAAATCTGGAATAAACAATAGAATAGCATCCGTGGTTGGAGAATCTCTAAGTTATCTTTAGGAGTTTGGATCTGAATAAGCAATAGAATAGCGTCCGGGTCAGGAGCATCTCCAAGCCATCTCTGAAAAGAACTCTGAATAAGAAAAAGAATAGCGTCCATATCTGGAGCATTTCCCAGCTATATCTGAAAGGAAACTCTTGAATAAGCAAAAGAATAACGTCCATCTCTGGAGCATTTCTAAGCCATCTCTGAAGAGAAAATCTGAATAAGCAAAAGAATAGCATCCATATCTGGAGCATTTCCCAGCTATATCTGAAAGGAAACTCTTGAATAAGCAAAAGAATAACGTCCATCTCTGGAGTATTTCTTAGCTATCTCTGAGAGGGAATCTAGAATAAGTATCAGAATATGGCCATATCTGGATCGCATCTGAACCATCTCTAGAAGGAAGTCTGCATAAGCAATAGAATAGCATCCGCGTCGGGAGCATTTCCAAGCTATCTCTGAATAAGCAAAAGAACAGCATCCATCTCTGGAGCATTTCCCAGCTATATCTGAAAGGAAACTCTTGAATAAGCAAAAGAATAACGTCCATCTCTGGAGCATTTCTAAGCCATCTCTGAAGAGAAAATCTGAATAAGCAAAAGAATAGCATCCATATCTGGAGCATTTCCCAACTATATCTGAAAGGAAACTCTTGAATAAGCAAAAGAATAACGTCCATCTCTGGAGCATTTCTAAGCTATATCTGAAAAGAAACTCTTGAATAAGAAAAAGAATAACATCCATCTCTGGAGCATTTCTAAGCTATCTCTGAAGAGAAAATCTGAATAAGCAAAAGAGCAGCATCCATATCTGGAGCATTTCCAAGCTATATCTGAAACTTTGAATAAGCAAAAGAATAGCATCCATATCTGGAGCATTTCTAAGCTATCTCTTCAATCTCTCTAATGTAGATACGCCCTGGATGGATATAGGTGTCGAATCTACTCACAGATATGCCCTTGCTGGATACAGGAATCGAATCTGGAATTGCGACAGTTGATAGTAATCATCTCTGGGATTGACTTTTTTTCTGAAAAGGCGAAACATCAGTTGTATGCAATGTCATGATGTATGAAATGCAAGATGTCATGATGTCCCAAAATAAATGAGATAGTGTGTTATGATGCGTATATGCATATGTCATGATGTATGTCAATGTGATGTTTATGAATGCATTTTCATCTAGGAAAATAAATCCTTGACGAATGCCGGGAAGCTGAATCCTGGGCTGATGTTTGAAGAGTAGAGTTCTTCATTTCCGCTGGGGATGATGGTTGCAAGAATAAACCGGCAGGAGAAGATGACTCCGTTGGGGAATAAACTTGTTGGAGAGATTACTCTGCGGGGAATTACTCTGTGGGGAGAGATACTTCGCCGAGGTTTTGATGATAACTCCGCTAGGGATTCCGTTGATAAGTTATGTTGGGGAATTGATGAACTCCGTTGAGGGATAGGAAGAACCTCGCTGAGACGATCTTTCCGTGGTAATTAGCTGAGGATAACCCAGTTATACCCTGGTGGGGAATAACCTTTGAATAAAGCCGGGGAGACGCGTTCGTGCTCTGCAGGGGATAAGCTTCCAGAATCTACTGGGGATAAGCTTCCAGAGTCTACTGGGGAGATTGATACGACTCTCCTGGGGAAACTTTTGGACCGTACTGGAGAAGTGGCTCCACTGGGGTGTCTGATATTCCGCCGGGGAACAATCTTATATTAAGACTGTCGGGGATGCTTGCGTAGGAACATCTGTATACTCCGCTGGGGAATATTGAGATTTTCTGGGGATACCCATCTTCCTTAAGGCTGACAGTAGACTAACTCTGCTTGGGGAGAGTATTGCTGACTTGCTGGAGATACTGCGCCTTCTCGGGGCTGATGGGAGACCAACTCTGCTTGGGGAGAGCATTGTCTCATCTTGTCTTTCTCTACGGGGAGTGGAGATATCTTGGTTACATTCTTCAGCCGAACTTACCTTGGTACCTTGGTGGACAGAGCAACTAGATCGCTTAGACAACTCATTATTGCCCCTGTTTATGATGTGGGAGAAGAAGATACCTTGTGGAGGTGCTTGATAACTGCCGATTGACAAATCTTCTTCTGGTAGGCAAGTGACGAGATGACGAGACATAGTCATACGCTTTTGATCCCTAACTTTTGCCTGGACCGCCCTCTCGGGTTTTCAGTCCATCGGGATACCCATTTTTGCCCAAGCCGCCTTTTCAGGTTTTCGACTTGTCGGGTGTATGGATTTTTCATTTTCATCCCTTATTTTTGCCTACGTGTGTCAACCTAGCGGGTCTTTGATTACGCGTAGTATTTTTTCGACTATGTCTATGCTCTCAGGATGTAGGGAGGTGCCCCTGTTGTTGTGTCGCCATGTGACCAGAAGATGTTTGATCAGGCAAGATTCATAGCTGGAATTCATGTCCAATGCCCCAAGTGACTCAGGCGGAGATTTTCCCCAAGCTGGTTGGCCTTTTGAGAGATTCTCCGAATCTTGACTTAACTGCCCCAGATGACGGACCATGATCATGCCGTGGCCCTGGATTGGAAGTGCTTTTGTTTATTTAGACATTCGTCGCGCGAACTTCTATGTTGTTCAAACAAATAGTCATATGCAAGCAATGTTATATTAAAATGCAAAGCTCATGTCTGTCTTGATGTTTTTGAAAATGCAGTTTTTAATAAAACAAACAAATTTTGTAACATGTGATGTCAACTCAAGATTTTACAGCGAGCCTTAAGGAGTTAGGATACCTTTGTAACAGTACGCTTTCGAATTAACCCATGCCTCAGCTAGGACTTTTGAGGGTTATAACGTGGCCTGGTTCACGGTTTAAGAAACAAAGGATAAAGGCTCAAAGTATATTTGTACCCACCCGTTCTTCGTGATGTTCTTCAAACCTAAACTCGGTTGATCGTGCGTTAGACCTTGTTTGAGACTTTGTCCTGATATTCCAATGATGGTTCGGATATTGACAGTTTATTTTGAATAGGCAGTCATTTCTTTTTTGTTGAGGGTTTGCATGACCTCTTTCTTTTTGATTTCATTATCCCTGTTTTTTTGCCTAAACTGTTTCTTTTGTGATCACAGTCAGCGGGATGCCCCAGTTTTTTGCAAGTCTCCTTCATAGGTTTTGACTTATTGGGCTTTTATTTTGAGAAGTAATGACTGCCTGTCGTTACGATTATTCAGAACCATCAATGTCTTTTGTTTTGGAAGGACTTCCTTGGTGTCATTTGTTGTGCACTTGGATCAACTGAGAAGACTACCCTGCCCCGGGTTATGATTAAGGGTTTTAATTTTCGAAAAGAAAAAACTCCTACTTCTTTGGCTCGAAGGGGTTGACGAGGGATTATCTTCCTTATAACTCCAGTGTTTAGGAATTGAAACAATGCCTGTACCTCATCAGCGGGGTCTGTTCAAAAGCATACTGTAGATTTTGGTATCATTTTCGTCATCCTCCCTCAAGAGGCTTATAATTTTTAATTGAGAGTTGACATAAAAAATGAAAGCAATTTGAATATAGCGAATTCGAATATATTGATTCAAAATAGACATATGCGATGCATTGATAAAGTAATAAAGTTTGCTATGACAATAATTGTTTGTATAAGCAAAGAAAATACAACTTGAACATTCGAATGAAAAAAAAGTCTTCTAGTCTCAGGACTTGTCACTTCAAATGGTGAATCTCGCAGGGATAGTAGAAGAACTTGACCTGACCATCTGGGGTGAATTCCACAGCTCCTTCATCAATCAGGCTTTGGATTTTGTACCTCAACTTCCAACAGTCGGCAGTATCATGCCCCGGGCTGTTAGAATGGTATGCGCACCTGGCCCCATGATTATAGTTGGGTGAAGAAGTCTTAGGATTAGGGTGAGGTCCTATCAACGTCACCAGATTCAACTTCAACAGGTGTTGCAAAGCTTGGGACAGTGACGTGTTGAGCTAGGTGAATTGCCTCCTGGGCTTGTCTGGCTTACTCTGATCAACCTGTTGCTCTGGGCGAGGTTGTGGTTTGTCCTGTGAAGTGGTAGCAATTTGGAGAGGTCTATTCTTCACTATACCAGACTCTTGTCCTCTTGGAAGCTGATCAATGACCTGGTCCCTGACTTGGACTGATTGCTTCATGTTGTATCTGTCTTGATGAAGCTGACTGATCATGGTCCTCAACTCTTCTTGCTCCCGAGCTAAGCCTTGGATGAGAGCCATTTTCCCCAGCATCTGGGTTCTCATTGTATCTACCTCAGCTTGCACACGTTTCAGCCGTTCGTCCTTATCATCTTTGGGACTTTCCTTGGCCAAATTCCCCATGAGGAGTGTCCTCAACTCTTCCTGCCCGTTGGATAGGCTTAGGAAGATCTCCCTGAACTGAGTCTCTTGAGCATGAAGACCCTGGTTATCTTGTTGGGAACCATTGCTGAAATAAACAACGAAGAAGGTAAGAGACCTGTACCAAGGGTACCTGTAATGCAATGATGTGTATGTATGCATGCAATGTTTTCAAGGATCTCGCGGGGTAAACAAAAAAAATTGTTAGAATTTGAATTTTGTAGCTTGATGGAGGGAACTTCATGTTGTTGAGAGTCCTTCTTCAAGAGTCAAGGCTCACCATATCCAGTGGTTCATAGCCCCTGACTCAAGTTATCAACCTTGGCTAGGGGAAAATAAATCCCCTTTGCCCCTTGCTAGACATTTGATTCATCATGACCTGCATCACAAACCCTTGAGATCCTTGAAATGGATTAGTCCTTATGTAGGATGTATGCAATGGTATGATGTTATGTTATGCATGGAGTGATGTAAGTAGGCCCTGTAATGAGTCCCAATTAAGGACTGTAAACAAAACCTGCAAGGAACTCGTGTTGTTAGATAGCAAGTATGCAAGTAGTTCAAGTATGAAGGCACATAAGTCACACAAGACAGCCCTTAGAGTTCAGGCCAGCATGAAGTTTGGGTACTACCCTCTTGAAGTTGGTGGGCTCAAAACCTTTCCTATCAAAAGTAACCGGGTTCTAAGGAGCTCAATATCATTGGGTTGTTTTCTATGTTCATTATTTTGATTTAGCCACTGGACTGGCGATCAAAATATCTCAAGAAAACAACCCTCAATGAGTGTAGTATCGAGTATCTACCAACTTCGGACTGCACCAAAGTCGGTCATCTCACTACCCCTAAAGAGGCCGGGATGGTCAAGTAAGGTTCCTAAGGTCAGTTGATACTTCATGACACCACGCGGCGGCCCCGTACTCTCCTTGACTTGACTCAAGGGTTACCGGTACTCACCAAAGTGCCACATTAATGTAGCAAACTGCTTCAACCGTGTCGGTACCCGCACAGTTCCCTCACAGTTTGTTGCTACTTTCTAAGAAGGTATCCCCCAGATCCGGGTTAGGATCTATGAAACTCCCAAAACAGGCCCACAATATTAAATCAAGCAAAGCAAGCAATTGAAAACATGATGATGAACTATTCCTAAGGTACACCTCACTTTCATTATCCCCAGCAGAGTCGCCAGTTCTGTGATCGGTGGGAATAGAACTGACTGTTTTTTTAGCTGGTTTCGCGAAATGTCGCGGTAAGCAAGAGTCGCCATCGTCTTTTATGTTCTCCAACATGGAAAGGACAAAAGCACAGCAAAATTCCTTATTCGAGAATATTTCTCGGTTCGGGAGGTAGATTTATAGAAAGGGAAGGTATTAGCACCCTTTCTATCCGTGGTTATCCACGGGCTCTTAGGTACTTGCTCTTATGTTTTCAAGATTTGTTTGCTTTTCAATGTGTATGTGGGTTTTGAAAAAGTTCGTTTGGAAAACTTCTAAGTAACTCTTGTGTCAGTCCTCAAGAGTGTATGAAGTGTTTTGTTTGAAAACTTTTTGAAAGTGTGGGGCGCGAAAAGTTGTTTTTGTTTGTTTTGAAAAGAGCAAGTACTTAAGAGAAGTCTACCTACTCTAAGGAATTAAGCTATGTAAGAGTCCTTTAGATAGTGCTATCCCACCATTGAGAGGCAGGTAGCACCATCGTTGGAGGTGTTCGGGTCAATTCGATTAAGGGACAGTGTGGTAACCGAAGTAATGGTAGGACACCTTAGAAGCAACCCTAATGTCCTAGATCCTTTTTATCCGAGATAACCGTTTCGAGGCAACTGGATCTTTAGACAAAGGGCGACCTCTAAGACATCCTATACTTGATGACCACGTTCGAGGCAACCAGTTAAGCGTACCCTAGAAGTGGCATGTGCTTTGTGTGTTGTTTTTCCGTTAAGGTTATCTTATACATGTTATATGTGAGCTACAGATTGATTTTATTTACATACATTCTTTCATGCATTGTTAACAATTAGGAGTGCGGAAAAGTAAATTGCGGAAATATAAATTCTAACTATTACAAGGCGCGGGTCTATACATCACCAAAAAACAAAGACCCGTTTTGGTAAATAAGTGCGAGAAATTTAAATAAAGCGGTAAAATTCCTAATTAACTATTACATATCTGGAGGCAGTTACATAAATAATCAAAATAAAGTAAATGCGTGTGAAAGAATTAAATCGGGAACGACCTAAGGGTTTTGACCCTTTTAAGAAAAGAATGAATTTTTTTGTCCTTTTTTGTAATTAATGAAATTAAAACTAATAATTAAACTAATTAATTAATTAATAAAAAAATAAAAGTTTTTTTGTGTTTTTATGTTTTTTATGAAATAAAACAAAAGGAATTAAAATTAAAAGTTAATAAAAACCTAATTCTAAATTTATTTTAGTTATTAAGAAAAAAAGGTTAATGTTGCCTAATTAAAACTAATTCAATTTATTAGTATTTATTTACAAAAATAACATGAAATTAATAATAATAATAATATTAGTTCTTTATGGGTTTTTTTATGAAAAATATTAGTTATTTTAATTTAGTGATAATTAGAAAAATTAATTAATAAACAAACAAAATAGAAATATAAAACAAGAAGAAAAAGGGATGAACCAAAAAAAAGGGGTTAAGTGAAGCAATCTGGGCCCAATAGTGATCAAGCCCTTGCTGACTTTTGGAATTGCCTGCGCCTGTGTTGACTCCTGAACACCATGGTCTTCATGCTTTGGCCACTGGATTGGCGTTTGAGACACTTGGCATGCTGATCTGTGAGGGTTTATGGTTAACTTCTGGACAAATGTTGCATGGGAACGCATTAGGAAAAACAATATTGAATTTTGGAGGGACCTGGGAATACTTACAGTGCTTGATAATGGACCTTAGGACGTGGTAAGGGTTGCTTTAGCTTCAGGGTATGGCAAAGAAGAGAGTCACGTTCTCCTTTTGGCCTGGAAACGCTTGCAAAACTCCTTTTGATCTCACACTTTTTTTGACAAATTTTGAACTTTGCTCTGGCCGTTTGTGTAATGTTCTAGGTTGTGAATGAGGCTTGCAAGGCTTGTAAATATAGTAATGAGTGAGAATAAGTCACATTAAGGAGATTTTAACCATTGACATTAAGCTTTGGATTTTCTCATAACCACCATTAAAGAAACTTGCCATTTTTGTTCAAAATTTGAATTTCATGCTCATAATAGGCTTGGCACTAATTTGACATGTGTATTATGATGCATAAAGGTCATTCAAACCACAAGATATCACTTAATTAATTTTTTTGATTTTTATTTGAATTTTATGGATTTAAATGAATTAAATCAAATAAAATTAAATAAAAATAGAAAAATTAATGTTTAATCTTGAAATTGATCATGGGACACGTGGGTGGCATGACAAGGATGAATCAAGTGGAAAAAAGTGGGCCCTTTTGTCAAAAATTGAAGTTTCAAGGATAGTTGACTTTTGCCATTTCACGAAAATTTCCCAACTTCTCCAATGCATATCTTGCTCAATTTTGATCATATGAACATGTTCTTGGACATTTTGGAAAGGTCTTGAAGTCCTATAACCAATGCCTTTGGGCCCATGTCATTTTGATTTACCAATCTCAAGTTATGGTCTTTGACTTAAAATGCCTTTTTGTTGACTTTTAAAAATGACCTATAATATTGAAATTGATAATTTTTTGTGAGAGAATTTCTTGGACTTGGAATGTGAAGATGAGTTGTAGGAAATGTCATCCCCTTCAAAATGAGCATTGGATGGGATTTTTCTGATGAACCATGAAAAAGTTATGCCTTGGTCAAGTTACAGTTGACTTTTCAGCTGTCCAAAAATAGAAACTTTTGACACCTTGATGATTTTTGAGCCATTCTTGTGGAATCATGATCAAGATTTGATCCAATGATGATTGTGGCTTCAAAATAAGATGTTGACCAAATTTTTTTACCTTTCACTGCCAAATAACCATTTTGCCCCTGCAGTTGATTGTGAAGCAATTAGGGTTTTTGACTGTGCAACTTGACCTTGTGAGCCTTGAAACTTGGCATATGGATGCTTGGAAATGTATATAGGCATATGGGACTTGATTGGACCCTTGAAAACCTCAACTTCCTTGCAAGAACCAAAACCCTAATTTTACTGGCTTAGGAGGGTGTTTGAACTGTGTAACCCTTGAGTAGACTTGAGCACATGGAGATGATGCTTGTCAAAACTTTGAAGAATATGGGAGGGCAAATTTTGGGGTACAACAGTTGCCCCTGTTCAATCTTCTTAGACCTGAGGATGTAGATTGGCTTGTGTGCCTTTCGTGATCCGAGGGTGGAAGATGATTGAACACTAGAGTGCCCAGAAATTTGCACTCACATAGTAGAGTGTCAGCAGTGTGATGTCGGGAATGGGCTTATAGATGCCATTTAGAGAGATGGTGGATAGGAGGATGGGCTTATAGATGCCATCTGGATGTGACAGGACCTTGTCGGGAATGGGCTTATAGATGCCATTTGGAGACTGTCTGTTCGATGGGAGGATGGGCTTATAGATGCCATCTGGAAGTGTAATGGATAGTTGAATCTGAATAAGAAATAGAATAGCTTCCATGTCTGGGGAATATCTAGTTTATATCTAATTGCTGACGTCTGAACGAGTAGTAGAATGACCGCCGGGTCTGGGGTATATCCATACTGCATCTGAATGAGTGGCAGAATGTCATTCGAATCTGGATCGTATCTGGACTGAACAATAGAATAGCATCCGGGCTGGAGCATCTCTAAGTTGTTTTTAGAAGTTTGAATCTGAATAAGCAATAGAATAGCATCCGGATCTAGAGCATCTCTAGGACATCTCCGGAGAGAAATCTGGAATAAACAATAGAATAGCATCCGTGGTTGGAGCATCTCTAAGTTATCTTTAGGAGTTTGGATCTGAATAAGCAATAGAATAGCGTCCGGGTCAGGAGCATCTCCAAGCCATCTCTGAAAAGAACTCTGAATAAGAAAAAGAATAGCGTCCATATCTGGAGCATTTCCCAGCTATATCTGAAAGGAAACTCTTGAATAAGCAAAAGAATAACGTCCATCTCTGGAGCATTTCTAAGCCATCTCTGAAGAGAAAATCTGAATAAGCAAAAGAATAGCATCCATATCTGGAGCATTTCCCAGCTATATCTGAAAGGAAACTCTTGAATAAGCAAAATAATAACGTCCATCTCTGGAGTATTTCTTAGCTATCTCTGAGAGGGAATCTAGAATAAGTATCAGAATATGGCCATATCTGGATCGCATCTGAACCATCTCTAGAAGGAAGTCTGCATAAGCAATAGAATAGCATCCGCGTCGGGAGCATTTCCAAGCTATCTCTGAATAAGCAAAAGAACAGCATCCATCTCTGGAGCATTTCCCAGCTATATCTGAAAGGAAACTCTTGAATAAGCAAAAGAATAACGTCCATCTCTGGAGCATTTCTAAGCCATCTCTGAAGAGAAAATCTGAATAAGCAAAAGAATAGCATCCATATATGGAGCATTTCCCAGCTATATCTGAAAGGAAACTCTTGAATAAGCAAAAGAATAACGTCCATCTCTGGAGCATTTCTAAGCTATATCTGAAAAGAAACTCTTGAATAAGAAAAAGAATAACATCCATCTCTGGAGCATTTCTAAGCTATCTCTGAAGAGAAAATCTGAATAAGCAAAAGAGCAGCATCCATATCTGGAGCATTTCCAAGCTATATCTGAAACTTTGAATAAGCAAAAGAATAGCATCCATATCTGGAGCATTTCTAAGCTATCTCTTCAATCTCTCTAATGTAGATACGCCCTGGATGGATATAGGTGTCGAATCTACTCACAGATATGCCCTTGCTGGATACAGGAATCGAATCTGGAATTGCGACAGTTGATAGTAATCATCTCTGGGATTGACTTTTTTTCTGAAAAGGCGAAACATCAGTTGTATGCAATGTCATGATGTATGAAATGCAAGATGTCATGATGTCCCAAAATAAATGAGATAGTGTGTTATGATGCGTATATGCATATGTCATGATGTATGTCAATGTGATGTTTATGAATGCATTTTCATCTAGGAAAATAAATCCTTGACGAATGCCGGGAAGCTGAATCCTGGGCTGATGTTTGAAGAGTAGAGTTTTTCATTTCCGCTGGGGATGATGGTTGCAAGAATAAACCGACAGGAGAAGATGACTCCGTTGGGGAATAAACTTGTTGGAGAGATTACTCTGCGGGGAATTACACTGTGGGGAGAGATACTTCGCCGAGGTTTTGATGATAACTCCGCTAGGGATTCCGTTGATAAGTTATGTTGGGGAATTGATGAACTCCGTTGAGGGATAGGAAGAACCTCGCTGAGACGATCTTTCCGTGGTAATTAGCTGAGGATAACCCAGTTATACCCTGGTGGGGAATAACCTTTGAATAAAGCCGGGGAGACGCGTTCGTGCTCTGCAGGGGATAAGCTTCCAGAATCTACTGGGGATAAGCTTCCAGAGTCTACTGGGGAGATTGATACGACTCTCCTGGGGAAACTTTTGGACCGTACTGGAGAAGTGGCTCCACTGGGGTGTCTGATATTCCGAAGGGGAACAATCTTATATTAAGACAGCCGGGGATGCTTGCGTAGGAACATCTGTATACTCCGCTGGGGAATATTGAGATTTTCTGGGGATACCCATCTTCCTTAAGGCTGACAGTAGACTAACTCTGCTTGGGGAGAGTATTGCTGACTTGTTGGAGATACTGCGCCTTCTCGGGGCTGATGGGAGACCAACTCTGCTTGGGGAGAGCATTGTTGCATCTTGTCTTTCTCTACGGGGAGTGGAGATATCTTGGTTACATTCTTCAGCCGAACTTACATTGGTACCTTGGTGGACAGAGCAACTAGATCGCTTAGACAACTCATTATTGCCCCTGTTTCTGATGTGGGAGAAGAAGATACCTTGTGGAGGTGCTTGATAACTGCCGATTGACAAATCTTCTTCTGGTAGGCAAGTGACGAGATGACGGGACATAGTCGTACGCTTTTGATCCCTAACTTTTGCCTGGACCGCCCTCTCAGGTTTTCAGTCCATCGGGATACCCATTTTTGCTCTAGCCGCCTTTTCAGGTTTTCGACTTGCCGAGTGTACGGATTTTTCATTTTCATCCCTTATTTTTCCCTAGGAGTGTCAACCTAGCGGGTCTTTGATTACGCGTAGTATTTTTTCGACTATGTCCAAGCTCTCAGGATGTAGGGAGGTGCCCCTGTTGTTGTGTCGCCATGTGACCAAAAGATGTTTGATCAAGCAAGATTCATAGCTGGAATTCATGTCCAATGCCCCAAGTGACTCAGGCGGAGATTTTCCCCAAGCTGGTTGGCCTTTTGAGAGATTCTCCGAATCTTGACTTAACTGCCCCAGATGACGGACCATGATCATGTCGTGCCCCTGGATTGGAAGTGCTTTTGTTCATTTAGACATTCGTCGCGCGAACTTCTATGTTGTTCAAACAAATAGTCATATGCAAGCAATGTTATATTAAAATGCAAAGCTCATGTCTGTCTTGAAGTTTTTGAAAATGCAGTTTTTAATAAAACAAACAAATTTTGTAACATGTGATGTCAACTCAAGATTTTACAGCGAGCCTTAAGGAGTCAGGATACCTTTGTAACAGTACGCTTTCGAATTAACCCATGCCTCAGCTAGGACTTTTGAGTGTTATAACGTGGCCTAGTTCACGGTTTAAGAAACAAAGGATAAAGGCTCAAAGTATATTTGTACCCACCCGTTCTTCGTGATGTTCTTCAAACCTAAACTCAGCTGATCGTGCGTTAGACCTTGTTTGAGTCTTTGTCCTGATATTCCAATGATTGTTCGGATATTGACAGTTTATTTTGAATAGGCATTCATTTCTTTTTTGTTGAGGGTTTGCATGACCTCTTTCTTTTTGATTTCATTATCCCTGTTTTTTTGCCTGAACTGTTTCTTTTGTGATTACAGTCAGCGGGATGCCCCAGTTTTTTGCAAGTCTCCTTCATAGGTTTTGACTTATTGGGCTTTTATTTTGAGAAGTAATGACTGCCTGTCTTTACGATTATTCAGAACCATCACTGTCTTTTGTTTTGGAAGGACTTCCTTGGTGCCATTCGTTGTGCACTTGGATCAACTGAGAAGACTACCCTGCCCCGGGTTATGATTAAGGGTTTTAATTTTCGAAAAGAAAAAACTCCTACTTCTTTGGCTCGAAGGGGTTGACGAGGGATTATCTTCCTTATAACTCTAGTGTTTAGGAATTGAAACAATGCCTGTACCTCATCAGCGGGGTCTGTTCAAAAGCATATTGTAGATTGTGGTATCGTTTTCGTCATCCTCCCTCAAGAGGCTTAGAATTTTTAATTGAGAGTTGACATCAAAAATGAAAGCAATTTGAATATAGCGAATGCAAATATATTGATTCAAAACAGACATATGCGATGCATTGATAAAGTAACTAAGTTTGCTATGACAATAATTGTTTGTATAAGCAAAGAAAATACAACTTGAACATTCGAATGAACAAAAAGTCTTCTAGTCTCAGGACTTGTCACTTCAAATGGTGAATCTCGCAGGGATAGTAGAAGAACTTGACCTGACCATCTGGGGTGAATTCCACAGCTCCTTCATCAATCAGGCTTTGGATTTTATACCTCAACTTCCAACAGTCGTCATTATCATGCCCCGGGCTGTTAGAATGGTATGCGCACCTGGCCCCATGATTATAGTTGGGTGAAGAAGTCTTAGGATTAGGGTGAGGTCCTATCAACGTCACCAGATTCAACTTCAACAGGTGTTGCAAAGCTTGGGACAGCGACGTGTTGAGCTGGGTGAATTGCCTCCTGGGCTTGTCTGGCTTACTCTGATCAACCTGTTGCTCTGGGCGAGGTTGTGGTTGGACCTGTGAAGTGGTAGCAATTTGGAGAGGTCTATTCTTCACTATACCAGACTCTTGTCCTCTTGGAAGCTGATCAATGACTTGGTCCCTGACTTGGACTGATTGCTTCATGTTGTATCTGTCTTGATGAAGCTGACTGATCATGGTCCTCAACTCTTCTTGCTCCTGAGCTAAGCCTTGGATGAGAGCCATTTTCCCCAGCATCTGGGTTCTCATTGTATCTACCTCAGCTTGCAGACGTTTCAGCCGTTCGTCCTTATCATATTTGGGACTTTCCTTGGCCAAATTCCCCATGAGGAGTGTCCTCAACTCTTCCTGCTCGTTGGATAGGCTTAGGAAGATCTCCCTGAACTGAGTCTCTTGAGCATGAAGACCCTGGTTATCTTGTTGGGAAGCCATTGCTGAAATAAACAGCGAAGAAGGTAAGAGACCTGTACCAAGGGTACCTGTAATGCAATGATGTGTATGTATGCATGCAATGTTTTCAAGGATCTCGCGGGGTAAACAAAAAAAATTGTTAGAATTTGAATTTTGTAGCTTGATGGAGGGAACTTCATGTTGTTGAGAGTCCTTCTTCAAGAGTCAAGGCTCACCATATCCAGTAGGTCATAGCCCCTGACTCAAGTTATCAACCTTGGCTAGGGGAAAATAAATCCCATTTGCCCCTTGCTAGACATTTGATTCATCATGACCTGCATCACAAACCCTTGAGATCCTTGAAATGGATTAGTCCTTATGTAGGATGTATGCAATGGTATGATGTTATGCTATGCATGGAGTGATGTAAGTAGGCCCTGTAATGAGTCCCAATTAAGGACTGTAAACAAAACCTGCATGACAAGTCACACAAGACAGCCCTTAGAGTTCAGGCCAGCATGAATTTTGGGTACTACCCTCTTGAAGTTGGTGGGCTCAAAACCTGTCCTATCAAAAGTAATCGGGTTCTAAGGAGCTCAATATCATTGGGTTGTTTTCTATGTTCATTGTTTTGATTTAGCCACTGGACTGGCAATCAAAATATCTCAAGAAAACAACCCTCAATGAGTGTAGTATCGAGTATCTACCAACTTCGGACTGCACCAAAGTCGGTCATCTCAATACCCCTAAAGAGGCCAGGATGGTCAAGTAAGGTTCCTAAGGTCAGTTGATGCTTCACGACACCACGCGGCGGCCCCGTACTCTCCTTGACTTGACTCAAGGGTTACCGGTACTCACCAAAGTGCCACATCAACGTAGCAAACTACTTCAACCGTGTCGGTATACCCCGCACAGTTCCCTCACAGTTTGTTGCTACTTTCTAAGAAGGTATCCCCCAGATCCGGGTTAGGATCTATGAAACTCCCAAAACAGGCCCACAATATTAAATCAAGCAAAGCAAGCAATTGAAAACATGATGATGAACTATTCCTAAGGTACACCTCACTTTCATTATCCCCAGCAGAGTCGCCAGTTCTGTGATCGGTGGGAATAGAACTGACTGTTTTTTTAGCTGGTTTCGCGAAATGTCACGGTAAGCAAGAGTCGCCACCGTCTTTTATGTTCTCCAACATGGAAAGGACAAAAGCACAGCAAAATTCCTTATTCGAGAATATTTCTCGGTTCGGGAGGTAGATTTATAGAAAGGGAAGGTGTTAGCACCCTTTCTATCTGTGGTTATCCACGAGCTCTTAGGTACTTTCTCTTATGTTTTCAAGATTTGTTTGCTTTTCAATGTGTGTTTGGGTTTTGAAAAAGTTCGTTTGGAAAACTTCTAAGTAACTCTTGTATCAGTCCTCAAGAGTGTATGAAGTGTTTTGTTTGAAAACTTTTTGAAAGTGTGGGGCGCGAAAAGTTGTTTTTGTTTGTTTTGAAAAGAGCAAGTACTTAAGAGAAGTCTACCTACTCTAAGGAATTAAGCTGTGTAAGAGTCCTTTAGATAGTGCTATCCCACCATTGAGAGGTAGGTAGCACCATCGTTGGAGGTGTTCGGGTCAATTCGATTAAGGGACAGTGTGGTCACCGAAGCAATGGTAGGACACCTTAGAAGCAACCCTAATGTCCTAGATCCTTTTTATCCGAGATAACCGTTTCGAGGCAACTGGATCTTTAGACAAAGGGCGACCTCTAAGACATCCTATACTTGATGACCATGTTCGAGGCAACTAGTGAAGCGTACCCTAGAAGTGGCATATGCTTTGTGTGTTGTTTTTCCATTAAGGTTATCTTATACATGTTATATGTGAGCTACGGATTGATTTTATTTACATACATTCTTTCATGCATTGTTAACAGTTAGGAGTGCGGAAAAGTAAATTGCGGAAATATAAATTCTAACTATTACAAGGCGCGGGTCTATTCATCGCCAAAAAACAAAGACCCGTTTTGGTAAATAAGTGCGAGAAATTTAAATAAAACGGTAAAATTCCTAATTAACTATTACATATCTGGAGGAAGTTACATAAATAATCAAAATAAAGTAAATGCGCGCGAAAGAATTAAATCGGGAACGTCCTAAGGGTTTTGACCCTTTTAAGAAAATAATGAATTTTTTTGTCCTTTTTTGTAATTAATGAAATTAAAACTAATAATTAAACTAATTAATTAATTAATAAAAAAATAAAAGTTTTTTTGTGTTTTTATGTTTTTTATGAAATAAAACAAAAGGAATTAAAATTAAAAGTTAATAAAAACCTAATTCTAAATTTATTTTAGTTATTAAGAAAAAAAGGTTAATGGTGCCTAATTAAAACTAATTCAATTTATTAGTATTTATTTACAAAAATAACATGAAATTAATAATAATAATAATATTAGTTCTTTTTTGGTTTTTTTATGAAAAATATTTGTTATGTTAATTTAGTGATAATTAGAAAAATTAATTAATAAACAAACAAAATAGAAATATAAAACAAGAAGAAAAAGGGATGAACCAAAAAAAAGGGGTTAAGTGAAGCAATCTGGGCCCAATAGTGATCAAGCCCTTGCTAACTTTTAGAATTGCCTGCGCCTGTGTTGACTCCTGAACACCATGGTCTTCATGCTTTGGCCACTGGATTGGCGCTTGAGACACTTGGCATGCTGATCTGTGAGGGTTTATGGTGAACTTCTGGACAAATGCTGCATGGGAACGCATTAGGAAAAACAATATTGAATTTTGGGGGGACCTGGGAATACTTACAGTGCTTGATAATGGACCTTAGGACGTGGTAAGGGTTGTTTTAGCTTCAGGGTATGGCAAAGAAGAGAGTCACGTTCTCCTTTTGGCCTGGAAACGCTTGCAAAACTCCTTTTGATCTCACACTTTTTTTGACAAATTTTGAACTTTGTTCTGGCCGTTTGTGTAATGTTCTAGGTTGTGAATGAGGCTTGCAAGGCTTGTATATATAGTAATGAGTGAGAATAAGTCACATTAAGGAGCTTTTAACCATTGCCATTAAGCTTTGGATTTTCTCATAACCACCATTAAAGAAACTTGCCATTTTTGTTCAAAATTTGAATTTCATGCTCATAATAGGCTTGGCACGAATTTGGCATGTGTATTATGATGCATCAAGGTCATTCAAACCACAAGATATCACTTAATTAATTTTTTTGATTTTTATTTGAATTTTATGGATTTAAATGAATTAAATCAAATACAATTAAATAAAAATAGAAAAATTAATGTTTAATCTTGAAATTGATCATGGGACACGTAGGTGGTATGACAAGGATGAATCAAGTGGAAAAAAGTGGGCCCTTTTGTCAAAAATTGAAGTTTCAAGGATAGTTGACTTTTGCCATTTCACGAAAATTTCCCAACTTCTCCAATGCATATCTTGCTCAATTTTGATCATATGAACATGTTATTGGACATTTTGGGAAGGTCTTGAAGTCCTCTAACAAATGCCTTTGGTCCCATGTCATTTTGATTTACCAATCTCAAGTTATGGTCTTTGACTTAAAATGCCTTTTTGTTGACTTTTGAAAATGACTTATAATGTTAAAATTGATAATTTTTTGTGAGAGCATTTCTTGGACTTGGAATGTGAAGATGAGTTGTAGGAAATGTCATCCCCTTCAAAATGAGCATTGGATGGGATTTTTCTGATGAACCATGAAAAAGTTATGTCTTGGTCAAGTTACAGTTGACTTTTCAACTGTCCAAAAATAGAAACTTTTGACACCTTGATGATTTTTGAGCCATTCTTGTGGAATCATGATCAAGATTTAATCCAATGATGATTGTGGCTTCAAAATAAGATGTTGACCAAAAATTTTGACTTTTGACTGCCAAATGACCATTTTGCCCCTGCAATTGATTGTGAAGCAATTAGGGTTTTTGACTGTGCAACTTGACCTTGTGAGCCTTGAAACTTGGCATATGGATGCTTGGCAATGTATATAGGCATATGGGACTTGATTGGACCCTTGAAAACCTCAACTTCCTGGAAAGAACCAAAACCCTAATTTGACTGGCTTAGGAGGGTGTTTGAACTGTGTAACCCTTGAGTAGACTTGAGCACATGGAGATGATGCTTGTCAAAACTTTGAAGAATATGGGAGGGCAAATTTTGGGGTACAACAGCAGGCCTCTAAACCCACAAATCCGTCCCTAATAGTAATATTACACTTTCTTTTGAGCTATTATCCAAGTGTTGAAGCCATTATCCAAAACAATTTTCCATTAATGGCACAAAGTTAACACTACCATTTTGGAAAAGCATGCTTTATGAAATTGTCAACTCCTTGAACCTCTCACTTGTTTCCTCTGAACACACTTAACTTAAAATATAAAATAATATTGTTTAAAGTATTCAACAACTCTATGAGACAAGGTACATTGCATTGGAACTTTGATTTCTCAAGAAATCACAAGTTACATCTCAACCAAGCCATAACTTTTTATCTGGCAAACCTAGTTACTTGAGCTCCTCAAACCTTTTTCCTATAAATATAGGGTCCATTTTCTATCGATGGTACAAAGGAATAAGCCTCCTAAACCTCTCATACTCTCAAAAATCAGAATTGTCGACAAAACCTCCATTTTTGAGCATTGAAGTCCAAATCTTCGAATCTCTCAAATATTGCAAGTTTTGTCCAAACAAATCATTCTAACACTTCATAAACATCACATAGAATTAATACATACCCTTGTTACACTTTTGTAATCACTCCATCACCATACACCATTTACACTTTTCACCATTGCAACTTGACTTGGTTGGATTGATTCAATCACTTTCAGCACAAAGTAAGCATTAGAACATGTTCAGGGAGGTCCAAGGAAGCTTAATAAATCATAACATTACTTCTGTAACAGCTAGAAGAAGCATTGGACTTTCACTTCATGAGGTAAGTTTTCTAAACCATGATATCTTGATACAAGCATCTTTAGTGCATACATACAAAAGCAAAAATGTAGATATCAATTCCATGAAGCTAACCATGTCCTTAGTTTTCATTTATGTTGACAGTGTGATGAGAATTTTGGAATTGAAGTTTCTGAAATATTAGGTTTCAGTTTGGTACCAAACAAAATTCGTCCTAACCATTGATTTATAGCTTTCAAGATTTATATGGTTGGATTCATGGTAAAAAAATCAAGCCAGTTTGGTTTTGGAAGTTTTCAATTTGGTTGAGAAATGGAGATTTTCAAAATCAATAATGGTGTTGTTGTTGCTACTGTCTGAGTGCGGGGAAGAAGAAGGTGTGCTGGCAAGTTCAAAATTTCAAAAGCAAGTTTATAATATATTTAATGAGGGGTGTTTCATAACCGGATGAAACAGCCACTCCAGTGGTAAAATAAGCGTTCTATGACCATAGGGACCTGGATTCGAGCCCCATCAGTATCCTTTTATTTTTTACGTATTTGTTCCTTACAGATTCAACACAAGCAAGTCAATGGTGCGCACAGTGTACCTCACATATTGACTTCCAAATTTCAAAAGAGCCACATCCAACGTTTCTAATGGTCTCCCCATGGTGAACCCCAGAAAACCATCCTCAATGAATCACAACAGGTGCCTGGGCCTCCCTGATTTGGGCCTTTTTATTTTTGCTTTTCCATACCCCCCAAATTTCTTTTACAAGTACAATCCCATTTTATTTTCTTTATTTTGTTTTAATTAATTATTTCTTTTTAACCATTTTTTTATTTGCTCTAAAAAAATCATAAAATCATTAAAAAAAATAGATTTAGGTTTTTAATTAATTATTTTAATTTTTGATAAATAAAAATTGATTTAATTTAATCTATTTTATTTTATTTTATTAGTTAATTAGAATTAGTTTTTATACTTCATTTATTTTTCTAAACAAAAAAAAATACACAAAAGTATTTTCTAAATACTTAGAATTCTTTTGGTTTTAATTATTTAATTTAATTTTCATAAACAAAATTAATTAATTTAATTACACTTTGTTTTATTTTAAATAATTAAATTGTAAATTAATTAGAATTAGGTCTAATTTTTATTTCACATTTTTTCTAAACAAAAACAACAAAATCTTTTCTTAAATGCTTAGAAACATTTTTGGGTTTTTTTAAACATTTTCTCCTTTTCACCACCTTCGCGCACTTTATTTTCACATTAATATTATGTAATTTCTCAAAATCTGTAATAGCTTTAATTAGGGTTTACTGCCTTTCATACCCATTCATAAATTTGTACCCCCATTTCTGAAACCTTGTAATAGCGTAGGACATTTAATTTCTGCAATTTACTGCTTTCTTTATTATTGTTAGTGTAATGCGGTGGGAGAACTGACTTTACTGGTTTTGCATTTTATCACAAATGTTGCGGTTAGCAAGAGTCGCCACCAACTTTTATTTTATCCAACAAAGGAAAGGGTGAAAAAACACAAAATACCTTTTTAAAGATTTTGAGTCTGGGGGGTAGGTTATGGAAAGGGAAAGTATTAGCATCCTTTTCATCCATAGTTATCTACGGGCTCTTAGTTGCTAACTCACTTTTTGAAAATGCTTTGTATTTGTGTGTTTTGAAAATATTTGAAAAGACGCCTTAGTGGGGTAAACTTTGTAATGTTTCTCGTATCATTGAGAACGTATACAAAGTGTTTTTTTCTGTCTTTGAAAATATTTAGAAATAAGAGTTTGTGTATGTGTGAAAAAATTGTTTTGTTTGTTTTCGTGAGCAAGCAACTATAAGCGGTCTACCTACTCGAACGGTCTTTGTTCTTTTCCTCTTTTCCTTTAGATAGTGATATCCTACCATTAGTTGGTAGAAAGCTCTATCATTGGATGTTTTGAGGGATGTGCGAGGGTCATCATACAATCATAAAGACAACGCATAGAGCACTTTAGCAATTTTATCGTAAGGGACTAGATCGTATACCGAAGGCAGCATCGAAGGGTCATCAAGAGACTATGATCTTTTTAATCGAGGGTCTTTGCTAAAGTGTCCCACGTTCGAGGGACATGACTGTTTTTCTGAAGGCAACAAGTGGAGGTATATTAGAGGTGCGCATGTGCAAAGTTTGTTACATTTCAGTTATGTTTATCTTGAGTGTTAGGTTTGCTAACGTTTATTTTTAAGTCTTTCCATACAAGCCTATTAGCATACATCTAGTAGTTAAATATATACAAGTACAAAAAATAAAGTGCAGAAAATTGAATCTACGCTATTACATCGCTTCGGGATGGGGGAAATTACAAACCAAAATTCGGAAATAAAGAATAAAAAGTCCTAGTTAAGCTATTACAACCCTTTTGACAGTTACATAATTTGTGAAAATAATGCGAATAAAATAAATAAATGCGCTGAGAAGAGAAACCCTAAAAATATTCTAAGTGGTAAAAAATTTTTTTTGTTATTTTGCATTTTTTGTTTAGAAAAAATAATCAAGTTAAATTCAATTAAGAAAACCCTAATTCTAATAAGTTTAATTAATTAAAAAAAAATATGATTAAATTAATTTAACTAATAAAATTTTAAGTCTAATATTTTTGTGATTTTTTTGATTTTATGATTATTTAATAAAAATAAATAATTGAAATAAAAAAGAAATAAATAATCAAAGCAAAAAAAATGAAAATGAACCATGCTGTACAAATTGGGGGGGGGGGGGGTGTACTTCAGAGTAATCCCAGACCCATTAGCAATATGACCCAGGCGTTGCAAAGAGTAATTAGGGGGTGCAAAAATAAATTTCCTTAGGCCCACAAATGATTGAGCCCAAGAGCTACAATCAATCCAGTGTTGCCGTTCTTTGGAGGTCTACCATACGCGTATACGTCGAGACACGTTGGATCTTGGAGTTGTGGATCTGATGGCCCAAATGTGAAACATACTGTGCGTTGGTTAAACCTTACATGTGTTAGATCTAAAAGGAAATTGTTAGAAAAAACAAAATGAAAAACCTGGGGATCAAACCCAGGCTCCTTAGCTTCACACCTGCACGCTTCACCACTAGGCCATTTAACTCATTCATTATTACAAATTCAAAGAAAAATAAATATTACAAAAACTCAAATAATTGATTTCCAAAATTCGTGCACGCTGGAAATTTGAATGGGCCACTAGTGGGGCGCCACGCCTGCCACAAGAGTCAGCCACCGGAGTCAACCTTCTGATTGTCTTCTCTAATTGGCTCCATATCTAAACCTGCAAAAAATCAAGGATCAAGGGTGTAAACTAACCATATCCCACTTAAAAAATTTCCCCTAGTCTGAATCCGACATTATTTTTGACTAAAGGTTCCTGGATTATGCGTTTCGAAGCAAGGTGTCCAATCGGAGTTAAAAATGGAATTTTGTGATTTAGGCCCCAAAGCTTACATGTTTTACGTCCAACATGTTCTATGCATCTCTAGGAAAATCTTTGCATGCATTAGATTGATTAACAACGCATATTTTAATAGATTGAGTTTATAAAATATACCAAACTGGTGGTGATTGGATCTGAGAATTTTGGACGTGTAAGGCTTGAATCTGGGCCTGATTCAACTCTTGGAAGCCTCAAGGGAATGAATGGATCTTCTGTTTGGCTTGGGAGAGGCTGGAAGTGAGAGTTTCAAATTTTGCAACTTTGAAGGAATTTTGAGAATTTCATATGGCTTTGTTATGCAAGTTATGTGTTTGTTCTTGCTTTTGAGTTGTGTCCTTATATAGAGGGAAGAGAGTAGTAGATATATATGGTATAAAAACCAAGCCATGATGGCCTTTGAGACAAGAATAAAACACATTCAAAACTTGCAAAAAATGAGTGGGCCCTTTCTTAATGTTGCATGAACCTGGACAGTTTATGTTGGTCTTGCATGCAATATGGGCCTCATAATTGATTAAGTCAAGCCCATATGTATTAGCCCATGATTTCTTATGATTTTATTCAACTTATTTGATTTTAAATTAAATAAAATCAAGAAATATGAATAAAAATCAAAGAAATTAATAAATGGACTTAGAGGTCCTCTAAGATGCTATGGATATGTTTGAAGTCTAAAAAGTAGGCTCATTGGTTCAAAATTGCAATCTTGCTCAATTTGCATTTCATGAATTTCTTCAAAATTCCCCAACTTGTGCAGCTCATAACTTGCTCAATTTTCAACTTCTGAAGATGATCTGGGACTTTTTGGAAATCTCAAGATGCCTTCTACAATATATATGTGGATCATTTTTTATTTTGAAGACATTATCTTGATGTAAGTTGCTTTGACAAAAAGTGTGTTTTGTTGACTTTTGAAAATGACCTATAACTTATGAGCTCATATCTTCCAAATGAAGCATTTTCTGGACTTGATAATAAAATAAAAGTCGTAGAGAATTGAACTTTCTTCAAAATTGGATTTGGTTAGGGAAAAGTTGATGAAGCATATGAAAGTTATGTGATAACGAGAAATCGTATCATATAATTACTATATTTTTTATCGATTTTCATAATACATTAACTCGTTTAACTCCCGATTATTCCGAGTTTTTGTGTCTTTTCACAGGTACAACATGTTTCAAATCAAATCAGTGAAAAAGGATCACATGAAGGAAGCTAACCAAGAATCAGAAGAAAAAGAACTAAATCTGCAAAATCTGCAGATTTTGTTGTCATGACGACCGTCACACCCCTATGACGAGCGTAACACGCTCACAACATGAAGGACGCTCGTCACACATCATTGACGAATGTAACGCGCTATTTAAGCGCATTACGACCGTCACCTCCTCATGACGAACGTCACACGCTTAATTCAATGTTATGCGTAACAGGAGACGTTGGCAACGTAATGGACGGTTTTCTTCTCCTACAATTCCTCAACTTCAGCAACTATCAATCCGAGTCTTCCTCCACTCAAGCAGTTCCTAAATTCTCTTAACTGCAAAAATCCTCTTCTATAAATAGGAGGCATTTTAATGGAACAGGGTCGGAGATTTTTCTATAGAGCCAAACTTTTGCCCTTCTGCATTATTTTATTTTGATTTGCTTTTGAACCAATATACCTACTGTACCATTCAGTTTCTAGAATTAGTTTCCAAAAGTGTTAATTCTTCATCTAAGAATTAACACGGCCATATATTTCAATTAATTGTAAGGATATTGTACGCACTCAAGATTACCACAGCAACATATTTACAGGTTTTTATGCAATTGGTTTTTATTATTCTTATGCTATGTTAGTTGTTTTTATAAATTGTATTTTATGTTGCAAGGTTACTAAATATATTATGTCTGGCTAATTTCGTTTGTACCGGTATGTGACTCCTAAGCACCAAAGGAATTCAGTGATAACTTGGCTAAAAACTTTTATAAATAATTTCTGGTTTCCAATTCCATATTTAATTTAACTACCCTTGTCACGAGAGTGAAAGAATATTTAACACGATTTTGCCACGAGAGTGGGAAATTAATTAAGGCAAGAATCTGCATGCGAGAGCTGGGGTTCGACCCAGATAGTGGTAATGAAACATTAATTTTTAAATACACGAGAGTGTTTTAACAAATTAATTAAACTCAAGTTGTTTTCAAAAAGTGTTATTAAATTTAAAGTACATCCACTAGGTTTAGTAGCATAACTTATTTCATGAACACGAGAGTGTATGTCTCAGGTTTTTAAACAATTCGTTTTTACCGAAATACTTTATATGCCAAACGATTCACCGAGTTCCCAAAGTCCGACTATCACATACCGGTATAGCTATTATTATTGTTTTTAATTAAACTCTTTTTCCCCCAAAACCAAATATTCATCGCTTAGTTAAACAATTGTAACAATAGATCGTATGCGATTGATCCTCAGTCTCTGTGGGTTCGATAATCATTTAAAACTAGAACGACTAAACTGTATACTTGCAGTTAGTATCCCAATAGACTTATAAAGTCCCGATCAAGTTTTTGGCGCCGTTGTCGGGGACTGATTAGTCAATTTAGTACGATTCTTATGTTGCACGTTTAGACTAGTCAACAGAAACCCTCTTTCGATTTGTATGCCAAGCACTCGTTCACAAGGCAAACCACTTGACAAATCGACGGACGAACCTGAATGCATCCTTTCCATAAGAAGAACATTCAGGGATTACTGTTTAAATCACGTTATTCCTTTACCAAAACCCGAAATCAAGATTGATTCCGAAACAAATTCTAATTCTTCCTCTGAAACCAAAATTAATTTAGTAGTAGACATGGCCGAAGAACGAAGGACCCGTCCACTGAAGGAGTACGCAGCTCTCTCACAACAAGAACCCCACAATAGCATTGCTGCTCTAGCAATTAATCGAAACGATTTTGAGTTGAAACCGTCATTGATATCAGCTATCCAACAACGCCAATTCTCTGGAAATCCTACCGAGGATCCAAATGAACATCTTACAAAATTCGTTCAATTTGCCGACACAGTTATAACAAATGGTGTTAGTAAAGATGCAATAAGATTACGTCTTTTTCCTTTTTCTCTAAGAGATAGAGCTTGGGCTTGGTTGTAATCCTTGCCGTCAAATTCCATCACTACGTGGGAAGGACTTAAGATTGTATTTTTAGCACGATACTTTCCCCCATGCAAGACTGCTGCATTGAGAGCTCAAATCAACGGATTTAGGCAGAAGGATACTGAATCGCTATTCGATGCATGGGAACGCTACAAAGATATGATGCAAATGTGCCCACATCACGGATTAGAAAACTGGTTGATTATCCACACATTTTATAATGGACTCTTGTACAACACAAGACTCTCTATAGATGCCGCCGCAGGTGGTACACTGATGGACAAGCCTTACGACGAAGCTAACCAACTCATTGAAAATATGGCTCAAAACCACTATCAGTGAGGAGGAGAAACAACACTTGTGGAGAAAACTCAAACCAAAAGTGGGATGTACGAGATTAGTATCCTAGATAAAGTTAATGCTAAGGTAGATTCTCTTACCCAAAAGATAGAAAGCTTGACCTTACCTCCTGCAGCCACCGTGGCTGCAGTTACCCCAAACTGCGAAGTTTGTGGAGTTCCAGGTCATGTTGGAACCGAATGTCAAATCCTAGCAGAATATCAGTTGATCAGGTGAATTACGCTCAAGGTAATCCTTATGCTAATACCTATAACCCTGGTTGGAAGAACCATCATAACTTCTCGTACAAGAACAATAACGCTCTATATGCGCCTGGCCAAGCACCCGTTGTACCTCCAAGCTATCAAAAACCCGCTGCTAATGTTCCTAACATTCCTAAGAAGTCTAACCTTGAAATCCTAATGGAAAATTTTATCGCTAATCAAGCTCAACAAAACAAAGATTTTCTCAATCAAAACGTTAACACCGGTGAACAATTGAAGCTATTAGCAAATAACGTAGATGCCCTAGAAACTCACAATAAAATGTTAGAAACCCAAATCTCCCAAGTAGCACAACACCAAGCTAGTTTTTCCGCACCTGCTGGTACGTTTCCTGGACAGCCACAACCCAATCCTAAAGGACATGTTAATGCTATCACGTTACGAAGTGGGACAGCACTTGATGGGGCGGTAGATCCTAGACTCCAAAACCCGACCATGTATCAAAAACCTGAAAAGGAAGCAGAGAAATCAAAAGAACAATCTGAGAATGTAGAGGAAGACGCAAACGAGAGCGGAGAGATTCCAGAAAAACCTTACGTACCTCCACCGCCATATAAACCACCAATTCCATACCCTTAAAGGCTTGCAAAATCCAAAAACGAGGGGCAGTTCAAGAAATTTATAGAACTTCTGAAACAATTAAACGTTACTATTCCGTTTACATAAGATATAACTCAAATGTCGTCATATGCTAAATTCCCAAAAGAAATATTGTCTAATAAGAAAAAAATTGTTGAAAACGAAACCGTTATGCTAACTGCCGAATGTAGCGCCATAATTCAAAATAACATGCCTCCAAAGCTAAAGGATCCTGGTAGTTTCTCCATACCATGTGTAATTGGAAAATCTGTCATAGACAAAGCTCTATACGATTTAGGAGCAAGTGTTAGTCTAATGCCCTTATCTATTTGCGAGAAACTCAAACTAGGTGACATGAGACCTACCAAGATGTCCCTACAACTAGCCAACAAATCAGTCAAATTCCCTGTTGGTATGCTAGAAAACATTCCTGTCCGAATAAGAAAATTTTACATACCTAGTGACTTTATAATAATGGACATAAAGGAAGATTCAAACATTCCCATCATATTAGGAACACCATTTTTAGCCACTACAGGAGCCATTATTGACGTTAAGAAAGGAAGGCTTACCTTTGAGATAGGAGAAGAAAAAGTAGAATTTATTCTTTCCCAATTCTTCAAAGCCCCTGCTATAGATGACTCATGTTGTTTCCTAGATATTATTGATGAATGTGTCAAAGAACTAGAAAGCCAAGAAGACACCTATTCTGGGATATTGAAAATTCCGACACCAACTATCTTCAAGGATGATGACTGGAGACGAGAATATCACGATGCCAACCTAAGCGAATGTTTCGCCTTAACACCCGATCCTACCCCAACTGATAAGAAAACTGGTATAGAACTTAAAACGTTACCTAAAGATCTAAAGTATGAATTTTTAGATAAAGAACTCGAACGGCCAGTTATAGTCAATGCCAATTTAGGGAAGATCGAAACCGAAAAACTTCTTAATGTGTTAAGGAAGTATCCAACCGCGTTAGGATATAATATATCAGATCTAAAAGGAATAAGCCCTTCTCTCTGTATGCACCGCATTATGCTAGAAGAGGACTGTAAGACTTCTAGAGAACATCAAAGACGAATAAATCCTATCCTAAGTGAAGTCGTACATAAAGAAGTGCAGAAACTACTAAAGGCAGGCATCATATACCCAATATCAGATAGCAACTGGGTCAGTCCAGTTCACGTAGTACCTAAGAAAGGAGGTGTTACGGTTATAACAAACACAAAAGGCGAATCGATGGCACAACGTACCCAAACAGGATAGAGAATATGTATCGATTATAGAAAACTAAACAAAGCTACGCACAAGGACCATTTCCCATTACCATTCATTAATCAAATGCTCGAGCGCTTAGCCAAACATTCCCATTTTTGCTATCTTGACGGATACTCGGGATTCTTCCAAATTCCCATTCATCCTGATGATCAAGAGAAAACTATGTTCACATGCCCCTATGGTACCTTTGCATACCGAAGAATGCCATTTGGACTATGTAACGCACCTGCAACTTTTCAACGATGCATGATGGCGATTTTCGCAGACTTTTTGGACGGAATTATAGAAGTATTCATGGATGATTTTTCTGTCTGCGAAGAAAGTTTTGACGGATGCTTATCAAACCTTGAGTTGGTACTGAAACGCTGTGTCAATGTCAACCTAGTGCTCAACTGGGAAAAGTGTCACTTCATGGTGAGACAAGGAATTGTGTTGGGCCACATTGTATCAAACAGAGGGATTGAAGTCGATAAAGCAAAAACTGAAATTATCAAAAACCTTCAACCACCCAAAACGGTTAGAGAAATAAGAAGTTTTCTAGGACACGCTGGTTTTTACCGATGTTTTATAAAAGATTTCTCTAAAATCACTAAGCCACTAACTGAACTATTGATGAAAGAAGCTGAGTTTATTTTCGACGATAAATGCTTAAATGCATTTGAGACGCTTAAAGAAGCCTTAATTTCAACACCTATAATGTAACTTCCTGATTGGAACCTACCATTTGAAATAATGTGCGATGCGAGCGATTATGCTGTAGGCGCAATCCTAGGACAACGCAAGGATAAAAAGCTTCACGCTATTTACTATGCAAGCAGAACACTCGATCCCGCTCAAATGAATTACGCCACTACGGAGAAGGAACTCTTAGTTGTTGTATTCGCATTGGACAAATTTTGTTCCTACTTAGTAGGCGCCAAGATCGTTATTTACACGGATCATGCTGCGATCCGATACTTGCTAAGTAAGAAAGACGCCAAACCACGACTACTCAGATGGATCTTACTCCTACAAGAGTTTGACTTGGAAATAAAAGACAAAAGGGGGACTAAAAACGTGGTAGCAGACCATTTATCAAGATTGGATGGAATCCAAACTGAGAGTGTTCCCATAAACGAAGATTTCCCATATGAACGCCTTATTGCTAAACTAGAGATAGCTCCTATCGACAATTTAGATCAATGCGATGAACATTTAACAATTGCGGTAGTAAAAGCCATTTGTACCAACACCACATTACCATGGTACGCTGATTTCGTTAACTACTTAGCCGCCGGTGTTCTACCACCCGATTTAACGTACCAACAGCGGAAGAAATTCTTCCATGATCTTAGACACTACTTTTGGGATGAACCACTACTCTTTAAAAGAGGCGCCGATGGTATCTACCATCTTTGTGTCCCTAACGATGAAATAGACGATGTCATTGCTCATTGCCATTCCGCCCCTTATGGTGGACATGCTAGTACTTCAAAAACTTGTGCAAAAATACTTCAAGCTGGTTTCTTTTGGCCTACTTTATGGAAATACGTCCACGTCGCAATTAAGAACTGCGAAAGATGTCAGTGCACAGGAAATATATCTAGACGTGACGAAATGCCGCAAAAAGGGATTCTTGAAGTTGAAATTTTCGATGTATGGGGAATTGATTTCATGGGACCGTTCCCCGCATCCTTTGGAAATTATATATTGGTAGCTGTTGACTACGTATCAAAATGGATTGAAGTCGTCGCTGCACCCACAAATGATACACGAGTGGTACTTAAATTATTCAAGCATGTTATCTTCCCACTATTCGGTATACCAAGACTAGTGATTAGTGATGGCGGTTCCCATTTTATCTCTAGAATTTTCGAAAAACTACTTTCAAAATATGGCGTTAAACATCGCATAGCCACACCATACCATCCTCAAACGAGTGGACAAGTGGAAGTGTCAAATAGGGAAATTAAACAAATCCTTGAGAAAACCATAGCCACATCCAGAAAGGATTGATCCTCCAAGCTAAATGATGCTCTTTGGGCATATAGGACAGCTTTTAAAACCCCTATCGGAACAACGCCGTTTAAATTAGTTTATGGAAAATCTTGTCATTTTCCAGTAGAATTAGAACATAAAGCTTATTGGGCCATTAAAACTCTTAACTTAAATTACAAGACTGCTGGCAAGAAACGTATATTAGTTATCCATGAATTAGAAGAATTGCGTTTAGACGCTTATGAAAATGCTAGAATCTATAAGGAGAGAACAAAAAATGGCATGATAAGTGTATCTCGCGGAAAGAATTTAAGGAAGGAGACATTGTACTCCTATTCAACTCTAGACTGAAACTCTTCCTGGGTAAATTACGCTCCTGATGGTCAGGACCATTCGAAATTAATAAAGTTTTCCCAAGTGGTGCGGTAGAAATTAAAGGAAATTCAATTGAACCATTTATAGTCAATGGCCATCGCTTAAAGCATTATTTTAACGTCGAAAATCTAAACTATTCAGCTTACCTGCAGTTAAGTGAGCCACCTACCCGGATACCTAACTGAATAGGTACTCTTTGTCGAGCCACCGACATAAAACAAAAGCGCTTCCTGGGAGGCAACCCATGTTTACTTTTAATTATTTTTGTTATTTTGATTTGTTTTTATTTTTTTTACTTTGTTTTAATCTTTCAAATTTTCATGTTGCATCCCTTCCTCCTTTTATTTAAACTTCTTTTTCTTTTGATTAACTTCGGCATTTTAACCTGAAAATACTAACTTAGTTTTTCATACATTTATTAAACATTTTCAGGGTAATTCATTAGCTTTAATTTTTAGCTCCATGGCACGCATGAACTACATGAACATAACCCTGAGAGGTAGGCATCAGAAAAGGCGCTTTGAGGATCTAGTTGAGCGAGAGATGTGTCCAACCATTTATGTTGACGACCATGCTATGACTGCTTTAGGAATTCGTGAGAGTGTTATGTATCTGCTACACCAAATAGGTTGGGACGTTGCTCCAATTCTGAGACGCTATTGTATCTACCGTAAGTTGACCCTTGAGATCTTGAGCACACTGAGCTATCTACCAAACCATGGGTTAGGTTTCAACCGCGGGCTGATCACCTTCAGACTGTTTAATATGGACTACCGCTACAATCATAGGGAGTTTACCAACTTGTTAGGATTCCCTAATGGCCCTGATGTTATCACCATGACCTAAGAAGATCTATTGCTAGATATTGACCTTGATTACTTCTGGGGTAGCATTGCTGGAAACAACCATCCTGAGCCAAATGACCTTTACTCGGAGTCCATCCATAACCCTGCTATTAGGTACTTCCATAAGATCATTGCCCACACCCTTTCCGGAAAAGAGCAGAATGTTACATCTGTGTCACGTGATGAACTTTTCATCATGTACTGTGCTTCACAGAACCGTCCAGTAAATGGTGCCACCTATATGCTTGCTAATATGGAACGTATTACACAAACACCAAATGCCCCAATCCTCTTAGGTGGGTTAGTCATTATGATCTCCAATGCCATTGGACTCCGAAGGCCTATGTTAGGATCAAATCCGCACTATGGGATTAAGCCAATGAATATTGAATTTTTCTTCAACACTAGTTTTATAGGAAACCTTGGGCCGAATGAATTTGAGTTGCTGATTAACCATGAAATTGTTCACCAGTTTGTACTCCCAAATCCTATTACTAGTGTCCACAATAGAGCAAAATGGCTTTTTAATCTCCACCATCCTCCTACACCGCCTTCGTCTCCTTCCACTATTGACATCTATGAAGTCCCAAATACCTCTCCAGATGTTGAAGATCCTGAAACACCACCTGGATACCACCAGTTTCCTGAACCATGGGAGCAGCCTGTAGTTTCCATTGAGTCCACCTTCCAGGTTCCCGAGATACCACCACCACCTCCACCTACTGTCACCCTCGACTCTTTGAATGTAGAAATAACCGGAATGCGGGGTGAGCTTACATCTTTACGTGTGGATTTCATTGCTTTTATAGATTTGGTAACTGACCAACTGGATTTCATTCACTAACATCTGTCATCTACCCAACATGGCTAGGAGTTGCCGTCGTTATGCTTATTTGTTCAGTTATTGCATTTATGTATACAGTGAGGTCACTGTTTAGTTTAAGTGTAGGGGAGGAACCCAGTTTTAGTATTTTATTATTATTCTATGCATTTAGTTATTATTTGTTTCAAATTCCAAACAATTTTACTAGTTAATGAAATTTCAATTATTCATCAAGTTTCGATTCTATTGTCGTTACTACTATTATTTCATTTTAAACAAAGTTTACTCTTTACAATTTTTAGAAACATACATTTTATTTTCAGTTTATTTTTCATTTTCATTAATTTTACTGTGTGTTACATCAGATATTAAATTCACTATTCATATTTTTTGCAAAATTTTATCTTACGATGTGTGTTGAAAATATTCTGCATGTTTACTGTGTTAGGCTACTGTGTTATAATGTCTGGAAATTAAAGTGTTTTGTTCATTTCATGAATATAATTATTTGAATCTGTAATGCTCGTAACGTCCCCAAGACGAGTATAACACGCGTTTCACCGTGTTACGCTCGTCAGCCAAACGTGATGACCGTCACGCGCGCTCAATAGCAGATTCTGCTATTACAGAAGCCGTTCCCTCTTTCCATTCATTCTTCCCTCTTTCCCAAAAACCTTAACAATACCCATTCAAAAAATTTCTTAAATTCCCACTCCAACACTTAAACTCCATCAACCCACTACTCAATCCACAGTCCAAACCATTTTTACGATTAAATCTCTTGCATGCAATATGGCCAACAATCAGCAAATCCCTAATCTCACTTTCAGAGCCGGCGAGCAAGGTGAAACCCAATGACTCAAATTCCAAAAGTTCCAACGCCGCGGTCTTCAACCTACCCGGTATGTCGACCTTGATTGTTTGAGGAATTTGGGATTGCTACATAGCGTCCGACAACTTTTGCAGAATGTGAACTTATGGAACCTGTGCCGCGAACCGCAACCCATTTATGAAACTCTCACCTTTGAGTTTCTGAGTTCCTTTGCATACATTACCCCTACTGGTGCCATAAACCAACTCTCAGGCGTGGCCAAATTTCGTATGTTTGGCACTGAGCATCAGCTGTCCCAAACCGATTTCGCACGGTGGCTTGGTTTCTGTTCTAAAGAAGGTATCTACCTCCGGGTGCCGGATAATTTCGGCGAGGAAGCTTTTAATTTATGGCACAGTATGACGAACATTCATGCCGGATCTTACGACCACCTCAACTCCACACACATTCATAATCCGAATATCTGATACTTTCATCGCATCCTCTGCAACACCATCTTCGCCCGAGACAGCAATCACAAGCTCAACTCCAAGGAGTTTTTCTTCATGCATTGCGCATTCACTGGCCAGAAGATCAACGCTGCCCCATTTTTATTAGCCCATATTCACTCTATTTGTGCTAGAGGCGGAAAACCCTTCTATTTCGGAGGGATTGTCACTTCTCTTGCCATAGCCCTGAATTATGGTGCCGCTCTCACAGATATGCCTTCTATGGCACCGACATTGCTAACTCTGGACCACTGCAAGGCCGCACTCCTCATCTATGAGTGGGAGGATGGCAGATTCCATCCTGTGATCAGAAACATTGTTTATCATAGTATTACTTTGCCTTGCAGGGACTGAATTGATCCATAAAACAAAGCTAACTGGTTATTCGATCCTGCAGCTCCCGAGGGGCGTGTTCCTACTCATGAAGACCAGCCTAATGCCCCCGCAGACGAAATGCAAGAAGAGCTGGACAGTGCTTCCCCCGTCCACGACATTCCAGGAGCTTCATCCGCACCACCTCCTATTACTCTTGAAGAAGTTCTCCGCGCCATCCATCTGCAAAATCAAATGAGTGCTGCACTTGAAAGAAGACAACAGGAACAATATGAGTATTTATGCGCACAAAACACTCAGATTTTGACTGGCCAGCGAAGCATGAATGAGAGGTTGGACGAGGCCCTGTCGGAACTTAACGCCTTAAGGTTGGACGTCAGCACCCTTGGCTACCAGGACACTGACACCGAAGCCACTCCTACCGAGCGATCACGCACCAGGAGTAGAGGACGTGGCCATCAGTAGTTTTTCTTATTTTCTAAGTAGTTTACTTTTTCTGTTTGTTTTTGTATTTCCCCGCCTTTATACCGCAACATTGAGGACAATGTCGGATTTAGTGTGGGAGAGGTACCTTTCCATCTACCATAAACAAGTAATTTTCTTACGATATTTCTCAATTTAAATTCTTCCTCGCTTTATTTAGCCATACCGAAAATTTTTACTTTATCTTTGCATTAGCCCGACATACCTATCTTAACGAAATCCTAGTTGAGGAAGCCGAGAACGATTCAACAAGATCGATACGGTTATGACACCTTAGAATTCCTACTGACGCGATCCGCTTCAATGACCATTATACCTATATCTTGAGTTTTAGTTCTAAAGTAACCCCTAGTAGTTTATACTAGCAGTCAACACCGTCTTGACACAAACCACGTGGGGAACCAATGAATATAAGTGTTTGATGCCTGACCAATGAAATATCCTTCTTATCTCACTGCTAAAAAGAGAAAATTTTGCACCAAAATACAAGGTCGCATATAAGAGACGAGCAACTAATGAAGGAGTCCATTATTGGTTGGTTCAGAAGTATCTGGTTCTGAACTTGGTAGGGCGCGCTACGGATCGATCCCCCACAACCTCCAATTTGGATAACATGTATAGGGTTGCCACATTCGTGTACCAGACCTCGTGCTAAAAGGATCAAAGTCACTAACCGGTTACTCCACTACGTGCATGCTAAGACAAAGGGCTTAATGTGATTGCGCCAGAATAAAACCGGGTGAAATAGATACGAGAAACTCTGGGCAGAATTATAACGAAACTATTGGACAGTTCATTTTAAATAGAAGCCTACGACTAAGCCTATTTCTTGTTTCATTAGCGTATCATTAGTGTTTTACTTAAGTATCGGTCAAACTAACGAGGATTTCTCGTAATTGCTTTAAAAACCAAAGGTATGTCATGCATGTGCGCTTGATAAAACATGTCTGATCCTTCTAAGTGACTATTTGCTTGAGGACAAGCAAAGGTTTAAGTATGGGGGAATTTGATAACGAGAAATCGTATCATATAATTACTACATTTTTTATCGATTTTAATAATACATTAACTCGTTTAACTCCCGATTGTTCCGAGTTTTTGAGTCTTTTCATAGGTATAACATTTTTCAAATCAAATCAGTGAAAAAGGATCACATGAAGGAAGCTAACCAAGAATCAGAAGAAAAAGAACTAAATCTGCAAAATCTGCAGATTTTGTTGTCATGAGGACCGTCACACCCCTATGACGAGCGTAACGCGCTCACAACTTGAAGGACACTCGTCACACATCATTGACGAACGTAACGCGCTATTTAAGTGCATTACGACTGTCACCTCCTCATGACGACCGTCACACGCTTAATTCAATGTTATGCATAACAGGAGACGTGGGCAACGTAATGGACGGTTTTCTTCTCCTACAATTCCTCAACTTCAGCAACTATCAATCCGAGTCTTCCTCCACTCAAGCAGTTCCTAGATTCTCTTAACTGCAAAAATCCTCTTCTATAAATAGGAGGCATTTTAATGGAACAGGGTCGGAGATTTTTCTACAAAGCCAAAGTTTTGCACTTTTGCATTATTTTATTTTTATTTCCTTTTGAACCAATATACCTACTGTACCGTTCAGTTTCTAGAATTAGTTTCCAAAAGTGTTAATTCTTCATCTAAGAATTAACACGGCCATATATTTTAATTAATTGCAAGGATATTGTACGCACTCAAGATTACCACAACAACATATTTACAGGTTTTTATGCAATTGGTTTTTATTATTCTTATGCTATGTTAGTTGTTTTTATGAATTGTATTTTATGTTTCAAGGTTACTAAATATATTATGTCTGGATAATTTCGTTTGTACCGGTATGTGACTCCTAAGCACCGAAGGAATTCGGTGATAACTTAGCTAAAAACTTTTATAAATAATTGTTGGTTTCCAATTTCCTTATTTAATTTAACTACCCTTGTCACGAGAGTGAAAGGATATTTAACACGATTTTGCCACGAGAGTGGGAAATTAATTAAGGCATGAACCTGCATGCGAGAGCTGGGATTCGACCCAGATAGTGGTAACGAAACATTTATTTTTAAATACACGAGAGTGTTTTAACAAATTAATTAAACTCAAGTTGTTTTCAAAAAGTGTTATTAAATTTAAAGTGCATCCACTAGGTTTAGTAGCATAACTTATTTCATGAACACGAGAGTGTATGTCTCGGGTTTTTAAACAATTCGTTTTTACCGAAATAATTTATATGCCAAGCGATTCACCGAGTTCTAGAAGTCTGACTATCACATACCGGTATAGCTATTATTATTGTTTTTAATTAAACTCTTTTTCCCCAAAACCAAATATTCATCGCTTAGTTAAACAATTGTAACAGTAGATTGTATGCGATTGATCCTCAGTCTTTGTGGGTTCGATAATCATTTAAAACTAGAACGACTAAACTGTATACTTGCAGTTAGTATCCTAATAGACTTATAAAGTCCCGATCATTATGCTCAGTCAAAGTTCAGTTGACTTCTCCTAAGGAAACCCTAATTTGACAAATCTTGACTTTTGATGATTTGAGGGATTTCCTTGGGGAATCATGATCAACCCTTGATCAAATTGTTGATATCACTTCAAAACATTGACGTTGACAAAAAATCTTAAAGTTTGATTGTATGTTGAATATAGTTGACTTTTTGACCAATACAGTTGACTTTCACTCATTTGAATCATTGACTGAGCAAACTTGTGATGTAGGGATTGAAACTTGACATGGACTTTGTTGAGGACCTATGAAGAACCATGGGAGCCACTTTAGACCCTTTCAAACCAAATTTTATTGAGAAACTCCAAACCCTAGTTGTGGGCTTTTGGCTTAGGAGGTGCATCTTGACTAGTCAACCCTTAAGTGTCTTGGGTATTTGAGAAGCCTTGAAAGAATGTCTTGAAGAAAAATGGGAGGGAAAATTTTAGGGTACAACATCTACCTCTGTTCAATCTTCTTAAGCCTGAAGAGTTAGATTGGCATGTCCACCATTCATGACTTAAAGGTAGAAGATGTTTGAACACTTAAGTGCTCAGAAATTTGCACTCACCTGTGCAAGAGGTAACATTGTTGGTTGATTGTATCAGGAATGGGCTTATAGATTCCATTTGGAGAGGTGATGAAAAGTTATCGGAGATGGGGTTATAGATACCATCGAAAATAACTGTTGACTTCAACTAGAAGAAGTATCAGAATAAATCTTTGGTTGATTTAAATTGAACCAGAGAAAGGTCTATAGGAAAAGTATCAGGATAAATCATTGGTCAATTTAAACTGAACTAGAAGATGTGTATACTTAACTTTAACTGGATAAGAATCAGAATAAATCTTTGAGCGATTTAAACTGAACCAGAGAAAGGTCTTGATTGTCTTTAATTGGATAAGAATTAGAATAAATCTTCGGGCGATTTAAACCGAAACAGAAAAAGTGTCTACTAGAAAAGAATCAAGATAAATCATTGGTCGATTTAAACTGAAACATCAGATGTTTATAATTGTCTTTAATTGGATAATAATCAAATAAATCTTTGAGCGATTTAAACTGAACCAGAGAAAGGTGCCTATTGGAAAAGCATCAGGATAAATCATTGGTTGATTTAAACTGAACCAGCAGAGGTCTATAATTATCTTTAACTGGATAAGAATCAGAATAAATCTTTGAACGATTTAAGATGAACCAGAGAAAGGTGTCTACCGGAAAAGAATTAGGATAAATCATTGGTCGATTTAAACTAAACCATTAGAGGTGTCTATTTATATTTAACTGGATGAGAATTAGAATAAATCTTTGGGAAATTTAAATTAAACCAGAGAAAGGATTCTACTGGAAAACAAATTAGGATAAATCATTGGTCAATTTAAACTGAACCAGCAGATGTCTTTAATTGTCTTTAACTGGATAAGAATCAGAAAAATCTTAGGGTCAATTTAACTAAACTAGAGAAAGAGTATACCAAAAACGAATCATGGCAAATCATTGGTCGATTTAAATTGAACCAGCAGGTGTCTTTAATTGTCTTTAATTGGATAAGAATCAAAATAAATCATTGGGTCGATTTAAATCGAACCAGAGAAAGAGTCCACCGGAAAAGAATCAGGATAAATCGTTGGACAATTTAAATTGAACTAGTAGATATATTTTTAGAAAGACCTCCTGAGGAAAATGCTGAAATAGCCCTTCGTCAAATGTAGTCTTTGAGAAGATTGTCGGGTCATATAAGTAGTTGATGATGTTTGTTGATTGATCTTTCCTGAAAAGGTAAAGAGTTAGTTGTATGCAATGTCATGGTGTATGAAATGCATTGTGTAAGGATGTTCTCAAAATAAATGAGACTGTGCTATATGCGATTTGTATGCATATGTTGTGACATTTATAAATGATGTATGAATGCGACATGTTGTTGAAGTGCATTTATAAATTCGAGCAGCATCTTTGTCTGCGGAAAATAAATCCATGATTGTCGTTGGGGATGAAAAGTATGTGTATCTTCGATCTTCTGGGGATTGTTTCCGCTGGGGACTCCTGTTTGCTGTTTGAGGAAACTCCACTATGGAACATTTATTTTTGCTCTTTGTTTGAGAATACTCAGTTGGAGAGTATTAATTTCTGCTTGGGGAGAAGAATTCAAGAAAATTGGTTGTTCATTGCTCTATTGGGGAATTTATACCCTGACTGGGGATTGAAGAGGTGGATAACTTTCCGAGTTATCTGGGGAAGATAAGGTTGACTGGTATTTGATTTGATTCTAGGTTCCATAGCAACTTTGAGGGGATAGTGGCAATTTCATTGGGGAGAGGATTTTAGATAGTAATTTTTGGTAAAAGCATACTCAAGCTGGAGAGTGTCAGAATAAATATATACCTTGATTGTATCTGAAGATGTTTTGAATGGGTCTCAGTATGATATCCATATCTGGACTGTATCTGAACCGTATCTGAAAGATGTACTGAATGAGTATCAAAATAAATCTGTATCTTGATCGTATTTAAACTGTATCCGAAAGATGTACTAAATGAGCATCAAAATGAATTTGTATCTTGATTGTATATGAACTGTATCTAGAAGAGAAATTTGGAACGAGTGCCAGAATGAATCTGTATCTTGATTGTGTCTGCACTGTATCTAGAAGTGGATCTGGAATTAGTGTCAGAATGAATCTATATTTAGACTGTATCTGAACTGTATCTCGAAATGGATCTGGAATGAGTTTCAGAATGAATCTATATCTTGATTGTATTTTCACTGTATCTAGAAGAGAGCCTGGAATGAGTATCAAAATGAATCTATATCTAGATTGTATCTGGACTGTATCTAGAAGAGATTCTGGAATGAGTGTTAGAATGAATCTATATCTAGATTGTATTTGAACTGTATCTAGAATATGATAAACTGTTGGAGAAATAAACCCTATTGAGGAAATACTCTTGTTGAGAAAAAACCCTTGTTAAGGAAATTAACTCTGCTGGAGAACAGATGTCTGAAAGGGGGTTTTACAACCTTGGAGGAACAAGCTCAGTTGGGGAAGAGAAACTCTATGAACTGTACTAATTGGAACTCCTTAGGTTGATGATATTTTTAGGGATAAAATCATACTCCTTTATCATCCAGCATGATTTGTCGTGGCAATTGCAAGGAATTCATGAACTTGTGAAGATTACTCTGTGGGGATAATCTCATGGAAGTGGCTCTGTGGGGATTCGTGGAGACTTGAACATAACTCTACTTCTAGAGCCCTTGGTGAATGCTGATCAAGGTGATAAATCTTCTACTGATAGATAGGTGACGAGATGATGGGACATAGTCATACGCTTTAATCCCTAACTTTTTTCTGGACTGTCCTTTCAGATTTTCAGTCCACCGGGATACCCTTTTTTTGCCCAAGCCGCCTTTTCAGGTTTTCGACTTCCTGGGTGTACAGGTTTATTCATATATCCCAAATTTTTGCACGAACTCTTTTGGTTCAACGGGATGCCTTTATTTTTGCCTAGGTCAGTCAACCTAGCGGGTCTTTTTTCATGCGTAGTATTTTTCGACTATGTCCGCATTCACAGGGTGCGGAGAATTATCAATGTCCATAGTAGTAAGTGTTGTAGCACTGCCATAAAATTTTTGCTTGATCGTACATGGCACTTTGCCGGAACTCATGTTCAATGCTCCAAGTGATTCAGATGGAGATCTGCCCCTGGCTAGTCGGCACTTTTAAGAGATTCTTTGAATCTTGACTTGACTACCCTAGATCAGTTAGACACTATGTCATTCCCCTGGATTATGAAAGGCATTTTACTGGAAATGTATTTCCATCTAAGGTGATTCTATTCATTGAGAGGATTTCCATTCATTGAATATTCGTTGTGCGGAATTCTCTGTTGTCGAACAATTAGTCATATGAAAACAATGGCATTTAGAAATGCAAAGCTTATGTTTATCTTGATGTTTTGAAAATTCATTTTTAGTAAACAAACAGAATTTTGTAAGAATATGAATTCAACTCAAGATTTATAGTAAACCTTACAGGAGTCAGGATACCTTTTGTAACAGTATGCTTTCGAACTAACTCGTGCTTCAGCTAGGACTTTTAAAGGTTGTAACATGGCCTGGTTCATGGTTTAAGAAACAAAGGATAAAGGCTCAAACTTTATTTGTACCCAACCCGTTCTTCGTGATATTCTTCAGTCCTATACTCAGTTAATTGTGCATTTAGATCCTAATTGAGTCTGGAATCTTTGCCTTGGTATTCTAGTGATGGTTCGGATACCGAAATTTATTTGAGAAGACAGTTATTTTTTGTAACATTTTTTCTTTTGTTGAAGATTTGTAGCGACCTCTTTTTTTTTAAATATCCCTACCTTTTTCCTGAACTATTTCTTTTATGATTACAGTCAGCGGGATGCGCCAGTTTTTCTTAAGTCTCCTTCATAGGTTTTGACTTAACGGGCTTTTCTTTTGAAAAATAATGACTGCCTATTTTAGTAATTATGGGGAACCATCATTGTCTTTTGATTTAGAAGAGCATCTTCGACACTATTCGTCGTGTATGAAGGCATAATTTGCGACTGAATGCACCATTGAATTACTGAGAAACTACCATGCCCCAGGTTATGATTAGCGGTTTCAATTTGTGTGAAAAAGAAAACTCCTACTTCTTAGGCTCAAAGGGGTTGATTAGGGATTATCTTCCTTATAACTCCAATGTTTAGGATTTGAAACAACGCATGTACATCATCAGCAAGGTCTGTTCAAAGAATATTGTATGAGATTATGGTATTGTTTTCGTCATCCTCCCTCTAAAGGCTTATAGCTTTTAATTGAGAGTTGAATATCACAAAAAGGAAGTAAAAGCATAGTTTTAGTATAGTGATAACAAATGGATTATTTTAAGACAAACATATGCAATGCATTAATGGAATAGCAAAGTTTGACATAAAATAAGTGTTCGAACAATCAAAAGAAAATTACAATTTGAAAATTCTAATGAACAAAAAGCTTTTTCATCTGAACTTGTCACTTCAGACGGTGTGCCTTTGAGAGATGACAAAAGAATTCAGTATGACCATCTTGTGTGAACTCCAGCGCTCCTTCGTCGATCAAGTCTCGAATATTATTTTCAATGCCCAACAACTATTAGTGTCATGCCCAAGATTATTGGAATGATAAGCGCATCTCACATTAGGATTGTACCGAAGAGAGGAGGTGTTGGGATTATGAGGAGGATCCTTTAATGTAATCAACTTCATCCTCAACATGTGTTGCAATACTTGAGCCAAGAACATGTTGATTTTGGGAATTTCCTTTTGGGCGTGTCCTTTTTATGATGATTGCCTTGTCGTTGTTGTTGCACTGGTACTGGATTAGATGTCCGCACTACCCCTACAGATTGGTTGAGATCACTCTTATTACGATCCTTCTGGTTGTACACAGTACTGGACTCCTTTTTTCCATTGTATGATCTCTTCTAAGTACTTGAAGATGCAGTTCACTGAATTTCACTGCTCCTAATTTTATCTTCAACATGTTCCTGCATGAACATGCCACCCAATTCCCTATCTTCCAAGAGAGGTTGATCATTGACTAAGCCCCATTCTAGCAGTTTTCCCCAGACGGTCGTATTTTTCCTATGAAGCTTGCTGATGAGAATCATCAACTCTTCTTGTCCCTGAGCTAAATTTTGGATAAGAGCCATCTGACCATTCATATGGATTCTCATCCTTTCCATCTTAGCTTGCAGTTGTTCCAACTTGTCATCCTTGTTGTCGTTAGGTATTTTCTTGGTCAAGTTCCCAGTGAGGAGTGCTTTCAATTCTTCTTGCCCCTTGGATAGATTCAAGAACATTTCCTTGAATTGAGCATCTAGAGTTTGGAGATCTCTGTCATTCTGTTCGGGAGCCATCTTCCTTGCTGAAATAGACAGCGAGAAAATGAGAAACATGTCTTGAGAATACCTGTTATGTAATGACATGCATGCAATGTTTTCAAGGATCTTGCAGGGTAAACACAAAAAGATGTTAGCAACTGAATCAGACTGCAATTTGGATTTGAAGAAATTCGTATCGTTGAATTTCCTTCTACGAGAATCAAGTTCACCATGTCGAGTGGGTCATAGCCACTAAATCAAGACATCTTGCTTTGACGACATTGGCTAGAGGAAAATAAATCCTCTTGCCCATTGTTAAACGTTTGGTTCATCATAACCTGCACCACAGGCCCTTTGAGATCCTTGAAATGGTTAATAAAAATGCTATAGCATGATGTCATGATGTGTATGTTATGCACCGAACAAAATTGCAAGGTGACGTAAATTAGTAAGTCTTGTAAGAAGTCTAGGTTATTGGATAATTACTACAAACAAGTCCTACAAGGAATTCACATTGTTAGATAATGAGTACAAACAAGCCCTGCAAGGGGTTCAAGTTGTTAGATAGTGAGTGAAAACAAGTCACACAAGTAGCCTTAGGTTCAGGCTTGCATGGAGTTTATAGTTAAGTACCCTCTTGATGTTTTAGTTGGTACAACCTATCCTAAAAGAAGTAATCGGGTTCTAATGAAATCTCAATATCATTGATCTTTCTTCATCGGGCATTGTTTCAGCTCAAGCGATCTTTTCTCGCGGCCTAAATATCTCGAAAGTCCAATCTTAATGAGGGTAGTATCGAGTATCAACCAATCTTCAGTTTTCCACCGAATTCAGCTATTTATCTACCTTCTAATGGCTAGGTTTGTTCAACTAAGGTTCTAAGGTCAGTTAGGGCTTCATGACACCACACAACGACCCTGTATTCTCCTTGATTCAACATAAAGGATACCAGTACCAACAAATGTGTCACACTAACGTAGCCATCGCTTCAACCATATCGATATTACGCTACACAGTCCCCACGATCTATTTCTACTTACCTAATGTGCCCCAGATTCGGGGATAGGATCTATACAAGAATAACCAAACATAAACCCTAAATGTAAAGCAAGCAAGTCAAATAAGTTAAGCATTTTAAATATTATCTAGCTCTAAGGTAACCCCACTTTTAGTGTCACTCCCCAGTAGAGTCTCCAATTTTGTAATACGGTGGGACAAACGACTTTACTTGTTTTGTGTTTTATCGCAAATGTTAAGGTTAGCAAGAGTCGCCATCGACTTTTCTTTTATCCAACAAAGGAAATGGTGAAAAGAACAGGAAAGACCTTTTTTAAGATTTTGAGTTCGGGGGGTAGGTTATGGAAAGGGAAGGTATTAGAACCCTTTCCATCCATAGTTATCTACGTGCTCTTAGTTTCTAGCTCACTTTTTGAAAATGCTTTGTGTTTGTGTGTTTCGAAAATATTTGAAAAGACACCTTAGTGCGGAGAACTTTGTAATGTTTCTCGTATCGTTGAGAACAGATACAAAATGTTTTTTTTTGTCTTTGAAAATATTTAGAAAAAAAGAGTTTGTGTATGTGTGAAAAAATTATTTTGTTTGTTTTTGTGAGCAAGCAACTATAAGCGGTCTACCTACTCGAACGGTCTTTGTTCTTTTCCTCTTTTCCTTTAGATAGTTCTATCATACCATTAGTTGGTAGGAAGCCCTATCATTGGATATTTTGAGGGACGAGCGAGGGTCATCGTATAGTCATAAAGGCAACTCATAGGGCACTTTAGAAATTTTATCATAAGGGACTAGATCGTATACCGAAGGCCGCATCGAAGGGTCATCGCGGGACTACGATCTTTTTAACCAAGGGTCTTTGCTAAAGTGTCCCACGTTCGAGGGACATGACTATTTTTCTGAAGGCAACAAGTGTACGTACCTTAGAGGTGCGCGTGTGCGAAGTGTGTTATGTTTATCTTGACTGTTAGGTTTGCTAACGTTTGTTTTTAAGTCTTTCCATACAAGCCTATTAGCATACATCTAGTAGTTAAATATATACAAGTAAAGAAAATTAAGTGTGGAAAATTGAATCTACGCTATTACATCGCTTTAGGATGGGGGAAATTACAAACCAAAATGGGGAAATAAAGAATAATAAGTCCTAATTAAGCTATTACAACCCTTTTGACAGTTACATAATTTGTGAAAATAATGCGAATAAAATGAATAAACGCGTGGAGAAGGGAAACCCTAAAAAAATTCTAAGTGGTAAAAAAATATATTTTTTTGTTATTTTCCATTTTTTGTTTAGAAAAATAATTAAGTTAAATTCAATTAAGAAAACCTCAATTCTAATTAGTTTAATTAATTAAGAAAAAGATGATTAAATTAACTAAAATTAATTTAATTAATAAAAACCTAAATCTAATATTTTTGTGATTTTTTTTATTTTATGATTTTTTAATAAAAAGAAATAATTGAAATAAAAAATAAATAAATAATCAAAGCAAAAAATTGAAAATGGGCCATGCTGTAAAAATGAGGGGGGGGGGTGTACTTCTGAGAAATCCCAGGCCCATTAGCAATAAAGCCCAAGCGCTATAACCAGTAATTGGGGGGTACAAAAATGAATGTCCTTAGGCCCATAAATGATTGAGCCCAGGAGCTACAATCAATCCAGTGTTGCCCTTCTTTGGAAGTCTAGCATACACCTATACGTCTAGACACATTGGATCTTGGAGTTAGGGATCCGATGGCCCAAATGTGAACCATACCGTGCGTTGGTTAAACCTTACATGTGTTGGATCTGAAAGGAAATTGTTAGAAAAAACAAAATGCAAAACTTGGGGATCGAACCCAGGCTCCTTAGCTTCACACCTGCACGCTTCACCACTAGGCCATTTAACTCATTCATTATTACAAATGCAAAGAAAAATAAATATTATAAAAACTCATATATTTGATTTCCAAAATTCGCATGTGCTAGAATTTTGAATAGGCCACTAGAGAGGCGCCACGCCTGCCACCGGAGTCAACCTTTTAGTTGTCTTCTCCGGTTGGCTCCACATCCAATCCTGCAAAAAAATCAAGGATCAAGGGTGAAAATTAACCCTACCCCCCTTAGAAAATTTCCCTGAGTCCGAATCTGGCATTATTTTTGGCCAAAGGTTCATGGATTATGCGTTTCGAAGCAAGGTGTACGATCGGAGTTAAAATGGAATTTTGTGATTTAGGCCCCAAAGCTTACATGCTTTACGTGTTAGAAGATGTGACGTATCTAGAGGGGGGGGGGGGTTGAATAGATCCCTTTAAAAATTTGCGCGTTTTGTAAAATTATTTTTATCAGAGAGCGGAAACCCTGAATCTGATCGTCTAAACTTTACATATTGGAAAGATCGGATATGCAAACTAATTTTATGAAAATGATGAGAATAGAATCATAATTAAAAATGAATATGATGAATCTCTTTAGCAAGTTTAACAAGGTGTAAGTTATTACCAATTAGTTGCGGAGAAGATAAAGCAAATTTGTGAGTTGTAAATTCACCAAACACTTGGTGTACGTACTACACAAGATTTGGTTATACTCAAATTGTAGTGATTGTAGCAATTCAAATGAATGCTATATGAGTTTTAAATTTTTGTTTATCACTACAATTATTTTGTATGCATAAGAAAATTGATAACTCAAAAATTTAAGCAAATAGAAATCAAATGCAGAAAACTAAATTGGACACGGTATTTGTTAAGGCAGTTCACCCTGTCGTCCTCGTGTGGGCTACTCTTCCCCCAATTATAGAATCTAGAATTTGGATATGAAATTAATTTTCCAAAGTTTTTAAGAGAAGATACAATCGCCACAATTCAAAATCACTTGATGAATCTTATATGATGCACTCCTCTTCCCTTGATTCCAGATGAATCAAGTATGCCAAATCTTGAACAAAAACTTCTTCTACCTTGAATGATTTTGTACTCAAGAATCTTTGGCCCCAAATCCTTCTTCATAATCCTCCGGTTACCGCTACCCGATTGAACACTCCACAGTCTTCCAATCCCTTAGCTCGGCTGAATTCAATGAATCAAATATTTGTGATAAAAAACCCCAATTTGGAGGACAAAACCCCAATGGTTTTATTCAAGAAAAAACCCACAAAGATCTCAACCCAAATCTGAAATTGCACTTTCAATTCGGACGTTATCAACACAATCCCAAGAACTTGATCAACAAGAATGATTGTGTGTAGTTGTTGATGATTGATGAGAGATTGAAGATGAAGAGAACTCTTGTGTATATCTTTCACTTTTTCTTGTTGCAATTACAAATAGAGGCCAAAAATTATATTTATAATTCATTCCCATGATGTAACAGTATAAAAGAAAATTAAGGCAATTTAGTGATGCGTCGACTCATGCAGGGCATATAGAAGGCGTGCGCCTTCCCGAGCAAGAGAGAGATTGAAGTTCCTTTAGTTATGCGCCGACTCACTGTTTTGATACGCTGACTCATGTTTTTCCCGAATAGTGCATCGGCGCATAGAGAAGGTGTGCACCTTCCCGAGCGAGAGAGGTTGAAATTTCTTCTGTTATGCGCCGACTCATTTCCTAATGCGCCGACTCATGTTCTCCCAGAACCATGCGTCGATGCATAGATGAGGCGTGCGCCTTCACGGATTTTTCCAAGCCAAGAACTTCTTCTCATGAGCCGACCTGAGAATCCATGAGCCGGCTCATGCAGTCTATTTTGAGATAGATGCTTATTTTTATGTTTCTCACTTGCACATGTTTTGAAGCAAGGCATATTTGCACATATGGGTTTTTGACAATCATTAAAACTCAATTCTTTCACTTTTTCCCTCACATACTCCCCATTTTTGATGATGGCAAAAACCGCAAATATGAATCGTCTTACAAGCCATCCAATTATCCTCCCCCTGAGATATTGCATATTCCTATTGTGGCTGTAATTCCTTTCCTTCTCCCCCTTTGACAACATCAAAAAGAAACAAGGACATGGATTAAGAGAACTAAAAACATAGAGTGACCAATATTTTCAACTTTGCAAAAAGAGCACAAAAAAGCATACACACAATATGAAGCAAGTGCAAACGAAAAATAGAAGCAATAACCAATAAAGTAAAGAGATACGATGTTCATTGTTACAACCCAAAATAAGACACAAAGTAGTACGGGAAGTAAAGCAGTTTACTACGAAAACCAAGATAACATAAGCATAATAAACAAGAATTAAAGTTCCAAGCATTGACTAATGTTGTTGTTCCTCATTGTCTTGTGGTTGGTTTGGTGGAAAGCGAGCCATGAAAGTTGACTGAAAGTTTTCCAGATTTGAGTTTTGTGTTACCATCATATCATGAAGAGTGTTATATTGGTGGTTTTGGAGGCTAGCACAATCATTGAACTGAGTGTTTTGAAGATTGACTATTCCAGCAAGATTGTTAATTCCTTCAGTTGCTAATGCCATGTCTTCATGATGGTGGATGTGCACTTCCTCAAGTTTACGCATCACTTCATCATAGGATCTGTGAGGCACATTGTCATCATTTATGTTGTCGGTTTATTCCTCCTCTTCAGCACTTTCTCGATATCAATTTCATCGCCCTCAGCATCTTCCATTTCATCATCCTGTCCAATATCTTCATTTTGAGCCATTACCGAGTTAGACTTCACAAAGTATTTGTACTTACCAATCTGGGGATTCCATTGATGACCCATAAGTGCGAGAGTTTTCGAGGTAAAATCGGAATCCGGCATAATAGGTGTAAGTGAGATACCAGTAAAATCAGGGTTTGTTTGACTGAGAATTCCATGAATGAATGATGGATACCCCAAGGCAGATCCTCTAGGGGAATCCCTTAATGCAAATAATCGGCTAGTGATGTAATACGGCCAATTTATCTTAATTTTGTTCAGAATTGCCCAAATTAACATAACCTCAGGTTGATCAATAGGGGACAACCCACCCTTTTTGGGACAAATTATCCTTGACACAATCCATTGCATAATTCGAGCCAGAGGAACCAATTGACCTGTTGTGATAGTTTTTGGAAATGCAATACTTTGCACAAAATTCTAAGGATATGGACGTTTTAACATAGAGTTCAAGGTATGTTTGACGTCATAGTCTGCAGGAAGCTTAGTGTCAGTGATTTTAACAGTATTAGTGTCAACAGGTAATATGATCGGTGGATCTGGAACTGACTGTTTAACGCTGGTTCGCGAAATGTCGCGGAAGCAAGAGTCGCCACCGTCTTTTATTTTCTCCAAATGGAAAGGACAAAAGCACAGAAAAATTCCTTAAAGAGATTGCTCTCGGTTCGGGAGGTAGATTATAGAAAGGGAAGGTGTTAGCACCCTTTCTATCCATGGTTATGCATGGGCTCTTAGATACTTGCTCATTGTGTTTTCAAAATTGTTTGTTTGCTTTTCAACTGTGGGTTTTTAAAAAGTTTCTTTGAAAATTCCAGTTCGACTCTTGTATCGGTCCTCAAGAGTGTTTGAAAAATTGCTTTCGAAAGCTTTTTGAAAAGGTGTCGGTGTGAAAAGTATTTTTTGATTTGTTTTTGAAATTAGAGCAAGTATTAAGAGTCGTCTACCTACCCTAAGGAATTCGTCTGTGTAAATGTCCTTTAAAGTAGTGCCATCCCACCATTGAGAGGTAGGTAGCACCACCGTTGGAGGTGTTCGGGTCAATTCGAGGTTCGAGACATGGTGATCACCAGAGCAATAGGAAGACACCTTAGAAGCTACCCTCATGCCAGGTTCCCGGATCATGAGGACTTACTAAGACATCCTCTACTCGACGATCACCTTTCGAAAGGCAAGGCAACAGTGAGGCGTACCCTAGGGGTGGTGTGTGATTTGTGTGTCATGTTCATTTATTTTTGTCTTGTCATGTGAAAGTGATCTATGTGTTTGTTTTTATTCTAGGCCATTCATTCTTGTATGCATTTATTTAACAGTTAAAAAGATGCGGAAATTAAAAGTTCTAAACTATTACAAAGGCGCGGGTCCACATCGCCAAAGTTTAATCCAGGACCCGATTTGACAGAAAATAAAGAAATAAAGTAAAGTGCGAGAAATAAGTATTTACACGGCTTTGGGAGAGTTACATAAATAATTAAAAGAAAAAGAAACAAATACGCGAATTGAATTAAAATTAGAAACGAGGGCGTTGGACCCTTTTAACGAAATTAAATTAAATGATTAAATTAATGAAAATTAAAATGAAAGGGAATTATTTTTGGTATTTTTGTATTTTATGACTTTAATGAAATTGAATTAAATTGAGAAATTAACCCTAATTCTAATTTTTTATTTATTAAGAAAAAATATTAAAGTTAAACCTAAATTAACCTAATTAATTACATGGTAATTTAATTGCAAAAATAAATAATATTTAATTATTAATAATGGTGAAAAAAAGAATAATAGTAATTAAAATAATTAAACCTAATTTCTACAAATTTTTGAGTTAATTAAGAAAATGCTTGAATTAAACCTAATTTAATAGCTAAAATTAATGAACAATATTTATTTACAAAAAATATATTAATTAAATACTTATTTTTGTCTTTTTCTGATTTTATATTGTTTTTTTATATTTTTTATGAAAACATTTAAATTAAAAAAATTAATTAAAAAGAACAATAATTGAAGTAAAAATAATGAAAAGAATATTGCAAACCTAGGGGGGTCTGTCCCCAAATTGGAGGGCTTGTTAGCATTTTAGGCCCATCAAACTCATGGCCTAGTTGACTTTTCTTGCCAGTGTGCATGTGTGTTGATTGAGGTTCACCATGGTCTTCAGATCTGGTCCCTTGATTGGGTGCAGTGGGACGCGTGGCGTAGCTGATTGAGGAGCGTATGGTGGTCCTTAGCGTTGACACTGCATAGAATTATTAATAGAAAAATACTATTGAAGGGGTGGGGGACCTGGGATCGAACCCAGGTCCTAGAGATTACCACTACCAAGCCTTGCCACTGAAGCACTCTACACGCGTTGTATAATGAATAACAATCAATTAATATAAAATAAAACAAAGCGTTGGTGTCTTTTTCGCGCGAAATTTTGAATGAACCAACCACAGCTTTACACCTAGTCTTCGTCTTCCTCGCTTTTGTTTTTTCCTGAAACACAAAAGAATCAGCAACGGTTTTTGCACCGTTCCAAAATAGGCCATTCCAGAAAATAGCGATTAGCTTGTGGTAGCTCATAAATTGAGCGCGAGGGTGGATTTAGCATCGTCCAAGCACGCTGAGTATGGTCATGGTATCATGGTGATCCAATTTTACAGCGTTAAGAAACGCCCAATTCAAAGCTTGAAAAACCCTAACCTGCATCAATGGTGAATCTTCTATTTTGGCACGAAAACTTAATCAAACCATACAGTTAGCTTTAAAATTAAACACTGAACATAAATCAAACATCAAAAATTATGAAAAATGCATGAATCATGATGCAAGAATGTGGAAAATTTTCTGTACAGGACACCATCGTTCTCACGTTTCTTGGTGTCAAAGCTTATGGTTTTGATTCTAATTCCTTCCTTGAAGTCTCAGCAAGCTAATGGAACAGATATTTTGCCTTGAATCGCCTTGTATCCTAGTTTTCAATATTTGACTTTTTTGAGAAAATTGCAAACTTGTTGATCAGGTTCTTGCGCAGCTGGGATGTTCTTGGCATTAGGGTTGCACTATATATGTATGTGTGAAGGTTTTAGGTCAAATAAATCAAACAAAAACCTTTGCATTCATGATTTTCAAGATTTGATTCTTAAGGATCTTTTCAAATATTTTTTCATGCCTATTTGGTACAAATCATGGCCAATCACTTCAATTCCTTCCATATATGATCATGCACGAAATTTTAAACCTATTCCATGCACAAAAAGATTTGATTGCATTGGTTTGGTATTTTTCATGTATTTTAATTAATTAAATGAATTATTAATAATAAAAAATCCAAATAAATAAATAAAAATGATAAAAAACTTCCCTTTGGGCCACATGGTCGTGCACATGCCTTGGATGGTGAATTGTGGAAGAAAAAGAGGCCCATTAGCATTTTTAGGTCATTTGAATCAATGTTGACTTTTCAAAATATCCAAAAATTTCCCAACTTCCACAAGGCATATCTTGCTCAATTTTTAAGCTTTGCTCATGTTCTTGGACATTTTGGAAAGGTCATTGAGTCCTATAACCAATTTCTTTGGTCCCATGTCATTTTGATTTACCAATCTCAAGTTATGGCCTTTGACTTAAAGTCCCTTTTTGTTGACTTTTGAAAATGACCTATAATGTTGAAATTGATAACTTTTTTGTGAGAGCATTTCTTGGACTTGAAGTGTGAAGAGGAGTTGTAGGAAATGTCTTTATCTTCAAAATTAGCTTTGGATGGAATTTTTATGATAATCCATGTGGAAGTTATGCCCTGGTCAATTTACAGTTGACTTTTTCAACTGTCCAAATATGGAAACTTTTGCATCTTGATGATTTTTGAGCCAAGCTTTGAGAATCATGATCAAGCATTGATTAAATGATGTTTGTGGCTTCAAAATGAGATGTTTACCAAAAATTTGGACTTTTGACTGTCAAATGACCATTTTGCCCCTACAGTTGACTGTAGTGCAATTAGGGTTTTTGACTGTGCAATTTTGTACTGTAAGTCTTGAAACTTGGTATGAGGATGTTTGACCATGTTTATAGGCATGTGGGACTTGATTAGACCCTTGGAAACTTCAATATCTTTGTCAGAACCAAAACCCTAGTTTTTTGACTGTTAGGAGGCCCTTGAACTGTGCAACCCTTGGGGAGATTTTGAAGCTTTGACTTGGCAAATTTTGAAGAATATGGGAGGGCAAATTTTGGGGTACAACAGTTTCCCCTGTTCAATCTTCTTAGACCTGAGGATGCAGATTGGCTGACGTGCCTTTCGTAATCCGAAGGTGGAAGATGATTGAACACTAGAGTGCCCAGAAATTTGCGCTCACATAGTAGTGTGATAGGGGGAATGGGCTTATAGATGCCATTTGGAGATTAACGGATAGGATGATGGGCTTATAGATGCCATGCTAAGAGATGATGGAAGGTGGATGGGCTTATAGATGCCATCTGGATGTTGATCGCGTAAGAGATTCCTTAGAGAGAACTTACGTACCTGCAAAAGAAAAAGATTACCTGACCCGTTACAGGAGTTGGTCTTCAGACTCTTTGTATAGATGTGTCATGACTGGTTACAGGAGCTGAATCTGGAGCTTCAAATGGTGATGAATGAACTAGGGATGGTTACTACCTCAACAGGAACGGTGAGAGAACCTTGGCTGACTTTACCCTCAACAGCAATCATTCAGAAAATCTTGGGATGATTACTACCTCCGCAGGATCGGGGAGAGAACCATAGGCGACTACAACCTCAACAGCAATCATTGAGAGAATCTTGGATAACTTCAACTTCAACAGCAATCGTTGAGCGAATCTGGGGATGATTACTACCTCTGCAGTATCGGGGAGAGAACCATAGGCGACTACAACCTCAACAGCAATCATTGAGAGAATCTTGGGCGACTTCAACTTCAACAGCAATCGTTGAGCGAATCTGGGGATGATTACTACCTCCGCAGTATCGGGGAGAGAACCATAGGCGACTACAACCTCAACAGCAATCATTGAGAGAATCTTGGGCGACTTCGACTTCAACAGTATCATTGAGCGAATCTGGGGATGATTACTACCTCCGCAGTATCGGGGAGAGAACCATAGGCGACTACAACCTCAACAGCAATCATTGAGAGAATCTTGGGCGACTTCGACTTCAACAGTATCATTGAGCGAATCTGGGGATGATTACTACCTCCGCAGTATCGGGGAGAGAACCATAGGCGACTACAACCTCAACAGCAATCATTGAGAGAATCTTGGATAACTTCAACTTCAACAGCAATCGTTGAGCGAATCTTGGGATGATTACTACCTCCGCAGGATCGGGGAGAGAACCATAGGCGACTACAACCTCAATAGCAATCATTGAGAGAATCTTGGATAACTTCAACTTCAACAGCAACCGTTGAGCGAATCTTGGGATGATTACTACCTCCGCAGTATCGGGGAGAGAACCATAGGTGACTACAACCTCAACAGCAATCATTGAGAGAATCTTGGATAACTTCTACTGAGTCTTTATCAGAAAAATCTGTTTGGGGTCGATTTAGCTGGACTAGAGAAGGCCTTGGACTGGATAAGAAACATAAAATCTTAGGGTCGACTAACTGAACCGGTCTAGGTCTTGCATGTCTTCAACTGGATAAGAAACAGAGAGATCTTAGGGTCGATCTGACTGAACCAGAGAAGGCCTTTGACTAGATAAGAAATAGAGATATCTTTGGAGTCGATTTAACTGAACCGGTCTAGGTCTTGAATATAGTTGAGAACTTAACTGGATCTTTCCTGAAAGGTAAAGGTCAGTCATATGCAATGCATGATATGGATCAAGCAATGATGTTCTCAACATAAATGAGATTTGTAAGATATGATGCATATATGCATGCTATAATGATGTATGTGATGTTTAGGAATGTATGTTTTCGTCTAGGAAAGTAAATCCTTGACGGGTGCCGGGAAGTCATATCCTGGGCTGATATTGAAGAATAGATTTTGCTTCTGTTGGGAATGACAGTTGCAAGAATACTGGTAGGAGAAGATAACTCCGTTGGGGGATAAACTTGGCGAAACAATACTCTGTGGGGAGAGAGGTACTTTGTTGAAGTGTTGATAATAACTTGCTGGGGATACCCTTGTTGTGTTGGAAGTGTTAATAGACTTCGCTGGGGATAAGAAGACTCCGTCGAGGACGCTCTTTCCGTGGCTTTTGGCTGAGGATAACCCAGTTATATCCTGGTAAGGAAATAACTCTTTGAATAAAGCCGGGAGACGCGTTCGTGCTCTGCGAGGATAAGCTTCCAGAATCTACTGGGGATAAGCTTACTGCTGGGGAGATGATGGACTTGCTGGCTCACTCTCTGGGGAATTAGGATGTACTGGTTATGTTCTTTAGCTGAACCTACCTTGATACCTTGGAGGATGGAACAATTAGATTTCTTAGACAACTCTTTATTGCCCCTGTTTCTAATGTTACCTGTAATTAATCCTTTGTTTCGTATGCAAATATTCATGAGTTAGCAAATTATTGTCAATGCATATATCACAAATTGAACCTTGGACGTTCTTCGCAAGACAAAACAGAAAAGGAAAAACAAATGGCAATTTTAACTGAAAAGTGTATTTTTATTGATTTTGAATTTACCTGCAAAATAGGCGTTTATGTACAAGAGGCTGACGTCCTAGTAAGAGAACGCCGCCGAATAAAAGAGTTTATACAAATTTTGTACAAGAGAAAATAAAACAGCTGTGTTAAATGAATGATCCCACTGGGTTTCAACTCTGCTATTGCCTTTATAACTCCGAGCGTCTCATCACTTGATGACCTTGGTTGAAGGTGAAGCTGACTGATCGATGTCGTCTGAACTTGATGTAGATACCAGATTCTGGATGCGAAGTGATCCAATGAGACATAGTATTACGCTTTATCCCTAACTTTTGCCTGGACCGCCCTTTCGGGTTTTCAGTCCACCGGGATACCCATTTTTGCCCAAGCCGCCTTTTCAGGTTTTCGACTTGCCGGGTGTACAGATTTTTTTCATTTCATCCCTTCATTTTGCCCGAACCCTTTTGGTTTGCCGGGAAGCCCTAATTTTTGCCTAGGTATGCCAGCCTAGCGGGTCTTTATTATGCGTAGTATCTTTTTACTATGTCTGCATTGGCGGGGTGAGGAAGGTCGTCACCATCCATGTTGGTTAGAATCATGGCTCCTCCTGAGAACACATGTTTAACCACAAATGGCCCTTCGTACGTAGGGGTCCATTTTCCCCTTGGATCACTCTAAGGAAGGATGATTCGTTTGATTACCAGATCCCCAACTTGATATTCCTGTGGTCTGACCTTTTTGTTAAATGCCCTGATCATCCGTTTCTGATACGTCTGACCGTGGCAGATAGCAGCAAGTCTCTTTTCATCAATAAGGTTTAATTGATCAAGTCGTGTCTGGATCCAATCATCTTCGTTTAGATTTGCATCCTTCATTATCCAGAGAGAGGGTATTTGCACTTCGATCGGTAAGACTGCCTCCATACCGTAGACCAAGGAGAAAGGAGTTGCCCCGGTTGACGTCCTGGCTGAGGTGCGGTACCCATGTAGAGCGAACGGTAACATCTCGTGCCAATCTTTATAAGTCACTGTCATCTTCTGCACGATTTTCTTGATATTTTTATTTGCTGCTTCTACAGCCCCATTCATCTTCGGTCTGTAAGGAGAAGAATTGTGGTGTTGTACTTTGAACTGCTCGCAGAGCTCAGTGATCATCTTACTATTCAGATTGGTACCGTTGTCTGTAATGATCCTCTCTGGGACGCCGTACCGACAGATCAGGTTATGCCGAATGAACCGTGCCACAACAGTCTTTGTTACCGTAGCATAGGAAGCTGCTTCAACCCACTTTGTAAAATAATCAATCGCCACTAGGATGAAGCGATGCCCATTAGATGCCGTAGGTTTAATCTCACCGATCATGTCTATGCCCCACATTGCAAACGGCCAAGGCGCAGTCAGAACATTTAGGGGAACCGGAGGAACATGCACCTTGTCTGCATAAATCTGGCATTTATGGCATGTCCGAGAATGTTGGTAGCAGTCAGCTTCCATTGTGGACCAGTAATACCCTGCCCGAAGGATCTTCTTCGCCATAGTGTGTCCACTGGAATGTGTACCAAAGGTCCCTTCATGTAGCTCTTCCATGATCCTTTCTGCTTCAGTCTTATCCACACAACGCAGTAAGGTTGAATCATAGTTTCGCTTGTACAAGATGTTGTTGCTAAGGAAGAACTTTGCCGCGAACCTTCTCAGGAACTTCTTATCATTGACAGAGGCACCCTCAGGGTATTCCTGAGCTTCCAAATATCTCTTCACCTCATGGTACCAAGGCTTCTCAGTTACCAACTCAGTCTCGAGATTACAACAGTATGCCGGTTCGTCCAGTTTCCAGATGATGATCCGGGGAGCCTCATTATCCCATTTGACCTTGAACATAGAGGACATTGTAGCTAACGCGTCCGCCAACTGATTCTCCTCTCTCGGAAAATGTTCAAAGGTTATCTTCCAGAAGTGGGGGATCAATGCCAACACACATTCTCTGTAAGGAATAAGATTCGGATGTTTCGTATCCCACTCTCCTTTGATCTGATTGATCACAAGAGCGGAATCTCCGAAGACACTCAGAAACTTGATCCTTAGGTCGATCGCAGCTTGAAGACCCATGATGCACGCCTCATACTCTGCCATGTTGTTGGTACAGTTGAAACATAGTCGGGCAGTGAGCGGAGTATGAGTGCCTTGCGGTGATATGATTACAGCGCCGATACCGTTTCCCAAAGCATTGGAGGCTCCGTCAAAGTGCATAGACCATCGGGATCCTTCCTCAGGTCCTTCATCCGGTCCAGGTACTTCACAATCAGTTACTATCATGATGCTTTCATCCGGAAACTCAAAGTTCATTGATTGATAGTCATCTACGGCCTGATGTGCCAAGTGGTCTGCCAATACACTACCCTTGATGGCTTTCTGGGTCGTGTACTGAATGTCGTATTCCATCAAGATCATTTGCCATCTTGCAATTCTCCCAGACAGAGCAGGCTTTTCAAATATGTACTTTATAGGATCCATCTTTGAGATCAACAAAGTAGTGTGAGTCAGCATATACTGTCTCAGCCGGCGAGCAGCCCATACCAAAGCGCAGCAAGTTTTCTCAAGCAGTGAGTATCGTGTCTCACAGTCGGTAAACTTTTTGCTAAGGTAATAAATGGCATGCTCTTTTCGGCCAGACTCGTCATGCTGCCCCAGCACACACCCCATTGAGTTGTCAAGAACTGTCAGGTATAATATCAGAGGTCTCCCTTCAACCGGTGGCATAAGGATGGGTGGTTCCTGGAGATACTCTTTAATTTTGTCAAAAGCAGCCTGACATTCATCATTCCAGCGTACTACCTGATATTTCTTTAGCAGCTTGAAGATTGGCTCACAGGTAGAAGTTAGGTGTGAGATGAATCGAGCAATGTAATTCAGGCGTCCTAAAAAGCCTCTGACTTCCTTCTCTGTCCTAGGAACTGGCATCTCTTGAATAGCTTTAACCTTAGCAGGGTCCACTTGAATACCCTTATCACTTACAACGAAGCCTAGCAACTTTCCAGATCTTACCCCGAAGGTGCACTTGTTCGGGTTCAACCTCATCTTGTATAATTTCAACCGGTCAAACAATTTCTGCAGATGATCTAGGTGCTCTTCCTCAGTTTGGGACCTTGCGATCATGTCGTCAACATACACTTCTATCTCATGATGGATCATATCATGAAATAAAGCAACCATGGCACGTTGGTAGGTTGCTCCAGCATTTTTCAGTCCAAAAGGCATGACCTTGTAACAGAAGGTGCCCCACTGAGTAACAAATGTAGTCTTTTCCATGTCTTCAGGTGCCATCTTGATCTGATTGTAACCTGAAAAGCCATCCATGAAAGAGAATACCTTGTGCTGAGCTGTATTGTCAACAAGGACGTCAATGTGAGGTAGAGGGAAGTCATCTTTGGGGCTGGCCCTGTTTAGATCCCTGTAGTCGACACACATTCTGACCTTTCCATCTTTCTTTGGTACCGGCACCACATTAGCAACCCACTGAGGGTAAGAAGTCACTGCAAGAAACCCAGCATCAAACTGTTTCATAACCTCGGCTTTGATCTTCTCAGACATCTCTGGACGCATACGACGGACCTTTTGCTTAACCGGAGGGCAGTCTTCCTTGGTAGGCAAATGATGGACCACGATATCGGTATCCAACCCGGGCATGTCTTCGTAGGACCAGGCAAAGATCTCCATATAATCATGTAACATCTGAGTCAACCGTTGCTTCACACTGAGCTCTAGGTTGGCACCAATCTTTACCTCCTTTCTGTCTGTATCAGTACCCAGGTTTATTGTTTCCACTGGCTCTTCATGTGGTTGAATTGCCCTCTCTTCCTGGAGTAACAGTCTTGCAAGCTCGCCAGGCACTTCGCAATCATCTTCACCTTCGTCTTCGGCTAAGTTGATCGGATTTTCGAAGTCATAATTGGCAGTAGCAGAGTCGTTACCAGTGAGATCCAGAGTGGACTGAAACCTATATGAGTGAGTGTGTGTAAATACAGCTGTTTTGAAATATATATATTAAGGAAGGAAAGACAGAAAAGGAGCATAAGATTTGAAATGCGAGAAAACGTCCAAGATTTTCATTTATGATATATGAAATGACAATTTATATGCCCTCACAAATGAAACCACGGTGCCCCGGGTAAGACACCGGGCCATAGAGTTCAATTTTATTGTTTATTACAAATAACAAAACATAGGAATTCATTACTCAGTAACAAGAGAAACAGGTAGATTGTCTTTTGCACTCCAATTGTTAGGTCCACTGTCGGTTGCCGGGTAAATCCAGCTATCAAACTCAGCTTCATCCACTTCATCTCCATCCCCAATAGCATTCACTCCATGAGCAAGCAGGGGAGCTGTCACTACATTAGGCTTCTCAGATGCCTCAAATTGTACCTCCTTGGCGTCAATAAGGTCCTGCAGCTTGTTCCTTAATGCCCAACAGTCATCAGTGGAATGCCCCGGGCTATCGGAGTGATAAGCACAGCGGGCATTTGGGTTGTATTTGGGAGAGGCAGTGTTCATAACCTTTGGGGCCTCTCTGACAGTCACTAGGTTGGTGGATAGCAATTGTGGCAAGATCTGCGACAAAGTCATGCTCAAACGGGTGAACTCTCTCCGGGGTCTTTCAGCCTTTTGTGGATTGGTTTACCGAGGAGCGGCAGCAGGCTTAGCAATCATTACCGCACTGACAGATTGGCGGCGCTCAGGTTTCTCTTGTCTCCTAGAGCCATATACAGCACTAGCCTCCTTCTTGAAGGGTTTCTTCTCTGAACTTGTAGATGCACCCTTCGGAATCTTACCAGACTTCAACCCAGCCTCAATTCTCTCTCCAGTCAGAATAAGATCAGTAAACCCTGCAGACGAGTTACCGATAAGATGGTTGAAAAATGGCCCAGATAGGGTCCCCAAGAACATGTCTACCAACTCCCGGTCAGTCAACGGAGGCTGCACCCTGCCATCCAGATCCCTCCACTTCTGAGCGTACTCTTTAAAACCTTCACTTGACCCTAGCGACATACCCTGGAGTTGGGTACGTGTAGGGGCAAGGTCGGCATTATATTGATACTGCTTATAGAAAGCAGTAGCCAACTCCTCCCAGTTACGAACCTTGGTCCCATCCAGCTGATAGAACCATTCGAGATGAGTCCCTGAAAGACTCTCCTGGAAGAAGTGGATCCATAAATTCTTATCCACTGAGTACGGTTGAATCTTCCGCACATAGGACCTGAGATGTAGCTTGGGACAAGACGCCCCGTCATACTTAGTAAAGGATGGTGCTTTGAACTTATGAGGAATGATCACACCAGTAGACAAACCCAAATCTCCGAAATCCAGCCCAGGTACCTGTTGTATCTCCATAGCATTCAACCTGTCCTCCAACTGCTTATATCTGTCTTCTGCAGGAGGATATTGTTCCTCATCAAAATCAGTCTCGTTATTAGAGACTACCGGACTAGGACCTTTTTCCGCTTGAGGAGTACCCTTGCCAATGGAAGAACCAGCCTCTTAATTTTGCAGAGTATTGCCAAACCTTCGGCCCGAGTTAAAAAGGACAGTTCTCCTCTTCTTCTTCTTTTCCTTCTTCAGGAGCAGAGCCTTCAGCTCTTCTTGGCCCTGAGCCAAACCCATGATTAGTTCCTGAAATTGCACGTTCTGTGCCTGAAGAGCCTTGATGGACATCTCGGTTGATGATGAGTCAGGATTCATGATGCTGAAATAAACAGCGAAGAACTGTAAGCAACCTGAAAAGAGGAAAACCTGCTATGCACATGATGAATGATATGTGTTTATGCAATGCATTCAAGGGTTCGAAAGTTCAAATTTGTTGTAGACAAAAAGGAACACACGTTATCATTAAGGAAATAATTGTTCAGTACATCAAAACCTCATGGGCAAAATAATACAAAAGTAAATCAATCCCAAAATACACTACGCATCCTCTTTGGAGCTATGTAAGTGTTGAGATTCCTCTCCTCATACAACAGGCGGGTGAGCTCCAAGACCTTCTTTTCACTAGCATGTAGACTGGTCTCAAGAGAATTCCGTTCTTCCTTAAGCTGGATCCAGCTCTTCTGCATCTTTTCCCAGGATGTGGGCATATCAGGGTGCTGAATAGTGTAGGACACTTCTCCTTCCAAGACTGGCTCTTTGATCATAGGGAGCATATGGGGATAAAGCATCACTAACTTCTGGGAGCGGGCTCGTACCCAATTGAGATAAGGTTCCAACGGGATGGAGTTCCTGTGCCCCAGTGTCTTACTGTCTATCCTACTTGGCATCCTCCAGGCTCTGATAAATCTCTGGTGAAGTCCTTGAGTATCGTTGTCGAAGTCAAAAACTATGTCAGGAATTAACATGTCATGAGGACCATCCCTTCGAGCATAACCAAACTGTCTCCAAGCCAGGCATGGGTTGTAAGTAATACCTCCTCTGATTCCAAGTAAAGGAACATTAGGGTACTCTCCGCAGCGATCAATGATAGTGACATCCTCTCTGGACCTAGGGCACCAATGTATATCTGCATGTGTGAGAGTCATCAACCGTTGTGACCATCTCAAACCCCGCTCGTTCTTCAAAACTGATTGTGGAAGGTGCGAAATAAACCACCTTCCCAGGAGAGGAGTGCAACACATAAGGACACCTCTTTTTCTCATGGTTCGAGTGTAACATGAGTGGAGGATGTCCCCCAGCAACGTAGGTATAGGATTCCTGGACATAAAGATCTGGACAGCACTGATATCTATAAGCTGATCTGGGTTAGGGAACAACACCAAACCATAGACAAGGAGGGCCACAACTTCTTCAAAAGCTTGTAAGTCCAGGGAGTTCCAACATTCATGGGCCTTTTCAAACAGAAACCTGGCTAAGAACCCTTTGATACCATTTCTAACTTCCCACTGTCCCTTGAGGTCAGATGACTGTAGGTGCAAGGCTTTAGCAATCTCTTCAAGCTTGGGTTCCTTTTCCGTACCGTTGTAGGGTAGTTGATCAAGGATAGGGATCTTCAGGAGCCGGGAGAACTCCTCCAATGTAGGTACCAGCTGATAGTCCAAGAAGGTGAAACAGTGATGTAGAGGGTCAAAGAACTGGAACAGGACCTTTATCATATCTTCCTCAATGTTGGTGTTGACCAAGCTGATGAGTCTTCCATGTCTTTCACTGAATGAAGAGCTCTCGGGAATCCTGGATATAAGTTCCTTAAGCTGAGGAGGGATCCTTACAAGACTGATTTGAATTGTCTTTCTACGAACAGTTTCCATGTCCTACAAAACAAGAACAAAGATGAAGATTCGAACCCCTGAAATGGTTAGTCAATGCATATGATGCTGGATGATGTCATGATGCTATGATTAAACACACCACAGATATATACAAGGACAAACATGTAAGGCATACAAGGCACACAAGACAAGCCCTTAGGGTTTAAGGCCAGCATGGGGTCTGGGTAGTACCCTCTTGAAGTTGGTGGGTTCATCCTGTCCTATTAGAAGTAACCGGGTTCTAAGGGTCCCAATATCACGGGATCGCTTTCATTGTTCATCGTTTCGATTTAGCCACTGAACTGGCGACCGAAATATTCCAGGAAAGCAACCCTCAATTGAGTGTAGTATCGAGTATCAACCAACCTCTGACTGCACCAAAGTCAGTTATCTCACTACCCTAAAGAGGCCAAGATAGTTCAATTAAGGTTCCTAAGGTTTGTTGATGCTTCACGACACCAAGCGGAGGCCCCGTACTCTCCTTGACTGAACTCAAGGGTTACCGGTACACACCAAAGTGCCACATCAATGTAGCAGACTGTTTCAACCATGTCGGTATACCCCGCACAGTTCCCTCACAGCCTTGTTGCTACTTTCTAAGAAGGTATCCCCAGATCCGGGTTAGGATCTATAGAACTCCCAAGACAGTCCCCACGATAAAAAGCAAACAATTCAGACAATTGAAAACACAAGTGATCTTAGTCCTAAGGTACACCTCACTTTAAAATATTTCCCCAGCAGAGTCGCCAGTTCTGTGATCGGTGGATCTGGAACTGACTGTTTAACGCTGGTTCGCGAAATATCGCGGAAGCAAGAGTCTCCACCGTCTTTTATTTTCTCCAAATGGAAAGGACAAAAGCACAGAAAAATTCCTTAAAGAGATTGCTCTCGGTTCGGGAGGTAGATTATAGAAAGGGAAGGTGTTAGCACCCTTTCTATCCATGGTTATGCATGGCCTCTTAGATACTTGCTCATTGTGTTTTCAAAATTGTTTGTTTGCTTTTCAACTGTGGGTTTTTAAAAAGTTTCTTTGAAAATTCCAGTTCGACTCTTGTATCGGTCCTCAAGAGTGTTTGAAAAATTGCTTTCGAAAGCTTTTTGAAAAGGTGTCGGTGTGAAAAGTATTTTTTGATTTGTTTTTGAAATTAGAGCAAGTATTAAGAGTCGTCTACCTACCCTAAGGAATTCGTCTGTGTAAATGTCCTTTAAAGTAGTGCCATCCCACCATTGAGAGGTAGGTAGCACCACCGTTGGAGGTGTTCGGGTCAATTCGAGGTTTGGGACATGGTGATCACCAGAGCAATAGGAAGACACCTTAGAAGCTACCCTCATGCCAGGTTCCCGGATCATGAGGACTTACTAAGACATCCTCTACTCGACGATCACCTTTCGAAAGGCAAGGCAACAGTGAGGCGTACCCTAGGGGTGGTGTGTGATTTGTGTGTCATGTTCATTTATTTTTGTCTTGTCATGTCAAAGTGATCTATGCGTTTGTTTTTATTCTAGGCCATTCATTCTTGTATGCATTTATTTAACAGTTAAAAAGATGCGGAAATTAAAAGTTCTAAACTATTACAAAGGCGCGGGTCCACATCGCCAAAGTTTAATCCAGGACCCGATTTGACAGAAAATAAAGAAATAAAGTAAAGTGCGAGAAATAAGTATTTACACGGCTTTGGGAGAGTTACATAAATAATTAAAAGAAAAAGAAACAAATACGCGAATTGAATTAAAATTAGAAACGAGGGCATTGGACCCTTTTAACGAAATTAAATTAAATGATTAAATTAATGAAAATTAAAATGAAAGGGAATTATTTTTGGTATTTTTGTATTTTATGACTTTAATAAAATTGAATTAAATTGAGAAATTAACCCTAATTCTAATTTTTTATTTATTAAGAAAAAATATTAAAGTTAAACCTAAATTAACCTAATTAATTACATGGTAATTTAATTGCAAAAATAAATAATATTTAATTATTAATAATGGTGAAAAAAAGAATAAAAGTAATTAAAATAATTAAACCTAATTTCTACAAATTTTTGAGTTAATTAAGAAAATGCTTGAATTAAACCTAATTTAATAGCTAAAATTAATGAACAATATTTATTTACAAAAAATATATTAATTAAATACTTATTTTTGTCTTTTTCTGATTTTATATTGTTTTTTTATATTTTTTATGAAAACATTTAAATTAAAAAAATTAATTAAAAAGAACAATAATTGAAGTAAAAATAATGAAAAGAATATTGCTAACCTAGGGGGGTCTGTCCCCAAATTGGAGGGCTTGTTAGCATTTTAGGCCCATCAAACTCATGGCCTAGTTGACTTTTCTTGCCAGTGCGCATGTGTGTTGACTGAGGTTCACCATGGTCTTCAGATCTGGTCCCTTGATTGGGTGCAGTGGGACGCGTGGCGTAGCTGATTGAGAAGCGTATGGTGGTCCTTAGCATTGACATTGCATAGAATTATTAATAGAAAAATAGTATTGAAGGGGTGGGGGACCTGGGATCGAACCCAGGTCCTAGAGATTACCACTACCAAGCCTTGCCACTGAAGCACTCTACATGCGTTGTATAATGAATAACAATCAATTAATATAAAATAAAACAAAGCGTTGGTGTCTTTTTCGCGCGAAATTTTGAATGAACCAACCACAGCTTTACACCTAGTCTTCGTCTTCCTCGCTTTTGTTTTTTCCTGAAACACAAAAGAATCAGCAACGGTTTTTGCACCGTTCCAAAATAGGCCATTCCAGAAAATAGCGATTAGCTTGTGGTAGCTCATAAATTGAGCGCGAGGGTGGATTTAGCATCGTCCAAGCACGCTGAGTATGGTCATGGTATCATGGTGATCCAATTTTACAGCGTTAAGAAACGCCCAATTCAAAGCTTGAAAAACCCTAACCTGCATCAATGGTGAATCTTCTATTTTGGCACGAAAACTTAATCAAACCATACAGTTAGCTTTAGAATTAAACACTGAACATAAATCAAACATAAAAAATTATGAAAAATGCATGAATCGTGATGCAAGAATGTGGAAAATGTTCTGTACAGGACACCATCGTTCTCACGTTTCTTGGTGTCAAAGCTTATGGTTTTGATTCTAATTCCTTACTTGAAGTCTCAGCAAGCTAATGGAACCGATATTTTGCCTTGAATCGCCTTGTATCCTAGTTTTCAATATTTGACTTTTTTGAGAAAATTGCAAACTTGTTGATCAGGTTCTTGCGCAGCTGGGATGTTCTTGGCATTAGGGTTGCACTATATATGTATGTGTGAAGGTTTTAGGTCAAAGAAATCAAACAAAAACCTTTGCATTCATGATTTTCAAGATTTGATTCTTAAGGATCTTTTCAAATATTTTTTCATGCCTATTTGGTACAAATCATGGCCAATCACTTCAATTCCTTCCATATATGATCATGCACGAAATTTTAAACCTATTCCATGCACAAAAAGATTTGATTGCATTGGTTTGGTATTTTTCATGTATTTTAATTAATTAAATGAATTATTAATAATAAAAAATCCAAATAAATAAATAAAAATGATAAAAACTTCCCTTTGGGCCACATGGTCGTGCACATGCCTTGGATGGTGAATTGTGGAAGAAAAAGAGGCCCATTAGCATTTTTAGGTCATTTGAATCAATGTTGACTTTTCAAAATATCCAAAAATTTCCCAACTTCCACAAGGCATATCTTGCTCAAGTTTTAAGCTTTGCTCATGTTCTTGGACATTTTGGAAAGGTCTTTGAGTCCTATAACCAATTTCTTTGGTCCCATGTCATTTTGATTTACCAATCTCAAGTTATGGCCTTTGACTTAAAGTCCCTTTTTGTTGACTTTTGAAAATGACCTATAATGTTGAAATTGATAACTTTTTGTGAGAGCATTTCTTGGACTTGAAGTGTGAAGAGGAGTTGTAGGAAATGTCTTTATCTTCAAAATTAGCTTTGGATGGAATTTTTATGATAATCCATGTGGAAGTTATGCCCTGGTCAATTTACAGTTGACTTTTTCAACTGTCCAAATATGGAAACTTTTGCATCTTGATGATTTTTGAGCCAAGCTTTGAGAATCATGATCAAGCATTGATTAAATGATGTTTGTGGCTTCAAAATGAGATGTTTACCAAAAATTTGGACTTTTGACTGTCAAATGACCATTTTGCCCCTACAGTTGACTGTAGTGCAATTAGGGTTTTTGACTGTGTAATTTTGTACTGTAAGTCTTGAAACTTGGTATGAGGATGCTTGACCATGTTTATAGGCATGTGGGACTTGATTAGACCCTTGGAAACTTCAATATCTTTGTCAGAACCAAAACCCTAGTTTTTTGACTGTTAGGAGGCCCTTGAACTGTGCAACCCTTGGGGAGATTTTGAAGCTTTGACTTGGCAACTTTTGAAGAATATGGGAGGGCAAATTTTGGGGTACAACAGGTAACAACTCAAAATTTTTCCAAATTTCATTATCTACTCTGACATCCTTATCAGCGATTTTGTATGAAAATTGATGATCAGAGAATTTACCTTGTATACCCGCGTAGAATACCTTGACGAGTGCCTCTTTGTAGTCTCCATCCAACTCAAGAAATGGAAACACCTTTTGATGGTCCAACAGTTCCACTACATCTGAGATGTGTAGGCGTTTGAGAGTGTTACGGAAGACACAAAATTGCCTAACCGACCTTCTTCTAGCAAACTTTTCATCATATTTTTAGTGAGATCAGAAGGAAGAAATGTCAGAGGAGTAACCTGAGTTTGATTTGAAGAGCTACCTCTGATACTCCTTTTATTTGTTTCCATAGAAGCCATGATTAAGATTTGGATAGATTTGGAGATGAAGGACACATTGGGTTTTTAGGGTTTTGAGATTTTGATATTTTGAGAGGGGGACCATATGAGGGAATAACAAAAAAATGCATGAAATTTGAACCATACAATGTAAACTAGGGTAAGATGATATGCCAAACCGCGACGCGTCGACCTATGCAGGGATGCATCGACGCATTCCAGTAAAATAGATGCAAATGAGTATCTTAACCAGGCGTGCACTGACCGATCAGAATTTTAGGTTGGCTCATGTATGCAAAGTTTTTAAATTTCTTGTATTTCATGGCATGTTGGTTTTGTAAACATTAATTGAACATAGTAAACAAGTACGCATGCACAGAAGCAATAATATACAAAGCATTTAATCATTTCATGGCCCCAATATTTAAGCAAAATGATCACTAATGAGAAGGAGTAGGAAGGATATTACCGAATGTATTTGAATGACACGATGCCATCACATGTCGCCAGCCCAAGATGATATTCACACATCATAGATACACAAAGATAAATAAAGAAATGCAACTTATTTGAGTTGTGATCTATTCGAAATATCAAGGACATCGAGTTCCCTGTGAATGTGAGAGAATGGTTCGGTCGCAAGTGGTTTTGTAAAAATATTGGCAAGTTGATTTTTTCTATCAACGTGCTCAAACACGACTTTACCTTTCTCTACATGATCCCTAAGGAAGTGGTGCCCAATTTCAATATGTTTAGTGCGCGAGTGTAGAACCGGATTTTTGGTTAGATTGATGGCACTTGTGTTATCACCAAATATTGGAATATGATTAAGTTTTAAGTCATAGTTGAGTAATTATTGTTTGAGCCACAAAATTTGAGCACAACAATTACCGGCTGCAACATATTCCACCTCGACCGTTAACAAAGCAACCAAAACTTTCTTTTTGCTATGCCAACTAACTAAGAAGTTTGAAAAGAAATGACAAGTGCCACTTGTGCTTTTCCTGTCCAATTTGCAACCTGCAAAGTCAGAATCGGAATAGCCAACCAAGGAACAATCACTACCCTTGGAGAACCAAAGTCCATACTTAGGAGTACCACAAAGATACCTAAGTATACGTTTTACAGCTTTTAGATGACTCTCCTTAGGACAAGATTGATATCTAGCACACATGCAAACACTAAACATAATGTCGGGACGAGAATCGGTAAGATAAAGAAGAGATCCGATCATACCTCTATACCTTTTTACATCAACCGGCTTACCATGTTCATCCCGATCTAGGCTAACCGCGGTAGACATTTTAGTGTCAATAACTTTGAGTTTGCCATATTGAAGCGCTTGAGCAACTCGTAGCAATACTTCATTTGGCTAACAAAAGTTCCTTCCTCGAGTTGTTTGATTTGAAGTCCTAGGAAGTAGTTTAACTCCCCCATCATGCTCATTTCTAATTCACTCTGCATCACTTTAGAGAATTCTTTAACCAAGGTGATGTTAGTAGACCCAAAAATGATATCATCAACATAAATTTGCACTATGATGGAATGATTTCCTTAGAGCTTAATGAAGAGGGTTGTATCAAACTTACCTCTAGAGAATCTCTTTTCTAGTAAGAACTTGCTAAGCCGATCATACCAAGCCCTAGGGGCTTGTTTGAGATTGTATAAAGCACGTTTAAGTTTATAAACATGTTTAGGAAACTCGTAATTTTCAAATCCGGGAGGTTGAGATACATATAATTCTTAATTAATATAACCATTTAGGAAAGCACTCTTAACATCCATTTGAAATAGCTTAAAGTTTTGTGAGCATGCATAAGCTAATAATAAGCATATAGCCTCGAGTCGGGCAACCAGAGCATAAGTCTCCTCATAGTCGATGCCTTCCTCTTGGTTATACCCTTGAGCAACAAGACGCGCCTTGTTGCGAATTATGATTCCATTTTCGTCAAGTTTGTTCCTAAATACCCATTTAGTACCAATTATTCGATGGTTTCGCGGAAGGGGGGCAAGGTCCCAAACCTCATTTCTCTTGAATTGGTTTAATTCTTCTTGCATTTCCAAAAACCAATGTTCATCGAATAAAGCTTCTTTAGGGTTTTTAGGCTCAATTTTAGAGACGAATGCGAAATGATATAAAAAGTTACTTATCTTAGATCGTGTAGTTACTCCCTTTGATATGTCTCCAAGAATGTTGTCAATAGGATGATCCTTGATTTCTTTCCACTCCAAAGGAGGAGTTATTTCATTTGTTGGCAGATTGACTTCTTCTTCTTTGCTATATCCATGATCCATCTCCCCTTTTTCTTTCTCAAGTAAGGGCTCAAAACTCTTTTCGTCTTGATCATATAGTATCCTTTCCGAAGAAGCACCTACACCATTAACAGAAATACCCTTTTCGACCATTTTTGGACAGGATTCATCAAAGGAAACATGTACAGATTCTTCCATAATTTGTAACCTTTTATTAAATACCTTATATGCTTTGTTAGATTGAGATTATCCGAGAAAGATACCTTCATCGTCTTTTGAGTCAAATTTGCCAAGATTTTCTTTACCATTATTTAATACAAAACATTTACAACCAAAGACATGGAGGTGAGAAATATTTGGTTTTCTACCTTTCAAAAGTTCAAATGGAGTTTTGTTGAGCATAGGATGTATCAAGATCCTATTTAGCACATAGCAAGCCGTATTGATGGCATCGGCCCAAAGGTATTTTGGAAGACCGTGTTCATTGATCATAGTTCTCCCAAGCTCTTCTAGAACACGATTTTTACGCTCAACAACTCCATTTTGTTGAGGTGTTCTAGGAGCAGAAAAATTATGATCAATGCCATTTCTTTTGCAATATTCATCAAAAAGGTGATTTTCGAATTTGCCTCCATGGTCACTTCGGATGGTCACAATTTTTGTATTCAACTTGTTTTGAGATAATTTGGCAAATTTTTCAAAAGCATAGAAAATGTAACTTTTGTTTGCTAAGAATATCGTCCAACAAAATTTAGAGTAGTCATCGACTATAACGAAGCCATAATAATTTCCTCCTAAACTTTTATTTCTAGATGGTCCAAATAGGTCCATATGGAGGAGTTCAAGTGGTTTCGTTGTAGAGATGACATTTTTAGATTTAAAAGAGACTCGTGTTTGTTTACCCATTTGACAAGCATCACATAGATGATCTTTTGTAATTTTGAGTTTGGGAAAGCCACTCACAAGATCTTTAGATATTATTTTATTTAGCAAATCAAAGTTAACGTGTGTTAATCGCCTATGCCAAAGCCATGAGTCTTCACTCATGGTGACTAAGAATTTAGCACCTGTTAGGGACACATCACTCAAGTCAAGCATATATACATTGTTTACCCTCAAGCCCTTAAACACATCCTCTTTCTTATCGTTATGTTCAATTATGCATTCATCCTTTAGAAAAGAAATTTTGTAACCTTTGTCGCATAATTGACTAATGCTAATAAGATTGTGTTTAAGGCCTTCAATTAATAGGACATCTAAGATAGTGGTGGATGAGGGATTACCTACACTACCTTTACCGAGTATTGCTCCCTTGTTGTTATCACCATAAGTAACAAAACCTTTCTTCTTTTCCACAAAGTCAAAGAATAACAAAATGTCACCCGTCATGTGTCTTGGGCAACCACTATCGAGAAACCATCTTCTCTCGAGAAGCTCAAGACATTCCACCTGAAATATCAAACATTGGAGATAGGTACCCAACATTCATTGGGTCCTTGAGTGTGAGTTGAACATTTGTTACCTTTGGGGATCCATTGATATATGCCTTTAGGAACTAATAGTCTCCTAAATCGACATTTACTAATGGTATGTCCCTTCTTGCAACAATATAAGCAAGACATATCTAAGTGGGATCTACTTTTGCTATCTTGATCCCTTACTTCATAGGTATATTTTTTATATGGATTAATCATACTTTTCTGAAGTTTAAGAGATCGATAGCAAATGTAATCTTAGGTTGTAAAGCTTTGTCTAGTTTGGCTTTGAGAATTTTAAATTCTTTTTGCCAAACATGACAAGTTTCGCATCCATGCCAATTAAACCAAGGTCTCTCTTCTTTTTCACATTTTACTTCAATATTTTTTATCATAGATGATTTAAGAGCTTCTAATTCCTTTTCAGAATTCAAAACCTTTTGTTCTAGATATAAAAAGATTTTCTTGTTTGAGGCAAGGCGTTTGAAAGATTCGTTTGCCTCTTTTTGTAAAGTATTGAAGGAATTTAACAATTCTAAATAAGGCATTTTATCAACATGATCATACTTAGCATGACTTACATTCTTTTTCTAATAATTATGAGCCATGAGACAAAGGTTGACCATTTATTGTTCATCACTTGAGAAACCTTTACTTGAGGAATCATTGTCACTCTCCCAAGCAATGTATGCTCTTCTAGCTTTGGTTGGTTTCTTTTGATTTTTGGCCTTGGCTTTGTCTTTCTTTAAATAGGGGCAATCTGGCTTGTAATGACCGGGTTTGCCACAATGGTAGCATGATCCTCGTGACTTAGACTTCTTACTTTCATCTTGCTTGTTGGTTGAGAGTGGCGTCTATAATTGATGAGATTCTTATCCGAATGCTGAATTTCGTTTTTCCGGAGAAATCTATTGTATTTTCTTACGAACAATCCCATATCCTCATCCGGACTCTCATCGTCATCACTTGATTCACTTTCACACGAAATTGAGGTGGATGACTTGGAGCTTGAAGCCTTTAGTGCTATAGACTTCTTTTCCAAGTCCCTTGACTTTTCCTTCTTTTCTTTCTTTTCATGCTTTCCAAGGATCATAAGCTCTTGTTCATGTTCCTAAAGCTTTCCCCATAGTGTGGTGAGATCCAAAGTATTTAGATCATTGGCTTCCTTAATTGCAGTAACTTTAGGTTGCCATTCCCTGCTAAGACATCTCAAAATTTTATTAGTAGCAACAGAATTGGCAATTACATGACCTAGTGTATGCAAGCGATTCATTATATGAGAGAATCTCTTTTGCATGTCGGCGATGGTTTCACCTTGCTCCATGCGAAAGAGATCAAACTCTTGCGTCAAAGTATTGATTCTAGCCAATTTTACATCATTTGCACCGTCATGGGTGACTTGCAAAGCGTCCCACATTTCCTTAGCCGTAGCGCAATGTGAGACCCGAAAATACTCATCAACTCCTAGAGCTGCTATGAGCATGTTTCGTGCTTTCCAGTCATAGGCATAATTTTTCTCATCTTTTTCATCCCATTGTGCTTCCGGTTTAGAAACGGTTATCCCGGCAGCATTTTGCATAGTTATTGCAACTAGCCCATCTTGGATAACCTTCCATATTTTCCTATCAACAGAGGTGATATGGACACGCATACAATCTTTCCAATAGCTATAATTTTCACTTGTGAAAATGGGTGCTCTATTTTACGCCCCTTTTAGATCACAATCCATTTCTAGAAGTTGTATGTGAAACACTGGATAAACCAGTGCTCTGATACCACTTGTTAGACGATGTGGCGGATCTAGAAGGGGGGGTTGAATAGATCCATTTAAAAATTTGCATGTTTTGTAAAATTATTTTTATTAGAGAGCGGCAACCCTGAATCTGATCGTCTAAACTTTACGTATTGGAAAGATCGGATATGCGAACTAATTTGATGAAAATGATGAGAATAGAATCACAATTAAAAATGAATATGATGAATCTCTTTAGCAAGTTTAACAAGGTTTAAGTTATTACCAATTATTTGCGGAGAAGATAAAGTAAATTTGTGAGTTTTATATTCACCAAACACTTGGTGTACGTACTACACAAGGTTTGGTTATACTCAAATTTTAGTGATTGTAGCAATTCGAATGAATGCTATATGAGTTTTAAATTTTAGTTTATCACTACAATTATTTTGTATGCATAAGAAAATTGATAACTCACAAATTTAAGCAAATAGAAATTAAATGCAGAAAACTAAATTGGACAAGGTATTTGTTAAGGAAGTTCACCCTGTCGTCCTCGTGTGGGCTACTCTTCCCCCAATTATAGAATCTAGAATTAGGATATGAAATTAATTTTTCAAAGTTTGTAAGAGAAGATAAAATCACCACAATTCAAAATTACTTGATGAATCTTATATGATGCACTCCTCTTCCCTTGATTCCAGATGAATCAAGTATGCCAAATCTTGAACAAAAACTTCTTCTACCTTGAATGCTTTTTTACTCAAGAATCTTTGGCCCCAAATCCTTCTTCACAATCCTCCGAATACCGCTACCCGATTGAACACTCCACGGTCTTCCAATCCCTTAGCTCGGATGAATTCAATAAAGCAAAGATTTGTGATAAAAACCCCCAATTTGGAGGACAAAACCCTAATGATTTTATTCAAGAAAAAACCCACAAAGATCTCAACCCAAATCTGAAATTGCACTTTCAATTCAGATGCTATCAACACAATCCCAAGAACTTGATCAACAAGAATGATTGTGTGTAGTTGTTGATGATTAATGAGAGATTGAAGATGAAGAGAACTCTTGTGTATATCTTTCACTTTTTCTTGTTGCAATTACAAATAGAGGCCAAAAATTATATTTATAAGTCATTCCCATGATGTAACAGCATAGCAGAAAATTAAGGCAATTTAGCGATGCTTCGACTCATGCAGGGCATACAAAAGGCGTGCGCCTTCCCGAGCGAGAGAGAGATATTGAAGTTCCTTTAGTTATGCACCGAATCACTATTTTGATGCGCCGACTCATGTTTTCCCAGAACAGTGCGTCGACGCATAGAGAAGGCATGCGCCTTCCCGAGCGAGAGAGGTTGAAATTTCTTCTGTTATGTGCCGACTCATTTCCTAATGCTCCGAATCATGTTCTCCCAGAACCATGCGTCGATGCATAAAGGAGGCGTGGGCCTTCCAGGATGTTTCCAAGCCAAGAACTTATTATCATGAGCTGACCTGAGAATCCATGAGCCAGCTCATGCAGTCTGTTTTGAGATAGATGCTTATTTTTGATGTTTCTCACTTGAACCTATTTTGAAGCAAGGCATATTTGCACAGATGGGGTTTTGACAATCATTAAAACTCAGTTCTTTCACTTTTTCCCTCACATTACGTCCAACATGTTCTATGCACCGCTGTGAACATGTTTGTATGCATTAGATTGATTAACAACACATATTTTCACAGATTGAGTTTAGAAAATTATACCAAACTGGTGCTGACTGGATCTGAGAATTCTGGACGTGTAAGGCTTGAATATGGGCCTAATTCAACTCTTGGAAGCCTCAAAGGAATGAATGGATCTTCTATTTGGCTTAGGAGAGGCTGGAAGTGAGAGTTTCAAATTTTGCAACTTTGAGGGAATTTTTGAGAATTTCGTATGGTTTTGTTATGCAAGCTATGCGTGTGTTCTTCCTTCTGAGTTGTGTCTTTATATAGAGGGAATAGAGGAGTAGATATATATGGTATAAAAACCAACCCATGACGGCCTTTGAGAAAAGAATAAAACACATTCAAAGCTTGCCAAAAATTAGTGATTCTTGCCCTTTCTTGATGCTGTATTGACCTAGACAATTTATTTTGGTCTTGCATGATATATGAGCCTCATAATTGATCAAGTCAATCCCATATGTATTATCCCATTATTTTGTTGTGATTTTATTCAACTTATTTGATTTTAAATTAAATAAAATCAAGATAAATATGAATAGAAATAAAAGAAATGTATAAATGGACTTATAGGTCCTTTAAGATGCTATGGACATGTTTGAAGTCCAAAACTTAGGCTCATTGTTTCAAAATTGCAATCTTGCTCAATTTGCATTTCATGAATTTCTTCAAAATTCCCCATCTTGTGCAACTCATAACTTTCTCAATTTTTAACTTTTGAAGATGATCTTTGACTTTTTAGAAAGATAAATATGTCCTCTATAATCTCTATGATGATCATTTCTGCTTTTGAAGATATTATCTTGATGTAAGTTGCCTTGATAAAAGGTGTCTTTTGTTGACTTTTGAAAATGACCTATAATGTATGAGCTCATATCTTCCAAATGAAGAATTTTTTGGACTTGAGAATGAAAGTGAAGTTGTAGAAAATTGAATTTTCTTTAAAATGGGCTTTGGTTGGGGAAAAGTTGATGAAGCATGTGAAAGTTATGCCTAGTCAAAGTTTAGTTGACTTCTCCTAAGGAAATCGTAATTTGACAAATCTTGACTTTTGATGATTTGAGGACTTTCCTTGGGGAATCATGATCAAACATTGATCAAATTATTGATATCACTTCAAAGTGTTGATGTTGATCAAAAATTTTGAAGTTTGACTGTATGTTGACTATAGTTGACTTTTTGACCAATACAGTTGACTTTCACTCATCTGAGCCATTGATTGAGCAAACTTGTGATGTAGGGCTTGAAACTTGACATGGACTTTTTTGAGGACCTGTGAAGAACCATGGGAAACACTTTAGACCCTTTCAAACCAAATTTCCTAGAGAAACTCCAAACCCTAGTTGTGGGCTTTTGGCTCAGGAGGTGCATCTTGACTAGTCAACCCTTGAGTGTCTTGGGTATTTGAGAAGCCTTGAAAGAATGTCTTGAATAAAAATGGGAGGAAAAATTTTAGAGTACAATAGATAGTAATTAGGGTTTGTATGGCAAGGCGTAAAATAAAACATTAGAAAACCTAATTTCAAGACTAAATACTTGAAATCAAAACACTTCGCATAAGCACACTTCTAGGGTAGCCTCACTTGTTGCCTTGGATATAAACAGTCATATCCCTCGAATGTGGGATGCTTTAACAAAGACCCTCAATTTAAATATCGTAGTCCCTCGATGACCCTTCAATGTTGCCTTTGGTAAACGATCTTAGTCCCTTACGATAATTTCTAAAGCATCCTACAAGTTGCCTTCTATGACTGTACGATTGTTGGCTCCTAGATTCGACACCCTTGTTTTTATTAATATCAGCCATTAAAGCTGAAGGATGGTTTCGACCAGCTGGGTTTGTCGAAATGCTCATCAGAAGATGGCAATGTACTTAGAGAATTTCTTCTAAGTAGGAATCTTGTTGCCTTCGACGTCGAAGGTGCTTCTCGACGAAGGTGTTCGATTGTTCAGAGTGGAACGGTTTGAGATTCAAGCGTTTGGAGGGAAAACGGTTCCCAGCGGTTACCAAGTGCAACGTGCCAAGATCTGGAGCATCGAACGCTGTGAACGTGCCAAGTGGAGTCATCTCGAAGCAGTGTAACTGCCCGACGATTACTTGGGATGTGTTTAGTATAAATATTAGTAGTTCATGCAGTTTTTCGCGTGTGTTCACAATTATATACAAGTTACTCATATAGATTCGAGTACCCAGCGTGAGAGAAAGAATTGTTGAGAATGTATGTGTGAAACACCACTTTATTAATCAAAGTCATTTATTTTCCAGAAACTTTACTTGCTTTCTCCTTTACTTTTCCAGTCGAAGCCTTTCATTTCAAGCCTTTCTTTATTCTATCAAGTTTTCTTCTTCATGCAATTTACATAAAGCTTCTTTATTTTCTTGTCATTTAATCATTATCAAACTTAGTCAAAACCCCAAAATCAACCATGTCTTAGGATCAATCTGATCGATCCTGCGAGTCACCAAATAAGTAACCTTTTGGAAGATCAGCGGTTGTTTACCAATTCCCACGGTAAACAAATTGGCACACCCGGTGGGACCTTGTGTTGATTTTGAAGTTTAACCTTTTTTACACAGAATATCATCTTTTTCGAGAAGTATTGCATGTTATTGAGAAGTGGTAGAATATACACTAACAATACCAATACTGCCAGAAGAAGAGAAGAGATGGTGAATCCGCCAAACAATAACGAAATCCCAAAAACGAATGTGGGAACAACGGTTATCCCAACCGTAAGTGAAGCGATAACCGCTAGTTCAACACCAGCAGTAACGGTCACAACGACGGGGCCATTACCTCCGTTCAAAGGCCCCAGAGTGCCTTTAGGAACTCCCCCACCAAGGGGAAATCTAGGCACAAGGCCTTATGTTCCCCCAGGATTTATGGCAGGCGGTCAAAATCGAGAACCACTCTATGGCATGCCAACTTCTGAATTGGCTAGCCTAACGAACGCTGCGTCTACTTTTTCAGACCCTTTAGTGAGTGCCTCTTCGCCACTCCAAGGTTCTGGAGTAGGTATGGAAAACAGAAATAGGACCCAACTCTTAGGAGGAACGTCCCAAGTAGCACATGGCCTTACAAATGCCTCGACAGCAGTCTTGAGGCAACAAATGGACGAAAGCAACCATGATATGGTTCAAATGTTGGCACAAACTTTAAGTACAGTGCTGAATCCTCTAATACAAAACACCACCCAATCGAATCAGCAGATGACAGCGCAAATGACGCGTTTGGCTGATTTCTTTGGAGTACCCCAACCTATTCGACAGCCCCAAAGGGCGCAAATAAGGGGAAACCAAGGTATACTCTTAGAGGAAGAAACCACTATCAACCAAGTCCAGCAGCCTGTCGAAGAAAACCTTAGGGAACGATTGGAGCAGTCTGTCGAAGAACCTAGGGTTATAGCCCCAGAGGTAAGGTTAGTTAACAGAAACCAAAATGCTGACGAAGTAGTTCAGCATATCCAATACCAGAATATGGGTTTGGAAAATAATCTGGCAGCCATGATCGAAAGAATCATGACGCAGAATGGGATGAACATGGGCTTTCGTAGGCCCAACTTCACATCCCCACTGTCAGAATACGTGTTACAAACAGACTTACCTCCTAGATGTAAAGTCCCTAAGTTCACTAAATTCTCTGGGGACACGACAGAATCTACTGTCGAACATGTGGCGAGATACTTGATCGAAGCAGGAGATATTTCAAACAACGAAAACCTGAGGATTAAGTACTTCCCAAGTTCTTTAACAAAGAACGCATTTACTTGGTTTACAACTCTCCCCCCCAATTCGATCCATCATTGGACCCAGTTGGAGAGATTGTTCCATGAGCAATTCTACATGGGACAAACCAAGATAAGCCTGAAAGAATTGGCCAGTGTAAAGAGACGTTTCACTGAACCTATAGACGAATATATAAATAGGTTTAGGTTGCTCAAAGCAAGATGCTTTACACAAGTTCCAAAACATGAGTTAGTCGAAATAGCCGCAGGCGGTTTAGATTATTCCATTAGGAAGAAGTTAGACACTCAATACCTGAGAGACATGGCCCAATTGGCCGATAGAGTTCGACAGGTAGAACGCCTTAAAGCTGAGAAAGCCAAGGCAACGAAAACTCATAAAAGAGAGAGGATAGCGTATGTCGAGATGGATGACGAAGATCCAGAAACCTTCGATGAAACTATAACCGTCGAAGAAGTCGAGGTCGATTTAGCGGAACTAAAACAAGGGCCACCATACTCTTGCAAACTGTTAGTCCCCTCAAGTGGAAAAAATCCCACTGGTCCAGAAAGGACCAACGATAGGTTCCCCAAAAAGACTTATAGTTTTGATATTACAAAATGTGATGAAATCTTTGACTTGCTTGTAAAAGATGGCCAAATGATAGTACCCTCAGGGGTAAAAGTGCCTCCTCTTGATCAAAGAAAGAAGAGAGGCTTTTGTAAGTATCATAATTTTCTGGGCCATAAAACGTCTCAATGTTTTCTTTTCAGGAATCTTGTGCAAGACGCTATCGAAGAAGGGAGGTTGAAGTTTGCTGACAAGACCCCCATGACGGTGGACTCTAACCCATTGCAGGCTGAAGCCCATTATGCTGAACCTTCAGAGGTGAACGTGATCGAGGCATCCAGAAGCCAGTCGAAGAGGCCAGGAATCACAATGGTCGAAGTCTCAAAGGACCATGTCAACATGCCAATCTTTGGCAGTTTTTCTAGGAATCTATCCAGAAAGACAATTGAAGCGGTCCAAAAGGCGGTCGAAAGCCCAAAGCTGGAGACAGTTGGAGCCCAAAAATTTGGAACAAAACTCAGTTCTCACTTGGCTGCAGTTCAAGGCCAGACAGAGGACTTGGAGAATCAGATGAAGCAGTTGACTCTTGCCACCAAAGATACCATGAATGTCAACATGGTCGAAGTCTCTGAACCAAAAGCATCAGAGGAGGCCATGAGGCAAGAACAAGCCAACAAAACTGCTTTCCCTCGGGAAAATGAAAATCTGCCAGATTTCCTGCAAAGATGCCAGAAAAAGAAGTCAGAGGTGATGTTGTGTCCTCGATGCAGTTCAATCTTCGACAAAAAAGCTGCTGAACATATTCAAGGTGTAAGAGCAGCAAATAGAAAAAGGGAGAGTGTTGATACTCGACATGATCCCAGAAGAGCCTCCCAAAGGGGTTCAAATCAAGAAAAGAGGCCACTGACTTTCAGGCCTCCGACTAATGTGCCAGTAGATACATGGTACAAAACATCTGGTCGAAAGAGACCAAGCGAGGAAAGATGGCACTCTTTCGAAGTGCCAAGAGGTTCATCTTTAATACATAAGAAAGAGCCTCAGGTTGCTACCCCTAAAGTGACACAGGTATCAAGCAACTACAAAGGGAAAAATCCCATGTCTCTATCTCAATGGAGGAGATACCAGAGGCGACGAAAAGCTGAGAGGGAAGCTGCTAATGAAACAAAGGCAGAATCCAGTTCAAATGTTCCTCAGAGAAAGCAAAGGAAACCTCTGGAAAGACAACCAGTAACCAATAGGCTAGTTTGGCCTAACCAGGGTGAAGTTAATAACGATGATGGTTCTGAGTCGGATGACACCTTAGATATCATGGTGAACATAGTCTCAGTTCTGCCCAGAGAGTTCAACCGCCAGGTGGAGGTCGAAACAAGGGATTGGGAAGTGGAGCAAGAAATGGCCAAGCATAGGCCAGTGTGCTATTTCGTCATGGATAATGGCGCTACTGAAGAGCAGAATGGGTTCTTCGAACCACCTACAGAGGCGATGAAAAATCACCTCAAGCCTTTATTTATAAGGGCTAAACTCGAAGAAACCATAGTAAATAAAATCTTGGTAGATTGTGGGGCAACCATCAACATCATCCCTCACTTTATGCTAAGAAAAATAGGCAAAAGTGATGAGAACATCAAGCCTCACAACATGGTCCTGTCGAATTATGAAGGCGGCATAGGGACCACTATGGGTGTGATCCAACTGGACATCAAAGTGGGATCTATCCTTCGACCAACTATGTTTATGGTCATATCGGCCAAACCTAACTATAATCTTTTGTTGGGCCGTGAATGGATTCATGGTGTTGGAGTTGTACCATCATCAATGCACCAGAGGTTGCTGCTATGGCGTCCTGATGGAATGGTCGAAAACATAGAAGCGGACCAAAGCTATTACCTGGGCGAAGTAAATCACCTAGGGCTGGCAGACTTCGACAAGAACTTGGCCCACATTGGGCCATGCCCAACACCTGACTTCGACTTGGCGCCAGCGCCAAATACTTTTTGTTCCCTATACCAGCACCCTGAGCATGGTTTTCAATGGGACAGAGAAGACTTGTCCCACATTGACTTTAGTGGGTTAACTGATATCCAACCAACTGGTTGGGCAAGTGAATTCAGTGACCATGACTGAGTCACAATCATTGCACCAAATTTCGGCTTACGTAGCCGAAACAAGGATGATAACGGCTCTCGAGGCCGAAGTAAAATATATGGCCACACAGGCCAATGATCAAGAGTTACCTTCTGCAGGTCCTGGAAAGGACTTCGATCCAGAACCTCCTGATATCATGCCAGAAGGGATGCAGGAACAAAGGCTCGACGCCATCTACGACGATGAGCCTTTGGGATTCGAAAAGGACCCCTTAGCGAACAACATCAAAATGTTAGCGCAGGATCCTTTAGAAGAAATCAACTTGGGCGAAGGGTTAGAGAAAAAGCCAACTTACATTAGCGCAAAGATTGACCCAGAACTCAGGTTGGAAGTAATCCATTTGTTAAAAGAGTTCAAGGACTGTTTTGCATGGGATTACGACGAAATGCCTGGTCTCGACAGAGGATTGGTAGAACTTCAGTTGTCAATCAAACCTGGGAAGAAGCCAATCAAGCAAAGTCCAAGACGCTTCGCTCTAGAAATACTGTCGAAGATCAAAACGGAAGTCGAAAGACTGCTGAAGTGCAAATTCATACGCGTTACGAGGTATGTCGAATGGATTGCAAACATTGTGCCAGTGATTAAGAAAAATGGTACATTGAGGGTGTGCATAGACTTCAGAGATTTGAATGCTGCTACACCCAAAGATGAATATCCTATGCCTGTGGCGGAAATGCTAGTCGATTCTGCCGCTGGCTTTGAAACCTGAGTATGCTCGACGGTTATTCAGGATATAATCAAATATTCATTGCTGAAGAAGATGTGTCAAAAACAGCTTTTCGATGCCCTGGGGCTTTAGGCACTTACGAATGGGTAGTGATGCCTTTTGGCCTAAAGAACGCTGGGGCAACATATCAGCGAGCGATGAATTCCATCTTCCATGATTTTATTAACACTTTTATGCAAGTATATATTGATGACATTGTTATAAAATCTATTTCCAGGAAGAACCATATAGACCACCTTCGACAATCATTTGAAAGAATGAGAGAACATGGTCTGAAGATGAACCCTTTGAAGTGTGCATTCTGTGTAAAAGCTGGAGATTTCTTGGGCTTCGTTGTCCACAAGAAAGGAATCGAAATCAACCAGAACAAGACGAAGGCAATTCTGGAAGCGAAAGCGCCAGCGAACAAAAAGGAATTGCAATCTCTGCTGGGCAAGATAAATTTCCTGAGGAGATTCATATCTAACCAAAGTGGGAAAGCTAAAGCCTTTTCACCCTTACTTCGATTGAACAAAGAGGGATTCAAATGGGGGCAAGAGCAACAAGAAGCCTTCGACAAAATCAAAGGGTACCTCACAAAGCCACCTATTTTGGTGCCTCCTTGTAGCAACATGAGTATGAGATTGTACATAGCTGCATCCGAAAAAACTTTGGGAAGCATGTTAGCCCAAGAAGATGAAAATGGAGTCGAAAGACCCATTTACTATCTTAGTAGAGTTTTGAACGATGCAGAAACTAGATATAGCGAAGTTGAAAAATTGTGTCTATGTCTATATTTCTCTTGTACAAAGCTCAAACAATATATAAAACCAGTTGATGTGTATGTTTCGTCTCATTTTGATGTTTTCAAGTACATGTTGTCGAAACCCATCTTGCACAGTCGAATTGGCAAGTGGGCACTAGCATTAACTGAATACTCCTTGACCTTTATGCCTCTTAAGGCAGTGAAAGGACAAGTGGTGGCAGACTTTATAGTCGACCACTCAATTCAAGTTGAGAGTATTAATTATGTGGAGATAGAGCCTTGGAAATTCTACTTCGATGGTTCCAGCCATAAAGATGGAACAGGAGTAGGAGTCTTGATTATTTCTCCAGAAAAAATTCCAACAACATTCAAGTACAAGATATCAGGTTCTTGTTCGAACAATGAGGCTGAGTATGAAGCTCTAATTACTGGCCTTGAGATATTGTTGGAATTGGGGGCAACTCGAGTCGAAATAATGGGAGACTCAGAGTTAGTCATTAAGCAAGTCACAAAAGAATATAAATGCATAAGAGAAAATCTCATTATGTACTTTGTGATAGCAAATCGTTTATTGAAAAAATTTGAAATGGTCAACATTCGACACATACCCAGATTGGAAAATCAAATAGCCAACGATTTGGCACAAATTGTATCTGGGTACAAAATTTCAAAAACGAGATTACAAAGAGCAATCGAAGTTCGAGAAAAGATAAAAGCAACTTGTCTGTCACCAACAGACTTGGAATCGACAAGACTAGGGTATGCTGATCAAAGTAACTTCGAAATTTCGTTCATAGACAATTTGTCAGAACAAGATTGGAGGAAACCCATTGTGGATTATCTTCAAAATCCAGTAGCTTCGACAGAACGAAAAACAAAATATAGGGCGTTGAGTTACGTACTCATGGGTAATGAGTTATTTAAAAAGACGCCTGAAGGGGTATTGCTAAAGTGCTTAAGTGAAACTGAAGCATACATAGCCCTTTCGATGACGCACGCTGGAGCATGTGGGGCTCACCAAGTAGGCCATAAGATGAAATGGTTGTTGTTTCGACAAGGACTATACTGGCCCACCATGTTGAAAGATTGTGTCGAGTTCGCCAAGAGTTGCCAAGAATGTCAAGTCCATACAGGCATCCAGCATGTACCAGCAAGCGAACTTCACTCGATAGTGAAACCTTGGCCCTTTAGAGGATGGGCGTTGGATCTTATTGGAGAGATTCGACCAGCATCATCAAAGAGCCAGAAGTATATATTGGTAGGCATTGATTATTTTACTAAGTGGATCGAAGCTATTCCTTTAGTCAATGTAGACCAAGAAAATGTCATTGAATTTATTCAAAAGAATATTATCTTTAGATATGGAATCCCTGAAACTATAACTACTGATCAAGGATCAGTTTTCACCGGTCGAAAGATGCAGGAATTCGCTCAAGAAACAGGCTTTAGACTCCTAACATCAACGCCTTATTATGCACAGGCAAACGGTCAAGTCGAAGCAGCGAATAAAATAGTGATTGGCTTGATAAAAAAGCATGTTGGGAAGAAGCCAAAAAATTGGCATAAGACGTTAGACCAGATCTTGTGGGCCTGTCGAACGTCCCCAAAAGAAGCCATAGGTACAACACCATATAGGCTAACTTTTGGTCATGACGCAGTGTTGCCAGCAGAAATTTGTCTTCAATCTGCAAGGGTTCAGAGACACCATGATATCCCCTCTGAAGTTTATTGGGATATGATGTTAGACGAACTAGTAGATTTAGACGAAGAAAGACTGCGCGCTCTCGACTTACTAAGGCTTCAGAAGAAATGAGTGGAAGACTCTTACAATAAAAAAGTGAAACCTAAGGCATTCTCGCCTGGAGAATTAGTTTGGAAGGTGATTCTTCCCATGGATCGAAGGGATCGAAGCATGGGAAAATGGTCACCCAAATGGGAAGGACCATTCAGAATTATCCAAACTTTTTCTGGTGGAGCTTATAAAGTCGAAGAGTTAGGTGAAGATAAAAGACTCTTGAGAGTAAATGGCAAATATTTGAAAAAGTATAAACCTATGCTCCAAGAGATCAAAATAAATAGCAAGTAATAACTAAATTAACCATAAATAGCCAAAATGGAAAATTTTATAAATTAGCCAAAATGGCGATATTGTCAAATACATATTACAATATGTGGTTAAAGGGCTGAGTCAATCAGAAGGGGATAGAATCTTTGAGTCGAAGGTACTTCGCCTGCTGCAACTCTAGTCTTTTGTTGCACAAGGCATTCGCTTGGGAAAGCTTGGCAATTTGGTCGTTGAAGGCTTGGGCTTTCTCAGCAAACTCTAGGCCTTGTGTGATTTCAGCTTGACTCTCGGTGTCTGAAACAGTCGAGAGAAGCTCCTCCTTGCGTTTAGTATTGGCATTTAACTTGGCCTCCAGCTCTTCGATTTGCGCCTTTATGGAAGCATTGTCTCGATCTATGGCATCAATTTCTTCTTGCTTAGATGCCTTTTGCTTCGACAACTCTGCAATTCGAGAAGTCGTCTCTACTACAGAAGTCCAGGCAGAAGAACTTTTGCCATATAACGCTTCGAGCTGGCTGTTGAAGCCCCTCTGTCGTCGATAGTCTGCTGAGACTTGATCAATAATGGAGTATAACTCCATGATAAAGCTCGAAACCTCTGGAGTCACAGCTAGCAAGTCTACTGCATTCAAAACAGCTCCCAAACACGACGGAGCAGTGGGATCCCCCTCCAAAGCCTTCATCAAGTCTTTCTTGAAGAACTGAGCCTTGACCTTCGTCAAAGCCTCATCGAGAGGAGAAGTCTCAGTGGACTTCCCCGATTGAGTAGAAGCCTCCTGACTAATATCAGATGAACTTCCCTTGCTCTCGATAATGGCATTCAGATAGCCAATGGGATCAGTTTGCTTCAAGAGTGCTAAGTCTTCTTTGGACCTATGCTTTGTTGAGGTGGTAACCTTTGCAGCAGCGTTGTTTTGGGGTTGAAGCTGTTGAGCAGCGTCTGCATCGACATGACTATCTTCAAACTGAAGTTCAGCAGTACCAGCATCAGCATGATCCCCTTCGTCATGTTGTTCCTCCGACAGATCGACCACTTGAATCTCCTTTGGCTGTTGTTCTTCTTCAGCATTGGCTTCATCTGTTTCAGCATTGGCTTCATCGTTCGCCAATTCCTTCTCTTGTGGCCTACTGAGTTCAGTAGAGTCTAGTGTTTCAGAAGTCTTTGGCGCTGAGCTTTCAGTGGTTTCCTGGAAAAAGAAGAAGAAGAATCTTCTAGGTTAGAAAGAGACACAATCGAACGTGAGCATCGACACCTGAGTTAAAAAAAGGTCAAAGAAATTACCTGCAGAGGAACTTCAGCCCCAGGGCTGGAATTGTCGCTTTCGACGGGTTTATTGAGCAAAACATTTAGTTCCTCCTCCGTTGGCTCTTTAATAATTACTAGAGGTGGCCTAGGTTTTCTCCCAGCAACCTTTATTCTGATTGTGGGTCGAGTCTCAGGAGAAGGAACATCTTTCTCCAGTTTTCGCCTTTTTAGAGGAGCGGGGGGAGAGTCGTCTTCTTCGTCACTCCCAGATTCGACCGTCAGTGCAGGTCGTTTCTTGGGTGAAGGTGCCTGAAAACCAATTGGAGTTCGATTTAGAACGCTACATCGAAAGTCAGAATGTTAAAACCAGAAGAAAATAATAAAAGTCTGGTTACCGGTGCTGAAGGTTTTTTCGAAGGACCTTCCCCCTGATGGCTTGTTGTAGTTTTCGCCGGTGCTATAGTTTTCGCCGGTGGTGGAGGTTTTGTCAAGGGACCTCCTCCCTGATGGCCTTCTGCAGCTTTCTTGGCTGTAGGCTTTCCAACAACTGAAAGAAGACAAATTATAATTAACAGGCTACCAGTCGAAATGGAAAGACAAAATAATTTGGAGAGTGAACTTACATTTCTTTATTTTGTCCAGGACTAGAACGAAAGACTTCTGAAGTTCGTCCACAAAGTCTTTCTCGTCGAAGAACTCTTCAGCGTAGTAACTCTTCCACCAGTCTTCGAAGGATGGTGAACAGAGAAAGTTAAGCTGATAATCGAACAGTGAAAGGACTGTTCGACCAGCATACCTGCCAATATGCTGGGTGGCAGCATCTTCAGTATAGTCGTTGCAAAAATATAACATGGATTTCTCCCTGGGAAAAATAGGAGAAGGAAGTGTTTGAATGATACCAAACTGTCGAGAGACCAAGTTTGGTTGATACGCGATCAAGCTCAAGTGAGTCTTGGAGCTTTTAAAGCGCAGGGGCATTATTCTAGGTGTGAGAAATGCTTCCCATATTATTGTGTGTTCTTCGACCTGAGGGTCACCTGACGACTTAGGATGGGGCCTCGTGAACCATTCTGGACCAACCTTTCGTCGAGCGAAGGGAGCCATGGTAGAAGCAAATTCTTTTCTTCTTGCAAACATCAAGACGAAGTTTGCAAAAGTCTGTTGAAGCTCCAGCCCATCTTCAGTCGGGGTCAGTAGAGCTAATCTGGTGCCTTCGATGCGCCTATTTGCTATCTCCGGAGCTTGCTCATTTATTTGAGTCTTCTGAGGTAAGAAAGACTCGAAAGTGGCATTGAGCCACAGCTGAAGTAGCCAAAAAGGTCCCGCAAGCAACAGACTGGCTCTATTCTCGATGATCTTCAACAGAGTCGCTCCGCTGCTGATTGACTCGTACAGATTCGCCAAGATTAATTCTGCCAAACAAATATTTTGGCCATGGTAAAGCTGGGTGGCGAGGGTGACCATCTTCTTTGTCACCTGTAAAGACTTTGTACAGAACACAAAGCGTGACAGCCAAAGGGCTAGAAACGCGATATGCTCTACATCCGACACAGTGGCTGTCGACCTATCATGGTAATGGTTGATATAGGTGGTGTAGGTGGGTTTCGTAGCTGAGAATCCAATCTGATCCTCTGACATTTCCTTTGGGTCGAAATAATCCCCAGTGGGTCGAAGGCCAGTGATGGCAGCCACGTCGAAAAGCGTGGGTGTTAGCATTCCACAAGGAAGGTGGAAAGTGAAATGAGTGTAATCCCAGAAAAGCAAGGAAGCTATCAGCATCTCAGGGGAGTAGTTGAGACCCGTCTTCGACATCATAACTAGGTCGTATATCCCTAGGTCCTTCCAGATCGAAGCCTGGCTTTTTTCCATTTTCTCCAGCCAAGCACTGTAGTCAGGAGTGAGGCTAGGGATAGACCTGAAAGCCCTAACACCCCTATTGAAGAAGCGAAGATCTATCTTCTCCTTAGAGGGATCTTCGTTGTCCTCTGCATCTTTTTTAGAGTACCCAACAGGTTTGAGATTTTCAAGCACTGGAAAGAAGCTTTTGATCTTCATGGCTTCATCGATGCATGGGGTTAGCGGGCCAGACATGGCGAAGATTTGGTTGGAGTATCCAACCGAAACCATTAGTTGGTGTGAATAAGCTTCACGCTCAGCAGTTTCTAGGGGTTCAGGAACCCTTCGTTGGCCTGTAGGGGTAACTATGGGGACAGTTGAGAAGATCTTGGGTTTAGCATTTCTGGAAGGGATGTTAGAACTAGGAGCGGTAGAGGAACCTGAGGCCATTGTTGAGTTAAGGTTGAAGATGAAGTGAAGAACAAGGTGTTTGCAAGTTTGCAGAGATTTTGTGTTCAACAAGGAAGTTTGAAGGCAGGATAGCGTGAAAAAGTCCCACAATGGGTACTTGGCGCTATTTATAGTGGTTGGGAAATCCCCAAATTCGAGGCCATTTAATGTTGCAGAAGATAGTGGGACACGTGGCGTCCCCCTGTTGATATAGCCATTCTGCAGAAATGAAAGGGTGCAGCGTGCGCCCTCGTTTTTGGGAAATTGTCATGATGACAATTTGTGAAAAGACATTGGGCATGCTGCACGCCGTACTGAGGTGACGTCTTAGGTACGGATGAAATGATGGCTTTTTCTTGGGATTGTCAGTGGTTGGTAGAAGACAAAAAGTGCACAGTTTAATTTGTGGCTAAGAATGAAAAGACAGGTGTCGAATGGAATCTCAAAGAATGCCTTTTTCTTTTCAGAGTCGAAATAAGGCATTCTTGGGGGGCAATTTGTTGGCTCCTAGATTCGACACCCTTGTTTTTATTAATATCAGCCATTAAAGCTGAAGGATGGTTTCGACCAGCTGGGTCTGTCGAAATGCTCATCAGAAGATGGCAATGTACTTAGAGAATTTCTTCTAAGTAGGAATCTTGTTGCCTTCGACGTCGAAGGTGCTTCTCGACAAAGGTGTTCGATTGTTCAGAGTGGAACGGTTTGAGATTCAAGCATTTGGAGGGAAAACGGTTCCCAGCGGTTACCAAGTGCAACGTGCCAAGATCTGGAGCGTCGAACGCTGTGAACGTGCCAAGTGGAGTCATCTCGAAGCAGTGTAACTGCCCGACGGTTACTTGGGATGTGTTTAGTATAAATATTAGTAGTTCACGCAGTTTTTCGCGTGTGTTCACAATTATATACAAGTTACTCATATAGATTCGAGTACCCAGCGTGAGAGAAAGAATTGTTGAGAATGTATGTGTGAAACACCACTTTATTAATCAAAGTCATTTATTTTCCAGAAACTTTACTTGCTTTCTCCTTTACTTTTCCAGTCGAAGCCTTTCATTTCAAGCCTTTCTTTATTCTATCAAGTTTTCTTCTTCATGCAATTTACATAAAGCTTCTTTATTTTCTTGTCATTTAATCATTATCAAACTTAGTTAAAACCCCAAAATCAACCATGTCTTAGGATCAATCTGATCGATCCTGCGAGTCACCAAATAAGTAACCTTTTGGAAGATCAGCAGTTGTTTACCAATTCCCACGGTAAACAACGATGACCCACGCTTGTCCCTCATATCCAATGATATGGATTCTCACTAACTAATGGTAGGATAGAAATATATAAAGGAGGAGGAAAAGAACAAAGAATTTTGAGTAGGTAGATTTCTTGTAATCGCTTGCTCACAAACTAAAACAATCTTTACACCTCACACTTTCAAAACAACTACTTTCAAAGCACTTTATAAACACTCTTGAGGACTGATACAAGGTTTATTATAAAGCACACTGCCTTAAATTGGAAGTTTCAAAACACTTTCCAAACAAAAGCTTTCATCCAATAAATATTTTCAAAACAAACATTTTGTATACATTCTCAACGATACGAGAATCATTACAAAATTTCCGTACTTAGACATTTTCAAAATATTTTCAAACATACACAAACACAAAGCATTTCAAAAGTGAGCTAGCAATTAAGAGCCCGTATAAAACTATGGATGAAAAGGGTGATAACACATTTCCTTTTCATAACCTACCCCCCGAACTCAAGAAAATTCTCAAAAGGTCTTTCTTGTTCTTTTCACCTTTTCTTTTATTGGATAAAAGAAAAGTCGGTGGCGACTCTTGCTAACCGCAACATTTGCGATAAAATGCAAACCTAAAAGTCAGTTCTCCCACTGTATTACACATACCTTTAAAAGCTATGAAAGGGCAAGTGGTCTCTGATTTTATAGTTGACCATGCAATGGTCGAAGTTCCCCGAGATTATGTGGAACTGGAACCTTGGAAACTATTTTTTGATGGTTCGACTCACAAAGAAGGAACTGGTGTTGGAATCTTGATTATTTCTCCCGATAAAATTCCAACCAAGTTCAAGTACAAAATCGAAGGTCCTCCTTGTTCGAATAAAGAAGCTGAATATGAAGGTTTAATAGCAGGACTTGAAACTTTGTTGGATTTGGGGGAAACTAGAGTCGAAATAAGAGGTGATTCCAAATTGGTGATCAAACAAATAACCAAGGAGTACAAGTGTATAAAAGAAAATTTGATAATGTACTTTGTGGTAGAAAATAGATTGCTTTGAAAATTTGAGTATGTTAACATAAAGCATATTCCTAGAGTGAAGAATCAATAAGTGAATGACTTAGTCCAGAATACTTCAGGATACAAAGTGTCAAAAGAGAAGTTGGAAGAATTAGTCAAAATTCGTGGAAAAGTGCTAGCTACGAAATTGTCTCCAACTGATTTAAAAAATACAAGTTTTGGATATGAAAATCAAGTACATTTTGAAGTAATGGCTATAGATAGCTTAGAAGATACAGATTGGAGAAGTCCAATAGTAGCCTATCTAAAAGACCCGGCAACAGATGCAGAAAGGAAATGTATGTATCATGCACTTAGCTATATTTCGATAGGTAACAAATTGTTTAAGAAAACACTAGAAGGAGTCTTACTAAAATGTTTAGGAGAAAGTGAAACATACTTGGCGCTATCGAATGTGCAGAGTGGGGCATGTGGAGCACATAAAGCAGGTTATAAGATGAAATGGCTCTTATTCCTTTATGGCATGTACTGGTCATCCATGTTGAAAGATTGCATAGAATTCGCCAAGAGTGTCAAATTCATGCAGATATTCAACATGCTCCTGCATGCGAATTGCATTCGATTATTAAACCTTGGCCTTTTAGAGGATAAGCCTTAGACTTCGTTGGAGAAATTCAACCAGCTTCATCCAAAGGCCATAGATACATCCTAGTAGGGATTGATTATTTTACAAAATGGATTGAAACAATACCTTTGGTAAATATGGATCAAGAGAGAATTGTCGAATTTATCCAAATGCATATAATTTACAATTTTGGAATCCCAGAAACAATTACAACGCATCAAGGATCAGTTTTTACTGGTCGAAAGATGCAGGAGTTCACTAAGGAAATGTGATTCAAATTATTGACTTCTACACCCTATTATGCTTAGGTGAATGAACGGGTTAAAGCCGTAAACAAAGTAATTATTGGTTTAGTAAAAAAAACATGTAAGGAGAAAACTAAATAATTGGTATAAGACCCTGGATCAAGCTTTGTGGGCTTGTCGAACATCGCCAAAAGAAGAAATAAACACAACTTCATTTCATTTGACTTTTTGGCATGATGCAGTTCTACCAGTGGAGATATATTTACAATCAGTAAGAATTCAGAGGTAGAACAAAATTCCTTCTGACTATTATTAGGAAGTGATGATGAATGAACTAGTTGATCTGGACGAAGAAAGGTTGTATGCCTTAGATGTCCTGAGAAGGCAAAAAGAGAGGATAGCTAGAGCATACAATAAAAGAGTCAGGGGGAAAGTTTTTTCGAATGAGGTTTTGGTGTGAAATGTAATATTGCCCATGGATCGAAAGAATAAGTTGCTAGGAAAAAAGTTTTGCTTATTTGGAGATTCAGTGGGAGTTGGGTGATTTTCCTGTAGAATAAAAAGAATGTTAGTTCAAATAAAGAACGATACTGATTGAAGAAGAGTAATAAGTAAAATTTACACCTTTTGTCCATCAGGACTTGAGTTGTCACTTTAGACCCGCTCTAAGACCGTGCCTCCAGATGGTTGGGACATGCTTTTTTCTTTGGGCTTTAGGGGCAGTATGGTGAGTTCAGGCTTCTGTTTTGTTGGCTGTGAAGAAGCTACATCAAAAGTCTTTGTCTTCTTCTTCTTTGACTTCTTGGTTTGTAGAGGAGTGGGAGGACTGTCTTCATCATCTTTGATTTTTAATGGAGTGTCATGATTGGAATTTCTTTTGTGCGGATATTTTGGAGGTAATTGACTAGCCTGAAAGAATAATATTGTTAGAAAAAGTAGTATAGTACAAAAGGCAGGCAAGATTTCAAATCATACCTTTGATGCTTTCGATTTCTTGGTTTCTGGAGTAGTGCTTTTTGTTGAAGCATTGGTTGGTTTGGAGGCTGCAGTTGAAATTGTCTTTGAACTGGGTTGTTCCTTCTTAGTGTTTTTCTTTTCGACGGCTAAAATAATGTACATTGATAATAGTGGTTAGTACCAAGTATGAGGGAAATAACAATGAAGTAAATTGAAAGGACCAGAGAAATTCTTTGTTTCCACACCTTCACCTATCAGAGAAAGAATGGGGATAGATGACAAGTCATAGTGAACAAAACCTTTGAAATTGTCCAAGGTATATACTTAGTCGAAACCACTCGATTAGCAGGGTTGACTCTTGTTTTAAAAAGTTAAGATAATTACCACAAACGAACCAGTTTGGGTAAGGAGGATAGAAAGCCAGGGCAAAATCAGCACTAGGCATGTTTGGAAATCTTGGTGGTTGAAGTTTGAAATCTAAGTCATATCTATGTTCAGATTTGACACAAGTAGGAATGTCTAAACGAGGAAGCATTTTAGTGAATTTATCTTTTAAAGTTGTGTTGCATTAAAAGTGGTTCGACTAAGATTGATTGGATCATAGACTGTTTCAAAGTATTTTTAAATGCCTGGATTTTCTTGATGTGCGTGTATTTTCCTTTGTGGCTCAGATCCTGCATAGATGCAAAATCTTTCGTCAGATGTTGACTGAGAAAAATGGTGTCGAACATGTTTTTTGAATAAAAGTCTTTCCACCAAATATCAAAGCCCTTTGAGCAGTATAAAGATGAGCAAAGGAAACAAGATTAAATTCTACAAAATTGACGTGACGAGCCATGTGTTCTTCCCTGTCTGAAAGAGAAAACTTCATTCCTGCTGTGCAAAGGTCACTTTTTCTTCCAAAGATAGGCTCAAAAATTAGTTAGCAAAGCCCAAGTTGTCGAGACACAAAATTTGGTTGGTAAACAAGCATACAAATGTTACTTTTTACAGGCATAATTCTTGAGACAATTAACCTAGGGAGTAAAATGGCTCTCCAAACATCAACAATATCTTCAGGAGAAATGTCAAAAAGAGATCTTGTAAACCATTCAGGGCCATGAGTCCTATTGGAAAAAGGAGCCATCGAAGGAATAAAAATATGAATTTTTGAAAACATCATGACATACTTAGTGAAATGATTCCCAAAGTTCTTTTTAACATCCTGAGGAGTCAGTCTTGTTCCCTCGACAATTCGGTTTTGGATTTCAGGATCTTCGTTGTTCATTGTGCCAGAAGTACTGAGGGATGGTTCGAATGTTGCATTAAGCCATAATTAAAGCAGCTAATATAGACCAGCTAACAACAAGTTTGTGTCTGCCTTGTATTATTTTAGTTTGGAAGTGACATATCCAAAGCTTTCATATAATCCAGTAAGTATTAATTCACTAAGACACACTTTTCGATCAGAGTGGAGTAGGTTTTCTAAGGTAGGAATCTTCTGGCTAATTGTAAAGATTTACAACAAAAAGTACACCTAGATATCTAGAGGTAAAGGAAATTTGTGTGCTCAATGTCAGTCACATCATCTCCTTTGACATGATAGAGATTTGTGTATTTTGTGAAGGTAGCATTGTCGACATTAAAATTGATGGTGTTTGTATCGTGTTGATAAGGATCAAAAGTTTCTCCAGTAGAGGGGAGTCTAGTGATAACAGATACATCGAAGAGGGTGGGAGTTATCATCCCACAGGGAAGATGAAAATTATTGTAAGTACTATCCCAGAAGTACAATGGGGACATAAGCATGGATTGGAAATAGCTAAAACCTATTTTCGACATTTGAATTAAGTCGAAGATGCCTAAGTCTTTCCAGGCTTGGGATTTTGTCTTTTCGACTTTAGCCAGCCAAGCGAGATATTATTTATCTGCTACAGGGCAAGACCTAAAAGGTCTAAAGTTTTCGGTTACGTAGTCGAATTGAAAAGGTTTATCTTCAACTACAGTAATTGAAGGAGTATCTTTTTAGGTTTTCTCTATAGATGATTATGCTAATTGTTTATCAGGGTTGTTATCTTTCTTCTTAAAAGGTTTGTCTTTGTTAACAATGAGTTTCATATCATAGTAAACAAGAAAAAATTTCTTGATTTGCTCTAAACATTTATAAGACACCAAAGGACTCATATACCCTAGGATTTTATCAGCAAAGGTGAAAAGAATTATTACTTGAGAAGCATAAATTGCTTGTTGCTCAGCAGAAATGTGTGGTGTTGGAACCAACTCTTAATTTCCAACAAGAATGGGTTTTGTGATGTAATTAATCGGCTTAAATGAAGCATCATTCGTGATCTTCACTTCTTTTTTCTTCACATTTTTGTCGAATTTGCTTCCTTTTTTGGATGGCGCCATGATTGACAGATCCAATTTCTTAATTGTTTGAAGGTTTTTTTGAGACAGAGGGAGTGTAAAATTTTGAAAGCCAGAAGATTGAGAAGATGAAAAAGTGTGTTTGAAGAAGAAGGAGGATATTTATAAGCTAGAAACTGTTCAGTTTATATTTTAAAAATTGGAGTTAGTGGGACACACAGTGATCTTTAATAAGCTGATAAAGAGGTTGCTTGTTTAAAAGCCACATTGGGAACCTACTTCTGTAGCGATGGAACTGTTGTACGCACATCTTGATTAGACGTTTTTGAAAAAGTAAGTCATGATTATTCTGACGTCATAGCAGTTATTGTCTATCATGAAGATTGTGTGTTCGTCGAAATATAATTGTTTTGCAAGAAATGTTTGTTTCTCCAAGAGATCCGAAACACACATTTATTGGGGGCAATTTGTTGACTAGAAATTTCGACTACATGAAATATTAGCTGAAATGATATATGGTGAGAGGAATGTAGTTCAAAACAAAGAGTAGAGAAGTCTTTATGAAGTTTCGATAGAAAAAAAAGCTAATAAAGCTTTGTTTTGCTAAGTATTAGCGAAAGGTTCGTATGCGAACCATAGAGATTTCAAGTTATTCGAAGTATCATTAAGCATATTTCGACGGTCACGCTTGGCGTTTGAAACAAGGAATTTTCAAATTCAAAAGATTGATCTTATCCAAAGAGACGCGTGGAAGCTTGAAGTTCGAAGGCGCATGCAAATGTCGAACGTGACAACATATTACTTAGAGACCGTTTGGTCGAAATTAGTATAAATAAGAGTCTTGGTGTTAGGATTCAATGTGTTCACATCTTTGTATAAAATACTTAAAATTACTCAAAGTACTAGTGTTAAAGAAAGAAACGAGTTTGTGAGAATGTACGTATGATACACCATTTTTATATTTATAGTCATTCATGTTTACTTGAAGTTTTATACATTCCCTTTAAATTTCAGTCGAAAGCCTTTTACATTCCAATTTTTATCTTTAAAGCATTACATTACCGTATACGAAGTAACAATTGAAATAATCTTTATCTAAAAGAATGAAGATATTGTCGAAAACACACTTTGTTTTAAGAATAAAAGTTTTGAATAAGAACACATGTACTTATGATCAATCTGGTCGATCCTGTAAGTTATCATTTTTATTCGATTTGGAAGACCAACGGTTGCTTACCAAATTTCACGGTAAACACTCACGAACACAAACACGTTTTTTTCCAGAGATGTCGGTACTACATAAGATTAAATGGTCTAAAACATAGACTTGAAGTAGACACGGCATAAGTTCCTACTCATGAGAATAAAAACAAAAAAAATAGAAAAAAGGAAATTAAACATGGCAATCACTTCATTATATTAGATTATATTAGATGACATGGAGTACACATTCATGAAGTCAATGTGTAAAACAAAATGTGAATGCTTTGACATTTAATTTAAGGCTACTGATAAAAAACTCAAAATAAACCTAAAAACAAAGCTGGGACTACGAGGGACTTTTATTCCTAAAACTATATTTGACTCAATTAATCCAAAGAGAAAACGAGATGCAGCAAGACTCATAAACTTGACATCTGAACAAAAGTGCTAATCCTGAGAGATAATAATGTATTCTAATCCTTTTTGAACCCTGCAATTGGTATCTGGCTCAAAACCTTAGCGTCAAGCACTGCATACTGTTTCTTGATCTCAATCATTGCTTTCTCAGCTAGTGCATCAACCTGGTCTTCATGTTTCTCATACACCAGTGGCAATGTGAACAATGATAAATAGACTGTATTTCACCAAATGGACACAATGTAAATAGAATACCGTAAAAAGATCTTTTAAGCGCTAAATTTAGAAATTGGTAACATTGAGAAGAGTGATGTAAGTGAAGCATGAAGTCTTACATAAATAAAACAATGTCAAGAAATTGAACCAGCCACCAATAACTGAGATAACCCACAATCCAGCAACAACCTGATATTAGGATAAAAAACACTTAACTCAATTTCTCACAAAATGAAAGGAAATCCAAGCAATATGGTTGCATAATGAAACCATAGCTTCACTTAAAGATGAAGGGAGGGATGAACTTACGGTAAGAAACTTCTTAATATCTCTTCCAGTTCCAATTTCCCTCAAAACAGTGAACATTTGGTTGATTTCAACTCTGAGAACAGAAGCAGCTTCAAGAACGCATTCCTGAGGAACTGCAATATGTGGGATTTGCAGTGGAGACCTAGTTGCAAAAATGTCAAACATCCAATGAAAGTGCATAAATTAAGATTGACAGTATTATAAGGTATAATAAATTTCACCTTATTGTAAAGAGGGACACACCAAAACGAGTACTACAAGAATTTTGAAAGGCTTACTTGTGGATAAAGACAGATGCATTAGACCACAAGAAAAGGGCCCCAAGAGACAAAATCATTAAATGGCAAACAAGAGTTATGAGGTGGTATTCCATCAACTCAAAGAAAACCCACAATGCAGTGCCAGCACCAAGTGCCATTCCCGTGCATCTCTTGTTCCTCCAAAGTAAAATGTCCGCAGCTGCAAGAAAAAAGTTCATAATGTAACAGAAGAAACAAAATCCCCAATTTCCAATTTGTAATTTAATACTAAAATAAAAACTCATCCTGCCAATGTCATGCAAAATGTTGTTTCATTGTTCTCCCTACTAAAATTTATGGCAACAACCAACATTCTGTGACCATAAAATTTATGGCAACAACCAACATTATGTGACCATTTGATGTCGTAGGTTGGAACTTGCGCCTATGTATGTGATGTCCCTACACAACTAATAACTGAGATGACTTAATGGAACTACAAAATTAGCTTTCCATTCAAGGAATGCAACATTTTGTATTGAATGTAAGCTTTTAAAATACAATCTGCTATCAGGAAAATGATACATGACGGCAATCAATATCACAACACTTATACCGATCGAAATTGCGAAAGCTTTTACGCGACTGCAATTTAAAACATTACATTGATTGAATGTAATTGTAATGCAATCACAAACCAAATTCAATCTAAATCAAACATTTTCAGACTATCTAAATTTCTCTAATCAGAGTAAGATTGACAATTATTTATAAATTCAATTAAAATCAAATATTTCATGTGTAACTTTTCAAATCATAAAATAAAAAGAAAAAAACACGATGAGTAATGTTAATCAATGCAATGACGCAAAAGTATGAAAATGAAGATGCGTTAGTGAGAGGAGTTACGCTACGACGTACGTTTTCCACCGCCTAAGACCTTGTGAACGGGACGATCACGACCGAAGAGACGGTAAACACTGTTGACTTTAGAGGCAAACTTCGGTGGCCTCTTCTTGGAGTCGTCATCAGAATCGGAATACGAATCTGAACCGGAGTTGTGATCATGAAATTTCTCTTCTACCTTATCGATGAAGGATTCGGTTTCTCCTGCCATGGATGAAATGGAAATGGAAATGGAAGGAGTGGGAGAGAAAGAGTTGCAATGAAAGAGAAAGAGAGAGAAGAGCGAGTTGCGTTGAACGAGTTATTGGTTATATGTGGCGTGTTGTTTGTTGAGTTTTTCAAGCCTCAAGTTCGGAATTGGTTGAGAATGAATAACGGAAGGCTTCCACTTAGTAGAGTTGCAGCTATGTGCGTACTCCAGCATTTCAAATCAAATTTATGACTTTTGTAATATATAACTTTGATTTTTTATGGTGGCTATCGTTTTTAATTTAATTAATTTTCTCTAAAAACGTTGTGATACGGTGGGAAAACTGACTTAAGGTTTTGCAAATATTTCGGTTTAGTAACATTCGTCATCGACTTTTTATTTTATCTAAAGAAAGGTCATTTTATCCAAAGGAAAGGTCAAAAAGCACAGGAAAGATCTTTGAGATGTTTTCTTAGATTTGGGGATAGATTATGAAAAGGAAATGTGCAAGCACCCTTTTCATCCATGGTTATCCATGGGCTCTTAGTTACTTGTTTAGATCACTTGCTTTTGCTTTTCAATTGTTTGAAATGGTGCTTTGTGTGTGTTTTTGAAAGATGTTTTGAAAAGAGACCATCGTTGTGACAACCTTTGTAATGATTCTTGTTTGAATGTATACAAAGGTGTATTGTCTTTTGAAAAGATTTCAGTGTTTACAAGTTTGTTTTGGGAAATGTTTTGAACTTGTGTTGTGAGCTGTGTTTGAAAATAGCAAGGATGTTTTTTACAAGTTTTGATCAAGTAACTAAGAGTTGTCTACCCCTATTTTACTCAAAGATCTTTCTAATACGTTTTTAACCCTTTTGACAGTGTTGTTTTACCATTGCATTTGGTAAACAACTTTGTGTTTGGATGTTAAACGGGACAGGCGCGGGTCATGGTATTGACCATGATAGCAATTGTGCTAAGTATCTTTAGCAAATTTTTCCGAGGGACTAGATCATTTTGTATAGGCAACCAAGATAACGTCATCAAGGGACTATGATCTTTTGTTTTGTTTTTGTTTTGCCAAAGTACTCAACATGCATAACATGACCAATTTTAAAGGCAACAAGTGGATGAAACCCTAGGGGTGTAAGTGTGCATTGTGTTATCATTTTCATGCATTTGTCTTGTATTAGTCAAACTATTTGTTTTGATTTTGGATTTTTGCATACAAACCCTAATCTCTAACCATGGCATAATTGAAAGCATAAATGCGTAAAATAATCTACACTATCACAACATTTGATATGGGAAGAGGGATACAATTTTTGAATGGGGATTATTTTGCAAGAAATTAAAACCCTAATTTTTACTATTACATCCAAATTGAATAAATGATACAATATAAATAAATAGACAAATACTTAAATGATCAATTAAATAAATATGAAAAAAATAATATGAATATGCAAAATAATGTTTTGTTTATTTTTTATGTATGTAAAAGTATCTAGTGTATATAAAAAGAAATAAAAGATTATATTTTTTTATTAAGGGTAAAATCCTAATTTTCTTTTTAAGAAAGTAAATATATTAACTATATTATTTATGTACAATAAAAATAAAAATATATTCAAGTGTAAAAAATATATTAAAAAAAAAAGAGTATTATTTTTAATAAGGGTGGAAACCCTAGTTTTTTTGTTTTAAGATAATATATATTATATTAATTATTTTATACAAAAAATAAAAATAAAAATATACACAAATATTTAGATAAATAGTAGTATATGAGAAAAAATATTATTTTATAGGTATAAATAATAAAAACAAAATATATAATATTTCTATAATGTTTATAAGTTTTTATTAAATAAATAAAAGTATATACTACTTAATAATTATTTTCATGTCTAAAAAAATAATAAAATAATAAAAATAAATGTGAAAATTTATGAAAATATTTTTGGGTATTTTTATGTTTGGAGAATATAAAATAAAATCAGAAATGAAAAATAAATACAAAAATATAAAAATGTAAAGAAATTGGGCCAGGGGGTGTATTCAGTAAAAGGGAGGTGTCAATAGTGAGCCAAGACCAAGCCCAGCCCAACAAACTTCATCTTCAACCTTCGTTCTCAAAAATGCGCGCGCCCTGTACACAATGCCAGATCCTGCATACGTGCTTTAATGCAAAAACACATAACATCAAAGTTGTAGCATTTTTCAAGACGAATTCAACCATATAAGAAACTTGTCCTAACTCTCAAAGACCAGAGAGAATTTCTCTGGCCCTAAATCCTAACCTAATTTTTTCAGGAAGTTCATGGATTAAATTCTCTTAGCATGCTTAACTAAAATGAAAACTGAGCATATGTATAGCTTCATGGCTATGAATACTACATTTCTTATTTACAAACCTAAGCCTAATTATTCCTAAATAGAGAGATAGGAAGTTGACAAAAACCTGTTTCAGTTGACTTCGTGTATGACAATGTGGAGCTTTTCAGTGAGGCCTGAGATGTTTGGGAGCTTGCTTGAACTTCCTCTGACCTTCCCCAATGTCTAGCTTGCCTTGAATGTGCTTGAACAAACCTGTAGAACTCAACCTGCACAAGCTGAAATCAAAAATGGAAAACCTTGTAAATGGAGTTACAGTCAGTGTTTAAGGGTTGGGATAGCTTGGATGGGTTATGTGGAATGTATTTGAACCAGTTTGAGGCAAAACGCATGAGGGATTTGTGCTATGGAAATCAAACTGCAGGGAGTGCCCCGTTTTGCCAAATGAAGATGATTTTGTGCTATGGGAGGTTTGAGGGCTCAAAGGCTCGTGTTTCTGGCTCAAGGGGATGTGAGAAACTTGTTTCAAATGCTTGCCCAAGTTGGTTTTCACAGATGTTCAAGTTGTGTGAATTTTTACATGTTTCTTGTATATGAAGCAAAAAATGAGAAGTGATGTAAGACCAGCCTGTACAGGCTATCTATCAGCTTGCACACTATGTCATTGGCCCCTCAAGTTGGTGGATTTGATTTGCTGCACAAGATATGACTCAATGCTCAAGGATGCAGTTTTGACATAAAGCAAGATTTAAGCAAAAATGGTAATGTTGCTTTTTCTATTTAAGGATTAATCTTGTGTGCAATCCTCTTATGACCAAAACAAGGATTTAAACCAATGGATTTGCATTTAATTATTCAGTATGGAATGGTTTTGAGACCTGTAATCTAGTGCAAACAAGGTTGATTAGAGTTTGCAACTTGTATCACTATGAACATGCCATGGATAAAAAGTGAGTTTTTACCAACTTCAAGCCTTCGATTCTCCCTAACCATAAATGAGTTTGGAGAGTTTTTGGACATTTTGGAAAACTTGCAACATGCTCTACAATCCATCTTTGAAATGAAATTTGAGATTCCAAGTGGAACTATATGAAAAATGGTCATGAAGATGGGTCAAAATCCTGCCTAAACTAGGGCAAAATTTCACTAAGTTAAAAGTTTCATGGACCCTTGTTCCAAAAATCATAACTTGAGATCCAAGCTTCTTTTGGAAAAACTTTGTGAATAAACGTTGTATACTTTGTGGAGGACTACAACGTTCATGTTGGAAGTTTTGTTTGAATCCAATTGCATCATGATGAAAATATTGGGCAAAGTTGGGAAAAATTAAGAAAATTTCATAACTTCGAAAAATTCTAAGTTATGAAAATTTTCCATCTTAAACCCTAATTTGAAAAATGGGGTTTCTTGATGAACAAATTTCATGTTTTGACACATCTTGATGAAAAATGACCCTTGGCACTTGATTTTGACCAAAAAGTCAAAGTTTGACTTTTCAGTGTACAATCAAATTTTGATCAGTTGAATGAAAAATTCATCTGTCAATCCAATGCAATTGAGATCTTTTGAACTTTGTGAATATGTCAAGATGATACCATTGAGTCCTTGAATCCACGCTTGAGCCTAATTTTCCATTGGCTAGGTCAAAAGTCAGAAATTGCCCTTGTGTAGTCAAAACCCTAAAAATGACCATTTTGCCCTTTTGATGATCTGATCAAATTTCTTGAGGAGTTGTGGTCCAAACTTGATCAAATGGTTCATATGAGTCTATAATGTTGATGTGGATAAAAATTTATGAGGTTTGACTGTGGATTGGCCATAATTGACTTTTTCCCCAATACAACTGATTTTTAGGTCAACTGTCCAATTGACTGGGCAAAAATTTGATTTAAGGCTTGAAACTTGGTAGATGTAATCTTGTAAGTCCAACATGAAGTATGAAAGTCACTTTGAGCATTGAAAGTCCAAAAATCCTTGTGCAAACTCAAACCCTAATTTAGGTCATCAGTGCAAGGAGATATCCTAAGCAGAGCAAACCGTAGCTTGGTCTTGAGTTCAAAGAGTCCCGTGATGAGAAATCTTGATAAAATGAGAGGGAAAATTTTGGGGTACAACATCTGCCCCTGTTAAATCTTCTTGAACCTAAAGAGTTAGATTGGCGAGTTTGCCTTTCGCGACTCGAAGGTAAAAGAGGATTGGACACTAGAGTGCCCGTAAATTTGCACTCGTCAAAATGTAGCTGAGGGAATGGGCTTAAAGATGCCATTTGGAGATGGTAGAATCTTGTTGGAGATGGGCTTAAAGATGCCATCCCAGACTTGTTTGTTGAAAATCAGGAGAATGAACACCAGATTGGTATTCGTATTTGGAATGTATTTGAGTTGTATCTGGAGATTGGATTCGTATGACCAAAGGAATGGAGTCTGTGTCTAGAGCATATCCGAGCTGTAACTGTATTTGATTCTTGAATGAATATCAGAATGACTGCCGTGTCGGGAGTGTATCTATATTGTATCCGAAATCTGAAATCTGAATAAGCGACAGATAAACATCCGTGTTTGGAGTATCTCTGGGCTGGGGAATAGATTTGAATGAGTGACAGAATGGCTACCGTGTCTGGAGCGTATCTGGACTGTATCTGAAGTTGAGATCTATATGAGTAGCAGAAAGACTTCCGTGTTTGGAGTATCTCCGTACTGTAACTGGGATCTATACAAGTGACAGAATGACTTTCGCGTCTGGAGTGTTTTTGAACCTGAAGTTGATAATTGAATCTGAATGAGAAATAGAATGGCTTCCGTGTTTGGAGCGTATCTAGTCTGTATCTGATTGCTGAAGTTTGAATGAGTAGTAGAATGACCTCCGTGTTTGGGGTGTATCTGTACTGTATTTTGAGTTGAAATTCTGGGTGAGTAATAGAATGACCGCCGTGTCTGGGGTGTATCCATATTGTATCTGAAATAAGAGACCTGAATGAGTAGCATAATGACTTCCATGTCTTGGAGTGTATCCGTACTGTATTTGAGATCTTTGAATATTTGTTAGAGGTAGCTTTTAATCTTATCCTGAAAAGGGTAAAATTTTAGCTAAAACACATAAAGTTATGTTGCATGACATGTATGATGCAATAAAATGTGCTTTATTAATGTTTATGATATATGAATGTAATGGATGCGTATGTAAGCCGATTATCTCTCTTGCTGAGGAAAATAAATCCTTGATAGATGAAGACAATGAAATCTTTGACTGCTGCCAAAGAAAATAAACCCTTGACCGCTGTTGAAGATTCGAAATCTTTGATTGTTGAGAAAGAGAAATCCTTGTACCACTGTTGGGGATTAACAAGAACTCGACAACTTCTGTGGGGATGTGAAAATCCTTCACGACTTTCCTTGAGGAATAAGGAAAACTCTGACGATCTCTACTGGGGAATCAAAACCTGGGAGACTTCAATTGGAGAAATGAGATCGAGAATCTTCGATCTGCTGGGAAATAACTCTGTGGGGAGAAAGTTTGCTTTTTTGAAGAGTTCTCAAGGGCTTGGGTTGTATGCCAACCTACTGGGGAATCGGAGGAAGTTGGATAGTACTCCACCGGGGTTTAAAGGTTGAATTTTTGGACTCCGTTGGGGAAGAAAGTTTTATCTTCGTTGAGGGTTTGCAGTTCAAAGTTTTCTGACTCCGCTGAGGATTGGGGGTTTTGAAATTTAGTTCTGATGGGTATTCTGAAACTTAACTCCGCCAGGGATATGTACTTCAAGGCTTCAACTCTGTTGAGGATCTGGATGATGTAATGTAGGGGATTTCCTCTGGAATAGCCTAAAGACATTCTCCTATACTTTCAACCTATCAGTAATTATTCTTTCTCATTTCGTTTTATTTGTAAGCAGTGATTATATTCAAATGCATATGCTCATTTAATAAATCATTGGACGTTTTTAAATAAAACACAAGTGTAAAAAAAAAGAAAAGGCAAGCAAAATTCTGCACTTTGAAGTATCTTTATATTAACTTTGTGTAAGTATTTTGTACAAAGGAGACATACATCCTAGTAAGAGAATGTTGTCGTGAAAATGAGAAAATTTTTTATACAAAGACAGATGGCTATGTGTAACAATTCCATGGGGTTCCCATTCTGCTATAGCCTTCGTAACTCTGAGTATCTTGTCCATTTGTTGCCTTGTTCGACGATGATTAGGTTGATCAGAAGCCCAGAGCTTGTCTATGAAGAGATTGTCCTTAAAGTGATCCGACGAGACATAATCATACGCTTTACTTCCCTAACTTTTGCCTGGACCGCCCTTTCTGGTTTTCAGTCCACCGGGAAACCCTTTTTTGCCCAAGTCGCCCTTTCGGGTTTTTAACTTACCGGGTGTACAAATTTTTTTTAGTTTATCCCTAATTTTTTCCTAAACTGCCCTTTCGGGTTTTTGATTCACCGGGATGCCCATTTTTTCCCAAGTCGCCCTTTCGGGTTTTCAACTTGTCGGGTCGTTTATGCGTAGTATCTTTTGACTATGTCTGCATTCGCAGGGTGTAGCAGGTCATCGCCGTCCATGGTGGTCAGAATCATTGCCCCACCAGAAAAGATGTTTTTGATCACAACTGGTCCTTCGTAAGTAGGGGTCCATTTTCCCCTGGGATCACTTTGTGGTAAGATGATTCTCTTGATTACAAGGTCCCCGACTTGATATACTTGTCTCTTGACTTTCTTATTGAAGGCTTTGATCATACGTTTTTGATACGCCTGACTATGGCAAACAGAAGTAAGTCGCTTCTCGTCAATCAAGTTAAGTTGATCGAGCCGGGTCTGAATCCAACCATCTTCACTCAAACCAGCATCCTTCATGATCCTCAAGGAAGGGATCTGAACTTCCATAGGCAAAACAGCTTCCATGCCATACACCAAAGAAAAAGGGGTTGCCCTAGTTGAAGTGCGTGCCGTGGTACGGTATCCGTGCAGAGCAAACGGTAACATCTCATGCCAGTCCTTGTAGGTGACTGTCATCTTTTGAATGATCTTCTTGATATTTTTGTTCGCGGCTTCGACAACACCATTCATCTTGGGCCGATAGGGAGTTGAATTGTGATGTTGAATCTTGAACTGCTCACACAGAGTGGTGATCATAGTGTTGTTCAAATTTGTACCGTTGTCAGTTATGATCCTGTCGGGGATACCATACCGGCATATAAGGTTCTACTTGATGAAGCGGGCAACCACATTCTTTGTAACGGAAGTGAAGGAAGCTTCTTCGACCCACTTGGTAAAGTAATCAATGGCCACCAGGATGAAACGGTGTCCATTGGATGTTGTAGGCTTGACCTCTCCAATCATGTCGATTCCCCATATTGCGAATGACCAAGGAGCTGTTAAGACATTGAGAGGAACTAGGGGAATATGTACCTTGTCAGCATAGATTTGGCATTTGTGACAAGTACAGGAATATTGATGACAATCAGCTTCCATGGTAGACCAGTAGTAGCCTGCCCGTAGAATCTTCTTAGCCATCGTATGACCGCTTGAGTGGGTGCCAAAGGTGCCATTATGTAGTTCAGCCATGATCTGCTCAGCTTCAACCTTGTCCATACAACGAAGTAAGACACAATCAAGATTGCGCTTGTATAGGATACCATTGCTCAGAAAGAACTTGGCAGCGAACCTCCTTAAGAACTTTTTGTCGTTGACTGAAGCTCCTTCAGGGTATTCTTGTGCTTCGAGATACCTTTTAACGTCATGAAACCAAGGTCGGTCCACCACTTCTTCGGTATTAATCTCGTGACAATGTGCGGGTTCGTCCATTCGTTCAATGGTGATTTGAGGTGCCTCATTATCCCAGTTAAGTTTAAACATGGATGACATTATAGCTAGTGTATCTGCTAGCTGATTCTCTTCTCGCGGAAAGTGCTCGAAGGTGATCTGCTAGAAATGTGGTAACAATGTCAAGACATGTTCTTTGTAAGGGATGAGGTTAGGATGCTTAGTATACCACTCTCCTTTGATTTGACTGACAAACAAAGCGGATTCCCCAAATACAATCAAAGATTTGATTCCCAAGTCAATAGCAACCTTGAGACCAAAGATACAAGCTTCATACTCAGCCATGTTGTTGGTGCAGCTGAAGCAGAGTCTAGCAGTGAAAGGTGTATGGCAACCTTTTGGAGAAATAAGTACTGCACTGATACCATTTCCAAGTGCGTTGGAGGCACCATCAAAGTACAGAGTCCATCGGGATCCTTGTTCAGGTCCGTCATACGGTCTGTTTTCCTCAATGTTGCTCAAAGTCATGATATCCTTGTCGGGAAAGTCGAACCTCATGGATTGGTAATCTTCGACAGCTTGATGGGCCAGATGATCGACTAGCACACTCCCCTTTATGGATTTTTGGGTTGTGTACTGTATATCATATTCTGTGAGGATCATCTTCCATCTAGTGATTCTTCCGGATAAAGCAGGCTTCTCGAAGATGTACTTGATCGGATCCATCTTAGAGATTAATAAAGTGGTATGTGTCAACATATACTGCCTTAGCCGACGAGCAGCCCATACCAAAGCGCAGCAAGTTTTCTCGAGCAGTGAGTAGCGAGTCTCACAGTCGGTAAACTTTTTGCTAAGGTAATAAATGGCATGCTCTTTTCGTCCAGACTCGTCATGTTGGCCCAGTACGCACCCCATTGAATTATCTAAGACAATCAGATACATAATTAAAGGCCTTCCTTCAATGGGTGGCATCAAGATAGGAGGTTCCAAAAAATACTCCTTGATCTTATCGAAAGCAACTTGACAGTCATCATTCCATTCAACCACCTGATCTTTCTTCAACATCTTAAAGATTGGCTCACAGGTAGATGTTAGGTGAGAGATGAACCTTGCAATGTAGTTTAGGCGTCCCGAGAAACCTCTGACCTCCTTCTCAGTGCGAGGGGCAGGCATTTCTTGTATAGCTTTGACTTTGGCAGGATCAACTTCGATGCCTTTGTTACTGACAATGAATCCCAAAAGTTTACCAGACCTAACTCCAAAAGTGCACTTGCTAGGGTTTAGTCTGAGCTTGTACTCCTTTAACCTAACAAACAACTTTTGCAGATGGTCGAGGTGCTCTTCTTCTGTCTGTGAACGGGCTATCATGTCGTCTACATAGACTTCAATCTCATGATGTATCATGTCATGAAACAAAGCTACCATGGCTCGCTGATAGGTTGCCCCGACATTCTTCAGTCTGAACGGCATCACTTTATAGTAGAAGGTACCCCACTGCGTAACAAAAGTAGTCTTCTCCATGTCTTCGGGTGCCATTTTGATCTGGTTGTACCCTGAAAATCCATCCATGAAAGAAAATACCTTATGTTGAGATGTATTATCAACCAAGATGTCAATGTGTGGTAGTGGAAAGTCATCTTTAGGGCTAGCCCTGTTTAAGTCTCTGTAGTCCACGCGCATTCTGACTTTGCCGTCCTTCTTAGGCACGAGTACAATGTTAGCAACCCATTGCGGATAGGAAGTAACAGCAAGAAAGCCAACATTGAACTGCTTCATTACTTCAGCTTTGATCTTTTCAGACATATCGGGCCTCATTCGGCAGACTTTCTGCTTGATTGGTGGATAGTCTTCTCTTGTAGGGAGACGGTGAACCACAATATCCATATCCAGTCCCGACATGTCTTCATAGGACCAGGCGAAGATCTCAACATATTCATTCAACAGCTGAACTAAGCGCTCTTTGACACTTGGCTCCAGGTTGGCACCCACTTTAACCACTTTTATGTCTTCCTCTGTTCCCAAATTGATAGTCTCTAACAACTCTTCATAGGGCAAAATAACCCTTTCTTCCTGTTGCAAAAGTCTAGCCAACTCTCCAGGAACTTCACAGTCTTCATCACCTTCGTATTCGGCATGATTGACCAGATCTTCAGAGTCACTGAAGGCCATAGCAGAATTGTTACCCATGGAATCCGGAGTGGATGGGTACCTGCATTTTGTGAGTGTGGGTGTGTGTAAGGGATAGCCACCTTTAAATAAAATGAAATGTAAAAAGAAAGAAAATGAATACAAAAGTTTATAGATGAAAACGTCCATGATTCGTTAAAAATGGCATATGAAAATGAAGAATCAAAACCCTTACAAATGGACCTATGTGCCCCGGATCAGGCACAAGGAAAAAAGAGTGTACGAATTGTTTAATAATTATTACAGACCAAACCGGAAATGTTCAAAAGATAAATTACTAATTGATGAAAGTAATGGGAACGAAGTCCTTCGCCTCCCAGTTGTTCAGTCCTCCTTCAATAGTTGGAAAGATCCAGTCTTCAAAATTGCTTTCTTCTTCATCATCCTCTAAAGCATGAACTCTGTGATGAGTGATTTTCAATGGCGGTCCTCCAGCCCGGGAGCGAAGCACAGCTTTCTGACCAGCAGTAGTGAAACCCAAACCGAATTTATCTGTCTTGTAAGGAAAATCTGGCAATTGACCCCATACTGTGCTTCCTCCCTCCTTGACTACAGCCTCTTCATCTTTAAGGGATGACATCCGGGACACAGGTTTGGTAATGATGGGCACATCAATCATTGTTTTGGCTACCACAACTTCAGGAGAAACCTCTTCAAAGTGTTGGAAAGGTGTTTCTATGAATTCACCATCTGACTCCACGTAGCAGAAAGAGTTAAGGTGGCTTATCATATACTCCTCCTCACCATGAACTGTTATGATCTTACCCTGGACTGGGTATTTGAGCATCTGGTGTAGAGAAGAAGTGACTGCCCTAGCGTTGTGGATCCATGGCCTTCCCAACAAGCATGAATATGAAGGACGGATGTCCATCACATAAAATGTAGAGTTGAAAATTTCCGTTCCCACCTTAATTAGGATGTCCACTTCTCCGTGAACCATCCGCTTAGAACCGTTGAAGTCTCTAACAATGATATTACTGGGCTTTAAGGTCAAACCTTCACAGTCTAGCCTATCCAATTCTTTCTTTGGTAGGACATTTAAAGATGAACCGGTATCAACCAGAACGTGAGCAAGAGTGGTCCCTCTGCACTCTACCGAGACATGCAGCGCATCTTTATGCTTCTTCCCTTAGACGTCAGATCGGCATCAAAAAAGCCAAGACCATTGTCGGCTGTAAGGCTAGCTACACACTCTTGAAACTGATCCGCAGAAGTTTCTTGAGGCACGTGCGCCGTCTTCAGGAATTTGATCAAGGCTTTGGCATGAGCCTCAGAGCAGAGCAATAGAGCCATCATAGAGATTTTTGAAGTGGTTTGCCCTAGCTGCTCTATGACATCATAGTCGCTCTTCTTAATTATCTTTAAAATCTCCTCCATTTCCTTTTGGGTGGTCTCGGGGATAACCAAAGTCTGAGCCCTCGTCCTGACGGGCGCTTCTTGGATCCCCTTACCTTTATCAGCAGTAACAGTAGAGGGTATAGCTTCGGGAGTAACAATTTCTTCAATAACTGGACTTCGTACAGGTATCTTGACTGGCACAGGAGCACTTGAGGGTCCGAAGATTTCCCTTGGAGGAGAAATCTCCAGAGAGAAGATTCTTCCGCTACGAGTGATTTTACTTGTCCCCGCAATATTTCCTATGTCAGGAGTTTCTTCATCAGAATTATCTTCGACTGATTCAATCTGCTTAACATCGTGGTAGAATATCTATCCTCCATAATTCCACAGTATCGTCTTGTTGGACTTATATGGGATAGGCCCCGGTATGGTAATCTTCAGCGGTACAAACTTTGGATCGGGTGTAATCTTAACAGGCCTTTTGCAGGTCTTGGAAAGATTGTCGGAAATGGTGATTATAGCAACATCATTGATTGGAGTAACAAGAGTAACAGGAGTAACAAGAGTTTTCTTGAAGAGGATTTCTTGAGTATCCATCAGGCGTTGGATGCCTGACTTCAACAGCGGACAGTCGGATTGCATAGTTGAACAAAAGTAACAATCTTTTTCACAACCTAGGAAAATCCAGGCTTTCAACAGATTCATCTTGATCATTGGCAACAGAGTCATTAAGTAATCAACAACAGTAACATGAAGATCTTCTACAATAGCATGGATATTATGACCATGTTTTGGCATAGGAGCGGATATCACATTAGGTTTTTCGGGGGCATCAAACTCCACCTCCTTGGCATCTATTAAATCTTGGATCTTGTTTTTAAGGGCCCAACAGTTGTTGGTGTCATGCCCCACACTGTCCGAATGATATGCACATTTTGCATTTGAATGATAATAGGGAGAAGAGGTATTTGGGTTTTTCGGCGCTTCCTTTAAGTTGGTAAGGTTTAACTTTAACAGATGAGGGAGGACTTGAGCAGGTGTCATATTGATCCAAGTGAATTGCCGTTATGTCCTTTCCACCTTATTTTGGTTAGCTCTGGGTTGAATGCTTCGAGGTTGATCGGCTGAAGAGTTCTGGATCATCACAGCCCCCACCGCTGGTCGGCGCTCCATTCTTCCTTGATTCCTATGGGTGTAAACAGCATAAGCTTCTTTCTTGGCTGGGAAGGTCTTCTTGACAGCAGTGGAAGCAGATGCATCCTTCTGAATTTTACCGCTCTTAATTCCAGCTTCGACCCTTTCACCTGTCAGAATTAATTCAATGAACTCTGCAGATGAGCTCCCGATCAAGTGATTGAAGAATGGACCTGACAAGGTCCCCAAAAACATATCAACCAGCTCTCTATCCGACAATGGTGGTTGCACCCTTCTAGCCAAATCCCACCACTTCTGGGCATACTCCTTAAAGCCTTCATTAGAGACCATACCCATACTCTATAGTTGAGTACGAGTAGGCGCTAAATCTGTGTTATATTGATATTATCGATAGAAAGAAGCAGCCAAATCCTCCCAGTTATGTACATCAGATCTCTTAAGTTGATAGAACTAGTCCAGTTGCGTACCCGACAAACTATCTTGAAAAAAGTGGACCCACAGATCCTTATCAGAAGAATGAGGTTGGATCTTTCTGACGTAGGACCGCAGATGCATCTTCGGACAGGACAAACCTTCGTATTTAGCAAATGTAGGCACTTTGAACTTGGGGGGAATAACGATCCCAGCAACCAACCCTAGTTCTTCGAAATCCAACCCAGGTACCCTTTGTACCTCCATGGCTGTCATCCGATCTTCCAGATTTTTATACTTGTCGTCCGCAGGAGGGTACTGCTGCTCAAAGTAATCTTCCTCCTCCTCCTCCTGTTCTTCTTCAGCTTCAGACTCGGAGGGCATCGCAACTCCCTTTCCTTTGCCAACCCCTTCATCAGACGTCGAGGGGAAATCCAGAACTCTCCTAGCTTGGTTCTCAAACCTTCTTCCCAGAGTAGTTACTCCCGCTCTTTTCTTTTTCCTTCTCTTTCTCTAACAGTGCTTTAAGGTCCTCTTGACCCTTTGCCAAGGTCATGAGGAGTTGTTGGAACTGCAAATTCTGTGCTTGCAGATCTTTGACCGTCTGCTCTATATCCATCTTGCTGAAATAAACAGCAGAAAGATAAGGAAACCTGGTGTGAAGACCTGTTTATGCATATGATGAATGATGTGTATTCATGTAATGCAATCAAGGATTCAGAAATTCAAATTTGTTGTAAACAAAAAAAAGAACGCACGTCATATTAAGAAGAAATTTGTTAGTACATAAATGCCCCATGGGCAAAATATTACAAAATTCTTAATATAAAAAGACGTTGCGCATCCTCTTTGGTGCGATGTAAGTGTTGAGATTCTGCTCTTCATGGAGTTGACGGGTAAGTTCCAAAACCTTCTTCTCACTGGCATAAAAGTTGGCTTCAAAAGTATTCCGTTCTTCCTTGAGCTGTATCCAACTCTTTTGCAAATCTTCCAATGATGTTGGCATGTCAAGATGTAGGAGGGTGTATGGAACCTCTCCTTCCATAACAGGCTCTTTGATCACGGGGAGAATGTGGGCGTAAGGCATCATAAGACTCTGGGCGCGGGTTCGTACCCACTTGAGGTAAGGCTCAAGGGGGATGGAATTCTTGTGTCCCAGTGTCTTACTCTCCACTTTGTTGGGCATCCTCCAAGCTCGGATAAACCTTTGTCGAAGTCCTTGAGCATCGTTGTCGAAGTCAAAAACCAAGTCTGGAATCAGCATGTCATGAGGGCCATCCCTTTGGGCGTACCCAAATTGTCTCAGAGCTAAACAGGGGTTGTATGTGATGCCTCCCCTAATGCCAAGTAGTGGGACATTAGGGAATTCCCCATAACGATCAATGATGATGACATTTTCTCTAGACCGAGAACACCAATGAACATCAGAATATGTAAGAATCATCAACCGTTGTGACCACCTCAAGCCTTGCTCATTCTTCAAGACTGATTGAGGAAGGTGAGAAATAAACCACCTTGCTAGAAGATGAGTACAACACATGAGAACACCTTTTTTCCTCATTTTTCGTGTGTGAAATGAGTGTAGGATGTTCCCAAGCAATGTAGGAACAGGATTCCGAGATATGAAAATCTTGACACCATTCACATCTATAAGCTGGTCAAGGTTTGGGAACAAGACCAACCCATATATGAGAAGTGCTACAATCTTCTCAAAAGCTTGTAGATCTAGAGAATTCCAGCAGTCTTGTGCCTTCTCAAACATAAACTTTGCCAAGAAACCCTTGAAACCACTCCTGGTTTCCCAATGACCTTTGATATCAGATGGTTGCAAGTGTAGGGCTTGAGCAACATCTTCAGGCTTTAGTTCTCTTTCCGTACCGTTGTAGGGTAGTTGATGGAGAATAGGAACCCTCAGAAATTGAGAAAATTCCTCCAAAGTAGGCACTAGTTGGTAATCAGGAAATGTAAAGAAATGGTGTAAGGGGTCAAAGAACTAGAAGAGGACTTTCACCATGTCTTCTTCAATGTTGGAGTTGACCAAGTTGAGAAGTCTACCATGTCTTTCACTGAAGGGAGAATTCTCTGGAATCTTGGAATTAAGCTCCTTGAGTTGAGGAGGAATTCTCACAAGGTTGACCTGAATAGCTTTTCTGCGGAGTGATTCCATGACCTACAAAACAGGAACAAAGATGAAGATCCAAACCCTTGAAATGGTTAGTGGATGCATATGATGCTTTATGATGTTCATGATGTATGCACAAGTATATGTACAAGCAAGTCACACAAGTTCCTAGTTTCAGGCTTGCATGGGGTTTCATAGGTAAGTACCCTCTTGAAGTTAGTTGGCTCAACCTGTCCTATAAATAGTAACTGGGTTCTAAGGAGCTCAATATCACTGGATTATTTTCTGTGTTCATTGTTTCAGTTTAGCCACTTTACTGGCGACCGAAATATTCCAAGAAAACAACCCTCAATGAGTGTAGTATCGAGTATCTACCAACTTTGGACTGCACCAAAGCCGGTCATCTCACTACCCCTAATAAGGCCAAGATGATCAAGTAAGGTTCTAGGAGTTCATTAGTGCTTCATGACATCACTCATCGGCCCCGTATTCTCTTTGATTGACTCAAAGGCTACCGGTACCCACAAATATGTCGCACTAATATAGCTATTGCTTCAACCATGTCGGTATACCCCGCACAGTTTCCACAATGTATTGCTATTTACCTATGAATGTTACCCAAATCCGGGTGGAGGATTCAAACCCAAACAAGAGAACCAAATGTAAAGCAATCAAAGCAAACAAGATAAGCATGTAAAAGTGATCTAAACCCTAAGGTTAATCCACTTTTATTCAAACATTTCCCCAGCAGAGTCGCCAGTTCTGTGATACGGTGGGATAACTGACTTGAGGTTTTGCAAATGTTTTGGTTTAGCAAGACTCTCCACCAACTTTTTATTTTATCCAAAGGAAAGGTCAAAAAGCACAGGAAAGACCTTTGAGATGTTTTCTTAGGTTCGGGGAGTAGATTATGAAAAGGGAAGGTGCGAGCACCCTTTTCATCCATGGTTATCCATGGGCTCTTAGTTACTTGTTTAGATCACTTGCTTTTGCTTTTCAATTGTTTGAAATGGTGCTTTGTGTGTGTTTTGGAAAGATGTTTTGAAAAGAGGCCATCGTTGTGGAAACCTTTGTAATGATTCTTGTTTGAATGTATACAAAGGTGTATTGTCTTTTGAAAAGATTTCAGTGTTTGCAAGTTTGTTTTGGGAAATGTTTTGAAGTTGTGTTGTGAGGTGTGTTTGAAAATAGCAAGGATGTTTTTTGCAAGTTTTGATCAAGTAACTAAGAGTTGTCTACCCTATTTTACTCAAAGATCTTTCCTATACGTTTTCAACCCTTTTGACAGTGTTGTTTTACCATTGCATTTGGTAAACAACCTTGTGTTTAGATGTTAAACGGGACAGGCGCGGGTCATCGTATTGACCATGATAGCAGTTGTGCTAAGTATCTTTAGCAAATTTTTTCGAGGGACTAGATCATTTTGTATAGGCAACCAAGATAGCGTCATCGAGGGACTATGATCTTTTGTTTTGTTTTTGTTTTGCCAAAGTACTTAACATGCATAACATGGCCAATTTTAAAGGCAACAAGTGGATGAAACCCTAGGGGTGTAAGTGTGCATTGTGTTATCATTTTCATGTATTTGTCTTGTATTAGTCAAGCTATTTGTTTTGATTTTAGATTTTTGCATACAAACCCTAATCTCTAACCATGGCATAATTGAAAGCATAAATGCGTAAAATAATCTACACTATTACAACATTTGATATGGGAAGGGGGATACAATTTTTGAATGGAGATTATTTTGCAAGAAATTAAAACCCTAATTTTTACTATTACATCCAAATTGAATAAATGATACAATATAAATAAATGGACAAATATTTAAATGATCAATTAAATAAATATGCAAAAAATAATATGAATATGCAAAATAATGTTTTGTTTATTTTTTATGTATGTAAAAATATTTAGTGTATATAAAAAGAAATAAAAGATTATATTTTTTTATTAAGGGTAAAACCCTAATTTTCTTTTTAAGAAAGTAAATATATTAACTATATTGTTTATGTATAATGAAAATAAAAATATATTCAAGTGTAAAAAATATATTAAAAAAAAGAATATTATTTTTAATAAGGGTGGAAACCCTAGTTTTCTTGTTTTAAGATAATATATATTATATTAATTATTTTATACAAAAAATAAAAATAAAAATATACACAAATATTTAGATAAATAGTAGTATATGAGAAAAAAATATTATTTTATAGGTATAAATAATAAAAACAAAATATATAATATTTCTATAATGTTTATAAGTTTTTATTAAATAAAATAAAAGTATATACTACTTAATAATTATTTTCATGTCTAAAAAAAATAAAAAAAAAGTGAAAATTTATGAAAATATTTTTGGGTATTTTTATGTTTGGAAAATATAAAATAAAATCAGAAATGAAAAATAAATACAAAAATATAAAAATGTAAAGAAATTGGGCCAGGGGGGTGTATTCGGTAAAAGGAAGGTGTCAATAGTGAGCCAGGACCAAGCCCAGCCCAACATACTTCATCTTCAACCTTCGTTCTCAAAAACGCGCGCGCCTTGTACACAATGCCAGATCCTGCCCAGGTGCTCTAATGCAAAAACACATAACATCAAAGTTGTAGCATTTTTCAAGACGAACTCAACCATATAAGAAACTTGTCCTAACTCTCAAAGACCAGAGAGAATTTCTCTGGCCCTAAATCCTAACCTAATTTTTTCAGGAAGTTCATGGACCAAATTCTCTTAGCATGCTTAACTAAAATGAAAACTGAGCATATGTACAACTTCATGGCTATGAGTACTACATTTCTTATTCACAAACCTAAGCCTAATTATTCCTAAATAGAGAGATATGAAGTTGAAAAAAATCTGTTTCAGTTGACTTCGTGTATGGCAATGTGGAGCTTTTCAATGAGGCCTGAGATGTTTGGGAGATTGCTTGAACTTCCCCTGACCTTCCCCAATGCCTAGCTTGCCTTGAATGTGCTTGAACAAACTTGTAGAACTCAACCTGCACAAGCTGAAATCAAAAATGGAAAACCTTGTAAATGGAATTACAGTCAGTGTTTAAGGGTTGGGATAGCTTGGATGGGTTATGTGGAATGTGTTTGAATCAGTTTGAGGCAAAACGCACGAGGGATTTGTGCTATAGAAATCAAACTGCAGGGAGTGCCCTGTTTTTCAAAATGAAGATGATTTTGTGCTATGGTAGGTTTGAGGGCTCAAAGGCTCGTGTTTATGGCTCAAGGGGATGTGAGAAAATTGTTTCAAATGCTTGCCCAAGTTGGTTTTCACAGATGTTCTAGTTGTGTGAATTTTTACATGTTTCTTGTATATGAAGCAAAAAATGAGAAGTGATGTAAGACCATCCTGTACAGGCTATCTATCAGCTTGCACACTATGCCCTTGGACCCTCAAGTTGGTGGATTTGATTTGCTGCACAAGATATGGCTCAATGCTCAAGGATGCAGTTTTGACATAAAGCAAGATTTAAGCAAAAATGGTAATGTTGCTTTTTCTATTTAAGGATTAATCTTGTGTGCAATCCTCTTATGACCAAAACAAAGCTTTATACCAATGGATTTGCATTTAATTATTGGGTATGGAATGGTTTTGAGACCTGTAATCTAGTGCAAACAAGGTTGATTAGAGTTTGCAACTTGTATCACTATGAACATGCCATGGATAAAAAGTGAGTTTTTGCCAACTTCAAGCCTTCAATTCTCCCTAACCATAAATGAGTTTGCAGAGTTCTTGGACATTTTGGAAAGCTTGCAACATACTCTACAATCCATATTTGAAATAAAATTTGAGATTCCAAGTGGAACTATATGAAAAATGGTCATGAAGATGGGTCAAAATCTTGCCTAAACTAGGGCAAAATTTCACTAAGTTAAAAGTTTCATGGACCCTTGTTCCAAAAATCATAACTTGAGATCCCTGCTTCTTTTGGAAAAAATTTGTGAATAAAAGTTGTAGACTTTGTGTGGGACTATAACTTTCATGTTGGAATTTTTATTTGAATCCAATTTAATCATGATGAAAATGTTGGGCAAAGTTGGGGAAAATTAAGAAAATTTCATAACTTAGAAAAATTCAAAGTTATGAAAATTTTCCATCTTAAACCCTAATTTGTAAAATTGGGTTTCTTGATGAACAAATTTCATGTTTTGACACATCTTGATGAAAAATGACCCTTGGCACTTGATTTTGACCAAAAAGTCAAAGTTTGACTTTTCAGTGTACAGTCAAATTTTGATCAGTTGACTAAAAAATTCATCTGTCAATCCAATGCAATTGAGATCTTTTGAACTTTGTGAACAGGTCAAGATGATGCCATTGAGTCCTTGAATCCATGCTTGAGCCCAATTTTCCATTGGCTAGGTCAAAAGTCAGAAATTGCCATTGTGTAGTCAAAACCCTAAAAATGACCATTTTGCCCTTTTGATGATCTGATCAAATTTCTTGAGGAGTTGTGGTCAAAACTTGATCAAATGGGTCATATGAGTCTATAATGTTGATGTGGATAAAAAATTATGAGGTTTGACTGAGGATTGGCCATAATTGACTTTTTCCTAATACAACTAATTTTTAGGTCAACTGTCCAATTGACTGGGCAAAAATTTGATTTAAGGCTTGAAACTTGGTAGAGGTAATATTGTAAGTCCAACATGAAGTATGAAAGTCTCTTTGAGCATTGAAAGTCCAAAAATCCTTGTGCAAACTCAAACCCTAATTTAGGTCATCAGTGTAGGGAGATATCCTGAGCAGAGCAAACCCTAGCTTGGTCTTGAGTTCAAAGAGTCTCATGATGAGAAATCTTGATAAAATGAGAGGGAAAATTTTTGGGTACAATAAATGTTATATAATTATATTACTTTTTATGAAAAATAATAGTGTTTTAGGCCCGCCTAAGCCCAAAAAGTTTGCATAGCTTAACTCCAGAGATCCAACGATTTCATAAATACTATGATTGTCACAAAAACATACACGACTTTGGTAACTCATAACTCACATCATCTCCACTACTTCAAAACTGACTTAGGTACTCATAACTCACTTTATCTCCACTACTTCAAAACCGACTCAGGTATTGGAATACTTGCCTTTCAAGTCCACCCCGTGCTAACATATCAGAACAATGCGAGTTACCAGTGACCACACTGAAGCAATATGTGTTGTCACTTTAAGGACTTACACCAACAATTTTTGTTCCAGAATATAACAGTGGTACCGTTAGTGGAAAACGATAAGTAATTCTTATGAATATCTATGATTAGATCTTTCATCATGTCAATCCCCCGACTTGATCATATTTTCATTAGCTTAATCAGATCTTAACGTTCTAGATCTCGACTAATTCGACGATCATGTTCAGATGGACACAATCATGAAGTTGTCTAGATCGATTCATTCTTCAACTTTCACCCTAAACCCTAAACTCTAAACATGGTTTAGAGTTTAGGGTTTAGGGTTTAGGGTTTAGAGTTTTTGGATCGACACAATTGGAGAAAATTTGTTATTACAAACCAGGTCTCTTCCTTCAGGATCAGACAAATGAACAATCTCACACAAGGAACAAGAAGATGATAGACCAATCCTAGAATTTATTGATCAGGAGAAAGTAGATGGAATTCTCAATGCTTCTCTTTTGCAAGTCATCACTGGTGTAATACAGTGGGAGAACTGACTTTAGTGTTTTGTGTTTGATCACAATTGTTGCAGATAACAAGAGTTGCCACCGACTTTTCTTTTATTCAAATAGGAAAGGGTGAAAAGAATAGGAAAGACTTTTGAGATTATTTCTTGAGTTCGGGGGATAGATTATGAAAGGGGAAGGTGTTAGCACCCTTTTCATCCATAGTTATCTATGGGCTCTTAGTTGCTTGCTAGATCACTTGCTTTGTTTGAAAATGTGCTTTATGATGTGGTTTTGAAAGTATTTTGAAAAGTGTCTTTGTAATGATTCTCGTCTATATAAGAATGCGTACAAAGAGTTTTGTCTTTTTGAAAATGTTTCAATTGAAAGTGTTGGTGTAGAAAGATGTTTTTATTGTGAGCAAGCGAGCAACTATGAGCATCCTACCTACTCAAAAGGTTTAATGTTCTTTTCCTCCTCCTTTAGATGTTTCTATCTTACCATCGAATTGATAAGAAGCCACATCATTGGATGTGAAGGGACAAGCGTGGGACATTTGTATAGTCATAAAGGCAACATATGAGACGTTTTAGCAATGTCGTTTAGGGACTAGATCGTTTACCCGAAGGCAACATCGAGGGTCATCGAAGGTCTTTTCTAAAACGCCCAAATTCGAGGGACATGACTATTTTCAGAGGCAACAAGTGAGATTATCCTAGAGGTGCATGCAAAATGTGTTTGATTTGCATGCATTTAGTCTTTGATTAGGGTGGTCTACTTATTGGTTTTATCTTGCCATACATCCTAATTACTAACATTTGTATAAAGTAATAAAAATGCAGAAAATAAATATCCTACGCTATTACAACCATATTGAATAACAATAAAATATAAATACAAAACAAAATAAAAGAAAGGGAAGACAAGCTTTTTGACTCAGGCAGCAACACCCTTCGATTATGCTCTTTCTGGCTTCTTTTGATTTGGGTCTGGAAGTCAATGTGAACATGCCCTTAGACTACGTCCTCTTTCTGCTTCTTTCGATTTTCCTGGTAGTCAGCGTGAATGTACACTCTTCATTTCAGACTCTTTACTGCCTCCTTCGATTGCAGGAATGTAAGGCTCCCAGGTTGAGATTCAAAAGGCTCCAGTGTTTAGCCAATCGAAGGACACAAAAGTTATCTAAAACTTGAACATGAAACTAACAAGTGCAACTTTCGAAAGCTACAAGCCAGGGGTTAGCGCAAGATCATTGGGGTACAAAAATCCAAAGTCTAACTAGTTAAGGTTGAGATTTTCAACACATATGCAGTGAGGATCGAAAGTTAGGGCCTGGTCAATCTCCTAGTTAAGATATCTACATTTTCCTTTTAATTATATGTATAAATGATATTTTAATGAAAAGTTCTAAGGTCATAGGAAACTTACCTCTTGAAGTGCTAGTCGGAAGAGCTATAGGTGGCTTCCTTGGTGATGGATGGAGCTTTGCTAAAACCTTCCTGAAGCTAGTTCAGTTGCTGCTTCATTTGGGTAGTCACTGAATCGAAGGAGGGTGTATGATAGTGGTGAGTGAATCGAAGATTATAACAGTCCAGGGAATGAATCGAAGACTATTGGTCTGGCAGTTAGGGAGTGAATTCGAAGGATTCACTAATACATGAAAGGCTCTAATATTTTTTAGAGTTTTGATGTTTTAGGATGTTTGAGAATGCGTGGGAGTATTTGAAAGTGTTTGAGAGGGTTTTGAGAATTTTGATGATTTTCACAACAAGTTTTTTCAGCTATCCCCCGGGGGGCCCTGAGATGTGTGATGAAGGCTCTTATTTATAGATGAGTTTGGCTTAGGTTTGGGAGGGAAAATAAATGAGATTTGAACATATTGGGTATGCTATTTTTGTAGTTGTGATACGGTGGGAGAACTGACTTGAGGTTTTGCGTTTGTTTTCGCAAATGTTTCGGTTGAGCAAGAGTCGCCATCGACTTTTTATTTTATCCTAAGGAAAGGTTAAAAAGTACAGCAAAAACCTTTGAGATGTTTTCTTGGGTTCGGGGAGTAGATTATAGAAAGGGAAGGTGTTAGCACCCTTTCTATCCATGGTTATCCATGGGCTCTTAGTTACTTTCTTAGATAAACTTGCCTTGATTTTTAATTGTTTGAAATGGTGCTTTGTGTGTGGGTTTGAAAAAATGTTTTGAAAAGAGGCCAATGTGGTGGCAACCTTTGTAATGATCCATGTTGGGATGTATACAAATGTGTATGTCTTTTGAAAAGTTTTCAATGTTTTTTGAAAGTTGTTTGAAAGTGTGTTTGTGATGTGTGTTTTGAAAAATATGCAAGTGTTTTTGTTTTGCAAGTTGGCAAGTAACCAAGAGTTTGTCTACTCTAAATTTCTCAAAGATCTTTGCTATGTTTTAAACCTTTTAACAATTTTGTTCCACCATTGTATTTGGTGGATAATCTTGTGTTAGGATGTGAACGGGACGGGCGCGGGTCATCGTTTAGACCATGATTGCAATGGTGCCAAGTGTCTTTGGGCAATTTTTCCTTTAAGGGACTTGATCATTTTTTAGGCAACTTTCGAAAGCGTCATCGAGGGACTATGATCATTTGGTATTGTTTTGTTTTACCCAAAGACTCCCAACATGCAATATGGCCCATTATTGAAGGCAACAAATGGAGTAACCCTAAGGGGTGCAAGTGTGATTGGTGTTTGTTCATTTTCATGCTTTTATCTTGGAATTAGGTCAAGCTATTTGTTTAGTTGATTTTTGCATACAAAACCCTAATTCTATCATGGCATATTTAGTAAGCTTTTAAATGCGGAATTTAAAGGTCCTAAGTTATTACAACACAAATATGGGATGGGGGGTACAAATGTTCAAATGGGGATATTTTAGCAAGAAATTAAAACCTAAACTATTACATCCAAATTGAACTATACAAATTATTTAATTGTACAATAATTAAATAAAATACAATAAATATGCAAGATGCAAAAAAAATGATTTTTTATATGTATGTAAAAGGGTTTTTTATGTGACAAATAAACAAAAAATAAGAAAAGTTTAATTTTTGGATTTTTTAGGTTTTAATTTCTTGCTAAAATATCCCCATTTGAACATTTATTATATGCAATATTTATTGATTATGTACAAAAATAAATAAAAAGAAAGTATATTTGTAAAAAGGGTATTTTTGAGGTTAAATATTAATAAAATGAAAAATGTATTATTTTGGTATTTTTAACCTAAATACTAATAAATATATAAGTATTTATAATATTTACTAAATATATTAAATATGTACAAAAAATAAAATATTTAGTATTTACAAAAAAAAGTATATTTTTTATAAAATGTTTTTAAAAGATAAAGTAAAATAAAATCAGAAAATAAAAGTGTTTGTATTATTTTTTTTGTATTTTTAAATAAAAGGTATTATGTATTTATTTACATATAAAACTAAATGAAACCAAATAAATATCAAATAAAAATGTAAAAAATGGGAGAAAAATATTTTTAATATTTTTTCATGCTTAAATAAAAATATAGAAACAAAATCAAAAGGAAAAAATTAAAAATGACAAATATATCTCAAAATGGGCCAGGGGGTGCATGTGTAAAACAGTGGTGCAAAAAGGAAAAACAACACAGGCCCAGCCCAAAGAGGTTGTCTTCAACCTCCAGCAATAAACTTGTCAAAAACGCGCGCCTTTCCCACCTTGTTCAAACATCCTGATTCCTGGACTTTCAGCACAAACTTATAACATGAAAAATGTCAAGCATCAAGCCACGATTCCATACATACCAAGAACTTGATCTAACTCTCAGAAATGAGAGAGAATTTCTCCATCCCTAATTCTTAACCTAAGTTTTTTCTAATGTTCAGGTTCCAAATTCTCTCAGCATATGCAATATAAATGGAAAGTAAATATATGTGTAGCTTCAGGGCCATGAGTAGAGCATTTTTCATTCATAAACCTAAAGCTAACTCTTCCTAGATTGAGAGATAGAAGTCCATGAACTTACCTGTTCAGCTTGGATCGTGTCTGACAATGGAGGCACTTTCAAGGCAATGTGAGGACTTGTACAGCTTGCTTGAAGTTCAGGGATGCTTCTCCCACCTTTAGCTTGCTTTGAAACCAAATGAATCAAGCTATGGAAGTCAACCTGCAAAACAGAAAAAGTGAAAATGGTGAAGTTGGTTAGAGGTGTTACAGATCGTGTCCAATGCTTGGGATAGTTTGTATAGGTGGTATAGAGTGTGTATGAACTGGTTTTGGCCAAGGCGCACGAATAGATTGAGTTGTAGAAGTCCAACTGCAGAAGGGACTCTGTTTTTTGCAGTAGGATGGTGTTTTGATGAATGATGAGGTTTGGAAGGTGGTTAGCTCGTGCCTTAGCTTAGGTTTGATATTTGGAATGTGTTTAACAAGTTTACTTTGGCTTGTCTTGGCAGAAAATGTGAGATTGTGTTGGTTATGCAAGGTTTCTTCTAACTTAAGCAAAATTTGGCAAGTTGGTTTCTAGACTTATGCAGGCCCCCTAAACATGTTGCCTCAATCCCTCTTGACCAGTGTGTTATGTCCCTGAACTTGTGCCAAAAAGATTTGCCTTGTACTTCTTGATTTGTAAACTTGACATAAAGCCATACTTTTCAAAAATGGATAAAGTGCTTTTTCTAATTAAGGCTTAATTCTTCATACAATGACCAAATGCACAAAATAATGCCTTGGCACAATGGATTGGAATTTAATTATTGAGTAAGAAAAGGATTAGAGGCCTGTAACTAGCTTACTCATGCTGATTTGAAAAATTGCACAAGTTATGAACATGGAAATGGCTCATGAACAAAGTGACTTTTGCCCATATTGCCAAATTCGATTCTCCTTAACCACAAGGGTGTTTGATGAGTTCTTGGACATTTTGGAAAGCTTGGAATGTGTAATACAATCCATCTTTGTAATGCAAGTTGAAATTCCAAGTGGAAGCATGTGAAAAGTGGCCATGAAGTTAGGCAAAAATCCTGCCTAGAATAGGTCAAAATTTTTCTAAGTTAAGAATGTTTTGCAGCATTGTTCCAAAAATCATAACTTGAGCTACAAGCTTCTTTTGAGTAAACTTTGTGAATAAAAGTTTTAGATTTTGCAATGGACTATAACTTTCATGTTTTGAGTTTTCCTTGAATCCAAATGTATCTTGATGAAAAAATGGGACAAAGTTAGGAAAAAATTAGGGATTTTCATAACTTAGAAAAATTCTAAGTTATGAAATTTCTTCATTTCAAACCCTAATTTGTGATTTTTGATTTCTTGATGAACAAGTTTCATAATTTGACATGTTTTGATGAAAAATGAATCTTGACACTTGATTTTGACCAAAAAGTCAAAGTTTGACTTTTCAGTATACAGTCAAAAATTGATTAATTGACTGGAAAATTCATCTGTCAATCCTGTGCATTTGGGATCTTTTGAGTTTGTTGAACATGTCAAGATAATTCCATTGGGTCCTTGAGTACATATATGAGCTTGGTTTTCCATTGGCTGGGTCAAACAGTCAAAAATTGCCTTTGTGCAGTCAAAACCCTAAAAATGACCATTTTGCCCTTTTGGTGATCTGATCAAATTTCTTGTGGAATTGTGATCCAAACTTGACCCAATGGTTCATATGAGTTCATAATGTTGATGTGGGTCAAAAATCATGAGGTTTGACTGTCAATTGACCACAGTTGACTTTTTCCCCAATACAGCTGATTTCTAGGTCAACTGTCCAATTGACTGGGCAAAGATTGGAATGAAGGCTTGAAACTTAGTATGGATAAACTTGTGGGTCCAACATGAAGCATGAAAGTCATCTTGGGCATTTTAGGTCAAAACATCTTTGTGCAAACTCAAACCCTAATTTGGGTCAACAGTGCAAGGAGGAGTCTTGAGCAGAGCAAACCCTAACTGGATCTTGAGCTCCAAGGGTCTTGTGATGAGAAAATGTTGAGGAAATGGGAGGGAAAATTTTGGGGTACAACTGTAGTCTTCGAGGTGCAGTTTTTGTATGCCAATTTGGTGCAAGTATGGGAGCAGCGTGACAAGACTGTTGTGCAGCAATTTTGGAGTATTGTGATCAGTGTAGCTGGCTCAGACTTGGCAGCACATAGGACTCTGGCCAGCAAGCATCTTTGTATATTTCAAACTTTTCGTTTTGACTTCATAAGTACAACCTTTGACCCAGTCCTTTTCAGACAACAACGTTTCTTTTTCAAAGTGTCCTTCGAATGGATCATATATGTAATTCTTCGAATGGGCCACCAATATTTGTCTTTCGAATAAGCCTTTTGTATGTTCCTTCGAATGTTCCAGTTATGAGTGTCATAGCGCAAAAACTGTGTATTTTGAAACAAATTGTTTCCGAAGGAGATATTGCCCAGTCGAAGCTAGCGTAAAAGTAGCCAATGCTTTGTGGGCGCCATTGTCTTATAAATGCTAGCCATGGGGAAGCTTTTTCCTTGTGCATACTGGCCTGAGGGAAGTCCTGGATTTTATGAAGGAATCATGCAAGGGGAAAATGGTTTTTGAATCAAAGGAAGGAAACAGGAGGCCATTACCTTCTGAATCGAAGGAAGGTCATTTCCTTCTGAAACAAAGGAAGCCAATATGAAGCTACTACCTTCTGAGATGAAGGACACCAACAAGAGGCCCTTCCCTTTTTGAATCTAAGGAGGCTATTTCAAATGCCCAGTCGAAGCTAGTTGAAGGTAGGCATCGCCTGCCTTGTAGATCGAAAGAGGCATGAAGGATGCCATAGTCCAATCGAAGAAGTCTTGAAAGAGACTAAATTCCAAACGAAAGCAAGGGAAATTGAAGAAGGCTTGAAAGAGGCCAAAGTCCAATCGAAGCCTTGTGAATCGAAGTAAACTTCTTTTTTTTCCTCCAATTTTGTCAAAAGGATTATTTTTAACTACTTTGCCTTTTTGGTGTATCCTTCGAAAGGGGTTTAAATGGGTGTTCTTTGATTTGAAACATGTATGTATCCTTTCGAAGGGACCACAGACATCATTTGTGTGCATCATTTGAAATTTGTTCATATGGGCCATCAAGGTATAACCTTCGATTGGGCCACCCAGATACGTCATAGGTGGTCCCTTACTTTGTAAGCGCTAGCCTGAAGGGAAATTTTTGCCTTGTGAATTTGGAAAACATGCAAGAACATTGGCTTCTGAGTCAAAGGAGAGCTGCAGGAGGCCATTGCCTTATAAATCAAACAAACATGTAAGGCCAGAGGTGCAATCAAAGGGTGTATGTAGTGAACCTAAATTCCCTAACAAAACTTGCATGCAGGAAGTATCTAATGGGTGAATCGGAGAAAAATGTTTCAAGGGGAAACCAAACCCAGTCGAAGCTAACATGGAAGAGATGGTTCAGTCAAAGATAAGCATGAATCGAAGCAGACTTGTTTTTTTCTTCAATTTTGTTAGAAAAGTCAAATTTATCTGTTTGGCTCCTTCAATAGTTTCATCCTTGACCTTATGCTTGGAAATTCAATATGGTCCCTGGTAACTTGAGATGATCAAACCTTGTGCAGCTTTGACCCAGTAGAAATCTTGTGAGGAAATTCTTGAAGAATTGAGAGGGAAAAGTTTGGGGTACAACAGCTACCCCTGTTCAATCTTCTTAAACCTAGAGATTTATATTGACTTGTTTGCCTTTCGTGATCTGAAGGTGGAAGATGATTGGATACTAGAGTGCCCAGAAATTTTCACTCGATGATGTGATGGTTGACCGTGTAGGGAATGGGCTTAAAGATGCCATTTGGAGAAGATGACCGAGAGTTTGTCGGAGATGGGCTTAAAGATGCCATCCAGAGTAGGTGCTGACTTCATAAGAAGTTCTTTTATGGGGATTCCTGTTCCTGCTGTCTGAGGAGAAGTCCATTGGGGAATGTTGATTTCTGTTATTTTCCTGCTTGAGGAAAACTCTACGGGGAATATAGTCTAGGAACTTCAGTTGTTCATGGCTCTAATGAGGAGTTATCTCTGGACTGGAGAGATGAAAGTCTGTTATTTTATGGTTGAACTCCAGGTTTCACAGTAACTTGCTACGGATGATGGAATTAACCGTTATTTGTATTAGAAAGAGCATGTGTAGGGATATTTCAGGATGAGTCCGTGTTAGTCTGCATCCGAAGATATATGAGAAGGAACCCGTGTAAGAGTGCTTCCTTTGGTCATGTAGATATTTTTCCTGTCTGGTTTCAGGTATTAATCTACAAATCAGCTGTTCTCAGATAGTTGTCCTGTCTAGTTTTAGGTATTAATCTGTACCCTGGAAAATTGTCAGTCGTTGAGATAGTTGTCCTGGATGGTTACATGTATTAATCTCTGGCCTCAGAAAGAAAGATAGTTTTCCTGGCTTGTTATAGGTATTAATCTTCAATCTGCTCATGTAGATAGTTTTGTTGTCTGGTTTCAGGTATTAATCTATAATGAGTCGTTCACAGATAGTTGTCTCGACTTGTTATAGGTGTTAATCTGGAACTTGTTTTTGTTGGTCACATAGATAATTTCCCCGTCTGGTTTCAGGCATTAATTAGTGGCCTGCTGTATTTGTTTATAAAACCGTCTTGCTCCGGGAGTTCATACCACTTGGTCGTGTAGATAGTTTCTCTGTCTGGTTTCAAGCATTAATCTTTGACCTGTGTGTAAGTTGATAGTGTTTGTCTGTCTGCTAATTCAACCTGAAAAGGTAAAGCCAGTTTCATGCGATGTCATGATGTATGAATTGTATGATGTTCTCAAGATAAATGAGATTATGATATATGTATTTATGTTGAATATGCTATGAGGTGTTTGTAGAAAGGATGTATGCATGCAATGTATGAACGTGTCAGTTGTTCTTATTGCAGCGTTACAGCATTAGGGAAAATAAATCCCCAATTGTTGCTGGAGACGAAGAATGTAGGTCTTCAAATTTGTTAAAGTTGAAACGTTGGGGGATGAACTTCTGTTGTTTAGAGAAATAAACTCTGTTGGGGAAAGTGAAACTACATGCACTGTTTGGGGATTTTGTAAAGTCCTGCTGGGGAATCCTGAGAAGCTTGGCGACTTCACTGGGGAATTTTGTTGAAGCAGTAATTGGAGAGTCTTGCCCTGCCAGGGATGTTAGAACCCGATGCCATTAGGATGCATACTGAGAACATGGCAGTGACCTTGTAATAGGATGTCTCTGCCCCTATATCTGTTGAAGAAGGTATCTACTAGGGAAAATATCTGCGGGGACTTTGTGGATGGTCCTTAGATATTGTCTCATTTCTTAAAGTTATTAACAACTGTCTTTCTGTTTTTAGGTGTATATTTGTAATCAATAATCACATTCAAATGCATATGTTCAAAAATAAACACTGGACATTTTCGCACACAAAAACAGAAAAATGAAAACAAATGTTTTGTACTTTCAAAGAGATAACTTTGTATTAACTTGAAGAAGTATTTCTGTACAAGGAGACAAACATCCTAGTAAGAGAATATCGTCATAAGAATGGAAACTATACAAAAATAGTAAACAAAGAAAAATATCTATGTGAAATAATCCCATTGGGTTCCCATCCTGCTATTGCCTTTATGCCTATGAACGTCTCATCTCTTTCGCCGCTTGTCCGAAGCTGATTGGATTGATTAGTACTGTTTGAGCTTGATAGTTGATACTGAAGATTGGCTGTAAGGTGATCCAACGGGACATAGTTATACACTTTAAATCCTTAACTTTTTCCTGGACTGCCCATTTGGGTTTTCAGTCCACCGGGATACCCTTTTTTGCCCAAGTCGCCTTTTTAGGTTTTCGACTTGCCGGGTGTATAGATCTTTTTATGTATATCCCTAATATTTTCCCGAACTCTTTTGGTTCTCCGGGATGCCCTAAATTTTTCCTAGGCCAGTCAACCTAGCGGGTCTTTGTTCATGCGTAGTATTTTTTAACTATGTCCGTGTTTACAGGGTGCGGAAGGTTGTCACCGTTCATGGTGGTTAAGATCATGGCTCCACCAAAAAATATGTTCTTGATCATAAATGGCCCTTCATAGGTGGGAGTCCATTTTCCCCTGGGATGACCTTGTGGTAGTATGATGCGCTTGATTACCAGATCACCAGCCTAATATACCTGACGAATGACCTTGTTAAAATCTTTGATCATACGTTTTTGGTACATCTGACCATGACAGAAAGGCACAAGCCTCTTCTCGTCAATCAGGTTTAACTGGTCAAGTTGAGTCTGAACCCATTCGTTTTCATTCAAACCTGCATCCTTCATGATTCTCAAGGAAGGGATCTGGACTTCAATGGGTAAGACAACTTCCATACTGTATACCAAAGAGAAAGGAGTTACCTATGTTGATGTGCGCATTGTGGTACGGTAACCATGGAGAGCAAATGGTAACATCTCATACCAGTCTTTATATGTCACTGTCATCTTCTGTATGATTTTCTTGATGTTTTTGTTAGCAGCTTCAACAATGCCATTCATCTTTGGCTGATAAGGAGAAGAGTTATGATGCTGGATCTTGAATTGAGTACAGAGCTCGGTGATCATAGTGTTATTGAGATTGATACCATTATCTGTAATGATTCTTTCTAAAATACCGTACCGGCAGATAAGGTTATGTCTGATGAAACGGGCCACAACGTTCTTGGTAACATAAGCAAATGAAGCCTCCTCAACCCATTTTATGAAGTAATCAATGGCGACGAGGATGAAGAGGTGCCCATTAGAATATGTAGGTCTGATTTCTCTAATCATATCGATGCCCCACATTGCAAACTGCCATGAAGTAGTCAAAACGTTTAGAGGAACCGGAGGCACATATACTTTATCAACATAGATCTGGCATATGTAACAAGTTCGCGAATGCTGATAACAGTCTGCTTCCATAGTGGACCAATAGTATCCTGCTCATAGGATCTTTTTAGCCATCGTGTGCCCACTAGAATGGGTGCCAAAGGTACCTTCATTCAAATCAGCCATAATCTTTTCTGCCTCACACTTGTCTACACACCGAAGCAAGGTAGAATCATGATTGCGCTTGTAGAGTATCCCATTATTGAGGAAAAACTTAGCATAGAATTTTCTTAAGAAATTCTTATCATTGACCGAAGCTCCCTCAGGATACTCTTGGGCTTCGAGATACCTCTTGACTTCATGGAACCAAGGTTTGTCCACTACTTCTTCGGTACCAATCTAGTGACAGTCTTCCAGTTCATCCATCCTTTCAATAGTGATCTGAGGAGCTTTGTCATCCCACCTGACCTTGAACATGGATGACATAGTAGCTAACACGTCCGCTAGTTGATTTTCCTCTCTTAGAAAAAGCTCAAAGGTAATTTCTTCAAAGTGTGGAATCAGTGTCAACACATGCTCTTTGTAAGGGATGAGGTTGGAATGCTTCGTGTCCCATTATCCTTTGATTTGACTGATCACTAAGATCGAATCTCCAAATACACTCAAGGATTTGATTCTCAAGTCGATAGCAGCTTTGAGACACATAATGGATGCTTCATATTCTGCCATATTGTTGGTACAATTGAAACATAGCCTGACCATGAAAGGAGTATGACAGCCTTCGGGAGATATGATCACAACACCGATGCCGTTGCCGAGTGCATTAGAAGCTCCATCAAAAAACATAGTCCACCGGGATCCTTATTCAGGTCCGTCATACGGTCTAAGTTCTTCACAATCATTTACTAACATGATGTCCTCGTCCGGGAACTCAAAATTCATTGACTGGTAGTCATCCACTGCCTGATGAGCTAAATGATCAGCTAATACACATCCCTTGATTGCTTTCTAGGTTGTATACTGAATGTCATATTTAGTCATGATCATTTGCCATATTTCTATTCTTCTAGAGAGGGTGGGCTTCTCAAATATGTATTTGATAGGATCCATCTTAGATATCAATAAGGTGGTGTGAGTCAACATATACTGTCTTAGTCGGCGAGTAGCCCATGCCAAAGCACAACAAGTTTTCTCGAGCAGTGAGTATCTTGTTTCACAGTCGGTAAACATTTTGCTAAAGTAGTATATTGCATGCTCTTTTCGACCAGACTCGTCATGCTGCCCTAGCACACACCCCATTGAGTTCTCTAATACTGTTAAGCACATGATCAGAGGTCTTCCTTCAACTGGCGGGATCAAGATTGGAGGCTCTTGAAGGTACTCTTTGATTTTGTCAAAGGTAATATGGAAATCATCATTCCATTTCACTGCTTGATCTTTCTTCAGTAATTTGAAGATTGGCTCATAAGTAGCGGCCTGATTGGAAATGAATCTGGAAATGTAGTTTAAGCATCCCAAGAATCCCCTAGCTTCCTTCTCAGTGCAAGGAGTTGACATTTCTTGTATCGCTTTTACCTTTGTGGGGTCTACTTCAATACCTTTACAACTGACAACGAAGCCTAAGAGCTTACCAGATCTTACTCCAAAAGTGCACTTATTCGGGTTAAACCTTAGTTTTTATTTCTTCAGTCTTTCAAATAACTTCTGCAGGTGGCCAAGGTGTTCCTCTTCAGTTTGAGATCTGGATATCATATCATCCACATAGACCTCTATCTCGTGATGGATTATATCGTGAAACAAAGCTACCATGGCACGCTGATAGGTTGCCCCGACGTTCTTTAACCCAAATGGCATAACTTTGTAGCAGAAAGTGCCCCACTGCGTGATGAAGGGCATTTTCTCCATGTCCTCAGGTGCCATTTTGATCTTATTGTACCTGGAGAAACCATCCATGAAGGAGAATACCTTGTGTTGTGCGGTGTTGTCAACCAAAACATCAATGTGGGGAAGTGGAAAGTCATCCTTGGGGCTTGCCCTATTCAGGTCTCTGTAATCCATGCATATACACACCTTATCGTCCTTTTTAGGCACCATAACGACATTAGCAACCCATTGTGGATAAGAGGTAAGAGACAAGAAACAAGCGTTGAACTGCTTCATGACCTCAACCTTGATCTTTTCTGGCATCTCGGACCGCATACGACGAACCTTCTGTTTCACCGGAGGGAAATCTTCTTTGGTGGGTAGACGATGAACCACGATATCATCTTCGAGTCCGGGCATGTCTTCATATGACTAGGCAAAGACCTCAACATAGTCATGTAATGTCTGAATCAACCGCTCCTTGACACTGTTTTCCAGATTGGCCCCTATCTTGACTTCCTTCTTGCCTTCTTCGATGCCCAAGTTAACTATCTCAACTGGCTCTTCTTGAGGCTGTATTTCCTTTTCTTCCTGTTGTAGCAGTTTGGCAAGCTCTCCCGGTACTTCACAATCTTCCTCACCTTCATCCTCGGCTTGGTAGATCGGATTTTCAATGTCATAACTGGCAATAGTAGAACCATTATCAATGGGATCCAGAGTGGATGCAGATTTACAGTTTGGTACATGGGTGTGTATAAGAGCATAACTGTATATTTTTGATAAAGTAAAAGTAGAACAGAAAGACAAAGAGCGTAAAATTTGCATGGGAAACATCCAATGTTTTATTGATGACATATGAAAATGAAGCAATGACCCTCACAAATAGACCATTGTGCCTCGGGTAAGACACAAGGCTTTAAAGTTTCAATTGTTCAAATATTACATATCCTCAAAACACAAAGACAAATTACTCTTGAATGAAAGCAATAGGCATAAAATCTTTAGCCTCCCAATTTCTAAGTCCACCGCTGATGGTTGGGAAGATCCACTTGTCCAGGTCATGGTTGTAACGCCCCATTTTATTTAATATTATATTATATTAATATTTTCGAATTACCGTTTGACGTTTATTTTTGCGACGAGAATATTTATATTAACTGGTATATCTGTTAATATATTCGGATTTTATTCAGATCGGTAATTATTTTATTCGGTCTGGTATTTGTTTTGAGGGACCGGTAATTATTTTATTCGGTCCGGTATTTGTTTTGAGGGACCGATAATTATTTTATTCAGTCCGGTATTTATTTTGAGGGACCGATAATTATTTTGTTCGGTCCGATTTTTATTCCGTTCGGTTCGGTAAAATATTATTCGGACCGATATTTAATTATTCGGAGTTATTTTAATTATTTGGAGTTATTTTAATTATTTAGGTTAATAATATTATTTAGTATTATTAGTGTTATAACTAGTAGTAAGACCAAGGGTTTTTTGGTATTTTTTTTGCTTGCTAGTGTCTTGTTCTAAGCAAACCAAACACTTGTTTTATCTCATAAAACAAAAACACACATAGAGACTTTGAGAGTTAGAGAAAGTCTTGGAGAAGAGAAGAACAAGAAGAACACAAATCTTGGGTTTTGGGTTGGTTGGAACATCAAGAATCATTTCAAACATCTAAGGTAAGAGGTTTGATTTTCCAATGCTTATAGTTAGGGTTTGATTTGATATATTTTGGAATTGGAGAAAAAAATTGATGTTAGGTTTTTTGAGTTTTGGTGAGGATTTGTGATAGAAATTAGAAGAGTTAATTAGGTGTTGTTGTTGTTGAATTAGTATTAGGTTAGTTAAATTGGAATAAAAAGGAAAATAGAGATTATATTAATTAAATTAAGTTTTGAAAACTAAAAACAAAATTATGCAGTAAGTATATTATTGGAAGTTAAGCTAGCAGTAGAACTTATAAATAGTATAACTTATAAACTAAGCTAGCAGTAGAGTTAAGTTAATAGAAAACAAAAAGATGCAGTATGGAATTAACTTAATGTAGCAGTATGTAAATTGAGGTGAAGTTTATAACTTAAAGTAGCAGTTGAGTTATCATTATTGAAATCCAATTGAAAGAAAAAGCTTAGCAAATAAAAGTAGCAGTTGAGTTATCACTAAAACAAAAAGCTAGAAATATGGAATTTTTCTAAGCTTGACAGTTCAATAATTATAGGAAGCTTAGAGAAAAGAACAAACGTGATAGCAATATTCATGTTTAGAAAACAAAAAATTAAACTAACATTATGTTTATTACATTAAGTTTAGAAATTAATTAATGTATGTGTTGTTTTTATTTTATTAATTTAATATATTAAATATTTATATTAATTAAATACAAATATGACATAAGTTAGCCGATTTAATTTGGAATCCGATTATGTTCCGATTTCCCGATTTCGGAAATTTCGGCGACGGAGCTAGTTGCTCCGAATTGAACGAAAATTGATGTGCTAGCTAATTTTGGCGTGTAGAACATCGTGGTGAGGTTAGTTTTTTGAGATTTCGAGTTTTTACGAAGCGACCCGAAATAAGTCAAATTACGGTTAATTTGAAACAGGTTACGTTTTAGTCGGTTTAAGTCGCGTATGGACAATCCGATTGCAACGTTGACGATTATGATTGATGTCGATTATTATGAATGACTTTTGTGACGATCATTGATGTTTGACTATTTTTCTGTGTTTGGAATTTAGTGAATTATTTGATAATGATGTGGTGTGATTAAATATGATGTTTGCGACGGTTTATTTATAATGAATACTTGATGATATGCGATGCAATGATATGTCTATCTTGATGTGGATAAATATGGCGACATGGACTTTATGCCAAATTTTAATGTGCGATGATGATGTTTTTGTTGTGTCGTGTTTGTGATATCGTGTCACATACATTGCATTGGCGACGAGGGCTTTTATGCCAAGTGACAAAGGCTTTTATGCCAAAGCGACGAGGGCTTTTATGCCAAAGCGAAGATGGGCTTTTATGCCGAATGTCCCTAATTATGGACAAAGCGATGGGTACCATATACATAACATAGTCGTGTCTCATGGAGTCGGTTATGTTTATTTTTGAGTCTTTTGGCGTTGAGTTTTATTTGATGGCTTATGATGAATTGCGATGTTATATGATACTTTGTTTTGTGAGGAATTTTGTATTGAACATAAAGTGAATATATGTGATGATTTCATGATGAGTAAGCGATGAATATAACATGACAGTAAAGCGACGATATGAGTTTATGGTGATGGAGTTTATGTCTTGTTTTGACATGATTATGGTGATGAAATTAAAGTGTTGATTTTGTACACGAATTGTTGATTTAAAGTATGTGAGATTTTGATATATGTTGACATACTCTTATTAGTCCGATATCATTTATGATTCCAAAATTATTTATATATTTTATCATGCCTTTAATTATATGTTTTGGAGTATCTCACCCTTTACTTGTTTCACCGTTGCCTTTATATTGGTAATGTGCAGGTGATTCGCGAGGATGATGAGGATTAACTCGAGTCTCTTTATTTTGAGTCGCTCTGCTCTGATAGTAGTAACACTCGGGATTTGGGCGACGTTATTATTTTGATAGGATAGTTTATGTATACTATCTTATGAATTTATATATTGATGATAACATGATGATATGTACATTTTGTGAACACATCGGCTGTGCTATGAACATTCATATGTTTATATGATGATTTGTGATATGAATCGGTATATCCGACTTTTGATTTTTGTGATGTGCATTATAATGTAAAGTGATGGAAACACGAATATGTGATACCTCAATTTATGTTTGGATGAAATTTTGAAACTCTAATTTTATTATTAATTACGAGGGGTAGAATTGGGGTGTTACATTAGTGGTATCAGAGCAGGTCGGTTTGTCCGGCCAAGTTGTTGAGTTTGTTGTCGTCTATCAATAAAGTATTATTATTTGTTGATTCTAATCCTTGTTTTGTTGTGAGCAGAAGTTGTTATGGCTGGAAGGAACACTTGTAGGAATGATGAGGCTCTTGCTGCTGCTATGCAGGCAATGGCTCAGGCTTTCCAAAACCTGCCGAATGCTGACAAGAACGCTGGGTCTTGTAGTTTGGCAACCTTCCAAAGAGAGAATCCTCCTACTTTCCAAGGAAAGTATGATCTCAAAGGTGCTCTGGAGTGGCTGAAGGAGATTGAAAGAATCTTCCGTGTGATGGATTACACTCCTGTGCAAAGGATCCGTTATGGTACTCATAAACTAAGTGCTGAAGCGGATGACTGGTGGTTTGAAACCCGTCAGAGGCTTGAGATTTCTGGTGAGGAAGTGACATGGGAAGTTTTCTGAAGGGAATTCATGAGGAAGTATTACCCGGAAGATGTTCGGGGAAAGAAGGAGATAGAGTTCCTTGAATTAAAGCAAGGAAGCATGTCTATCACTGATTATGCTGCAAGGTTCACTATGTTGGCCAAGTTCTATCCGCATTATGATGGGCCGAATGACGAGTTCTCTAAATGCATCAAGTTTGAAAATGGTTTGCGTCCTGAGATTAAGAAAGCTGTTGGTTATCAGAAAATCCGTGTCTTTTCGGATTTTGATAGTTGTAGGATCTTTGAGGAGTTTGTAATGCTCATTATAAGATTATGTCTGATAACAGAAACAAAGGCCAGCAAAGCCGTGGAAAACCATATGATACTCCAGCTGGTAAAGGGAAACAGAAAGCGTTTCAAGGGCGAAGAACTAGTGGGGGAGATGCTCCTGATAGTATTGTTTGTTACAAGTGTGGGAAACCTGGCCACAAAAGTAATGTTTGTCGGAGCGATGTTAGAGCTAAGGAGAATGAGGTGAGATGTTTCCGATGTGGAGAAGTGGGCCATATGACTCGCGATTGCAAGCATAAGGATATGGTTTGTTTTAATTATGGCGAGAGAGGTCACATTAGTGCTCAATGTAAGAAGCCTAAGAGGACTCAATGAGCAGGAAAGGTGTTTGCTTTGTCGGGTGCTCCGACGGCAAACGAGGATGGTCTTGTTCGAGGTACTAGTTTCATTAATAGCTTTCCACTTATTACTATTATTGATACTGGTGCTACTCACTGTTTTATTGCTGTTGATTGTGTAAAGAGATTGGGTCTCACATTGTCGTCTCTGGATAGAGATATGGTGGTAGAAGTTCCGGCTAAGGGAACAGTTACTACTTCTTTTGTGTGTGCAAGTTGACCTTTATCAATCTTTGATAGAGACTTTGTGGTGGATCTTGTTTTTTTACCGCTTGTCGGGTTGAACGTGGTTTTGGGTATGGACTGGTTAAAAGCTAATTATGTCCATATCAATTGCTATGACAACACTGTGAGGTTTTCTTCCTTAGTAAAAGAAGAACAATCTATGTTGGTGTCGACGAAGCAGTTGAATGAGTTCATGAAGGATGAGGCGTTGGTTTTCTTGTTGATGGCGACTCTTTCTGTGGAGAGTCAAGCTGTGATAACAAACTTTCCGATAGTGTGCGATTTTCCTGAAGTATTCCCTGATGAGATTCCTAGTGCACCTCCAGAAAGAGAAGTTGAATTTTCTGTGGATCTTGTCCCTTGTACCAGACCCATCTCTATGGAACCATACAGGATGTCCGCATCTGAGTTAGCAGAATTGAAGAGCCAATTAGAAGATTTACTCGAGAAGAAGTTTGTTAGACCTAGTGTGTCGTCATGGGGAGCTCCTATGTTATTGGTGAAGAAGAAAGACGGTAGCATGAGACTTTGTATTGATTATCGTCAGTTGAATAAAGTGACTATCAAGAATAGGTATCCACTTCCTAGAATTGATGATTTGATGGACCGATTGGTTGGCGCTCGCATGTTTAGTAAGATTGATTTGAGATCGGATTATCATCAAATAAGGGTGAAAGAAGAACATGTTTAGAAAACTGCTTTCAGGACGAGGTATGGAAATTACGAATATTCGGTGATGCCTTTCGGTGTCACTAATGCACCGGGAGTATTCATGGAGTACATGAATCGTATTTTCCATCCTTACTTGGATCGTTTCGTGGTTGTTTTCATTAATGATATTCTGGTTTATTCTAAATCGGAAGAAGAGCACACAGAACATTTGCGCATCGTGTTGGAAGTTCTGAAAGAGAAGAAGCTTTATGCTAAGTTGTCAAAGTGAGAGTTCTGGTTAAATGAAGTGAGCTTTTTGGGGCATGTCATTTCTGGTGATGGCATTGCAGTTGATCCTTCTAAAGTTGATGTTGTGTTGAGATGGGAAACTCCTAAGTCTGTTACTGAGATTAGAAGTTTCTTGGGATTGGCTGGTTACTATAGAAGGTTCATCGAAGGTTTTTCTAAGTTGGAGCTTCCTTTGACAAAGTTGACTTGTAAAGGGGTTGCGTTTGTGTGGGATGTCAAGTGTGAAGAAAGTTTTGTTGAATTGAAGAAAAGGTTGACAACGGCTCCGGTCTTGATTCTACCTAATCCTGAAGAACCATTTGTTATTTATTGTGATGCCTTTAAGATGGGTTTAGGTGGTGTGCTTATGCAAAATGGCAAAGTGGTTTCTTATGCTTCTAGGAAATTGAAGATTCATGAGAAGAATTATCCTACGCACGATTTGGAGCTTGCAGCAGTTGTTTTTGTGCTTAAGATTTGGAGGCATTATCTTTATGGTTCTAGATTTGAAGTATTTAGTGACCATAAAAGTTTGAAGTACTTGTTCGATCAGAAAGAGCTTAATATGAGAAAAAGACGGTGGCTTGAATTGTTTAAGGATTATGATTTTGGATTGAATTACCATCACGGTAAAGCTAATGTGGTGGCCGATGCTTTAAGTCGAAAGACTTTGCATATGTCACTTTTGATGGGGAAAGAGTTGGAATTGATTGAACAATTTAGAGATATGAGTCTTGTAATAGAATTGATGCCGAAGAGTGTTATCTTGGGAATGTTAAAGATCAATAATTATTTCCTTGATAATATTAGAGAAGCTCAGAAGCTTGATGTAAAACTTGTTGATTTGTTGGTTGGTATTGGACAAACTGAAAATGAAGATTTCAAGTTGGATGCTCAGGGTGTATTGAGGTTCTGAGATAGGATTTGTATTCCTGATGATGTGGATTTGAAGAGAATGATCTTGGAAGAAAGTCATAGAAGAAATTTGAGTATTCATCCTGGAGCGACCAAAATGTATCAAGATTTAAAGAAACTATTTTGGTGGTCGGGTATGAAGAGAGAGGTGGATCAGTTTGTTTATGCTTGTTTGACTTGTCAGAAGTCTAAAGTGGAGCATCAGAAACCTGCAGGGTTGATGCAACCGTTAGAGATTCCAGAATGGAAATGGGATAGCATTTCTATGGATTTCGTAACGGGGTTACCGAACACACCAAGAGGACACGATGCAATTTGGGTGATTGTTGATAGGCTTACAAAGTCGACTCACTTTATTCCTATTAACATCACTTATCCCGTATCGAAGTTGGCGGAAATTTATACGCATGTGATTGTGAGATTACATGGTATTCCTTTGTGTATTGTTTCAGATAGAGATCTGAGGTTTACTTCTGGATTTTGGAAGAGCTTGCAAGAGGCTTTGGGTTCAAAGTTGAGGTTGAGTTCGGCTTATCATCCTCAAACTGATGGTCAGATAGAAATGACGATTCAATCGTTGGAAGACTTGTTACGTGCTTGTGTTCTTAAACATGGTGGTTCTTGGGATACATATCTTCCTTTGATTGAGTTTACTTATAACAACAATTTTCATGCTAGTATTGGAATGGCACCGTTCGAGGCTTTGTATGGTCGGAGGTGTAGAACTCCTTTATGTTGGCATGAGTTGGGTGAAAGTGTGGTGCTTGGACCAGAATTGGTTAGAGAGACTACTGAGACGGTGAAGATGATTAGAGAAAATATGAGAATTTCTCAAAGTCGACAAAAGAGTTATCATGATAAAAGGAGAAAAGACTTGGAATTTCAAGATGGTGATCATGTATTTTTGCGAGTTACTCCTACAACCGGCGTTGGGAGAGCATTGAAGTCGAAGAAGCTAACTCCTCACTTTATTGGTCCTTACCAAATTACTAGTAAAGTGGGAAAAGTGGCTTATAGAGTGGCGTTACCGCCAAATCTTTCGAACTTGCATGATGTGTTCCATGTGTCACAACTTTGAAAGTATGTTCCGATCCTTCACATGTGATTGAGATGGATGATATTCAAGTGCGAGACAATCTTACGGTGGAGACGATGCCATTAAGGATCGAAGATCGTGAGATTGAGTCTCTTCGTGGCAAAGATATCTCCATGGTTAAAGTTGTTTAGATAGGAGCAACTGGTGAAAGTGTGACGTGGGAGTTAGAAAGCAAGATGCGGGATTCCTATCCCGAGCTTTTCGAGTCAAGTAATTTTGAGGACGAAACCTTTTTAATGGAGGAGAGTTGTAACGCCCTGTTTTATTTAATATTATATTCATATTAATATTTTCGAATTACCGTTTGACGTATATTTTTGGGACGAGAATATTTATATTAACCGGTATATCTGTTAATATATTCGACGATGTTTTATTCGGACTGATAATTATTTTATTCGGTCCAGTATTTGTTTTGAGGGACCGGTAATTATTTTATTCGGTCCGGTATTTGTTTTGAGGGACCGTTAATTATTTTATTCAGTCTGGTATTTATTTTGAGGGACCAGTAATTATTTTGTTCGGTCCGGTTTGGTAAAATATTATTCGGACCGATATTTAAATATTCAGAGTTATTTTAATTATTTGGAGTTATTTTAATTATTTGGGTTAGTAATATTATTTAGTATTATTAGTGTTATAACTAGTAGTAAGACCAAGGGCTTTTTGGTATTTTTTTGCTTGCTAGTGTCTTGTTCTAAGCAAACCAAACACTTGTTTTATGTCATAAAACAAAAACACACATAGAGACTTTGAGAGCTAGAGAAAGTCTTGGAGAAGAGAAGAACAAGAAGAACACAAAGTTTGGGTTTTGGGTTGGTTAGAACATCAAGAATCATTTCAAACATCTAAGGTAAGGGGTTTGATTTTCCAATGCTTATAGTTAGGGTTTGATTTGATATATTTTGGAATTGGGGAAAAAATTGATGTTAGGTTTTTTGAGTTTTGTTGAGGATTTGTGATAGAAATTAGAAGAGTTAATTAGGTGTTGTTGTTTTTGTTGAATTAGTATTAGGTTAGTTAAATTGGAATTAAAAAGAAAATAGAGATTATATTAATTAAATTAAATTTTGAAAACTAAAAAACAAAATTATGCAGTAAGTATATTATTGGAAGTTAAGCTAGCAGTAGAACTTATAAATAGTATAACTTATAAACTAAGCTAGCAGTAGAGTTAAGTTAATAGAAAACGAAAAGATGCAGTATGGAATTAACTTAATGTAGCAGTATGTAAATTTAGGTGAAGTTTATAACTTAAAGTAGCAGTTGAGTTATCATTATTGAAATCCAATTGAAAGAAAAAGCTTAGCAAATAAAAGTAGCAGTTGAGTTATCACTAAAACAAAAAGCTAGCAGTATGGCATTTTTCTAAGCTTGGCAGTTTAATAATTATAGGAAGCTTAGAGAAAAGAACAAACGTGATAGCAGTATTCATGTTTAGAAAACAAAAAATTAAACTAACAGTATGTTTATTATATTAAGTTTAGAAATTAATTAATGTATGTTTTGTTTTTATTTTCTTAATTTAATATATTAAATATTTATATTAATTAAATACAAATATGACATAAGTTAGCCGATTTAATTTGGAACCCGATTATGTTCCGATTTCCCGATTTTGGAAATTTCAGCGACGGAGCTAGTTGCTTCGAATTGAACGAAAATTGACGTGCTAGATAATTTTGACTTGTAGAACATCGTGGTGAGGTTAGTTTTTCGAGATTTCGAGTTTTTACGAAGTGACCCAAAATAAGTCAAATTACGGTTAATTTGAAATAGGTTGCGTTTTAGTCGGTTTAAGTCGTGTATGGACAATCCGATTGCGACATTGACGATTATGATTGATGTCGATTATTGTGAATGACTTTTGTGACGATCATTGATGTTTGACTATTTTTCCGTGTTTGAAATTTAGTGAATTATTTTATAATGAAGTGGTGTGATTAAACATGATGTTTGCGACAGTTTATTTATAATGAATACTTGATGATGTGCAATGCGATGATATGTCTATCTTGATGTGGATAAATATGGCGACATGGGCTTTATGACAAATTTTCATGTGCGATGATGATGTTTTTGTTATGTCGTGTTTGTGATGTCGAGTTGTCGTGTCACATACATTGCATTGGCAACAATGGCTTTTATGCCAAGCGACGAGGGCTTTTACGCCAAAGAGACGAGGGCTTTTATGCCAAAGCGACGATGTGCTTTTATGCCGAATGTCCCTAATTATGGACAAAGCGACGTGTACCACATGCATAACATAGTCGTGTCTCATGGAGTTGTTTATGTTTATTTTTTAGTCTTTTGGTGTTGAGTTTTATTTGATGGCTTATGATGAATTGCGATGTTATATGATACTTTGTTTTGTGAGGAATTTTGTATTGAACATAAAGTGAATATATGTGATGATTTCATGATGAGTAAGCGATGAATATAACATGACGGTAAAGCGACGATATGAGTTTATGGCGATGGAGTTTATGTCTTGTTTTGACATGATTATGGTGATTATGTGATGAAATTAAAGTGTTGATTTTATACACGAAATGTTGATTTAAAGTATGTGAGATTTTGATATATGTTGACATACTCTTATTAATCCGATATCATTTATGATTCCAAAACTATTTATATATTTTATCATGCCTTTAATTATATGTTTTGGAGTATCTCACCCTTTACTTGTTTCGCCGTTGCCTTTATATTGGTAACTTGCAGGTGTTCCGCGAGGATGATGAGGATTAGCTCGAGTCTCTTTATTTTGAGTCGCTCTGCTCTGATAGTAGTAACACTCGGGATTTGGGTGACGTTATTATTTTGATAGGATAGTTTATGTATACTATCTTAGGACTTTATGTATTGATGATAACATGATGATATGTACATTTTGTGAACACATCCATTATGCTATGAATATTCATATGTTTATATGATGATTTGTGATATGAATCGGTATATTCGACTTTTGATTTTTGTGATGTGCATTATAATGCAAAGTGATAGAAACACGAATATGTGATACCTCAATTTATGTTTGGATGAAATTTTGAAACTCTGATTTTATTATTAATTACGAGGGGTAGAATTGGGGTGTTACAATGGTCACTATCACTTTCCTCCAAAGCATTAACTCCATGGTTGCTGATCCGCAAAGGTGGTCCTCCGGCGCGAGCACGACGAAGAGCTCTCTGGGATCCTGAAGTAAAACCCAAACCAAATTTTTCAGATTTGTAGGGAATATCCGGATGTTGGCCCAAAATTATACACCCACCTTCTTTAATTACTGCCTTGGCATCTTTCAGAGAAGCCATCTTCAGTGGAGGTCTAGTAGTCTTAGGAACACTGGCAGTGATTTTGGTTGCAGCAACGACCTGTGAAACCTCCGCAAAGTTCTGACAGGGAGTCTCAATGAACTCCCCGTCCATTTCAATGTACCTGAAAGAGTTCAGGTGGCTCACCATGTACTCATCCTCCCCATGAACTGTGATAATTTTCCCATTGACTGGCGACTTCAGCATCTAATGTAGGGTGGAAGTCACAACACCAGCCCCATGGATCCAGGGTCGACCTAATAAACAGGAGTAAGATGGGCAGATGTACATCATATAGAAAGTGGAATTAAAAGTCTTAGTACCCACTTTGATAGGGATGTCCACCTCCCCATGCACCATTATTTTAGAACCATCGAAGGCCCTCACCATAATGTTACTGGGCTTTAGGGTGAGCCCTTCGCAATCCAACCTGTCTAGAGCATTCTTGGGTAAGAAATTCAGTAATAAACTTGTATCCACCATAACATGAGCTAATGTAGTGCCCATGCACTCAATGGAGACATATAGGTCATCATTGTGTTTTCTTCCCTTGGAAGTTAGATCAGCGTCAGAAAAACCCAGTCCATTATCAGCAGTCAGGCTGGCCATGCAGTTTTCGAATTGATCAGCGGAGGTCTCTTGAGGAACATGGGCATACTTCAAGGATTTTACTAAAGCCTTAACATGAGCTTTAGAGCACAGCAGTAGGGCCATCATTGATATTTTCGAAGGGGTCTGCCTCAATTTCTCCACGACATTATAATCACTCTTCTTGATTATCTTTAAAATATCTTCCATTTTCTTTTTAGAAACCTCAGGGATGACTTCTTTGCGTGCCTTCGTCTGGACAGGCTCAACCAATACATTTTTTCCCCTAGTCTCGGCCGACTTGGTAGCAGGGATAACAACAGAGATAACAGTAGGAATAATAATAGGTGTACTGACAGAAGTAGCAGTGGGAATGATTACAGGAGTAGTGACAATATTTGAAGAGATCTCGGGAGAGAAAACTGTTCCACTTCTCGTAATTTTGCTGGTCCCAACGATATTGTCGATGTCAGGATCAGTACCTTCAGTAATTTTGTCTTCAACAACCAACAGGTCTTGCCTGACGCCATGGTAATAGACGTCAGCGCCATAATTCCAAGGAACATCTTTATCCGAGGAATATGGTATTGGCCGAGGGAGGGTGATGATCAAGGGAGCAAACTTGGGAATAGATGTAATCCTGAAGGGTCTTTTGGTAGAGACCCTGGAAGCATTGTCGGAAATGGTGATTATTGAGACATCTTCACAACAACTTCTTGTAAGGGGAATTTTTTAGAACATAATTTCTTTGTTAACCATTAGGCGTTGGACACCCATTTTTAACAACAAACAACCATCTGGTAGAGACATACATAAGTGGCAACCTTCACCATAGCCCGGAAATAAATCGGCTCACAATAGATTCTCTTTAACAATCAAAAGAGGAGTAGTTAATTTATCCAGAGGAAACAAAACAGTCATCATCCACAACATTGACCCCTTGGCCATGTTTGGGCATTTGCGTTGTTATTACATTAGGTGTCTCTGGAGGGTTAAACTCAATCTCTTTCGCCTCGTTAAGGTCTTGCACCTTATTTTTCAGAGTCCAACAATCATTTATATCATGCCCCGAAGTTTCAGAATGATAGGCACATCAAGCATTTGGGTTGTAGCGGGGAGATGCCGTATTGGGATTCTTCGGAGCTTCCTTTAGAGTTACCATATTGGACTTCAACAGGTGTGGCAATACCTGGGATAAGGTCATGTTGATCCGGGTGAACTGTCTTCTGGGCACATTTGGCCTGTGTTGATTGTTTCGTTGTTGGTTTGAGACAGGATTTGAAATTATAACAGCCCCTACCGTCGGACGTCGTTCGGTTTTATTTTGATTTCTTTGGCCATAAGCAACACTAACCTCCTTCTTTCCAATGAAGGGCTTCTTTATCGTACTTGAGGATGCATCCCTCTGGATCTTGCCACTCTTAATACCAGCTTCTACCCGCTCACCAGTTAAGATCAGCTCCATAAACCCAATTGAAGAGCTTCCAATTAGATGTTTGAAGAATGGACCATACAACGCACCCAAGAACATATCCATCAGCTCTCTATCAGATATAGGAGGCTAGACTCATCCCGCGAGATCCCTCCATTTCTGGGCTTAATTCTTGAAACCTTCGCCAGAACCCATAGCCATACTTTGCAGTTGCGTACGAGTTGGAGCGAGGCCAGCATTATACTGGTATTGCTTGTAAAAGCAGCAGCCAGATCTTCCCAATTGCGAATATTAATTCCCTCCAACTGATAGAACCATTCTAACTGCATCCCCGATAGACTTTCTTGGAAGAAATGTACTCACAGATTCTTATCAGTAGTGTGGGGTTTAAGTTTCCTGACATATGACTTCAAATGTAACTTAGGACAGGAGACACCGTCGTACTTGAAAATGTGGGGACCTTGAATATCTGCAGGATGACCACCCTTGAGACCAGTCCTAGCTCTTCAAAATCTAGCCCGGGTATCCTTTGGATCTCCATAGCATTGAGGCGATCCTCTAGTTGTTTGTATTTATCATCAGCAGGAGGATACTGTTCTTCAGATTAGTCAGCTTCATCTTCCTAAGACTCTGGATTGTCATTTCCTTCCTTGTTCTTTTCCTATTGATTATCTCCTTCACCTGACGAGGTTGCGAAATCTATAGCTCGCTTGACCGGTCCTATGAACCTTCTTCCAAAATTTAAAACACCGACTGGTTTCTTCGCCTTCTTCTTCTTATCTTTGATCATGAGAGCCTTTAGGTCCTTTTGTTCTTTAGCTAGAGCCAGGAACATCTGTTTTGTTCAATATGCATCTTACTGAAATAAATAGTAAAAAGATAAGGAAACCTGTTATGAAAAACATGTTTGTGTTATGATTCAATGGACATGCGTATGTAAATGATTTTAAGGACTCAGGAGATTTAAATTCGTTTAGATAAAAAAGAACAAACATTGTATTAATAAATCCAAATTGATTAAAACATGCCCCTTGGGCTTTACAATGGAGGAAATAAACGCAAAATAAACTCCTAAGACAGAAAGGTCGAGCGCATCCTTTTTGGCGCAATGTAGGCGTTCAAACTCTGTTCCTCGTGAAGTTATCTCGTGAGCTCCAGAACTCTCTTCTCGTTTTCATAGCACTGGGCTTCAAAGGTGTCTCGTTCTTCTTTCATCTGAATCCAAGCTCTTTTCGAATCTTCAAGAGAAGTAGGCATATCTGGATGAAGGACAGTATATGGAATATCCTCTCTAGGCTCCACGATGACAGGTAGGATGGAGGGGTAAGGCATTGCGAGACTCTGAGCACGAGCTCATACCCACTTAAGGTAAGGCTCAAGGGGAATAAATTTTTTGTGTCCCAATGTCTTACTATCCACTTTTATCATTCTCCAAGACCGTATGAACCTTTAACGATGGTCTTCGTCATCACTTTCATAGTCGAATACCAGGCCTCAGATGAGCGAACCATGGGGACCATCTCTTCGTGCATGCCCAAACTGTCGTAAAGCCAAGCAAGGGTTGTAAGTAATACCTCCCCTAATTCCAAGCAGAGGGACATTAGGGAATTCCATACAATGATTGATGATAGTAATTTCCTCCAAGGACCGAGAGCACCAGTGAATATCCGAATGTCTAAGTGACATCAACCTATTGGACCATCTTAAACCTTGCTCATTCTTCATAGCAGATCGAGGTAGGTGTGAAACAAACCAACTAACCAACAGAGGAGTGCAACACATGAGGGTTCCCCTTCTCTTCATGGTGTGAGAGTGAAGAGAATGTAAAATGTCTCCCAACAAAGTAGGCACAAGATTGCAAGATATAAAAATTTTGACTGTGTTCACATCTATAAGTTGGTCAGGATTAGGAAATAGTACCATCCCATAGATGAGAAGAGCCAAAACTTCTTCAAAGGTTTGTAAGTCCAAAGCATCCCAACAGTCTTGAACCTTTTCCAACAAAACTTGGCTAGAAACCCTTTGACACCACTTATTGTTTCCCAGTTAGCCATAACGTCGGATCGTCGCAAGTGTAAAGCTTGAGCGATCTCCTCAGGGGTCTGATCTATTTCCATACCATTGAAAGGTAATTTATCAAGAATAGGAATTCCCAAGAGTTGAGAGAATTCTTCCATAGTAGGAACAAGTTGGTAATCGGGGAAGGTAAAGCAATGGTGTAAAGGGTCGAAGAACTGGAAAAGCACTTTCATCATGTCTTCGTCAAAGCTTGAGGTAACCAAATTGAGAAGTCGTCCATGTCTTTTGGTGAACAAAGAATTCTCAGGAATCCTTGGTGCTAATTCTTTGAGTTGAAAAGGTACTCGTACGAGGTTGACTTGGATAGTATTTCTGCGAGTGGGAGTCATGTCCTACAAAACAACAACAAAGATGAATCTCGAAGTCCTTGAAATGGTTAGTGTAAAATGCTATGATATGATGACATGATGCTTATGTACAAGTATGAAAAATGAGCAAGTTGTTATGTACATACACACAAAGCAGACAAATCCTTAGGTTTAGGCTTGCAATGGGGTTTGTAGGTAAGTACCCTCTTGAAGTTTAGTTAGTTCAACCTGTCCTAGAAAGTAATCAGGTTCTAAGGGATCGGAATATCACTGATCTTTCTTCATCGGGCATTATTTCAGCGCAAGCCTCTTTATTGGCGACCTAAATATCCCGAAAGTCTGATCCCAATGAGCGTAGTATCGAGTATCAACCAACTTCGGACTGCACCAAAGCCGACTATCTCACTACTTCCTAATAGCCAAGTTGTTCAATTAAGGTTCTAAAGTCAGTTAGTGTTTCATGACACCACACAAAGGCCCCGTATTCTCCTTGACTACTCAAGGGCTACTGGTACCAACAAATGTGTCACACTAACATAGCTATCGCTTCAACCATGTCGGTATACCCCGCACAGTTTCCACAATCTATTGCTACTTACCTAAAAGGTTCCCTAGATCCGGATAGAGGATCAAAACAAAACCAAACAAGGAACCATAATGTAAAGCAAACAAGTTAAACAAAGAAAGCAAGTAGATGTGATCTAGCCCTAAGGTAACCCCACTTTTAAGTTTTTCCCCAGCAGAGTCGCCAGTTCTGTAATACGGTGGGAGAAATGAGTTGGGTGTTTTGCATTTGATCACAATTGTTGCGAATAGCAAGAGTCGCCACCGACTTTTCTTTTATCCAAATAGGAAAGGGTAAAAAGAACAGGAAAGACCTTTGAGATTATTTCTTGAGTTCGAGGGGTAGATTATGAAAAGGGAAGGTGTTAGCACCCTTTTCATCCATAGTTATCTATGGGATCTTAGTTGCTTGATAGATCACTTTCTTTGTTTGAAAATGTTCTTTGTGATGTGGTTTTGAAAGTGTTTTGAAAAGTGTCTTTGTAATGACTCTCGTCTCTATAATAATGCGTACAAAGAGTTTTGTCTTTTTGAAAATATTTCAATTAAAAGTGTTGGTGTAGAAAGATGTTTTTGTTGTGAGAAAGCGAGCAACTATGAGCATCCTACCTACTCAAAAGGTCTAATGTTCTTTTCCTCCTCCTTTATATGTTTCTATCTTACCATCGATATGATAAGAATCCACATCATTGGATGTGAAGGGACACGTGTTGGACGTTTGTATAGTCATAGAAGGAAACCTATGAGATGTTTTAACAATGTCGTTTAGGGACTAAATCGTTTATCGAAGGCAACATAGAGGTTCATCGAGGGACTACGATCTTTTATCGAGGGTCTTTGCTAAAATGCCCATATTCGAGGGACATGACTATTTTCCGAGGCAACAAGTGAGATTATCCTAGAGGTGCATGTGTGCAAAATGTGTTTGATTTGCATGCATTTAGTCTTTGATTAGGGTGGTCTACTTGTTGGTTTCATCTTTCCATACATCCTAATTAGTAACATTTGTATAAAGCAATAAAAATGCAGAAAATAAATATTCTACAATATTGCAACCATATTGAATAGCAAGAAAATATAAAGACAAAACAAAATAAAAGAAGGGGAGATAAGCTTTTCGACTCAGGCAACAACACCCTTCGATTCTGCTCTTTCTGGCTTCTTTTGATTTGGTCTTGGAAGTCATTATGAACATGCCCTTCGACTACGTCCTCTTTTTTCTTCTTTCGATTTGCCTGGTAGTCAGCATGAATGTACACTCTTTGTTTCAGACTCTTTGCTGCCTCCTTCAATTGCAGGAATGTAAGGCTCCCAGGTTGAGATTCGAAAGGCTCCAGTGTTTAGCCAATTGAAGGACACAAAATCTATCTAAAACTTGAACATGAAACTAACAAGTGAAAATTTCAAAAGCTACAAGCCAGGCGTTAGCACAAGATCATTGGGGTACAAAAATCTAAAGTCTAACTAGTTAAGGTTGAGATTTTCAACACATATGCAGTGAAGATCGAAAGTTAGGGCCTGGTCAATCTCCTAGTTAGGATATCTACATTTTCCTTTTAATTATATGTACAAATGATATTTTAATGAAAAGTTCTAAGGGGAGAGGAAACTTACCTCTTGAAGTGCTAGTCGGAGGAGCTGTAGGTGACTTCCTTGGTGATGGATGGAACTTTGCTAAAAACTTCCTGATGCTAGTTCAGTTGCTGCTTCGTTTGGGCAGCCACTGAATCGAAGGAGGATATATGATAGTGGTGAGTGAGTCGAAGATTATAACAGTACAGGGAATGAATCGAAGACTATTGGTCTGGAAGTTAGGGAGTGAATTCGAAGGATTCACTAATACATGAAAGGATCTAAGAGTTTTTAGAGTTTTGATGTTTTAGGATGTTTGAGAATGTTTGGGAGTATTTGAAAGTGTTTGAGAGGGTTTTGAGAATTTTGATGATTTTCACAACAAGAGTTTTTTCAACTATCCCCCATGGGCCCCTAAGATGTGTGATTGAGGCTCTTATTTATGTATGAGTTTGGCTGAGGTTTGGGAGGGAAAATAAATGAGATTTGAACATATTGGGTATGCTGTTTTTGTAGTCTTCGAGGTGCAGTTTTTGTATGCCAATTTGGTGCAAGTATGGGAGCAGCGTGGTAGGACTGTTGCGCAACAATTTTGGAGTATTGAGATCAGTGTAGCAGGCTTGGACTTGGAAGCACATAGGATATGGCAAGCAAGCATCTTTGGATATTTCAAACTTTTCATTTTGACTTCATAAGTCCAACCTTCGACCCAGTCCTTTTTAGACAACAACTTTTCTTTTCAAAATGTCCTTCGAATAGATCATATGTGTAATTCTTCGAATGGGCCACCAATATTTTTATTTCGAATAAGCCATTTGCATGTTCCTTCAAATGTTCCAGTTATGAGTGTTATAGCACAAAAATTATGTGTGTCGAAACAAATTGTTTCCCAGGGAGATATTGCCCAGTCGAAGCTAGCGTGAAAGTAGCCAATGCTTTGTGGGCGCCATTGTCTTGTAAATTCTAGCCATAGGGAAGCTTTTGCCTTGTGCATACTGGCCTGAGGGAAGTCCTGGCTTTTGTGAAGGAATCATGCGAGGGGAAAATGGTTTCTGAGTCGAAGGAAGGAAATAGGAGGTCATTACCTTCTGAATCGAAGGAAGATCATTTCCTTCTGAAACAAAAGAAGCCAATATGAAGCTACTACCTTTTAATACAAAGGACACCAACAAGAGGACCTTCCCTTTTTGAATCAAAGGAGGTTGTTTCAAATGCCCAGTCGAAGCTAGTTGAAGGTAGGCGTCGCCTGCCTTGTGGATCGAAGGAGGAATGAAGGATGCCATAGTCCAATCGAAGCAGTCTTGAAAGAGACTAAAGTCCAAACGAAAGCAAGGGAAATCGAAGAAGGCTTGAAAGAGGCCAAAGTCCAATCGAAGCATTGTGAATCAAAGTAAACTTCTTTTTTTTCTCCAATTTTGTCAAAAGGATTATTTTTAACTACTTTTCCCTTTTTGTGTATTCTTTGAGAGGGGTTTAAATGGGTGTTCTTCAATTTGAAACATGTATGTATCCTTTCTAAGGGACCACATACATCATTTATATGCATCATTTGCAATTTCTTCAGATGGGCCATCAAGGTATAACCTTCGATTGGGCCACCCAGATACATCATAGGAGGTCCCTTGCTTTGTGAGCGCTAGCCTGAAGGGAAATTTCTGCCTTGTGAATTTGGCAAACATGCAAGAACATTGGCTTATGAGTCGAAGGAGAGCTGCAGGAGGCCATTTCCTTATGAATCAAACAAACATGTAAGGCCAGAGGTGCAATCAAATGGTGTATGCAGGGAACCTAAATGCCCCAATAAACTTGCACGCATGAAGTCTCTAATGGGTGAATCAAATAAAAATGTTTCAAGGGGAAACCAAACTCAGTCGAAGCTAACATGGAAGAGATGGTTCAGTCGAAGATAAGCATGAATCAAAGCAGACTTGTTTTTTTCTTCAATTTTGTCAGAAAAGTCAAATTTATCTGTTTGGCTCCTTCAATAGTTTCATCCTTGACCTGATTCTTGGAAATTCAATATGATCCTTCGTAACTTGAGCTGATCAAACCTTGTGCAGTTTTGACCCAGTAGAAATCTATTGAGGAAATTCTTGAAGAATTGAGAGGGAAATTTTTGAGGTACAATAACTGGAACTATTGGTAATCATTCCGTTTTGGGAATCCTGGTGGGAGAAGGAAGTTCCTACCATTTAATCTACTTTAAAACTTTTTCCAAATTTTTTTAAGGAAACAAGATTTAAAGCCTTGTGAAGACCAAAGTCTACTTGCCTTTAACAACTTGTCCTCTCGTTCCTGTGGACATATATACTTGTGTGTCACATTGAGGAAATGAAGTGGAAGAAAGAGGGTGAACATCCGCTTTTTCGTGGTTCCATGCGAAAGTGTCTACAATAGTATCCTAGGTCGATCGTTTCTAGCAACCTTAGACGTCGTAGCTTCTTTAGTGCACTTGAAGTCAAAGTACCATGATGAATCTGGCAAACATGTTCTGAACAAAGCCAACTTCAACGGATCTCGTCAAATACAAAAAAGTGATACTGAAGAAGTTTATAGTTGTTTCCATCATCCTCGAAAAGAGTGTCAAGAAGACAGTCAGGCGGTGAACATAGCTAGCATCAACACTCGCAAGGAAGAGCATTCCTTGGAGGACAAATTAAGGCTACCAAATATGACAAAAGCAAAGATCCTGAGACTGGTTCCTAATAGAGACTTTGAGATCGTTCAAATGGACAATAATCGAATGAGGTATGCAAGAATAAGATATAACCTTTCTATCTCAGTAAAGGAAAGATAAATAAGATGTGTTAAAACAAACTTCAACCTGTTCGTCACTTCTCCCCACGAGATGTTGGAGATAGATCCTTGCATGGTGTGCCACCACCTGAATATTGACCACAACGCCCGATACATGTCACAAAGACGAAGATGACAATCCCTTGAGAAGGTAGAGAAAACAAAAAAAATTTCCCAAGGGTTACTACACACTAATTTCATCTCCGAGCTAAAATATAACAAGTGGTTTTCTAACACAATATTAGTTAAGAAGGCCTCAGGAAAGTGGGGAATGTGTGTTGACTACACTAACATAAACATTGTATACCTTAAAGACTCAAATGGTCACTTGAGTGTCATACAATGTTTACCTCCCTAAGTATGACCCTATCTACTCTACTCGTTCTATCTCGACCTGTTTCAAGTAAACCTCTGTCTCTTTACTTAGACGTCTCCTAGGAGGAAGTCATGTCATCCTAGTAAGAGAATTGAGTGGTAAACAATTCCTAGTATTTTTTCGAAGGCCTTGTCTAGGCTATAAAAATGGTATCAAAAGATAGAAAAGGCATCTCTAGTGTTGGTAACCGCATCTAAGAAACTACGAAATTATTTCCTAGCCACAATGGTAAGTGTTATACATATGACTTCACACACTAGAGGGGGTAAATTATGTGTTTCAGAAAAAACTTGATTTCGAAAAACTTTTTGGATCGATTTCAAAGTTTGAAAAGATTTTAGAAAAGTTTTCTAAATAGAAGCAGTGTAACACACTGATTTTTATTTTCTATTATTTAATTATTTTATTAACTATTATATTATATAGTAATTGATTTAATTGTGTGATTAGGTGAATATTTGAACCATTTGAATATATGTGTTATTTGAATAATTGAAGTTACAAGTAAGAATAGTAAATAATTAGAATTGGGCTTTATGTCATAATAGAATGAGTAAATGGAATTAGGCTCATTAATGAAATAGAGTAGTAAGAAGAGGGATTAGAACTAGTGTTGTCATAAAACAAAAACAAAGAAGAGAAGAGAAGAGAAGAGGTGAAAGAGGAGAAAAGAGAAAAAGTGAAGAGGCAACCCTAAAGACTCTAAACTCAAGGTAAGGGTGAGAATCTATGTTATTATGGGAATATATGATGGGTAGTAACATGTAATAGGATTGGGTATGTGAATTTCTAGGTTTTGAATCACCCAAATTGATTTAGGGATTTGGAAATTAGGTTTTTGAAATCTAGTTTTTATGATATAAATAGGTTCCCTATGATGTATACATGTCAGAATATGTTTATTTGATGAAAAATGGGCACTAGAACATGTCTCAATATGGATTTCCGTGTATGGACGGAATGCTGTTCGGAGAAATTTTTTGGTTTTGTAGAGGGCGCTTAGCACGGGTTAGAGCGCTTATCGCGGGTGGCTGCAAGTTGAAAAATTATTTTTATGCATGAATGGGATTGAAATCTTGTATGTTATGATTTATCATGCATTTATATGTTTTTTAATAATTTATTTGACTTGATTCATATTGGTTTTTGAAGCGTTTTGATGAGAAACTTAACACTTAAATGGTGTATATAAGTGTCGGAATTTGATGATGTTTGAATATAGCATGGTTTGTATCTAATTGCTACATGTTATAAAGATGTGTTGAGATGATTTATACTATGAGATTATGTATATGTGATTGATTTGCATGAAAGATGTATGTTGTGCAATGTTGTGAAGATGATTCAAAATGTGTTGAATCATGTGATGAGTTGTTGTGATAAGTTGTTGAGATTTCACGTGTACATACATCATTTGTGTTAAGAGGCAAGGTTTGGTAATTCCATTAAAACTATTGACTTGTCCCAAACCTAATGCAAAATGGGGTTTGAAAGCTTAAGGCTGAATCAGGCTTTTATTGGTGGTTATCTGTCTTGGAGATATGGACCCGGAGGGACCGATAAGGATAACATTGGTACCATATATATAATGCAATTGAGTTGCATTGGAGTCACATGTGTCAATGTGAATTGTTGCATTATCACTCATTATGTAATATTAGATCCTGATTTATCTGCTTAATCCTAGGTAGTGAGTCATTGCTCTGGTCTATGTAACACAGGAGATATTCGAACTCATGTTTGATTTGTGTTGAGAGATATTTGTTATTACTCTCTTTTATTTGGATATGTATGAGATTATGTGTTGTTTGGCCTCAGTGCCTAATACTTATGATATGATTGTCAGTATGGGATTTCAATCATTTATATCTTTATGTTGAGATAATTATTCCGCTGCGAGATGCATATTTTGTACTGGTGTATGAAAGGTAAATTTGAATACGTGTTATGATCATGACTAGTATGCATGTTTGAATTTTCTTTATCATTTTGTGAAGTCAATTGTGACGCCCTCTTTGAGATGTATGCTAATTTACTCTAATTATGTTATTTATGTCTATGTGGGGTTAAAGGGTGTTACAATAGTGGTATCATAATAATGGTCGGTCTGATTGGCCAGGTTACTAATGTGTTTATTCCCTTAGTACCCGACATATGTGTGAAATACTGTTTGTACTTTCTTGTTTTCTGATTACTTTTTTGTAGGAGTGGATTTAAAGCAAGTGGGGGAGAAGCTTTGCTTCCATAAGATGTTTATGGTGTGAAGAGTTGGACCATGGTGCTTAGGTAACTTTGAGCATGAGATAAAAGACGCTATTATAGTTTGCTAATGATAGTTTATGCTCTATTATGATTGTTGGCTACCTATTGATAAATTGAGAAACTGATCACCCTTAATCTATTGTTGATAGTAGACGGAATCATATTGGATCATACTGATCACCCTTAAGAGATTTTAGTAGGTTGAAATATTAAACCCCCTTATACTAGGAAAAATGAAGTTTATGGCTAGCTTCCAATCAAACAAAAAACACAGAGAGAAGCAGAAAAGCTTCCTTCCACATGACGGATCAAAGCGGTTAGTCTCCTTTTCACAAGAAACCTGGAGTAGTTAGTCTTCAAGCTTTAAACCAAGATTTTGCACAGGCTAATCTTGAACTTGGGAAGGCTATTAACACCAAGCTTAGCTCACAAACTGAACCATGGTTTTATATATGGTTAACCAAGAAAGGAGATTTTATATCAGTCTGATCTCCAACCTTAATAAGCTTTTAATATCAGGCTTATCTTGAACTGAATGAAGACTTTTGAATGGACTGAACCTTCAAACCGAACCATCGACTTATTAACTAACTCCCCAAAACAAAGATTTTAACATGTTTAGCTTTGAACCCAAAGAAATAATCCCTAAATAGATGAAATTTTCAACCAAGGTAAAAATAAAATTTCCTTGGTGAACTTACAAATCTACCCTTCCCGGATTACAACTGCCTCACTTGAAAAATGACTTTCTCGAAAGTGCTACGACTAAACTTTAGTGAGAGAAAGTAAACATGAATATTTTTAAAGAGAGAGTGAGGAGTGAGGAATGAAAGCTCACGTTTCTAGATATCAAAATATATGAGAATGGACCTTTATTTACATGTTGGCATAAAAAGGACATTTTTGGGGGCCACAATTGATGAGTCAATCGATTGGCACATATATCAATCGATTGATTGACCTAAAAGTAATCGATTAATAAGCTTTCAGAAATTTACCAAACTTATTTACTATGGATTCTTTGTTTCCATCATCCTCTTCACTATTATAGTGATATTCTTATTATTTATAACTATCATAATGTTTTGCTTTAGTCTTTAATACAATCGATCTAAAATTATTTTCAAGTTCTTCATTTTGCTTCAACCAACTAAGTTCTAACTCATGCTCTTGTAATTTTCCAAATAGTGTCGCCAATGTCATCTTTAAAAGACTTTTCTTTTCTGAAATGGTTGTCACCCTTGGTTGTCATGCCCTTATTATAGATCTAAGAACTTTTAAATTCAAGTGACTATTAGTAAAATCTTTTCTAAGATCAATTAAATGATTCGATAAGTGATACGCTAAAGAACTCATTCATTCCTAAGCATGAAGTTAGAATATTCTTGGAATTTTTGTCATAACGAACTTTCTTTTATCATCATCATTCAATTATTTTTTAGGCTTAGGTTGTTCTTTACCATCAATAGTAATACTTTTGAGCTGGCTAAAGGCCTAATAGCGGCAAGATCTAAATATCAATCACAATAATGCAAAGCCCAAATAAAAATTTCCATCATATATAAGTGACATATGTGAAAAGTAATACATATATTTCTAATCCTAGACTTATACTTAACTCATTTTGGACTCTGTAACTGACTCAGGTATTGGAGTTCTAACCTTGCAGTTATAGCTCCTCGTTGTTGTACCTACAAGGCACTCCGACGATCAAGTAAGAATGGGTGCAAATAGATAAAAGTAGAATATTAGGGTTTAAGGTTTGAATATTGGATACATGACCCTCACATGTGTGAAGGTTTTTATAATTCCCCAGCACTTGGCCGTTGGTCCCTATTTTTGGGCCTAGATATGCGGGTCCATAAAAATAGGTAATTGCCAGGACTTGGTAAAAATAAGCATACGTGCTCGTAACTAGTTGTTTATTCCGAGGAGGAGGCAGATTACGGGCATAGAGGCGTTTTAGATGGTTCCTGGTTGTCTGCTCGAATCGTGTCGGGAAGACGGAAAGGTGGCTACTTTCTTGTGCATATATGCGCATCAGGCATCATTGGGTCATTCCGAAACAGGATCCCCCAAGTCGTTTCTTTTGGGCAGAGGAGTGATGACTTTAAGATGTGCTCGCGAGACAAGGGTGCTCCTTGGTCGATGTCGCATGGGGGAGTACAAGTGATGATCGACGAGTTCTCCTCACGGAGAGAGGAACAGTTGAGGGACTTCAAGGACTTACCATGTTTTGAGCGGCAATTTTGTAGAGGAGCCCAAAAATTTCTCTGTGTGTTCGTCTCCCGGGGAGAGGAACAACTAGTTGGAATCTGGGGAGTTTGCATGCTGCACTTGCATTGAGTCACGTGCTGTTATAAATGCGTGATGATGGCTAGCCCAGGGGCTAGAGCGTAATGGTGGTGCTTTTTAGGGTTCCCTAGGTGTGTGCTCGCTCACGTGCCAGCAGGCTTCTATGTAAAAGTCGGAGAAGGAGCTTCATTTTCAATTTTTCACTTGTTCTCCTTCTGCCCAATGCCGCTTTATCTTCACTCGACACAATTGTTCTTTGAAGCACTTCTTTCAATCCGTCGTTTGCCGCTGTTTACTCTGCTGATAATTTGGTAACTTTCTCTGTTATCCCTTGTTTTGCAGAATTTGTTTTTGTTATAGGATATACTTTGCGCCTATTTCCTTAGAAATGCATGTGGTTTAGGGCGTGGAGTAGCTCAGTGTGAGATTTCTCGGTGAAGTGTTGGTTCTAGATTGCGATTTTGTCGCCTGATGACCGTAGCTCCTTCGCGCATTAAGTAGAGATGCTTTGAACGTAGTGTATGTGGTAACATTTTATGATGAAATCTCTGGTGATATTTGTGTTGTTTCTGGACTCATTCTATGATCTTCGTGAGGGATGATGAATCTCCAGAATTGGCCTAAACCCATCAATGTTGGGGAGATAGTTGTTTAGAGTATCCACATTCTTGCTTGGTGCTGGCGTGCCCTACAAAAGAGTGTCTTTGCTTTGTCGTTTGAGTGAGGGCTCTGGTCGGAGACAGGGTCCTCGTTCCTTTATGCCCTTTCACTTTATTAGAGGTGGAATGGTGGATTTGATTCTGATGTCGAATTCACTTATATCCGCTACTTTTCAGGTATAATGGAAAATGCTACAGAATATAAGTTTATGGACGAACCTAGTGACTCCTCGCTAAGTCTTTAGAAATGCTCGTCGATATAATGGAGCACTTAGGGGATTCCCGAACCCGGTCCGGTCGTGCCAGAGGTGATCGAAGTTGAAAAGGATGCGCCCATTGCTTAGGATGCACCTGTGGTTCGAGCGGATCCCTTAGCTTAGGTCGCGCCTGATCCTTTGAAGTGGGATTCGCATTTTTGTGAGCATGCAGATGAAGTGTTTACCGAGGTGGACACAAGGATGGAAGTAGAAGGAAACTAGGAAGAATGGCCCATAGATATCCCTAATTCGAATCACTGGATATGTTCAGAGTTCAAGCAGGATCACATTCCTATGCACAAGATTCTCTTTTGGAAGTTGGGTTTCGAACTTCCTTATAGTGACCTCCAGGTGGCCGTTTTACGACATCTCCTCCTTAATCCTTTGCAATTGCATCCTAATTTGATTGACTTCTTGCGAGCTTTCGAGATTGTGTGCGATCATCTACAAATACGGGTTATTGTTCCTTTATTCTTCTACTGCTTCAACCTCCAACGGGGTGCTTATGGTAGTCAGTTTGCATGGGTCTCTCTCAAGCAGGTGAACGGGAAGTTGATTAAAGCTTACATGGAGTCTGTCCAATATTTTAAGCTGAGGTACATGCTGTTTCAGCCTATGTTGGGGAGGGCGTTGTTGAACATCTTTGGGAGCATTCAACTGGTCAACAAGACTAGGCAACCACAGTTGAACGAGGAAGGGAATCTGGTGGTAAAGCTGGTGCCAAAGTTTCACTTTCATTGGTCGAGGAAACATTATAATGATGGAACTGACCATTATATATGGAAGAAGGGCCAGCTGGATGAAGAGGACTAGGCTAACAATGATTGTTTGGCGGCCTTTGTTGCAAAGATACCACTAGCTCAGCGTATGGGAAAAAGGGGAATGCTGTTAACCGATGAGGATGGGAATTTTATTTACGAGTCTGGTCTCATACTTGTTAAGGAGCTTCTCGAGAGTGAGGACCATGTGGCATACCTAGGTAGTTTGATCTTTATTTCGACCTGATTTGCATGCTCATTTATTTTTGCTTGCTAACTCCATTTTTATTGTGCAGGAAGGATGAATCCCGCTGCTAAGCACATGGCTAGGAACGCTCTCTTGGGCATGAAGAAGGCGCAAAAGTTTTCCATACCCTCGCCAGGTGATACGAGGACGTCTCCACTGGTGGGTTCGGGCACGTCATCGACTGGACCAGCGACTGGGGCTCTTTCTCCTCAGCAGGTATCTTTGAGGTTTAAAAGGAAATACCAGGATGGAACAGTAGACCTGATAGGTAAGAGGGAGAAGGGGAAACTTAATCTTCCTCTTTGTTGGCATAACAAGGCCTTCTTCGAGGGGGCTTCCCTACATCTCCCCCGAGTTGAGTTACTCCTGCTTGAGGATCTGAATTGTCAGAGCAAGAGGGTGATGTTGGCTCAGGATATTGGTGCCTTTATGAGGGTTCTGGAGATGGCCATTGCGTAGACCGAGGAAGGTACTTCCCAGGATGTCGAGATGAGGAAGCTACAAACCAAGCTGGGGACTCTTGAGAAAGAACACACTATCGGGGAAGCTACTCGAAAGAAAGAAGTTAAGAGTTTGGCGAAGATGATTGAGGAGCGTGATGCCCTTCTTCTCGAGAAGAAAGCAACTGAGGAGCTAGTGGATTCTCTTATGGCCGAGTTGGCTCTTTCCAAGTGTTGTACCCCAAAATTTGCCCTCCCATATTCTTCAAGATTTGCCAAGTCACAGATTCAAAATCTCCCCAAGGGTTGCACAGTTCAAGGACCTCCTAAACAGTCAAAATTAGGGTTTTGGTTCTGGCAAAGTAATTGAAGTTTCCAAGGGTCTAATCAAGTCTCACATGCCTACAAATATGGTCAAGCATCCTCATACCAAGTTTCAAGACTTACAACACAAAATTGCACAGTCAAAAACCCTAATTGCACTACAGTCAACTGCAGGGGCAAAATGGTCATTTGACAGTCAAAAGTCCAAATTTTTGGTCAACATCTTATTTTGAAGCCACAAACATCATTTGATCAATTCTTGATCATGATTCTCAAAGCTTGGCTCAAAAAGTCTCAAGATGCAAAAGTTTCCATATTTGGACAGTTGAAAAAGTCAACTATAACTTGACCAGGGCATAACTTCCACATGGTTTATCAGAAAAATTCCATCCAAAGCTCATTTTGAAGAGAAAGACATTTCCTACAACTCCTCTTCACACTTCAAGTCCAAGAAATGCTCTCACAAAAAGTTATCAATTTCAACATTATAGGTCATTTTCAAAAGTCAACAAAAAGGGACTTTAAGTAAAAGGCCATAACTTGAGATTGGTAAATCAAAATGACATGGGACCAAAGACATTGGTTAGAGGACTCAAAGACCTTTCCAAAATGTCCAAGAACATGAGCAAAGCTTAAACATTGAGCAAGTTATGCCTTGTGGAAGTTGGGAAATGTTTGGATATTTTGAAAAGTCAACATTGATTCAAATGACCTAAAATTGCTAATGGGCCTCTTTTTCTTCCACAATTCATCATCCAAGGCATGTGCACGACCATGTGGCCCAAAGGGAAGTTTTTTATCATTTTTATTTATTTATTTGGATTTTTTATTATTAATAATTCATTTAATTAATTAAAATACATGAAAAATACCAAACCAATGCAATCAAATCTTTTTGTGCATGGAATAGGCTTAAAATTTCGTGCATAATCAGATATGGAAGGAATTGAAGTGATTGGCCATGATTTGTACCAAATAGGCATGAAAAAATATTTGAAAAGATCCTTAAGAATCAAATCTTGAAAGTCATGAATGCAAAGGTTTTTGTGTGATTTCTTTGACCTAAATCACTCACACATATATACATATGCTAACCCTACTCCTCAAGGGCTCTCAGCTGCGCCATAGACCAAGAACCACACTTGAGTTTTTTGCCTAAAAGTTGAAACTGAAAACTAGGTTTTAGGGTTTTTCAAGATCAAACAACTATTCCATTGGCTTGCTGAGGCTTCAGGGAAGGAATTGGAATCAAAACCATAAGCTTCAACACCCAGAAACGTGAGAACGATCGCACCCTGTACAGAAAATTTCTTGCATTCTTATATCATGAATCATACGTTTTTAATAATTTTTAACATTTGATTTATGTTCATTGTTCAATTCTAAAGCTAACTGTGTGGTTTGATTAAGTTTTCGTGCACCATTGAAGGATTCACCATTAAAGATATTTAGGGTTACCAAACTTTTGATTTGGGCGTTTCCAGATACTGTAAAATTAGGACATGCCAACACCATGAATGAATTCAGCACGCTTGGACGAAAACAAATCAACCCTCGCGCCTAATTTATGTGCTACCATGGCTTAATCGCTATTATCAGAAAATGCCTATTTTGGGGGGGTTCAAAACCCCCGCTAACCCTTTTGTATTTTCAGGAAAAAACGCATTATGGAAGAAGATGATGAAGTGTAAGGCGTTGATTGGTTGATTCAAATTTTCGCGCGGAAAGAGCACTAACGATTGTTTTATTATATTATGTTTATTGGTTATATGATATACAAAGAAGTAAAGCAGCGCGTTTGGCAAGGCATTGTAGTGGTGACCTTCAGGACCTGGGTTCGATCCCAGGTCCCCACCTCTTTCCAATATTATTTTTCCAATTGTTATCTTATGCAGATCCAATACAAGGTTCCACCAGGTGCTCCTCAATCCAATGCGCCACATGTCCCATTGCACTCAATCAAGGGACCAGATCTGAAGAACATGGTAAACCTCAGTCAACGCACTTACACGCATCCTGAAAAGTCCACAAGGCCAGGGACAATTGGGCCCAAATTGCTAAGCAAAAACCTCCTATTTGGGGACAGACCCCCCTAGGTTTGCAATATTCCTTTCATTATTTTTTTTATTTATTTCAATTATTATTCTTTTTAATTAATTCTTTTAATTTAGTATTTTCATGAAAAAACATAAAAACAATATAAAATCAAAAAGGACAAAAATAAGTATTTTTTTATTTAATATCATTTTTTTGTAAATAAACATCATTAATTGATTTTAGTCTTAATTTAGGTTTGAATTTTAATATTTTTTCTAATAAATTTAAAATTGGTAGAATTAGGTTTTTTTATTAATTTTTATCCTTTTTCTTTTCTTTTCACTAATAATTAAATATTATTTATTTTTATAAATCAACATTGCATGTAAATAACTAATTTAATTTTAGGTTTAAATTTTAACATATTTTCTTAATAAACTAAAAAACAATTAGAATTAGGGTTAACATTTTAATTTCATTTAATTCTCATTCAGAAAATCATAAATACAAAAATACCAAAAATAATTTCCTTTCATTTTAATTAATTTAATCATTTAATTTAATTTCGTTAAAAGGGTCCAACGCCCTCGTTTCTAATTTTAATTCAATTCGCGTATTTATTTCTTTTTATTTTAATTATTTGTGTAATTTTCCCAAAGCCATGTAAATTTAATCTTTCGCACTTTTCTTTATTGCGTTCTTTATTTTCTGTCAAATCGGGTCCTGGAAATTTTGGCGATGTGGACCCGCGCCTTTGTAATAGTTTAGAACTTTTAATTTCCGCATCTTTTTTAACTGTAAATAAATGCATGCAAGAATGAATGTCAAAAATAAAAACAAACTCATAGATCACTTTGACATGAATAAGACAAAATAACTGAACATGACACACAAATCACACACCACCCTAGGGTACGCCTCACTGTTGCCTTGCCCTTCGAAAGGTGATCGTCGAGTAGAGGATGTCTTAGTAAGTCCTCATGATCCGGGAACCTGGCATGAGGGTAGCTTATAAGGTGTCTTCCCATTGCTCTGGTGATCACCATGTCCTGAACCTCGAATTGACCCGAACACCTCCAACAGTGGTGCTACCTACCTCTCAATGGTGGGATGGCACTACTTTAAAGGACATTTACACAGACGAATTCCTTAGGGTAGGTAGACGACTCTAGATACTTGCTCTAATGTCAAAACAAATTCAAAAATACTTTTCACACCGACACCTTTTCAAAAAGCTTTCGAAAGCAACTTTTCAAACACTCTTGAGGACCGATACAAGAGTCGAACTGGAATTTTCAAAGAAACTTTTTAAAACCCACAGTTGAAAAGCAAACAAACCATTTTTGAAAACACAAGTGAGCAAGTATCTAAGAGCCCATGGATAACCATGGATAGAAAGGGTGCTAACACCTTCCCTTTCTATAATCTACCTCCCGAACTGAGAGCAATCTCTATAAGGAATTTTTCTGTGCTTTTGTCCTTTCCATTTGGAGAAAATAAAAGACGGTGGCGACTCTTGCTTCCGCGACATTTCGCGAACCAGCGTTAAACAGTCAGTTCCAGATCCATCGATCACAGAACTGGCGACTCTGCTGGGGAAGTTTTTATAAAGTGAGGTGTACCTTAGGGTTAGTTCATAACTGTGTTTTCAATTGTATTGACTTGTCTGCTTTAAATTTGTGGGTTGCATGGGAGTTACATAGATCCTAACCCGGATCTGGGGATACCCTGTTTAGGTAGCATAAGCTGTGAGGGACCTGTCCAGCGTAGACCGACACGGGTGAAACAGTGGCTACGTTGGTGTGGCACCTTGGTCTGTACCGATATCCCTTGTGTTGCAACGAGGAGAATATGGGCCTTCTGAGGAGTCATTAAGCACCAACAACCTTAGAACCTTAAATGACACAACTTGGCCATTAGAACAGTAGCAGTATGCTACGCCCATTGAGGCTAAACTCTCGTGATGGTTCTGGCCGCATGAAAAGATTGCGATGCTGGAGTTATGACCGATTGAGGGTAGTCAATGATATTGGGATCCTCTAAGAACCCGGTTACTTTGATAGGATAGGTTGAACCCACCAACTTCAAGAGGGTAATACCCAGACTCCATGCTGGCCTAAACTCTAAGGGCTGTGGTGTGACTTGTGTGCCTTCATACTTGCCTATTTGCATGCTTGTTATCTGACACATAAGCTACTTGCAGGTTTTGTTTATAGTCCTTAATTGGGATTCATAATAAAGTATACTGAGTTCTTGCAGGTTTTGTTTATAGTCCTTAATTGGGACTCATAACAGGGTTTACCTACAGTACCCCATGCATAGCATAACATCATACCATTGCATACATCCTAACCCATTTCAAGGATCTCAAGGGGCTTGTGATGCAGGTCATGGTGAATCAACTATCCCAGCAAGGGGCAAAGAGGATTTATTTTCCTCTAGCCAAGGTTGTCAGGGGCTATGACCCACTTGATATGGTGAGCTTCGACTCCTGGGGAAGGTTCCCCTAACCAAGGTTGTTTGGAAACCAAAACTAGACATGATGACTAAAGTCAGGGGCTATGACCCACTTGATATGGTGAGCCTTTGACCCTTGGAAGAAAGACTCTCAACAAACATGGGTTTCCTTCAATCAAGCTACCGGACCCAAATTCTAACAAATTTTCTTATTTACCCCGCGAGATCCTTGAAAACATTGCATGCATATCATACATATCAGTGCATTGCATGTACCCTTTTGACAGGTTGCTTACCTTATTTGCTGTTTATTTCAGCCGATCATCATGAATCCTGAATCGTCTACTGAGCAAACTATCAAGGCCCTCCAGGCCCAGAATGCCCAGTTCCAGGAGTTGATTATGAGCCTAGCCCAGGGTCAAAAAGAATTGAAGACTCTGATTCAGAAGAAGAAGAAGAAGAGGACTGTTTTGTTCAGCCCTAGACGCAGATCTGGGAATACACTGCAGGAGGAAGCTGAGAGGACAACTCCATCTGTGGGGAAAGGCAGTCATCAAGAGGAAAGGGTTCCCAGTCCAGTGGTCTCCGACAACGAGACGGATTTCAACGACGAACAATACCCTCCTGCTGAGGACAAGTACAAGCAGTTGGAAGACCGTCTGAATGCAATGGAAATTCAACAAGTACCTGGTTTGGATTTCGGAGACTTGGGTATAACTTCTGGTGTGGTGATCCCACACAAATTCAAAGCACCCTCTTTTGCTAAGTACGATGGGGCATCCTGTCCCAGGCTGCATCTCAGGTCTTATGTGCGGAAGATTCAACCGTATACTATGGACAAGAACTTGTGGATCCACTTCTTCCAGGAAAGTCTTTCAGGGACTCATCTCGAATGGTTCTATCAGCTGGATGGAACCAAGGTTCGTAACTGGGAGGAGTTGGCTACTGCTTTTTACAAGCAGTATCAGTATAATGCCAACCTCGCTCCTACGCGTACCCAACTCCAGGGTATGTCGCTAGGATCGGGAGAAGGTTTTAAAGAGTATGCGCAGAAATGGAGAGACCTGGATGGTAGGGTACAACCACCACTGACTGACCGTGAACTTGTGGACATGTTCCTGGGGACCCTGTCTGGTCCATTCTATAACCATCTAATTGGGAATTCGTCTGCTGGATTCACAGATCTTATCTTGACTGGAGAGCGAATAGAAGCTGGCATCAGGTCTGGGAAGATTCAAGAGGCTGCATTTTCTGATAAAAAGCCTCATCATGGAAAGAAAGAGTCCAATGCTGTGCACGGTAAAAAGAGTCGTCATGAGGTAGGGGCAACCCAGATCTCCAATCCTAGACCTGCTCAACAAGGACATGGGCAGCAGCGCAAGGAGAGCGCACCCAAACGACAGTTCACCAAGATCAACATGTCGCTGGATCAAGCACTACAACAAATGTTGAAGGCAGGGCTGATCACCTTAAGGGCTCCTCTTCGGAATCCGAACACTTCTGCTCCGAACTACCATCCTAATGAGAGGTGTGCCTACCACTCTGATAGCCCGGGGCATACTACGGACAACTGCTGGCCTCTCAAAAACAAGATTCAAGACATGATCGACGCCGGAGAGATTCAATTTGAAGTACCTGAGACTCCGAACATAATCACTGCTCCGTTGCCCAATCATTGAAGACCTTTTGTTTATTTGAATTTCCGAGTTGTATTTCTCTTTGCTCATACAAACAATTAATGTCATAGCAAACTCTTTTATTCTATCAATGCATCGCATGTGTCTGTTTTGGGAATTAATACTATTGTTTTCATTATATTCAAAATTCTTTTCATTTTTCTGTGATGATCAACTCTCGGTTAATAATTCTAAGCCTCTTGAGGGAGGATGACGAGAACGATACCACAATCTACAATATGCTTTTGAACAGACCCCACTGATGAGGTACAGGCATTGTTTCAATTCCTAAACACTGGAGTTATAAGGAAGATAATCCCTCGTCAACCCCTCTGAGCCAAAGAAGTAGGAGGTTTTCTTTTCGAAATTTAAAACCCTTAATCATAACCTGGGGCAGGGTAGTTCTCTCAGTTGATCCAAGTGCATAACGAATGGCACCAAAGAGGTCCTTACCAAAACAAAAAAGACAGTGATGGTTCTGAATAATCATACAGACAGGCAGTCATTACCAAAGGCAAAAAGCCCATTAAGTCAAAACCCATGAAGGAGACTTACAAAACTGGGGCATCCCGCTGACTGTAATTCCAAAAAAGGAAACAGCTCAGGCAAAAAACAGGGATAACAAAATCAAAAAGAAAGAGGTCTTATAAACCCTCAACAATAACAAAAAATGACTGCCTATTCAGAATAAATCATCAATATCTGAACCATCATTGGAACATCAGGACAAAGAGTCAATCAAGGTCTAATGCACGATCAAATGAGCTTAGGTTTGGAGAACATCACGAAGAGCGGGTGGGTACAAATAATTTGAGCCTTTATCCTTTGTTTCTTAAACCGTGAACCAGGCCACGTTATAACCCTTAAAAGTCCTAGCTGAAGCATGGGTTAGTTCGAAAGCATACTGTTACGAAAGGTATCCTGACTCCTGAAGGCTCGCTGTAAAATCTTGAGTTGACATCACATTGTTTTACGACAAAATGCATTTTTAAAATCTTCAAGACAGACATGAGCTTTGCATTTTTAACATAACTTTGTTTGCATATGACTTTTTGTTTGAACAGCAGGGAAATTTGCACGAGGAATACCTAATGAACAGAGGTACTTCCAATCAAGGGGCAGACTTGACCATGGTCCATTATCTGGGGCAGTCCAATCAAGATTCGGAGAATCTCTCAAAGGCCAAATAGCCTGGGGACAAATCTCTGCCTGAGTCCCTTGGGGCATTCCAACGACGAATCTGACCTGATCAAATACCTTCTGGTGGCATGACAAAATACTTCTAACAGGGGCAACTCCCTACATTCTGAGAGCGTGGGCCTAGTCGAAAAATACTACGCAAAATCAAAGACCCGCTAGGTTGACACACCTAGGCAAAAATAAGGGCTTCCCGGCGAACCAAAAGGGTTCGGGCAAAAATAAGGGATGAAATGGAAAAAAATCTGTACACCCGGCAAGTCGAAAACCTGAAAGGGCGGCTTGGGCAAAAAAGGGTATCCCGGTGGACTGAAAACCCGAAAGGGAGGTCCAGGCAAAAGTTAGGGATCAAAGCGTACGACTATGTCCTGTCATCTTGTCACCTGCCTACCTGAAGAAGGTTTGACCCTCAACAATTATCAGCATCCCGCAAGTGCGTCCTCCATAGAAACAGGGGCAATAATAGGTGGACTAAGCAATCTGATTGTTCTGTCCTCCGAGGTATCAAGGTAGGTTCCGTTGAAGAACATAACCAATACAGTTCAATACTTCCCCAAGAGAGTCCAATCCAGTTTCCCCAGGAAAGTTGGAATCCATCTCGCCAAGCAGTAAGCTTATCCCCGTAGAGCACGAACGCGCCTCCCGGCTTTATTCAAAGAGTTATTTCCCTACCAAGGTATAACTGGGTTATCCTCAGCCAAAAGCCACGGGAAGATCGTCCTCGGTGAATCCTACCTATCCCCAGCGAAGTCTATTAGCACTCCCAACATAACTTATCAACGGTATCCCCAGCGGAGTTATCATCAACATTTCAGCAAAGCATCTCTCTCCCCACATAGTATTATTCCCCAGCAAGATCTCTAAAGCACTTTCTCCTCGCAGAGTAATCCATTCGCCAAGTTTATTTCCCAACGGAATTATCTTCTCCAACCGGTATTCTTGCAACTATCATCCCAGCGGAAGCAAAATCTATTCTTCAACACCAGCCCAGGAGTTAACTTCCTGGCACTCGTCAAGGATTTATTTTCCTAAGACGAAAACATATGTTCATAAACATCACATCTTCATACATTATAGCATGCATATGCATCATACTACACGAATCTCATTAATTTTGAGGACATGTTGAAATCATGCAGTTCATGCATCATGATCTTGCATACAACTAATGCTTTACCTTTCAGGAAAGGTCAATACAAAGATGATTACTATCAACTATCGCAACCCCTTCTAGAGATGGTTCAGATGTGACCCAGATATGGTGACGTTCTGATACTTCTTCCAGACTTCCTTCTAGATATAGTTCAGATGTGAACCAGATATGGCGACGTTCTGATACTGCTTCCAGATTTCCTTCTAGAGATGGTTCAGATGTGACCCAGATATGGTGACGTTCTGATACTTCTTCCAGACTTCCTTCTAGATATAGTTCAGATGTGAACCAGATATGGCGACGTTCTGATACTGCTTCCAGATTTCTTTCTAGATAAAGTTCAGATGTGAACCAGATATGGCGACGTTCTGATACTGCTTCCAGATTTCTTTCTAGATATAGTTCAGATGTGAACCAGATATGGCAACGTTCTGATACTGCTTCCAGATTTCTTTCTAGATATAGTTTAGATGTGAACCAGATATGGCGACGCTCTGATACTGCTTCCAGATTTCTTTCTAGATATAGTTCAGATGTGAACCAGATATGGCAATGTTCTGATACTGCTTCCAGATTTCCTCCTAGATATAGTTCAGATGTGAACCAGATATGGCGATGTTCTGATACTTCTTCCAGATTTTCTTCCAGATATGGTTCGGATGTGACCCAGGCATGGCGACATTCTGACACTTATTCCAGTTGAAGATTTCAAGACCTAGACCGGTTCAGTTAAATCGACCCTAAGATTTTCTGTTTCTTATCCAGTCCAAGGCCTTCTCTAGTCCAGCTAAATCGACCCCAAACAGATTTTCCTGATAAAGACTCAGTAGAAGATATCCAAGATTCTCTCAACGATTGCTGTTGAGGTTGAAGTTATCCAAGATTCTCTCAATGATTGCTATTGAGGTTGTAGTCGCCTATGGTTCTCTGCCCGATCCTGCGGAGGTAGTAATCATCCCAAGATTCGCTCAGCGTTACTGTTGAGGTTGAAGTTATCCAAGATTCTCTCAATGATTGCTATTGAGGTTGTAGTCGCCTATGGTTCTCTCCCCGATCCTGCGGAGGTAGTAATCATCCCAAGATTCGCTCAACGATTGCTGTTGAAGTCGAAGTTATCCAAGATTCTCTCAATGATTGCTATTGAGGTTGTAGTCGCCTATGGTTCTCTCCCCGATACTGCGGAGGTAGTAATCATCCCAAGATTCGCTCAACGATTGCTGTTGAGGTTGAAGTTATCCAAGATTCTCTCAATGATTGCTATTGAGGTTGTAGTCGCCTATGGTTCTCTCCCCGATACTGCGGAGGTAGTAATCATCCCAAGATTCGCTCAACGATTGCTGTTGAAGTTGAAGTTATCCAAGATTCTCTCAATGATTGCTGTTGAGGTTGTAGTCGCCTATGGTTCTCTCCCCGATACTGCGGAGGTAGTAATCATCCCCAGATTCGCTCAGCGTTCCTGTTGAGGTTGAAGTCGTCCAAGGTTCTCTCAGCGTTCCTGTTGAGGTAGCAACCACCCCTGGTTCATTCATCACCGTTTGAAGCTCCAGATCCGGCTCCTGTAACCAGTCAGGACACCTCTACACAAAGGGTTTAAAGACCACTCCTGTAAAATGTCAGGTACTCATCTTTCTTTTGCAGGTACGCAGGTTCTCGCCAAGGAATCTCTTACGCGATTGACATCCAGATGGCATCTATAAGCCCATCCACTCTCCATCATCTCTTAGCATGGCATCTATAAGCCCATCATCCTATCCATCAATCTCCAAATGGCATCTATAAGCCCATTCCCATCATCACACTGCTACTATGTGAGCGCAAATTTCTGGGCACTCTAGTGTTCAATCATCTTCCACCTTCGGATTACGAAAGGCACGTCAGCCAATCTGCATCCTCAGGTTTAAGAAGATTGAACAGGGGCAACTGTTGTACCCCAAAATTTTCCCTCCCATATTCTTCAAGATTTGCCAAGTCACAAATTCAAAATCTCCCCAAGGGTTGCACAGTTCAAGGACCTCCTAAACAGTCAAAATTAGGGTTTTGGTTATGGCAAAGTAATTGAAGTTTCCAAGGGTCTAATCAAGTCTCACATGCCTACAAATATGGTCAAGCATCCTCATACCAAGTTTCAAGACTTACAGCACAAAATTGCACAGTCAAAAACCCTAATTGCACTACAGTCAACTGCAGGGGCAAAATGGTCATTTGACAGTCAAAAGTCCAAATTTTTGGTCAACATCTTATTTTGAAGCCACAAACATCATTTGATCAATTCTTGATCATGATTCTCAAAGCTTGGCTCAAAAAGTCTCAAGATGCAAAAGTTTCCATATTTGGACAGTTGAAAAAGTCAACTGTAACTTGACCAGGGCATAACTTCCACATGGTTTATCAGAAAAATTCCATCCAAAGCTCATTTTTAAGAGAAAGACATTTCCTACAACTCCTCTTCACACTTCAAGTCCAAGAAATGCTCTCACAAAAAGTTATCAATTTCAACATTATAGGTCATTTTCAAAAGTCAACAAAAAGGGACTTTAAGTCAAAGGCCATAACTTGTGATTGGTAAATCAAAATGACATGGGACCAATGACATTGCTTAGAGGACTCAAAGACCTTTCCAAAATGTCCAAGAACATGAGCAAAGCTTAAAAATTGAGCAAGTTATGCCTTGTGGAAGTTGGGAAATGTTTGGATATTTTGAAAAGTCAACATTGATTCAAATGACCTAAAATTGCTAATGGGCCTCTTTTTCTTCCACAATTCATCATCCAAGGCATGTGCACGACCATGTGGCCCAAAGGGAAGTTTTTTATCATTTTTATTTATTTATTTGGATTTTTTATTATTAATAATTCATTTAATTAATTAAAATACATGAAAAATACCAAACCAATGCAATCAAATCTTTTTGTGCATGGAATAGGCTTAAAATTTCGTGCATAATCAGATATGGAAGGAATTGAAGTGATTGGACATGATTTGTACCAAATAGGCATGAAAAAATATTTGAAAAGATCCTTAAGAATCAAATCTTGAAAGTCATGAATGCAAAGGTTTTTGTGTGATTTCTTTGACCTAAATCACTCACACATATATACATATGCTAACCCTACTCCTCAAGGGCTCTCAGCTGCGCCATAGACCAAGAACCACACTTGAGTTTTTTGCCTAAAAGTTGAAAACTGAAAACTAGGTTTTAGGGTTTTTCAAGATCAAACAACTATTCCATTGGCTTGCTGAGGCTTCAGGGAAGGAATTGGAATCAAAACCATAAGCTTCAACACCCAGAAACGTGAGAACGATCGCACCCTGTATAGAAAATTTCTTGCATTCTTATATCATGAATCATACGTTTTTAACAATTTTTAACATTTGATTTATGTTCATTGTTCAATTCTAAAGCTAACTGTGTGGTTTGATTAAGTTTTCGTGCACCATTGAAGGATTCACCATTAAAGATATTTAGGGTTACCAAACTTTTGATTTGGGCGTTTCCAGATACTGTAAAATTAGGACATGCCAACACCATGAATGAATTCAGCACGCTTGGACGAAAACAAATCAACCCTCGCGCCTAATTTATGTGCTACCATGGCTTAATCGCTATTATCAGAAAATGCCTATTTTGGGGGGGGTTCAAAACCCCCGCTAACCCTTTTGTATTTTCAGGAAAAAACGCATTAGGGAAGAAGATGATGAAGTGTAAGGCGTTGATTGGTTGATTCAAATTTTCGCGCGGAAAGAGCACTAACGATTGTTTTATTATATTATGTTTATTGGTTATATGATATACAAAGAAGTAAAGAAGCGCGTTTGGCAAGGCATTGTAGTGGGTACCTTCAGGACCTGGGTTCGATCCCAGGTCCCCACCCCTTTCCAATATTATTTTTCCAATTGTTATCTTATGCAGATCCAATAAAAGGTTCCACCAGGTGCTCCTCAATCCAATGTGCCACATGTCCCATTGCACTCAATCAAGGGACCAGATCTGAAGAACATGGTAAACCTCAGTCAACGCACTTACACGCATCCTGAAAAGTCCACAAGGCCAGGGACAATTGGGCCCAAATTGCTAAGCAAAAACCTCCTATTTGGGGACAGACCCCCCTAGGTTTGCAATATTCCTTTCATTATTTTTTTTATTTATTTCAATTATTATTCTTTTTAATTAATTCTTTTAATTTAGTATTTTCATGAAAAAACATAAAAACAATATAAAATCAAAAAGGACAAAAATAAGTATTTTTTTATTTAATATCATTTTTTTGTAAATAAACATCATTAATTGATTTTAGTCTTAATTTAGGTTTGAATTTTAATATTTTTTCTAATAAATTTAAAATTGGTAGAATTAGGTTTTTTTATTAATTTTTATCCTTTTTCTTTTCTTTTCACTAATAATTAAATATTATTTATTTTTATAAATCAACATTGCATGTAAATAACTAATTTAATTTTAGGTTTAAATTTTAACATATTTTCTTAATAAACTAAAAAACAATTAGAATTAGGGTTAACATTTTAATTTCATTTAATTCTCATTCAGAAAATCATAAATACAAAAATACCAAAAATAATTTCCTTTCATTTTAATTAATTTAATCATTTAATTTAATTTCGTTAAAAGGGACCAACACCCTCATTTCTAATTTTAATTCAATTCGCGTATTTATTTCTTTTTATTTTAATTATTTGTGTAATTTTCCCAAAGCCATGTAAATTTAATCTTTCGCACTTTGCTTTATTGCGTTCTTTATTTTCTGTCAAATTGGGTCCTGGAAATTTTGGCGATGTGGACCCGCGCCTTTGTAATAGTTTAGAACTTTTAATTTCCGCATCTTTTTTAACTGTAAATAAATGCATGCAAGAATGAATGTCAAAAATAAAAACAAACGCATAGATCACTTTGACATGAATAAGACAAAATAACTGAACATGACACACAAATCACACACCACCCCTAGGGTACGCCTCACTGTTGCCTTGCCCTTCGAAAGGTGATCGTCGAGTAGAGGATGTCTTAGTAAGTCCTCATGATCCGGGAACCTGGCATGAGGGTAGCTTCTAAGGTGTCTTCCCATTGCTCTGGTGATCACCATGTCCCGAACCTCGAATTGACCCGAACACCTCCAACAGTGGTGCTACCTACCTCTCAATGGTGGGATGGCACTACTTTAAAGGACATTTACACAGACGAATTCCTTAGGGTAGGTAGACGACTCTAGATACTTGCTCTAATGTCAAAACAAATTCAAAAATACTTTTCACACCGACACCTTTTCAAAAAGCTTTCGAAAGCAACTTTTCAAACACTCTTGAGGACCGATACAAGAGTCGAACTGGAATTTTCAAAGAAACTTTTTAAAACCCACAGTTGAAAAGCAAACAAACCATTTTTGAAAACACAAGTGAGCAAGTATCTAAGAGCCCATGGATAACCATGGATAGAAAGGGTGCTAACACCTTCCCTTTCTATAATCTACCTCCCGAACCGAGAGCAATCTCTATAAGGAATTTTTCTGTGCTTTTGTCCTTTCCATTTGGAGAAAATAAAAGACGGTGGCGACTCTTGCTTCCGCGACATTTCGCGAACCAGCGTTAAACAGTCAGTTCCAGATCCACCGATCACACCAAGGATGAGCCATACGAGGTTAAAGGTATGAAGACTTGCATCGACTTGGCTGCTTGTCTCCAACTGGCCTTGGAGGATTGTATGGTTAATGCTGCAGGGATCTTTGACAATACGGTGGCGCAACTCCGGGTTCTGAATCCTGGCGTCGAGTTTAACACGACTAGAATGGGGATCCACTAATATGTGTTAGATGGAAAGATAGTAATCCCAGAGTTCCTTCCAATTGACGAGGACATTGAGGTCAGGGAGCCCTCTCATGTGGAGCCTGTTTCTGAGGTTGGTGTAAATGCGGAGGGACTTTAGCCTAGTGTTTGATGAGCTTTTGTTTCGGCCTGCGTGCCATTTTGTTATAACTTGTTCGGAGGGCTTTGCCATTTTTTTTATGTAAGTTTGAAACAATCGTGGTCCTTGTGGCCACAAGTTCTCCTTTTTGATTGGGGGCCTTGGGCCTCCCTTTTGTATACTTAGTACAATTGCGACCTTGGTGGTACTCTTTTTAATTTTCTGACCGCGGTGGTCATTTTGTTTTAATATGCATTGTTCAAGTGTTTTTCACTTTATTTTCTGCTCGATCTTTTGATTATCTGGAATGTTTGTATGACTTTTTATGCTTGTCTATTTAAGAGTGTTGTAGCCCAAAATTTTCCCTCACATTTTTCTTCAAGACATTCTTCCAAGGCTTCTCAGACACTCATGACACTCAAGGGTTGACTAGTCAAGATGCTCCTCCTAAACCAAAGGCCTAAAACTAGGGTCTGGAGTTTCTCAAGGAAATTTGGTTTGAAAACGTCTCAAGTGGCTTCCATGATTCTTCATAGGTCCTAAAAAAGGTTCATGACAAGTTTCAAGACCTACATCACAAGTTTGCTCAGTCAATGGCTCAAATGTTTGAAAATCAAATGTACTGGTCAAAAAGTCAATTGTGGTCAACATACAGTCAAACTTCAAGATTTTTGGTCAACGTCAAAATTTTGAAGTGATATTCATCATTTGATCAAGGGTTGATCATAATTCTTTAAGGAAAGTCCTCAAATCATCAAAAGTCAAGATTTGTCAAATTAGGGTTTCCTTAGGAGAAGTTAACTAAACTTTGACAAGGCATAACTTTCACATGCTTCATCAAATTTTCCCAACCAAAGCCTATTTTGAAGAAAATTCAATTCCCTATATCTTTTCATCTATTCTCAAGTCCAAAATATGCTTCATTTGGAAGATATGAGCTCAGACATTATAGGTCATTTTCAAAAGTCAACAAAAGACACTTTTTGTCAAGGCAACTTACATCAAGATAATGTCTCCAAATGCAAATATTATCAAAATAGAAAGTGTAGAGAACATCTTGATCTTTTCAAAATATCCAAGATCACCTTCAAAATAGGAAAATTGAGCAAGTTATGAGTTGCACAAGTTGGGCAATGTTTAAGAAATGCATGAAATTCTAAATGTGCAAACTTGAAATTTTGGTCTTGTGACCTAACTTTTGGACTTCAAACATGTTCATGACCTTGAAAAATACTCCTAAACTAACTCTTACCTTGTCTTGTATTTTCTTATTATTTTATTTATATTTATTTTGTTTTTATTCAAATAAATGCAAAATAAATTAAATAAAATTACAAAAATCATAGGCTATGCATATGGGATGGATTTGATTAATTTTGAAGCCCATTAATTCGTGCAAGACACACACAAATGGTCCAGGCTCATTGCACATTCAAAAAGGGCAAGAATCACTCAAAAATGACAACTTCTTAATGTGTTTTATTCTTGTCTCAAAGGCCATGAATGCTTTGTTCCTTGCCATACATGTTCACTCCTCTCTTCCCTCTCTATAAATACACAAGCTGAAGATCACAAAGGGACACAAAATTCTTGCACACAAAAGCCTTCTCAAAATTCTCTAAAAAATCAAAAAGTTGGTGAAAATCATGTCTCACTTTCCAGCCCATACCAGTCCAAACTAGTGATCAAACATCACCCCTGAGTTTCCCAGAAGTCCTCCAGAGCCCAGGTTCAAGCCTCACACGTCCCAGATCCTCCTCGTAACCCTCCTACGGTCTTGGTAAAATTTAGATTTTCAAACTCTCTGAATATGTGATTTAAATCAGTTTTATGCATGCATTCATATTGCTATTGATTTTTTGAGTAAATCTGACAGGTTAAATCCAGGTACAAGGCGTTTTATAGTTTTCTTGTTTTTATCTTTTCAGATCCAATGCTAAGAAGATCCGTACGCGCATCATACACCTCCAATTCCTGACAATCAGATCTCATCAAGCATGATCTGAATGCCTCAAGCGCACACCCCACCGCTCACCTTCAAGGAGCCTCTCTCATCCGAGCCAACGCAGCCTCCTGGGCTCATTAGTTGTGGGCCTAAGGATTCTTTTTTTTGCACCCCTCTAACCCCTTTTTGCAGTGAGGACCATTTCCGTTGTTTTAGTATTATTTATTTTGCTTAATCAACATTTTTTTAATTAGTTTCCTTTAATCAGTAAAAATTAAAAAACCACAAAAATATATTTTAAGTTTTTTTTATTATTAATCAAATTAATTTTGTTAATTTTAATTAATTATTTAATCATTTTTTAAACTATATAGAATTAGGTTTCCATTAATTTGATTATTATTTTTCTTAAACAAAAACAACAAGTGATAAACATTATTTGCATTATCATAATAAACATTATTTACATGTAAACAAGTGCTTAACATCAAGTGAGCTTGCATAATGAGCATCAGATGAAGAGTTTGATTATCCCATGAGACAAATTGCTTCAGAAATCTGTTGAAGAACAAATCATTTTGAAGAATAATCTTAATCTGAGGAAGACCTTCTATTGACTCCGCTGGGTAAAATAAGACTAGTTTGAGAAGTGATCTGAAACAGATTATTTGGAAATCCTGGCGATTGCAAAGTATGATCGCCTAGAGGTCTCTATTGAGCAAAGGTGTTTTACTTTCGGTTGGTCCAGAGAGATAGATTTTTCGAGTATCTATTTGAGCATTGTTGTACCCCAAATTTTGACCTAAGATACCATCTCCCATCTGCATCATTACATTGCAAGTGTTTTGACCGATCTTTATCAATTTTCAAAGCAGATTTTAAATTCATAACTTTTTCAAGTCAAGAGCTGTTTATTTTTGAAACGCTAAATTTATTAATCGATCAATGCTAAAACAATGTTTATTTAATTATTTATTATTCTGAATTTAAATAATTGGAACTTATTTTAAGTTATTATATAAATTAAAGAATTATAAATAATAAAGTAAATATTTGAAAAGAAGTTTATTAATTGATCAAACAATGTTTATTTAATTATTTATTATTCTAAGTTTAAATAGTTGAAATTTTATTTTCAGTTATTATAATTTAGAAGAATTATAAATAATGAAGTAAATAATTGAAGAGAAGTTAATTGATCAATGATGTTTATTTAATTATTTATTATTCTGAATTTAAATAATTGGAATTTATTTTCAGTTATTATATAATTTAAAGAATTATAAATGGTAAGGTAAATAATTGCAAAGAAGAAAAGAATTAACTGGTAAAATATTGGAGTTTTATTCATTTTATTCTAATTGTTACAATTGTTGTTTAAATACCGTATTTATTTACAACGTATTTACAATGATAATTTTTACAATGTTTAAAGTGAAATAAAAGCTATCCTAATTTTTTCTAAGTTCTAAATCTTCATCTTCTATCCAATACTTCTTTGATGCTCATTTGATTTTACCTGCAAAGAATTAAAAGAAAAGTCAGAAATAGATATAATTAAAAGTAGACGATTAATTTAGCGTTCATCATTAAAAGCAAACGGCTGGAATCAGTTTTTTTACCCTCTTTGCAAATCACGGGATTTCTCCCGGTTCACAAAAAGGGATGTTTATTTATTGATAAATATGAATGCACAAGTTAAAAATATGCACAAATTCAATTTTTCAAAATAAACTGCATAGTTAAAAATCAATTGCACAAATCCAATTTTTGTCAAAACTGCATATTTCAAGTAAAATGCATAGTTCAACAGCATATGCAAGTAACCAAGTCAAAGTTACATTTTCAAAGCCAAAGTCCAACGTAAACTACCCAATGTATGGGAAGAGGTCAAAAAACACAAGGCTCCTCTACTGTAACAATGCAGATGGCAAAGAGAAACATGTACAGATTAAAACCAAATACGCAAGAAATGTTCCTAATTTCATCATTTTCCAGCTTTGCTTTTTCAGAACATAAAGTACATACATCATTTTAATGTTTCAAACTGTACTAAGGAGAGAGAAGAGAGAAAAGAGTGTGGGTTTACAGGTTTTGGCTTAGGCAGAAAAGGGACATAAAACAAAACTGCAATAATACAGTAAAAAAAAGGGAAGCATAGAAAGAGGATATAGGCAAACTGAATGGAACAGTAGAGTGCAGAAGTATCAAAGGCAAGAAAATAGTTAAATATACCAAAACCTGAGCCATCAAACAAGAGGCCAACCAACTATTATAACAACAACAAACCCTTCAAAAAAAAGGAGAGAGTTCACAAAACCTGTTGCCTAGCAAAAAAACAAACCTGCAAAAAGCCATAACCAGCATACTCATAACAAAACCAGTAACGCCCAACAAACCTGAGGCCTAAACAAAAACTCTTCAAAAAGCCAGAGTTCACAAACCTGCTGTCCAGCCAAAGCCTTACCCCTTTCAAAAAAAGATAACCTGTAACATAAGCCCCAAGGCCACAGAACTTGAAACCATGACCAAAAAGCCAAGTTAACCTGTCAAACTCCAAACCATAACTTGTTTTGGTTCAATGGCAAACATGAAGCAAACCCCTCATAAGAACTGTCAAACAAGTCCAAGCTGTGAACCTGTCCAAGCCATATCAAAAGTCCAACAAGCCTAAGCTATCAAAACCATAAGCCTGCTGATGCATAAGCCGCCCAAAGCAAAAAACCAGAATACCACAACAACACAAACTTTAAAAACCAATGTCCAAACCCATCAAGCCTCAGAAATATTCCATCATAGGCCAATAAAAAAAGCAACAGAAGCACAACAAAGAAGAAGAAGAAAAGAAATATCTTAACCAAGCACAAAAGGGGCAAGTATTCGAAGGCCACAGTCAAGCATACAACGAGGCAATAGGAGAAGAAGAGATAAAGAAGTAAAGAAGCGTGCATAAGCAAAGACAAGGTCAACAAAAGAAGAAGAAAAATATCACATAAGTTTCTCAGGCCCAATCATCATCAAAACATAAAAGTCAAAGGCGAGATATTAGACAAACCGGAGCAAGCCCAGCATCAAGCGCCGTCCCTCACCGCTTTGGCCGCCATAGCTTTTCTCAACCCCTTCCTCCTCCGTCTCCAAAGGTAACATTTCTCCCTCTTTTTCTGTCATATACCTCAAATAACCATAATAATAGGAAGTCAGAATCAAAAATGGATGTAAAAATCACTGCATGCAAAATCGTAATAAAACCCTATTGAGATTCAAAACGAAGTTTACCTTGAATCTGTCGCCCTAGCATTCTCGTTGGAGGGAAGAGGAGGTTTGAAGATGCTGGTGGCCATGGGCAAAGGATCTCAGAGGCGAGGGCATGAGAGCCACAAAGAAGACGAATCAAGAATGCGTGAATGAACGAACGGCGCTGTACCCTCTGCTAACCCTAACTCAAGTAAACAAATATGTTTAACCCTTAAACAAATTATGAAACGTGCGGGCTTAACCCATTTCCCTGCCTAAAAGCCCAACGATTTCCATTATAACACCCCCCATTCCTGTTTGTTTTGATTAGGCCCCTTAAAAACCCTTTGGCCCATACAATTGTTTATCTACCCCTTTATTTTTTTAATACCCCTCTTTCTATTTATTTTCTTTTAGTTTTTTTTGAATTTTATTAATTTAGTTTAATTATAAAACTTAATCAAATAGAGGTAATTTAATTAAACAAATCTTAAATAATGTGACCAATCTTTATTAAGTTTAACTTTATGATTAATTTAGTAATTTTAGTATTCCTTTTTTTAATTAGATTTAAGTTAGTAACTTTTAAAGTTTTAATTTAGTTTAAAATTATTTAATAATTCTTAAAATAATACTTTATATTAATACAAAAATATATAAAAAATAGAAATTTAAGAATTAAAACATTTTATTTTTCTTTAATTAATTCTCTTGTTTTGTACATATTAAACGAAAAAATATAAAAATGCATGTTCACACCATTTAGTCTGTTATTCAATCATTGTTATGGTCATATATCACTTAGCTACTTAATCATTATCTGCATAATTTTCTGTTTAATTATTTCATCTTTACTTGTTTATTCTGTTTACGTCTAAATCCAAGAGAAAAAATGATTAAACTTGTTGACTTCATGTCCTCAAATCCAATCACGCGAATATCTTCATTTCATTAAAACTTAAGATAATTTTTCCTCAAATATTCAATCTTTTCAAAACTTATACCTTTTAAGCCAAAACTTTGACATAAGGTCGTCGTACCTTCAAAAACCCATCCGTACCCCTTTTCGGCCAAAAAAAATTATTTTTAATTAAACAAACATTTTAATAAACAGATATTTCAAAAGGTTCCTATAGAATACTATAGATACATTGGGTGCTAATACCTTCCCATTGTATAACCAACCCCCGAACCATAGATCTCTTTTCAAAAACGCCTTGTATTTTTATTACTTTTAGAAAGTATTATTTTTACATTGCATATTTTAGGGTTTTATTTCGCTCTTTCCCCTTTTCCCTTGGAAATAATAAAGCGCGGTGGCGACTCTTGCTTTTGTGAGATGAATTAATCAATAATTCGATCTCCGATTTACCCCACTACATTTTTATCGCTACAAGCATGAAGTAGATCAGGTTAAGAAGTACGATTGTGATGTAGCCTATTTTCAAGGCGTGAGTCAATCACCTTAAGTGGATGTTGTCTTTAAGACTCCATGAGCCTATCATTCCGCTGTGAGCATGAGGTGAAGAAGTAGACTGTCAGTACTCTAATTGAGCAGGGGCAAGATGTTTCAATGCTAATACTCTGTTGAACAAAGGTAAAAGTACCTCGAGGTCTGATTACCCTAAGGGTCAGAGAAGCATTTGAATACTCTATTGAGTAAGAATTCAGTCAATATGGGGTAATCAGGTCAAGATTCGAAGAATCTCTCAAACTACCGAGTAATCATGGGCAATCACCCAAGCATGGTTGAAGTTGTCTCTAACTTTGATTAGCCAGGGGAAGGGTTCCACAGTTCATAATATTGGGGCAGATTATCTTTGATGGTACAGATCTAAGGAAGTCTTGTCGAGGTAAGTTTCTTCAAAAGCCCTATAGGTTGGGGCAAGGCAGTATGCAGAGGCATTCCTCCTCTTCAAGGTTTGATCATGTTAAGTCCAGGCACAAGATGAATAACTTGTGAGTTTGAAGAGAATGTTGGGAAGTCAAGAACGTTGTCCTCAATAGAAGTCAGGATTATTATCCTCATAAGAAGTCATGATCGTTATCCTCAGCTTATCAAAGATTTAAGTTTAGGCATTTGTGTTCCTCCATTAGAGATCAGAGGTTTAAGTTCAGGTTATTAGTGTTCTTCAGCAGAAGTCTGAAGGATTCATTCTTTGATCTCCTAGTAGATATCATTTCTTCGGCACATTGTGTATATTAATCATATTTGCATTGTATTGCATCTTCAAAAATGCATAGCATTTCCATTGAAATGGAGTATTACACTAATAAAAAAAATCCCAAACATGCATTGAAGCATAAGCCAGATTAAAGTCTTTCAAGCACCTTTTCTTCCCCAGTTAAGTTGGTGGAACCTCTCTAAAGATAAATCTATCCATCAGATATTCCAAGTGGTATTCCCTGCACGTTTTCCTCAAACCATGTCTTCTTGTTGTTTCTATCTGCAAGCATTATCAACCTTGTGTCAATCCTATATCCAATCTTTCTCATACCCATAGTATTTTTCCAAAACCTAGTACTTGTCTGGTAACCATTTCCAATCACTCGATTGTCACTTTCTGGTAACCCTACCGTTGTCAGTAACCCTACTGTTGTTCATTCGTTTGTTTCCCGATAACCCTATAAATGTCAGTAACCCTATTGATTGTTTATCTACTACCCAAGTTGTTTGCTTCCCGGTGACCCCACTGATGTCATAAACCTCATTGTCTGCCTTGTTTTCCAATCACCCGATTGAACTCTTCCGGTAACCCTACCATTGTCAATAACCTTACTATTTACGAAATCACTCTTGTTATTACCCGGTAACCCTATCGATGTTCATAATCTGAAGATGTTTGCCTTTTCCAATCACCTTATTGTTGTTTTCTGGTAAACTTACCGATGCTAGCAACCCTGCTATCCTATTTTCCCAATCATCTTATTTGAGCCTTCTGGTAACCCTACCATTACCAATAACCTTATCATTTTCCAAATTATTCTTATCATCTCCCGGTGACCTCATCGATGTTATCAACCTTACCACCTCGTTCGTTTTCTAATAACCGTACTGACGCCAGTGACCTCACTATCCCAGTTTCCCCAATCACCTTATTGATGTCTTTTGGTAACCCTACCGACCATGTCCTTATGATGGCTTTCTTTCCCAATCACCCGATTGTAATACTCTGGTAACCCTATCGACGTCATCCACTTTGATATCCTCTCTTTCCCAGTCACCTGATTGATGCCTTTCGATAACCCTATCAATGTTGGTAACCCTTACCATGATCTTTTTTCCAAATACCACCTGGTAACCCTACCAATGTCTATAACCCGTTGTTTATCATTCTGGTCTCTTGGTTGATTCATAGTCCAGTAACCATACTGAAGCCAAACATTTGCTCACCAACAATTTTTTTAAAAACGTGGTTATTACCCAGTAACCTTACTATCGAGGCTTTCATTCGTGAATACCCACTTTGTCTATTCTCTGTCTTGTGCATGAGAAGTCTTATTCTTCAACGGAGTACGTATTCACCTTTTGCAAGAGCGCTTGGTCAAGCATCCTTTCCATCTTCCTTTTACAGATATGCAACACAATTCCTTTTTTCATTGTGCAAATCTTGTGGGAATATCTTTTTTCACTTGCAAAATCTTGTTAGTGGAGGCCTCCAAGAAAATAGTATATCATTCACCTTTTCTTCAGAGTCCAAATTTTCTGGTTCTTATGGTATTTAATCTTCTTCTACCTCGAATACTCGAAAGGCTATCCCCAATCTCACCTTCCGGTTTAAGATGATTAAATAGGGGCAGTTATTGCACCCCAAAAATTTCCCTCCTAATTTATTATAATCTGGATTAGGGTTAGGCTTCATTATCATATGCATACATACATATCATTGGTTCTATGGTCATAGGATCAAGGCACTTCCTTTTTTAAGCTTCGTCAAGCTACAGAAGATGTTTGTTTCGTCAGTCAATGCACTCAACACAATTCTCCAGGATATTTAGTCAGTATCTAATCAAGTCCTTATCATGCCAAGTTCAAATTTGCTCTAGCATGCCTTTAATTGCAAATAAAATCAAGCGTTTCAGTCAATTTGAAACAGTTTGGGCCAAAAATCAACATTTCACAGTGCGGGTTCAAAAATTCATAACTTTTGTCCGAATTGACATTCTTAGTGGGTCTTTGGGCATAAGAATCTCCTTGACATCCTCTCCATTTCATATGTTTGGGTCAGGATCCAATTATGTATGGAAGATCTCCGAAAATGCAAAAAATGTTGAAAATTATATGGTGAAGCGGATTTCTAGTCAACTGTTCCACGATATTGCGAAAATTATAACTTTCTCAATTTTCAACATTTCTGGACAATTCTTGCAGAACAATATCAAATTTCGTCACCTACAAATTTTCTTCAAGAGTCGAGTTCGAATTATGCTCAGAAGGTTTCGATTTGTGGATCATTTCTCAAAGTGTACATGAAAATATGATGAAAAAGTTGCCCAACCAAAAAAGAGAGGGAAATGTGACTCCAAAAACCATATTCTATTCCAAATGCCAAACATGACTTAAGCCCATCTCTATATATTGTATTTCTCTAAAATTAAAAAGGGATTCCATCACTTTTAAAAATCACTCTAAAAAAATACAAGAATCTCTCAAGTGAAGAATCTTCTCTCTCAAGTTTCGACACGTCAAAACTCTGACGCGCCACCGCCGACCAGACCACTATCGACCGCTACTCCGCCGCGCGCAACCTCCTCTCCCCTACCACATCGATCGCATGAGTTCCTCCTTCCTTTCTTCTCCGGCCATCTCTTCTGGTAGGTTGATTCTTGATATTACTTGAATTAATTGTTGTGCTGAATTTTGATAGGTCAATTAATTTAAATAGTGTTAAATTAGCATGAATTAATTCTTATATTGTGAAAATAATTGATTCTTAATAAATATTCATGTTGATGATGTTGGTAATTGTTGGAATCGGTTGATTACTTGAATTATTTGTGGAGATTCACGCGTCGAAATTGATAATTGTTCATAATTTTTGAGATTTATGCGTCGGCATTTGATTTCGAGTTAATACTTATTTATAATTGTTGGAATTCATGTATCGAAATTTAATTTCGAGTTGATTAGTTGTTGTCGACGTGTGAACAATTTTTATGTTGATGCTTGGAAGCATTGTACCTGTATGGATTTAATTGTTGCAATTTATTTGTGAATTCCAAGTGAAGTTTCAAGTGTCAGTGTTAAATTTTAGGCGCTCAAATGTTGATTTTCAATTGATTTTTGGTGAACACCGACACATGAAGCGTTGTTTCCCAGTATCCGTAAATGCACACCAATTATGATTTAATACTTGCTTGCTTCATTTTTGAATCCAACTTGATAACTATTTCATGCCTGTGTTGAGTTTTGGAGGTTTTAAAGTAAATTTTAGATGATTTTCATGAGGTGAAAAGTTGCTTCCCAGTGCTCATAAACGCATATAAATTGTGATTTAATTCTAGCTTATTTCATGATCGGTTCCAACTTGATAATTATTTAATGTCGATATTGAGTTTTGGAGGTTTTAAATTGACTTTTTGAGCATTTTCATGAACCAAAACGGTGTTGTCCAGTAATTAATTTTGTTGCTCCAACACTTGTTTGGAACTTATTTCTTCATGAATTAAACTTGAATCGAGTTATGGTATGAATTCATATCTTTGTCTTGTTATTACTAACTATTTTTTTGATTTATGCAAGCTTCCCAAGGAGGTTCAAGAGAGAATTTAACCAATTAATTAATTCTTGATTATTTGATTAAAACCTTTATCCCACTTCCTTTTGGTGCGGATTTTGTTTCTAATGCATTGGTGCTTGGATTCTCATTCCATGAGACGCATAGATTGTTGTTGTTTTTCTGGACTTGTAATTCATATAGGACTATTGCTTGATATTTAGGTATTCTTGACGCACTTTTCGCTTGTGATTTATTTTCACATTATCGACGGTTCGACACTTGTCTCGTGTATTTGATTTCTGACTTTTTTGCTTGTTGATGAAGCTTACGCAAAGGTCTTCGGGTTTCTTGCGCTTGTTTAGGAAAAAGCAATGAATTTTGTTTCCGTTTGGTATTTTTCCCATTTATCTTATTTCTACATTATCTTTTTGATTTCCTTGCCATGAGAAGTAGAAATAGAGATGTGTGTCTGGAACTCAAGCCCTACTTTGTAGGAAATATTTATGTGCTTATTATCTTGTGTCCTCTTTTACTTTGTAATTGAAATTGAGTCAATAAAAGTGGAATGAGGGGTCGTAATCGGCTCCCACATTTAAAGTCCCTAGGTCCTCTTAGCTTGCGTTTCATGTTGATGCTTTGAATTGTGCTCTTCTCTTGCTATCGAGTCAGTAAAGTGGAAGGAGGGATCACAATCGGCCCCCACACCTTAGCTCACGTTTCTTAATATTGATGCTTCAAGTTGTGACTCGATTTATGCCTTGAGCTATTCTAGTGGAATGAGAGTCTTTCAACTCCCACGCCGAATTCTACTTTGGATTCTTGTTTTGCTAGCTCATGCTATGTGCTTAGGTGGTTACCTATAGCATTCTTTTTTTATCCTACCTTGATGACATCATATCTTGGTTAGGTGTTAATATCCCCTTCTTCTTTATTTCTTTCCTAGATGAAATGATATATTGGTTAAGAGTTATTATCCCTTTCTTCCCTCTCATCCTACCTTGATGACATGATATCATGGTTAGGTGTTGATTTTTTATCATCTCTTTATTTTATCCTACCTTAATGACATGATATCGTGGTTATGTGTTGGTTACTTGAGCAAATGGATACTTCTCATATGTTGTGTACTTGCTTTCATATCTTGGTTAAGTTCTTGATTGCTCACGTGTTTCTTTTTCTTTATATTCTTGTGTGATCACATGTTCTTCATAATACTTTTAGTTCTTTCTTGGTCAAGATTGAGCTAAGTAGACTTTAGGATTGATATCCATGCATGACAAGATTAGGTAGAATTCCATTGATCCCAACTTTAGGTCCACAATCATGACAACAAGTAGGATCAAGATTCCCCTTTTGTTAGTCTTTTCTTTTGCATCCCTTCTAAAACTAAACCCTTTACAAAACACTCTAACCTTACTTAAACCCTTTCACAATTAAGAGGGAAGTACCTAGATACCCACACCTTTTGAGGGACCATTTGATGTATTCTCTCAACAAAAATACTCAACAAATGCAAACCATTTTTTGTCTTCAAACTTTTTATTTTAAAACTTTTCATAATAAGGATGTGTTATTTACCAAAGGTAGGGAAATCCTATGTTTATTGCTAGAGTGCGAATGTAAAATTATCCGCCTAAAAAACACACAACAAACCAACATTATGTAGTAGAACTACGAGTACCCTGATCCCCTATTTCATGAAAGGTGGCACGTAGGCACAAAGGCTCGCAACCGCCGCAGGCAAAACTAATAAAACCTTTTCTTTTTGTATATAATACTTTGCATCCATGCATCCCGTTTGCAACCTAGCTTTAGATTCAAACACACCCTTTAGATTAGACAACAATAGTGGATCCCGTGGAGTACCATGGACGTGAGGGGTGCTAATACCTTCCCCTTACGTAATTGACTCTCTTACCTGTTCTCTTGGTTGCGAGACCTTGATTTCTCTCATCTCAGGTTTTCTTCGATGTTTTCCTTTCCCTTCTGTGGGATAAATAAATGTTTGATATCGACTTCATTGTTATTTGTTTTAGAGATTCACTTTCTCTAGTTGCTTTAATGTAAAAAAGGAAGTCAAAATAGGGTCTACTTTGGAAGAATCGGTAAAATAGGGTCTAATCAGTCTACTACAAGAATATGTCAATGTATTTTCTTGGTCGTATGAAGACATGATTAGACTTGATACATATATCATCATACACCACTTGCCTCTCAAGGAAGACTGTCCACCCATCAAGAAGAAGCTCCAAAGAATGCATCCATATGTGTCCATGAAAATTAAATAAGAGGTACAAAAACAGTTCAATGCAGGTTTCCTAAAAGAAATCAAGTATCCCCCATGGGTTGCGAACATTGTGCCTATGCCAAATAAATACGGGAAGGTACGAATGTGTTTCGATTATAGAGATTTGAATAGAGCAAGTCTTAAGGATGATTTTCCGCTTCCTCACATCGATATTCTGGTTGAAAATATTGCTAATTCAAAAGTATTCTCATTCATGGATGGTTTCTCTGGGTACAACCAAATCAAAATGGCCTCGGAAGATATGGAGAAAAATACTTTCATTACCTCTTGGGGAAACTTTTGCTACAAAGTGATGTCGTTAGGTCTGAAAAATGTTGGCATAACATACCAACGTGCCAAGGTGACTCTTTTCCACGACATGATCCACAAAGAGATTGAGGTTTATGTTGATGACATGATTGCAAAGTCTAAAACTGAGGAGGAGTATTTGGTACACCTACCTAAACTGTTTGAGAGGTTAAGAAAGTTCTGGTTGAGGTTGAACCCAAATAAATGCAACTTTGGGGTAAGGTTTGGCAAATTGCTAGGTTTCATAGTAAGTCAACGAGGCATTGAGGTCTATCCTGTGAAAGTAAAATCAATACAAGAGATGCATGAGCCTAGAACAAAGAAAAAAGTCGGTGGGTTTCTAAGAAGATTAAATTACATCGTCGGATTCATTTCTCACTTAACAGCTACATGTGATCCAATATTCAAGTTGTTACGAAAAGATCAAGCCTTAGAATGGAACGATAATTGTCAACAAGCCTTTAACAAGATTAAAGAGTATTTGCAAGAACCTTCAATTCTTCTACCTCTCGTATCAAGAAGACCTCTGATTATGTATCTGACAGTACTTGAGAGTTCTATGGGCTGTGTACTTGGTCAACATGACGAAATAGGAAGAAAAGAGCATTCAATCTACTATCTGAGTAATAAGTTCACTGACCACGAGTCAAGATATTCACTAATTGAGAAGACGCGTTATGCACTAGAATGGGTCGCCAAGTGCCCGAGGAAATACATGTTGACGTATACAACACTCTTGATATCTAAGATGGACCCGATTAAGTACATATTTGAAAAGCCAGTTTTAACAGGAATAGTTGCCCGATGGAAAAGGTGTTAATAGAATATGACATCCAATATGTTACCCAGAAAGTTATCAAGGATAGCGTATTATCAAATTATCTTTCCCACCAGCCAATGGATGATTACCAACCCATGAAGTTTGACTTCCCAGATGAAGACATTATGTTGATTAAAGGAGTATCAGATACAAAAGAAGGATCCGAACTAGGAGTGCAAATGACACTAGTGTTTGATGGTGCCTTGAATGTCTTAGGACATGGTATTGGATCAGTCATTACTTCCCCTACAGGTTATCACCTTCCGTTCACTGCAAGAATTTGTTTTGACGCCACCAATAATGTTACATAATATGAAGCTTGTATCTTTGGTTTAGAAGCAGCCATTGATTTAAGAATCAAGACGTTAGTTGTGTATGGAGATTCAGCCTTGGTAATCTTCCAGATTAACAGATATTGGGAAACCCGTCACCCCAACTTGATCCTCAATAAAGAACATGACATGCAACTAATTCCCTACTTTGATGAGATCACCTTCAGCCATATCCCAAGAGAGGAAAATCAATTTGTCGATGCCTTGGCTACCTCGTCTTCCATGTTCAAATTTAAGTGGTCCTACGAAGCACCTAGAATTAGAATTGAACGATTGGATGAGTCAGCTTACTGCTTTGAGGTGGAAAGGACTGAAAAATATAAACCTTGGTACTACTACATTCAGAGGTACCTTGAAACATAATAATATCTAGAGGGAGATTCTACAACTGATAAAAAGACTTTATGGAAGTTATCATCCAAATTCCTCCTTAGCAGTAAAATTCTCTACAAAAGAAATTATGATTCAGCGCTACTCAGATGCATGGATAGACACGAATCGACTAAAATCATAGAGGAATTACACGAGGGTTCCTTTGGGACGCATTCTAGTGGCCATGCCATGGCTAAGAAAATTCTGAAGGCATGATATAATTGGACCACTATGAAAATTGATTGCTTTCATCATGCCAGAGCTTGTCACAAGTGTTAGATTTACGCATACAAAATGAACGTACCGCCAGCACCTCTAGATGTAATGATTTATCCTTGGCCTTTTGCTATGTGGGGTATTGACATGCCCGCTTGAATCAATCCAACTGCTTCTAATGGTCACTGTTTCATCCTGTTTGTCATTGATTACTTCACCAAATACGTAGAAGTTGCGTCCTGTGACAATCTCACCAAACAAGTGGTTGCTCACTTCATCAAGAACAAAATCATTTGTCACTATAGAATTACTGAAAGGATCATTACTGATAATGGGTCCAACCTCAACAATAAGATGATAAAAGAGTTTTTCCAAAAATTCAAAATCCAGCATCACTACTCTTCACCTTATTGGCAAAAGATGAATGACATTGTTGAAGCTGCAAATAAGAACACCAAGAAAATTGTACAAAATATTATTGTGACGTACTGGGATTGGCATGAGATGTCGCATTTTGCTCTACATGGCTATCGTACTTCAGTCTGCACCTCGACCAGGGAAATCCCTTTTTGACTTATTTACGGGATGGAGGCTGTTTTACCATTGGAGGTAGAGATACCTTCCCTGAGGGTTATAATGGATGTCAAGTTGAATGAAGCTGGATGGGTTAGAACAAGGTTCGATCAGTTGAACCTTATCGATGAGAAGAGATTGGAATCCCTTTGCCATGGCCAGTTATATCAAAGAAGAATGAAGAAAGCTTTAGACAAGAAGGTTCAGCTTCAGAACTTCCAAATTGAAGACCTCGTGTTAAAGAAAATCTTGCCTCTTAACAGTACAGATACCAAGGGAAAATGGGCCCTAAATTATGAAGGGCCATACGTTGTAAATAATGTCTTATCAGGAGGATCTTTGTTGCTTACAACCATGGATGGTGAAGATTTCCCCCTCACAATGAACTCGGACACAGTTAAAAAATACTTTGTATGAATAGACCCACTAAATCGACAGCTTAGGCAAGAAATATGCATCCCGATGGATCATAAAAGCAAAAGATTCGGGTGAAAATTAGAGATAAAAATAATAAAAAAATAAGTTCACTCGCTAAGTTGAAACCTGCAAGGGAAAATTAGGCAAAAGAAGGGTATCCCAGTGGACTGAAAACCCCCAAAGGGGCGGTCCAGGAAAAAGTTAGGGATTTAAAAGTGAATGGTTGCGATCTGCGACTTCTCTCTACAAACAACAATCGAAGATCCAGAGGGACAGGAATTAATCAAATCATTCTCTTCTAAAAGAAAAATTGATAAGAGCTTTAAGGATATAATGGTTATAATAGACTCAGAATTTAGTGGAAATCAGATTTCCCCGTTGCTAGTTAAAGCTTGTACTCACACAATCACCTCTTTTTAGGGATTGTTTCCTCATGTACAAAAGCCTATTTGCAAGCTAATTTCAATAAAATTTCTCTTCATCCAAAACAAATCATGTTTTTATTTTACTGTTTTGAATATTAAAACATCTGATATCTTCCTGAAAAAACTGTCGCATTTAAAACTTTGAGTGGTCATGAAAACTTTTTGAAATAATAATAATAATAACATTGAAAATTACTTGAAAAGTTAAGGAAATGAACGCAGTCATCTACACCACACCGGGGGCATAAGTGATAATCCAAATATTCACAAAGGTTGTCGTCCACTCATAAAGCAAATACATGTCATTCCTTCCAAAGCTGGCCATACCGTAAAATCCACTCCCCACAAGGATCAGACCGACATGTTCTTCCCTAATAGGGCCTCTCCTCATAAGCAGCATTGCATAACAAAATTGCATCATGCATGCCCCAACCATATAGCATATCCCTTAAAAAGGATCATCTCATCAACACCATAAAGATCAAAGATGCATCAAAAGCATAAGTTAGCTTGATCTTTCCCGCAGAGAATGATTCGAGGATGCTTAACAAAACTTGTCCATCATCATTACTATTCCCTAGCAACATAGGGATGAGTTTTATTCAATGAAGTCATCACCCACTTGGAACTTTATTAGTTTTCGCAATGTCGTTTCCGTCAATACTCGTTCACTTAGATTCATCCTCTTCACAAGCTATCATATGATATCCTGTCAACGTTTCTCTGACCCCTAGTAAGGTCACTTATTTAAACACTCGTCTGTGTCTCATTAAACACTTGTTTGTGTCTCATTAAGCACTCGTTTGTGTCCAATCTTTCTTTGATACCCGTATGTGTCTCATTAAACACTCGTATGTGTCTTCTTAAACACTCGTTTGTGTCTCATTAAACACTCGCATGTGTCGAATCTTTATTTGATACTCATCTGTATCTCATTAAACACTCGTCTGTGTCTCATTAAACACTCGCCTATGTCTCATTAAACACTCGTCTGCATCTTTCTTTGATACTAATGCCCGCATACAATACTCATCTATGTTGTTTTTTACTCTCTGAATCCCCAATAGAGTCCTTGGTTCAAAACTCGCTTGTGTTTGATTCCTTCCAACACTCGTCGATGTCAAATCATCAACTAGGAAAACATGATTCCTTTCAATATAAAAGGTGAAATTTATTTCCTTTTAAAAGACAAATTTTATGGTTCATTTAGTATTTAATCTCCTTATACCCTGAAGTTTCAAAAGGCGAAATCCAATCTCACCTCCAGGTCTAACATTGTTAAATAGGAGCAGTTGTTGCACCCTAAAATTTTCCCTTTAAGTTTCAACCACAGTTAACTCAAGTCTCACACTCATTCATCTCCATACACAATCATTCATAGCATGTGTTCTCAAAGCATGGGATCACATTTTTCATCAAGATTAGGGTTTTGAATGAGAGGCTCATCTCTCAAGAGTTTGTATCATTATGATAATTATTCTCAAAGCATCATCTATAATTTGGTCTCATCATGTTGGTTTGAGGAAGTTAGGGTTTTTGGCCTTCATCAGAGAAAATCAGAAATTAGGGTTTTGAGGATGGGAATTCAAGGTTGATTACTTCAAAGTATTATATACAAAACCATATCATGGTCATCACATCATCTAAATTGCATAATGCTCACAAAATTTCATTGGTTACAGAGGATTTGGATTCATCAGAAGAAAAGTCAACTATCACACAAATGTCAAACTTTGATCCTTTTTGGTCAACATTGAAGTTGAAAGTCAAGAATCATCAAAATATTAAAGGTCATCAAACTTGATCATTAAGAATCAAGAGAATCAAGAAATTCAACAGAAGTCAAATTTGAAAGATTTTTAAATACTTAGAGAAATTCAAATGTTTTGCGCCTAAAAAACCCTAACTTCACAATCAAGTTTTCCAAATATGCAAGATGATTCAAGGAAAACTTTCAACATGAAAGTTGTAGGGAATGATAAATTCTACATATTTGACATTGAAGGTTGATCTCCAAAAAGTTCTTAATTTAAGAGATATGAGCCCATAAAGTTGTGATATTTTTTATCCAACACTTGGAAAAAATTTTAACAAGTTTTGATCAGTTTTTTATCTCAACTTCTTGGCCAATTTTCACTAAGTTCCGATTTGATTCATCCAAAGTGGTCAACATGAAAGTTAAAGATCTTGGTTCAAACTTTCCAAAATTTCCATAAGCAAGAATTTATCATGCTAGAGCTAGGAGATTCGAAGAGATGAAGTTGGACATTTTCACTTGAACTAGAGGTCATTTCTATGATAACCATAAGACCAAATATTCATTCCATGCCTAGATATACAGGCCTCTAAACTATAAATATTTCCATAATCAGTTGATTACATAAACTTTTGTGCCATTATCCAAGTTATTAAGGCTTTACTCAAATAAATTTGTCATTTAAGGGAAAAAGATCACACTTCCATTCCCATAAAGCATGCTTTATGCAATTGTCAAATCTCTTATAGCCTCTCACTTGTTTCCTCTGCATACACTTAACCTAAAATATCATAGGAACATGTTTAAGGTGTCTAACCACTCTATGAGCCATGGTACTATGCATTGGAACTTTGATTTCTCAAGAAACAAGTTACATCCCAACCAAGCCAAAACTTGATAACTTATAATCCAAGTCCTCTCATCCTCTGAAACTTTTCCTATAAATAGAGAGCATAACACACTGCATAAGATACCAATTCACAAGCCTTAAAACCCTCCCAATCTCTCTCAAACCCGAATTGGCCAAAAAACCACCATTCTTGAGCTTTGAAGTCCATTTCTTGAGCATTGTGTCGTCGGGCAACATTAGATATTTGTTTCAGTTGAGGGCGTTTCCAGGCGATTCTCGCGGAACACATTTTTTATATACTTTCATTTTGTTTCATTTTTGGGTGGATGGTTTATGCGGTATTTGTTCCCGAATTCCATCACCTTGATTTTTGATAGTTAGAGCTTAGACAACAACATTTGTAGCTTGCAAATGAATTATCCGGGGTCGTGAGCTTGATGGACCGTGTTAGACACTGCAGGAAATATGGTTTCTTATCCTCTTCCTCTCTTTGTAACCATTATTTGTTGGATTTTGTATGTAACTTTACCTTTATTATATGTATATTTATTTCTCATGGTGTTGTATGAAACTTTCTTTACAAATCTTTATTTATGTTTATCCTTGTTAGCTTGCTAAGTGTTTGGGTTTGAGTTGCTGCAGAGATAGACAGATTGAATTCGGATTTAGGATGAATATTTATTAACTTGTATGTTGATTGTGTTTTGATGAATGCATAATTTAGTTGTTGTTAGAAAGATTGTTGGGTGAGAGTTGAGAACCTCATGGTTTTGTTTATCATTTATTGATGAAGTGTGTGCTAGGTTTGATTCAATTGTGAACATTGTATTGTTTTAGAATTTTTGATATGTGCTTTGTATCTAGGAGTTGTTTCATTTTCATGTTATCGTTATAGTTTAGTGGTAAGTTTTTGCCTTGTGCGTACGTTTTTATTTTAAACCATACATTTTTTTTCTGTTTTCATAACTTATTGATTCATGATTCTTTAATTGTTGTTTCTTTGTTCTTTGATTTGTTTAGATTTGTTTGAGGACAAATAATGATTCAAGTTGGGGAGAGTTTGATAAGTGCAAAAGTGTAGTTATTTTTTATATACTTTTTGTTACACTTATTGACTCATTGTTTTTAATTTTGGTTGAATAACTTAATGTTGTGTATAAATATGTTTAGTTTGAGTATAATGCATTTTCGTGTATAAAGTGTATCATTTGATTAAGTTTTGTATATGTTTGGTAGGTATTTGAGCATTATTGGAGCATTGAGGAATAAAGTCAAAATGGAGCTTCAAGATGAACTTTTGGATCAATAAAGGAATAAGGCAAAGGTTGGAGTCAGAGGAAGTTATGCAGAAAAGCAATAGAAGTTATTGGACTGTTATCTGTCGCCGGGCGAAATTTCTTTCGTCAGGCGATATTGGGCAAGAAGAGCCAATTTTGATGTTGTCTATGCCTTTCATCTCGTATAGGTCGCCAGGAAAAAATAAGGAGCATCGTCGGGAGAAGCATTGTATCGTCGGGCGACATTAGGTATTTGTTTCAGTTGAGGACGTGGCTTATCTTGGGCCAAGTGAATAAGAGTCGTCGTCGGGCGATGCTTTTATGTCGTCAGGCGATTCTCGCAGAACACATTTTCTTTATACTTTCATTTTTTTCATTTTGGGGTGGATGGTTTTTGGGGTATTTGTTCCCAAATTCCATCACCTTCATTTTTGATAGTTAGAGCTTAGACAACAACAATTGTAGCTTGGAAATGGATGATCTGGGGTCGTGAGCTTGATGGATCGTGTTTGACACCATGGGAAATCATGTTTCTTCTCCTTTTCCTCTATTTTTAACCATTATTTGTTGGATTTTGTATGTAAATTTACCTTGATTATTTGTATATTTATTACTCATGGTGTTGTATGAAACTTTCTTTACAAATCTTTATTGATGATTATCCTTGTTAGCTAGCTAAGTGTTTGGGTTTGATTCGTTGTAGAGATGGACAGATTGAATCCAGATTTAGGATGAATATCTATTGGGCTTAGACTCTAGAGATATATTTAGGCTTAGTAATCACCTAGTGTTGTACCCCAAAATTTGCCCTCCCATATTCTTCAAGAAATTGCCAAGTCATGCTTCAAAATTCCCCAAGGGTTGCACAGTGCAAGGGCCTCCTAAACAGTCAAAATTAGGGTTTTGGTTCTGATCAAGAAAATGAAGTTTCCAAGGGTCCAATCAAGTCCCACATGCCTATAAATATGGTCAAGCATCCTCATACAAAGTGTCAAGACTTTCAGCACAAGATTGCACAGTCAAAAACCCTAATTGCACTACAGTCAACTGTAGGGGCAAAATGGTCATTTGACAGTCAAAAGTTCAAATTTTTGGCCAACATCTCATTTTGAAGCCATAAACATCATTTGATCAATGCTTGATCATGATTCTCAAAGCTTGGCTCAAAAATCATCAAGATGCAAAAGTTTCCTTATTTGGACAGCTGGAAAAGTCAACTGTAAATTGACTAGGGCATAACTTTCACATGGATTATCAGAAAAATTCCATCCAAATCCCATTTTGAAGAGAAAGACATTTCCTACAACTCATATTCATACTTCAAGTCCAAGAAATGCTCTCACAAAAAGTTATCAATTTCAACATTATAGGTCATTTTCAAAAGTCAACAAAAAGGGACTTTAAGTCAAAGGCCATAACTTGATATTGGTAAATCAAAATGACATGGGGCCAAAGGCATTGGTTAGCGGACTCAAAGACCTTTCCAAAATGTCCAAGAACATGAGCAAAGCTTAAAAATTGAGCAAGTTATTCCTTGTGGAAGTTGGGAAATTTTTGGATATTTTGAAAAGTCAACATTGATTCAAATGATCTAAAATTGCTAATGGGCCTACTTTTCTTCCACAATCCATTATCCAAGGCATGTGCACGACCACTTGGCCCAAAGGGAAGTTTTTATTCATTTTCTATTTATTTATTTGGATTTTTATTAATAATAATTCATTTAAATTAAAATAAATACATGAAAAATGCTAAACCTAGTTTTTCAATCTTTTTGTGCATATTATATCCTCAAGATTTCGTGCCTAGCTAAATATGGAAAGAACCAATGCAATTGGATGTGATTTGTATCAAAAAGCATGTGAAAAAGATTTGAAAATCATGGTTAAAAAATCAAATATTGCATTCATCAATTCATGGATTGTGGACCAATCTTATTTGACCTAATTCACTCATACATAAGTATAGAACACAACCCTAATGCCATTGACCACTAAGCTGCGCAGAAAACACCATTGGCAAACTTGAAAATTATCAAAAAAATCTCAAAACTGAAAATAGGGTTAGAGGTCGTTTCAAGCCACAAAACTCTTTCCATTGCATTCCTAGGACATCAAGCAATCTTCCTGGATCAAAAGCATCAATCCTAACCCTTTGAATCACTGTACAGAAGCCAAGCTTTCTTCACTTTTTCTCATAATCGTATTTTACATTCTATGCATATTCATGGCATTTTATTTATAGATTCATACTCAGTGATGTGTTTTAAAGCTAACCATATGATTTGATTGGATTTTCATGCACTGTATGCAAAGATGCCATGGTCGATATTTAGGGTTTTTAGAACCTCAAATTGGGGGTTTTAAAATAAGGGAAAATTGGAGCACAAGACTTGGACCACTGAAACAAACACGATGAGACGATCATGAATCTATCCTCGCGCTCAATTTATGAGCATCCAATGGCTATTCGCTATTTTCCCTAATGGTCCCTTTTAGAACGGTGTAAAAACCGTTGCCTATGTTTGTTATATTTTCAGGAAAATAAACCAAGGAAGAATAAGGATGCGTGGCCATCAATGATTGGCTGGTTCAAAATCTCGCGCGAAAAAAAAGCAGCACTAACGCGTTTTGTTTTATTATATTTATTTGTTATATTACTTACAGATAAGCAAGACAGCAGGGTTGGCAAGCGCGTTGGCTGGTAATCTCTAGGACCTGGGTTCGAGCCCCAGGTCCTCACCCCTTTCAATATTGTTTTTCAATTAATGTTCCCATGCAGATTCAATATGGTGGACTACCATGCACCCACGAAATCAAACGTCCACGCGTCCAAGGGCATTAATCAAAGGCATAGATTTGGAGAACACGATGCACTCTAGTCAATGCATATACACGCTAGTGCCAGAGTCAACGAGACCAGGCTTGTTTGGGCTCAAATTCCTGGGCTATACCTCCACTTTGGGGACTGAAACCCCCTTAGGTTTGCAAATATTTTACTTTCTTTATTTTTCTTCACTTTTACCCTTTTTAATTATTGTTTTTATTAATTAATTTAATATTTGCATAATATAAAAAAAACACCATAAAAAAATCAGAAAAAGAGAAAAAATATAATAAATATTTTATTTTAGTATTTTTATAAACAAATTACAATAATTAAATTTAGTTATTAAATTAGGTTTAATAGTAATGTTTTCCTAAAAATCTAAAAAATATAGAATTAGGGTTTAATTAGTTTTTATCCCTTTTTATTTTCTTTCAAAATAATTAAATGTAAAATATTATTTATTTTTATTAAAAATTGCATGTAAATTAATTAGGGTTAATTTTAGGTTAAAACTTTAATATGTTTTCATAAATAAATAAAAATTGTAGAAATAGGTTTAATTGCATTTTATTCTTTTTCCCATTAAAGTCATAAAATACCAAAAAATACCAAAAAACAATTTCTTTTCTCTTTTTAATTAATTAATTCCATCATTAATTTAATTTTGCAAAAAGGGTCCAACGCCCTCGTTTAATTCTTATTTAATTCGCGTGTTTATTTCTTTTTCGTTCAACATTTATGTATCTCTCCCAAAGCCTTGTAATTAATTTCCCGCACTTTTAATTCTTTATATTTTCATTAATTCTTTATTTTTCTGTCAAATCGGGTTCAAGAAATTTTGGCGATGTGGACCCGCGCCTTTTGTAATAGCTTATAATTTTTACCTTCTCGCAATCTTTAACTGTTAATCAAGGCATGAAAGAATGTATGGAAAAAAATAAAAACAAACGTTAGATCACCAATAACATGACAAAAGACAAAAATAAATGAAAACGACACACAAATCACACACCACCCCTAGGGTACGCCTCACTGTTGCCTTGCCTCGAAAGGTGATCGTCGAGTAGAGGATGTCTTAGTAAGTCCTCATGATCCGGGAACCTGGCATGAGGGTAGCTTCTAAGGTGTCTTCCCATTGCTCTGGTGATCACCATGTCCCGAACCTCGAATTGACCCGAACACCTCCAACGGTGGTGCTACCTACCTCTCAATGGTGGGATGGCACTACTTTAAAGGACATCTACACAGACGAATTCCTTAGGGTAGGTAGACGACTCTAGATACTTGCTCTAAATTTCAAAACAAATCAAAAATACTTTTCACACCGACACCTTTTCAAAAGCTTTTGAAAGCAATTTTTCAAACACTCTTGAGGACCGATACAAGAGTCGAACTGGAATTTTCAAAGAAACTTTTTAAAACCCACACTTGAAAAGCAAACAAACAAATTTTGAAAACACAAATGAGCAAGTATCTAAGAGCCCATGGATACCCATGGATAGAAAGGGTGCTAACACCTTCCCTTTCTATAATCTACCTCCCGAACCGAGAGCAATCTCTTTAAGGAATTTTTATGTGCTTTTGTCCTTTCCATTTGGAGAAAATAAAAGACGGTGGCGACTCTTGCTTCCGCGACATTTCGCGAACCAGCGTTAAACAGTCAGTTCCAGATCCACCGATCACTGAAATGGCGACTCTGCTGGGGAGTTAACTTAAAGTGAGGTGTACCTTAGGGCTAGTTCATAACTGTGTTTTCAATTGTATTGATTTGTGTGCTTTATTATTGTGGGTTGCATGGGAGTTACATAGATCCTAACCCGGATCTGGGGATACCCTGTTTAGGTAGCATAAGCTGTGAGGGACCTGTCCGGCGTAGACCGACACGGGTGAAACAGTGGCTACGTTGGTGTGGCACCTTGGTCTGTACCGATATCCCTTGTGTCGCAACGAGGAGAATATGGGTCTTCTAAGGAGTCATTAAGCACCAACAACCTTAGAACCTTAATTGACACAACTTGGCCATTAGAACAGTAGCAGTATGCTACGCCCATTGAGGCTAAACTCTCGTGATGGTTCTGGCCGCAAGAAAAGATTGCGATGCTGGAGTTATGACCGATTGAGGGTAGTCAATGATATTGGGATCCTCTAAGAACCCGGTTACTTTGATAGGACAGGTATGAACCAACAAACTGAAAGAGGGTAGTACCTAGACCTCATGCTGGCCTAAACTTTAAGGGCTTGCCTTGTGTGACTTGTGTGCCTTACCATGTTTGCCTTTGTATCTATTTATGGTGTGCTTTATCATAACATCATAACATCATGAGCATTGCATGCATCCTGCATAAGGACTGACCATTTCAAAGACAGGAAGGTTTCACCTTTGCTCTGTTTTGTAGGACATTATGATGCCTGTGCGAAGGAATACTATCCGGTTCAACTTTGTTCGTTCACCTGAGTTGCTTGATGAGTTGGTTAGCAGAATTCCAAATACCACTTCCTTCATTCAGAGGCATGGTTCTCTTCTCAGTTTAGTCACTACAAAGCGGGATCAACAGTTGATGAGTGTTCTGACCCAGTTCTATGACCCTCTGTACCAGTGCTTCACCTTTCAAGACTTCCAGCTGGTCCCTACCCTGGAAGAGTTCTCTGATTTGCTTGGTATCCCTATCTTGGATCAGACTCCCTTTACTGGTTGGGAAAAGACCCTCAGGCTTGAGGATGTTGCTACAGCTCTTCCTTTGACCCCTCAAGAGGTAACAGACAACTGGGTGACTAGAAGCGGAGTTAAGGGTTTCTTGGCCAAGTTTCTGATTGGTAAATCTAACAGTTTCTGGAATGACCTGGACTTTAGGGCATATGAAGACATCTTGGCTCTCCTAATCTATGGGTTAGTCCTATTTCCTAATCCTGACAACTTCATCAATGTCACTGCCATAAGGATCTTTATGTCTCAGAATCCTGTGCCCACTCTCTTGGGTGACATCTTGCAACAACTTCATGCTCGTACTACCCGAAGACGAGGAACCCTATGGTGTTGTATCCCTTTGTTGGTGAGGTGGTTTATTTCGCACCTCCCCAAGTTCGTACTAAAGAATCAAGAAGGAAGAGGTTGGGCTCATAGGTTAATGTCTCTCACCGACAAAGACATCATTTGGACTTCCAGAGGTTTGGATGAGATAGCTATTATTGATCGATGCGGGGAATACCCTAATGTTCCTCTGATTGGTACCCAAGGAGGGATCTCTTACAATCCATGTCTAGCACTCCGTCAGTTTGAAAGAGCAAGAAGAGCAGGCCCCCATGAGATGTTGGTGCCTCATATCAGTTTTGAGTTTCAGGTGGATAGTGACGAGCTGCGTCGTAGGTTCATCAAGGCTTGGGACAAAGTTCATAAAGCTGACCCACAGGAGTTAGGGCCAAAGACTTCTTTACCTATGGAAGCCTACTACAAATGGGTTCGCATCCGTGCTCAGAAGTTAGGCATACCGTATGAAGCCGTCAGACCTATCATTCTTGAGTGTCCTGACAAGGACGGTATTCCTCCAACTGTCCTTCCTCCTCAGATACCTACTGATTACGAGACGTTGAAGAGATCTTGGTTGCAACTGTAAGAAGAGCGGGATTCTTACCGGGAAAAGTTCAACGAGCAGGAATCAAAGATCCAGAAGCTGACAAAGCAGCTGGAGAATGAGAGAGCTCTGAATGCCTACATCCGTACTGAGAAGAGGAGACCATGGGATCAATAAGGAGCTCCAGATGTCCTTTTACAGTTTTATTTCCCTTTTCAGTATTTCCTTTCATGTAACGCCTAAGGGCAACCTGTTGAATAATTTCAGTTTCAAAGTTGAATTTAATGAAGTGTGTTCCTTTTTGTTTACAAAGTTGATTCTCGATTGTCTTTGAAAACATAAATCATACGCATTCCATTCATCATGTGCATAGCAGGTTTCTTCTTTTCAGGTTGCTTACAGTTCTTCGCTGTTTATTTCAGCATCATGAATCCTGACTCGTCATCAACCGAGACATCCATCAAAGCTCTTCAGGCGCAGAATGTGCAATTTCAGGAATTAATCAAGGGTTTGGCCCAAGGCCAAGAAGAGCTGAAGGCTCTGCTCCTGAAGAAGGAGAAGAAAAAGAAGAGAAGAACTGTTCTGTTTAGCTCGGGCCGAAGGTTTGGCAATACTCTGCAGAATGAAGAGGCTGGTTCTTCTGTTGGCAAGAGTACTCCTCAGGAAGAAAAAGGTCCTAGTCCGGTAGTCTCCGACAACGAGACTGATTTTAATGAAGAGCAGTATCCTCCTGCAGAAGACAGATACAAGCAACTGGAGGATAGGTTGAATGCTATGGAGATACAACAGGTACCTGGGATGGATTTTGGAGATCTGGGTTTGTCTACTGGTGTGATCATTCCTCGGAAGTTCAAAGCACCATCTTTCACTAAATATGACGGGGCGTCTTGTCCCAAGCTACATCTCAGGTCCTATGTTCGGAAGATTCAACCGTACTCAGTGGATAAGAATTTGTGGATCCACTTCTTCCAGGAGAGTCTTTCAGGGACTCATCTCGAATGGTTCTATCAGCTGGATGGGACCAAGGTTCGTAACTAGGAGGAGTTGGCTACTGCTTTCTACAAGCAGTATCAATATAATGCCGACCTTGCCCCTACACGTACCCAACTCCAGGGTATGTCGTTAGGTTCAAGTGAAGGTTTTAAGGAGTACGCTCAGAAGTGGAGAGACCTGGCTGGAAGGGTGCAGCCTCCATTGACTGATCGGGAGTTGGTAGACATGTTCTTGGGGACCCTATCTGGGCCATTTTTCAACCATCTCATTGGGAATTCGTCTGCAGGGTTCACTGATCTGATTCTGACTGGAGAGAGAATTGAGGCTGGATTAAAGTCTGGTAAGATTCTGAAGGGTGCATCGTATAGTTCTGAGAAGAAACCCTTCAAAAAGGAGGCTAGTGCTGTATATGGCTCCCGGAGATAAGAGAGAACTGAGTGCCGCCAATCTGTCAGTGCGGTAATGATTGCTAAGCCTGCTGCCGCTCCTCGGCCAACCAATCCTCAAAGGGCTGAAAAACCCCGGAGAGAGTTTACCCGTTTGAGCATGACCTTGTCGCAGATCTTACCACAGTTGCTCTCAACCAACTTAGTGACCGTCAGAGAGGCTCCGAAGTTTCCAAATACTACGTCTCCCAAGTACAACCCGAATGCCCGCTGTGCGTACCATTCTGATAGCCCGGGGCATTCCACTGATGACTGTTGGGCGTTAAGGAGTAAGGTGCAAGACCTTATCGACGCGAAGGAAATACAGTTCGAAGCGCCTGAGAGGCCGAATGTGGTTACTGCTCCTATGCCTCAGCATGGGGTAAATGCTGTTGATGAAGAAGTATACGCTGTTTCTGTGGATGATCTTGCTACTCCTCTGAAGATTGTCAAGAGGAACCTGCTGCTGGCCGGTTTATTTCCGGGTTGCAGTGAGGGTTGCCTGTTCTGTGCTGTTTCTCTATCTGGTTGTCCCTTGCTGAAGTTAGGCATCCAAAGCCTAATGGATAGCAAGGAGATTCTGTTTAAGAAGTCTGCTGTTCAGTTGGTTCCGGTAGAAGAAGTTTCTGTGGTTACCATCTTCAATAATCCAATCAAGGCTCTCCCGAAGAAGCCTGTTCAAATCATGACTGTCTCACCTGTGGTTATCACTGTTCTGGGGCCTCTTCCATATGTATCTGATAAAGCTGTACCCTGGCACTATGGGGCAGACGTATATGTAAATGGGATTAAACAAGAGTTCAACGCTGGCGCCAGCATCTGTGATATCACTGGCCTAGCCAAGGTTACCCACAGTGGCAGGCTCTTCTCGCCTGACATTGCACCGCCTGCTGCTCGAAGACCACTCCTTATAACTCCTACAAGTGTACCTGTTCCTGTTGCTGATCAAGTTGTTTCTCCTGCTGCCGAGTCATCCAATGCTCGGGGCAAAGGAATTGAAGTTGAGCCTGCCCAGATGGAGGCACCTATACCTGTAACTGCTGAGGCCTCCCAACAAGAAATGGAGGAGATTTTAAAAATAATAAAGAAGAGCGACTTCAATGTTGTGGAACAGCTGGGGCACACGCCCTCCAAAATCTCCATGCTCTCTTTATTGCTGTGCTCCGAGGCCCATGCTAAGGCCTTGATCTCGTTCCTTAAGACGGCCCATGTGCCACAGGAGACATCTGCAGTCCAGTTCACTGATTGCGTAGCAAATCTGACAGCCGACAATGGCTTGGGTTTTTCAGATGCTGACCTGACTGCGAAGGGAAGAGACCACAATGATGCTCTGCATGTCTCTATCGAATGCAGGGGCACTACTCTGGCACATGTATTGGTGGATACTGGTTCGTCCTTGAATGTGCTACCCAAGAAGGCTTTAGACCGTTTAGATTGTGAAGGCCTGGAACTGAAACCCAGCAATATCATCGTCAGGGCCTTTGACGGGTCAAAAAGGATGGTTCATGGAGAGGTCGACATTCCTATTCGTGTGGGCTCTCAGGTGTTTGACTCTACTTTTTATGTGATGGATATCCGTCCATCGTACTCTTGTCTACTGGGTCGACCTTGGATACATAAGGCTGGGGCAGTGACCTCTACCTTGCACCAGAAGCTGAAATACCCTGTCAAAGGGAAGATCGTCACTGTGCAGGGAGAGGAGGAATATATGGTAAGCCACTTGAATTCCTTCAGATACATTGAGATGGATGGGGAGTTTATTGAAACCCCCTTTCAGCATTTCGAGGAGGTGCTTCCAATTTCAGCGGCAGCAGAAACAGCAGTAGAAGAGAATGTTCCTCTGAAGATGGCTTCCCTAAAGGATGCCCGGGCTGTGGTTCAAAAAGAGGGACAGAAAGCTATGCGGAGGGCAAAGACCAGAAGACCTCCTGTGCTCATTACCAATCCAGGAGTGAATGCTGTTGGGGAGGATAACGAAGTGGATGAAGCAGAATTCAACAGCTGGATCTACCCGACGACCGAAGGCGGATTGACCAATTGGATTGCCAAAGACCATACTCCTGTTACCTTTGTGACGCAGTAATAAATTTCTTTGTTTCGTTATTTGTAATAAACAATAAATAAACTCTATGGCCCGGTGTCTTACCCGAGGCACCGTGGCTTCATTTGTGAGGGCATATAAATTGTCATTTCATATATCATGAATGAAAATCTTGGACGTTTTCTCGCATTTCAAATCTTGTGCTCCTTTCCTGTCTTTCTTTCGTTTACAAATATTTCAAAACAGCTGTATTTACACACACACTCACTCATACAGGTTTCAATCCACTCTGGATCTCACTGGTAACGACTCTGCTACTGCCAGTTATGACTTCGAAAATCCGATCAACTTAGCCGAAGACGAAGGTGAAGATGATTGCGAAGTGCCTGGCGAGCTTGCAAGACTGTTACTTCAGGAGGAGAGGGCAATTCAACCCCATGAAGAGCCAGTGGAAACAATAAACCTGGGTACTGAGGCAGACAGGAAAGATGTAAAGATTGGTGCCAACCTAGAGCTCAGCGTGAAGCAACGGTTGACTCAGATGCTGCATGATTATACGGAGATCTTTGCTTGGTCCTACGAAGACATGCCCGGGTTGGATACCGATATTGTGGTCCATCACCTGCCAACTAAGGAAGATTGCCCTCCGGTTAAGCAGAAAGTCCGCCGTATGCGTCCAGAAATGTCAGAGAAGATCAAAGCCGAGGTTATGAAACAGTTTGACGCTGGGTTCCTTGCAGTGACTTCTTACCCTCAGTGGGTTGCTAATGTGGTGCCGGTACCTAAGAAGGACGGTAAGGTCAGAATGTGTGTCGACTACAGGGATCTGAACAGGGCCAGCCCCAAAGCTGACTTCCCTTTACCTCACATTGATGTCCTTGTTGATAATACAGCTCAGCACAAGGTGTTCTCTTTCATGGATGGCTTTTCAGGTTACAATCAGATCAAGATGGCACCTGAAGATATGGAAAAGACTACATTTGTTACTCAGTGGGGCACCTTCTGCTACAAGGTCATGCCTTTTGGACTGAAGAACGCTGGGGCAACCTACCAACGTGCCATGGTTGCTTTATTTCATGATATGATCCATCACGAGATAGAAGTGTATGTTGACGACATGATCGCAAGGTCCCAAACTGAGAAAGAACACCTAGATCATCTGCAGAAGTTGTTTGACCGGTTGAAACTGTACAAGCTGAGATTGAACCCGAACAAATGCACCTTCGGGGTAAGATCAGGAAAGTTGCTAGGGTTCGTGGTAAGTGATAAGGGTATTCAAGTGGACTCTGCCAAGGTTAAAGCTATTCAAGAGATGCCAGTTCCTAGGACAGAGAAAGAGGTCAGAGGCTTTTTAGGACGCCTGAATTACATTGCTCGGTTCATCTCACACCTGACTGCTACCTGTGAGCCAATCTTCAAGCTGCTGAAGAAAGATCAGGTAGTACGTTGGAATGATGAATGTCAGGCCGCTTTTGACAGAATCAAGGAGTATCTCCAAGAACCACCCATCCTTATGCCACCGGTTGAAGGGAGACCTCTGATACTATATCTAACAGTGCTTGACAACTCAATGGGGTGTGTGCTGGGGCAACATGACGAGTCTGGCCGAAAAGAGCATGCCATTTATTACCTTAGCAAAAAGTTTACCGACTGTGAGACCCGATACTCACTGCTTGAGAAAACTTGTTGCGCTTTGGTATGGGCTGCTCCCCGGCTGAGACAGTATATGCTGACTTACACTACCTTGTTGATCTCAAAAATGGATCCTATAAAGTACATATTCGAAAAGCCTGCTCTATCTGGGAGAATTGCAAGATGGCAAATGATCTTGACGGAATACGACATTCAGTACACAACCCAGAAAGCCATCAAGGGAAGTGTATTGGCGGACCACTTGGCACATCAGGCCGTAGATGACTATCAATCAATGAACTTCGAGTTTCCGGATGAAAGCATCATGATCGTGACTGATTGTGAAGTACCTGGACCGGATGAAGAACCTGAGGAAGGATCCCGATGGTCTATGCACTTTGACGGAGCCTCCAACACTTTGGGAAACGGTATCGGCGCCATAATCATATCACCTCAAGGCACTCATACTCCGCTCACTGCCCGACTATGTTTCAACTGTACCAACAACATGGCAGAGTATGAGGCGTGCATCATGGGTCTTCAAGCCGCGATCGACCTAAGGATTAAGTTTCTGAGTGTCTTCGGAGATTCCGCTCTTGTGATCAATCAGATCAAAGGAGAGTGGGATACGAAACATCCGAATCTTATCCCTTACAGAGAATGTGTGTTGACCCTGATCCCCCACTTCACGAAGATAACCTTTGAACACTTTCCAAGAGAAGAGAATCAGTTGGCGGACGCGTTAGCTACAATGTCTTCTATGTTCAAGGTCAAATGGGATAATGAGGCTCCCCGGATCATCATCTGGAAACTGGACGAACCGGCATACTGTTGTGATCTCGAAACTGAATTGGTGACTGAGAAGCCTTGGTACCATGAGGTGAAGAGATATCTGGAAGCTCAGGAATACCCTGAAGGTGCCTCTGTCAATGATAAGAAGTTCCTGAGAAGGTTTGCGGCAAAGTTCTTCCTTAGCAACGACATCTTGTATAAGCGAAACCATGATTCAACCTTACTGCGTTGTGTGGATAAGACTGAAGCAGAAAGGATCATGGAAGAGCTACATGAAGGGACCTTTGGTACACATTCCAGTGGACACACTATGGCTAAGAAGATCCTTCGGGCAGGGTATTATTGGTCCACAATGGAAGCTGACTGCTACCAACATTCCAGGACATGCCATAAGTGCCAGATTTACGCAGACAAAGTGCATGTTCCTCCAGTTCCCCTGAATGTTCTGACCGCGCCTTGGCCGTTTGCAATGTGGGGCATAGACATGATCGGTGAGATTAAACCTATGGCATCTAATGGGCATCGCTTCATCCTGGTAGCGATTGATTATTTCACGAAGTGGGTCGAGGCAGCTTCCTATGCTACGGTAACCAAGACTGTTGTGGCACGGTTCATTCGGCATAATCTGATTTGTCGATACGGCGTCCCTGAGAGAATTATTACAGATAACGGCACCAATCTGAATAATAAGATGATCGCTTAGCTCTGCGAGCAGTTCAAGATACAGCACCACAATTCTTCTCCTTATAGACCGAAGATGAATGGGGCTGTAGAAGCAGCAAATAAGAACATCAAGAAAATCGTGCAGAAGATGACAGTGACTTATAAAGATTGGCACGAGATGTTACCGTTCGCCCTACATGGGTACCGTACCTCAGCTAGGACGTCAACCGGGGAAACTCCTTTCTCTTTGGTTTATGGTATGGAGGCAGTCTTACCGATTGAAGTGCAGATACCCTCTCTCCGGATAATGAAGGATGCAAATCTAAACGAAGATGGTTGGATCCAGACACGACTTGATCAGCTCAACCTCATTGATGAAAAGAGACTTGCTGCTATCTGCCATGGTCAGACGTATCAGAAACGGATGATCAGGGCATTTAACAAAAAGGTCAGACCACAAGAGTATCAAGTTGGGGATCTGGTAATCAAGCGAATCATCCTTCCTCAGAGTGATCCAAGGGGCAAATGGACCCCTACGTACGAAGGGCCATTTGTGGTTAAACATGTGTTCTCAGGAGGAGCCATGATTTTAACCAACATGGATGGTGACGACCTTCCTCACCCCGCCAATGCAGACATAGTAAAAAGATACTACGCATGAAAAAAGACCCGCTAGGCTGACATGCCTAGGCAAAAATTAGGGTTTCCCGGCGAACCAAAAGGGTTCGGGCAAAATGAAGGGATGAAATGAAAAAAAACTGTACACCCGGCAAGTCGAAAACCTGAAAAGGCGGCTTGGGCAAAAATGGGTATCCCGGTGGACTGAAAACCCGAAAGGGCGGTCCAAGCAAAAGTTAGGGATAAAAGCGTAATACTATGTCTCATTGGATCACTTTGCATCCAGAATCCGGTATCTACATCAAATTCAGACGGCATCGATCAGTCAGCTTCATTCTTCGTTTAGGTCATCAAGTGATGAGACGCTCGGAGTTATAAAGGCAATAGCAGAGTTGAAACCTAGTGGGATCATTCATTTTCACACAGCTGTTTTATTTTCTCTTGTACAAAATTTGTATAAACTCTTTTGTTCGGCGGCGTTCTCTTACTAGGACGTCGGCCTCTTGTACGCAAAACGCCTATTTTCAGGCCACTCAAAGTCAATACAAATATATTTTCAGTTAAAAGTGCCAATTGTTTTTCTTTTTCTGTTTTGTTTTGCGAAGAACGTCCAAGGTTCAATTTGTGATATATGCATTGACAATAATTTGCTAACTCATGAATATTTGCATACGAAACAAAGGAATAATTACAGGTAACATTAGAAACAGGGGCAATAAAGAGTTGTCTAAGCAATCTAATTGTTCTGTTCTCCAAGGTACCAAGGTAGGTTCAGCTAAAGAACATAACCAGATATCCTAATTCCCCAGAGAGTAAGCAGTCAGTGCACTCTCCCCAAGCAAAGCTATCAAATCTTAAGGAAGTTGGGTATCCTCCAGTGGATCTCAACATCTCCCCAGCAGCATACATATTCACAACAAGCATCCCCGGCAGTCTTGGTCTAAATATTGTTCCCCGGCGGCATATCAATATTCAAAGGAATCACTTTCCCCCCGCAAGTCAAAACTTCTCCAAGAGAGTCCAATCCAGTTCCCTCAGGAAAGTTGGGATCCATCTCCCCAAGCAGTAAGCTTATCCCCAGTAGATTCTGGAAGCTTATCCCTCGCAGAACACGAACGCATCTCCCGGCTTTATTCAAAGAGTTATTTCTTTACCAGGATATAACTGGGTTATCCTCAGCCAAAAGCAACGGAAAGAGCGTCCTCGACGAAGTCTTCTTATCCCCAACGAAGTCTATCAACACTTCCAATACAACAAGGGTATCCTCAGCAAATTATTATCAACAATTCAACAGAGTATCTCTCTCCCCACAGAGTATTACTTCCCAGCAAGATCGTTAGAGTGCTTTTCTCCCCGCAGAATATTCCATTCGCCAAGTGTATTCCCCAACAGAGTTATCTTCTCCTACCGGTATTCTTGCAGCTATCATCCCCAGCGGAAGCGAAATCTATTCTCCAACATCAGCCCAGGAGTGACTTCCCGGCATCCGTCAAGGATTTACTTTCCTAGACGAAAGCATACATAAACATCACATACATCATTATAGCATGCATATATGCATCATATCTTACAAATCTCATTTATGTTGAGAACATCATCGCTTGATCCATATCATGCATGGCATATGAATGACCTTTACCTTTCAGGAAAGATGCAGTTAAATTCTCAATCATATTTCAAGACCTAGACCGGTTCAGTTAATCGACTCCAAAGATTTCTTATCCAGTCCAAGGCCTTCTCTAGTCCAGCTAAATCGACCCCAAACAGATTTTTCTGATGAAGACTCAGTAGAAGTTATCAAAGGTTTTTCTCAAACGTCCGCTTTTGAGATTATAATTTCCTATGGTTCTCTCCCCAATGTTGTGGAGATGATAATTCCATCCCAGGTTTTTCTCAAACGTCCGCTTTTGAGATTATAATTTCCTATGGTTCTCTCCCCAATGTTGCGGAGACGATAATTCCATCCCAGGTTTTTCTCAAACGTCCGCTTTTGAGATTATAATTTCCTATGGTTCTCTCCCCGAGATGATAATTCCACTCCAGGTTTTTCTCAAATGTCCGCTGTTGAGATTATAATTTCCTATGGTTCTCTCCCCGAGATGATAATTCCACTCCAGGTTTTTCTCAAACGTCCGCTGTTGAGATTATAATTTCCTATGGTTCTCTCCCCAATGTTGTGGAGATGATAATTCCATTTCAGGTTTTTCTCAAACGTCCGCTTTTGAGATTATAATTTCCTATGGTTCTCTCCCCAATGTTGCAGAGACGATAATTCCATCCCAGGTTTTTCTCAAACGTCCGCTTTTGAGATTATAATTTCCTATGGTTCTCTCCCCGAGATGATAATTCCATTCCAGGTTTTCTCAAACGTCCGCTGTTGAGATTATAATTGCCTATGGTTCTCTCCCCGATACTGCGGAGATGGTAATTCCCACCAAGATTTTCTCAACGATTGCTGTTAAGGTTAAAGTCATCCAAGGTTCTCTCACTGTTCATGCTGAGGTAGTAACCACCCCTGGTTCATTCATCATCTTTTGAAGCTCCAGACCCAGCTCCTGTAACCAGTCAGGACACATCTATACCAAGCATCTGAAGACCAGCTCCTGCAACATGTCAGGTACTCATTTTTCTTTTGCAGGTACGCAAGTTCTCGCTAAGGAATCTCTTACGCGATCGACATCCCGATGGCATCTATAAGCCCATCATCCTATTCATAAATCTCTAGATGGCATCTATAAGCCCATTTCCATCACACTGCTACTATGTGAGCGCAAATTTCTGGGCACTCTAGTGTTCAATCATCTTCTACCCTCGGATTACGAAAGGCACGTCAGCCAATCTGCATCCTCAGGTCTAAGAAGATTGAACAGGGGCAACTATTGTACCCCAAAGTTTTCCCTCCCATATTCTTCAAGAAATTGCCAAGTCATGCTTCAAAATTCCCCAAGGGTTGCACAGTGCAAGGGCCTCCTAAACAGTCAAAATTAGGGTTTTGGTTCTGATCAAGAAAATGAAGTTTCCAAGGGTCCAATCAAGTCCCACATGCCTATAAATATGGTCAAGCATCCTCATACAAAGTGTTAAGACTTTCAGCACAAGATTGCACAGTCAAAAACCCTAATTGCACTACAGTCAACTGTAGGGGCAAAATGGTCATTTGACAGTCAAAAGTTCAAATTTTTGGCCAACATCTCATTTTGAAGCCATAAACATCATTTGATCAATGCTTGATCATGATTCTCAAAGCTTGGCTCAAAAATCATCAAGATGCAAAAGTTTCCTTATTTGGACAGTTGGAAAAGTCAACTGTAAATTGACTAGGGCATAACTTTCACATGGATTATCAGAAAAATTCCATCCAAAGCCCATTTTGAAGAGAAAGACATTTCCTACAACGCATCTTCATACTTCAAGTCCAAGAAATGCTCTCACAAAAAGTTATCAATTTCAACATTATAGGTCATTTTCAAAAGTCAACAAAAAGGGACTTTAAGTCAAAGGCCATAACTTGAGATTGGTAAATCAAAATGACATGGGACCAAAGGCATTGGTTAGAGGACTCAATGTCCTTTCCAAAATGTCCAAGAACATGAGCAAAGATTAAAAATTGAGCAAGTTATGCCTTGTGGAAGTTGGGAAATTTTTGGATATTTTGAAAAGTCAACATTGATTCAAATGACCTAAAATTGCTAATGGGCCTATTTTTCTTCCACAATCCATTATCCAAGGCATGTGCACGACCACTTGGCCCAAAGGGAAGTTTTTATTCATTTTCTATTTATTTATTTGGATTTTTATTAATAATAATTCATTTAAATTAAAATAAATACATGAAAAATGCTAAACCTAGTTTTTCAATCTTTTTGTGCATATTATATCCTCAAGATTTTGTGCCTAGCTAAATATGGAAAGAACCAATGCAATTGGATGTGATTTGTATCAAAAAGCATGTGAAAAAGATTTGAAAATCATGGTTAAAAAATCAAATATTGCATTCATCAATTCATGGATTGTGGACCAATCTTATTTGACCTAATTCACTCATACATAAGTATAGAACACAACCCTAATGCCATTGACCACTAAGCTGCGCAGAAAACACCATTGGCAAACTTGAAAATTATCAAAAAAATCTCAAAACTGAAAATAGGGTTATAGGTCGTTTCAAGCCACAAAACTCTTTCCATTGCATTCCTAGGACATCAAGCAATCTTCCTGGATCAAAAGCATCAATCCTAACCCTTTGAATCACTGTACAGAAGCCAAGCTTTCTTCACTTTTTCTCATAATCGTATTTTACATTCTATGCATATTCATGGCATTTTATTTATAGATTCATACTCAGTGATGTGTTTTAAAGCTAACCATATGATTTGATTGGATTTTCATGCACTGTATGCAAAGATGCCATGGTCGATATTTAGGGTTTTTAGAACCTCAAATTGGGGGTTTTAAAATAAGGGAAAATTGGAGCACAAGACTTGGACCACTGAAACAAACACGATGAGACGATCATGAATCTATCCTCGCGCTCAATTTATGAGCATCCAATGGATATTCGCTATTTTCCCTAATGGTCCCTTTTAGAACGGTGTAAAAACCGTTGCCTATGTTTGTTATATTTTCAGGAAAATAAACCAAGGAAGAATAAGGATGCGTGGCCATCAATGATTGGCTGGTTCAAAATCTCGCGCGAAAAAAAAGCAGCACTAACGCGTTTTGTTTTATTATATTTATTTGTTATATTACTTACAGATAAGCAAGACAGCAGGGTTGGCAAGCGCGTTGGCTGGTAATCTCTAGGACCTGGGTTCGAGCCCCAGGTCCTCACCCCTTTCAATATTGTTTTTCAATTAATGTTCCCATGCAGATTCAATATGGTGGACTACCATGCACCCACGAAATCAAACGTCCACGCGTCCAAGGGCATTAATCAAAGGCATAAATTTGGAGAACACGATGCACTCTAGTCAATGCATATACACGCTAGTGCCAGAGTCAACGAGACCAGGCTTGTTTGGGCTCAAATTCCTGGGCTATACCTCCACTTTGGGGACTGAAACCCCCCTAGGTTTGCAAATATTTTACTTTCTTTATTTTTCTTCACTTTTACCCTTTTTAATTATTGTTTTTATTAATTAATTTAATATTTGCATAATATAAAAAAAACACCATAAAAAAATCAGAAAAAGAGAAAAAATATAATAAATATTTTATTTTAGTATTTTTAAACAAATTACATTAATTAAATTTAGTTATTAAATTAGGTTTAATAGTAATGTTTTCCTAAAAATCTAAAAAATATAGAATTAGGGTTTAATTAGTTTTTATCCCTTTTTATTTTCTTTCAAAATAATTAAATGTAAAATATTATTTATTTTTATTAAAAATTGCATGTAAATTAATTAGGGTTAATTTTAGGTTAAAACTTTAATATGTTTTCATAAATAAATAAAAATTGTAGAAATAGGTTTAATTGCATTTTATTATTTTTCCCATTAAAGTCATAAAATACCAAAAAATACCAAAAAACAATTTCTTTTCTCTTTTTAATTAATTAATTCCATCATTAATTTAATTTTGCAAAAAGGGTCCAACGCCCTCGTTTAATTCTTATTTAATTCGCGTGTTTATTTCTTTTTCGTTCAATATTTATGTATCTCTCCCAAAGCCTTGTAATTAATTTCCCGCACTTTTAATTCTTTATATTTTCATTAATTCTTTATTTTTCTGTCAAATCGGGTTCAAGAAATTTTGGCGATGTGGACCCGCGCCTTTTGTAATAGCTTATAATTTTTACCTTCTCGCAATCTTTAACTGTTAATCAAGGCATGAAAGAATGTATGGACAAAAATAAAAACAAACGTTAGATCACCAATAACATGACAAAAGACAAAAATAAATGAAAACGACACACAAATCACACACCACCCCTAGGGTACACCTCACTGTTGCCTTGCCTCGAAAGGTGATCGTCGAGTAGAGGATGTCTTAGTAAGTCCTCATGATCCGGGAACTTGGCATGAGGGTAGCTTCTAAGGTGTCTTCCCATTGCTCTGGTGATCACCATGTCCCGAACCTCGAATTGACCCGAACACCTCCAACGGTGGTGCTACCTACCTCTCAATGGTGGGATGACACTACTTTAAAGGACATCTACACAGACGAATTCCTTAGGGTAGGTAGACGACTCTAGATACTTGCTCTAAATTTCAAAACAAATCAAAAATACTTTTCACACCGACACCTTTTCAAAAGCTTTCGAAAGCAATTTTTCAAACACTCTTGAGGACCGATACAAGAGTCGAACTGGAATTTTCAAAGAAACTTTTTAAAACCCACACTTGAAAAGCAAACAAACAAATTTTGAAAACACAAATGAGCAAGTATCTAAGAGCCCATGGATAACCATGGATAGAAAGGGTGCTAACACCTTCCCTTTCTATAATCTACCTCCCGAACCGAGAGCAATCTCTTTAAGGAATTTTTCTGTGATTTTGTCCTTTCCATTTGGAGAAAATAAAAGACGGTGGCGACTCTTGCTTCCGCGATATTTCGCGAACCAGCGTTAAACAGTCAGTTCCAGATCCACCGATCACACCTAGGTATAGACTCTTAATGCCTCTGTGTTGTTTTATGTTGTTCTGAAAGACCGTTGACATGGAGCGACTGTTTACCCTGAAAATTGGTAAACAACCACTGATCTTCCAAAAGGTTACTTATTTGGTGACTCGCAGGATCGATCAGATTGATCCTAAGACATGGTTGATTTTTGTAGTTCGACTAATCCTAATGGTGATTAATGCTAGTAAAGTAAAGACACTTTAATTAAATTGCATGGAGAAAAGCTTGATAGAATAAATAAAAGCGTTAAGGAATTGTTAAATAAAAGGCTTCGACGGATGTAAATAAATTAACAACGGTAAATTGCTTGAATATAAAAGATTTTGATTAATTTAAATGGTGTTTCACACATACATTCTCAATGATTCTTTCTCTCACGCTGGGTACTTGAATCTAAATGAGTGACTTGTATAAAATGATGAATACACCTAATAACTACATAAAAACTTAGTATTTATACTAAGAAAAATCCTAAGTAACTGCTGGGCAGTTACACCGCTTCGAGATGATGCCACATGGTACGCTCACAACCTTCGACGCCTATGTTCTTGACACGTTGCACTTGGTAACTGCTGGGAACCGTTTTCCCTCCAACAATTCAAATCTCAAACAGTTCGACCTTGGGCATCAGGGACCTTTGTCGAGAGGTTCCTTCGACGTCGAAGACAACAAGATTCCAACTTAAAGGAATTTCTCTAAGTATCTTGTCATTCTTTGATGAGCCTTCGACATGATCAGTTGGTCAAGGCCTTCTTATGTAGGAAACTCTTCTGACTTATAATTAATGGTCTATATGATAATAAACATGGGTGTCGAATTTAGGAGCCAACAAATTGCCCCCCAAGAATGTCTTATTTCGACACTGAAAAGAAAAAGGCATTCTTTGAGATTCCATTCGACACCTGTCCTTCATTCTCAGCCACAAATTAGTTTGTGCGCTTTTCGTCTCCTACCAACCAACTGACAATCTCAAAAATTCATCATTTCACCTTTTCCCAAGACGTCACTTCAGTAAGGCATTTTTGCATGCACGATGTCCTTTTAAATGTCGTCATCATGACTATTTCCCGAAATCGAGGACGCACGCTGCAACGTTTGCGTTCTTCAGAATGGTTACAGCACCAAATGAGTGCCACGTGCCCCACTCTTGTCTGTGGCATTAAATGACCTCGAGCCTTGTGATTTTTCAATCACTATAAATAGCACTAAGTGCCTCTGTTGGACTCTTTACGCTTTTTGCATCCAAATCTTCAGTCGAACGAAATTTTCTGCAAGTAAACCTTCGCTTCTTCCTCTCCAAACCCAGTAATCTTTGTTCTTCATCTTCATCCATCTTCATCTCAAACCAAAAAAATGGCTTCACGTACTCGTGCTTCCAATGTCCCCAGATCTAGCACTCCCTCTAAAACTACTCAACCAGAAATATTCTCAACCACTCCGATAGTTAACTCCATGGGAATGCAAAGGGTTCCTGAACCCATGGGAGACGGTGAGCGTGAAACTTATGGTTCTCAACTGCTGATTCCTGTTGGGTATTCCAACCAGGTTTTTGCCATGTGAGATCCTCTTTCAACATGCATTACTGACCCAACGAAAATCGAGAGTTTCTTCCCCGTGCATGAGGCACTCAAACCCATTGGGTGCTCAAAGAAGGCGACAGATGATACCGAAGTTCCTGCAAAAGAGAAAATATATCTTTGGTTCTTTAACAGGGGGGTTAGGGCTTTTAGGTCTAGCCCTAACCTTACACCAGAATACAACGCTTGGCTCAACAAGATGGAGAAGTGTTAGGCTTCGATTTGGAAAGGCATGGGGATTTATGACCTAGTCATGCTGTCCAAAACTGGTCTTAACTACTGTTCTGAAATGATGGTAGCTTCTTTGCTGTTTTGGGACTATACTCACTATACCTTCCACTTGCCTTGTGGAATGGTAACGCCCACTCTCTTCGACGTGGCCGCTATTACTGGTCTTCGACCAACTGGGGACTACTTCGACCCAGAGGAAATGTCTGAAGACCAGATTGGGTTTTCTGCTACCAAACCCACTTATACCACCTACACCAACCATTACCATGACAAATTGACGGCTGTGGTGACTGATGTAGAGCACATCGTGTTTCTATCCCTTTGGCTATCGCGTTTCGTGTTCTGCACGAAATCCCTACAGGTGACGAAGAAAATGGTCACCCTCGCTACTCAGCTTCATCACGGCCAAAACATCTGTTTGGCCGAATTAATACTGGCAAACATGTATGAGTAGATAAGCAGTGGAGTGGCTCAATTAAAAATAATAGAAAATAGAGCCAGCTTGCTGGTCCCTTCTGGCTACTTCAACTCTGGCTAAATGCCACTTTTGAGTCATTTCTACCCCAGAAGACTCAAATAAATGAAAAGGCTCCTGAGATAGCTAGAAGGCGCGTCGAAGGCACCAGGCTTGCCTTATTAACTCCTACTGAAGATGGGCTGGAACTACAAAAGACCTTTGCAAACTTTGTTCAGATGTTTGCAGGGAGGAAGGAATTTACCTCGACCATGGCCCCTTTCGCCGGTCGAAAGTTTGGTCCAGGGTGGTTTACCAGGCCCCATCCTAAATCATCAGAGGATCCTCACCTTGAAGAGCACACAACAATGTGGGAAGCGTTTCTTACCCCAAGGATAATGCCATTGCATTTCAAGACTTCAAAAAAATCAGCTGAGCCTGATTGCTTACCAGCCGAATCTTGTCTCTCGATAGTTTGGCATTATCCAATCACTTCCTTCTCCAATTTATCCTCGGGAGAAATCGTTGTTTTACTTTTGTAATGACTACTCTGAGGATGCCGCTACTAGGCATATTAGTAGGTACGTTGGACGACCGTACTATCATTGTTCGACTACCAACTCAACTTCCTCTGTTCACCATCTTTTGAAGACTGGTGGAAGAGATATTACGTCGAAGAGTTCTTCGACGAAAAGGATTTTGCAGACGAACTCCAGAAGTCCTTCGTCTTGGTTCTCGACAAAATAAAGAAATGTACGTTCCCTCTTCAAATTATACTTGTCTTTTCATTTCAACTTATATCTGCCAAATATAACTTGTGAACGTTTCTTCTTTCAGTTGTTCGAAAACGTGTGGCTAAGAAAGCCACAGACAGCCATCAGGGTGGAGGTCTCTCTACAAAACCTCCAACACAGGTAACAAAAATTTCTCTTGTTTCCTTCTTTGGTTTTAAACATTCTTGTTCCCGATGCTGTGTTTTAAATCGAGTCCATTTGGGACTTTCAGGAACCTGCGCCTAAGAAGCGACCTATATTAACGGCCGAATCTTCGAGTGGCGACGAGGAGGAATCTTCTCCTGTTCCTCTCAAACGGAGAAAGCTGAAAAAGGCTGCCTCTGCTCCTTAGCCTCGACCTGTGATTAGAACTAAAATCACAGGGAATAAACCCAGGCCACCTCCTGTGATCATCGAAGAACCCACGGAGGAGGAGCTAATTGTCTTGCTCCGCAAACCCGTTGAGAGTGACAAATCTAGCCTTGGGGCTGAGGTTCCTTTACAGGTAGTCCCTTCGACCACTTTTAACTTAGGTGTCGATGATCACCTTCGATTGTGCATCTCTCTAATTAGAATATTTTTCTTTTCTATTTGTAGGAAACAACTGGAACTTCAGCGCCAACTGGGCATCCTGTCGAAGGTTCTGATACCTTTGTAAACAGCACAGGGGAACCCACTTACCATCCTTCTTCTTTCGTCAGTTCTGCTAACGAAGTGAATCAAACTTCAGACCCACAAGATTATGCTGACCATAGCAGACAACGAGAGGAGGAACTGGTGGATGATGAAGTTCTTGCTGAAATAGAGGGTGCCCCTGAGAAGCATCACCAGGAGGAAGCTCAAGTGGTCAATGAGACAGAAGAGCAACATGATGAAGAGAGTCATGTTGACGCTGACGCTGCTGAAAATGCTCAGCCCCAAACCCACATTGTTGCAGAAACGGTTACCTCAACAAAGCCCAGGTCTAAAGAGGACTTGGCCCTCCTGAAGCAAAACGATCCAATTGGCTACCTGAATGCCATCATCGAGAGCATGGAAAATTCATCTGACCCTAGCCATGATGCTTCTACTGCATCAGGAAAGTCTACTTCGACTTCTCCTCTCGATGAAGTCTTGAAGAAAGTCAAGGCTCAGTTCTTCAAGAGGGATCTAATGAAGGCTTTGGAGGAGGATCCTACTGCCCAGTCTTGTTTAGGGGCTGTCTTGGGTGCAATCGATTTGCTTTATGTTTCTCCAGAGATTTCCAGCTTCATCTTGGAGTTATACTCCATTATTGACCAAGTCTCTGAGGATTATAATCGTCGAAGGGGGTTCAACTGCCATCTCGAAACGCTGCATGGCAAGAGTTCTTCTGCTTGGACTGAAGTAGCTGAATCGACTTCTCGAATTGCAAAATTGTCGAAACAACAGGAAATCGAAGCCATAGATCAGGATAACGCCTCTATACGGGTGCAGATCGAGGAGCTGGAAGCCAGGTTAAACGCTAACACTAAGCGCAAAGAGGAACTCCTTTCGACCATTTCAGATGTAGCCAAGATGAAGTTGCTCGAGGCCTAGAGTTCGCTGAAAGGGCCCAAGCCCTAGATGACCAGATTGCCAAAATTTCTCAGGCGAATGCCTTGTGTAACAAACGATTGGAGTTACAGCGAGCCAAATATCTTCGTCTCAAAGCCTCTGTCCCCTTTTAAATTGCTCTGTATTTCATTGACCATGTACTGTAAATTTTGTAATACAATGTAGCCATTTTGGTTGATCAATGTCATTTTCCATTTTGGCCTTATGGTTAACTTAGTCATTAATTATTATTTATTTTGATCTCTTGGAGCATAGGTTTATATTTTTTCAAATATTTGTCGTTTACTCTCAAGAGTCTTTTATCTTCGCTTAACTCTTCGACCTCATAAGCTCCACCAGAAAAAATTTGAATAATTCTGAACAGTCCTTCCCACTTGGGTGACCATTTTCCCATGCTTCGATCTCTTCGATCCATGGGGAGAATTACCTTCCAAACTAATTCTCCAAGCGAGAATGCCTTAGGTTTTACTTTCTTATTGTAAGAGTCTTCCACTCTTTTCTTCTGAGTTCTCAGTAGGTCGAGAGCTCGTAGTCTTTCTTCGTCTAAATCTACCAATTCATCTAACATCATATCCCAATAAACCTCAGAGGGAATATCTTGATGTCTTTGAACCCTTGCTGATTGAAGACAAATTTCTGCTGGCAGTATTGCGTCATGACCGTAAGTTAGCCGATATGGTGTTGTACCTGTGGCTTCTTTTGGGGACGTTCGACAGGCCCACAAGATTTGGTCTAACGTTTTGTGCCAATTTTTTGGCTTCTTTCCCACATGCTTTTTTATCATGTTAATCACTATTTTATTCGCTGCTTCGACTTGACCATTTGCCTGTGCGTAATAAGGTGTTGATGTTAGGAGTCTAAAGCCTGTTTCTTGAGCGAATTCCTGCATCTTTCGACCAGTAAACACTGACCCTTGATCAGTTGTTATAGTCTCAGGGATTCCAAATCTATAGATAATGTTCTTTTGAATAAATTCAATGACATTTTCTTGGTCTGCGTTGACTAAAGGGATAACTTCGATCCATTTAGTGAAATAATCAATGCCTACCAGTATATACTTCTGGCTCTTTGATGATGCTGGTCGAATCTCTCTAATAAGATCCAACGCCCATCCTCTAAAAGGCCAAGGTTTCACTATTGAGTGAAGTTCGCTTGCTGGTACATGTTGGATACCAGTATGGACTTGGCATTCCTGGAAACCCTTCGTGAACTCAACACAATCTTGCAAGATAGTGGGCCAATATAGTCCTTGTCGAAACAACAACCATTTCATCTTATGACCTACTTGGTGAGCCCCACATGCTCCAGCATGCATAGTCGAAAGGGCTATGTATGCTTTGGTTTCGCTTAAGCATTTTAATAATACCCCTTCAGGCATCTTTTTGAACAACTCATTACCCATGAGTACGTAACTTAACGCCCTATATTTTATTTTTTTGTTCTGTCAAAGCTGCTGGATTTTGTAGATAATCTACAATGGGTTTCCTCCAATCCTGCTCTGATAAATTGTCTATGAACGAAATTTTGAAATTCCTTCGATCAGCATACCCTAGTCTTGTCGATTCCAAATCAGTTGGAGACAAGCTGGTTGCTTTTATTTTTTATCGAACTCCGATTGCTCTTTGTAATCTCGTTTTTGAAATTTTGTACCCAGATGCAATTTGTGCCAAATCATTTGCTACTTGGTTTTCCAATCTAGGTATGTGTCGAATATTAACCACTTCGAATTTTTTCAATAAACGATTTTCTATCACAAAGTACATAATGAGATTTTCTCTTATGCATTTGTACTCTTTTGTGACTTGCTTAATGACTAACTCTGAGTCTCCCATTATTTCGACTCGAGTTGCCCCCAATTCCAACAATATTTCAAGGCCATTAATTAGAGCTTCGTATTCAGCCTCATTGTTCGAACAAGTACCTTCTATCTTGTACTTAAATGTTGTTGGAATTTTTTCTGGAGAAATAATTAAGACCCCTACTCCCGTTCCATCTTTATGGCTGGAACCATCGAAGTAAAATTTCCAGGGTTCTATCTCCACATAATTTATATTTTCAACCTGAATCGAGTGGTCTACTATAAAGTCTGCTACCACTTGTCCTTTTACTGCCTTAAGAGGCATAAAGGTCAATGAATACTCAGTTAATGCTAGCGCCCACTTGCCAATTCAACTGTGCAAGATGGGTTTCGACAACATGTATTTGAAAACATCAAAATGAGACGAAACATACACATCAACTGGTTTTATATACTGTTTGAGCTTTGTACAAGAGAAATAAAGACATAAACATAATTTTTCAACTTTGCTATATCTAGTTTCTGCATCGTTCAAAACTCTGCTAAGGTAGTAAATTGGTCTTTCGACTCCATTTTCATCTTCTTGGGCTAACATGCTTCCCAAAGTTTTTTCGGATGCAGCTATGTACAATCTCATACTCCTATTGCTACATGGAGGCACCAAAATAGGTGGCTTGGTGAGATACCCTTTGATATTGTCGAAGGCATCCTGTTTCTCTTGCCCCCACTCGAATCCTTCCTTATTCAATCGAAGTAAGGGTGAGAAGGCTTGCACTTTTCCACTTAGGTTAGATATAAATCTCCTTAAGAAGTTTATCTTGCCCAGCAGAGATTGCAGTTCCTTCTTGTTCGTTGGTGCTTTCGCTTCCAAGATTGCCTTTGTCTTGTTCTGGTTGATTTTGATTCCTTTCTTGTGGACGATGAAGCCCAAGAAATCTCCAGCTTTCACACAGAACGCACACTTCAAAGGGTTCATTTTCAGACCATGCTCTCTCATTCTTTCAAATGATTGTCGAAGGTGGTCTATATGGTTCTTCCTGGAAACCGATTTTACAACGATATCATCAATATATACTTGCATGAAAGTGTTAATAAAATCATGGAAGATAGAGGTCATCGCTCGCTGATATGTTGCCCCAGCGTTTTTCAGACCAAAAGGAATTACTACCCATTCGTAAGTGCCTATAGCCCCGGGGCATCGAAAAGCTGTTTTCGACACATCTTCTTCAGTAATGAAAATTTGATTGTATCCTGAGTAACCGTCGAGCATGCTCAGGTACTCGTGGCCAGTGGCAGAGTCGATTAGCATTTCCTCTACAGGCATAGGATATTCATCTTTGGGTGTTGCAGCATTCAGATCTCTGAAATCTATGCACACCCTCAACGTACCATTTTTCTTAATTACTGGCACAATGTTTGCAATCTGTTCGACATACCTCGTAGCTCGTATGAATTTGCACTTCAGCAGTCTTTCGACTTCTGTTTTGATCTTCGACAGTATTTCTGGAGCGAAGCGTCTTGGACATTGCTTGACTGGATTTTTTCCAGGTTTGATTGGCAACTGAAGATCTACCAATCCTCTGTCGAGACCAGGCATCTTGTTGTAATCCCATGCAAAGCAGTCCTTGAACTCCTTTAATAATTGGATCACTTCAACCCTGAGCTCTGGGTCTATTTTGGAGCTGATGTAAGTGGGCCTTTTATCTAACCCTTCGCCCAAGTTGATTTCTTCTAAAGGATCCTGTGCTAACATTTTGATGTTGTTCGCCAGGGGGTCCTTTTCGAATCCCAAAGGCTCATCGTCGTAGATGGCGTCGAGCCTTTGATCCTGCATTCCTTCTGTCACGATATCAGGAGGTTCTGGGTCGAAATCTTTTCCAGGACCTATATCCGGTGGTTCTGGGTCGTTGGCCTTGGTGGCCATATATTTTACTTCGGCTTCGAGAGCCGCTATAATCCTTGTTTCGGCTACGTAAGCCGAAATTCGCTGCAATGCTTGTGACTCAGTCATTATCACTGAATTCACTTCCCCAACCAGTTGGCTGGATGTCAATTAGCCCACTGAAATCAATGTGGGACAAGTCTTCTTTATCCCATTGAAACCCATGATCAGGATGTAGGTACAAGGAACAAAAAGCATTTAGCGCTGGCGCCATGACGAAATCAGGTGCTGGACATGGCCCAAGGTGATCCAAATTTTTGTCGAAGTCAGCTCTCCCTAGGTGATTTACTTCGCCTAAGTAGTAGCTCTGATCTGCTTCTATATTCTCGACAATTCCATCAGGACGCCATAATATCACCCTTTGGTGCATTGATGATGGTACTGCTCCTACACCATGTATCCATTCTCGGCCTAACAATAGGTTGTAATTTGGTTTAGCCGATATGACCATAAACATGGTTGGTCGAAGGATGGATCCCACTTTGAGGTCCAGTTGAATCACACCCATGGTGGTCCCTATTCCGCCTTCGTAGTTCGATAGGACCATATTATGAGGCTTGATGTTTTCATCACTCTTGCCTATTTTTCTTAGCATGAAGTGGGGGATTATGTTGATGGTTGCCCCACAGTCCACGAAGATTTTGTTTACAGTGGCCTCTTCAAGTTTTGCCCTTATGAATAAAGGCTTGAGGTGACTTTTCATCGCCTTTGTTGGTGGTTCGAAGAAACTATTCTGCTCTTCAGTGCAGCCATTACCCATGACAAAGTAGCAAACTGGCCTATGCTTGGCCATCTCTTGTTCGACTTCCCAGTCGTTCGATTCGACTTCCATTTGGCGGTTGAATTCTATTGGCAACACTGAAACTATATTTACCATGATGTCTAATGTGTCGTCAGACTCATAGCCATCTCCGTCACCAGCTTCGCTTTGTTCAGGCCATACCAACCTATTGGACAGTGGTTCCCTCTCCAAAGGCTTTCTTTGCTTTCGCTGGGGGACATTTGAACTTGACTCTGGTTTTGGTTCGTTGACAGCTTCTCTCTCAGCCTTGCGCCGCCTTTGGTATCTTCTCCACTGGGATCGAGACATTGGGTTCTTTCCCTTGTAGTTACTTGATACTTGGGTCACTTTGGAGGCACCTACATGAGGTTCTTTCTTGTGTGTCAAAGATGAACCTCTTGGTACTTCAAAGGAATGCCACCTTTCTTCGCTGGGTCTCTTTCGACTCGATGTTTTGAGCCATGTATCAACTGGCACATTGGTTGGAGGCCTGAAAGTTGGTGGCCTTTTTCCTGACTTGAACCCTTTTGGTAGGTTCTTCTGGGATCGTGTCGAGCATCAGCGCCTGCACTTTTTTGGGCATTTCTGCTCCAATTTTTATTTGTTGCTCTTACACCTTCAATGTGTTCAGCAGCTTTCTTGTCAAAAATAGAGCTGCATTGAGGACACAACATTACTTCTGATTTTTTTCTTCTGGCATCGTTGCAAGAATTCTGCCAGGTTTTCGTTCTCTAGAGGAAAAGCTGTTCTGTTTGCTTTCTCTTGCCTAATGGTTTCCTTTGAAACTTTTGATTCAGAGATTTCGACCATGTTGACATTCATGTTGTCTTTAGTAGCAAGAGTCATTTGCATCATTTGAGCCTCCAGGTCTTTTGTCTGGCCTTGCACTGCAGCCAAGTAGGAAACGAGTTTAGTTCTAGATTTTGAGGCTCCAACTGTCTCCAGTTTTGGACCTTCAGCGGCCTTTTGGACTGCTTCAATTGTCTTTCTAGAAAGGTTCCCAGAAAAATTGCAAAAGATTGGCATATTGATATGATCTTTGGTGACTTCGACCATAGTTATCCCTGTCCTTTTCACCTGACTTCTGGAAACTTCGATCACATTCACCTCTGAAGGTTCAACATAGTGGGCTTCCGCCTGCAAAGGGCTCGAATCCACATTCACGGGGGCCTTATCAGCGAACTTCAGCCTCCCTTCTTCAATAGCATTCTGCACGAGGTCCCTGAAACGAAAACATTGAGATGTTTTATGGCCCAGAAAGTTATGATATTTACAATAGCCTCTTTTCTTTCTTTGATCAAGAGGAGGCACTTTTACCCCTGGGGGTATTATCATTTGGCCATCTTTTACAAGTAAATCAAAAATTTCATCACATTTCCTAATATCAAAACTGTAAGTCTTTTTAGGGAACCTATCATTGGCCTTTTCAGAACTAGTGGGGTTTTTTCCACTTGAGGGGACTAGTAGTTTGCAAGAGTATGGTGGCCCTTTTTTAACTCAGCTAAATCGACCTCACTTTCTTCGACGGTTATAGGTCCGTCGAACGTTTCTGGATCTTCATCGTCCATTTCGACATACGTTATCCTTTCTCTTTTACGAGTTTTCGTCGCCCTGGCTTTTTCAGCTTTAAGGTGTTCTACCTGTCGAAACCTATCGGCCAATTGGGCCATGTCCCTCAGGTACTGAGTGTCTAATTTCTTCCTAATGGAGTAATCTAGACCTCTTGCGACTATTTCGACTAACTCATGTTCTGGAACTTGCGTAAAGCATCTTGCCTTGAGCAATCTAAACCTATTTAGGTATTCGTCTATAGGCTCAGTGAATCTCCTCTTTACACTGGACAACTCTTTCAGGCTTATCTTGGTTTGTCCCATGTAGAATTGCTCATGGAATAATCTCTCCAACTGGGTCTAATGGTGGATCGAATTGGGGGGGAGAGTTGTGAACCAAGTAAATGCATTCTTGGTTAGGGAACTTGGGAAATGCTTAATCCTCAGGTTCTCATTGTTTGAAATTTCTCCTGCTTCGATTAAATATCTTGCCACATATTCGACAGTGGATTCTGTGGTGTCCCCTAAAAACTTAGTGAACTTAGGGACTTTGCATCTAGGAGGCAAGTCCGTTTGTAACACATATTCCGACAGCGGGGATGTGAAGTTGGGCCTACGGAAGCTCGTATTCATCCCATTTTGCATCATGATTCTTTCAATCATGGCTGTCAAGTTATTCTCCAAACCAACATTCTGGTATTGGATCTGCTGAACTACTTCGTCAGCGTTTTGGTTTCTATTACCCATCCTTATTTTCGGGGCTATAACTCTAGGCTCTTCGACCCCGGGTTGTTCCATTTGTACCCTAAGGTTCTCTTTGATAGGCTGCTGGACTTGGTTAATAGTGGTTTCTTCCTCTAGAAGTATGCCTTGGTTCCCCCTTATTTGTGCCCTTTGAGGCTGTCAAATAGGTTGAGGTACCCCAAAAAAGTCAGCCAGGCGCAACATTTGCACTGTCATTTGCTGATTCGACTGAGTGGTATTGTGTATTAGAGGATTTAGCACTGTACTTAAAGTTTGCGCCAACATTTGAACCATGTCGTGGTTGCTTTCGTCCATTTGCTGCCTCAAGACTGCTGTCGAGGCATTCGTAAGGCCATGCATTACTTGGCACGTTCCTCCTAAGAGTTGGGTCCTGCCCCTGTTCACCATACCAACCCCAGAGCCTTGGAGTGGCGAAGAGGCGCTCACTATAGGATCTGGAAAAGTGGACGTAGAATTCGTCAGGCTAGCCAATTCAGAAGTTGGCATGCCATAGAGTGGTTCTCGATTTAAACCGACTGTCGAAAATCATGGGGGAACATATGGCCTAGTTCCTTGGTTTCCCCTTGGTGGGGGAGTTCCCAAAGGCATTCTGGGGCCTGTAAATGGAGGTAATGGCCCCGTTTGTGTAACCGTTATTGTTGGCGTTGAACCAGCGGTTACCACTTCACTTACGGTTGGGATAACCATTGCTCCCACGTTTGTCTGTGGGATTTCTCCGTTGTTTGGCGGATTCGCCATTTCTTCACTTCTTCTCCTAGTATTGGTTTCGTTGGTGTATATTCTACCACTTCTCAATAACATGCAATACTCTCGAAAAAGGAGGATATTTTATATAAAACGGTTAATCGTGAGAAAATCAACACAAAGTCCCACCAGGTGTGCCAATTTGTTTACCTTGAAAATTGGTAAATAACCGCTGATCTTCCAAAAGGTTACTTATTTGGTGACTCGCAGGATCGATCAGATTTATCCTAAGACATGGTTGATTTTTGTAGTTCGACTAATCCTAATGGTGATTAATGCTAGTAAAGTAAAACACTTTAAGTAAATTGCATGGAGAAAAGCTTGATAGAATAAATAAAAGCGTTAAGGAATTGTTAAATAAAAGGCTTCGACGGAGGTAAATAAATGAGCAACGGTAAATTGCTTGAATATAAAAGATTTTGATTAATTTAAATGGTGTTTCACACATACATTCTCAATGATTCTTTCTCTCACGCTGGGTACTTAAATCTAAATGAGTGACTTGTATAAAATGATGAACACACCTAATAACTACATAAAAACTTAGTATTTATACTAAGAAAAATCCTAAGTAACCGCTGGGCAGTTACACCGCTTCGAGATGACGCCACATGGCACGCTCACAACCTTCTATGCCTATGTTCTCGACACGTTGCACTTGGTAACTGCTGGGAACCGTTTTCCCTCCAACAATTCAAATCTTAAACCGTTCGACCTTGGGCATCAAGGACCTTTGTCGAGAGGTTCCTTCGACGTCGAAGACAACAAGATTCCAACTTAAAGGAATTTCTCTAAGTATCTTGTCATTCTTTGATGAGCCTTCGACATGATCAGTTGGTCGAGGCCTTCTTATGTAGGAAACTGTTCTGACTCATAATTAATGGTCTATATGATAATAAACATGGGTGTCGAATTTAGGAGCCAACAGCGGCACGATTGATATCTTGATCTGCATTAGAAATGACCTTTGTGTGAGCAATATGTGATGATATTGACGAGTAGTTAAGGTTAAGTACAACTGGGTAGTAATTTTAAGTATTTGATGGGGTAGACGAAATATAAATTCGAGAGTTCTATCCTATTCGACTGATGAAATTCTTCTTATGTATAACTTTTAATTTCAGCACCTTACATACAAAACCATTTTATCCTCAAACTCAATAACGAGAGAATTTTCGAACGACTATTCAATAACCAATCTGTGTGGACACGATATGATATAACCTATATCACCCGGTAAATTAATAACTTACTTTTTGCTTGCCACTTTACTGCTGCAACAAAATGGCGTCGTTATCGGAAATTGGTTCTATTGTTTTCGCATCGCGATAATTCTTTTATTTTTGAGTTTTGTAGATATCGTATATATTGTATATTTTTACTAGTGTATATTGATAATTTTATATGTTTACTATACTTATAAATTTGTTATATCATTGTTTATTTCCTTTCACGTTTTATTGTGTGTTGGTTAGGAATAAACAGGTGGAAGCAACTTGAAGGTAGTGTGTTAATTATTGTTAGGTAGTGTGTTGATTGTTGTTTAAACAAGTTGAAATTGGACTTGTTTTAAATTCTTATATATTCACTTTTCAACTTGTTTATTTCACTTTCATCTGTTTGTTTTTGTTGTTGTAGTTTGGACTCGAATTTTGGTCTAATATTTTGAGGAATTTAGAGGCGATTTTTCAAGTCTGAATGTTTCAACTTGCGGATGTATGGTAATGATAGTGTTTTTAAGTTCGTACACGCCAGATACTCAATTATCTCTTTCTAAACTGTATCATGTTTAGGAAACTTTTCTTTTGTATAATTGCATGTCCTTCATTCTTTTGCAAATTGTGTTTACTTTTAAATCACTTTAGAACTAAACCCCTTGTGAGGTTGCTTTCCATTGTTTACTATATGCATGGGAGACCGACAATTTTGTCTTAACTCTATTTTATTATGTTTAATCTAGCATTTATGTTGATTCGTATGAAAACATCATATTATCAAGGCATTTTGTTTTATTTTGAGCACAACTATCTAGTTAAATAGTCAATTTCACCTTGTGAGTGTATGGTCATTTGTAACTCCTTTGAGCCTTTTTTCATTATCCATGTTGTTTGAACTAGATGCTTTTCTATGAGTATTTAATTCACTTTTTAATGGATTTAGATTTTTGTTGTTTTTTCTTGAGCCCTCAACTTTATGTTGTTGTATGAATATTTGACTTGCCTTAGAATGTAGGGAGTATTCACATAATTAGACGGTTGAATTCAAGTTGGGGAGAAAAATGAATGTGCATTTATTGGTTAATTTCTATGAGGTTGAAAAAAATGTGATAAAGAAAAAAATGAAATGAAAAAAAAGAGCTTTGAAAAAGAAAACTAAAAATATTTCGAATAATTGTGCAAATTAGTATGGTGCTTTGGTGTGAAATTTGAGATTCGGAAGAAGTTTAATTGGAATTTTGTGTTTGAATCTTTGGTGAATTGATCACTCCCTTAGGTTTAGGCAAGTTTTTGTTTCGATTAGCCTTAGGAATTATCCCTTATTTGTTCACCCGACCATGTCACATCCCTTGAAGCCCTTGTGATTTTGCTTTTGTGTTTTTCAATATGAATTTGCTTTGATGAATGCATAATTTACTTGTTGTTAGAAAGATTGTTGGGTGAGAGTTGAGCACTTCATGTTTGTGTTTATCATCTATCAATGAAGTGTGTGCTAGGTGTGATTCACTTGTAAACATTGTATTGTTTTTGAACTTTTGACATGTGCTTTGTATCTAGGAGTTGTTTCATTTTCAAGTTATAGTTGTAGTTTAGTGGTAAGTTTTTGCCTTGTGTGTACGTTTTTATTTTAAACCATACATTTGTTTTCTGTTTTGAAAATCTGTTGATTCGTGATTCTTTGATTATTGTTTCTTTGTTCTTTGAGTTGTTTGGCCTTGTTTAAAGACAAACAATGATTCAAGTTGGGGAGAGCTTGATAACTGCAAAAGTGTAGTTATTTTATATATACTTTTTGTTGCACTTATTGACTCTTTGTTTGTAATTTCAGTTGAATAACTCAACTTTGTGTATAAATACGTTTAGTTTGAGTATAATGCATTTTCGTGTATAAAGTGTATCGTTTGATTAAGTTTTGTATATGTTTTGTATGTATTTGATCATTGTTGGAGAATTAAGGAATAAATTCCAAATGGAGCTCTAAGATGCATGTTTGGATCAATTAAGGAATAAGGCGAAGATTGGAGTTAGAGGAAGTTATGCAGGAAAGTAACAGAAGTTATTGGACTGTCATATGTTGCCGGGCGAAATTCCTGTCATCGGGTGACACTGGGTGAGAAGAGCCAATTTTGATGTTGCCTTGCATCGCGTCTAGTTCGCCAGCCGAAAATAAGGAGCGTCGTTAGGCGAAGCATTGTGTCGTCGGGCAGCATTAGATATTTGTTTCAGTTGAGGACGTGGCTTATCCTTAGCCAAGCGAATAAGAGTCGTTGTCGGGCGACTCTTTTATGTCGTCGGGCGATTCTCGCGGAACACATTTTATTTATACTTTCATTTTGTTTCATTTTGGGGTTGATGTTTTTGTGGTATTTCTTCCCAAATTCCATCACCTTCATTTTTTATAGTTAGAGCTTAGACAACAACATCTGTGACTTGCAAATGGATGATCTAAGGTCGTGAGCTTGATGGATCGTGTTTAACAAAGCAGGAAAATTGGTTTCTTCTCTTCTTCCTCTCTTTGTAACCATTATTTGTTGGATTTTATATGTAACTTTAACTTGATTATATGTATATTTATTGCTCATGGTGTTGTATGAAACTTTCTTTACAAATCTTTATTGATGTTTATCCTTGTTAGCTTGCTAAGTGTCTGGGTTTGAGTCGTTGCAGAGATGGATGGATTGAATTCAGATTTAGGATGAATATCTATTGGGCTTAAACTCTAGAGATAGATTTAGGCTTAGTAATCACTTAGGTATCGACTCATAATGCCTCTGTGTTGTTTTGTGTTTTGCTGAGAGATCGTCGACATGGAGCGACACAGTTGATATCTCGATCTGCATTAGAAATGACCTCTACGTGAGCGACACGTGATAATATTGACGAATAGTTAAGGCTAAGTACAACTGGGTAGTAAGTTTAAGTATTTGATGAGGTAGACGAAATATAAATTTGAGAGTTCTATCCTATTTGAATGATGAGATTCTTCTTGTGTATAACTTTTAATTTCAGCACCTTACATACAAAACCATCTATCCCCAAACTCATTAACGAGAGAATTTTCAAACGGAAATTCAATAATCAATATTTATGGATACGATATGATATAACCTATATCACCCGGTAAATTAATAACTTAATTTTTGTTTGCCGCTTTACCGCTGCAACACCTCTTACTATCTTTTAATAATAATAATAATAATAATAATAATAATAATAATAATAATAATAATAATAATAATAATAATAACAATAATAATGATGATAAATAATAGTAATGGTAATTATAAATAATGGATAAACATAGTTGCCAAAATGAGGGAGGGGCAGACCCCTTGTTGTTTGTCAGTAAAATATTAGGTTGTTAATTTTCAAAGTAAAACAAGTATTCAACCAAAGATTGTCATGCGGCAGTGAGAAATTGAAAAAGATAACAATACCATCATTTATTAACATATAATAGAATATAGCGAATATTTAATAAAATTACCTCGTTCCCTTTCGTAGATCTCAGGTTCTTCTATCAAGAAAAAAATGCTTTTTCTCTTGTTTGTTTGTTTCTTCGCCGCCTTTGTTCTTATTCTTTAAACCCAAAGTAAAACAACATCTTGCATAAAGTAAAAAGAAGAAAGCACCATAAGGAGAAAACATCGGTACGATAGAGTTTTCTTGGTGAAAATTGAATTGTGGATGATTATTCGTCATTGTCTGTTAAAGACAACAACAAAATTGTTGATTCGTAGATAATTGTTGATCTGCAAATGATTATTGATTCTCCAAATGGTTACTGATGCAAAAAAATTAGGTTTTTTTGTTCAAAACCCTAAAATTAACTTAAAGAGTTGCGTAGGAAGAATGTTTGTGAGGGAGAGACAGAAAATTGTTGATGAAAAATTATGGTGAATATAGCTCTATTTATAGAATTAGAAATTAGGTTAAAAACACAAAAAAGGAAATTATCCAACATAAAAGTCTAAGTTTTATAGATTCTATCTTTGTCAGCAAGCTTACAAACTCTGACCAATAAAAAATCAGTTTTATCAACATGTGACCAACCAGAAAGTGACAAATCATGTGATTTTGTTGTTTTTATATTTTATGTTTTGTTGGTTATTTTTTAATTAAAATTTGAAAAAAGTGAGAAAAAAACTATTTTTGAAATTTTATTAATTAAAAAATACGAAAATAATAATTTAATAATAAAAAAGTGATTTTTTGGGAAGATTTATACCAAATGAGACTTGGTTGAAACTTGGTGGAAGAGATTATGAACCTAGACACTTTTATGATTTTTTTCTCAATATTATGATTGATTTGATGATTAATAAAAATTGATTTTGAAAGATTTCAATTATTTGTAACACCTTGACTATTAAGTGTATAAAATCAAAGATTTAAAAAAAAATTAAAATACCCTTAAAATAGAAAACGAAAATAATAATAAAATAATTGAAAAATGACTTTTTTTTATCCTTTTTATTAAAAAAACACACAAAAGACTATAAATACCAAAAAGTAGTGTAATGAGACTTGAGCTCAAGACATTCCACTTGCAAGCATTACTCTTTTACCAACTTTGCAATGTCATTCTATTCGAGACAAAAAGGCTCATAAAAGCATATGAAGGTGAGAAAATGTTTTTATATTTTAATAATACAAATAATTTAAAGTAAATTATTATATATTTTAAATAAGCAAAAATAAATTATTGTTAAGCCAAATGTGAGTAATACCCAAAAAATTTATGAAACCAAGTTTAAATTTAATTTGAATATTTTTAAAATGGGGCGGACAAATTTGGGGTATGACAGTTGTCCCTATTTAATTACAACGCGATTGAAGCATGCGAGTATACGAAGTTTCACACATTCGGATCAGAGGGTTATTAAATAATGGAAGACCCCCAAAATTTAGACCAAAGATTATAAGGATACACTGTACAGCGTTCCTAAGAGTACATAAAAATATGCGAAGATGATGATGCATCATCCTATCAGAGTTTGAGTAGGGAGTACGATTGAAGAGTAAGACTGACCTAAATACGACGATGCAGATAACTCACCAATACCTAGAAAAGAGATCGTAAATATTGTATATTTAACATAACCTAGGAGGCAAATACATAAGTTAAAAATTGATAACTTCTTGCTACATTGAGACTAGACATAGCAAGCTTATAACGCTTTGAGAGGAAAATTTGAAAATTTGACTCATTAATGCTTCGAAACTAACATAACAAGCCTATAACGCAAATTTTCACATACCTATCCCAACCTAAGGGATAAATAATACAAATATATGTTTGTGTATTTATCACGACCTAGAGGATAAATAACACAGACTTAATAATTCGTCGCTGTTTGGAGACTGACACAATAAACTATAGATTTTCGCATACCTACCACAACCTAGGGGGTAGATAACACGAGTATAGGCTTGTGTGTTTATCACGACCTAGAGCATAAATAACACAATCCTGATAATTCATTATCACTTAAAGACTGACACAATGAACTATAGATTTTTACACAGCCACCACAACCTAAGGGATAGATAATACGAGGATAGGCTTGTGTATTTATCACGACCTAGAGTATAAATAACATAAACCTGATAATTCATTATCGTTTAGAGACTGGCACAATGAACTATAGATTTTTGCATACCTATCACAACCTAGAGGATAGATAGTACGAGGATATGCTTGTGTATTTATCACGACCTAGAGGATAAATAACATAAACCCGATAATTCACTATTGCTTAGAGACTGACATAATGAACTATAGATTTTTGCATACCTACCACAACCTAGAGGATAGATAATACGAGGATAGGCTTATGTATTTATCACGACCTAGAGGATAAATAACATAAAATTGATAATTCATTATCTCTTAGAGACTAAACATAATGAATTATATATTTTTGCATACCTACCACAACCTAGGAGATAGATATTTGAAAAGTGTTTTGACAATCGAATCTTAGATAACTAAGCCAAATATATGATTGAAATTTACCGGTTGTCTCTGTTCTCAACCAAAGTATTTGTTTGTTTTGCATAGATAATCAACAATAGGCCCCAAGAAAATTCATAGTTTAACCAAAGTATATTTGCAAATGCCATGCACGATGCATAATGCCCTAAATTGATATGATACCCAAATGCGCTTATTTTATATATGTACCAAATGTCGCGTATGTTCATGCACCAAATGTATTGTCAATGTTTTTTGATATTTTTTATCCTTTTAAACCATTTGCTCTTTTTATTTTGCGTCGCTAACTCCCCAATGTTGTGTGTTGCTTTTTCCTGGTATTTCCAAGTTGATTTGAATTTTAATATAACAAAGTGAATAGTGTCAACAAGATTGTATCATAGGCGCAGGCGTAGGCGCAGACGTATATGTGGATGCAGGCGTAGACGCGGATGTAGACGTGGATTTTCTTTTAATGTTTTTCTATCCATAATGCTCTTTGATTTTTATATCAAATGCTTTTAATTGTTTGTCTAATCCGCAAATTAATTTCGTCGCGGTATTTACAAGAAATGATTGTAGTATTTTGCGAACCAATCCGAAAAAAAAAGAAAAAACACAAATTGAAAATATTGAAAAGTAAATGTTTTACTGATAAACATGCCTTTGAATAGGCAAGAATACAAGATGCAATTCCTAGAAAGAGATAATCACATAAATTTTTAACAAAAACTGAAAAATGGCAATGAAAATTATAATTGTTATTGTTATTTCTCCAATGTCTTTTTAATAACTCCAATCCTTGCTTGAGCCGAATGATTTATATTAAAATCCTTCTCCTTCATAGTCATGGTCGTGGTTCTTAGATCACAATCTATTTGTTCTTTATTTTTGAATAAGATCCCTAACTTTTTCCTAGACCGCCCTTTCGGGGTTTCAATCCATCGGGATAATGTTTTTGTTTGTGTCCCTAACTTTTTCCTGGATCATCCTTTCGGGTTTTCATTCCACCAGGATTCCCCTTTTTTCATAAGTCTCCCTGTTACGGTTCGAGTTAGCGGGCTTTTTATACATAGTATTTTTGGCTGCGACTGTATTCGTCAGATGCAGTAGTTCTTCCCGGTCAATTGTTGTAAGGATAAGACCTCCACCTGAGAATGTTGTTTGAAAATCGCCTATTCCACACCACTGTTTGGTATTTTCAAAGTAATTTAAATATAGGATCGTACGTAGAAATTAGGTGCAATATGAACCTCGAAATATAGTTCAATCTCCATAAGAAACCACAAACCTCCTTATTTGTCCTTGGAGATTGCATTTCTTGTATGGCCTTCACTTTTCGGGATCCACCTCAATACCTTGCTGACTTACAATAAAACCCAATAACTTTCCTGGCCTGACACCAAATGTACATTTATTCGATTCAACCTCAGTTTGAACTTTCGAAGACGCTCGAATAATATTTGCAAGTGTTTGATGTGATCCTCCTTTGTATGTGATTTGGCAATCATATCGTCTACGTATACCTCAACTTCTTTATGGATCATATCATGAAATAATGTGACTGTGGCTTGTTATAAGTTGCCCATGCGCTGTTTTGACTGAAGGGCATCACTTTTTAACAAAAGGTGCTCCAAGGAGTCATGAAAGTAGTATTTTCCATATCCTCGAATGCCATTTTGATCTGATTGTATCCTGAGAAACCATCCATGAATGAGAATATCGAAGCTTGAGTTGTATTATCCACCAAAACATCTATGTGAGGTAGCAGGAAATTGTCTTTGGGACTTGCTTTGTTCAGATCCCAATAATCTACACATGTGCGTACTTTACTGTCCTTCTTGGGCACTGGCATGATGTTAGCTATCCAAGGTGGATAATCTACCATGGTCAGGAACCCTGCATCAAATGTTTTAAGGACCTCTTCTTGAATCTTGTCAGACATGTTTGGACGAGTTCTTCTAAGATTTTGTCTAACTGGAGAACAACCTTCTTTGAGAGGTAGCCTATGCAACAAAATATTTGTATCTAATCCTGGAATATCTCTATAAGACCAGGAAAATATATCCACATACTCATGCAAAATCTTGATCAGCCTTTCTTTGACACTTTTCTCCAAGGTTACCCCTAGCTTGATCTCTTTTGGATCTTTGTATGTGCCAAGGTTGATGATCTCAATAGATTCTTAGTAAGGTTGTATATTGTCATTCCTTTACTCTAATAACCTCTCTAATTCTTCGGAGAGTTCAATATCTTCTTCATCTTCCTCTTCAGCTTAGTTAATCGATGTATCAAAGTTATATCGAATAACATCAGTTACATTATCGGTGGTTTTGGATATGGATCTGCATATTTTATCATGTTTTAGTGCAGCTTAGAATGTGAATTTGGAAAATGCATATGAATAAAAGTATTTCCATTTTTAAACATAAGAGATAAATGCAAGAGAAAGACAAGGATCTTAATTGAATGCAAAACATAACTCTTATTAATTAAAAATATTGTTTGAAACAAATGGGGAACCCTTACAAGCTACCACTATGCATCGGGATTGACATAGGTTTTTTTAAAAATAAGAAAAATTACTTTGGAAAGAAAAACATCTTTGGAATCTCCACAGTTGTCCAATTCTTGAGCTCTTCGCCTGGAGTGTACTCACGGATGAAGTCAGATGCTCTCTTGATGTTGGTCTTGTTAGATATGATTGCTACTTCTCCACCATGCTTTACCCCTTTGTTGATAAAGGTTTCCTGAATGGGAGGAAACTATTCCTTTCCTTTCAGAATAGCCTTTGATGGTTCATAGCCCAAACCAAAATGATATTTCTTCTCAGGTATCTCCACAAGTCTACTCTCCCCAAGGAATTACAAGAGTCTTCTTAGCAGGGCTCGACTCTTTGCAAGGAATTACCAATGGCTTCTTTGTCTTTCCATCAATTGCAACCATGTATTCTTCTTCAGTGTATTGCCCGAATTGTACTATCCCTAGATCCACCCACTTATGTAATGTTTTCTCAAAAGCTTCATTGTGTTCCAAGAGGAAACCATGTTCAAACAGATACTCCTTCAAAATATCTATCGAAGTTTTCACTCGTCTAGCTTCCCAAAAGTCAGTGACCACTTCAATTACATTTACAGTTGGTCCACCATGTGGAGGCATGGGGTTCGTCTTGATGTTCTACTTGTCAAAAGTGATATCTTGGGAATCCAACAAATCTTGAACCTTATTTCTGAAGGCGCAACATTTTTCTATGGTATGTCCCAGAGAATTGGCATGATATTCTCACCTGGAATTTCCATCATACTTTGGCGAGAGTTCCCTAATTAGAGGAGCTAGTGGCTTCAGCTCCACCAAAGATTCTTTGAGTAAGTGTTGTAGTAACTGACTGTGTTGCATGGGGAGATGATCAAATCTTCTCGGAGGCCTTTCAAACCTATTCTCTTGTTGTTGTTCTCGTGGAATTACCAATGGTTGTCGTGCTTTCAGATGTGATCTGATGACATTAATTTCCCCCCCTTCCTTTTCTGAGAAGCTAGAAACATGCTTCTTGGAACTGTAAGGAGTACTGGATGATGCCCCTTATATATTACCACTTTTATGTCTGCCTCAATCCTTTCACAAATTGTTACCAAATTATAAAATCCAGAAGAGACGCTTCCTACTATCTTATTATAGTATAACCCTTGTAGAGTGCTCATGAACATGTCGACCAATTCTTTCTCCACGAGTGGTGGTTGCACACTGGCTGCCATTTCTCTCCATCGTTGAGCATACTCTCTGAAGGAATCATCTCTCTTTTGAGATAAATTTTGGAGTGGTATATGATTAGGATACATGTCCAAGTTGTACTTATATTGTCTTAAGAAATCATTGTCAAGATCTTCCCACGTCTAGATATGAACTCGTTCTAATTACATGTACCAATCTAGAGATGCCCCACTCAAACTATCTTATAAACAATGGATCATTAGCTTCTGATCTTGAGCATAGGCATGCATTTTCCTGAAGTACATGCGCAAATGATTCCTTCGGCATGTGAGTCCCTTATATTTTCCAAAGTATGGTACTTTGAGTTTTGGGAGGATTACTACATCCGGAACTAGACCCATTTCGAGAGCATCAACGTTGAAAGCATCGTAACCCTCAACAACCTTCAACCTTTCCTCAAGAGATTTATACTAATTGAGCGCCAAGGGATTTTCAGTTACATTAGTATTGGTAATTCTTTGAGGAACTTGGTTGTCATCTTCTAAGTCATGGTCTCCATACTGTAAGTCTATGTAGTTATCCATGTCGTGTGGATTGTCGACTGGAATTTTCAAGATATGAGATGCCCCTACCTTCGGTGGAGGTGGGTAAAATCCTTCAGTATAAGCTTTCCTGACCTCTTGCTGAGCCACAATTGACTTTAAAGGTCCCGACTCTAGTTCTCTTCTTGGTTGGTGATTGCTCGATGCACCAATAGTCTGGGCTACTTCTTTAAAGGCTGCCCTAGGAATCAGATCTTGCCTTTCGATAATGTTCTTTAAGGATAACAGAACTTGACTCATGTCTCCTTTCATTGAGTCGATGTTACCCTTTACTTTCTCCAAATCTTCTTTGAAAGCAGCTTGATTCTCTTCGATCTGTTCCATCACTTTCTTTTGATGGGCTCTTCCTTTGATATGGCGGTCGGAGAGGCAGTTCTTTTTTACCAATGATTTAACTAGAGAATGATTTTTTGAAAAATAGTGAGTTTTTGTATGAAGTTTTCTAAATATGATGTTTCTGAATGCATGGATGTGTATGAATATGCTAAGAGTTTTGTTTTTGAATGTCTTATTCACTTGGATTTCTCTTTCATATTTTTTTTTGTATATATATATATATATTTTTTCTTAGGTTTTTCTTTTTATTGGTGAGCATCTCAAAAATAAATACACAATCGAGATACAAAAACAAAGTACTTTTAAAACAATTATCCTCAAAAGGGAATACAATTCAGATACTGAAGAATATTCGAACCAAAAATGCCAAAAATTAAATACTGAAGGAAATAACAAAGAGAAAAACATCAATCTTCTAAGTGCGCTTGCGTATCTCTGCCTTGAAGTCGTCAACCATCTTCCTAAAGAGCTTGAGGAAGTCTTCAACATCTTTTCGGAGAGATACCATCACACTTTCCGCATCTTTCAAACTTCTAGGGATGTCACCAATGAGATTGTTGGCTAAGAAGGAAAGCTTTGCATGTTTGTCTTTGTACATCTGATACTCCTTGTAAAGCCACAATATTATGAACTTGTTGTTGGCGCCCACTTGAGAGATCTTCAAATATTGTGCTTCCCAATACGTTTTTTTATCCCTCACCTTCTTATAGAGTTCCCTTTGAATGAGGAAATCCTTCCGGAGGCCTTCTAACTCATGACAAACTTGCTTATACTCATCAGTCTTTTGGGAGAGAAGTCTTTCTTCCCCCATCCTCTAGAGACATTCTCCTACGTCCGATTCTTGACAGTGGGTGTGGCATGGACGCTTGGATCACATTAGTTTAAGAAGTATATGTCAGAAAAATAAAATTGAGTTAGTCAGAGGCCTATTGTTGTACCCCAAAATTTTCCCTCTCATTTTACTCAACACATGCCTATTGAGGTCCTAAACTTGCCCAAGGATGCCCAAGAATTGATTAGACAAATTCCCCTCCTAAGGCAATGAACCCCAACTAGGGTTTCCATTTGAATTAGGATGTGTCAACTCCAAAGACTTAAATTTATTTCCATGGTCCTATTATGACTCCAAGAATTTCCATGACAAATTTCATGCCTTCCAGAACAAGTTTGCACAGTCAATTGCCCAAATGCCTGAAAATCAAATATACTAGGTCAAAAGTCAATTGTGGCCTATATACAGTCAAACTTCAATATTTTTTGTAAAAAATATATTTTTGAAGTGATAATCATCATTTGATCAAGGGTTGACCATCATTCCTCAAGAAATACTCCTAATTCATCAAAAGTCAAATTTGCAAAATTAGGGTTTCTATAGGAAAAGTCAACTGAACTTTGACTGGGCATAACTTTCTCATACTTTGTCCATTTGGCCCCAACCAAAGACCATATTGAATAGAATCCAATTACCTACAATCCATATTTTATCTCAAGTTCAATAAGTGCACCATGTAAAAGATTCAAGCTCATACATTACATGTCATTTTCAAAAGTCAACAAAAGACACTTTTTGTCCAGACCTTTTACATCAAGATAAAATATTCAAATTTAAAAATGATAAAAAGAGGGATTAAAGTAGACATATCAAGCTTTCTAAAAAGTCCAAGATCATCTCCTTGGGATAAAAATTGAGCAAGTTATGGTTTGCCCAAGTTGGGAAATGTTTGGAAAATTCAAAAATCCTACATCGAGCAAAGTTGAGTTTTCAAGGCATTAACTCATTTCTTTGAGTTTTAAACTTATCCATGGCATATTATAGGACCCATAAGCTCTTCCCCTTGTGGTCTTACTTTTTATCCATTTATTTTCCATTTATTTGGATTTATTTTCAATAAAACATGAAATAAGTGGTTTAAATAACAAAGGGAGGTGTATAGCACAAATGGGCTTGGAATTATATTGCACAAGGGCCCAAGCCATACAACAAATGATGTCCAGGTTCATCCACTTCAATAAATGGCGCAAAAGTCATTTTGGGCAAGTTTTCAAATTTTGCATTATGGTTCTTTAAAACATCAATTTGGCAAGTTTTTGAATATTATATCAATACTTCATTACAAGGCATTATGGCATGGATTTTGCATTAAAGACCATTCATTCCTTCCCTCCTATATATACTGGACCATTTGCAACCATTAAGAAAAAGAAAAAAAGTTAGTTACCACGCTACAGAAGCCCTATCTCAAACTCTCCATTTTCATAAATTCGTTAAAAATTTGCAACCGCACTTACAAGCTGTTTCACGGAAAACTAACACTATAGTCATTCTCCCAGCATTCCCAGGAATTGATCCAGACCATCCCTAGGCCCTTGCACGACTAAGTTCACTACATATCTGAACCTGTGTATTTGGTAAAAAAATTAATTTGAATTTCATTTATCTGTACATTTTAATGCCTTGGTTTGTTTGAATGTTGCACAGGACCTAAAACAATGAGGTTTTGGCGTGAGAATCATAAGGTTTAATCCTGAAATCCAATTGTTCCATAGCTAGGACACGACCTGCATTTCGTGCTCATAGCGCAGGATACATGCCCATTTATTTTGTCTTTCTGTTCTATTCTTTATGTTGTATTTCTTTTTTTGATTTTATTTTTATTAATTAATCTTAAAACCAAAAAATCACAAAAATAATAATTAACTTTTTTTTAAATAGATCATTAATTAATTAATTAATTAGTTAATATTTTCCTAAAGTAATGATTAATTAGAACTAGGTTTTATATTTCATAATTCTTATTTTCTTTAATATTCAAAAATAAAAAAATATTAATTAGGTTTGTTTTATGTTATTAATTAGACTTTAATTTAATATTTTCTTAAATTAAAAACCAAACAAAAAAACATGCCTTTTCTTTTCTTAAAACTAATTCAAAAAACATTAAAAAGTTTCCTTTACGCATTTTCCTAATTCGCGCACATTTTCTTCTTTCACACTTTTATATTTCTGTACATATCAATGTAGCCAAACTATAAGGCATTTTTATTTTTTTCCTTTATATTTCTCCCGATTTTGGACTTGTAATTAAATCCCTCTCCCCGAAGCCATGTAATAACATAGGAATTTACGTTTCCTCACTTTATATTTTTGTACATATATTAACTGTTAGATGTATGGATAATAGGATTGCATGAACAAGATAAAACCAATCGCTAGAAAACTAAACACAAAGACTAATATATCTGAAATCAAATACACTCGCACATATGCACCCCTAGGGTATCACCACTTCGGTTGCTCTCGATAAACGGTCATGAAGCATAGGGAGTTTTAGTGGTCACCCTCCAACTTAAAAAAGATCAAAATAACCCATTCGAATGTTGCCTTAGAAAGATCTTTAGGACTTTAGGGTAATTAATAAATTTTCCTAACGATTGCTTTTGTGACCGTAAAAATGTCCCTTTCGATTGTCCCTTAAACTCCAACGATGGGGCTACCTACTCCTTAATAGTAGGATAGTGCTGTCTAAAGAAAATGAGAAAAAACGAACAACCTTTTTTTCGAGTAGGTAGATAGTTCCTAGGTACTTTCTCAAAAATCTAAAAATCTTTTCACACAAACACTTTCAAAACAATTTTCAAAAACAACTTCGTCACACTCTTGAGGACAGAAACAAGAGTTATCACGAAGTAAAACAATTTTTTTTTCAAAACACACGCACAAAGCAATTTCAAAATGAGAAAAGTGCTTAAGAGCTTGTGGAAAACCACAGATAAAAAGGGTTCTAATACCTTCCCTTTCTCTAATCTACCCCCCTTACTCAGAAAACTCTCGAAAAAGGTTTTTTTTCTGTTCTTTTTTTACCTTCCCTTTGTTGGATAAAATAAAAGATGGTGGCGACTCTTGCTTACCGCACATCTGCGAATGCAAATGTAAAACCAGTATTAACAGTCGGTTCTGCCACCGTATCACACAACTGGAGACTCTGCTGGGGAACATGATTTATAAAATGGGGTTTACCTTAGGATCTAGGTCATTTTAATTTCTTCTTTGGCTTGTCTTGTTTGATTTACTTTTAAGGGTATCTGTTTGGGTTGTTTGGATCCTAAACCCGGATCGGGGAATTCCTTTTAGGTAAGTAGCAATAAACTGTGAGGGAGTTGTGGGGTATACCGACACGGTTGAAACAATAGCTATGTTGATGCGATACTTTGGTGTGTACCAGTAGCCCTTGAGTAATCAAGGAGAACACGAGGCCGTTGCGTGGTATCATAAAGAGTCAACTGACCTTAGCACCTTAATTGACCAACTTGGATTTTTAGGACATAGTGAGATAGTCGTCTTTGGTGTAAACCCAAAGTCGGTTGATACTCGATGCTACACTCATTGAGGTTTGACTCTTGAGTTTTGTTTGGTGGCAAGTCAATTGTCTATTAGAACGAAATTTGGGGGGAAATATTGGTGATATTGAGATCCCTTAGAACCCGGTTACTATATTTAGGATAGGTTGAACCAACCCAACTTCAAGAGGGTATTACCTTAAAACCCATGCAAGCCTTAAACCTAAGGTCTTTGTGTGATTTACTTGTGTTTTCTATATCTGCTATATCTGAGCATAATCATGACATCATAAAATAGCATATCATACTAACCATTTCAAGGATTCTTAGGGTTTATTTTTGTCTTGTTTTGTAGGACATGGCCCTCGCTCGCAGATTCACTATCCAAGTCAGTTTGGTAAAGGTACCTCCTTAGATTAAGGAGTTAGTATCAAGGGTTCCTAAAAGCTCTCCCTTCCCTGAAAGACATGGTCGACTGCTCAGCTTGGTCACCTCAAACCCTGATAAAGAAATGTTGAAAGTGCTCTTTCAATTCTTTGACCCTCTACATGACTGCTTCATTTTTCCGGATTACCAGTTAGTGCCTACTATGGAGGAGTTTTCTCTGTTACTGGGGGTGCCTATCCTTAACAAGGTACCTTTCAATGGTATGGAAAGAGACCCTAAACCTGAAGATATTGCTAAAGCTCTGTCCTTACAACGATATGACGTAGTAGCAAATTGGGAAACCAGGAGAGGTGTCAAGGTTTTTTTTGGCTTATTCTTGTTTGAGAATGCTCATCATTTTTGGGATACCCTGGACTTACAAGCTTTTGAAGAGTTGTTAGCCCTTCTCATCTATGGGTTGGTACTGTTTCCAAATCCAGATCAGCTCATAGACGTGAATGCGGTTAAGGTTTTCCTGTCACGCAATCCGGTACCTACTCTGCTTGGAGATATCCTACATTCTCTACATAATCACACTATAAAGAAAAGAGGGACCCTTCTATGTTGCACTCCTCTTCTGGCTAGGTGGTTTATTTCGCACCTACCCTGATCCGTCTTGAAGAATGAACAGGGTTTGAGATGGTCTCATAGGCTAATGACTCTTACACACTCAGGTATTCATTGGTGTCCTCGATCCTCGGAGAATGTTACCATCATTGATCGATGCGGAGAATTCCCTAATGTCCCTCTCTTAGGCATTAGGGGAGGAATCACTTACAATCCTTGTTTGGAACTGCTACAGTTTGGATATGCGAGAAGGGATGGCCCTCATGATACACTTATCCAAGGAATTGCCTTCGACTATGAGAATGATGCTCAGGGTTACCATAAAAGGTTCATGCGAGCTTGGGGCATGGTACATAGAGTTAATAGCAATACAATGTGGCACAAGAATTCCATCCCTCTTGAGCCTTATCTTAAATGGGTATGAGCCCGTGCTCAAAGTCTTATGATGCCTTACCCCGCCATCCTACCTATGATTATGGAACCAGTTGCTGAAGGAGACACTCCTTATCTTGTTCTTCATCCTGACATGCCAACTGATCAAGAGGAGTTACAAAAATCCTGGGTTCAACTTAAGGAGGAGAGGGATACATTTGAAGCTCAATTCTACGCCAGCGAGAAGAAAGTCCTAGAACTCACTAGGCTACTTCATGAAGAGAGGAATATAAACTCCTACATTGCACCAAACTTCATCTCCATTCTTATGTGAGGAAGATTCAGCCTCACACTGCTGATAGGAACTTATGGGTCCATTTCTTTCAAGACAGTCTATCCGGGACTCAGCTTGAGTGGTTCTATCAACTGGAAGGAATCAATGTCCGCAACTGGGAAGATCTGGCTGCTGCTTTTTATAAGCAGTATCAATATAACGCTGACCTTGCTCCTACCCGTACTCAACTCCATAGTATGACTATGGGTGCAAGCGAAGGTTTTAAGGACTACGCTCAGAAGTGGAGAGATTTGGCAGGGAGAGTCTAACCCCCTTTGTCTGATAGGGAGTTGGTGGACATGTTTCTTGGTACACTATCTGGTCCATTATTTAATCACTTGATTGGTAGCTCCTCAGCTGGTTTTACTGAGCTGATATTGACTGGAGAAAGGGTAGAAGCTGGGATCCGAAGTGGCAAGATCCAGAAAGACACCTCTTCAAGTACAGTGAAAAAGCTATTCATTGGTAAGAAGGAGGTCAATGCTATTTACAAACCAAGAAGTCAGAATATAACCGAGCACCGTCCAATAGTAGGGGTTATGATGATACCTAGGCTTATGGCTACTCAACGACGAAACAATCAGCCATGGGTAGAAAGACCTCGAAGGCAGTTCACCCGGATCAATATGAGGTTGTCTGAGGTTTTACCCCATCTGTTAAAATCTAATTTGGCAACATTAAGGGAGGCTTCTAAGAATCCCAACACCACATCTCCTCGTTATAATCCAAACGCTCGATATGCTTACCATTCTGAGAGTCTAGGCCACGATACAAATGACTGTTGGGCTCTGAAGAATAAGATACAGGATCTAATCGAAGTAAAGGAGATTGAGTTTGATGCTCCTGAGATGCCTAATGTCATAACTGCTCCCATGCCCAAGCACAACCGTGGTGTTAATGTCGTTGATATTGATCTATTTGTTACTTTTGTTGATGAAGTTTCTACTCCTCTCATGATCGTCAAGAATAATTTGTTGCTAGCCGGTTTATTTCTGGGTTGTGGTGAAGGTTTCCACATGTGTTTATCTCTACATTCTGGTTGTTATTTGTTAAAGGCAAGTGTTCAACGCTTGATGGATAACAAAGATATTTTGTTCAAAAAGACTCCGGTTCCAACTGTTCTACATGAAGATGTTGCTATCATAACCATTTCTGCCAATCCTTCCAAGGTCTCCTCCAAAAGACCTGTTAGGATTACATCTGCTCCAAGAATTGCTCCATTAATAATCACTTTTCCTGGCCATGTACCATACTCCTCGGACAAAGATGTTCCTTGGAATTATGGTGCTGACGTTTACTACCATGGCGTCAAGCATGATTTGCTAACCATTAAAGACGAAAAAACTTAAGAGGCTGATCGCGGTATCAGTAACATTGTCGGGACCAGCAAAATTACTTGAAGTGGAAGGGTTTTCTCTCCTAAGATCTACCCGAAGATTGTTGCTAAGCCTGTTGTTATTACATTTGTTATTTTGGCTAGTACTCCTGCTACTACTCCCATCCTTACTCCAGTTGTTACCCCTGCCGATGAGTCATCTGGGACTCGGGGAAAATAAGTTGTAGGTGAGCCTGCCCAAACAGAGGCACCTAGAGAAGTTATTTTGGAATCCTCTAAATAAGAAATGGAGGAGATTTTAAAGATAATCAAGAAGAGCGACTACAATGTGGTTGAATAGTTGGGGAAGACCCCTTTGAAGATATCAATGATGGATCTTTCTGTTCTAAGGCCCATGCAAAGGCTTTGGTTACATTTCTCAAGACTGCGCATGTGCCGCAAGAAACCTCCGCTGACCAATTCGAGGACTGTGTGGCCAGTCTGACTGCTGATAATGGGTTGGGTTTTTCTGATGCTGATTTGACACCCAAGGGGAGAAAGCATAATGATGCTCTGTGTGATACGGTGGGAGAATTGACTTGAGGATTTTTCATTTTATCGCAAATGTTGCGGTTAGCAAGAGTCGCCACCGACTTTTCTTTTATCCAAAAGGAAAGGTGAAAAAGTACAGGAAAGACCTTTGAGATTATTTCTTGAGTTCAGGGGGTAGATTATGAAAAGGGAAGGTATTAGCACCCTTTTCATCCATGGTTTTCCATGGGCTCTTAGTTACTTTCTAGATCACTTGCTTTTTGTTTGAAATTGTGCTTTGTGTGGTTTTTGAAAGTATTTTGTAAAGAGGCCATCGTTTAGGCAATCTTTGTAATGATTCTCGTTCGTAAGAATGTATACAAAGATGTTTTATCTTTTGAAATCGTTTTCAAGTTTGTAAGAGGTTTTAAAAGTGTAGGTGTTTGTTTTGAAATTGAGCAAGTAATTAGGAGCATTCTACCTACTCAAAAGTCTTTCTTGTTCATTTTCTTTTCCTTTGACATTGTTATCTTACCATTGATTTGGTAAGTAACCCTATATTTAGATGTAAAAGGGACGGGCAAGGGTCATTGTATAGCCATAGAAGGCAACCTATGGGACGTTTTAGCAATGTCGTTTAAGGACTAGATCATTTACTGAAGGCAACATCGAGGGTCATCGAGGGACTACGATCTTTTATCGAGGGTATTTGCTAAAATGCCCATGTTCAAGGGACATGACTATTTTTTCTGAAAGGAGACGAAATGGGATTACCCTAAGGGTGCTAGTGTGCAAGTGTGTTTCATTTTCATGCATTTAGTCTTGATTAGGGTTATTTATCTGTCGATTGCATGTCTTGCCATACACCCCCTAATTACTAACAATATATAAAAGCAATAAATTGCGGAAAGTAAATATTCTACGCTATTACAATCATTAGGGGGATGGGGTGTACAGATTTCCAAATGGGGATTGCAAGAAATTAAAGTCCTAATTATCTATTACAACCATATTGAAATAATGTACAAGAATTAAAATGGACCTGTTTTGTTTTTTTGTAAAGAAATAAGTTTATTTAAGAAAATATTTTGATCTTTTTGTTCTTATAGAAATAAAATATGACATGTGGATATGAAACATTTTTTGGTTTTTTTGGTTATTAAAAGCTAAAATAAGATAAATAAGAGAAAAGAGAGTTAGAATCAGCACGTTGCTGAAACGAGAAGGAACAAAAGTTCTGACTTTGATACGCTGCAAAAGAGAAAGTGTTAGTGAGAAAGTGGAGGGTCAGAAGTCCTGAGCCTGGGTACACCAAGTTCTGAGGTTGAGGGATTCAGAAGCTATAGCGTAGTTGGGAACCTAGAAGTTCATATATCTCTGGAAATTTAGAAGTTCTGATTGTTTGAGAGAGTGAAATGATTATGCTGTTAGGTGAGGGTATCTAGAAGTTCTGATTTAAAAGTATAGTCTGACAGATAAATGGGTAAAAAAATGTCAATAAATAAACCTAAAAAGATGCTCCTGGGGTTAGAACCTAGGACCCTTAGCACTAATGTCTTATGTGCATGCTTTCTACCACTGGGGTGGCTGTACATCCGGTATTAGAAGCAAAAGTATGAACATATAACATAAAGTAAGTTCTGATGACGAGCTTCATCTCTTTCTCCATGATAATCAGAATATCTGCAACTTAGTCATTTCTCAACAGAATAGAAAACACAAACATAGCAATTATGGCAGGTTTCCATCATGGTTTCAGAAGCATAAAAATGTCAAGACTATAAATCAGAAACAAGCATGTATCTGCTAGTCCTAGTTTCCTTAAGAAGTTTTGAACTTATGTTCTTCCTATTTAGGTAGGAAAATACATGAAACCTCAAAATATGTACAACATCAGAATCAGGATGTCTACATTATATTTTGAACATGCAAGTCTAACAATGCTTAAGTGATATGATGAGGATTAGCAGAAGCTTACCTTGTAGCTCGAAAATGTTCTGTGAGTTGGAACCTGGTTCTGACTGCTTGTAATGTTCTGATCAGCTTCCTCACGTACTCATCAGACTGGAACAACCTTTAACTTGGGTTACGAATGGTTGGAAAATTCAGAAGCTGTATGAATGATTGGGTCAAGAAACACTTGAGGGAAGTTGGAGTTTTTATGCAAGAATCAAAATCTAACAGGTTTTGTATTGATGTTTGTAGTTTCAGATTCTTGGAATTTTTAACAAGGTTTCAAAGCTTTTTCTTTTTAGTTTATTTGACCCCCTTCACAGTTGCAAATGAAGTTCAATTTATAGGCAAGAATTTTGTAGCTTGGAGAAATCAAAAGTAACAACATCATGCTAGCATGCTGGCTTGTTCTTGAAGCAAGATAAAAAGTATGGTGGTTAGCAGCTGTTTACCGTGGTTATCGGTAAACAACCGCTGATCCTCCAAATGGTTACTTATTTGGTTACTCGCAGGATCGATCAGATTGATCCTAGGACATAGGTTGATTTTGAGGTTTTGACTAAATTGGATAATGGTTAAATGACAATAAAATAAAGAGGCTTTAAGTAAATTGCATGAAGAAGTAGGCTTGGTAAAATAAATGAAGGCTTAAAGTAAAGGACTTCGACAGGAAAGTAAAGAAGAAAGCAAGTAAAGTTTCTGGAAAAGTAAATGACTTTGATTAATAAAGTTGGTGTTTCACACATACATTTCTCAACAATTCTTTCTCACACGCTGGGTACTCGAATCTATATGAGTGACTTTGTATATAATTGTGAACACACGCGAGAAACTGCGTGAACTACTACTATTTATACTAAAACATCCCAAGTAACCGTCGGGCAGTTACACTGCTTCGAGGTGATTCCACTTGGCACGTTCTCAATGTTCGACGCTCCAGATCTTTGCACGTTGCACTTGGTAACTGCTGGAAACCGTTTTCCCTCCAAATGCTTGAATTTCAAACCGTTCCACTCTGAACCATCGAACACCTTCGTCGAGAAGCATCTTCGACGATAAACACCTTCGACGTCGAAGGCAACCAACTTCTCCCTTGGAAGAAATCTTCTAAGTACATTGCCATCTTTCGATGGGCATTTCGACGGACCTAGCTGGTCGAAAACATCCCTCAGCCTTAATGGCTGACATTAATGAAACAAGGGTGTCGAATTTAGGAGCCAACAAATTGCCCCCCAAGAATGCCTTATTTCGACTCTGAAAGAAAAAGGCATTCTTTGAAACGCCATTCGACACCTGTCTTTTCATTCTTAGTCACAAATTAAATTGTGCACTTTTTGTTGTCTTCTACCAACCATTGACAATCCCAAGAAAAACCATCATTTATCCGTACCTAAGACGTCACCTCAGTACGGCGTGCAGTGTGCCAAACGTCACTTCACAAATTGTCATCATGACAATTCCCAAAAACGAGGGCGCACGCTGCACCCTTCCATTTCTGCAGAACGGCTAAAACAACAGGGAGACGCCACGTGTCCCACTACCTTCTGCAACATTAAATGGCATTTAATGTCCTCGAATTTGGGGATTTCCCCCACTACTATAAATAGCAGTAAGTACCCATTGTGGGACTTTTTACGCAAACTTGCTTTCAGAATTCCTCATTTGCATTCAAACTTGTCAACTTTGCAAACCTCTTTTTTCTTCACTTCGTCTTCAACCTCACTACCAACAATGGCATCTGGTTCTTCCAACGCTCCTAGCGCCACCGCACCATCTGGAAACGTCAAACCTAGGGTTTTCGCCACCGCTCCAGTAGTGACTCCCACGGGCCAACGAAGGGTCCCTGAACCTTTGGACATTGCTGTACGTGATGCTTACTCACGCCACCTTATGATTCCGGTTGGATATTCCAACCAGATCTTTGCTATGTCTGGCCCATTGTACCCAAGCATTGCTGAGGCCATGAAGATCAAAAGTTATTTTCCGGTAGTTGAGAGACTCAAACCGGTTGCATGCTCCAAGAAAGATGCAGAGGATAATGAAGATCCTGCTAAAGAGAAAATCGACCTCCGTTTCTTCAACAAAGGTGTTAGGGCTTTCAGGTCTGGCCCTAGCCTTACTCCTGATTATAGTGCTTGGCTGGAAAAGATGGAGAAACACCAAGCTTCGATCTGGAAAGACATGGGGATATTCGACCTGGTTATGCTGTCGAAGACATGTCTTAACTATTCCCCAGAGATGTTGATAGCTTCTTTACTCTTCTGGGACTACACCCATTTCACCTTCCATCTTCCCTGTGGAATGCTGACTCCCACACTCTTCGATGTGGCCGCCATCACTGGACTTCGACCCACCGGGGACTACTTCGACCCGGAAGAAATGTCGGAGGATCAGATTGGATTCTCTGCCACAAAACCAACCTACACCACCTTCATCAATCACTACCACGATAGGTCGATAGATGCTGTGTCGGATGTCGAACACATTGCGTTTCTAGCCTTATGGCTGACACGCTTCGTGTTTTGTTCCAAGTCCTTACAGGTGACCAAGAAGATGGTCACTCTCGCCACTCAACTCCATCATGGCCAAAATATCTGTTTGGCAGAATTAATTTTGGCTAGTCTGTATGAGTCGATTAGCAACGGAGCGACTCTTCTGAAGATTATCGAGAACAGGGCCAGTCTGCTGCTTGCTGGACCTTTTTGGCTGCTTCAACTGTGGCTCAACGCCACCTTCGAGTCTTTCTTGCCTAAGAAGATTCAAATAAATGAGCAGGCTCCAGAGATAGCGAACAAATGCGTCGAAGGAACCAGATTGGCTCTGTTGACCCCAATGGAAGATGGGCTGGAGCTTCAGCAAACTTTCACAAACTTCGTTCTGATGTTTGCTAGAAGGAAAGAGTTTGCTTCGACTATGGCTCCGTTTGCTCGACGGAAGGTTGGCCCAGAGTGGTTCACAAGGCCACATCCTAGGACGTCGAGTGGTCCTCAGGTTGACGAACATACAACAATGTGGGAGGCGTTCCTCACACCAAGAATCATGCCTCTTCGATTCAGGAGCTCTAAGACTCACTTGAGTCTGATTGCATATCAACCAAACCTGGTGTCTCGCCAGTTTGGTATTATTCAAACACTACCTTCTCCAATTTTTCCAAGGGAGAAGTCTATGTTATACTTCTGCAACGACTACACTGAAGAAGCTGCCACTAAGCATATCAGCAGATATGTTGGTCGAACAGTTCTTTCGTTGTTTGACTACCAGCTTAACTTTCTTTGCTCACCATCCTTCGAGGAGTGGTGGAAAAGTTATTACGCTGAGGAGTTTTTCGACGAGAAGGACTTCGTGGATGAGCTTCAGAAATCTTTTGTCCTTGTCTTGGACAAAATAAAGAAATGTAAGTTCATCCTTTCAAATTACTTTGTCTTTCTCTTTCGACTGCTAGCCTGTTAACTATTTTATTTGCTTTCAGTTGTTCGAAAGCCTGCAGCCAAGAAGGCTGCAGAAGGCCAACAGGGAGGAGGCCCCTTAACAAAACCTCCACCGCCGGCGAAGACTATAGCGCCAGCGAAGACCACAACAAACCAACAGGGGGAAGGCCCTTCGAAAAAGGCTTCTGCATCGGTAACCAGACTTTCATTATCTTCTTCTGGCTTTAATTTTTGACTTTCGATGCGACTGCTAAATCGAATTCCCATTGGTTTTTTAGGCACCTTCGCCCAAGAAACGGCCAGCACTGACGGTCGAATCCGGGAGCGACGAAGAAGATGATTCTCCCCCTGCTCCTCTAAAAAGGCGAAAGCTGACGAAGGAAGTTCCTGCTCCTGAGGGTCGAAAAATTAGAATAAAGGTCGCTGGGAGAAAGCCCAGGCCACCTCCAGTAATCATTGAGGAGCCAACGGAGGAGGAATTAAATGTTCTTCTCAATAAGCCTGTCGAAAGCGACAATTCCAGCCCTGGGGCTGAAGCTAATTTACAGGTAATCTCTTAGATCTCTTTGTAATTCATATGCCGATACCTACATTCGACTATGTCTCTTTCGAATTTTGAAGATTCTTCTTCTTCTCTTTTCAGGACACCACTGAAAGCTCACCGCCAAGGACTTCTGAAACATTGGAGTCTGCTGAACTCAGCAGGCCACAAGAAAAAGGCTTAGAGAATGACGAAGCCCATACTGAAATAAATGAGGCCAATGCTGAGACGGCAGAAAAACCAACGGAAGATCCACAAACAGAAGAGCAACAGCCACAAGAGATTCAGGTGGTGGATCTGTCGGAAGAGAACCGTGACGAAGGGAACCACGGCAACGCTGGCAAAGAGGATCAAGGTGCCGCTGGCGAAGGGAACCAAGATGACATCGGCGAAGGGAACCATGATGACGCTGGTACTGCCGTAGCCCGAGTCGAAGAAGGTCAAGTCGAGGCAAATGCTACTCAACTGCCTCAAACCCAAGACATTGATGTTGCAAAGGCTGTTACCTCAACAAAGCATAGGTCGAAAGAGGACTTAGAACTCTTGAAGCTAACTGACCCTGTTAGCTATCTGAACGCCATCATCGAGAGCAAAAGTTCGTCTGACACTAGCCAGGAGGTTCCTACTCTGTCGGGGAAGTCCACTGAAACTTCTCCTCTCGATGAGGCTTTGACGAAGGTTAAGGCTCAGTTTTTCAAGAAGGACTTGATGAAAGCTTTGGAGGGGGACCCTACTGCTCCATCATATTTGGGGGCTGTTTTGAATGCCGTAGACTTGTTAGCTGTGCCTCCAGAAGTCTCAGGCTTTATCATGGAGTTACACTCCATTATTGATCAAGTCTCAGCAGATTATCGGCGACAAAGGGGCTTTAATAGCCAGCTTGAAGTGTTATATGGCAAAAGCTCTTCTGCATGGACTGCTGTAGCAGAGACAACTTCTCGAATTGTGGAGTTGTCGAAGCAAAAAGCATCTAGACAAGAAGAAGTTGATGCCATCGATCGAGAGAATGCTTCCTTCAAGGCGCAAATCGAAGAAATAGAGGCTAAGATAAATGCCAATACTAATCGCAAGGAGGAACTTCTCTCGACCGTCCCAGACACCGAAAGTCAAACTGAAATCACACACGGCCTAGAATTTGCTGAGAAAGCTCAAGGCTTCGACGATCAGATTGCCAAGCTTGTGCAGGCGAATGCCTGGTGCAACAAAAGATTGGAGCTGCAGCAAATCAAATACCTTCGACTCAAGGACTCCATTCCCTTCTGATTGATTCAGCTTTTTTAACCATATTTTGTAATATGTATTCGACAACATTGCCATCTTGGCTAAATTATAAAAAATTTCCATTTTGGCTTTTTTATGGTTAATTTAGTCATTACTTTGTTATTTTATTTTTATCTCTTGGAGTGTAGGTTTGTATTTTTTCAAATATTTACCATTTACTCTCAAGAGCCTTTTATCTTCACCTAGCTCTTCGACTTCATAGGCTCCACCAGAAAAAGTCTGGATAACTCTGAATGGTCCTTCCCATTTGGGTGACCATTTTCCCATGCTTCGATCCCTTCGATCCATGGGAAGAATTACCTTCCAAACTAGTTCTTCAGGCGAAAATACCTTAGGTTTCACCTTTTTATTATAAGAGTCTTCTACTCTTTTCTTCTGAAGCCTGAGTAGGTCAAGAGCGCGCAATCTTTCTTCGTCTAAATCCACCAGTTCATCTAACATCATATCCCAATAAATTTCAGAGGGAATATCATAATGTCTCTGAACCCTTGCAAATTGAAGACAAATTTCTGCTGGCAACACTGCATCATGGCCAAAAGTTAGCCTATATGGTGTTGTACCTATGGCTTCTTTTGGGGACGTTCGACAAGCCCACAAAATCTGGTCTAACGTCTTATGCCAATTTTTTGGCTTCTTCCTAACATGCTTTTTTATCAAGCCAATCACTACTTTGTTCGCTGCTTCGACTTGACCATTTGCCTGTGCATCATAAGGCGTTGATGTTAGGAGTTTGAAACCTGTTTCCTGAGCGAATTCCTGCATCTTTCGACCAGTGAAAACTGATCCTTGATCAGTTGTTATAGTCTCAGGGATTCCATACCTAAAGATAATGTTCTTTTGAATAAATTCAATGACATTTTCTTGGTCTACATTGACTAAAGGGATAGCTTCGATCCACTTAGTAAAATAATCGATGCCTACCAGTATATACTTCTGACTCTTTGATGATGCTGGTCGAATCTCTCCAATGAGGTCCAACGCCCATCCTCTAAAGGGCCACGGTTTCACTATCGAGTGAAGTTCGCTTGCTGGTACATGTTGGATGCCTGTATGGACTTGACATTCTTGGCAACCTTTAGCGAACTCGACACAATCTTTCAGTATAGTCCTTGTCGAAACAACAACCATTTCATCTTATGCCCTACTTGGTGAGCCCCACATGTTCCAGCGTGCGTCGTCGAAAGGGCTATGTATGCCTCAGTTTCACTTAAGCATTTTAGCAATACCCCTTCAGGCGTCTTCTTGTATAACTCATTACCCATGAGTACATAACTCAACGCCCTGTACTTTGTTTTTCGTTCTGTCGAAGCTCCTGGATTTTGAAGATAATCCACAATGGGCTTCCTCCAATCTTGTTCTGACAAATTATCTATGAACGAAATTTCGAAGTTACTTTGATCAGCATATCCTAGTCTTGTCGATTCCAAGTCTGTTGGTGATAGACAAGTTGCTTTTATCTTTTCTCGAACTTTGATTGCTCTTTGTAATCTCGTTTTTGAAATCTTGTACCCAGATGCAATTTGTGCCAAGTCGTTGGCTATTTGATTTTCCAATCTGGGTATGTGTCGAATATTGACCATTTCAAATTTTTTCAATAAACGATTTGCTATCACAAAGTACATAATGAGATTTTCTCTTATGCACTTATATTCCTTTGTGACTTGCTTAATGACTAACTCTGAGTCTCCCATTATTTCGACTCGAGTTGCCCCCAATTCCAACAATATTTCAAGGCCAGTAATTAGAGCTTCGTACTCAGCCTCATTGTTCGAACAAGAACCTGATATCTTGTACTTGAATGTTGTTGGAATTTTTTCTGGAGAAATGATCAAGACTCCTACTCCTGTTCCATCTTTATGGCTGGAACCATCGAAGTAGAATTTCCAAGGTTCTATCTCCACATAATTAATATCCTCAACTTGAATTGAGTGGTCGACTATAAAGTCTGCAACCACTTGTCCTTTCACTGCCTTAAGAGGCATAAAGGTTAAGGAGTATCCAGTTAATGCTAATGCCCACTTGCCAATTCGACTGTGCAAGATAGGTTTCGACAACATATACTTGAAAACATCAAAATGAGACGAAACATACACATCAACTGGTTTTATATATTGCTTGAGTTTTGTACAAGAGAAATACAGACATAGACACAATTTTTCAACTTCACTATATCTAGTTTCTGCATCGTTCAAAACTCTACTAAGATAGTAAATGGGTCTTTCGACTCCATTCTCATCTTCTTGGGCTAACATGCTTCCCAAAGTTTTGTCGGATGCAGCTATGTACAATCTCATACTCCTATTGCTACAAGGAGGCACCAAAATAGGTGGCTTAGTGAGGTACCCTTTGATTTTGTCGAAGGCTTCTTGTTGCTCTTGCCCCCATTCGAACCCCTCTTTATTCAGTCGAAGTAAGGGTGAAAAGGCCTGAGCTTTCCCACTTAGGTTAGATATAAATCTCCTTAAGAAATTTATCTTGCCTAACAGAGATTGCAGTTCCTTCTTATTCGATGGCGCTTTCGCTTCCAGAATTGCCTTCTTCTTGTTCTGGTTGATTTCGATTCCTTTCTTGTGGACAACGAAGCCCAAGAAATCTCCAGCTTTCACACAGAATGCACACTTCAAAGGGTTCATCTTCAGACCATGTTCTCTCATTCTTTCGAATGATTGTCGAAGGTGGTCAATATGATTCTTCCTGGAAACAGATTTTATAACAATGTCATCAATATATACTTGCATAAAAGTGTTAATAAAATCATGGAAGATAGAATTCATTGCTCGCTGGTATGTTGCCCCAACGTTCTTTAGGCCAAAAGGCATCACTACCCATTCGTAAGTGCCTAGGGCCCCAGGGCATCGAAAAGCTGTTTTCGACACATCCTCTTCAGCAATGAATATTTGATTATATCCTGAATAACCATCGAGCATACTCAGGTATTCATAGCCAGCGGCAGAATCGACTAGCATTTCCGCCACAGGCATAGGATATTCATCTTTGGGCGTAGCGGCATTCAAATCTCTGAAATCTATGCACACCCTTAATGTACCATTTTTCTTAATCACTGGCACAATATTTGCAATCCATTCGACATACCTTGTAACGCGTATGAATTTGCATTTCAGAAGTCTTTCGACTTCCGTTTTGATCTTCGACAGTATTTCTGGGGCGAAGCGTCTTGGACTTTGCTTAATTGGCTTCTTCCCAGGTTTGATTGGCAACTGAAGTTCTACCAATCCTCTGTCGAGACCAGGCATTTCGTCGTAATCCCATGCAAAACAGTCCTTGAACTCTTTCAACAATTGAATTACTTCCAACCTAAGTTCTGGGTCAATTTTGGCACTGATGTAAGTTGGCCTTCTCTCTGACCCTTCGCCTAAGTTGATTTCTTCTAAAGGATCTTGCGCTAACATTTTAATGTTGTTCGCCAAGGGGTCCTTTTCGAATCCCAGAGGCTCATCGTCATAGATGGCGTCGAGCCTTTGTTCCTGCATTTCTTCTAGCATGATATCAGGGGGTTCTGGATCGAAATCCTTTCCTGGACCTGCAGCAGATAACTGTTGATCATTGGCCTGTGTGGCCATGTACTTCACTTCGGCTTCGAGAGCCGTTAACATCTTTTTTTCGGCTACATAAGCCGAAATTCGCTTCAATGATTGTGACTCAGTCATTATCACTGAATTCACTTCCCCAACCAGTTGGTTGGATATCAGTTAACCCACTGAAGTCTATGTGGGACAAGTCTTCTCTGTCCCATTGGAAACCATGCTCAGGATGCAGGTATAGGGAACAAAAAGTGTTTGGCGCTGGCGCCAAGTCGAAGTCAGGTGTTGGACATGGCCCTATGTGAGCCAAGTTCTTGTCGAAATCTGCCAACCCCAGGTGATTCACTTCGCCCAGGTAATAGCTTTGATCTGCCTCTATGTTTTCGACCATCCCATCTGGACGCCATAGCAGCAGCCTCTGGTGCATTGATGATGGCACAACTCCAACACCATGAATCCATTCACGGCCCAACAAAAGATTGTAGTTAGGTTTGGCCGATATGACCATAAACATTGTTGGTCAAAGGATAGATCCTACCTTAATATCTAGTTGGATCACTCCCATAGTGGTCCCTATGCCGCCCTCATAGTTCGACAGGACCATATTGTGAGGCTTAATGTCCTCATCCCTCTTGCCAATTTTCCTTAGCATAGAGTGAGGAATAATGTTGATGGTTGCCCCACAATCCACCAAAATTTTATTCACTGTAGTTTCTTCGAGTTTAGCCCTTATAAATAAAGGCTTGAGGTGATTTTTCATTGCATCTGTAGGTGGCTCGAAGAACCCATTTTGTTCCTCAGTAGTGCCATTGTCCATGACGAAATAGCACACTGGCCTATGTTTGGCCATTTCTTGCTCCACTTCCCAGTCACTTGCTTCGACCTCCACCTGTCGGTTGAATTCTCTGGGCAGCACTGAGACTATATTCACCATTATGTCCAAAGTATCATCAGACTCAGAACCGTCTTCGTCTTCGACTTCACCTTGGTTAGGCCAAACTAGCCTGTTGGTTACTGGCTCTCTTTCTAGAGGTTTCCTTTGCTTCCTTAGAGGAACATTTGAACTGGTTTCTGCCTTTGGTTCGTTGGCAGCCTCCCTCTCAGCTTTTCGTCTCCTTTGGTATCTCCTCCATTGAGATCGAGACATGGGATTTTTCCCTTTGTAGTTGCTTGACACTTGTGCAACTTTAGGTGCAGCAACTTGAGGCTCTTTCTTTTGAGTTAAAGATGAACCCCTTGGCACGTCGAAAGAGTGCCATCTCTCCTCACTTGGCCTTTTTCGACCAGAGGTTTTGTACCAGGTATCTACCGGCACATTTGTTGGAGGCCTGAAAGTCAATGGCCACTTTTCTTGGTTTGAACCTCTTTGGGAGGCTCTTCTGGGGTCATGTCGAAGATCAACATTTTCCCTTCTCTTATTTGCTGCTCTTACGCCTTGAATGTGCTCAGCAGCTTTTTTATCAAAGATCGAACTGCATCTTGGACACAGCATCACCTCTGACTTCTTTTTCTGGCATCTTTGGAGAAAATCTGCCAGATTTTCATTTTCCCGAGGGAAAGCAGTCTTATTAGCTTGTTCTTGCCTCATGGCCTCTTCTGATGTTTTTGGGTCAGAGAGTTCGACCATGTTGATATTCATTGTATCTTTGTTGGCAAGGTTTAACTGCTTCATTTGGGTCTCCAAATTCTCCGTCTGGCCTTGAACTGTGGCCAAGTGAGAACTGGGTTTTGGTCCAGTTTTTTGTGCTTCAACGGTCTCCAGCTTTGGTCCTTCGACCGCTTTCTGAACTGCTTCAATTGTCTTTCTGGATAAATTCCCAGAAAAACTGCCAAAGATTGGCATGTTGATATGGTCCTTTGAGACTTCGACCATTGTGATTCCTGGTCTCTTCGACTGGATCTTGGTCGCCTCGATCACGTTCACCTCAGAAGGCTCAGCATAGTGGGCTTCAGCCTGCAATGGATTTGAGTCGACAGCCATGGGGGTCTTGTCAGCAAACTTCAACCTCCCTTCTTCGATAGCGTCTTGCACAAGATTCCTGAAAAGAAAACATTGAGAAGTTTTATGGCCCAAAAAATTATGATATTTGCAAAAGCCTCTCTTCTTTCTTTGATCAAGAGGAGGCACTTTTACCCCTGGGGGTACTATCATTTAGCCATCTTTTACAAGCAATTCAAAGATCTCATCACATTTTGTGATATCAAAACTATAAGTCTTTTTGGGGAACCTATCGTTGGTCCTTTCTGGACCAATGGGATTTTTCCCACTTGAGGGGACTAACAGTTTGAAAGAGTATGGTGGCCCTTGTTTTAGTTCCGCTAAATCGACTTCTCCTTCTTCGACATTTATAGTATCGTCGAAGGATTCTGGATCTTCGTCATCCATCTCTACATACGCTATCCTCTCTCTCTTATGAGTTTTCGTTGCCTTTGCTTTTTCAGCTTTGAGGCGTTCTACCTGTCGAACTCTATCGGCCAGTTGGGCCATGTCTCTCAGGTATTGGGTATCTAACTTCTTCCTAATGGAATAATCTAAACCTCCTGCGGCTATTTCGACTAACTCATGTTCCGGCACTTGTGTAAAACATCTAGCTTTGAGCAACCTAAACCTATTTAGATATTCGTCTATAGGTTCAGTGAAACGTCTCTTTACACTGGCCAGTTCTTTCAGGCTTATCTTGGTTTGCCCCATGAAGAACTGTTCATGGAACAATCTTTCCAACTGGGTCCAATGATGGATCGAATTGGGGGGAAGAGTTGTAAACCAAGTGAAAGCGTTCTTTGTTAAAGAACTTGGGAAGTACTTAATCCTTAGGTTTTCGTTATTCGAAATGTCACCTGCTTCGATCAAGTATCTTGCCACATGTTCGACAGTGGATTCTGTCGTGTCCCCAGAGAACTTAGTGAATTTGGGGACTTTACATCTAGGAGGTAAGTCTGTTTGTAACACGTATTCTGACAATGGGGACGTAAAGTTGGGCCTTCGAAAGCCCATGTTCATCCCATTTTGAGTCATGATCCTTTCGATCATGGTTGCCAGATTATTTTCCAAACCCATGTTTTGGTATTGGATATGCTGAACTACTTCGTCAGCATTTTGGTTTCTGTTAACTAACCTTACCTCTGGGGTTATTACCCTAGGTTCCTCGACAGGTTGCTCCAATCGCGCCCTAAGGTTTTCTTCGACAGGCTGTTGGACTTGGTTGATGGTGGTTTCTTCCTCTAAGAATATACCCTGGTTTCCCCTTATTTGCGCCCTTTGGGGCTGTCGAGTAGGTTAGGGTACTCCAAAGAAATCAGCCAAACGCGTCATTTGCGCTGTCATCTGCTGATTCGATTGAGTAGTGTTTTGTATTAGAGGGTTCAGCACTGTACTTAAAGTTTGTGCCAACATTTGCACCATATCATGGTTGCTTTCGTCCATTTGTTGCCTCAAGACTGCTGTCGAGGCATTTGTAAGGCCATGGGCTACTTGGGACGTTCCTCCTAAGAGTTGGGTCCTATTTCTATTCGCCATACCTACTCCAGAACCTTGGAGTGGCGAAGAGGCACTCACTAAAGGGTCTGAAAAAGTGGACGTAGCATTCGTCAAGTTAGGCAAGTCAGAAGTTGGCATGCCATAGAGTGGTTCTCGATTATGACCGCCTGTCATAAATCCTGGGGGAACAAAAGGCCTTGTGCCTAAATTTCCCCTTGGTGGGGGAGTTCCCAAAGGCACTCTGGGGCCTGTGAACGGAGGTAATGGCCCCGTTGCTGTGACCGTTACTGCTGGTGTCGAACCAGCGGTTATCGCTTCACTTACGGTCGGGATAACCGTTGCTCCCACATTTGTTTGTGGGATCTCGTTATTGTTTGGCGGATTCGCCATCTCTTCCCTTCTTCTGGCAGTATTGGTATCGTTAGTGTATATTCTACCACTTCTCAATAACATGCAACACTCCTCGAAAAGATGAGATTATTTTCAAGAATCAACACACTGTCCCACCGGGTGTGCCAATTTGTTTACAGTGGTTATTGGTAAACAACCGCTGATCCTCCAAATGGTTACTTATTTGGTTACTCGCAGGATCGATCAGATTGATCCTAGGACATAGGTTGATTTTGAGGTTTTGACTAAATTGGATAATGGTTAAATGACAATAAAATAAAGAGGCTTTAAGTAAATTGCATGAAGAAGTAGGCTTGGTAAAATAAATGAAGGCTTAAAGTAAAGGACTTCGACAGGAAAGTAAAGAAGAAAGCAAGTAAAGTTTCTGGAAAAGTAAATGACTTTGATTAATAAAGTTGGTGTTTCACACATACATTTCTCAACAATTCTTTCTCACACGCTGGGTACTCGAATCTATATGAGTGACTTTGTATATAATTGTGAACACACGCGAGAAACTGCATGAACTACTACTATTTATACTAAAACATCCCAAGTAACCGTCGGGCAGTTACACTGCTTCGAGGTGATTCCACTTGGCACGTTCTCAACGTTCGACGCTCCAGATCTTTGCACGTTGCACTTGGTAACCGCTGGAAACCGTTTTCCGTCCAAATGCTTGAATTTCAAACCGTTCCACTCTGAACCATCGAACACCTTCGTCGAGAAGCATCTTCGACGATAAACACCTTCGACGTCGAAGGCAACCAACTTCTCCCTTGGAAGAAATCTTCTAAGTACATTGCCATCTTTCGATGGGCATTTCGACGGACCTAGCTGGTCGAAAACATCCCTCAGCCTTAATGGCTGACATTAATGAAACAAGGGTGTCGAATTTAGGAGCCAACAGCAGCTTTTAGCCGTTCCTAAGCTGGATTTGTAAGCATGAATTAGGGGAAAGTACCCTCAAATGCAAAAGCAAAGCACGGGCCCAACATACTTTTGTGCAAGAGTTTGCTTTTTCAAGGACAACAACAGACTTCTATGCCACACGTGGTTGTGGGCATTAAATGATGATGAGATTTATCAAACTAGAAATCCTGCAATGTGATATTATGCATCATAGCTTAATTTTGGATCAAAAGTTCAACATCAGCGCAATTTAGAACCAACATCCAAATTCTGATCCTTTAATCTCTTTACTCTAGCATGTTCTGAGCGAGTTCTCAGACTTTCCAGAAAGCTTATGACATGATTTGTAAGCCCTTTTTGAATTACTCTTGAGAATTTTGACTGAACCTTCATGAAAAATGGCCCAAAGGTTCTAACCAAACTCTGTCTTGAAGATGTCCAGAATTTGCTGAGTTCTTCAGTTTCATGGACGTGTCTTTGAACCTTTATAACTTAAAATTACAGCATTTCCAGGAGAAGTCCTGTTCTGCAAAATTTTAGGTCTTATTGAGATCTAAAACTCTTGCGTTAGAAGCTCTTTCAGAATCAGCTTGCATCATGGTGGAAATCTGGCCAGAAGTTCTGAACTCGTCATATTTCTCAAACACTTAGAAAATTTTTAGAATTTTGACTTTTCCAAAGTAATTTTGACTTTTGAAATTCTTTATGAAACAAACTTCATATTTCAACATGTCTTGATGAAATATGACTCTTGAAACTTGATTTTGACCCCAAAGTCAAAATTTGACTTTTTAGTATGCAAATGACCATTTTGCCCTTGTGAATGACTTTCGTGGAAAATTTGTAATCCAAGGCTTGGAATTGGATGGAAGAAAACCTGAGGGTCTAAGATGATCCTTTGAGAAATGAGAGGGCAAATATTGAGGTACAACAGCTGCCCCTGTTCAATCTTCTTACACTTGAAGAGTTAGAGTGGCGAATCTGCCATTCGTGACTTGAAGGAGGAAGATGATTGAACACTAGAGTGCCCAGAAATTTGCACTCGATGATGTTGTGGTTGATTGTGTAGGAAATAGGCTTAAAGATTCCATTCAAAAATGATTGTTGAGAGACAAATATGAATGAGTATCAGGATGACATCCGTGTCTGGAGCGTATCTAAATTGTATCTGAAAGTTGAATCCGAATGAGTATTAGGATGGCATTCGTATCTGGAGCGTATCTGAGCTGTGTCTGAAAGTTGAATCTGAATGAGTATCAGGATGGCATCCATATCTTGAGCGTATCTAAACTGTATCTGAAAGTTGAATCTGAATGAGTATTAGGATAACATTCGTATCTGGAGCGTATCTGAATTGTATCTGAAAGTTGAATCTGAATGAGTATCAGAATGGCGTCCCTGTCTGGAGCATATCTGAACTGTATCTGAAAGCTGAATCTGAATGAGTATCAGGATGGCATCCATGTGTGGAGCGTATCTGAACTGTATCTGAAAGCTGAATCTGAATGAGTATCAGAATGGCATCCGTGTCTGGAGCGTATCTAAACTATATCTGAAAGCTAAATCTGAATGAGTATCAGGATGACATCCGTATCTGGAGCATATCTGAACTGTATTTGAAAGTTGAATCTGAATGAGTATCAGAATGACGTTCGTGTCTGGAGTGTATCTGAACTGTATCTGAAAGCTGAATCTGAATGAGTATCAGGATGGCATCCGTATCTGAAGCGTATCTGAACTGTATCTGAAAGTTGAATCTGAATGAGTATCCGGATGGCATCCGTATATGGAGAGTATCTTAACTGTATCTGAAAGTTGAATCTGAATGAGTATCGGGATAACATCCGTATCTGGAGCGTATCTGAACTGTATCTGAAAGTTGAATCTGAATGAGCCCGTACTGAATTGCTTCAGTTGGTCGTGTAGATAGTTGTACTGGCTTGTCTTAGGTATCAATTTCTGACCTTTGTAATTTGTTGATGATAGTCATTTGATTAATCTTATCCTGAAAATGGTAAAAACATTAGATGTATGCAATGTCACGACGTATGAAATGCATGGTACAATGAGATTGTGATATATGCATTCGTGTTATCAATGTTCATGATATATGGATGCGATGTATGTGTATGTGAGCTAATCTGCTGCACCGTTGTTGGATAGGGGAAATAAATCCCTGACTGTTGTTGGGGACGTGGAGTGTAAGTCCTCATGTTTTGATGTGCTGACGAGCTGATGAGCTCCTATTTGTTAGAGAAATAAACTCTGTTGTAAGGAAAACACCGTGTACTACTTGTAAAATCCTATTGGGGAATCCTGAGAAATTGGACAACTTCTACCGGGGATTGATAACTGGAAGCTTTGTTCCGCTGGGGATTAAACTGCACACTGTGGGGGATTTTATAGAATAGCTCAAAGATATTGCCCTATCTTTTAAAGCCATCAGTGATTGTCTTTTTACTTTGTTTATTTGTAAACGGTAATTATGTTCAAATGCATATATTCAAAAATAAATCATTGGACATTTTTGTAAACAATACACAAGAGTAAAGAAAAACAGATAGTTTTTCACTTTCAAAGGGATATCTTTGTATTGACTTTGAGTAAGTATTTTTGTACAATGAGATAATCATTCTAGTAATAGAATATCATCGTAAAAAATGAGAATTTGATACAAAGAAAAGATAGCTATGTGCAATAATCCCATGGGGTTCCCATTCTTCTATAGCCTTCGTGTCTCTGAGCATCTTGTCTATTTGTTGCCTTGTCTGAAACTGATTGAACTGATCAGAACTGTCGAGTTTGTCAGTAGAAACCAAAGGTTGTCCGTAAGGTGATCCAATGGGACATAGTCATACGCTTTAATTCCCTAACTTTTTCCTGGACCTCCCTTTCGGTTTTTCAATCCACCGGGATACCCTTTTTTTACCCAAGCCGCCCTTTCGGGTTTTCAGCTTGCCGGGTCTACATATTTTTTTGTTTTATCCCTAATTTTTTCCCGAACATTTTTGGTTCGCCGGGTGTTTACAATGATTTCTGGTAAACAACTGCTAGTCCTCCAAACTATCGAATAAACTTACTGATTGTTATTCAATTTCTCTGGTAACTCGCAGGATCGACTAGATTGATCCTAGGACGTGTTGGTCATTAGGGTAACTCTCATGATCGAACTGGTATTCATGGTTGGTATTTAGAATGTTGCGTAGGTGCTTAACTTACTTCGAAAAATCTAAAGGTGTGATCAAGTAAATGTGCGCGAAACTAAATTGCATGAATAAAGGTCAATTGTAAAGACATGTAAAAACTGCATAAAGGACAAGTAAATGACTTCGAAACATAAAAACAGTTAATGTAAAAGATCCTCTGGAATGTAAAAGATTCAAAATATGAAGAAAGCGTTTAAATGCAAGAAAACTGTAAAATGATTTTAAGTAAAAAAGGTACTCGAATGATAAAAACTTGAAGATAAAGGCATGAAATGTATAACAGTTTCTGAAATGTAAAGTATTTGAAATGAAAAGAAAGCATTTAAATGCAAGGCATCAGTAAAAATACTTCGAATGAAAACATTTTAAATGCAAAGGCTTGTAAATGGTATTAACATGAAGATAAAGGAAAGTACTGGAAATGATAAAGAGTTTTCATTAAATCATAAACATGTGGTGTTATCATACGTACATTGCTCGTGCATTCGTTTCCCTAGCCATGTGGTAATTTGAATGTTTACTGAGTTTTTTGTACAATAGATATGACACACGAAATCCTAATGCTAAGACTTCTATTTATACTACTTCGACCATAAAGGTCTTGCTATAAGATTCTGCCACGTTCAGAACATGCAGAGCAATGCCTCTCTCTTGCTTCCACGCGTCTTCGAATGCTCCAGCGCATATATTTCAAATTTCGAACATCCCGCTTGCATTTGAATTTCAAATGTTTTGGCACTTCTTCGCTTCGAAGGCATTTCTTAGATACATCCTTGTTATCATTTAGAGGCTTCTTTGAATATACTCTCATGACTGCCACTCGAAGCTCCAAGCTTTGATATGCCCATTCGAAGCACTGCTTCTACCATTTCGAAACATGACGTTTTGTTTCATTTCAATCGAAACGTCCAATTTACTTTACTTCTAATAATATCATCAAAATCTTCAGCCAACAAAATGCCCCTTTAAAATATGTATTTCGATTCCTTTGAGGAATACTTATTTTAAACATATACACAAGATTTTGATGCGACCTTCGAATCATCGTAACATTTATTGCATATGACTCCAGTCACGTCAATCACAACGCTTTTCAGATTCCTTAACCGCCTTGAACCATTTCACAGCACGGTGCAGTTACAAAACAATGATTATCTTTAATCACGCCTATTACCAATGTTAACTTTACGCCACCTCTTCATCAAACCAACCCACGACTACCACGTATCACAATCTTACTCAGTGGATGCTTAAACTTCCACATTTATAAAAACCCATCAACTTGGTCTTTTCTTTTCTTCCCACTTTCTGAATCTTTTCTCCCTCTTTGCTCACCGAAACCCTAAACTTCCAACATTCTTCCAAAAATGTCTTCTTCAACTTCATCTCAACTAAAAAAGGTTTTAAAAAAGAAAGGAAAGACCACAGGAACTACAATGGAAAGTAAGGTTGGCACCTACCAAGGTCAATCTGTTCTTGTTCCCCAGATGATCTCAAAAGAGAAAGAAATGCTTTATGCATCCCAGGTACTAATTCCTACTAATGCTGCTGGCAAGAGGTTAACTTTAATGGGCCCTCTTACAGTTTTTGAAATTTTAAAAGACACCAGAAAATTTTTCCCAGTTTGCTATAATTTCAAACCACTGTTTAATAAAATGGATAGCCCCAAGACTATAGAGTCTTCTGATTCAACCACCGTAGAAAATCCTATCGTTCCTCCTAAGGACCCTTTCGTACTAGATTATGTAAAGAGTAACTTCAAACCGTTTCGATCTTGCCCCACCTCCGACACTGCTTATCATAACTGGTTTAATAAGGTAGAAGCTAAGAAATCCCAGCAATGGGAAGAATTAGGTATCTACAACTTGATTAAACTGTCGAAGCCAGGTTTTACTTATAGCCACCCATTGTTATTCGCGTCCCTATATTTCTGGGACAGTACGTACAATACTTTCCATCTCCCTGGTGGAATGATTACCCCTACCTTTTTTGACATAGCGGCCATTACTGGGCTATCACCAATAGGAGAAACATATATCCCTGACAATGAAGAGCATTCGAGTATTATCGACTTCAAAGTCAAGCTAGCAAGCTTTTCAAAGTTTATCAGCCACTATCACACTGAAGGAGACAGTGTGTCGGATGTAGAACACATTTCTTTCCTTACCTTATGGCTGTCAAGGTATGTCTTTTGCAGCAGATCCCTACAAGTAGCCAGTAGGTTTATTCCTCTAGCTAGAGATTTGCATGAGAATCGGAGGGTGTGCTTAAGCGAACTGCTATTAGTTGATCTTTATGAAAGTCTAAGGTTAGCTGTTTCGAGTCTAAAATCTCACACCTCCAAGAATATCCTGCTAGCTGGCCCTTTCTGGCTACTACAGTTATGGCTAAACGCCATGTTCGAACCTTCATTATCAACGGCCAATACCATTGCTGAACAAGACCCTGAAATAGCGGATAGAATCATCGAAGGCACTAGGCTGCAAAGACTAACCCCAAACGATGATAAGGATGACTTCCAAGTCCTATTCTCAAAATATATCATGATATTCTCCAAGAGGCATAAGTTCGAAGAGACCATGGCGCCTTTTACTTCAAGGGCTCATGGACCTTCATGGTTCACCATGGCTCTCTCAGAAGCTGTCAAAAACAAAGAAATTCAAGATGTATGGAGAGCCTTTTTGCTACCCAGACTAATCTCTTCAAGAATAACTCCTGCTAAGAATCAGATTTTCCTTTTCGCTTATCAGCCCAACTTCGTTTCGAGACAGTTTGGCTTGTGCCAACTAATTCCTGAACCCCTATTTCAAACGGAAAATGCCATTACCTCTGGGCGAACCTTCAAGGCTAGAGAAGCCAAACTACAGCAGGAACAATACCAAGGCTTCGCCCATTTTGAACTCATAACCTTCGAACCTACACACCTTACAGCAAAGGGGTTTCTGGAATGGTGGACAAAGTTCTATCAGACTTATATGTTCGATACTCTTACTATTCAGCAGAAACTAAATGATGCATTCGATGTGCAGGTACCATCCAAGAAAGGTATGTTTACTCATGCCAAAGAGATTAAGGCTTTTCAAAATTATTTCGAAACTACTTATGATCCCACACACTTGGAATCCACGGTGCATCAAGCGGCTGAGACCTTGAAGGAAAAATTCAAAGAAAAAGTTTCTAAGTTAAAACTTCCTTCAGGGTTGTCACCTGAGGATAGGTATAGGTTGGCATTCGAAATGCATCCACCTAAATTTCCTAGATTACCTACCTCAGAACTGGCTCTGGCTTGGTTTCCTCCATACCCTTGGTGGTTCACTTGCAAAGAAATGTTCAAATATCTTCAAAAGAAACAAAAGCCATCTGAGACTGTGACATGGGCTCGACACTGGCTCCACCATTTCCCAGGACATCTTCGCTATGACCTTTCTGCCATGTCGATTAAATCTGATCAAGGCACAGGTGCGAATGATTGGGAAAATCCCAAACGTTTCTCATTTTCTATATCTTTAACTTTTGCCTTAATTGTTTCGATTTTCAGCCATCAGGATAAAGACTGCCGCTTCAAAGTCAAAAGAAGGGAGCGCCTCTCAAGCCTCTATCGAAACCATTGACAATGTGACTCCATCCGAACCAACAACACTTGCTGCAACAACAACAACAACAACACCAGTAATAACCAATGCTCCAACCCCACAGGTAATCACTTAGCCTTGGTGTTTCGAATACACTAACGTTTCATGATTTGCATCTAACTCTTTGTTTAAATCTTTTCAGACCAACAAACTTCCGCCTACCACTCCAAAGAAGCGAAAATCAAACACTACTGGGGAAGACCCTAAAGCTGGAGGGAATTTACCAGCTTCTTCGAAGAAGAAGCAGAAGAAGGATATTTCAAAAAGTGTTGTACCCACTAGTGTCTCTGGACTCGATTCCAGGGATGCTGCTCCCTCACCTAAATCCAAAATTCCATCTTCGACCTCCAACGTAATGTTGGAACGCATAGCTAGCAACCTCTCTTCCGAGAGTCCACAGGTAAATTGAAATTTAAATCTTTTGAAAAAATAATTTCTCATTACCTTGGTGCATGCCTTTAATATTATTTTGCTTCTTGAAGGATATTTTAAATCCAGCTCTTACCGCTTCGACCTCACCATCAAAAGTTGCTGCTCCGATCAACTCTTCTCCTCAAGGAGATTCCAGCAACCTTGTATAGAACAAAGGTTCCTCCAATATGGCAGTTCTGGATGGGGCTTCTGAGCAGCAAGATGATCAGAGTACTTCTTCTCCTCTAAAAGAAACAAATGAAGCTATACTTCATGAATCTGCAGAGGCTTTACAAAGAACTTCTCTTCAAAAGTCCCCTCTTGAAACCCTTCAAGAGGACCCAAAGGACACTCACGCTGAAGGAGAGAAAGCTGATTCTGGTCAAAGAAACGAAGAATCTGCAGAAGAATGGTCTGAGGAAGGAGATGCCAACGATGGTTCGACTGCTGGGACAGAGTCCAATGCAAATAGCAGCGAAAACGAAGACATCGAAGTGGTGGATTTGGATGACGATGAAGAAGATAATGAGCACGAAACGAATGAAGGGGATGGTGACACAACCAATAAACCCATGGAAGTTGAAATGGACGTGACTCCCCTGCATGTGGAACTCCCTCAACCGTCTTTGTCCTGAATGACTGAAGAGGAGCTTGCTCTCCTGAGACGAAATGACCCTATTGGGTACATGAAGGCGAAGCTGGCTCAAAGGGATATTCCACCTGCTAGGGCTGGCACAAGTTCGACTAGCCATCCGCTGCCCACAGATGAAAGAATTGTACTTCTTAACAGGATCAGGAGAACAATTCTTGATGTGGATATATTCGAAGTGCTCAAACAGGATAGCACTGCTTACTACACTATGAAGGAGTTGCTTACAAAGGTCAACCTTGCTACTTGCTCCTTGCCAGTTAGCACTATCTTGTTCGATCTTCAATCTTTGCTGGACAACGTGACTGGGTACCTTCTCCAAGATGAATTTGCTGCCAGAAAGGTTCAAGAAAAACGCACTGCAATGGATGCTGCTTATGAACAGGCTTCGAAACTCTCTCAAGAAGCTGAGGATCAAGCCATGCATCTAAAGCAAGCAAAAACTGATTATGAGGCTCGAGCTGAGTCCATCCTTCTCTGGGAAAGGCAAATTCAGGAACTTCAACAGAAGGTTAAAGAGGCTAGAGAACAGCAATTAGCGTACGGAACCAATACTGCTGGTAACCAATTCGAAGAGGTTCTCAACCAGGGGCTTGCAGAAATGGAAACTGCAGAACAACTCAAGGGAGAAGTGGCCACCTTAGAGGGGGCAAGACGTTTTGCTCAGCAAAGGCTTGAGTCTTTTCGAAGTACCTTCAACAGATTGAAGAATAATTCCTATTTCTAAATCTTAGTGTTCATTTGATTAAATTTGGTTTTTTATATGTAATATTTGAACAACGCCATTTTGGCATCCCATATTGCCATTTTGGCATTTTTATGATATGTTGATTACGTTGTTACTATTCGAATCTCCTGCAGGCGTGGCTTATATTTCTTTAAATATTTCCCATTTACCTTTAGGATACGTTTATCATCCATCAGCTCTTCGATTTCATATGCATTGTTTGAGAATACCTTTAGTATTCGAAAAGGCCCTTCCCAATGAGGTGACCATTTACCTAACGTTTTATTTTTCTTGTCCATGGGCAATATGACTTTCCAAACTAAGTCATTAATAATGAATGCCTTCCTTTTCTCCCTTTTGTTATATGTCCTGGCCACTCTTTCTTTTTGTCTCATCAAGATTTCCAATGCATGTAATCTAACTTCGTCCAACTCAACTAATTCATTCATCATCATCTCCCAATATAATGCAGCTGGAATTTCGTTTTGTCTTTGAATTCGAACTGATTGCAGATGAATTTCTACTGGCAGAACTGCATCATGACCAAATGTGAGTTGGAAAGGCGTGGTGTTAGTAGCTTCCTTAGGAGATGTTCTACAGGCCCATAGTATTTGGTCCAAAGTTTTGTGCCAGTTCCTTGGCTTTTTGCCAATATGTTTCTTGATTAATCCTATTATCACTTCATTAGCTGCTTCGACTTGACCATTTGCTTGAGCATAATATGGCGTTGATGTTAGTAATCTAAACCCCATTTCTTGGGCAAATTCTTGCATCTTTCTACCAGTAAACACAGAGCCTTGGTCTGTGGTTATGCTCTCTGGCAATCTGAACCTATAAATAATGTGTTGCTGTATAAACTCAATAATAGCCTCTTGATCAGCAACTATTAATGGTATAGCTTCGATCCACTTGGTAAAATAATCTATTCCTACCAAGATATATTTTTGTCCTGTAGACGAAGCAGGATTTATTTCTCCTATTAAATCCAATGCCCATCCTCTAAATGGCCATGGTTTGATGATTGAATGCAACTCACTTGCATGGGCATGTTGAATCCCCACATGTTTCTGACATTCCTCACATCCTTTAGCAAAGTCTATACAATCTTTGAGCTTGCTAGGCCAATACATGTCATATCGAAATAACAGCCATTTCATTTTATGACCTTCTTGATGTGCCCCACATGCCCCATTGTGGACTTCTGACAATGCTAAGTATGCCTCACTTTCTCCTAGGCACTTTAATAATACGCCCTCTTGGGTCTTTTTGAACAATTCGTTCCCCATGAGGACATATGATAATGCTCTGTATTTTGTCTTCCTATCAACATTCAGAGTTGGGTTTGTTAAATAACTCACCAGTGGACTTCGCCAGTCTGCATCTGATAAAGTGTTTATGGCTAATATTTCGAATCCCTGTTTCTCAGCATACCCCAATTTCATACTCTCTAGATCTGATGGTGTGAATCTAGTAGCCATAACTCTACCCCTTAATTCAACTATATCCTCAAAGTTCCTGGCAGAAACTTTATAACCCGAAGCCAACTGTGCTAAGTCATTCGCTTCTTGGTTTTCTATTCTTGGTATATGTTGAATATCCATGTATTCGAATTTCCTAAGTAGCCTGTTAACTATGACGAAGTATATCATCAGGTTTTCCTTTATGCATTTATACTCCTTTGTTATTTGCTTGACCACTAATTCTGAGTCTCCTTTAATTTCGACTCTAGTTGCCCCCAATTCCAACAAAGCTTCAAGTCCAACAATGAGCGCTTCATACTCAGCTTCGTTGTTCGAGCAACGAGGACCATCTAATTTATACTTGAATTTTGTTGGAATTCCTTCAGGAGAAATTAGAAGGACTCCAACACCACTTCCATTCCTGTGGGTTGAACCATCAAAGTATAATTTCCATGGTTGCATTTCGACGTAACTCATGACAGTCTGCTCAACCAATGAATGGTCCACAATGAAATCAGAAATCACTTGGCCTTTCACAGCTTTTAAAGGCATGAAAGTCAAAGAATATTATGTTAAGGCTAAAGCCCATTTACCAACTTTGCTATGCATTATTGGTTTTGAAAGCATGTGTTTAATGACATCGAAATAAGATGAAACATAAACATCAACAGGCTTTATATAATACTCGAGTTTCATACAAGAGAAATACAAACATAGACATAGCTTTTCTAAATTGCTATATCTGGTCTCTGCATCATTCAAAACTCTACTTAAATAGTATATGGCTCTTTCGATACCATTGCTATCTTCTTGTGCTAACATACTACCTATACTAACTTCAGAGGCATATATGTACAATCTCATGGGCTTCCCCCATGAAGGTGGAGACAAGATAGGAGGCTGAGAGAGGTATCTTTTTATCTTGTCAAATGCCTCCCGATGGGCTTCGTTCCATTCGAAGGCTTGGCCTTGCTTTAGACGAAGCAACAGAGAGAAAGCTTGGGTTCTTCCACTCAGATTCGAAATGAACCTTCTGAGGAAGTTAATCTTACCTAGCAAAGATTGCAGCTCCCTTTTTGACGTAGGTGCTTTCGTCTCCATTATGGCTTTGGTTTTGTTCTCGTTGATCTCAATCCCTTTCTTGTGAACCACAAAACCAAGGAAATCTCCATCCTGCACAAAAAATGCACATTTAAGGGGATTCATCTTTAAGCCATGTTTTCTCATCCGTTCGAATGATTGGCTCAAATTAAGCAAATGTGTTTCTGCAGATATAGATTTGATGACTATATCATCAATATACACCTGCATAAAGGTTTCAATGAAATCATGTAAAATCAAATTCATTGCCCTTTGATAGGTTGCCCCAGCGTTCTTTAAACCAAAAGGCATCACCACCCATTCGTAAGTGCCTAAGGCTCCTGGGCAACGAAATGTTGTCTTGGCAACATCTTCTTCAGCAATGAAAATCTGATTATACCCAGAGTATCCATCTAACATACTCAAGTATTCGAACCCTGCAGCAGAGTCTACTAGCATTTCTGCCACAGGCATGGAGTACTCATCCTTAGGGGTTGCAGTGTTTAAATCTCTAAAATCTATAGAGATTCTCAAAGAACCATTTTTCTTAATAACAGGTACTATATTTGCTAACCATTCGACATACCTTGTGGTTCTGATGAATCTGCAACGCAGCAACCTTTCGATCTCAGCTTTAATCTTTGTGAGAACCGCTGGTGCGAATCTTCTAGGAGTTTGTTTGATGGGCTTCTTGCCATCTTTGATTGGAAGTCTGTGTTCGACTAACTCCCTCTTTAAACCAGGCATTTCGTCATAATCCCATGCGAAGCAATCTTTGTTTTTCTTGAGGACTTCGATCACTTCCTGCTTGAGGCCTGGGCTAAGCTTTGCACTTATGTAGGTTATTCGTTTCGTGTTTTCATCCCCTAAGTTCACTTCTTCGAGTGGATCCTGTGCCAACATTTTGGCACCTGAGTCTATGGGATCCCTTTCAAAGCCTAAGGGTTCTTTATCATAGATGGCGTCCAGCCTTTGATCTATCTCAATTTCTTTAAAGGGTGAGCTTTTCGAGCCATCCCCACTTATTTCGTTCATCTTCACAGCCACTTTATTTATTTCAGCCTCTAAGGCCGCCTTTGATTCGTTCTCAGCCATATAGGCCGAAATCCTTTCAAAAAAGGAAGACTCAGTCATGAGTAAGGTTGTCAAAGTCCCAGCCTGCTGGCCGTCTTTGTGTAGTATTTTCAACTCCTTCGTCGTCAATGATTATCCTTCTATCCCAGTATAGGCCATCATGACGAAGGGTCATATAGTAGTGGGCGTTTCTGGTTTCGTTGATTTCATCATTTGGGACACAAGGAGCAATCTTTGCCAGATGCTTGTCATAGTTCCTCTTGTCAACTAAATTGACTGTTGACATGAAGTAAATCTGGTCTGCTTCAATGTTTTCCATGATCCCATCTTCTCTCCATAGAACTAATCGCCGGTGCATTGACGAAGGGACTGCCCCTATTCCATGGATCCACTCCCCTCCCAGCAACAAGTTGTAGTTGGCCTTGGCTTCGATCACCATGAACATGGTGGGCCTACAGCTTGAGCCTATTGTCAAGTCTAATTGAACCACCCCCAGTGTTTTGCCCACTTTCCCTTCATAATTGGATAGAACCATATTGTGGGGCTTGATGTCTCCTTCGTGTATTTCTAACCTTTTCAGCATGAAGTGGGGTATCAAATTGACTGCAGCACCCCCATCCACTAGAACCTTATTCACGCCATGGGCACCAACTTTTTCCCGAATAAATAGTGGCTTAAGATGGTTCTTCATAGCTGGTTCTGGACGTTCGAAGAACGCATTTTGCTCCTCGACAGCCCCCATTGTCCATCACATAGTAGCACACAGGCCTATGCTTCATCAAGTCTATGGTATCTTCTTCCTCATATTCATCAATTTCAGTTTCCTGTCCAAATTCACAGGTAAGCACAGATACCACGTTGCAGTTTAGGTTGAACGAAGACTCCCCCTCTGATTCGAAGTTATCCGTTATCATATCTTCATCTTCTTCTGGGCCTGGAGTGTATTCTTTTGGTTCATCCAGTTGTACTTCATAGAAAAGCCTCCTATTAACTGGGGGTTTGCCTTCAGTTTGATCTTTTGGTGTGGGTTTGTTGGTGCTAGATTCACCTTGGTTCTTTGTTGAAGTTGCCCCTTTATTTGCCACAGCTTCCCTCTCAGCCTTTCGAATCCTCTGTTGCCTTCGTCACTGGGATCTCGACATGGGGTTCCTTCCTTTGTAGTTCTCTAATCTCACCTCTTCCCTCTTCGCTATGTTGAATTGCCTTCTGTATGTCATAGCATGGTGTGCGTTTCGTTCGGTGTTTCTCCATTTGTCTTTGCCTTTGTCATTTCTGACTTGCAGCCATCTATCTGTTGGCACTTCAGCAGGGAGTTTGAACGTCACTCTTCGAGCACCCTTGGGATGAGGGCTATCAGGCCTTCATTGTTTGTATTTGCTATCGAAACATGGGCCCATCTGAACAGTTTCTTGATGGTTCCAGCAAGGGGCGAAAGGAATTGTCTTGAAGGCTCTGGCCATGCTTTGATCATACACAGCAGAACACCTTGGGCATATCAAGCACTTGGTTGCCCCTTTGTAGCAGCGAAACACAAATTCCAGCAAACTTTCTCCAGCCTTAGGATAACACCTAAATAGCTGGTTATCCTGGCGCCAGTTGTTGCCAGTTCGCGCCCTCTGTACCCTCTCGAAGTTCGCAGCGATTCTCTGATTGCAGAGGATGCTGCATCTAGGGCACAGTATCATTCATGTATCTCCCTTGTGGCACGTCATGAGGTAATCTTTGAGACTAGCATCTCCAACATGATTATCCTCCATTTTATACTTCTCTTTTTCTAAGTATCTTTCTACTTCCTCCATCTCAGAGCGAGGTCTCTCCATATCCACCATGTTTACCTCAACATCCTCCCCCTTAGCTTCATCATCTCCCCATCCTGTGGGTTTTATATCTTCAATGTGGACCTTTGAACTCTCTGGGGCAGAATATTTGACCAAATAGTCAAATTTTCCACTGGGTTCCCCTAAAGTGTCCCATATTTCTTTCTGAGGGGAGGTTGGCTTTGTGATTTGGACTTTCTCCAATTCCAGCCTCAGGCCTTCAGTGACCTGTGTCAATTCTTGGTTTTGGTTTTCCTGGCCTTCAGTAGCCTGGATTTCTTTTGCAACAGCTAAAGGTGCTTCTTCAATCGAAGTCTCTGATTGTTTTTGGACGTCTTCAGTGACCTCCTTATTGACTTCGACTATCACCCAACTTTCGTTTTCAGTACCTTTCTCTCCTATTGGGGCATCACTCTGGTCAGCTTCCACCATGTTAATCTCTCCAATGCATGCAAGCTCGGAGTAATTAGTGTCTGCGACGTCCAAAGGATCTTCGTCCACTTTCATTTTTGCTTTATCAGCAAACTTCAGACTGCCATCTTTAATTGCATTCTGAATTAGGTCCCTGAAAAGAAAACATTGTGAGGTTTTGTGGCCTAGGAAACTATGATATTTGCAAAATCCTTTTTTCTTTCTTTGATCTAAAGGAGGTATTTTGACATTCGATGGCACAATGAGTTGGCCATCTTTGACAAGTAAATCAAAAATCTCGTCACACTTAGTGACATCGAAGGTATAAACCTTCTTTGGGAATTTGTCACTTTTCTCATTTTCAACAATTTATTTCCCTTTTGTGGGAACTAATAGTTTGCAGGAGTAAGGTGGTGCCTGTTTTAATTCAGCGAGGTCGATTTCGACCTCTTCGAATTCGAATTCAGGATAATCTTCTGCTTCCTCAGTTCCAACATAGGAGATCCTTTCCTTCTTGTTATTTTTAAAGACTCTGGCCTTTTCGGCCTTTAGCCTTTCGACCTGTCGAACCCTATCGGCTAACTGAGCCATATCCCTCAAATATTGAGTGTCTAGTTTCTTTCGAATAGAGTAATCCAAGCCACCAGCGGCCATTTCGACTAACTCATGTTCAGGCACTACTGTGTAACATCTGGATTTCAAAAGCCTGAATCTATTCAGATAATCATCTATGGGTTCAGTGAACTTTCTCTTGACACTAGCTAATTCCTTCAAACTTATTTTTGACTGTCCCATGTAAAACTGTTCATGGAATAATCTCTCCAAAAGAGCCCAAGTATCAATGGACCCAGGAGGCAAAGTGGTGAACCATGTGAAGGCGTTTTTAGTCAGGGAACTTGGGAAATATTTGATCCTGAGGTCTTCGTTATTGGCTATATCTCCCGCTTCGGTTAGATATCTGGCTATATGTTCGACTGTTGACTCATTGGTATCCCCAGCAAACTTTGTAAACTTAGGGACTTTATATCCCCTTGGTAAATCAGTATGCATTATGTAATCTAATATAGGAGAAGCATAATTTGGCCTTCTAATTCTTGTGTTGAGGCCATTCTGGGCCATGACTCTCTCTATCATGGTGGTTAAATTGTTTTCTGCCAAGATGTTATCGTTTCGAATTCTATGAACGACTGCATCAGCATCTTGATTTCGACCTACCATGACAACCCCCCTAGGTTGTTCTTCTCGAAACTCTGGGACTTCCAGCCTTTCGACCCTTGCTCCTGGTTCCATAATTTCCCTTTGTGGGCCTTGGATCATTGGAGCTTCTAACCTTTGTGCCCTTGCCCCCAAGTTAACTTCTTCTCTGGGTGGTCTATAGGTTGGGTCGTTAGCAACTTGTTCCATAATAGGTACGTTCGCTCGAACTCCCGCCTGATTCTGCCTACGCCTCTCTGGGGGAGCAAAGAAATCTGCTATTCGACTCATGTTATCTGCGTTTTCTCTGTTTGTCACAGTCACATTTTGTACTATTGGGGCAAATATTTCCTGCATAGTTTGTGCTAACACCCCTATCATATTATGGTTACTGTCATCCATCAATTTCCTAAAATCCCACTGGTTTTCTGTGGTTAAAATGGGCATTGCACTATAACCCACTGACCCTTGGTTATTTGTCATAAACTGATTCGCCCCAGACCCAGACCCTAATTGTGGTGATGAATTTGACGTGGAATTGTGTAAGCCTGCCATAAAAGATGTTGGCATTCCATAAGAGGAGTTTCTGGTTCTATTACCATCGAAACCGGGTGGTCTAGTTAGTGGGGTGGCGAAATGGGTTTGCATCCCTGATGGTGGAACGAATCCCCCAGGATAACCAATGGTTCCAGTGTTTCCTAAGATCGAACTATTAGTTGATATGCCACTTATTCCATTAGTGGCTATATTACTGGTAGAAATGCAACAGACTGTGCATTCGAAGGGATCACATTAGATGCTCCCATCAAAGCGGACATATTAGTGCCTGTTATATGTGGGGCATTTTGTTCCCCTTGTTGATTGTCAGAATTAGAAATCTTGTTCAAACGTTTTCTTCTGGATAAGGGTTGGTTGCTGTTGATTATTTTACCACTTCTTAGGTTCATAAAACAACCAACTTATCACTCAGAGGGTATTTTTATAATGGTTACGTCTCAACAATCTTTATTTCTGTTCTAAATTCTGTAATGGCCAACGATTTGTCCCACTGGACGTGCCAATTTGTTTACACTGATTTCTGGTAAACAACCGCTAGTCCTCCAAACTATCGAATAAACTTACTGACTGTTATTCAATTTCTCTGGTAACTCGCAGGATCGACTAGATTGATCCTAGGACGTGTTGGTTATTAGGGTAACTCTCATGATCGAACTGGTATTCATGGTTGGTATTTCGAATGTTGTGTAGGTGCTTAACTTACTTAGAAAAATCTAAAGGTGTGATCAAGTAAATGTGCGCGAAACTAAATTGCATGAATAAAGGTCAATTGTAAAGACATGTAAAAATTGCATAAAGGACAAGTAAATGACTTCGAAACATAAAAACAGTTAATGTAAAAGATCCTCTGGAATGTAAAAGATTTGAAATATGAAGAAAGCGTTTAAATGCAAGAAAACTGTAAAATTATTTTAAGTAAAAAAGGTGTTCGAATGATAAAAACTTGAAGATAAAGGCATGAAATGTATAACAGTTTCTGAAATGTAAAGTATTTGAAATGAAAAGAAAGCATTTAAATGCAAGGCATCAGTAAAAAGACTTCGAATGAAAACATTTTAAATGCAAAGGCTTGTAAATGGTATTAACATGAAGATAAAGGAAAGTACTAGAAATGATAAAGAGTTTTCATTAAATCATAAACATGTGGTGTTATCATACGTACATTGCCCGTGCATTCGTTTCCCTAGCCATGTGGTAATTTGAATGTTTACTGAGTTTTTTGTACAATAGATATGACACACGAAATCCTAATGCTAAGACTTCTATTTATACTACTTCGACCATAATGGTCTTGCTATAAGATTCTGCCACGTTCAGAACATGCAGAGCAATGCCTCTCTCTTGCTTCCACGCGTCTTCGAATGCTCCAGCGCATATATTTCAAATTTCGAACATCCCGCTTGCATTTGAATTTCAAATGTTTTGGCACTTCTTCGCTTCAAACGCATTTCTTAGATACAGCCTTGTTATCATTTCGAGGCTTCTTTGAATATACTCTCATGACTGCCACTCGAAGCTCCAAGCTCTGATATGCCCATTCGAAGCACTGCTTCTACCATTTCGAAACATGACATTTTGTTTCATTTCAATCGAAACGTCCAATTTACTTTACTTCTAATAATATCATCAAAATCTTCATCCAACACCGGGATGCCCTTGTTTTGCCTAGGTGTGTCAACCTAGCGGGTCTCTTATGCGTAGTATCTTTTGACTATGTCTGTGTTCACAGGGTGTGGCAGGTCGTTGCCATCCATGGTGGTCAAGATCATTGCTCTACCAGAGAATATGCTTTTGACTACAAACGGTCCTTCGTATGTAGGAGTCCATTTACCCTTGGGATCACCTTGCGGTGGTATGATACGTTTGATCACCAAATCCCCGACTTGATACACTTGGCGTCTGACATTTTTGTTGAAATCCTTGATCATCCATTTTTGATACATTTGACCATGACAAACAACGATAAGCCTTTTCTCATCAATCAAGTCCAGTTGATCAAGTCGAGTCTGGATCCAATCGTCTTCGTTCAGCCCTACATCCTTCATTATTCTCAGAGAGGGGATCTGGACCTCAATAGGCAAGATAACTTCCATTCCATATACCAAAGAGTAGGGTGTTGCCCCGGTTGATGTGCAAGTTGTGGTATGATACCCGTGGAGAGCGAATGGTAGCATCTCATGCCAGTCTTTGTATGTGACTGTCATTTTCTGTATGATCTTTTTGATGTTCTTATTTGCGGCTTCGACAACACCATTCATCTTTGTCCGGTAAGGGGAAGAATTGTGATGCTGTATCTTAAATTGCTCACACAGGGCGGTGATCATAGTATTGTTTAGATTCGTACCATTGTCTGTGATAATCCTATCCGGGATACCATACCAATAAATGAGATTCTGCTTGATGAACCGGGATACAACATTTTTGGTAACAGAAGCGAAAGAGGTTGCCTCAACCCACTTTGTAAAATAGTCAATGGCCACTAGGATGAAGCAGTGTCCATTGGAGCTGTTGGTTTGATTTCCCTAATCATATTTATGATACGGTGGCAGAACCGACTGTTATACTGGTTTTTGTGTTTGTATTTGCAAATGTCGCGGTAAGCAAAAGTCGCCACCGACTTTTATTTCATCCAACTAAGGAAAAGGAAAAAGAACAGAAAAATCTTTTTCGAGAATGTTTCTGAGTACGGGGGTAGATTATAGAAAGGGAAGGTGTTAGCACCCTTTCTATCCGTGGTTTTCCATGGGCTCTTAGATACTTTGCTCATTTTTAAAATTGCTTGTGTGTGTTTGTTTTGAAGAAGTTTTACTTCATGATAACCCTTGTATCAGTCCTCAAGAGTGTGATAAAGTTGTTTTGAAAATTATTTTGAAAAGTGTTTGTGTGAAAAGCTTTGTTTGAGCAAGTACCTAAGAACTAACCTACCTACTCGAAAAAAGGTCGGTTCGCTTTCCTTTAGACAACTCTATCCTATTATTAAGGAATAGGTAGCACTGTCGTTGGAGTCTAAAAGGGACGTTCGAAGGGACGAAATGGTCTCTGAAGGCAACAAGTAAAGATACCTTAGCATTTCGAAGGGACTATCATCATAAGATCAACTTGTAGGAAACTCGAGGGACAAGTAGGGATCATGATCTTTATGACGATTTTGATTCGCAGGTCATTGTTAAGGTATCCCTACATTCGAGGGACGTGACCATTATTTCCGAGGTAACCAAGTGGGGAAAACCCTAGGGGTGAGCATGTGCAAGTTGTAACACCCCAATTTTACCCCTCGTAATTAATAATAAAATCAGAGTTTCAAAATTTCATTCAAACATAAATTGAGGTATCACATATTCGTGTTTTCATCACTTTGCATTATAATGCACATCATAAAAATCAAAAGTCGGATATACCGATTCATAACATAAATCATCATATAAACATATAACTAGGATGTGTTCACAAAATGTATGTATCATCATGTTATCATCAATACATAAAGTCATAAGATAGTATATATAAACTATCCTATCAAAATAATAACGTCGCCCAAATCCCGAGTGTTACTACTATCAGAGCAGAGCGACTCAAAATAAAGAGACTCGAGCTAATCCTCATCATCCTCGCAGATCACCTGCACGTTACCAATATAACGACAACGGCGAAACAAGTAAAGGGTGAGATACTCCAAAACATATAATTAAAGGCATGATAAAATATATAAATAGTTTTGGAATCATAAATGATATAGATTAATAAGAATATGTCAACAAATATCAAATCTCACATACTTTAAAATCATCATTTAGTGTATAAGATCAACACTTTAATATCATCACATAATCACCATAATCATGTCAAAACAAGACATAAACTCCATCGCCATAAACTCATATCGTCACTTTACCGTCATGGTATATCCATCACATAATTTTCATGAAATTATCACGTCATAATCACTTTATGTTCAACACAAAAATCATCACAAAACAAAGTATCATATAACATCGCAATTCATTATAAGTCATCAAATAAAACTCAACGCCAAAAGACTCAAAAATAAATATAACCGACTCCATGAGACACGACTATGTTATGCATGTGGTACCCGTCGCTTTGTCCATAATTAGGGACATTCGGCATAAAAGCCCATCGTCGCTTTGGCATAAAAGCCCTCGTCGCTTGGCATAAAAGCCCTCGTCGCCAATGCAATGTATGTGACTTGATAACACGACATCACAAATACAACACAACAAAACATCATCATCGCACATCAAAATTGGTATAAAACCCACGTCGCCATATTCATCCATATCAAGATAAACATATCATCGCATCGCATATCATCAAGTATTCATTATAAATAAACCGTCGCAAACATCATATTTAATCACACCACATCATTATCAAATAATTCACTAAATTTCAAACACGGAAAAATAGTCAAACATCAATAATCGTCGTGAAAGTCATTCATAATAATCAGCATCAATTATAAACATTAACGTCACAATCTGGTTATCCATACACGACTTAAACCGACTAAAATGCAACACGGTTCAACTTAACCGTAAATTGACTTATTTCGGGTAGCTCCGTTAAAAACTCATAATCTCGAAAAACTAACCTCACCACGACGTTCTACACGTCAAAATTAACTAGCACGTCAATTTTCGTTAAATTCGGAGCAACTTGCTCCGTCACCGAAATTGTCAAAATCGGGAAATCGAAACATAATCGGGTTCCAAACTAAATCGGCTAACTTATTTCATATTTATATCTAATTAATATAAATATTTAATATATTAAATTAAGAAAAGAAAAACAAAACATAAATTAATTTTCTAAACTTAATTTCAATTCGATTAATATACCGCTAATGCCGCTAGCACTTTAGTTTCTATACTGTTAATTTTTGTTTATTCTAAACCATGCAATTAGTTTTTTTTTTGTTTGTTTGTAAGCTACTGTTATTACATTGTTTTTTCTTTCTAAACTTAATTCTAATGCTAGTTTTAAAAATGTGATAAACTGCTAGTTTTAAAAAAAAATGATAACCTGCGCTAGTTTAGAAAACAAGAGATATACTGCTATTTCATTTCTAACTTCATATTGCATATTTGATAAGCTAGTTTCATACTATTTATTTAATAAACTAACTTCATACTATTTGTTTAATAAACTAACTTCATACTACATTATTTTACTAAACTAACTATACTGCTACTTTAGTCTTAGTACTACATTATTTTACTAAACTAATTATACTGCTACTTAGTTTCTAAACTTCATTTCAATTACTAAACACTAATTCAACAACAACAACAACAACAACACCTAATTAACTCTTCTAATTTCTATCTCAACAAAACTCAAGAACCCTAACATCAATTTTTTCCCCAAATCCAAAATATACCAAATCAAACTCTAACTATAAGCATTGGAAATAATCAAACCCCTTACCTTAAATGTTTGAATGATTCTTGATGATTCAACCAACCCAAAATCCAAACTTTGTGTTCTTGCTCTTCTCTTCCTCCAAGACTCTCTCTAGTTCTCTCTAAGTGTGTTTTTGGTGTTATGTCATAAAACAAGGAAATGGTGGGTTATGTTTGTTTAGAAGCAAGACATAAGCTAGCAAAATACCCAAAAAGCCCTTCTTGATATATCACCACTAATCAACACTAAATAATATTATTAACCCAAATAATTAAAATAACTCCAAATAATTAAATATCGGTCTGAATAATATTTTATCGAACCGAACGGAATAAAAACCGGACCGAACTAAATAATTTACCGGTCCCTCAAAACAAATATCGGACCGAATAAAATAATTATCGGTCCCTCAAAATGAATACCGAACCGAATAAAATAATTACCGGTCCGAATAAAATGTTGCCGAATATATTAACATATATAACAGTTAATTTAAATATTCTCGTCGCAAAAATAAACGTCAAACGGTAATTCGAAATATTAATATAATATAATATTAAATAAAACGGGGCGTTACAACTCTCCCCCACTTAAAAAAAGGTTTCGTCCTCGAAATTACCTGACTCAAAAAGCTCGGGATAGGAATCCCGCATCTTGCTTTCTAACTCCCACGTCGCACTTTCACGAGCTGCTCCTATCCAAACAACTTTAACCAAGGAGATCTCTTTGCCACGAAGAGACTTCATCTCACGATCTTCGATCCTTAATAGCATCGTCTCCACCGTAAGATTGTCTCGAACTTGGATATCATCCATCTCAATCACATGTGAAGGATCCGGAACATACTTCCGAAGTTGCGACACATGGAACACATCATGCAAGTTCAAAAGATTTGGCGGTAACGCCACTCTATAAGCCACTTTTCCCACTTTACTAGTAATTTGGTAAGGACCAATAAAGCGAGGAGTTAGCTTCTTCGACTTCAATGCTCGACCAACGCCGGTTGTAGGAGTAACTCGCAAAAACACATGATCACCATCTTGAAATTCCAAGTCTTTTCTCCTTTTATCATGATAACTCTTTTGTCGACTTTGAGAAATTCTCATCTTTTCTCTAATCATCTTCACCATCTCAGTAGTCTCTCTAACCAATTCTGGTCCAAGCACCACACTTTCACCCGACTCGTGCCAACACAAAGGAATTCTACACCTCCGACCATACAAAGCCTCGAACGGTGCCATTCCAATACTAGCATGAAAACTATTGTTATAAGTAAACTCAATCAAAGGAAGATATGTATCCCATGAACCACCATGTTCAAGAATACAAGCACGTAACAAGTCTTCCAACGATTGAATCGTCCTTTCCGTCTGACCATCGGTTTGAGGATGATAAGCCGAAATCAACCTCAACTTTGAACCCAAAGCCTCTTGCAAGCTCTTCCAAAATTCAGAAGTAAACCTCGGATCTCTATCCGAAACAATACACAAAGGAATACCATGTAATCTCACAATCACATGCGTATAAATTTCCGCCAACTTCGATACGGGATAAGTGATGTTAATAGGAATAAAGTGAGTCGACTTCGTAAGCCTATCAACAATCACCCAAATTGCATCGTGTCCTCTTGGTGTATTCGGTAACCCCGTTACGAAATCCATGGAAATGCTATCCCATTTCCACTCCGGAATCTCTAACAGTTGCATCAACCCTGCAGGTTTCTGATGATCCACTTTAGACTTATGACAAGTCAAACAAGCATAAACAAACTGAGCCACCTCTCTCTTCATTCCCAACCACCAAAATAGTTTCTTTAAATCTTGATACATTTTGGTCGCTCCGGGATGAATACTCAAATTGCTTCTATGACTTTCTTCCAAGATCATTCTTTTCAAATCCACATCATCGGGAATACAAATCCTATCACGGAACCTCAAAACACCCTGAGCATCTAACTTGAAATCTTCATTTTCAGTTTGTCCAATACCAACCAACAAATCAACAAGTTTCACATCAAGCTTCTGAGCTTCTGTAACACTATCAAGGAAATCATTATTGATCTTTAACATTCCCAAGATAACACTCTTCGGCGTCACTTCTACTACAAGACTCATATCTCTAAATTGCTCAATCAATTCCAACTCTTTCACCATCAACAGTGACATATGCAAAGTCTTTCGACTTAAAGCATCGGCCACCACATTAGCTTTACCAGGATGGTAATTCAATCCAAAATCATAATCTTTCAACAATTCAAGCCATCGTCTTTGTCTCATATTAAGCTCTTTCTGATCGAACAAGTACTTCAAACTTTTATGGTCACTAAATACTTCAAATCTAGAACCATAAAGATAATGCCTCCAAATCTTAAGCACAAAAACAACCGCTGCAAGCTCCAAATTGTGCGTAGGATAATTCTTCTCATGAATCTTCAATTGCCTAGAAGCATAAGCAACTACTTTGCCATTTTGCATAAGTACACCACCTAAACCCATCTTAGAAGCATCACAATAAACAACAAACGGTTCTTCAGGATTAGGTAGAATCAAGATCGGAGCCGTTGTCAACATTTTCTTCAATTCAACAAAACTTGCTTCACACTTGACATCCCACACAAACGCAGCTCCTTTACAAGTCAACTTTGTCAAAGGAAGCGCCAACTTAGAAAAACCTTCAATGAACCTTCTATAGTAACCAGCCAATCCTAAGAAACTTCTAATCTCAGTAACAGACTTAGGAGTTTCCCATCTCAACACAGCATCGACTTTAGAAGGATCAACTGAAATGCCATCACCATAAATGACATGCCCCAAAAAGCTCACTTCACTTAACCAGAACTCGCACTTTGACAAATTAGCATAAAGTTTCTTCTCTTTCAGAACTTCCAACACGATGCGCAAATGTTCTGCGTGCTCTTCTTCCGATTTAGAATAAACCAGAATATCATCAATGAAAACAACCACGAAACGATCTAAGTAAGGATGGAAAATACGATTCATGTACTCCATGAATACTCCCGGTGCGTTAGTGACACCGAAAGGCATCACCAAATATTCGTAATGTCCATACCTCGTCCTGAAAGCAGTTTTCTGAACATCCTCTTCTTTCACCCTTATTTGATGGTAACCCGATCTCAAATCAATCTTGCTGAACATGCGAGCGCCAACCAATCGGTCCATCAAATCATCAATTCTAGGAAGTGGATACCTATTCTTGATAGTCACTTTATTCAACTGACAATAATCAATACAAAGTATCATGCTACCGTCTTTCTTCTTCACCAATAACACAGGAGCTCCCCACGGCGACACACTAGGTCTAACAAACTTCCTGTCGAGCAAATCTTCTAATTGGATCTTCAATTCTGCTAACTCAAATGCAGACATCCTGTATGGTGACATAGAGATAGGTCTGGTACCAGGGACAAGATCCACAGAAAATTCAACTTCTCTTTTTGGAGGTGCACTAGGAATCTCATCAGGGAATACTTCGGGAAAATCGCACACCACCGGAAAGTTTGCTATCACAGCTTGACTCTCCACAAAAAGAGTCGCCATCAACAAGAAAACCAATGCCTCATCCTTCATGAACTCATTCATCTGCTTCGTCGACACCAACATAGATTGTTCTTCTTCTACTAAGGAAGAAAACCTCACAATGTTGTTATAGCAATTAATATGGACATAATTAGCTTTTAACCAGTCCATACCTAAAACCACGTCCAACCCGACAAGTGGTAAACAAACAAGATCCACCACAAAGTCTCTATCAAAGATTGATAAAGGGAAACTTGCAAACACAAAAGAAGTAGTAACTGTTCCCTTAGCCGGAACTTCTACCACCATACCTCTATCCAAAGACGACAAAGTGAGACCCAATCTCTTTACACAATCAACAGCAATAAAACAGTGAGTAGCACCAGTATCAATAATAGTAATAAGAGGAAAGCTATTAATGAAACTAGTACCTCGAACAAGACCATCCTCGTTTTCCGTCGGAGCACCCGATAAAGCAAACACCTTTCCTGCTCCTTGAGTCTTCTTAGGCTTCTTACATTGAGCACTAATGTGACCTCCCTCGCCACAATTAAAACATACTACATCCTTATGTCTACAATCGCGAGTCATATGGCCCACTTCTCCATATCGGAAACATCTCACCTCATTCTCCTTAGCTCTAACATCGCTTCGACAAACATTACTTTTGTGGCCAGGTTTCCCACACTTGTAACAAATAATACTAGCATGAGCATCTCCCCCACTAGTTCTTCGCCCTTGAAACGCTTTCTGTTTCCCTTTACCAGCTGGAGCATCATACGGTTTTCCACGGCTTTGCTGACCTTTGTTTCTCTTATCAGACATAATCTTATAATGAGCATTACTGTCCTCCTCAAAGATCCTATAACTATCAATCAAATCCGAAAAGACACGGATTTTCTGATAACCAACAGCTTTTCTTAATCTCAGGACGCAAACCATTTTCAAACTTGATGCATTTAGAGAACTCGCCATTCGGCCCATCATAATGCGGATAGAACTTGGCCAACATAGTGAACCTTGCAGCATAATCAGTGATAGACATGCTTCCTTGCTTTAATTCAAGGAACTCTATCTCCTTCTTTCCCCGAACATCTTCCGGGTAATACTTCCTCATGAATTCCCTTCGGAAAACTTCCCATGTCACTTCCTCACCAGCAATCTCAAACCACTGACGGGTTTCAACCCACCAGTCATCCGCTTCAGCACTTAGTTTATGAGTACCATAACGGATCCTTTGCACAGGAGTGAAATCCATCACAAGGGAGATTCTTTCAATCTCCTTCAGCCATGCCAAAGCACCTTCGGGATCATACTTTCCTTGGAAAGTAGGAGGATTCTCTCTTTGGAAGGTTGTCAAACTACGAGACCCAGCGTTCTCGTCAGCATTCAACGGGTTTTGGAAAGCCTGAGCCATTGCCTGCATAACAGCAGCAAGAGCCTCATCATTCCTACCAGCGTTCCTTCCATCCATAACAACTTCTGCTCACAACAAAACAAGGATTATAATCAACAAATAACAATTCTTGATTGATAGACGAAAATAAACTCAACAAATTGGCCGGACAGACCGACCTGCTCTGATACCACTAATGTAACACCCCAATTTTACCCCTCGTAATTAATAATAAAATCAGAGTTTCAAAATTTCATTCAAACATAAATTGAGGTATCACATATTCGTGTTTTCATCACTTTGCATTATAATGCACATCACAAAAATCAAAAGTCGGATATACCGATTCATAACATAAATCATCATATAAACATATAACTAATCACAACACATCGAATGTGTTCACAAAATGTATGTATCATCATGTTATCATCAATACATAAAGTCATAAGATAGTATACATAAACTATCCTATCAAAATAATAACGTCGCCCAAATCCCGAGTGTTACTACTATCAGAGCAGAGCGACTCAAAATAAAGAGACTCGAGCTAATCCTCATCATCCTCGCGGATCACCTGCACGTTACCAATATAACGGCAACGGCGAAACAAGTAAAGGGTGAGATACTCCAAAACATATAATTAAAGGCATGATAAAATATATAAATAGTTTTGGAATCATAAATGATATAGATTAATAAGAATATGTCAACAAATATCAAATCTCACATACTTTAAAGTCATCATTTAGTGTATAAGATCAACACTTTAATATCATCACATAATCACCATAATCATGTCAAAACAAGACATAAACTCCATCGCCATAAACTCATATCGTCACTTTACCGTCATGGTATATCCATCGCATAATTTTCATGAAATTATCACGTCATAATCACTTTATGTTCAACACAAAAATCATCACAAAACAAAGTATCATATAACATCGCAATTCATTATAAGTCATCAAATAAAACTCAACGCCAAAAGACTCAAAAATAAACATAACCAACTCCATGAGACACGACTATGTTATGCATGTGGTACCCGTCGCTTTGTCCATAATTAGGGACATTCGGCATAAAAGCCCATCGTCGCTTTGGCATAAAAGCCCTCGTCGCTTGGCATAAAAGCCCTCGTCGCCAATGCAATGTATGTGACTTGACAACACGACATCACAAATACAGCACAACAAAACATCATCATCGCACATCAAAATTGGTATAAAACCCACGTTGCCATATTCATCCATATCAAGATAAACATATCATCGCATTGCATATCATCAAGTATTCATTATAAATAAACCGTCGCAAATATCATATTTAATCACACCACATCATTATCAAATAATTCACTAAATTTCAAACACGGAAAAATAGTCAAACATCAATAATCGTCGCGAAAGTCATTCATAATAATCAGCATCAATTATAAACATTAACGTCACAATCTAGTTATCCATACACGACTTAAACCGACTAAAATGCAACACGGTTCAACTTAACCGTAAATTGACTTATTTCGGGTAGCTCCGTTAAAAACTCATAATCTCGAAAAACTAACCTCACCACGATGTTCTACACGTCAAAATTAACTAGCACGTCAATTTTCGTTAAATTCGGAGCAACTTGCTCCGTCATCAAAATTGTCAAAATCGGGAAATCGAAACATAATCGAGTTCCAAACTAAAACGGCTAACTTATGTCATATTTATATCTAATTAATATAAATATTTAATATATTAAATTAAGAAAAGAAAAACAAAACATAAATTAATTTTCTAAACTTAATTTCAATTCGATTAATATACCGCTAATGCCGCTAGCACTTTAGTTTCTATACTGTTAATTTTTGTTTATTCTAAACCATGCAACTAGTTTTTTTTTGTTTGTTTGTAAGCTACTGTTATTACATTGTTTTTTATTTTGAAACTTAATTCTAATGCTAGTTTTAAAAATGTGATAAACTGCTAGTTTTTTTAAAAAATGATAACCTGCGCTAGTTTAGAAAACAAGAGATATACTGCTATTTCATTTCTAACTTCATACTATTTATTTAATAAACTAACTTCATACTATTTTTTTAATAAACTAACTTCATACTACATTATTTTACTAAACTAACTATACTGCTACTTTAGTCTTAGTACTACATTATTTTACTAAACTAACTATACTGCTAATTAGTGTCTAAACTACATTTCAATTACTAAACACTAATTCAACAACAACAACAACACCTAATTAACTCTTCTAATTTCTATCTCAACAAAACTCAAGAACCCTAACATCAATTTTTTCCCCAAATCCAAAATATACCAAATCAAACTCTAACTATAAGCATTGGAAATAATCAAACCCCTTACCTTAAATGTTTGAATGATTCTTGATGATTCAACCAACCCAAAATCCAAGTTTTGTGTTCTTGCTCTTCTCTTCCTCCAAGACTCTCTCTAGTTCTCTCTAAGTGTGTTTTTGGTGTTATGTCATAAAACAAGGAAATGGTGGGTTATGTTTGTTTAGAAGCAAGACATAAGCTAGCAAAATACCCAAAAAGCCCTTCTTGATATATCACCACTAATCAACACTAAATAATATTATTAACCCAAATAATTAAAATAACTCCAAATAATTAAATATCGGTCTGAATAATATTTTACCGAACCGAACGGAATAAAAACCGGACCGAACTAAATAATTTATCGGTCCCTCAAAACAAATATCGGACCGAATAAAATAATTATCGGTCCCTCAAAATGAATACCGAACCGAATAAAATAATTACCGGTCCGAATAAAATGTCGCCGAATATATTAACATATATAACAGTTAATTTAAATATTCTCGTCGCAAAAATAAACGTCAAACGGTAATTCGAAATATTAATATAATATAATATTAAATAAAACGGGGCGTTATACAAGTGTGTTTTTTGCACAATCATGGTTTTCTACTGTATTAATCATTTATCTTTCACATGTAAGCCTATTGTCCACACATCTAATAGTTAAATAGTTGCAGAAATTAAAAGCAAGGAATTAAAACCCTAACTATTACAAGGCTTTTGGAGAGGGGATTACATATTCAAAAACTCGGGAAAAATGTTAAGGGAAATATTAAACCTAATTTAACTATTACAACTTGGGAACAGTTACAATATTTAATAAGAATAAAGAGAATAAGGACGTGCGCGACGAAATAAATACGAGAATGAAGTCTAAGTCCTAAAAGATCTAATTAATTAAAGAGAAAATATATTTTTGTATTTTATTAAAAATATTTTAAGTCTTAACCTAAATCTAATTAATTAAAAAAACATTTTGTATTATTATTTTTTTATTGAGAGAATAACATAAATTTTGGAATTTGCATGTTAGTCCTAACTTCTATTAAATATTAATTACAAAAAAATATTTAAGTTAACCTAATTAAATTAATTAATTAAATGCAAATAAATATTTTATGAAAATAATTAACTAAATCTAATATTTTTTTGATTTTTCTGATTTAATAAAATATATTTTTATTGTAGAATAATTAAACCAAATGAATTTTGTAAAATAATTAAAGCAAAAAATAAAAATAAAATGTTAAAAGAGGAAACGAATTTGGGCCTGATGTTGGAAGGAAAAGGGGGGGGGGGTATGCTGCCCAAACTGCTTGTTAGGCCCAGAGCTGGAAGCCCATAACTTGCGCTTGGTCCAAACGCATCTCTCTTCTGATGGTTCATGGTGGACCAGCATACGTGGCACGTTGGATCTGTGATGGAGATCAATCCAAGAGACGAGATCAAAGGGCGCATAGAGTCTTCAGTAAGCGTATGGCACTGGATCTGCAATCAAATACTCAGAAAAATGTAAAAGCAATGCGCCTGGGATCGAACCCAGGACGCTTGCTTCAAAAACCTTTAACTTTAACCATTTGCGCTGCTTGTTAACTCGTTCATATAAACAACAAAAATTAATATAATATGAAAACAATATCTAATGTTGAGTCAACCTAACACGCATGCATTGTGGGCCCCTGTATTTTAAAGGAACGAATCCTAAGCTTCTATTCTGCCACCTCTGCACAGGGAGGGTCAAACCACCCCTCACGGTGGTTGACCACCATCATCTCCGGTGATCTCAAAAATCCAACCTGCGATATAGCGAGATTCTGATCCAGAGATTTGGCCTACCCCCCCCCCCCTAAATCATGGGCTGCGAGTTCAACCATGGGGTTAGTTTAACCTAAAACGACTTGCATCTCTAAGAACGAAACTTGTACTTATCTAAATCCTAACAATGGTGATTTGCAGTTACGGCCCTGTTCCATGCATGTACCACGTTATATAATTCACAAATAACAACAACATTATGAATATGCAACCAAAAATGATTTATATCAAGGGTTAAGCGAGTTTTGAGATCAAGAATTTTACCAATGTGGGAAGATCGGACTAGGGCGATTTAAGGTGCTTCGGCCTTCAAGGATGGATGAGAAAAGGTGTTGGGATCCTCAGAATGATGATAGGATGCTTGGTTTTGATTGAAGGAGGATGGATCGTATGTTCTGGATTTGCACCTTTCTTTTCAATTTTTGAAACCCTTGTTCTTGGTTTTGAGGCAGTCTCTCTGTGTGCTTGTTGTTTCGAACGGTTGTCCTTATGTATGGTAGCATACTAGGTCAACATAGTGGAGAAAATCCCATGCTTTGATGATAAAATATTCTCCTTTCTAGTTTTTGATTTTGTTAATTTTTGGAGCAAATCCACTCTTTCCACGATTTACCTTCATCTTGTCGGCTTTTGTTAATTGCCAATTGATGATAAAAAGACTTGTAATAAAATCATTTATTATTTAGATGATTTATTTGATTTAATTTGATTTTTAAAGGATAAAATTAAATAAATGAAGCTAGTAACATGTGGAAGGATGTTTGGGTCATGGACCATGTTGGAATTTAGGTGCATTTGCCAAAAAAATGTAATTTTGGGCACATTTGGCTTTTGGCAATTTTCCAAAAATGGTTAACTTTGACAATGTATAACTATTCCAATTTTAACCCTATAGAGGTGTTCTTGGACTTTTTAGAAAGCTTAGGATGTCCCCTAAACAAATATTTTGGTTTAATCTCAATTGGGTCTTCCATGTTCATGTAGGATGCTTTAACCCAAAAGGTGCTTTTGTTGACTTTTCAAAAGGACCTATAATGTAGAAATCCATATTTTTATGAGTGCATTTAATGAACTTGATGGCTGAAGATGAGTTGTAGGACATTGGATTCCCTTCAAGATGAGCCTTGGATGAGAAATTTCTGATAAAGTATGAGAAAGTTATGCTTGGTCAAAGTTTGGTTGACTTTTCCTGAGAAACCCTAATTTAGCAACTTTTGAGTTTTGATGAATTAAGAGAATTCCTTGGGGAATCATGGTCAACCCTTGATCAAATGATGGATATCACTTTAAAATGTTGATGTTGACCAAAAATCTTGAAGTTTGGCTGTATGTGGGCCACAATTGACTTTTGACCTAATACATTCAATTCTCAAGCATCTGAGCAGTTGACTGAGCAAACTTCTTGTGTAAAGCTTGAATTTTGACATGGAGGGTCTTGAGGACATATTAGGACTATGGAGAGAATATGACGCCTTTGGAAACTCACCCATCTTGATGAAAATGGAAACCCCGGTTGTAGGTTCATTGCTTTAAGAAAGAGTTTGTCTGGTCAACTCTTGGGCATCCTTGAGCAAGTTAAGGGTCCTGATGAGCATATGTTGAGTAAGATGGGAGGGTAGATTTTGGGGTACAACAGCTGCCCCTGTTCAATCTTCTTAAACCTGAGGATGTTCATTGGCTTGGTCTGCCTTTCGTGATCTGAAGGTGGAAGATGATTGAACACTAGAGTGCCCGAAAATTGGCACTCGCATGCAGTGTCTGATGGTTGGTGATATCAAGAATGGGCTTACAGATTCCATTTGGAAGGTGATGGATAATTTTTGGAGATGGGCTTAAAGTTTCCATCTAGAGAAGATATCGGTTGCATAAGAGATTCCTTTGCGAGAATTCTTGTACCTGTTGCTGAGGAGGACTTCACCGAGGAAAGTTGATTTATGTCTTGGGAAATAGAGTCTAGGAGCTTCAGTTGTCCATTACTCTACTGAGGAATTAATTCTTGATTAAGGAGGTGGAAGTGAACTGCATATCTGGTCAGGATCCAGGCTGCACAGTGACTTATTGGGGAAGGGTGGACTTAACCGTAACTTGTCGGGTCTAGGTCTTACGGTGTTGTAAATTGTCATCTGGAGATAAGAGAGAAGGAACCTGGATAGTAGGGTTGCTTCAGGATGAGAGCCTGGATAGTAGGGCTGTGAGAAGGAACCTGGATAGTAGGGTTACTTCGGGATGAGAGCCTGGATAGTAGGGTTGTGAGAAGGAACCTGGATAGTACAGTTACTTCGAAATGAAAGCCTGGATAGTAGGGCTTGATGGGAAGAAACCTGGATAGTAGGGTTACTTCAAAGTGAAAAGCCTGGATGGTAGGGCTTATGAGAAGAAACTTGGATAGTAGGGTTACTTCAAAGTGAAAGCCTGGATGGCAGGGCTTATGAGAAGAAACCTGGATAGTAGGGTTACTTCAAAGTGAAAGCCTGGATGGTAGGGCTTATGATAAGAAACCTGGATAATAGGGCTTCTTCAAGGTGAAAGCCTGGATGGTAGGGCTTATGGGAAGGAACTTGGATAGTAGGGTTACTTCAAGATGAAAACCTGGATGGTAGGGCTTATGAGAAGGAACTTTGATAGTAGGGTTACTTCGAAATGAAAGCTTGGATAGTAGGGCTTATGGGAAGGAACCTGGATAGTAGGGTTACTTCAAGGTGAAAGCCTGGATGGTAGGGCTTATGAGAAGAAACCTGGATAGTATGGTTACTTCAAAGTGAAAATCCTGGATGGTAGGGCTTATGAGAAGAAACCTGGATAATAGGGTTACTTCAAAGTGAAAGCCTAGATGGTAGGTCTTATGAGAAGAAACCTGGATAGTAGGGCTACTTCAAGGTGAAAACCTGGATGGTAGGGCTTTTGGGGAGGAACCTGGATAGTAGGGTTACTTCAAGGTGAAAGCCTGGATGGTAGGTGTGATACGGTGGCATAACCAGACTATTTTAGGAAAATGCTGGTTTGCATTTTGCGTTTGTGTTCGCAAAATGTCGCGGTAAGCAAGAGTCGCCATCGACTTTTATTTTATCCAACTGGAAAGGACAAAAGCACAGAAAAATTCCTTTTTTGAGATTTTGAGTACGGGGGGTAAATTATAGAAAGGGAAGGTATTAGCACCCTTTTTATCCGTAGTTTTCTACGGGCTCTTAGGTACTTGCTCATCATTTTCAAAATTGCTTCTGTGTTTGTGTGTTTTGAAAAGTTTTTGTTTTACTTCGATTTAACCCTTGCTTCTGTCTTCAAGAGTGTTACAAATTCGTTTCGAAAACTTTGTTTGAAAATAGTGTAAGTGTGGAAAAAAGTTTGATTTTTTCACTGATGCAATCGATTGCTCTTAAAGTGCAATCGATTGCACATAGTGTATTTTGTGCCATTTTTGAAAAAAAATACACTGTGCAATCGATTGCACAGCGTGAAATTTGAAAAAAATCAGCATTTTAAAATTGTCAAATCTTGGCTCAAATTTTTCTTCATTTTTGAAAGATGTATCATTAATTCAAATTTTAGTGCCAATTTTTCATTTTTAAGAAGAATTATCATTAATTTAAATTTTGGCTCTAATATTTGAAAGAATTATTATTAATTCAAATTTTGGATCTAATATTTGAAAGAATTATCATTAATTCAAATTTTGGCTCTAATATTTGAAAGAATTATCATTAATTCAAATTTTGGCTCTAATTTTTGAAAGAGTTATCATTAATTCAAATTTTGGCTCCAAGAATCAATTACCAAATTACCACTAATCCCAATCCTAAAACTCTATAAATAGAGCTCTCATTTCATTCAAATTTCAAGCTTTTGATAGCCAAATCCACCTTGGTAAAAAATCTCTCAATTCTCTCCATCTACCAAATTCACTCAAAGCTCCATTTTCAAAAAGTTAGTAAGCTTTACATTGAAGCTTACTAATCTTTGAGCAAAACCTTCATCCAAACACTTTTTCTCCATCAATTCTCTACATCCAAGCTTGGTCAATTGATTCTTGTGGTTGAATTGAAGAAAATTCTTGAAGTTGTTTTGATAATTCTCCAGATCTACCTTTGGTAAGTTGGATAATTCATCTTTCACCATGTGATCTCTTGGTGATCTTTGGGATTGATTCTTTGAGCATTATTTTGTGATTTCAATGGTGTCATTTTCTCATAATTTGATGGAATTTTCGTGCTCAAGTGGATCCATGAATATAAGGTGTTTGATGGAAAGTTTGAACAAGAAATTGCCCTTTTAAAATGTTGTTTTTGCTATTGTTACTGTGTGCAACCGATTTGCACTAAGTGTAAATCTATTGCACATAAGCAATTTCACGCGAATTTTTGAAAACTGTACTGTGTAAATCGATTTACATAGTAGTGTAAATCGATTTACACCAGGACAAAATGCATTTTTTGCCTTGTTTTGGGGCAGCTTTGATCCAAAATTCTTTTTCTACTCACTCCTTTTGATTGTTGGTTTGGATTGCAATTTTAAATGTCCAATTTGTCTTTAAACTCAATGGACTTTGTGATGTAGATGAAGTTGGATAAATGTTCATCAATTCAAATCTACCTAAGAGTGAATTATTTAATTCATTTTTGGTGCTTTGGATTAATGATATGTTTACTGCTTTAATCCATCTAGAGGAGTGGTTGAATTTAAAGATGAAAGAATTTTGAAATGGTGATCCAAATTAGCTTATCATTTCCCTCCCTCTTCATATTATCCCTTTCTTTTTTTAATTGTGCTACATGTTAAGGGATGGTGATCTCTATATCATTTATCCAAACATGAAGTACATAGATTTCTATTGACCGACCTCAAAATAGGTGTGACTTCTACATAAGTCCACTTACGATTGCTTAACATAGCGCTAAATTTTGTCCCAATTCGAATAAATGATCATTCATGGTCCAAACTTATGATTGCAAGCCCAAGTATGTTAATTTGATCTCTTTGATCCAATAACCTTGAGATTCATTGTGTGGAGGCTTTGGTTCTACCAATCCTCTAATGGATCTACAACACCTTTGGTCAACGCGGATCACTTAAACATCGTTGATCATTACATGTTGCCTTGTGAGAATTCCAAAATGGATGATATACTTGACAAAAAGCAAATGCAACTTGTTGTGTGGAGGCTTTGGTTCTACCAATCCTCTAATGAGTTCCAAATACAAGTTTCAAGATGGTCATCCAACTAACCACTAATTACTAACAATTAACTTTACTTTATGCTTTTATTTTCATGCTTTATGTACCATTTACTTTTAGCATTTTACATTTCATGCTATTTTCATCTTTGCTCACTTGAGCATTTACTTTTATGTCATTTTTATTTTGCTCACTTGAGATTTTCTTTCTTTTTAAAAACACCTAATAATCAAGATAAACCATAAAAATCATAAATGATACTTGGACTACATGGTTACTATCCTTTGCATTATGGAGTGATGGACTTCTTGGACTTAGGATTAGAGACCTTGGTCTATCTTGGAGACTTTGTGACTTTATTTGATATTTTGTCTGGAGTTCTTGAGGTTTACCTCAAGACATTGGGTTGTTTGTTTGTTTTGTGTGCAGGTTATTGAGTTTACGATCTTTGTTTGTAATCTGAAATTCACCCGTATACAGCCGTTACTCTGCCCAATTTTTGTGAAGACTTAAAACACTTGAAGTTTGGTTCTCTCAAGAGGTCTAGTATCTTTGCTTTCTTTGTTTCAATCCAAAGAATGGGAATTCTATATTGACTCATAATGTCAAGTATTGGCTTCTTGTTGGTTAGATGGTTCTTATCCCTAGCTTTTACCTTATGCTTTAGGATAGCCTCTTCTTCTCCTCCCATCTTCTTTAATTTCAAAAATCTTCTCCCTCCTTTTAAAAAAAAAACTCTTCTTGTTTTGAAACTTGAAATATTTTCATAATAAACTTGGACTCAGGCCCATGCATCTTCGAAACAATTTCATAAATAAATTTCAATCAATTTAATAATACCTTGACCTTTTTTTGTGAGAAGACCAAAAGTCAATCAATCTCATTTCAAACCATTTTGCCACTTTGGCTTTTATCTTTAAACTTTTCTCAAAGATTAGACTCTTGTCAATCCTTGTAGTGATCCAAACAACTATACTTCTACAATATGTAGTGAAGTGAGATATTTTCTACTTAGGTGTTAAGTGAGGCATTGTTGATTTTAAAATCCAAGCCATATCCTCCACTTTGAGATGATGCAAATTCTCCTTTCTCATGATTGTGGGTAGTAAGTATGTTTTCCACACGGACAATTGCGATGATGTCTTATCTCATAAAATCAACCAACACACTTGTGTTTCAAATTTTTAAAAGAGGAACTACGTGTACCCTGATCCCCTATTGCACGAAAGGTGGTACGTAGGAACTAAAGGTTCGCAACCGCGGCGGGTGCAAAAATCATAAAAATATTTCTTTTCTCACCTCCACCGTCCATTTTATATACAACACATTTTTATAGCCAAAATATACAGATTTTTCAAAGAGGTTCCTGCGGAGTACTGTAGATGTTTAGGGTGCTAATACCTTCCCTTTGCATAACTAACCCCCTTACCTTGAATCTTTCCCCCTCTTTTTGGGTTATTCGCTCTTTTCCCATTCCTTTGGAAACAATAAAGCGCGGTGGCGATTTTTATTTTGATTTGTATAAAGTCTAGTCAATCCAATGGCTTAGTCTTGCACATTTCTACCGCTACAGTTACTACTAAGACGTCCTAACATTGCTTTAGTGACCGTACGTCCCTTTCGAATTGACCCTCAAAACTCCAACGACGGGGCTACCTACTCACTAATAGTGGGATAGTGCTGTATAAAGGAAACGAACATAGAATGATTCTTTTTTCGAGTAGGTAGATTAGTTCTTAAGTACTTGCTCAATCCAAACAAACTTTTTTTACACTTACACTCCTTTACAAACAAAGTTTTCAAAACACTTCATTACACTCTTGAAGACAAAAGCAAGAGTTAAATCGAAGTTAAAACAAAAGCTTTTCAAATTCACGCAAACACAAAGAAAACAATTTTGAAAATGATGAGCAAATACTTAAGAGCGCGTAGATAACTAGGATAGAAAGGGTGCTAATACCTTCCCTTTTTATAATCTACCCCCCGTACTCAGAAATATCTCGAAAAAGGAACTTTTCTGTGCTTTTTTCCTTTCCTTGTTGGATAAAATAAAAGACGATGGCGACTCTTACTTACCGCAACAGTTTGCAAACACAAACGAAAAACGCAAACCAGTAAATTCCTTAACAAAACAGGGAAACACGTTCCGGTTCTGGCCACCATATCACATACAGGCATGGCACTATAACTATAACCCTGTACAATTCAGAAACTACATACACACAACATAAATAAAAATCAAAACCATGGACAACTGGGTTTGACCCGCTGATCACAATGGTCTCCTCTATTAGGTCCAATTTTACCTATACAAGAAAATCCCAAAACGAAACAAGAAAACCTAACAATGTCATATCTCTGTAGGGTTATAAAAAATGCAATTAATCATTACCAATAGCTTGCAAATGCTTCATTAAACAAGAATATATAAGTAACTCATGCTACAAGTGCCAGAATCATGATATTGAATTTCAAGAAGATGCCAAGGTCGTGAGACACTTACAGTGAGTTTTGGCGCACGAAAATGCCTGCTAAGGATTGGTATAGACTCCTTGAATGCCCAGGAAATGAAAGGAATGCTTGGAAAGGCTTGAAAGCGCCCGGAACTGTGAAAACAAATTGCACTTTTTCTTGATTTTTTTGCATGTTATTCTTGGCTCTATACGCCTCTAGACCTCTTTTTTGGTCTGCCTTTGTCCAATATATATCAATGATTGAATTAGGTTTACAAATTTGCATCCAATCTTTGTAATTATGGAGATTTGATCCTTGATTCACACATGTATCCAATCTTTCCAAAATAAGATAAAATCAATATTTTTGTGTACAAACATGCCTTGCACGATTTGATTCCCTTGCTAGCTGTATAAGAGACCTGAAATATGCACAAAATCTCAAGATTTAAATGATTTTGATATTTCCATGATTTTATTTTGATTTAATTTGATTTAATTGAAATAAAAATCAAAATAAATGGCAAAAATAAAATAAAAGCAAATGGGAAGGATCATGGGTCGTTGACCATGTTACAAACTCAATACAAGTACAAAAAGTTGGGCCCATTTAACAAAAATTGAAATTTGAGGCACTTTTGACTTTTGGCAATTTTGCAAAAAAGGTAAACTTCAACAATGTACAACTCCTTCAATTTTGACTCTTTGAAGGTGTTATTTGACATTTTAGAAAGCTTGATATGTCCTCTAAGCAACCTTTTTGGTCTCATATCAATTGAGTCTTCCATGTTCATGTATGGAGCTTTGACAAAAAAGGTGTTTTTGTTGACTTTTCAAAGTGACCTATAATGTCCAAATTCATAACTTCTTGTGAATGCATATTTTGAACTTGGGATCTTAAGATGGATTGTAGAGAATTGAATCCTCTTCAAAATGAGCTTTGGATGGGTCATTTATAATAAAGTATGAGAAAATTACGCTTGGTCAAAGTTGAGTTGACTTTTCCTACAAAACCCCAATTTAGCAACTTTTGGGTTTTGATGAATTGTGAGAAATCCTTGAGGAATCATGATCAACCCTTGATCAAATGATGAATAATACTTCAAATTAGGATGTTGACCAAAAATCTTGAAGTTTGACTGTATGAAGGACACAATTGACTTTTGCCCTAGTATAGTCGATTTTCAGGCCCTTGAGCAATTGACTGAGCAAACTTTCTCTGCAAGGCTTGAAACTTGACATGGATGATCTTGAGAACATATTAGGACAATGGTGCGCATTTGGGATCCATTGGACTAAATTATCTTTATGCAACATGAAACCCTAATTTGAGATAGACTGCCTTAGGAGAGGGTTTGTCTGGTCACCCCTTGGACTTCCTTGAGCAATTTGAGGATCTCACTTGAAATGTATTGAGAAATATGGGAGGGAAAATTTTGGGGTACAACAACTGCCCCTGTTCAATCTTCTTAAACTTGAGGATGTAGATTGGCTTGTCTGCCTTTCGTGATCTGAAGGTAGAAGATGATTGAACACTAGAGTGCCCAGAAATTTGCACTCGCAAGAAGTGGTACTTGTCTTGTGATGCCATTTGGAGATTGATGACAGAATACGGGCTTAAAGATGCCATCCGAAGGAGTGTCAATCGCACAAGAGATTCCTTTGTGAGAGCCCGTATACATGTTGCTGAGGAGGACTACGCTGGGGACTGTTGTTCTCTGTCTAGGGGGAATAGAATTTTATGAGCTTCAGTTGTCCGTTATTCTACTAGGGAATCATCTCTTAGTCGAGGAGATGAAAATGAATTAATATCTGGTCGTAATCAAGGCTTCATAGTGATAAGATCGACTGCTATTTAGTCGTAATCCAGGCTTTATAGTGACTTACTGGGGAGATGAGATTAAACTTGCTATCCAGTCGTAATCCAGGCTTCGCAAATTCTCAATTCTTATCTGGTCGTAATCCAGGCTTCAGAAGGTATTAAGTTATTATCCGGTCGCATCCGGGCTTCAATTGAATTTAGGGCACACTAATATTCGGTCGACTCTGGGCTTCTTAGTAATTGTCCAGGTAAACTGCTATTTAGTCGAAATCCAAGCTTCGTAGTGTCTTGTACTGTTATCTGGTCGTAATCCAGGCTTCAATCCTTTACCGCTATCTGGTCGTAATCCAGGCTTCACGATGTTTTATACCATTATTCGGTCAAATCCAGACTTCATGGTGTTCTGTACTGCTATCTGGTCGCTTCCAGGCTTCACAATACCTTACTTCTTATCTGGTCGTAATCCAGGCTTCAGAAGAAATCAAGTGGTTATCCGATCGCCCCCGGGATTCCCTTTGATTTTTAGGCCTACTAATATCCGGTCGATTTCTGGGCTTCAAAGTAATTGGCCGGGTAAACTGCTATTTGGTCGTAATCCAAGCTTCACAGTGTTCCTCACTGTTATCTGGTCGTAATCCAGGCTTCAGTGTCTTTTACCACTATCTGGTCGTAATCCAGGCTTCACGATGTTTCCTACCATTATCTGGTCGAATCCAGGCTTCATGGTGTTTGGAGAAATCAAGATACTATTCGGTCGAACCTGGGCTTCATAACTTGTATTAAAGATATACCACTATCTGGTCGTAATCCAGGCTTCATGGTGCCTTTGGCTGCTATCTGGTCGTAATCCAGGCTTCCCAGAAACTTGTATTGCTATCTGGTCGTAATCCAAGCTTCACAATAACTTGCTGAGCTGTTATCCGGTTGTAATCTGGGCTTCATGGCTTGTGTTTATGACATACCACTATGTGGTCAAATCCATGCTTCATGGTGTCTTGTACTGCTATCTGGTTGTAATCCAGGCTTCACAGTAACTTGCATTGCTATCTGGTCGTAATCCAGGCTTCACAATACTTGCTGGGGATTAAAATATTATTCGGTCGAATCCGGGCTTCATAGCTTAAAGATAAACCACTATCTGGTCAATTCCAGGCTTCGCGGTGTTTGATACTGTTATCTGGTCGTTCTCCGGGCTTCATAATATGATGGGAAAAATCAAGATACTATACGGTCAGACCCGAGCTTCATAGCTTGAACTTTGTGAGAATTTGATTGTATCTTTTTCCTGAAAGGTAAAGAGTTAGTCGTATGTAATTCATGACATGTATCGAGCAATGATGTTCTCAAAATAAATGAGATTGTGCTATATGATGCGTATATGCATGTCACGATGTATGGCTATGTAATGTTCTCATGATGTTTTCTAGTTGGGGAAAATAAATCCTGGATTGCTGCTGGAGAATAAAAGAGTTTCACTCGCTGGGGATAACAACCGAAGGTGATTGAGAGAATAATCCTGCTGGAGAATAAACTGACGAGAAAATGACTCTGTGGGGAAGAGATACTCTGTCAGATGATTCGTTGATTTGGAGAAATAGCTTTGGCTGGGGATGAATTATCATTGCTGGAGATAATGAACTCTGGTGGGGATTGAATTTCTGCTTGGGGAAGAAATAAACTCCGCTGAGGGATAATCTTCTATTCTTGGTGATAGATGAACTCTACTTGGGGAGAATTAATACCACTATCTTGGGTATTTCCTACTATGCGGGGGAGTGTATATATCTTTAGTCATATTCTCCAACTTGGTCTATCCCTGTAACTGGTGGGTGGAGCAACTGCATGGTTTGGACATTTCTGCTTGCCCCTGTTCCTGAAACTACGAGTAATCGTCTTTTGTTTCGCATGTAAATATTTATGAGCAGCAATTATTGTCAAATGCATATATCAAAAATGAACCATTGGACGTTCTTGCAAAACAAAACAGAAGAAAGAAAAACAATTTGAAATTTCTTTGTGAAAATGAATTATATTGATTTGAAGTTGGCCTGTAATAGGCGTTTTGTACAAGAGGCTGACGTCCTAGTAAGACAACACCGCCGAGAGAACAAAGTTTATACAATTTGTAAAAAACAAAGAAACACAACTATGTGAACAATCCCATTGGGTTCCAACTCTGCTATTGCCTTTATATCTTCGAGTGTCTCATCACTTTGCTACTTGGTTGAAGGTAGATCAGATTGATTGGCGCCATCCGAGCTTGATAGTCAATACCGAAGTCTGGTTGCGTGATGATCCAATGAGACATAATGTTAAACTTTGATCCCTAATTTTTGCCTGGACCGCCCTTTCGAGTTTTCAGTCCACCGGGATATCCTTTTTTGCCCAAGCCGCCTTTTCAGGTTTTCAACTTGCCGGGTCTACAGATTTTTCCATTTTCATCCCTTACTTTTGCCCGAACCCTTTTGGTTCGTCGGGAAGCCCTTATTTTTGCCTAGGCCAGTCAACCTAGCGGGTCTTTGATTATGCATAGTATTTTTTCACTATGTATGCATTGACGGGGTGAGAAAGGTCGTCACTATCCATGGTGGTTAGAATCATAACTCCTCTTGAGAAAATGTTCTTAACCACAAATGGCCCTTTGTACGTAGGGGTCCATTTGCCCCTGGGATCACCTTGTGGCAGTATGATGCGTTTGATTACTAGATCCCCGACTTGATATTCTTGTCGTCTAACTTTCTTATTAAATGCCTTGATCATTCGATTTTGATACGTCTGACCATAACAAATAGAAGTAAGTCTCTTTTCTTCGATTAAGTTCAGCTGATCAAGTCGGGTCTGAATCCAGTCATCTTCACTCAAACCTGCATCCTTCATAACTCGAAGAGAAGGTATCTGGACTTCAATGGGTAAGACCGCCTCCATACCATACACCAAATAGTAGGGGGTTGCCCCTGTCAAAGTTCGCGCTGATGTACGATACTTGTTGTACCCCAAAATTTGCCCTCTCATTTATCAAGAATTTTCTCACAAGACTTCTTGGACTCAAGACAAGATTAGGGTTTGGTCAGCTCAAGACATCTAATCTTGCACTGATAACCAAAAATTAGGGTTTGAGTTTGCAAAAGGATTTTTGGACCATCAATGCTTCATGTGACTTTCATACATCATTTTGGACCCCTAAGATTGTTCATGATAAGTTTCAAGCCTTGAACCACATTTTTGATCAGTCAATTGGACAGTTGACCTAAAAATCAGTTGTATTGAGGAAAAAGTCAACTATGGCCAATTTACAGTCAAACTTCATAATTTTTTATCCACATCAATATTTTAGACTCACATGTACCATTTGATCATGTTTGGATCACAACTCCTCAAGAAATTTGATCAAATCATCAAAAGGGCAAAATGGTCAAAATTAGGGTTTTGACTGAGAAAGGACAATTTCTGATTTTTAACCTAGCCAATGACCAATTGAGTTCAAACATGATTTCAAGGGTTCAATGGCATCATCTTGACCTAGTTACATGGTTCAAAAGATCTCAAGTTCATTGGATTGACAGATGAAATTTATAGGCAACTGATCAAAAGTCAACTGTGCACTAAAAAGTCAAACTTTGACTTTTTGGTCAAAATCACGTACCAAGGGTCATAATTCATCAAGATATGTAAGAATATGAAACTTGTTCACCAAGAAACTCAAAATTGAAAATTAGGGTTTTAATTTGTAAATTTTCATAACTTAGAATTTTTTTAAGTATACAAATTTTCTTATTTTTTCCGAACTTTTCACCACTTTTTCACCATGATTCATTTTGATTCAAAGAAAACTTCCAAAAAGAAAGTTGTAGTCCTCCATGAAATATAAAACTTTTCTTCACAAACTTTTCCCAAAAGATGCTTGGATCTCAAGTTATTAATTTGTGAATATAGGTCCATGAACTTCTTAACTTAGTGAAATTTTGCCCTAATTTAGGCAGGTTTTGGACCCAACTTCATGGCAACTTTTCACCTAGTTCCAAGAGGTATCTCAAATTAAATTTCAAATATGGATTATATAACACATTGAAATCTTTCCAAAATGTCCAAGAACTCTCCAAGATCATTTTTGAGTAGGGAGAATCGAAGAGAGGAAGTTGGCATTTTCTCACTTTTGTTCAAGCCATTTTAACATAGCATCAAGTTGCAAATCAAATCTATGCTGGTTGTATCTTGCTTTACAGTTCTGAAGCTTGCTATACACTCCATAATTAAATGCAAACTCATTTGACAAAGGCTTTATCTTTGCTTTTGAAGCTTTACACAAGATGTATTTCCATTTTGGGAAAAAAGTTCACAATGCCATTTTTATAAAGGGCAACTTTTGCAACTTTGTCAATCTTGAGCATTGGACCTGTCCCCTTGATACAAGAAATTTACATAGCTCTCAAGCAATTGGTACAAGCTCATTTCAGCCATCAAGCAAGCAAGTACAAGCATGGCAAGTATAGTCACTTCACTTTACTTCAAATGCAAGAAAAGTTGCAAAAAGGTCCAAAGCTTGCACATCTAGTAAGGGCTGACTTTGGATCACTTCTATACAAATATACAAACTTGTTACAAGGCACAACACGTTTGGATTAAACCTGAAACACTCTAAAACTGAAAAACTCCAAAAAACTTCCCAAACACAAAACTTATGCAAAAGCACAGCCAACTCTCATTTGGCTCGTGCGTTTTGTGTTTAATCATTTGAAACATCGTATTCACTTGATACCTAGACAATCCAAGCCATCACCCTGGTTCTGTAACCCCTGTTTCAGCATCCACCATTTTCAATTTGGAAACTTGCAGTTTGACTTGTTTAGAGAGTTCCAGCCATCCTCGAAGCAAGATAAGAATTGGAATAGCTTCAGGGAAGTTCAAGGAAGCTCAAACAGTCATCAGGCCTCCATTAAAGTCCCTACATTATCCTACTCGAATCCAGATGAAGGAGGTATTTTTTCAAACTCTATCTCTCTGAATAGGCAACCTCAAGCCACGATTTGTGAAGGAAAAATGTAGCCCCTATCATAACGAAGCTGTACATACCATTACTTTGCATTTATATTACTTGTGCTAAGAGAATTTAAAGATTGAAAACTCTTAAAAAGTTAGGTCACGAATTAGGGATTAAAAAATTCTCTTTGATCTTTAAGAGTTAGGTTACATAATTTATATGGTTAGAATCGTGAGCTGAAATGCTACATTTTTCATGTTATGAGTTTTTGTTTTTATGCAAGCATAAGCAAGATGCAGTTTGAACTGGAAAACACGCGCATGGAAGAATGGACGAAGGACAGGGATGATGTTCTGGGCTTTTTGGCGCCTGGGCCTTTTTCTTTTTACTAAATCACACCCCCTGACTTGCTACTACACCCCTGGCTAACTTTTTATATTTTTGGTTTTTTAATTTATATTTTCATATTTATTAATTTCATTTATTTTTCTTAATGATAAAAGATACCAAAAAATGATTTATTTATTTTCACACTTTTATTTTATTTTTTATTATTTTCTCACATGAAAAAATAGTTTATTTTGATAAATAGATTTTATTTTCTTAAATAACTTGTAAATATATTTAAAAATACTTGATATTTTTATTATACATTTTATACTCATAAATATTTATTTTTACACATACTTAATTTTTAATATTTACATATAATATTATTTATTATTTTCTTATACAAAAAATGTACAAAATAATTAATATAGAACATTTATTTTCTTTTAATTAAAAACTAGGGTTTACCCCTTTCAAAAAAAACTAATATATTTTTTCCTCATATTTTTAGGTTTAAATTAAATATTTTTCATACAAAAACAAGACATAAAAAATCTTTTCTTTTACATACATATTGCATTGCATTTTAAATATTTGTACTCTATTTACTTAAATTCGCGCATATTCGATTTAGTTGTAATAATATATTTAGCTATATATTTGTGCAAATCCCCATTCAAACTTCTATTCCCCCCTCCCATAAAAATTGTTGTAATAGCTTAGTTTATTTTACGCAATTTATCGCTTTATATACTATGATTAGTAATTAGGGTTTGCATGACAAGAACAAAAACAAAGCAAAATAGAAAACCCTAAATGCAAGACAAAAGCATGAAAATGATACACTTTGCACACAAGCACCCTTAGGGTTTCTCCCACTTGGTTGCCTAAAATAAAATGGTCATGTTACGCATGGGAAGTATCTTGGCAAAACAAAACAAATATAAGATCATAGCCCCTCGATGACGCTATTCAAAGTTGCCTAAACAAAATGATCTTGGTCCCTCAAAAATGCTAAGATACTTGGCAACATTGCTATCATGGTTATACGATGACCCACACCCGTCCCGTTTACATCCAAAGATAGGGTTGCTTACCAAATCAATGGTAAGTCAACAATGTCAAAGGAATAAAAATGCACAAGAAAGACATTTGAGTAGGTAGATAGCTTCTAAGTTACTTGCTCCATTTCAAAACAATCCTTGCTATTTTCAAAAACAAACACACACACATTTCAAAACATCTTACAAAACATTGAAAACATTTTTCAAAATACAAACATCTTTGTATACATTCTTATGAACGAGAATCATTACAAAGATTGCCTAAACGAATGACCTCTTTTAAAAATACTTTCAAAACACATCAAACACCATTTCAAATAAAACAAAGCAAGTGATCTAAGCAAGTAACTAAGAGCCCATGGAAAACCATGGATGAAAAGGGTGCTAGCACCTTCCCTTTTCATAATCTACCCCCTGAACTTAAGAAAACATCTCAAAGGTCTTTCCTGTGCTTTTTTACCTTTCCTTTTGGATAAAAGAAAAGTCGGTGGAGACACTTGCTAACCGCAACATTTGTGAACACAAACACAAACCTCAAGTCAGTTGTCCCACTGCATCACAGAACTGGCAACTCTGCTAGGGAAAAATTTAAAAGTGGGGTTACCTTAGGGTTTAGATCACATTTATTTTCTTACATTGTCTGACTTGTTTGCTTTAAAATTATGGTTCTTTTTTTGGGTTTGAATCCTCCACCCGGATTTGGGAAACATTATAGGTAAATAGCAATACGTTGTGGAAACTGTGTGGGGTATACCAACATGGTCTAAGAAATATCTATATTAGTGTGACATATTTGTGGGTACCGGTAGCCTTTGAGTCAATCAAAGAGAATACGGGGCCGCTGAGTGATGTCATGAAGCACTAATGAACTTCTAGAACCTTTACTTGACCAACTTGGCCTTTTAGGATGTAGTGAGATGACCGGCTTTGGTGCAGTCCGAAGTTGGTAGATACTCGATATTACACTCATTGAGGATTAGTTTCTTGGGATATTTCGGTCGCCAGAAAAGAGGCTTGAACTGAAACAATGAACAAAGAAAACAATCCAGTGATATTGAGTTCCTTAGAACCCGATTACTATTACTAGGACAGGTTGAGCCAACTAAACTTCAAGAGGTTACTTACCTATGAAACCCATGCAAGCCTAAATTATTAACTTGCTTGATTTGTTTGTATATATATACTTGTGCATAACATCATAGACATCATGAACATCATGTGCATCCTCTAACCATTTCAAGGATTTTGGAGATTCATCTTTGTTCTTGTTTTGTAGGTTATGGATTCACTTCGCAGGAAAACTATCCAAATCAACCTTGTAATAAATCCTCCACAACTCAAGGAGCTAGCTTCAAGGATCCCTGAGAATTCTCCATTCACCGAGAGACATGGTCGTCTACTCAACTTGGTCACTTCCAACACAGAGGAGGATATGATGAAGGTTCTCTTCCAGTTCTTTGACCCTTTGCATCATTGCTTCACATTTCTTGACTATCAACTTGTGCCCAATTTAGAAGAATTCTCTCAACTTCTAAGGATTCCTATTCTCAATCAACTACCCTTCAACGGTACAAAAAGAGATCCAAATCCAGAAGAGATTGCTCAATCCCTGCACTTGCACTCATCTGATGTCACAACTCATTGGGAAACTAGAAGTGGTGTCAAAGGCTTCTTGGCAAAGTTTCTATTTGAGAAGGCCCAAAGCTGTGGAATTCCCTAGACTTGCAAGCTTTTGAGGAGATTGTAGTTCTTCTCATCTATGGGATGGTCTTGTTCCCTAATCCTGAATAACTCATAGATGTAAGTGCTGTCAAAATCTTCATGTCTCGCAACCTGGTGCCTACATTGCTTGGGGATATCCTACACTATTTTCACACTCGTACAATGAGGAAAACAAGTGTTCTTATGTGTTGTACTCCTCTCCTGGCAAGATGGTTTATTTCTTATCTTCCCCAATCAGCCTTTAAGAATGAGCAAGGTTTGAGGTGGTCACAAAGGTTGATGACACTTAAACATTCAGATATTCATTGGTGTTATCGATCCAAAGAGAATGTTATCATTGTTGACGGTTGTGGGGAATTCCCTAATGTCGCTCTACTTGGCATTAGGGGAGGAATCACCTACAACCCATGCTTAGCTCTAAGACAATTTGTTTATGCCCAAAGGGATGGCCCACATGATATGCTGATTCAAGGATTGGTTTTCGACTACAACAACGACGATCAAGGACTTCGCCAGAGATTCATTCGAGCTTGGAGGATGCTAAACAAGGTGGATAGCAGGACTTTGGGACACAATAATTCCATCCCTCTTGAGCCTTACCTCAAGTGGGTACAAACCCGCGCTCAAAGTCTTATGATGCCTTATCCCTCCATTCTCCCTGTGATTATTGAGCCTATTAAGAAAGGAGAAGTTCCATATACTATCCTACATCTTGAAATACCGACATCACTCGAAGACCTACAAAAGGATTAGATACAGCTCAAGGGAGAGCGCGATACTTTCGAAGCCCAATTCTATGCAAGCGATAAGAAGGTTTTGGAACTCACTCGGCTACTTCATGAAGAGCAGACTCTCAATACCTACATTTCACCAAAGAGGATGCGCAATGTCTTTTTACCTTAGAATTTTGTATTATTTTTCCCAAGGGGCATTGATATACTCAAATTCTATTTTATTAATATGACGTGTGTTTCTTTTTTTGTTTAAAACAAATTTGATTTTTTAAATCCTTGAAAGCATTGCATGAATACATATCATTCATCATAAACATAAACAGGTCTTTGCAACAAGTTTCCTCATCTCTCTATTGTTTATTTCAGTAAGATGGATCTTGAACGAACGGTCAAAGATCTGCAAGCTCAGAATACACAATTTCAACAGTTACTCATGACCTTAGCCAAGGGGAAAGAGGAGTTGAAGACTCTGCTAGAGAAAGAGAAAGTCAAAAGGAGAAGAAGCCAGCTGGTGTGGTAATCATGGGCAGAAGATTTCAGGGACAAGCCAGAAGGACCTTAGATTTTCCAACAACATCTGATGAAGGGGAAAGAAAAGGAAAAGAAATGGCAGTACCATCAGCTTCTGAAGAAGAAGAGGAAGAGGAGGACTACTCTGAACAATAATACCCTCCGGTCATTGACAAGTACAAACACCTTGAAGAGCGATTAAGCGCTATGGAAATCCAGAGAGTACCAAAGCTAGATTTTGAAGAGTTAGGGCTGGTGTCAGGAATTGTAATCCCGCCAAAGTTTAAAGTGCCACTATTTGCCCAGTAAGATGGGGTGTCTTGCCCTAAAATGAACCTCAGATCATATGTCAGGAAGATTCAACCACACTCTTCCGACAAAGACTTGTGGGTCCACTTTTTCCAAGACAGTTTATCAGGAACGCAACTTGATTGATTCTACCAATTAGAAAGGGCGGACATCCACAATTAAGAAGACCTGGCAGCAACTTTCTATAAATAATATCAGTACAACACCGACTTGGCTCCTACCCGTACTCAGCTTCAGACTATGGCCATGGTTTCCAATCAGGGCTTCAAAGATTACGCGCAAAAATGGAGAGATCTAACCGGAAGGGTGCAACCCCCTCTATCTGAAAGGGAGTTGGTGGACATGTTCTTGGGAACTCTATCAGGTCCTTTCTTCAATCATCTGATTGGGAGTTCCTCTGCAGGGTTTACTGAATTAATTTTAACCGGCGAAAGAGTGGAGGCTGGTATAAGAAGTGGGAAAATTCAGAAAGACGCGTCCACCTCTACAGCTGTGAAAAAGCCCTACACGAGAAGAAAGGAAGTGTCTGCTGTTTATTCACAGAGGAATCAGGGAAGAACTGAGCGCCAACCAACGGTGGGGGCCATTATGATTCCAAAGCCTGCATCAGACCAGCCAAGAACTAACCAGCAAAGAGTGGAAAGGCCAGTTCAGAAATTCACCAAGATTAACATGACTCCAGCCCAAGTTCTACCACATCTTCTGAAGTTGAATCTGGACACTCTAAAAGAGGCCCCAAAGAATCCCAATACTGCTTCTCCACATTACCATCCGAATGCCAGGTGCGCATACCATTCTGAAAGTCCAAGGAACAACACCAACAACTGTTGGGCTCTGAAGAACAAAATTCAAGACCTGATAGATGCGAAGGAAGTTGAGTTTGAAGCGCTTGAGAAACCAAATGTTATTTCCACTCTAATGCCTAGGCATGGTCACAATGCCAACGCTATTGAAGAAGATTTTTTTTTTGCTACCGTGGATGAATTGTTGACTCCGCTCTCGATTATTAAGTTGAATTTGTTGAAAGCTGGTATTTTCCTAGGTTGTGACAAAGACAGCCATGTTTGCCTGTCCTCATCATTTGACTGCCCTCTGTTGAAGAAAGGTATCCAACGACTAATTGATAACCGAGAAATTCTGTTTGAGAATGCTCATATTTCACCCGTTCCAGTTAAAGAAGTTTCAATTATAACCATCTACGCCAATCCTTCCAGGGCCCCTAAAAGACCCGTTAGGATTACACCTACTTCAAAGACTACTCCACTTAAGATTACAATGCCCGGGCCATCCCCATACAAATCAGATAAAACAGTACCATGGAATTATGGTGGAGAAATCTACTACCATGGTATCAAACAGGATGAACTGACTGTCGAAGAAGAAAGCTCTAAAGAGGACAATTTCGACATTAGAAATATTGCTGGAACAAGCAATATTACCCGCAGTAGTAGAATCTTCTCTCCAGAGATTTCTCCTCCAAGGGCAGTCTTTGGACCCGTGGCCGTTCCGTAGATTACCTCTGCACCAGTGATTATACCTGCAAGTGTACCTACCGACGAAGACAATATAATTCCTATCCCTAGAAATGCTTCCACTGCTGAGAATAAAGGAAAGAACGTTCAAGAAGAGCATATCCGGATGAAGGCTCAATCACTAGCTATTCCTGAAACATCCAAGAAGGAGATGGAAGAAATCCTGAGGATCATAAAGAAAAGTGATTATGATGTGGTTGAACAGTTGGGGAAAACCCCTTCCAAGATCTCTATGCTAGCCCTGCTGTTGTGCTCTGAAGTGCATGCCAAAGCTCTGGTAAAATTTCTTAAGACATCTCATGTGTCATAAGAGACGTCTGCTGACCAGTTCCAGGACTGTGTGGCCAGTTTAACAGCTGATAATGGCTTGGGTTTCTCTGATGCTGACTTGACACCCAGAGGGAGAAAACACAACGAGGTATTACATGTCTCAGTGGAGTGTAGAGGAACAACCCTAGCCCATGTCTTGGTTGATACTGGATCATCTTTAAACGTCTTACCAAAGAAAGCCCTTGATAGATTGGATTGCGAGGGGCTGACTTTAAAACCCAACAACATAGTGGTGAGAGCTTTTGATGGTTCTAAGAGGATGGTCCATGGGGAGGTGGATATCCCAATAAAGGTGGGAACTCAGGTTTTCAACTCAACCTTCTATGTGATGGACATCCGTCCTTCTTATTCCTGTCTGTTAGGACGCCCCTGGATCCACAATGTCGGTGTTGTCACCCCCACCTTGCATCAGATGCTGAAGTACCCCGTCCAAGGGAAGATCATAACTGTCCATGGGGAGGAGGAGTATATGATTAGTCATCTGAATTCTTTCCAATATATGTAGTTAGATGGCGAGTTCATTGAAACCCCTTTCCAACATTTTGAAGAAGTCTCTCCAGAAGTAGCAGCGACCAAGGTGGTATCCTCGATTCCTAAGATCACAAGACCTCCACTTTGGATGTCATCTCTAAAGGATGCAAAGGCAGTAGTGGAAGAGGGAGGATGCACCATTTGGGGGCAGCTTCCGGACATTTCGTACAAATCAGACAAGTTTGGCTTGGGGTTTACTTCAAATGGTCAGAAGGTTGTGCGTCGTGCCCATGCTAGGGGCCACATTTGAAGATTAGCAACCAAGGGGTCAATGCAGTAGAAGACAATAAAGATGATGGCAGCTTGGAAGATTGGATATTTCCTACTGTCAGTGGAGGACTTCACAACTGGGAAGTTAGAGACTTCATCCCAATAACTTTCATCTCTCAGTAATTTATCTTTTACATTTCTGATGGAATTGTAATTTTCATGAACAATTCGCACTTTAAAAACCTTGTGTCTTACCCGAGGCACAATGGTCCATTTGTAAGGGTTTTTATTTCATCTTCATATGACATTCAATGAATCATGGACGCTTTTTCACATATAAACCTTTTGTGCTCATTGTCTTTCTTTTATACTTTTTTTGTTTTAAGATGGCTATACCCTTACACAAACCCACACTCACAAATGCAAGTACCCTTCCATTCCGGATCCCATGGGTAACGATACTTCTATAGCCTTCAGTGACTCTGAAGATCTAGTCTACCAACCGAATATGAAGGTGAGGAAGATTGTGAGGTGCCAGGGGAATTGGCCAGACTATTACAGCAAGAGGAAAGAGCTATTCAGCCTCATGAGGAGTTGTTGGATACAATACATTTGGGTACCGAGGAAGATAAAAAGGAAATCAAAGTGGGTGCCAATCTAGAGTCGAGTGTCAAGGAGCGCTTAATTCAGCTATTGCATGATTATGTTGAGATCTTTGCCTTGTCATACGAAGACATGCCGGGACTCGATACAGACATCATGGTACATCGTCTACCCACAAGAGAAGACTGTCCACCAGTGAAACAAAAAGTCTACCGCATGAGACCTGACATGTCAGAGAAGATCAAAGCAGAAGTTATGAAACAGTTCAATTCTGGATTTTTGGCTGTTACTTCTTATCCTCAATGGGTGGCCAACATTGTTCCCGTGCCTAAAAAGGACGGCAAAGTAAGAATGTGTATGGATTATAGAGATTTAAATAGGGCCACCCTTAAAGATGATTTTCCACTTCCACACATCGACATCCTGGTTGACAATATAGCCCAACACAAAGTATTTTCTTTCATGGATAGATTCTCAGGCTATAACCAGATCAAAATGGCACCTGAGGACATGGAGAAAACTACATTTGTCACACAGTGGGGTACGTTCTGTTACAAAGTAATGCCATTCGGACTGAAGAATGCCGGGGCAACCTGTCAACGCGCCATGGTAGCTTTGTTTCATGATATGATACATCATGAGATAGATGACATGATAGCCCGATCACAAACTGAAGAAGAACACCTTAATGACTTACAAAAGCTGTTTGTGAGATTGAAGGAGTACAAATTAAGGTTGAATCCAAACAAGTGCACATTCGGGGCCCGGTCCAATAAACTCTTTGGTTTCATTGTCAGCAACAAAGGCATCAAGGTTGATCCTGCCAAGGTTAAAGTAATACAAGAAATGCCTGCTCCTCGCACTGAGAAGGAAATCAGAGGATTCTTGGGACGCCTGAACTATATTGCCAGATTCATTTCTAACCTAACGTCTACTTGTGAACCAATCTTCAAACTATTGAAGAAAGATCAAGTAGTCAGATGGAATGATGAATGTCAGATTGCTTTCGACAAAATCAAGGAGTATTTACAAGAGCCTCCTGTCTTGATGCCACCATTCGAGGGAAGACCATTGATCATGTATCTGACCGTTTTAGAGAATTCAATGGGGTGCGTACTGGGGCAGCATGACGAGTCTAGCCAAAAAGAGCACGCTATTTACTACCTGAGCAAAAAGTTTATCGACTGTGAAACCAGATATTCACTGCTCGAGAAAACTTGCTGCGCTCTGGTATGGGCTGCTCGCCGGCTAAGACAATATATGTTGACTCATACCATTTTGCTGATATCTAAGATGGATCTGATAAAGTACATATTTGAGAAGCCTGCTCTATTTGGGAGGATTGCTAGACGGCAGATGATCCTAATAGAATATAACACACAGTACACGACCCAAAAAGCTATAAAGGGCAGTGTGCTAGCTGATCATCTGGCCCATCAAGCTGTAGAGGATTATCAGTCCATGAGGTTTGAATTCCCTGACAAAGACATAATGACACTAGACAACGGTGAAGAAATCAGACCATATGACGGACCTGAACAAGGATCCCGATGGACCATGTACTTTGATGGGGCATCCAATGCACTTGGTAATGGTATCGGCGCTGTACTCAGATCTCCGGAAGGATGCCATACTCCTTTTACTTCCAGACTTTGCTTCAACTGTACAAACAACATGGCAGAATACGAAGCATGCATCTTTGGTCTCAAGGCTGCCATAGACTTGGGAATCAAATCTTTAGTTGTGTTTAAGGATTCAGCTTTGGTCATCAGTCAGATCAAAGGAGATTGGGACACTAAGCATCCAAACCTTATCCCTTACAAAGAACATGTTTTGACATTGTTACCACATTTCGAGTAGATTACCTTCGAGCACTTCCCGCGAGAAGAAAATCAGCTAGCAGATGCTCTAGCTACAATGTCATCTATGTTTAAACTTAATTTGGATAACGAGGCTCCCCAGATCACCATTGAAAGAATGGACGAACCAGCACACTGTCACGAGATTAATACTGAAGAAGTAGTGGACCAGCCATGGTTTCATGAAGTCAACAGGTATCTCGAGGCTCAAGAATATCCAGAAGGAGCTTCAATCAATGATAAAAGTTCTTAAAGAGATTCTCTGCTAAGTTCTTCCTAAGTAATGGCATCCTGTACAAACGTAATCATGATTCTATTCGGCTCCGTTGTGTGGACAAGATTGAAGCTGAAAAGATCATGGCTGAATTGCATGAAGGTACCTTTGGCACTCACTCTAGTGGGCATACGATGGAGAAGAAAATCCTACGGGCGGGCTATTATTGGTCTACCATGGAAGTTGACTGCTATAAACACTCCCAGACTTGTCATAAGTGTCAAATCTATGCAGATAAGGTGCACGTGCCTCTGGTTCCTCTAAATGTCTTAACAGCTCCTTGGCCCTTCGCTATGTGGGGAATCGATATGATTGGGGAGATCAAGCCAACAGCCTCCATTGGAAACCGTTTCATTGTAGTGGCCATTGACTATTTCACCAAGTGGATCAAAGCAACTTCCTTCGCATCCGTTACTAAGAATGTTGTTGCCCGCTTCATCAAGTAGAATCTTATTTGCCGGTACGGTATCCCAGAAAGGATCATCACTGATAATGATACGAACCTTAACAATACTATGATCACAACCTTGTGCGAGAAGTTCGAGATTCAACATCACAATTCATCCCCCTATCGGCCAAAGATGAATGGTGCAGTCGAAGCTGCTAATAAAAATATTAAAAAGATCATACAGAAGATGACAGTGACCTACAAGGACTGGCATGAAATGCTACCGTTTGCTCTCCACGGGTACCGTACCACGACTCGCACATCAACTGGGGGCAACACTATATTCTTTGGTTTATGGCATGGAGGCTGTTTTGCCTATTGAGGTTCAGATTCCCTCCTTGAGAATCATGAAAGATGCAGGTTTGAGTGAAGACGATTGGATCCAGACCCGGCTTGATCAACTGAACTTAATTGATGAAAAGAGACTTACTGTTGTTTGCCATGGTCATATGTATCAAAAACGGATGATCAAGGATTTCAACAAGAACATCAGACGCCAGGTGTATGAAGTTGGAGATCTAGTGATCAAGGGCATCATCTTTCCACAAAGTGATCCCAGGGGAAAATGGACTCCTACCTATGAAGGACCATTTGTAATCAAGAACATTTTTTCTGGTGGGGCAATGATCTTAACCACCATGGACGGTGATGACCTACCGCACCCTGCGAACACAGACATAGTCAAAAGATACTACGCATAAAAGACCCACTAGGTTGACACACTTAGGCAAAAAAGGGCATCCCGGCGAACCAAAAGGTTCGGGAAAAAATTAGGGATAAAATAAAAAAAATATGTACACCGGGAAAGTTGAAAACCCGAAAGGGTGACTTGGGCAAAAAAGGGTTTCCCGGTGGACTGAAAACCCGAAAGGGCGGTCCAGGCAAAAGTTAGGGAATTAAAGCGTATGACTATGTCTCGTCGGATCACTTTGAGGACCACTTCAACCTCTTCACGGACAAACTCGGAGCTTCTGATCAATTAAATCATCTTCGGACAAAGCATCAAATGGACAAGATACTCAGAGATACGAAGGCTATAGCAGAATGGGAACCCCATGGGATTATCACATATAGCTATCTTTCTTTGTATAAATTTTTCTTACTTTTATGACACCATCCTCTTAATAGGATGTCTGTCTCCTTTGTACAAAATACTTATTCAAAGTAAATACAAAGATATCTCTTTCAAAATACATAAAACTATTTGCCTTTTCTTTACACTTGTGTTTTTATTTGCAAAAACGTCCAATGATTCATTAATGAACATATGCATTTGAACATAATTACCGTTTACAAATAAACAAAATGGAAAAGAACAATTACTGACAGGTTGAAAGAATAGGAAAACGACTTTAGGCTATTCCATGAACAATCCCTACAATACATCATTAAGATCTCCAGTGGAGCTGAAACTTCAAACTTTTAATCCCCGGCGGAAACCATTCAATTTCTCCAAATTCCCCAGCAGGTCATCTTGAAGCCTGAGAATCAACCGGACAACAACTAACTTCCGTTTCTCCTTAAACTAGGATAATTCCCCAGTAGAGTGGCAGACGACCGAAACTCCTAAACTTTTTCCAAACAGGAATAAGCTTTTTCCCCAGAGAGTTTTCTTTGCTCCCCAACAGAATGAAGATTCTCATTATTAATTCCCAGCAGAAGTCATCAAAATTCTCTGGATTCCCCAAGCAGATTACTCAAGCAGTATATGGCATTACTCGCAACAGAATTCTTGTCTATACTCCAACTTCAAGACATGAAGAATCCACATATCCTCAGCAATCAAGGATTTATTTTCCTCAACAATACAACAAATCAGCTTACATGCGCATACATTGCATTCATATATCATAAACATTGATAAAGTACATATATTTGCATCATACATTTCATGCAACATAACTTTGTGTTTCAGCTAACATTTTACCCTTTTCAGGATAAGATTAACAGCTACCATTAACAATGTTCAAAGATTCTAGATACAGTACAGGTACACTCCAGACACGGAAGTCATTCTGTTACTCATTCAGATTCTAGTTCATATACAGTACGGATACGCTCCAGACACAGAAGCCTTTCTGATACTCATTCAGTTTTCAAATTCAGATACAGTTTAGATACGCTCCAGACACAGAAGCTATTCTATTACTCATTCAGACCTCAATTTCAAGGTACAACCCAGATACGCTCCAGACATGGTGGTTATTCTGTCGCTTATTCAGATTCATCTTTCAGATACAGTCCAGATACGCTCCAGATACGTAAGCCATTCTTTTATCCATTCAGATTCAAGTTTAGATACGCTCCAGACACAAAAGTCATTCTGATACTCATTCAGTTTTCAACTATCAGATACAGTCCAGATACGCTCCAGACACAGAAGCCATTCTGATACTCATTCAGATCTCACACTCTTGTTACAGTACGGATATGATCCAGACGTGGATGTTATTCTGCTTCTCATTCAGATTTCAAGTCTCCAGATACAGCTCAGATACGTTCCAGATGCGGACACCATTCTGATGCTTATTTCTTTTCAATTCAACAAACTCTCTTGGATGGCATCTACAAGCCCATCTCCAACAAGATTCTATCACCTCTCTAAATGTCATCTTTAATCCCATTCCCTCAACTACACTTTGTCGACTTCAAATTTATGGGCACTCTAGTGTCCAATCATCTTTTACCTTAGAGTCACGAACGACCAAACTCGCCAATCTAACTCTTCAGGTTCAAGAAGATTGAACAGGGGTAGCTGTTGACCCCAAAATTTGCCCTGGCATTTATCAAGACTTTTCTCACAAGACTTCTTGGACTCAAGACAAGATTAGGGTTTGGTCAGCTCAAGACATCTCATCTTGCACTGATAACCCAAAATTAGGGTTTGAGTTTGCACAAATATTTTTGGACCATCAATGCTTCATGTGACTTTCATACATCATTTTGGACCCCTAAGATTGTTCATGATAAGTTTCAAGCCTTGAACAACATTTTTGATCAGTCAATTGGACAATTGACCTAAAAATCAGCTGTATTGGGGAAAAAGTCAACTATGGCCAATTTACAGTCAAACTTCATAATTTTTTATCCACATCAACATTTTATACTCACATGTACCATTTGATCAAGTTTGGATCACAACTCCTCAAGAAATTTGATCAAATCATCAAAAGGGCAAAATGGTTGAAATTAGGGTTTTGATTGAGAAAGGGCAATTTTTTATTTTTAACCTAACCAATGACCAATTGAGTTCAAACATGATTTCAAGGGTTCAATGGAATCATCTTGACCTAATTACATGGTTCAAAAGATCTCAAGTTCATTGGATTGACAGATGAAATTTGCAGTCAACTGATCAAAAGTCAATTGTGCACTGAAAAGTCAAACTTTGACTATTTGGTCAAAATTAAGTACCAAGGGTCATAATTCATCAAGATATGTCAAAATATGAAACTTGTTCACCAAGAAACTCAAAATTGAAAATTAGGGTTTTAATTTGAAAATTTTCATAACTTAGAATTTTTCTAAGTATAAAAATTTTCTTATTTTTTCCCAACTTTTCACCACTTTTTCACCATGATTCATTTTGATTCAAAGAAAACTTCCAACATGAAAGTTGTAGTCCTCCATGAAATATACAACTTTGCTTTACAATTTTTTCCCAAAAGATGCTTGGATCTCAAGTTATGAATTTGTGAGTATAGGTCCATGAACTTCTTAACTTAGTGAAATTTTGCCCTAATTTAGCCAGGTTTTGGACCCAACTTCATGGCAACTTTTCACCTAGTTCCATGAGGTATCTCAAATTGAATTTAAAATATGGATTATATAAGACATTGCAAGCTTTCCAAAATGTCCAAGAACTCTCCAAGATCATTTTTTAGTAGGGAGAATCGAAGAGAGGAAGTTGGCATTTTCTCACTTTTGTTCAAGCCATTTTCACATAGCATCAAGTTGCAAATCAAATATATGATGGTTGTATCTTTCTTTACAGGTACTAAGCTTGCTATACACTCCATAATTAAATGCAAACTCAGTTGACAAAGGCTTTATCTTTGCTTTTGAAGCTTTACACAAGATGTATTTCCATTTTGGGCAAAAAGTTCACAACACCATTTTCATAAAGGGCAACTTTTGCAACTTTGTCAATCTTGAGCATTGGACCTGTTCCCTTGATACAAGAAATTTAAACAGCTCTCAAGCAATTGTTACAAGCTCATTTTAACCCTCAAGCAAGAAAGTACAAGCATGGCAAGTATAGTCACTTCACTTTACTTCAAATGTAAGAAAAGTTGCAAAAAGGTCCAAAGCTTGCACAGCTAGTAAGGGCTGACTTTGGATCACTTCTAAACAAATATACAAACTTGTTACAAGGCAAAACACGTTTGGATTGAACCTGAAACACTCTCAAACTGAAAAACTCCACAAAACTTCCCAAACACAGAATTTCTGCAAAAGCACAACCAACTCTCATTTGGCTCGTGCGTTTTGTATTTAATCATTTGAAACATCCTATTCACTTGATACCTAGAAAATCCAAGCCATCACCCTGGTTCTATAACCCCTATTTCAGCATCCACCATTTTCAATTTGGAAACTTTCAGTTTGACTTGTTCAGAGAGTTCCAGCCATCCTCGAAGCAAGATAAGCATTGGAATAGCTTCAGGGAAGTTCAAGGAAGCTCAAACAATCATCAGGCCTCCATTAAAGTCCCTACATTTCCCTACTCGAATCCAACTGAAGGAGGTATTTTTTCAAACTTTATCTCTCTGAATAGGCAACCTCAAGCCACGATTTGTGAAGGAAAAATGTAGCCCTTATCATAACGAAGTTGTACATACCATTACTTTGCATTTATATTACTTGTGCTAAGAGAATTTGAAGATTTAAAACTCTGAAAAGTTTGGTCACGAATTAGGGATTCAAAAATTCTCTTTGATCTTTAAGAGTTAGGTTACATAATTTATATGGTTAGAATCGTGAGCTCAAATGCCATATTTTTCATGTTATGAGTTTTTGTTTTTATGCAAGCATAAGCAAGATGCAGTTTGAACAGGAAAACGCGCGCAGGGAAGAATGGACGAAGGACATGGATGATGTTCTGGGCTTTTTGGTGCCTAGGCCTTTTTGTTTTTACTAATCACACCCTCTGACTTGCTACTACACCCCCTGGCTATTTTTTTTATATTTTTGCATTTTTTTTATATTTTCATATTTATTAATTTCATTTATTTTTCTTAATGATAAAAAATACCAAAAAATGATTTATTTATTTTCAAACTTTTATTTTATTTTTTATTATTTTCTCACATGAAAAAATAGTTTATTTTGATAAATATATTTTATTTTCTTAAATAACTTGTAAATATATTTAAAAATACTTGATATTTTCATTATACATTTTATACTCATAAATATTTATTTTTACACATACTTAATTTTTAATATTTACATATAATATTATTTATTATTTTCTTATACAAAAAATGTACAAAATAATAAATATAGAACATTTATTTTCTTATAATTAAAAACTAGGGTTTACCCCTTTCAAAAAGAATTAATATATTTTTTCCTCATATTTTTAGGTTTAAATTAAATATTTTTCATACAAAAACAAGACATAAAAAATCTTTTCTTTTACATACATATTGCATTGCATTTTAAATATTTGTACTTTATTTACTTAAATTCGCGCATATTCGATTTGGTTGTAATAATATATTTAGCTTTATATTTGTGCAAATCCCCATTCAAACTTGTATTCCCCCCTCCCATAAAAATTGTTGTGATAGCTTAGTTTATTTTATGCAATTTATCGCTTTATATACTATGATTAGTAATTAGGGTTTGCATGACAAGAACAAAAACAAAGCAAAATAGAAAACCCTAAATGCAAGACAAAAGCATGAAAGTAATACACTTTGCACACAAGCACCCTTAGGGTTTCTCCCACTTTGTTGCCTAAAATAAAATGGCCATGTTACGCATGCGAAGTATCTTCGCAAAACAAAAAAAATATAAGATCATAGCCCCTCGATGACGCTATTCAAAGTTGCCTAAACAAAATGATCTTGGTCCCTCAAAAATGCTAAGATACTTGGCAACATTGCTATCATGGTTATACGATGACCCACGCCCGTCCCGTTTATATCCAAAGATAGGGTTGCTTACCAAATCAATGGTAAGTCAACAATGTAAAATGAATAAAAATGCACAAGAAAGACATTTGAGTAGGTAGATAGCTTCTAAGTTACTTGCTCCATTTCAAAACAATCCTTGCTATTTTCAATAACAAACACACACACATTTCAAAACATCTTACAAAACATTGAAAACATTTTTCAAAAGACAAACATCTTTGTATACATTCTTACAAATTAGAATCATTACAAAGATTGCCTAAACGAATGACCTCTTTTCAAAATACTTTCAAAACACATCAAACACCATTTCAAACAAAACAAAGCAAGTGATCTAAGCAAGTAACTAAGAGCCCATGGAAAACCATGGATGAAAAGGGTGCTAGCACCTTCCCTTTTCACAGTCTACCCCCTGAACTCAAGAAAACATCTCAAAGGTCTTTCCTGTGCTTTTTTACCTTTTCTTTTGGATAAAAGCAAAGTCAGTGGCGTCTTTTGCTAACTACAACATTTGCGAACACAAACGCAAACCTCAAGTAAGTTCTCCCACTGCATCACAGAACTGGCGACTCTACTGGGGAAAAATTTAAAAGTGGGGTTACCTTAGGGTTTAGATCACATTTATTTTCTTACATTGTTTGACTTGTTTTCTTTACAATTATGGTTCTTTGTTTGGGTTTCAATCCTCCACCCGGATTTGGGAAACATTATAGGTAAATAGAAATACATTGTGGAAACTTTGCGGGGTATACCGACATGGTCTAAGCAATAGCTATATTAGTGTGACATATTTGTGGGTATCAGTAGCCTTTGAGTCAATCAAAGAGAATATGGGGCCGCTGAGTGATGTCATGAAGCACTAATGAACTTCTAGAACCTTTACTTGACCAACTTGGCCTTTTAGGATGTAGTGAGATGACCGGCTTTGGTGCAGTCCGAAGTTGGTAGATACTCGATACTACACTCATTGAGGATTGGTTTCTTGGGATATTTCGTTCGCCAGAAAAGAGGCTTGAACTGAAACAATGAACAAAGAAAATAATCCAATGATATTGAGCTTCAAGAGGGTACTTACCTATGAAACCCCATGCAAGCCTAAACTAAGAACTTGCTTGATTTGTTTGTACATATATACTTGTGCATAACATCATAGACATCATGAACATCATGTGCATCCTCTAACCATTTCAAGGATTTTGGAGATTCATCTTTGTTCTTGTGTTGTAGGTTATGGATTCACTTTGTAGGAAAACTATCCAAATCAACCTTGTAATAATTCCTCCACAACTCAAGGAGCTAGCTTCAAGGATCCTTGAGAATTCTCCATTCACCGAGAGACATGGTCGTCTACTCAACTTGGTCACTTCCAACACAGAGGAGGATATGATGAAGGTTCTCTTCCAGTTCTTTGACCCTTTGCATCACTGCTTCACATTTCCTGACTATCAACTTGTGCCCACTTTAGAAGAATTCTCTCAACTTCTGAGGATTCCTATTCTCAATCAACTACCCTTCAACGGTACGGAAAGAGATCCAAATCCAGAAGAGATTGCTCAAGCCCTGCACTTGCACTCATATGATGTCACAACTCATTGGGAAGCTAGAAGTGGTGTCAAAGGCTTCTTGGCAAAGTTTCTGTTTGAGAAGGCCCAAAGCTGTTGGAATTCCCTAGACTTGCAAGCTTTTGAGGAGATTGTAGCTCTTCTCATCTATGGGATGGTCTTGTTCCCTAATCCTGACCAACTCATAGATGTAAGTGCTGTCAAAATCTTCATGTCTCGCAACCCGGTGCCTACATTGCTTGGGGATATCCTACACTATTTTCACACTCGTACAATGAGGAAAAAAGGTGTTCTTATGTGTTGTACTCCTCTCTTGGCAAGATGGTTTATTTCTCATCTTCCTCAATCAGTCTTGAAGAATGAGCAAGGTTTGAGGTGGTCACAAAGGTTGATGACACTTAAACATTCAGATATTCATTGGTGTTCTCGATCCAAAGAGAATGTTATCATTGTTGACCATTGTGGGGAATTCCCTAATGTCCCTCTACTTGGCATTAGTGGAGGAATCACCTACAACCCATGCTTAGCTCTAAGACAGTTTGGTTATGCCCGAAGGGATGGCCCACATGATATGCTAATTCAAGGATTAGTTTTCGACTACGACAACGACAATCAAAGACTTCGCCAGAGATTCATCCGAGCTTGGAGGATGCTAAACAAGGTGGATAGTAGGACTTTGGGACACAAGAATTCCATCCCTCTTGATCCTTACCTCTAGTGGGTACAAACACGCGCTCAAAGTCTTATGATGCCTTATCCCTTCATTCTCCCAGTGATTATTGAGCCTGTTAAGGAAGGAGAAGTTCCATATACTATCCTACATCCTGACATGCCGACATCACTCGAAGACCTACAAAGGGATTGGATACAGCTCAAGGGAGAGGGCAATACTTTCGAAGCCCAAATCTACGCAAGCGAGAAGAAGGTTTTGGAACTCACTCGGCTACTTCATGAAGAGCAGACTCTCAATACCTACATTGCACCAAAGAGGATGCGCAATGTCTTTTTACCTTAGAATTTTGTATTATTTTTCCCAAGGGGCATTGGTGTACTCAAATTCTATATTAATATGACGTGTGTTTCTTTTTTTGTTTAAAACAAATTTGAATTTTTAAATCCTTGAAAGCATTGCATGAATACATATCATTCATCATAAACATAAATAGGTCTTTGCAACAAGTTTCCTCATCTCTCTACTGTTTATTTCAGTAAGATGGATCTTGAACGAACGGTCAAAGATCTGCAAGCTCAGAATACACAATTTCAACAGTTACTCATGACCTTAGCCAAGGGGCAAGAGGAGTTGAAGACTCTGCTAGAGAAAGAGAAAGAGAAAAAGAAGAAGAAGCCAACTGGTGTGGTAATCATGGGCAAAAGATTTCAGGGACAAGCCATAAGGACCTTATATTTTCCAACAACATCTGATGAAGGGGAAAGAAAAGGAAAAGAAATAGTAGTACCATTAGATTCTGAAGAAGAAGAGGAATAGGAGGACTACTCTGAACAACAATACCCTCTGGCCGATGACAAGTACAAACACCTTGAAGAGCGATTAAGCGCTATGGAAATCTAGAGAGTACCAGGGCTAGATTTTGAAGAGTTGGGGCTGGTGTCAGGAATTGTAATCCCGCCAAAGTTTAAAGTTCCACTATTTGCCAAGTATGATGGGGTGTCTTGCCCTAAAATGCACCTCAGATCATATGTCAGGAAGATTCAACCACACTCTGCCGACAAAGACTTGTGGATCCACTTTTTCCAAGACAGTTTATCAGGAACGCAACTTGATTGATTCTACCAATTAAAAAGGGAAGACGTCCACAATTGGGAAGACTTGGCTGCAGCTTTCTATAAACAATATCAGTACAACACCTACTTGGCGCCTACCCGTACTCATATTCAGAGTATGGCCATGGTTTCCAATGAGGGCTTCAAAGATTACACGCAAAAGTGGAGAGATCTACCTGGAAGGGTGCAACCCCCTCTATCTGAAAGGGAGTTGGTGTACATGTTCTTTGGAACTCTATCAGGTCCTTTCTTAAATCATCTGATTGAGAGTTCCTCTGTAGGGTTTACTGAATTGATTTTAACCGGCGAAAGAGTGGAGGCTGGTATAAGAAGTGGGAAAATTCAAAAAGACGCGTCCACCTCTACAGCTGTGAAAAATCCCTTCAAGGGAAGAAAGGAAGTGTCTGCTATTTATTCACAGAGGAATCAGGGAAGAACTGAGCGCCGACCAACGGTGGGGGCCGTTATGATTCCAAAGCCTGCATCAGACCAGCCAAGAACTAACCAACAAAGAGTGGAAAGGCCAGTTTGGCAATTCACCAAGATTAACATGACTCCAGCCCAAGTTCTACCACATCTTTTGAAGTTAAATCTGGCCACTCTAAAAGAGGCCCCAAAGAATCCCAATACTGCTTCTCCATATTATCATCCGAATTCCAGGTGCGCATACCATTCTGAAAGTCCAGGGCACGACACCAACAACTGTTGGGCTCTGAAGAACAAAATTCAAGACCTGATAGATGCGAAGGAAGTTGAGTTTGAAGTTCCTGAGAACCCAAATATTATTTCCGCTCCAATACCTATGCATGGTCACAATGCCAACACTATTGAAGAAGATTTGTTTGTCGCTACCGTGGATGAATTGTTGACCCCGCTCCTGATTATTAAGTTGAATTTGTTGAAAATGGTATTTTCTCAGGTTGTGACAAAGACTGCCATGTTTTCCTGTCCTCATCATTTGACTTCCCTCTGTTGAAGAAAGGTATCAAATGACTGCTTGATAACCGAGAAATTCTATTTCAGAATGCTCCTATTTCACCTGTTCCAGTTAAAGAAGTTTCAATTATAACCATCTACGCCAATCCTTCCAGGGCCCCTAAAAGACCCATTAGGATTACACCTGCTCCAAAGACTACTCCACTTAAGATTACAATGCCCGGGCTGGCCCCATACAAATCAGATAAAACAGTACCATGGAATTATGCTGGAGAGATCTACTACCATGGTATCAAACAGGATGAACTGACTACCGAAGAAGAAAGCTCCGAAGAGGACAATTCCGACATTAGCAATATTGCAGGAACAAGCAAGATTACCCGCAGTGGTAGAATCTTCTCTCCAGAGATTGATCCTCCAAGGGCAGTCTTTAGACCCGTGGCCGTTCCGAAGATTACCTATGCACCAGTGATTATATCTGCAAGCATACCTACCGACGAATAAAATACAATTCCTATCCCTACAAATGCTTCCATTGCTGAGAATAAAGGAAAGAACGTTCAAGAAGAGCCTGTCCGGACGAAGGCTCAATCACTAGCTAATCCTGAAACATCCAAGAAGGAGATGGAAGAAATCCCGAGGATAAAAAAGAAAAGTGATTATGATGTGGTTGAACAGTTGGGGCAAACCCCTTCCAAGATCTCTATGATAGCCCTGCTGCTATGCTCTGAAGCGCATGCCAAAGCTCTGGTAAAATTTCTGAAGACAACTCATGTGCCGTAAGAGACGTCTGCTGACCAGTTCCAGGATTATGTAGCCAGTTTGACAGCTGATAATGGTCTGGGTTTCTCTGATGCTGACTTGACACCCAGAGGGAGAAAACACAATGAGGCATTACATGTCTCAGTGGAGTGTAGAGGAACAACCCTAGCCCATGTCTTGGTTGATACTGGATCATCTTTAAACGTCTTACCGAAGAAAGCCCTTGATAGATTGGATTGCGAGGGGCTGACTTTAAAACCCAACATAGTGGTGAGAGCTTTTGATGGTTCTAAGAGGATGGTCCACGGGGAGGTGGACATCCCAATAAAGGTGGGATATCAGGTTTTCAAATCAACCTTCTATGTGATGGACATCCGTCCTTCTTATTCCTGTTTGTTAGGACGCCCCTGGATCCATAATGTCGGTGATGTCACCTCCACCTTGCATCAGATGCTGAAGTACCCCGTCCAAGGGAAGATCATAACTGTCCATGGGGAGGAGGAGTATATGATTAGTCATCTGAATTCTTTCTGATATGTGGAGTTAGATGGCGATTTCATTGAAACCCCTTTCCAACATTTTGAAGAAGTCTCTCCAGAAGTAGCAGCGACCAAGGCGGTATCCTCGATTCCTAAGATCACAAGACCTCCGCTTCAGATGTCATCTATAAAGGATGCAAAGGCAGTAGTGGAAGAGGGAGGATGCACCATTTGGGGGAAGCTTCCGGAAATTGCGTACAAATCAGACAAGTTTGGCTTGGAGTTTACTTCAACTGGTCAGAAGGTTATGCGTCGTGCCCGTGATGGGGGGACACCTGTGAAGATTAGAAACCAAGGGGTCAATGCAGTAGAAGACAATGAAGAGGATGGCAGCTTGGAAGATTGGATATTTCCTACTGTCAGCAGAGGACTTCACAACTGGGAAGCGAGAGACTTTATCCCAATAACTTTCATCTCTCAGTAATTTATCTTTTACATTTCTGTTGGACTTGTAATTTTCACGAACAATTCGCACTTTAAAAAACTTGTGTCATACCCGAGGCACAATGGTCCATTTGTAAGAGTTTTTATTTCATATTCATATGAAATTCAATGAATCATGGACGCTTTTTCACATATAAACCTTTTGTGCTCATTGTCTTTCTTTTACATTTTATTGTTTTAAGATGGCTATAGCCTTACACACACCCACACTCACAAATACAGGTACCCTTCCATTTCGGATCCCATGGGTAACAATACTGCTATAGCCTTCAGTGACTCTGAAGATCTGGTCTACCAAGCCGAATATGAACGTGAGGAAGATTGTGAGGAGCCAAGGGAATTGGCCAGACTATTACAGCAAGAGGAAAGAGCTATTCAGCATCATGAGGAGCTGTTGGATACAATCAATTTGGGTATCGAGGAAGATAAAAAGGAAATCAAAGCGGGTGCCAATCTAGAGCCGAGTGTCAAGGAGCGCTTAATTCAGCTATTGCATGATTATGTTGAGATCTTTTCCTAGTCATACGAAGACATGTCGAGACTCGATGCAGACATTGTGGTACATCGTCTACTCACAAGAGAAGATTGGCCACCAGTGAAACAAAAAGTCCGCCGCATGAGACCTCACATGTCAGAGAAGATCAAAGCAGAAGTTATGAAACAGTTCAATTCTGGATTTCTGGCTGTTACTTCTTATCCTCAATGGGTGGCCAACATTGTTCCCGTGCCTAAAAAGGACGGCAAAGTAAGAATGTGCGTGGATTATAGAGATTTAAACAGGGCCAGCCCTAAAGATGATTTTCCACTTCCACACATCGACATCTTGGTTGACAATACAGCCAAGCACAAAGTATTTTCTTTCATGGACGGATTCTCAGGCTATAACCAGATCAAAATTACACCTGAGGACATGGAGAAAACTACATTTGTCACACAGTGTGGTACATTATGTTACAAAGTAATGCCATTCGGAATGAAGAATGCCAGGGTAACCTATCAACACGCCATGGTAGCTTTGTTTCATGATATGATACATCATGAGATAGAGGTCTACGTAGATGACATGATAGCCCGATCACAAACTGAAGAAGAACACCTTGATCACTTGCAAAAGTTGTTTGTCAGATTGAAGTAGTACATATTAAGGTTGAATCCAAACAAGTGCACATTCGGGGTCCGGTCCAGTAAACTCTTAGGTTTCATTGTAAGCAACAAAGGCATCGAGGTTGATCCTGCCAAGGTTAAAGCAATACAAGAAATGCCTGCTCCTCGCAAAGTCAGAGGATTCTTGGGACGCCTGAACTATATTTCCAGATTCATTTCTCACCTAACGTCTACTTGTGAACCAATCTTCAAACTATTGAAGAAAGATCAAGTAGTCAGATGGAATGATGAATGTCATATTTCTTTCTACAAAATCAAAGAGTATTTACAAGATCCTCCTGTCTTGATGCCACCAGTCGAGGGAAGACCACTGATCATGTATCTGACCGTTTTAGAGAACTCAATGGGGTGCGTACTGGGGCAGCATGACGAGTCTGGCCGAAAAGAGCATGCTATCTATTACCTGAGCAAAAAGTTTACCGACTGTGAAACCAGATATTCACTGCTCGAGAAAACTTGTTGCGCTCTGGTATGGGCTGCTCACCGGCTAAGATAGTATATGTTGACTCATATCACTTTGCTGATATCTAAGATGGATCCGATAAAGTACATCTTTGAGAAGCCTGCTCTGTCTGGGAGGATAGCTAGATGGAAGATGATCCTAATAGAATATGACATATAGTACACGACCCAAAAAGCTATAAAGGGTAGTGTGCTAGCTGATCATCTGGCCCATCAAGCTGTAGAGGATTATCAGTCCATGAGGTTTGAATTCCCTGACAAAGACATCATGACACTAGACAACGATGAAGAAATCAGACCATATGACGGACCTGAACAAGGATCCCGATGGACCCTGTACTTTGATGGGGCATCCAATGCACTTGGTAACGGTATCGGCGCTGTACTCATATCTCCGGAAGGATGTCATACTCCTTTTACTGCTAGACTTTGCTTTAACTGTACGAAGAACATGTCAGAATACGAAGCATGCATCTTTGGTCTCAAGGCTGCCATAGACTTGGGAATCAAATCTTTAGTTGTGTTTGGGGATTCAGCTTTGGTCATCAGTCAGATCAAAGGAGAGTGGGACACTAAGCATCCAAACCTTATACCTTACAAAGAACATGTTTTAACATTGTTACCACATTTCGAGCAGATTACCTTCGAGCACTTCCCGCGAGAAGAAAATCAGCTAGCAGATGCTCTAGCTACAATGTCATCCATGTTTAAACTTAATTGGGATAACGAGGCTCCCCAGATCACCATTGAACGAATGGACGAACCAGCACACTGCCACGAGATTAATACTGAAGAAGTAGTGGACCAACCATGGTTTCATGAAGTCAAAAGGTATCTCGAGGCTCAAGAATATCCAAAAGGAGCTTCAATCAATGATAAAAGTTCTTAAGGAGATTCTCTGCTAAGTTCTTCCTAAGTAATGGCATCCTGTACAAACGTAATCATGATTCTATTCTGCTCTGTTGTGTGGACAAGATTGAAGCTGAAAAGATCATGGCTGAATTGCATGAAGGTACCTTTGGCACTCACTCTAGTGGGCATACGATGGCGAAGAAAATCCTATGGGTAGGCTATTATTGGCCTACCATGGAAGTTGACTGCTATCAACACTCTCAGACTTGTCATAAGTGTCAAATCTATGCAGATAAGGTGCACGTGCCTCCAGTTCCTCTAAATGTCTTAACAGCTCCTTGGCCCTTCGCTATGTGCGGAATCGATATGATTGGAGAGATCAAGCCAACAACCTCCAATGGACACCACTTCATTCTAGTGGCCATTGACAATTTCACCAAGTGGGTCGAAGAAGCTTCCTTCGCATCCGTTACTAAGAATGTTGTTGCCCGTTTCATCAAGCAGAATCTTATTTGCCGGTACGGTATCCCAGAAAGGATCATCACTGATAACGGTATGAACCTTAACAATACAATGATCACCGCCTTGTGCAAGCAGTTCGAGATTCAACATCACAATTCATCCCCCTATCGGCCAAAGATGAATGGTGCAGTCGAAGCTGCTAATAAAAATATTAAAAAGATCATACAGAAGATGATAGTCACCTACAAGGACTGGCATGAAATGCTACCGTTTTCTCTCCACGGGTACCGTACCACGACTCGCACATCAATTAGGGCAACACCCTATTCTTTGGTTTATGGCATGGAGGCTGTTTTGCCTATTGAGGTTCAAATTCCCTCCTTGAGAATCATGAAAGATGCAGGTTTGAGTGAAGACGATTGGATCCAGACCCGGCTTGATCAACTGAACTTAATTGATGAAAACAGACTTACTGCTGTTTTCCATGGTCAGATGTATCAAAAACGGATGATCAAGGCTTTCAATAAGAAAGTCAGACGCCAGGTGTATCAAGTTGGAGATCTAGTGATCAAGCGCATCATCTTGCCACAAAGTGATCCCAGGGGCAAATAGACTCCTACCTATGAAGGACCATTTATAATCAAGAACATCTTTTCTGGTGGGGAAATGATCTTTACCACCATGGACGGCGATGACCTTCCGCACCCTGCGAACACAGACATAGTCAAAAGATACTACGCATAAAATACCCGCTAGGTTGACACACCTAGGCAAAAAAGGGCACCCCGGCGAACCAAAAGGTTTGGGCAAAAATTAGGGATAAAATTAAAAAAAAATTGTACACCCGGCAAGTTGAAAACCCGAAAGGGCGACTAGGGCAAAAAAGGGTTTCCCGGTGGACTGAAAACCCGAAAGGGCGGTCCAGGAAAAAGTTAGGGAATTAAAGCATATGACTATGTCTCGTCGGATCACTTTGAGGACCACTTCAACCTCTTCACGGACAAACTAGGAGCTTCTGATCAATTCAATCATCTTCAGATGAAGCAACAAATGGACAAGATACTCGGAGATACGAAGGCTATAGCAGAATGGGAACCCCATGGGATTATCACATATAGCTATCTTTCTTTGTATAAAATTTTCTTACTTTTCTGACACCATCCTCTTACTAGGATGTCTGTCTCCTTTGTACAACATACTTATTCAAAGTAAATACAAAGATATCTCTTTCAAAGTACATAAAACTATTTGGCTTTTCTTTACACTTGTGTTTTTATTTGCAAAAACGTCCAATGATTCATTAATGAACATATGCATTTGAACATAATTAATGTTTACAAATAAACAAAATGGAAAAGAACAATTACTGACAGGTTGAAAGAATAGGAAAACGTCTTTAGGCTATTCCATGAGCAATCCCTACGATACATCATTAAGATCCCGAGTGGAGCTGAAACTTCAAACTTTTAATCCCCAGCGGAAACCATTCAGTTTCTCCAAATTCCCCAGCAGGTCATCTTGAAGCCTGAGAATCAACCGGACAACAGCTAACTTCTGTTTCTCCTTAAACTAGGATAATTCCCCAGTAGAGTGGAAGACGACCGAAACTCCTAAACTTTTTCCAAACAGGAATAAGCTTTTTCCTCACAGAGTTTTCATTGCTCCCCAACAGAATGAAGATTCTCATTATTAATTCCCAGCAGAAGCCATCAAAATTCTCTGGATTCCCCAAGCAGATTACTCAAGCAGTATATGGCATTACTCGCAACAGAATTCTTGTCTATACTCCAACTTCAAGACATGAAGAATCCATATATCCTCAGCAATCAAGGATTTATTTTCCTCAGCAATACAGCAAATCAGCTTACATGCGCATACATTACATTCATATATCATAAACATTGATAAAGTACATATATTTGCATCATAGATTTCATGCAACATAACTTTGTGTTTCAGCTAACATTTTACCCTTTTCAGGATAAGATTAACAGCTACCATTAACAATTTTCAAATATTCTAGATACAGTACAGATACACTCCAGACACGGAAGTCATTCTTTTACTCATTCAGATTCTAGTTCAGATACAATACGGATACGCTCCAGACACGGAAGCCTTTCTGATACTCATTCAGTTTTCAAATTCAGATACAGTTTAGATACGCTCTAGACACGGAAGTTATTCTATTACTCATTCAGACCTCAATTTCAAGGTACAGCCCAAATACATTCCAGACACGGTGGCCATTCTATCGCTTATTCAGATTCATCTTTCAGATACAGTCCAGATACGCTCCAGACACGGAATCCATTCTGTTATCCATTCAGATTCAAGTTCAGATACGCTCCAGACACGGAAGTCATTCTGATACTCATTCAGTTTTCAACTATCAGATACAGTCCAGATACGCTCCAGACACGGAAGCCATTCTGATACTCATTCAGATTTCACACTCTTGTTATAGTACGGATAAGCTCCAGGCGCGTATGTTATTTTGCTTCTCATTCAGATTTCAAGTCTCCAAATACAACTCAGATACGTTCCAGATGTGGACACCATTCTGATGCTTATTTCTTTTCAATTCAACAAACTCTCTTGGATAGCATCTACAAGCCCATCTCCAACAATATTCTATCACCTCTCCAAATGGCATATTTAAGCCCATTCCCTCACTTTGTCGAGTGCAAATTTATGGGCACTCTAGTGTCTAATCATCTTTTACCTTCGAGTCACGAACGGTAAAACTCTCCAATCTAACTCTTCAGGTTCAAGAAGATTGAACAGGGGCGGCTGTTGTACCCCAAAATTTGCCCTCTCATTTATCAAGACTTTTCTCACAAGACTTCTTGGACTCAAGACAATATTAGGGTTTGGTCAGCTCAAGACATCTCATCTTGCACTGATAACCCAAAATTAGGGTTTGAGTTTGCATAAGATTTTTGGACCATCAATGCTTCATGTGACTTTCATACATCATTTTGGACCCCTAAGATTGTTCATGATAAGTTTCAAGCCTTGAACCACATTTTTGATCAGTCAATTGGACAGTTGACCTAAAAATCAACTGTATTGGGGAAAAAGTCAACTATGGCCAATTTACAGTCAAACTTCATAACTTTTGATTCACATCAACATTTTAGACTCACATGTACCCTTTGATCAAGTTTGGATCACAACTCCTCAAGAAATTTGATCAAATCATCAAAAGGGCAAAATGGTCAAAATTAGGGTTTTGACTGAGAAAGGGAAATTTCTGATTTTTAACCTAGCCAATGACCAATTTAGTTCAAACATGATTTCAAGGGTTAAATGGCATCATCTTCACCTAATTACATGTTTCAAAAGATCTCAATTTCATTGGATTGACAGATGAAATTTGCAGTCAACTGATCAAAAGTCAATTATGCACTGAAAAGTCAAACTTTGACTTTTTGGTCAAAATCAAGTACCAAGGGTAATAATTCATCAAGATATGTCAAAATATGAAACTTGTTCACCAAGAAACTCAAAATTGAAAATTAGGGTTTTAATTTGAAAATTTTCATAACTTAGAATTTTTCTAAGTATAAAAATTTTCTAATTTTTTCCCAACTTTTTACAACTTTTTCACCATGATGCATTTTGATTCAAAGAAAACTTCCAACATGAAAGTTGTAGTCCTACATGAAATCTACAACTTTTCTTCATAAAATTTTCCCAAAATATGGTTGGATCTCAAGTTATGAATTTGTGAATATAGGTCCATGAACTTGTTAACTTAGTGAAATTTTGCCCTAATTTAGGCAGGTTTTGGACCCAACTTCATGGCAACTTTTCACCTAGTTCCAAGAGGTATCTCAAATTTCATTTCAAATATGGATTATATAACACATTGCAATCTTTCCAAAATGTCCAAGAACTCTCCAAGATAATTTTTGAGTAGGGAGAATCGAAGAGAGGAAGTTGGCATTTTCTCACTGTTGTTCAAGCCATTTTCACATAGCATCAAGTTACAAATCAAATCTATGATGGTTGTATCTTGCTTTACAGGTCCTAAGCTTGCTATACACTATATAATTAAATGCAAACTCAGTTGACAAAGGCTTTATCTTTTCTTTTGAAGCTTTACACAAGATGTATTTCCATTTTGGGCAAAAAGTTCATAATGCCATTTTTATAAAGGGCAACTTTTGCAACTTTGTCAATCTTGAGCATTGGACCTGTCCCCTTGATACAAGCAATTTACACAGAACTCAAGCAATTGGTACAAGCTCATTTCATCCCTCAAGCAAGCAAGTACAAGCATGTCAAGTATAGTCACTTCACTTTACTTCAAATGCAAGAAAAGTTGAAAAAAGGTCCAAAGCTTGCACAACTAGTAAGGGATGACTTTGGATCACTTCTAAACAAATATACAAACTTATTACAAGGTACAACACGTTTGGATTGAACCTGAAACACTCTCAAACTGAAAAACTCCACAAAACTGCCCAAACACAGAATTTCTGCAAAAGCACAGCCAACTCTCATTTGGCTCGTGCGTTTTGTGTTTAATCATTTGAAACATCTTATTCACTTGATACCTAGACAATCCAAGACATCACCCTGGTTCTGTAACCCCTGTTTCAGCATCCACCATTTTCAATTTGGAAACTTGCAGTTTGACTTGTTCAGAGAGTTCCAGCCATCCTCGAAGCAAGATAAGCATTGGAATAGCTTCAGTGAAGCTCAAGGAAGCTCAAACAGTCATCAGGCCTCCATTAAAGTCCCTATATTTCCCTACTCGAATCCAGCTGAAGGAGGTATTTTTTCAAACTCTATCTCTCTAAATAGGCAAACTCAAGCCACGATTTGTGAAGGAAAAATGTAGCCTCTATCATAACGAAGTTGTACATACCATTACTTTGCATTTATATTACTTGTGCTAAGAGAATTTGAAGATTGAAAACTCTGAAAAAGTTAGGTCACGAATTATGGATTCAAAAATTCTCTTTGATCTTTAAGAGTTAGGTTACATAATTTATATGGTTAGAATCGTGAGCTCAAATGCCACATTTTTCATGTTTTGAGTTTTTGTTTTTATGCAAGCATAAGCAAGATGCAGTTTGAACTGGAAAACACGCGCAGGGAAGAATGGACGAAGGACATGGATGATGTTCTGGGCTTTTTGGCGCCTGGGCCTTTTTGTTTTTACTAATCACACCCCCTGACTTGCTACTACACCCCTGGATAACTTTTTAAATTTTTGCATTTTTTTTATATTTTCATATTTATTAATTTCATTTATTTTTCTTAATGATAAAAAAATACCAAAAAATGATTTATTTATTTTCACACTTTTATTTTTTTTAAATTATTTTCTCACATGAAAAAATAGTTTATTTTGATAAATAGATTTTATTTTCTTAAATAACTTGTAAATATATTTAAAAATGCTTGATATTTTTATTATACATTTTATACTCATAAATATTTATTTTAACACATACTTAATTTTTAATATTTACATATAATATTATTTATTATTTTCTTATACAAAAAATGTACAAAATAATAAATATAGAACATTTATTTTCTTATAATTAAAAACTAGGGTTTACCCCTTTCAAAAAGAATTAATATATTTTTTCCTCATATTTTTAGGTTTAAATTAAATATTTTTCATACAAAAACAAGACATAAAAAATCTTTTCTTTTACATACATATTGCATTGCATTTTAAATATTTGTACTTTATTTACTTAAATTCGCGCATATTCGATTTGGTTGTAATAATATATTTAGCTTTATATTTGTACAAATCCCCATTCAAACTTGTATTCCCCCCTCCCATAATTTTTTTTGTAATAGCTTAGTTTATTTTATGCAATTTATCGCTTTATATACTATGATTAGTAATTAGGGTTTGCATGACAAGAACAAAAACAAAGCAAAATAGAAAATCCTAAATGCAAGACAAAAGCATGAAAATGACACACTTTGCACACAAGCACCCTTAGGGTTTCTCCCACTTTGTTGCCTAAAATAAAATGGCCATGTTACGCATGCGAAGTATCTTCGCAAAACAAAACAAATATAAGATCATAGCCCCTCGATGACGCTATTCAAAGTTGCCTAAACAAAATGATCTTGGTCCCTCAAAAATGCTAAGATACTTGGCAACATTGCTATCATGGTTATACGATGACCCACGCCCGTCCCGTTTACATCCAAAGATAGGGTTGCTTACCAAATCAATGGTAATTCAACAATCTCAAAGGAATAAAAATTCAAAAGAAAGACATTTGAGTAGGTAGATAGCTTCTAAGTTACTTGCTCCATTTCAAAATAATCCCTGCTATTTTCAAAAACAAACACACACATATTTCAAAACATCTTACAAAACATTGAAAACATTTTTCAAAAGACAAACATCTTTGTATACATTCTTACGAACGAGAATCATTACAAAGATTGCCTAAACGAATGGCCTCTTTTCAAAATACTTTCAAAACACATCAAACACCATTTCAAACAAAACAAAGCAAGTGATCTAAGCAAGTAACTAAGAGCCCATGGAAAACCATGGATGAAAAGGGTGCTAGCACCTTCCCTTTTCATAATCTACCCCCCGAACTCAAGAAAACATCTCAAAGGTCTTTCTCGTGCTTTTTTACCTTTCCTTTTGGATAAAAGAAAAGTCGGTGGCGACTCTTGCTAAGCGCAACATTTGCGAATACAAAAGTAAACCTCAAGTCAGTTCTCCCACCGCATCACAGTACCCATGAAGAGCGAATGGTAACATCTCGTGCCAATCTTTATATGCCACCGTCATATTCTGCACAATCTTCTTGATGTTCTTATTAGCCGCTCCAACAACCCCATTCATCTTCGACCGATAAGGAGAAGAGTTGTGATGCTATATCATAAACTATTTGCAGAGCTCGGTGATCATCGTATTGTTGAGATTTGTACCATTGTCCGTAATGATCCTCTCTGGTACACCATATCGACAGATCAAATTGTGTCGGATAAACCGCGCCACGACGTTCTTGGTTACTGTAGCAAAATAAGCTGCCTCAACCCACTTTGTAAAGTAATCAATTGCTACCAGAATGAAACGATGCCCATTAGACGCAGTAGGTCTAATCTCGCCAATCATATCGATGCCCCACATTGCAAATGGCCAAGGTGTCGTCAAAACATTTATAGGAATTGGAGGTACATGCACCTTATCAGCATAGACTTGGCACTTGTGACAGGTTCGAGAATGCTGATAACAGTCGGCTTCCATAGTGGACCAATAATATCCTGCCCGTAGGATTTTCTTTGGCATGGTATGTCCACTGGAATGAGTTCTGAAAGTACCTTCATGTAACTCTGTCATAATCCTTTCTGCCTCGTTTTTATCCACACATCTTTGTAAGGTTAAATCATGGTTACGCTTGTAAAGGACACCATTGCTGATGAAGAACTTTGCAGCGAACCTTCTCAAGAACTTCTTATCATTAACAGATGCACCCTCGGGGTATTCTTGAGCCTCAAGATACCTCTTTACCTCGTGAAACCAGGGTTTATCTGCTACCTCTTCAGTCTCGATATCACAGCAATGTGCGGGTTCGTCCAACCATTCAATGGTAATCTGGGGAGCTTCATTGTCCCACCTGACCTTTAACATAGAAGACATGGTAGCTAGCGCGTCCGCTAACTGATTCTCCTCTCTGGGGAAGTGTTCAAAGGTTATCTCTTCAAAGTGTGGGAGCAACGTCAGTACATACTCTTTGTAAGGAATAAGATTTGGGTGCTTCGTATCTCACTCGCCTTTGATCTGACTGATCACTAGAGAGGTATCTCCGAATAACCTCAAGAACTTAATCCTTAAGTCAATAGCTGCTTGAAGGCCCATGATGCACGCTTCATACTCTGCCATATTGTTGGTGTAGTTAAAACATAATCGGGCGGTAAACGGAGTATGACAGCCTTCAGGAGATATGATCACAGCGCCAATGCCATTACCCAACTTGTTTGAAGCTCCATCAAAATACATAGACCATCGGGATTCCTCCTCAGGTCCTTCATCCGGTCCAGGTTCTTCGCAGTCGGTTACCAACATGATATTCTCATCCGGGAACTCGAAATTCATGGACTGATAATCATCCACGGCCTGATGCGCCAAATGATCCGCCAACACACTCCCCTTGATTGCTTTTTGGGTTGTGTATTGGATGTCATACTCAGTTAAGATCATCTGCCATCTTGCTATTCTTCTGGACAAGGCAGACTTCTCGAAGATATACTTGATTGGATCCATCTTTGATATCAACAGGGTAGTGTGAGTCAGCATATACTATCTCAGCCGGCAAGCAGCCCATGCCAAAGCGCAGCATGTTTCCTCAAGCAGTGAGTATCGGGTCTCACAGTCGGTAAACTGTTTGCTAAGGTAGTAAATAGCATGCTCTTTTTGGCCAGACTCGTCATGCTGCCCCAGCACACACCCCATCGAATTGTCGAGTACTGTCAAGTATAAGATCAAAGGTCTCCTTGATCCTTTCGAAAGCGGTCTGACATTCATCATTCCATTTTACCACTTGATCTTTCTTCAGCAGCTTGAAGATTGGCTCGTAAGTAGCAGTCAAATGTGAAATGAATCGGGCAATGTAGTTCAGGCGTCCCAAAAAACCTCTAACTTCCTTTTCTGTGCGGGGAGCCAACATCTCCTGTATAGCCTTCACCTTTGCAGGATACACTTGAATACTTTTATCACTAACAACAAAACCCAGTAGCTTACCAGACCTTACCCCGAAGGTGCATTTGTTCGGGTTCAACCTTAGCTTATACATCTTCAACCTGTCAAACAGTTTCTGGAGATGGTCAAGGTGTTCTGCCTCAGTATGGGACCTTGCGATCATGTCATCAACGTATACCTCAATGTCATGGTGAATCATGTCATGGAACAAAGCAACCATGGCGCGCTGATACGTTGCCCCAGTATTCTTCAATCCGAACGGCATGAGTTTGTAGCAAAAGGTACCCTACTGTGTAACGAAAGTTGTTTTCTCCATATCCTCAGGAGCCATTTTAATCTGATTGTAACCAGAAAAACCATCCATAAAGGAGAAGATCTTATGTTGTGCGGTGTTGTCGACCAGAACATCAATGTGAGGCAGTGGGAAATCATCCTTGGGGCTCGCCCTATTCAGATCTCCATAGTCCACACACATACGAATCTTACCATCCTTCTTGGGCACTGGAACAGCGTTGGCTACCCACTACGGGTAAGAAGTGACAGCTAGAAAACTGGCATCAAATTGTTTCATGACCTCAACTTTGATTTTCTCAGACATCTCAGGGCGCATGCGGAGAACTTTCTGCTTTACCGGAGGACAATCTTCTTTAGTCAGCAGACAGTGTACCATAATGTCAGTGTCCAAACCAGGCATATCTTCATAAGACCAGGCAAAGATCTCAACATAGTCGCGTAGCATTTGTATCAACCATTTCTTGACACTAGGCTCCAGATTCGCACCTATCTTGACCTCCTTCTTGTCTTCCTCTGTACCCAGATTCACTGATTCCACTGGCTCTTCATTAGGCTGTATGGCCCTCTCTTCCTGTAGTAACAATCTAGCAAGTTCCCCAGGCACTTCACAATCATCCTCACCTTCGTCCTTGGCTTGGTTGATCGAATTTTCGAAGTCATAACTGGCAGTAGCAGAGTTATTATCAATGGGATCCAGAGTAGGTGTAGATCTGCATTATGATATGTGAGTGTGTGTAAGATAATAGTTGTTTTGATAAAGTGAAATATAGAAAAGAAAAACAAGGAGCACAAAATTTGTAATGCAAGAAAACTTCCAATTCTTTATTGATGATATATAAAAGTGACAAATAATAAGCCCTCACAAAAAAAGCCAAGGTGCCACGGGCAAGGCATCGGGCCATAAAGTTTTAAATTGTCTGTTACAAATCTCAAAACAAAAGTCAATTACTGTGTAATAAAAGAAATGGACACGAAGTCCTTCGTCGTCTAGTTGTTCAATCCACCGTTGGTAGTCGGGTAGATCCAGCTGTCGATATCTGACTCTTCTTCATCATCAGCATCTTCCATGGCAGAGACAACTTCAATAGGATTGGTTCCCGAGTCATGCTTAGGCATGGGAGCAGTTATGACGTTGGGCTTTTCCGGAGCGTCAAACTCGATTTCTTTAGCTTCAATCAAATCTTGCACCTTATTCCTCAAGGCCCAATAGTTGTTTGTATCATGCCCTGGGCTATCAGAGTGATAGGTACAGCGGGCGTTCGGGTTATATAGCGGAGATGTGGTGTTGGGATTCTTCGGGGCTTCCCTCAAAGTTACCAGGTTGGTTTTCAACAATTGTGGTAGAATTTGAGACAAGGTCATATTAAGCCGAGTGTACTGCCTCTGCGATCTCTCCATTCATTGCTGATTGTTGCGTTATGGGGCAACAGGGGGTTTTGATATTACTACTGCATTCACTGCTTGACGGTGCTCAGGTCGACTTTGGCTCCTCGAGCTGTATACTGCACTAGCTTCTTTCCTACTGGTGAAAGGCTTCTTTTCTATACTTGATGAAGCACCTTTCTGTATCTTACCACTTATGATACCAGCTTCTACTCTCTCCCTGGTCAAAATCAATTCAGTAAACCCAGATGATGAACTGCCGATCAGATGATTGAAAAATGGACCAAACAACGTCCCTAGAAACATGTCAACCAACTCCCTGTCAGACAAAGGGGGTTGGACTCTTCCAGCCAGATCTCTCCACTTCTGAGCATAGTCCTTAAAGCCTTCACTTGCACCCATAGATATACCCTGAAGCTGAGTACGAGTAGGAGCAAGGTCGGCATTATATTGATACTGCTTGCAAAAATCAGCAGCAAGGTTCTCCCAGTTTCGTACATTAGCTCCTTCCAATTGATAAAACCATTCAACCTGAGTCCCTGACAGACTATCTTAAAAGAAATGTACCCACAAATTTCTATCAGCAGTGTAAGGTTGGATTTTTCTGACGTACGAGCGGAGGTGGAGTTTTGGACAGGATGCTCCATCGTACTTGGCAAAGACCATAGCTTTAAACTTGTGAGGGATCACCACCCTAGATGCTAGTCCCAGATCTTCGAAGTCCAAACCAGGTATTTTTTGAATCTCCATAGCACTCAGACGGTCTTCAAGTTATTTGTACCTATCCTCAGCAGGAGGATACTGCTCATCATCAAAATCAGTGTCATTATCAGATACCACAAGACCGGGGCCCTTTTCTTCCTCTTGATTCTCTCCTCCTTTGGATGAAAGAGACATATCAGCTTCTTGTCGCAACCTATTCCCAAATCTGTTACCCATATTTAGAAGAACCACCTTCTTCTCTTTCTTCTTCTTCTCCTTCAGGATGAGAGTCTTCAAATCCTCTTGCCCTTTAGCCAAGTTCAAGAACATCTCTTGGAATTGGGCATTATGTGCCTGAAGAGCTTTGATGGCTTGATCAGTAGGTATTTCAGAAGACATTTCGTGCTGAAATAAACAGCGAAGAAGATGAGAAACCTGTAATGGTACCTGTAATGATGTGCATGATAATGGGATGCGTATGTAATGATTTCAAAGACTTTGGGAGATTTAAATTTGTAAAAACAAGATAAAACAAACTTTATTAGATTAATTTGTAAAAATGTTTAATAATGCCTTTGAGGCGTTACAAAGAAATAAATGGAAAACAAATCTAAACTAGAAAAAGAAAAAATCAGAAATCCCATGGATGCTTCCCATTGGTGCTGATGTAGTCGTTGATCGTGATTTCATTCTCAAGTTGCCTAGTGAGCTTCAAGATCTTCCTTTCTTGCTCATGATACTTTTCCCGGTAGGTATCCCTCTCCTCTTTCAGCTGGATTCAGGATCTCTTCAATGCCCCAAGATCAGTGGGCATGTAGGGATAAAGGACTGTATAAGGAACACCCTCTTCATTGTTAGGCTCCACAATTATTGGCAACACAGCTTCATAAGGCATCCCAAGCTTCTGAGCACGAGCTCGAACCCACTGGAGATAATGTTGTATAGGGAGAGAAGTCTTCGGTCCTAACTCTTGAGGGTCAGACATGTTCACCATGCCCTAGGATCGAATAAACCTTGGGCGATGCTCGTCAATATCCTCCTTGTAGTCAAAGGAAATATCTAGAAGAAGTAACTCACGAGGACCGTCTCTCTGGGAACGACCAAACTGTCGCAAATCCAAGCAAGGAATGTAGGTTATTCCCCCTCTGATTCCAAGCAACGGGACATTAGGGTATCCCCCACATCGATCAATGACAGCACTGTTTTCCATAGCCTTAGAACTCCAAAGAATGTCTGTATGGGCAAAGGACATTATTCTGTAATACAATCCTAAACCTTCCTCATTCTTCAACACGGACTTGGGGAGGTGCGAAATAAACCACCTCTCCAGCAGTGGCATGCAACAAATGAGGGTCCCTCTTCTTCGCACAGTACGAGTGTAGAGGGCATGCAAGATATCACCCAAAAGAGTAGGTACAGGATTGCGAGACAGGAAGATCTTAACCGCATTCACATCTATGAAGAAATCTGGATTCAGGAAGAGAACCAAACCGTATATAAGGAGAGCCAATATGTCTTCAAAAGCTTGAAAGTCCAAGTTATCCCAGAATAGTTGAGCTTGATCCATTAGAAACATGGCTAAGAAACCTTTTACCCCGCTTCGTGTCTCCCAGTTGGATACTACATCAGCCCTTTTTAAATGTAAAGCTAAACAATGTCCTCTGGTCTAGGAGTCTCTTCCAAACCTGTGAAGGGCATCTGCTCGAGGATGTATATGCCCAATAAGTGAGAAAACTCTTCCATAGTGGGAACTAGCTGATAATCTGGGAAAGTGAAGCAATGATGCACTGTGTCAAAGAACTGGAAAAGCACGCTCATCATCTACTCATAAAACTTTAAGGTAACCAAGCTAAGAAGATGACCATGTCTCCTAGTGAATGAAGAAGTATCAGAAACTCTCAAGGCTAAATCTTTGAGTTGAGCAGGTTTTTGCACAAAGTTAACTCGGATTGTGTTTCTGCACGTGTAAGCCATAATCTACAAAACATAACAAAGATAAATCCCCTCGGTCTTTGAAATGGTTAGTATAATGAAGTATGCATGCTATGTTATGATGCATGATGTCATGGTAAAACACACAACAGGTATAGTATTTAATAGACATGGCCAAGGCAAACAAGTCACACAAGAGCCCTTAAGTTTCAGGCTTGCATGGGGTCTAGATATTACCCTCTTGAAGTTCAGTTGGTTTCAACCTGTCCTAATAATAGTAACGGGGTTCTAGAGGTTCTCAATATCACTGACCATCCTCCATCGGTCATGGTTTCATATCACACAATCTTTTCTTGCGGCCGGAACTATCTCGAGAGTATGGTCTCAATGAATGTAGCATCGAGTATCAACCAGTTCCCAGCTTTATACCGAGACCGGCTATCTCACTACTTCCTATGGCCAAGTTGGTCAATTATAGGTTCTAAGGTCAGTTGATGCTTAACGACCCATATAGCAGCCCCGTATTCTCCTTGTTTCTCTGTAAGGGATACCGGTACCAACCAATGTGCCACATCAATGTAGCTACTTCTTCAACCATATCGGTCTATGCCGTACAGTTCCCTCACAGTTTATTGCTACATACCTAAAAGGTGTCCCCCAGATCTGGGTTAGGATCTATAGTAACTCCCAATACAAAACCCTCAAAAGTAAAGCAATCAAATCAAACAAGAGAAGCAATTTATAATGAACTATATCCTAAGGTATACCCCAATTATTACTCCCCAGCAAAGTCGCCAGTTCTGTGATACGGTGGCAGAACTGGACTATTTTAGGAAAATGCTGGTTTGCATTTTGCGTTTGTGTTTGCAAAATGTCGCGGTAAGCAAGAGTCGCCACCGACTTTTATTTTATACAACTGGAAAGGACAAAAGCACAGAAAAATTCCTTTTTTGCGATTTTGAGTATGGGGGTAGATTATAGAAAGGGAAGGTATTAGCACCCTTTTTATCCGTAGTTTTCTAAGGGCTCTTAGGTACTTGCTCATCATTTTAAAAATTGCTTTCGTATTTGTGTGTTTTGAAAAGTTTTTGTTTTACTTTGATTTAACTCTTGCTTTTGTCTTCAAGAGTGTTACGAAGTCGTTTTGAAAACTTTGTTTGAAAATAGTGTAAGTGTGGAAAAAAGTTTGATTTTGAGCAAGTACCTACTAGCATCTACCTACTCGAAAAAAGAATGTTTCTGTTCTTGTTTCCTTTAGACAGCGCTATCCCACTATTAATGAGTAGGTAGCACCGTCGTTGGAGTTGTAAGAGTCAATTCGAAAGGGACGTACGATCACTAAAGCAATGTTAGGACGTCTTAGTAATAACCCTAATGTCTTAAGATCATATTCTAGGCAACATTTCCGAGGCAACATTTCCGAACGGGACATTTTGATCTTTGTTTAGACAAGATAGCAACCACTAAAACACCCTATACTTAATGATCGTTTACCGAAGGCAACCGAAGTGAGAGTATACCCTAGGAGTGCGCATGTGCGAATGATTCAATTTCAGTTATTATCTTTGCACATTTAGGGTTTGCTAACCATTTTAAAATTAACATACATTCTTGTCATGCAATCCTATTATCATACATCTAACAGTTAATATTTGCGAAAATTAAAATGCGAGAAATAAAAGCTACTCTATCACAAGGCTTCGGGGAGGGGGATTAATTACATAGCCAAAAACCCGTAAAACGATAAATAAGCTAAAAGTCCTAATTAAACTATTACATCCCATGAGCAGTTATATCAATATTGTAAAAATAAGTAAACGCGCGCGATGAAACGAGAACGAGAGAAAATTAGGGTTTTGACCCCGTCTAAACCTAATTGAAAGAAAAATCATTTTTTGTTGTTTTGATTATTTTGAGAAAAAAAATAAGGTTTTAAATTAAATATGTACCAACCTAATTACTAATTAAATTAAATTAAGAAAAATGACTAATTTTGACCTATTTTTATATTTTTGTTATTTAATTTACTAAAATATAAAATTAATTTAAACAAAACCTAACTTCTAATTTGTTTTAATTTATTTACAAAACAAATTAAAGTTACCCTAAAAATTAAATTACACTAATTAAATTAATTTTTGATAAAAGGTAAAAAAACTAAATCTAATTTGATGAAAATAATTTTTATGAGTTTTTATAAAAAGAGTTAATTTTTGTGTTAGAAAATGATTAAAACAAAAATAAACAAATAAAAGAAAATATAAGAAGGATAAATAAAAAGGGCATGGTATCAGCGGCTCTGATCAAAGGATGATGATCCGGAAGATGATGGTGATCAGAGGATAGTGGTCCAGAAGATGATGGTGATCAGAGGATGATGATACTGGGCCTGCTCCTGGCTGGTGGATCCAGCAGATTATGGCCAGAGAATGTTTGACCCAGTCCTGGTTGATGCGCCCAGAAGATGATCCTCAGAAGGTGCAAGCACTAGATATGGTGAATACAAAGGGGAAAAGAAATGCCAAAAGGTCATGCCTGGGATCGAACCCAGAATCATGAACTTCTGACTTCCTTCTTCTGACCAACTACGTTGGGTGTTAGTTTATCAATACAACAGAAACAAATAAATAGATCTAAACTAAAGGCTTCTGGCCAAAGTAAATGCGCCCGAATTTAAACCGACCAATAAAGGTGTGACACGCCATCGTCTTCTTCCCTGGATCTGTCGTTTAAAACTCTAAACTTTTACCTACAGGCATGGCACTGTAGCTATAACCTTGTACAATTCAGAAACTGCATACAAGCAACATAAATAAAAATCAAAACCATGGATCAACTGGGTTTGACCCGCTGATCATAATGGTCTCCTCTATTAGGTCCAATTTTACCTGTACAAGAAAATCCCAAAACGAAACAAGAAAACCTAACAATGGCATATCTCTTTAGGGTTAGCAAAAATGCAATTAATCATTACCAATAGCTTGCAAATGCTTCACTGAACAAGAATATATAAGTAACTCATGCTACAAGTGCCAGAATCATGATATTGAATTTCAAGAAGATGCCAAGGTCGTGAGACACTTACAATGAGTTTTGGCGCATGAAAATGCCTGCTAAGGATTAGTATAGACTCCTTGAATGCCCAGGAAACGAAAGGAATGCTTGGAAAGGCTTGAAAGCGCCTGGAACTGTGAAAACAGATTTCACTTTTTCTTGATTTTTTTGCAAGTTGTTCTTCTCTCTATACGCCTCTAGACCTCTTTTTTTGGTCTGCCTTTGTCCAATATATATCAATGATTGAATTCCGTTTACAAATGTGCATCCAATCTTTGTAATTATGGAGATTTGATCCTTGATTCACACTTGTATCCAATCTTTCCAAAACAAGATAAAGTCAATATTTTTGTGTACAAACATGCCTTGCACGATTTGATTCCCTTGTTAGCTGTATAAGAGACCTGAAATATGCACAAAATCTCAAGATTTAAATGATTTTGATATTTCCATGATTTTATTTTGATTTAATTTGATTTAATTGAAACAAAAATCAAAATAAATGGAGAAAATAAAATAAAATCAAATGGGAAGGATCATGGGTCGTGGACCATGTTACAAACTCAAGACAAGTACAAAAGGTTGGGCCCATTTAACAAAAATTGCAATTTGAGGCACTTTTGACTTTTGGCAATTTTGCAAAAAAGGTAAACTTCGACAATGCACAACTCCTTTAATTTTGACTCTTTGAAGGTGTTCTTGGACTTTTTAGAAATCTTGAGATGTCCTATAAGAAAAAAATTTGGTCTCATCTCAATTGAGTCTTCCATGTTCATGTATGGAGCTTTTACAAAAAAGGTGTTTTTGTTGACTTTTCAAAGTGACCTATAATGTCCAAATTCATAACTTCTTGTGAATGCATATTTTGAACTTGGGATCTGAAGATGGATTGTAGGGCATTGTATCCTCTTCTAAACGAGCTTTGGATGTGTCATTTCTAATAAAGTATGAGAAAATTACGCTTGGTCAAAGTTGAGTTGACTTTTCCTGCAAAACCCTAATTTAGCAACTTTTGGGTTTTGATGAATTGTGAGCAATCCTTGAGGAATCATTATCAACCCTTGATCAAATGATGAATAATATTTCAAAATGAGGATGTTGACAAAAAATATTGATGTTTGACAGTATGTATGACACAGTTGACTTTTGCCCTAGTATAGTCGATTTTAGGCCCTTGAGCAATTGACTGAGCAAACTTTCTCTGCAAGGCTTGAAACTTGACATGGATGATCTTGAGAACATATTAGGACAATGGTGAGCATTTTGGATCCCTTGGAATCAATTATATTGATGCAACATGAAACCCTAATTTGAGATAGATTGCCTTAGGAGAGGGTTTGTCTGGTCACCCATTGGACTTCCTTGAGCAATTTGAGGATCTCACTTGAAATGTATTGAGAAATATGGGAGGGCAAATTTTTCGGTACAACAGTAGGGCTTATAAGAAGGAACCTGGATAGTAGGGTTACTTCAAAGTGATAATGTAGATTAGTTGACTTGTTTGGTTTCGGGAACTGGGTTTCCATTAGTCGTATACAGACGTGACCTGTATAACTGCTGGATTTGTTGAAGCTAATCGTCTTTCCTGAAAAGATATCAGTTTTCATTATATGTGTTGCATGAAATGCATGGTGGGATGATGTTTTCCAAATAAATGAGATTAATCTGTATATGATATGTGTGCACATGTCATGATGTATGTACATGAAATGCTATCGGAGTATGTCTGAGTCTGGGAAAATAAATCCATGACCGCTGTTGGAGATTTATGAATATTTTGTCAGGGAGAGATTCTACTTGAGAATAAGCTCTGCAGGGAACAAACTTATAAAGTGAATTTCTGTAACTGAAGTAGTAAGCTCTGTCGGGGATTGAGCTTCTGCATCCAAAGAAATAAACTTTGCTTGGGGGATGAAATTTACTGACCCGCTCGCGATTATGAAATTCAGCTGGGGGATAAAGCTGTCAGGTTTTTGAATGACCCTGACTGAGCAGGTTACGTCCTGATTTGAGAAATCTGACACCAATTCTTTTGAATATTTTTACTCTGTGGGGAGTGTATGTACTGCTAATTATTCTCCAAAAATGTCTATGTCCTGGTACCTGCTGGACATAGTAACTGTCGGGTTTTGACACTTCTCGTTTTTGCCCCTGTTTCTGGAATCACGAGTAATTGTCTTTTGTTTCTTATGTAAATACTTATGATCAGCAATCATATTCAAATGCATGTGTCAAAAATAAACCATTGGACATTCTTGCAAAACAAAGCAGAAAAAGAAAAACAACTCGAAGTTTCTTGTGAAAATGATTTTTTATTGATTTTTGAAGTTGGACTGTAATTGGCGTTTTTGTACAAGGAGGATGACGTTCTAGTAAGATAACGCCGCCGTAAAAATAGAAACTATACAAATTTTTGTAAAAGAAAACAGTTATGTGAAACAACCCCATTGGGTTCCAACTCTGCTGTTGCCCCTATATCTTTGAGCGTCTCATTACTTTGTTGTTTGTCCGAAGTTGATTAGGTTGATTGGTGTCGTTTGAGCTTGATAATCGACACTTAAGTCTGTTCGCAAGATGATCCAATGAGACATAGTGATACGCTTTATATCCCTAACTTTTGCCTGGACTGTTGTTGTACCCCAAAATTTTCCCTCTCATTTCTCAAGGATTCTCTCACAAGATCTTCTATGGCGTCAAGGTTACATCACTGATACCTCAATTTAGGCTTGGAATTAGCACAAGGGCAAAATGGTCAATTGTATATTAGAAAGTCAAACTTTGACTTCTTGGTCAACATTGCATTCCAAAGATCAAATTTCATCAAGACATTCAAGAATATCAAGCTTGATCATCAAGAAGTCAAGAAAGTCAAAAGTCAACTTGAAAAGTCAATATTTTCAAGACTTAGAAATTTTCTGTGTTTTATACATGATAATTTCATCACTTCATGCCATTTCTTTCACCAAGATGCAAAACAATTCAAGGGAAACTTTCAACATAAAAGTTGTAGATCTTCATGAAATCTGCAACATTGCTTTACATAATTTCCCCTAGAAGTGCTTGGATTTTGAGTTATAAATTCATGAAGTCATGACATTTTCATTTAACACTTAGAGAAATTTCCAACAGATTTTATTCAGGATTTTATCCCAACTTCTTGGAATTTTTTCACATAGTTCTAAGATGATTTTTTCAAAATAGCCAACATGAAAGTTATAGAGGATGTTTCAAGCTTTTCAAAACATCCAAGAGCATGAATTTATCATACTTGAGCTAGGAGATTCAAGGGCTTGAAGTTGGGCATCCACCCTTGATTTGCAAGTCATTCTATTGAAGAACACACAACAAAACCCTTATGCTATGCTGCATAATCTTATGTTGTAGGCCTTCTTGCTTGCAAATCTCTACATAATTTAATGTTTACACAAAAGCTTGAGCTATTACCCAAGTGTTTGAGCCATTGTCCAAAAGATCTTTCCATTTATGGCATAAAGGCACCATTTCTATTCTTGAAAAGCAAGCTTTTTGTACAAAGTTTGTCTTGAGCCCATACCTTACTTGTTTCTGATTATACTCAACCATAAATCATGAGAAGTAGCTCCTCTATACCAGCAACTTTGGTACTTCACCTTGGGACTATGGAGTACTTGACATAGTTTGATTTTTGTAATCCAACCAAACCATAACATGTTGTTTTGCAAACTTAGTCAGCTCATATGCACAAACCCCTTGCCTATAAATAGAAGAAGCATTTGCAAGAGAAATAGGTTGGAAAAAGGTTAGAATAGGTTAGAAAAAAATATAAATAAAACCAGAAGTCTTGTTGTAAACTAACCATCAAAAGCCATAACAGTCTACAGAACTTCCACTCTTGAGTTTTAAAGTCCAAACCTTTGAACCTCTCATGCCTTGCAAATTCTGTCCAACCATCTAAACACTCCACATACATCATATAGAAGTTGTTCAAACACAAGAAAAACTTCTGTAACATCACTATCATCACTTCCCAAGCTCAACAACAACCCATACAATAGCTCAAACTCAAAGCACCAAATTTCAGTTTCAAGGTAAGTTTTCTTGACTTTAAACTCTTCATTTCAATCATCATCATTTGGTTCATTTTTGAGGCAAAAATGCAGTGACCTTTGAAGAAAAGGTTTGTAAAAAAATCATGAACAATTGCCAAGATTGAGTAAAAGGTTTTCCATGAAATAGCATCGTGAACAGGTAGGTGTAAGGCAGCTGTTTTTCAAAATCATACAGTGTGCAATCGATTGCACAACCATGCAAATCGATTGCACGGGGTTCCAGTAGCCAAATTTACAAAAAATTTGAGTGTGTAATTGATTGCACAACCATGCAAATCAATTGCACGGGGTTCCAGTAGCCAAATTTCCAAATTTTTTAATTGTGCAATCGATTGCACTGGAAGTCAGTAGCCAATGTTTTGAAAAACTGAAGCATGCAATCGATTGCACTCAAATGAAAACTAAATTTTTGCTTTGAAAAGACTTGAATAAAGAGTTGGACAATATAAAATGTTTCTTTCGACCATTGAGCATCTATATCTTAAGTTCAAGGTAAGTATTATCATTATACCTTGAAATTTGCTAAGGGCTTGAACCAAAGACTTTATCCAAAGAGGCTTTTAGCTTGATCAATATTTTTTGCCTTCTTTATCAATCATGATTGGTCTTCATCAAAGCAAAAGTGCATTCAAGAAGCTTGATTTTAGGGCATGTGTCGATACATAATGATCAAAAATGTTTTCTTTTCCTTTCATTTTTCTTTATTTTTACATGCTTCATATATTTTCTTCATGACTATTCAATATGGTTGTAATAGATAATTAGGACTTTAATTTCTTGCAATCCCCATTTGTAAATTTGTACACCCCATCCCCAAATGATTGTAATAGCGTAGGACTTTACGTTTTCGCAATTTATCGCTTTCAAATATAAATCCTAGTAACTAGGGTTTATATGAAAAGACATAAAATCAACAAGTAGATAACCCTAATCAAAGATTAAATGCATGCAAATCAAACACACTATTCACACATGCACCCTTAAGGTTAACTCCACTTGTTGCTTAAAAAATGGTCATGTTATGCATGTGGGATGTCTTAACAAAAACAATTGAAATACAAGATCATAGTCCCTCGATGACGCTATAAATGTTGCCTTTCAAAATGATATTATCCCCTCAAAAAATGCTAAGGTACCTCACAACATTGCTATCATGACTATACGATGACCCGCGCCCACCCCGTTTACATCTAAAGATAGCGTTGCTTACCAAATCAATGGCAAGACAACAATATCAAAGGAAAATAAAATGAACAAGAAAGACATTTTAATAGGTAGATTACTTTTGATTACTTGCTCCATTTCAAACAAATATCCTTGCTATTTTCAAAACAAACACACACATTTCAAAAACATCTTAAAAACTTGAAAACATTTTCAAAAAGACAAACATCTTTGTATACATTCTTACGAACGAGAATCATTACAAAGATTGCCTAAACAATGGCCTCTTTTACAAAATACTTTCAAAAAACCACACCAAACACAATTTCAAACAAAAGCAAGTGATCTAGCAAGTAACTAAGAGCCCGTGGAAAACCATGGATGGAAAGGGTGCTAATACCTTCCCTTTTCATAATCTACCCCCCGAACCCAAGAAACAATCTCAAAGGTATTTCCTATGCTTTTTCACCTTTCCTTTTGGATAAAAGAAAATTCGGCGGCGACTCTTGCTAACCGCAACAATTGCGATCAAACTCATAACCTTCAATTCAGTTCTCCCACCGCATCATAGAACTGGTGACTCTGCTGGGGAATTGACTAAAGTGGGGTTACCTTAGGATTAGATCAAATTTACTTGCTTTCTTTGTTTGATTTGTATGCTTTACATTATGGTTCTCTGTTTGGGCTTGCTTTGATCCTCCTCCCGGATCTGGGACACCTTTCTTTAGGTAAGTAGCAATAGATTATGGAAACTATATGGCATAGACCGATATGGTTGAAGCAATGGCTACGTTAGTGTGAAGCATTTGTGGGTACCGATATCCCTCGTGGTGAATCGAGTAGAATACGGGGCCACTGAGTGGTGTCATGATGCACTAACTGACTTTAGAACCCTAATTGAACAAACTTGTCCATTAGGACGTAGTGAGATAATCGGTTTTGGTGTAGAGCTGAAAATTAGTTGATACTCGATACTACACTCATTAAGGCTGGACTTTTGGGATATCCCGGCCGCAAGCAAAGATTGATTGTGCTGAGATAATGCCTTAAAGAAAGGTCGGTGATATTGAGATCCTTTAGAACCCGATCATTATTACTAGGACAGGTTGAGCCAACTAAACTTCAAGAGGGTACTTACCTATAAAACTTCATGCAAGCCTAAAACATAGGGATTTATTTGCTCTGTGTGTATATACTTACTTGTACATAACATCATAAACATCATAAGCATCATACGCATACTCACTAACCATTTCAAGGATTCTGAAATTTATCTTTGTTTTTGTTTTGTAGGTCATGAATTCCGGCCGAAGAAACACCAACTGAATCAGCTTTGTAAAAGCACACCCTCAGCTTCAAGAGTTAGCCTCAAGAGTGCCCGGGGATTCTCCTTTTACTAAGTAATATGGTCGACTCCTCAGTTTGTCTATGTCATGCGGTGGGAGAGAACTGGCTGTTTTTTGGTGTGCTGGTTTGCGTTTTGCGTTTGTGTTTGCAAAATGTCGCGGTAAGCAAGAGTCGCCACCGACTTTTATTTTATCCAACAAGGAAAGGAAAAAAGCACAGAAAAATTCCTTTTTCGAGATGTTTCTCGGGTTCGGGGGGTAGATTATAGAAAGGGAAGGTGCTAGCACCCTTTCTATCTGTGGTTATTCACGGGCTCTTAGGTACTTGCTCATATTGTTTTCAAAATTTTGCTTTCTTTGTGTTTGTGGGTTTGAAAAAGTCTTTGTTTGAAAAGGAGTGTAAGTGTGAAAATTTTTATTTTGTTTTGAAAGAGCAAATATATAAGAACCATCTACCTACTCGAAAAAGGAATCGTTCTATACTATCTTCCTTTAGACAATGCTATCCCACTATGAATGAGTAGGTAGCATCGTCGTTGGTGTTTAAGGGTCAATTCGAATTTAGGGACGTGCGGTCACTTAAGCAATGTTAGGACGCCTTAGCGGTAACCCTAATGTCTTAGATCATTTGTTTTTGAGGCAACAATATCCGAGGCAACCGTTTCGAGGCAACTTATGATCTTTGGACAAGAGGGCGACCTCTAAAACAACCTATACTCAATGACCGTGTTACGAAGGCAACCAAGTGGGGTGTACCCTAAGAGTGCGCATGTGCGAGTGTGTTGTTTTCAGTTATTTTGTCTTTGTACATGTCAATGGTTAACTATGTTGATTTTAGGTTAAACATTCATTCTTGTCATGCATCCCTATTATCAAACATCTAACAGTTTATAAGTTGCGGAAATTAAATTGCGGAAATTTAACTAACTATTACAAGGCGTCGGGTATTTACATTGCCAAAAGCAACCCTTTGAAATTTAAATGCGGAAAATAAATAAAGCGGTAAAGATAGTCCTAATTATCTATTACATTCCGGAAACAAATACAATATTGAATAAAATGGATCGTGTGTGGGAAATTAAATCGAATGCGAGTTCTAGGGTTTTGACCCTTTGTTATTTAAAGAAAAGATTTTTTGGTAGTTTTTTGAATTAAGAAAGAAATTAAACTAGGTTAATTATTAAATTAAATTAATTAAACTAATTAATAAAAATAAATATTTTTGGGTTTTTGAAATTTTAAGAAAGAAAAATAAAATTGATCAATGTTAATAAAAAACCTAATTATGTCTAAGTTAATTTTAATTATTTACAAAATATATTAAAGTTATGCTAATTAAAACTAAATTAATATAATTAGTATTTATTAATAAAAATTAAAATTTGATTTTATGAAGAAAATATTTTTGTGGTTTTAATTTTATTAAGAAAAAATTTGATTGGTTAATTGATAATAAAAATATAATAAAACAAACAATTAAAATAAAATAAAATAAGAAATATAAAGAGTTAGGGGTGTGGGCCTGATTTGGAGGTTTGGAATAGCAATTCAGAGGCCCAAATGAGCGCTGGCCTGGTTGACTTCCCTGGATTCCATGTACGCTGGTTGATTGGATCCCATGGTGGACGTTCATCTCTTGGCCCTCAGATCTGGCCTTTGGCCATCTGGCTGTTGGAGATATGGAGGCGCATTGTATGCCACAAACCTGGATCTGCACTTGATTACATGAAGAGAAAAAATAACAAAGCATATGAGGGACCTGGGATTCGAACCCAGGTCCTGATGGTATTCGCGTTGCTTGCTTCGCCACTAGTCCAATGTGTCTCAATTGTTAATAATATACAAAATAATGATAATATGAGAAAATGAATTAATATGCCAGAAAAATAAAAAAAGGCGCGCGTGTTTGAATCAGGCTAATCAGAGGGAGACACGTTGTCGTCCCTGACCTTCCAACCCTGTAACTTTACATGCGGATTTAGATCCACGGCTAAATGCGTATGCTCACTCTAAAATCCATTCCAATCCATGAAAATCAATTCCAAGCACATGGTTCAGTTCGTCTGGGCTTCCTGAATAAACCTATACCCTTCTTGAATCTTGATTTCCCCTGAAAAAGAAAACCCTAAAACACGAACGAAGAACCCTAGCTATGGGGGTTCTTCATCTAGGCCAGAAAAACACAATTGGCTAATGCAGAACACTTGGAAATTTGATGAAGATTATGAATATGCCCATAGTTTATACAAAAGATACAAGAATAAAGATTTGTGAATTCAAAAGAAAGGCGGTTTTCTGATATACTTACAGAGCTTTAGAGCGTGTATGGAGACTGGCTTTGGGTTGGTTCTACTTCAGTGATTGTCAAGGAAACGATTGAGATCGTTCTTGGCTTCTCAATTTGCCTCTAAGTGTGATTTTGGTTTTGCACTTTTTACCACTTTTTTCAAGTTTTCTTTGGTTTGTTCTTGCAGCCCCTAGCCCTCAATTTCGTGCCTTTGCCTTCTATATGTATCATGGAATGTATTAGGTCAAGAATTATGCTTTGAATCTTTGCACATCAATGCCATGGGATTTGATTTGATCCACCATTGAAAGCTTGCCTAATTTGTCAAAAATCCATCTTTTGGTACATGATATGATGAGATACGAATTTGATGCTGACCATGATGATGATTAAGCCCTGAAAATAGCAAAAGATCTCATGTAATCAAGTTTTGGGATTTAATTTGATTTAATTTGATTTAAAATGAAATAATTCAATAAAAAATTAAATAAAATAATAAAATTGATAAATGGACACAAGGCTGAAGCTAATACACGTGTGCAATGTGGCAATTCCAAATCAAGTGGAAAAGAATGGGCCCATTTGACAAAATTTGAAGTTTTGGGGATAGTTGACTTTTGGCAATTTTGCAAAAATGCCCAACTTCAACAATGCATAACTTCTTCAATTTTGAACTTTTGGAAGTGTTCTTTGACTTTTTAGAAATCTTGATATGTCCTATAACCAAGACTTTTGGTCTCATCTAAGTTTGATATTGCATGCTAAAGTTATAAGCTTTGGCAAATAAGGTGTTTTTGTTGACTTTCAAAAATGACCTATAATGTCCAAATTTGTAACTTCTTGTGAGTGAATTTATTGATCTTGGGGTATGAATATGGATTGTAGGAAATTGCATCCTATTCAAAATGAGCTTTGGATGGGTCATTTCTCATAAAGTATGAGAAAGTTATGTTTGGTCAAATTTGAGTTGACTTTTCCTATAAAACCCTAATTTAGCAACTTTTGAGTTTTGATGAATTTTGAGCAATCCTTGATGAATAATGATCAACCCTTGATAAAATGATGAAATATCCTTCAAAATGAGAATGTTGACAAAAAATCTTGAGGTTTGACTTTTTATAGGTCATAGTTGACTTTTGCCCTAGCATAGTCGATTTTTGGACCCTTTGAGCAATTGACTGAGCAAACATCCTCTGCAAGGCTTGAAATTTGACACGGATTACCTTGAGAACATATTAGGACATTAGGGAGCATTTGAGGTCATTTGGACTCAAGGATCTTGATGCAACACAAAGCCCTAATTTGGGGATTTTTCTTGCAATGTTTTGAGAAATATGAGAGGGAAAATTTTGGGGTACAACAGCTGCCCCTGTTCAATCTTCTTAAACCTGAGGATATAGATTGGCTTTCATGCCTTTCATGATCCGAAGGTGGAAGATGATTGAACACTAGAGTGCCCAGAAATTTGCACTCACATGAAGTGGTATCAGCATCGTGATGTTGGGAATGGGCTTACAGATGCCATTTGGAGATTGTTGATAGGAGGTCTTCGGCTGGAATAAGAATCAGGGAGATCTTAGCGTCGATCTGACTGAACCAGAGAAGGTCTTGGATTAACTTTGACTGGATAAGAATCAGAAAAATCTTAAAATCGATTTAACTGAACCAGACGAAAGTCTTGGAATATCTTCAACTGGAATAAGAATCAGGGAGATCTTAGCGTCGATCTGACTGAACCAGAGAAGGTCTTGGATTAACTTTGACAGGATAAGAATCAGAAAAATCATAAAATCGATTTAACTGAACCAGACAAAAGTCTTGGAATATCTTCAACTGGAATAAGAATCAGGGAGATCTTAGCATCAATCTGACTGAACCAAAGAAGGTCTTGGAATATCTTCAACTGGAATAAGAATCAGGGAGATCTTAGCGTCGATCTAACTGAACCAGAGAAGGTCTTGGATTAACTTTGACTGGATAAGAATCAGAAAAATCTTAGAATCGATTTAACTGATCCAGACGAAAGTCTTGGAATATATTCAACTGGAATAAGAATCAGGGAGATCTTGGCGTCGATCTGACTGAACCAGAGAAAGTCTTGGATTAACTTTGACTAGATAAGAATCAGAAAAATCTTAAAATCGATTTAACTGAACCAGACGAAAGTCTTGGAATGTCTTCAACTGGAATAAGAATCAGGGAGATCTTAGCGTCGACCTGACTGAACCAGAGAAGGTCTTGGATTAACTTTGATTGGATAAGAATCAGAAAAATTTTAGAATCGATTTAACCGAACCAGATAAAAGTCTTGTGATATCTTTCTGAGGAATCCGCTGAAACAGCCCTCAATAGATGTAGTTTTTGAGGGGACTACCAGGTCATATAAGTATTCAGCGGTGTTTATTGATTCGTCTTTCCCTGAAAAGGTAAAGATTCAGTCATATGCAATGTCATGATGTATGAAATGCATGATATATATCAAGAAATGATGCTCTCAAAATAAATGAGATTGTGTGGTATGATGTGTATATGCCTGTATCATGATGTATGGAAATGTAATGGTTCTAGATGGGGAAAATAAATCCCGGATAGCTGCTAAAGAATAGAGCTGGATTCTCCGTTTCTGCTGGGGATGGCGAACGAAGAGAATAAACCTGCAGGAGAGGATGACTCCGTTAGGGGAATAAACTGATCAGGATATTACTCTGTGGGGAAGAGATGTTTTGCTGAAGATTCCACTGATAAATTCCGTCGGGATGAATTATCGTTGCTGGTGATATTGAATCCTATTGGGGGTTGAATTCCTGTTTGTGAAAGGAAATAAATATGCTGGGGATGATCTTCGGTTGCGGCTTCTCTGGGAATAACCTTTTAGACTCTTATGGGGATAATCCTTTGAGTTCTGCTGGGAATTATCCTTTGAACTTGGCTGGGGAGATTTATTTTTGTACTCCGTTGGGGATAAACTTCCAGAGTCTACTGGGGATGATTCTCCCAACTCCGTTGGGGAAGCTTTTTTCAGACTGCGCTGGGAAAATTTTAACTCCACTGGGGATATCTTGTACCCTGCCGGGGAGCATTCTTATATTCTGTTGGGGAATATTAAGATTGTCGGGGATATCAAGCCTTTTTAGTGCTGATGGTAGATAAACTCTGCTTAGGGAGAATATTATCGATTTATTCACAGTTGCAAGTCTCAGCTAGAGAGAGTTAACATTATTGTCTTACTCTGCGGGGAGTGAATGCATCTTAGCCATATTCTTCAGCTGAATCTACCTTCGTACCTTGGTGGACAGAGCAACTATACATCTTGGACAATTCTCATTTGCCCCTATTTCTGATATTACTAGTAATTCGTCTTTTGTTTCGCATGTAAATATTTATGAGCAGTAATTAATGTCAAGTGCATATATCAAAAATGAACATTGGGCGTTCTTTGCAAATCAAAACAGATAAAGAAAAAACAGTTTGAAATTTCTTTGAAAATGAATTGTATTGATTTTGAAGTTTGGCCTATAAATAGGCGTTTTTGTACAAGAGGCTGACGTCCTAGTAAGAGAACGCCGCCGAACAAATAGAATTTACACAATTTGTGAAAAACTAAACAAAACAGTTGTGTGAATAATCCTACTGGGTTCCAACTCTGATATTTCCCTTATGTCCTCAAGTACTTTGCTGTTGGTTGAAGGTAGATCAGATTGATTAGTGTCGTCCGAGCTTGATAGTCGATACCGAAGTTTGGATGCAAGATGATCCAATGAGACATAGTGTTACGCTTTAATCCCTAATTTTTGCCTGGACCGCCCTTTCGGATTTTCAGTCCACTGGGATACCCATTTTTTCCCAAGCCGCCTTTTCAGGTTTTCGACTTATCGGGTGTACAGTTTTTTTTTATTTTCATCCCTTATTTTTGCCCGAACCCTTTTGGTTCGCCGGGAAGCCCTTATTTTTGCCTAGGCCAGTCAACCTAGCGGGTCTTTGATTATGCGTAGTATTTTTTCACTATGTCTGCATTGACGGGGTGAGGAAGGTCATCACCATCCATGGTGGTTAGAATCATACCTCCGCCTGAGAAAGTGTTCTTAACCACAAATGGCCCTTCGTAGGTAGGGGTCCATTTGCCCCTGGGATCACCTTGAGGTAAGATAGTGCGCTTGATCACCAGATCCCCAACTTGATACTCTTGTCGTCTGACTTTCTTGTTGAATGCCTTGATCATCCGTTTTTAATACGTTTGACCATGACAAATAGCAGTAAGTCTCTTTTCGTCTATTAAATTCAGCTGATCAAGTCGGGTCTGAATCCAGTCATCTTTGCTCAAACCTGCATCTTTCATGATCCGAAGAGAGGGTATCTGAACTTCAATAGGCAGTACGGCCTCCATGCCATATACTAAGGAATAGGGTGTTGCCCCTATTGACGTTCGCGCTGAGGTACGGTACCCATGAAGAGAAAATGGTAACATCTCATGCCAGTCTTTGTATGTCACTGTCATCTTCTGCATAATCTTCTTAATGTTCTTATTAGCCGCTTCAACAACCCCATTCATCTTCGGCCGGTAGGGAGAAGAGTTGTGATGCTGTATCTTGAACTGCTTGCAGAGCTTAGTGATCATCTTGTTGTTGAGATTGGTACCATTGTCCGTAATGATCCTCTCTGGTACACCGTATCGACAGATCAAATTATGCCGAATGAAGTGTGCCATGACGTTCTTGGTTACTGTAGAAAAGGAAGCCGCTTCAACCCACTTCGTAAAGTAATCGATTGCTACCAGGATGAAACGATGCTCGTTGGATGCCGTAGGTCTGATCTCGCCGATCATATCAATGCCCCACATTGCAAAAGGCCAAGGTGCTGTCAAGACGTTCAAAGGAACTGGAGGTATGTGTACCTTATCAGCATAGACTTGGCACTTATGACATGTCCGAGAATGGTGATAACAGTCGGCTTCCATGGTGGACCAATAATATCCTGCCCGAAGGATCTTCTTTGCCATGGTATGTCCACTGGAATAAGTTCTGAAAGTACCTTCATGTAACTCTGCCATGATCCTTTCTGCCTCGTTCTTATCCACACATCGCAGTAAGGTTGAATCATGGTTACGCTTGTAAAGAATACCATTGCTGATGAAGAACTTCGCCGTGAACCTCCTCAGAAACTTCTTATCATTAACAGATGTACCCTCGGGGTACTCCTGAGCCTCAAGGTATCTCTTCACCTCATGAAACCAAGTTTTATCTGCTACCTCTTCAGTCTCCATGTCACATCAATGTGCAGGTTCATCCAATCTTTCAATGATAATCCGGGGAGCCTCGTTGTCCCAATTGACTTTGAACATAGAAGACATCGTAGCTAGCGCGTCCGCCAACTGATTCTCCTCTCTCGGGAAGTGTTCAAAGGTTATCTCCTCGAAGTGCGGGAGAAATGTCAACACATACTCCTTGTAAGGAATAAGATTTTGGTGTTTCGTATCCCACTCGCCTTTTATTTGACTGATCACGAGAGCGGAATCTCCGAAAACACTGAGAAACTTAATCCTTAGGCCAATTGCTGCTCGAAGACCCATAATGCACGCTTCATACTCCACCATATTGTTCGTGCAGTTGAAACATAGTCGGGTGGTGAATGGAGTATGAGAGCCTTTAGGAGATATGATCACGGCGCCAATGCCATTACCCAAAGCATTTGAAGCTCCATCAAAGTACATAGACCATCGGGATCCCTCCTCAGGTCTTTCATCCGGTCCAGGTGTCTCACAGTCAGTTACTAGCATGATATTCTCGTCCGGGAATTCAAAGTTCATAGACTGGAAATCATCCACTGCCTGATGTGCCAAATGATCTGCCAACACACTTCCCTTAATTGCCTTTTGGGTCGCATATTGGATGTCATACTCGGTCAAGATCATCTTCCATCTCTCTATTCTTCCAGACAAGGCAGGCTTCTCGAAGATATACTTGATTGGATCCATCTTTGATATCAATAGAGTAGTGTGAGTCAGCATATACTGTCTCAGCCGACGAGCGACCCATGCCAAAGCGCAGCAAGTTTTCTCGAGCAACGAGTATCGGGTCTCGTAGTCGGTAAACCTTTTGCTAAGGTAATAAATAGCATGCTCTTTTCGGCCAGACTCGTCATGCTGCCCCAGCACACACCCCATTGAATTGTCGAGTACTGTCAAGTATAAAATCAAAGGTCTCCCTTCAACTGGCGGCATCAGAATAGGTGGCTCTTCGAGATACTCCTTGATCTTTTCGAAAGAAGCCTGACATTCATCATTCCATCGTACCACTTGATCTTTCTTCAGTAACTTGAAGATTGGTTCGCAAGTAGTAGTCAGGTGTGAGATGAATCGGGCAATGTAGTTCATACATTCAAGAAAGCCTCTGACTTCTTTCTCTGTTTTGGGAGCTGAAATTTCCTGTATAGCCTTCACCTTTATAGGATCCACTTGAATACCTTTATCGCTTACGACGAAGCCCAGCAACTTACCAGATCTCACCCCGAAGGTGCACTTGTTCGGGTTTAACCTTAGCTTGTACAACTTCAACCTGTCAAACAGCTTCTGAAGGAGGTCAAGATGTTCTTCCTCCGTCTGGGATCTTGCAATCATGTCATCGACGTATACCTCAATCTCATGATGGATCATGTCATGAAACAAAGCGACCATGGCACGCTGATACGTTGCCCCAGCGTTCTTCAATCCAAAAGGCATGACCTTGTAGCAAAAGCTACCCCACTGAGTAACAAAAGTTGTCTTCTCCATGTCTTCGGGAGCCATCTTAATCTAATTATAACCGGAGAAACCATCCATAAAGGAAAAGACCTTATGTTGAGCGGTGTTGTCAACCAGAACGTCGATATGAGGTAGAGGGAAATCATCTTTGGGGCTCGCCCTGTTCAGATCCCTATAGTCAACACACATTCGAACCTTACCATCCTTCTTCGGTATTGGAACCACGTTGGCCACCCACTGAGGGTAAGAAGTAACTGCTAGAAAACCGGTGTCAAACTGTTTCATAACCTCCGCCTTGATTTTCTCAGACATATCTGGGCGTATTCGGCGAACCTTCTGTTTCACTGGAGGACAATCTTCCTTGGTAGGCAATCGGTGAACCACAATATCGTTATCCAACCCAGGCATATCTTCATAAGACCATGCAAAGATCTCAACGTAGTCACGCAGCATCTGAATCAACCGTTGTTTCACACTAAGCTCCAGGTTTGCACCAACCTTGACCTCTTTCTTGTCCACTTCTGTACCCAGATTTACTGATTCCACGGGCTCTTCATGCGGATGAATAACCCTCTCTTCTTGAAGTAATAATATAGCAAGTTCACCAGGCACTTCGCAATCGTCTTCACCTTTATCTTCGGCTAAGTTGATCGGACTTTCGAAGTCATAACTGGCAGTAGCAGAGTCCTTACCAGTGAGATCCAGAGTGGATGTAGACCTGTATATGTGAGTGTGTGTAAAATAGCTGTTTTGCAATATAATAAAAGAAAAACAAGGAGCGCAAGATTTGAAATGCAAGAAACGTCCAATGCTTTTATTAATTATATATGAAAATGACACATATAAAGCCCTCACAAATGAAGCCACGGTGCCCCGGGTAAGACACCGGGCCATAAAGTTTAAAACATTGTCTGTTACAAATTCAAGACAAAAAGTCTCATTACTGGGTGATAACAGAAACGGGCATAGAATCCTTCGTTGTCTAGTTTCTTAATCCACCATCAGCAGTTGGGTATATCCAGCTGTCAATATCAAACTCTTCCTCATCGTCATCCCTGATAGCATTCACTCCTGCGTCTTGTTTAGGTTTTTCTGGTGCTCCGAACTCGATCTCCTTGGCATCAATTAAGTCATGTATTTTGTTCTTCAAAGCCCAACAATCATCTGTATCATGTCCCAGGCTATCAGAGTGAAAAACACAGCGGGCATTAGGGTTGTACTTAGGCGATGCAATGTTGGGATTCTGCGGATCCTCCCTTAAAGTTACTAGATTGGTTTTCAATAATTGTGGAAGAATCTGAGATAAAGTCATGTTGAGATGGGTGAATTGCCTTCGTGGTCTCTCGGCCTTTTGTTGATTGTTGCGCTGAGGATCCCCAACAGGTCTCGAAATAACAACCGCATTAACAACTTGGCGGCGTTCAGGTCTATTCTGGCTTTTTGAACTGTAAACAGCAGTGGACTCCTTCTTAAAGGGATTCCTCTCGGTGCCTGATGAAGCACCCTTCTGTATTTTACTAAACTTAATACCAGCCTCAATCCTTTCCCTGGTCATGATCAACTCCGTAAACCCGGACGAAGAACTTCCAATCAGATGGCTGAAAAACGGACCAAACAAGGTCCCCAGAAACATATCCACTAGCTCCCTACCAGCCAAGGGTGGTTGCACTCTTCCAGCGAGATCCCTCCACTTCTGAGCATAATCTTTGAAACCTTCACCCATTCCCATAGACATACCTTGGAGTTGGGTACGCGTGGGAGCAAGGTCGGCATTGTATTGGTACTTCCTGTAGAAAGCAGCAGCCAAATCTTCCCAACTGCGGATACTGGCTCCTTCTAACTGGTAAAACCATTCAAGCTGAGTCGCTGAGAGACTGTCTTGAAAGAAGTGGATCCATAGGTTCTTATCAGCGGTGTATGGCTGAATCTTCCTTACATACGAACGGAGGTGCAGTTTCGGGCAAGAAACTCCATTGTACTTAGCAAAGGCTGGTACCTTGAACTTGTGGGGAATCACCACCCCAGATGACATACCCAGATCTCCAAAGTCTAGACTAGGCACCTTCTGAACTTCCGTCGCACTCAACCGGTCTTCCAGTTGCTTGTATCTATCCTCAGCCGGAAGATACTGGTCTTCGTCGAAGTTTGTCTCGTTGTCTGAAACCACAGGGCTAGGAGCCCTCCTTTCTTCCTGACTATCTTTCCCTCCAAATGAGGTGGTCAAATCAACTTCATCTCGTGGCCTGTTTCCAAACCTGTGACCTGTGTTAAACAGGACTGTATTCTTATTCTTCTTCTTCTTCTCTTTCAGAATAAGGGTCTTCAGATCTTGCTGACCCTTAGCTAGATTCATGAACAGCTCTTGGAATTGGGCATTTTGAGCCTGCAGAGCCTTGATTGCTTGTTCAGTCGATGGTTCAGAAGATATGATGCTAAAATAAACATCGAAGAAGATGAGAAAACCTGTAAGGGTACCTGTTATGAGGTGCATGGAATGAAATGCGTATGATATGATTTCAAAGACATCGAGAGATTCAAATTCATAAACAAGAAATGAAACACACTTTTATTAGATAAACTTTGAAATTAATTGTTCAACAAATTTCCCTTAAGGCGTTACAAGAAAGGAAATACTGAAAAGTAAATAAAAACTGGAAGTAATCAAAGGACATCAACACTCCCATGGTCGTTTTCCTTTAGTGCTGACATAGTCATTGATGATCTGCTCTTTCTCCAACTGCCTAGTCAACTTCTGGATCTTTTGCTCTTGCTCGTGATACTTTTCTCTATAAGTATCCCGCTCTTCCCTTAGCTGCATCCAAGACCTCTTCAATGCCCCAATGTCAGTAGGCATGTAATGGTGTAAGATAATAGGAAGAACCCCCTCTTCATTAGCAACTTCAACAATGATAGGCAAGACGGCTTCATACGACATTCCCAGCTTTTGGGCACGGGTACGAACCCATTTGAGATACGGCTCCATCGGAAGTGAAGTTTTTGGGCCCAACTCGTGTGGATCAGATCTATGAACTCTATCCCAAGCCCTTATGAATCTGCGGCGTTGCTCGTCGCTATCCCCTTGAAAATCAAAGATTATGCTAGGCATTAGCAGCTCATGAGGTCCTTCCCTTCTGGCTCGCCCAAACTGACGTAGGGCCAAGCACGGATTATAAGTAATTCCTCCATGGGTTCCTATCAGTGGAACATTGGGGTATTCCCCATAGCGATCAATAATAGCCACCTCGTCCATACCCTTAATAGTCCAAATGATGTCATTGTGAGAGAGAGACATAACCCTACAAGCCCAGCTCATGCCTTCTTTGTTCTTCAAAACTGACTTGGGAAGGTGAGAAATAAACCACCTTTCCAACAATGGAGCAAGCACATCAAGGTTCCCCGCTTCCGAGCAGTACGAACATAGAGCTGATGAAGAATGTCACCCAGGAGAGTGGGTACAGGATTACCAGAGATGAAGATTTTTTACCGCATTCACATCAACAAAGGAGTCAGAGTTAGGAAATAATACCAAGCCATATATTAGAAGAGCCAGAATATCTTCGAATGCCTTGAAGTCTAGACTATCCCAGAAATGATTAGCCTTGCCAACCAAGAACTTAGTCAGAAAGCCCTTTGCTCTACTACAAGTTTCCCAATTAGCCATTACCTCATCCTTTGTCATATGAAGGGCTGAAGCAATCTATTCTAGCCTAAGGATCTTCTCCCAACCTGTAAACGGGGTCTGTTGCAGAATAGAGATATTGAGCAGATCAGAGAACTCTTCCAAGGTAAGGACCAACTGGTAGACCTGAAAAGTAAAGCAATGGTACAGTGGATCATAGAACTGGACTAGGACACTCACCATCTGCTCGTCCAATTTGGAGGCGACCAAACTAAGAAGGTGCCCATGTCTTCTGATGAAGGAGGTAGTATTTGGCATCTTTGCAACCAACTCTTTAAGCATAGTGGGAACTTGGACAAAGTTGATCCGGATGGTGTTCCTACGCATGGGTGCCATGACCTACAAAATAGAACAAAGATGAATCCCTCTTGTCTTTGAAATAGGTTAGTCCAATGCAAGATGTATGCAATGTTATGATGTCATGATGTCATGATAGAAAGCACACCACAAGTATCCACAAATAGCAAACATGGTAAAGGCACATAAGTCACACAGAGAGCCCTTAGATTTCAGGCTGGCAAGGAGTCTAGGTACTACCCTATTTCAGTTCAGTTGGTTTAAACCTGTCCTTAAAATAGTAATCGGGTTCTAGAGGATCTCAATATCACTGACTACCCTCAATCAGTCATAATTCCAGTTTAGCAACCTTTTCTTGCGGCCGGAATCATCGCGAGAGTTTAGTCTCAATGAGTGTAGCATACTGCTACTATTATATGGCCAAGTTGGTCAATTTAAAGGTTCTAAGGTCAGTTGGTGCTTAATGACCCCTTAGCAGACCCATATTCTCCTTGTTCCAACACAAGGGATATCAGTACATACTAAAGTGCCACACCAACGTAGCTATTGTTTCAACCGTATCGATCTACGTCGTATAGTTCCCTCATAGTTTATTGCTACTTACCTAAAGGGTATCCCCCAGATCCAGGTTAGGATCTATAGTAACTCCGATTCAAGCCCACAAAGATAAATCATACAAAGCAAACAATTGAAAACACAATGATCTAATCCTAAGGTACACCCCACTTATTAAGCGTCCCCAGCAGAGTCGCCAGTTCTGTGATACGATGGGAGAGAACTGACTGTTTTTTGGTGTGCTGGTTTGAGTTTTGCATTTGTGTTTGCAAAATGTCGCGGTAAGCAAGAGTCGCCACCGACTTTTATTTTATCCAACAAGGAAAGGAAAAAAGCACAGAAAAATTCCTTTTTCGAGATGTTTCTCGGGTTCGGGGGTAGATTATAGAAAGGGAAGGTGCTAGCACCCTTTCTATCCGTGGTTATCCACGGGCTCTTAGGTACTTGCTCATATTGTTTTCAAAATTTTGCTTTCTTTGTGTTTGTGGGTTTGAAAAAGTCTTTGTTTGAAAAGGAGTGTAAGTGTGAAAATTTTTGTTTTGTTTTGAAAGAGCAAGTATCTAAGAACCGTCTACCTACTCGAAAAAGGAATCGTTCTATACTATCTTCCTTTAGACAATGTTATCCCACTATGAATGAGTAGTGTAGGTGTTTAGGTATTGGCTTGCATTTTTGGTAAATCCCAAGTGTATGTGTGAATGTCATGACTGATGTCATAACATTCTAGTTCAGTTTGTACTAACTCATTAGGTACCTTTGCAGAAAAATATTGTATATCAAGTACTGATGTTTATAAGTGTGTATCTGAGCATTTTGCAAAATGATCACATTTTGCTAAATCAGTAGACAGGTTTTCTCAGATGTCATAACAGATGTTATGACATCCTGTTCTGAACTAACAGGTTTGCAGGATGGATAAGTCTGAGTTTTTTCAGGAAATAACTCAGTCTTTCCTGAATAGAATCCTGCGTTTTCTGAGGGGTAACCTAGCTCAACCCTAACCTGGTTAATAAAGTCTTGTGACCTGGTCTTTAGGTCAAACGGAATTAACCCTAGTTTTTTGTGGAAACCCTAACTGAAGTTGCAGCTGCTATATATTCAACAGAGCTGCTGTTTTTCAAGGATCCCTCTTGACTGATCAGAAGATCATTTTTGTAATCTGAATAGATTTGATTATTGTACTCCAAGCAATTATCATTGTGATAAGTGCCTTGGAATAGGTTTCTAATTGTAAGGGTTGTGCAGCACTCAAAGCTTTGAAGCAAGAGTGTTTGAATGTTCCTTGACTAAAGCTGTGAAGCAGAGTCAAGTTAGTTGTGTGCATCACTCAAAGCTGTGAAGCACGAGTGATTGTGGTGCTTGATTAAAAAGTTGTGAAGCTTAATCAAGTGTTTGTTTATGAAGAGTGTCTTCATCAATTCACAAGTCAAATTGGTTTATGTATCACTGCTGTGATTGAGGGGGAGTGAGTAGGAACTCAGGTTTAAGTTGTACTTAGATTGGAATTGCATTGGGTAGTTCTTAAGTGAAGGAGATAAACTGGTTGGTTTATTCCTGAATTAAAATCTCTTATAGTGGATTTCCTCCCTGGCTTGGTAGCCCCCAGAGTAGGTGTTGTTGCACACTGAACTGGGTAAACAATTGACTGTGTTCTTTATTGCTTTTGTATTTACTGTCATATAGTAAGTCAGATACGGTGTCATAACATTGAACGTGACATTGAGTATCTACAGCCAGAATTTCAATTGGTATCAGAGCAGGCACCCTGCCTGTATTACTGGGTGAGATCTAGGGATATCACTTTCTGGCACTATGGACAAAGAAGGAGTTTTTGGAAATAGACCACCCATTCTGGATGGAACTAATTATGACTACTGGAAACCTCGTATGATTGCCTTCCTAAAATCTCTGGACAAAAAGGCTTGGAGAGCTGCTGACAAAGGATGGATTCATCCCACCATAACTGAGATAGATGGGACAACCAGTCTGAAGCCTGAGGAAGATTGGAGTAAAGAAGAAGATGAGTTAGCTCTGGGAAATTCAAAAGCTTTAAATGCCTTATTCAATGGAATTGATAGAAACATTTTCAGACTAGTACATCAATATGAATTGGCCAAGGAAGTTTGGGACACTCTCAAAACTACTCATGAGGGCACTTCCAAAGTAAAGATGTCAAGGCTTCAGATGTTGACTACCAAATTTGAGAATCTAAAAATGATGGAAGATGAAACCATTCATGAGTTTCACATGAACATCTTGGAGATTGCCAACACCTCAGGAGCACTGGGAGAAAAGATGTCAGAAGAAAAACTGGTGAGGAAGATTCTCAGATCCTTTCCTAAAAGATTTGCAATGAAGGTAACTGCCATAGAGGAAGCCCAGGACATTAGCAAGTTGAAAGTGGATGAACTTATTGGGTCACTTCAGACTTTTGAGATGGGGATCACTGATAATGGTGACAAGAAGAACAAAAGCATAGCACTTGTATCCAACACTGATGTTGAATACAAGGAGGATGAAGAAGAAAACATATCAGAAGCTATTGCCATGCTTGGAAGACAGTTCAACAAGCTCATCAAAAGAATGGATCCAAAGTCAAGGTCTAATGTTCATAACATTCCCTCTGACATTGACAGTTCCAACAGAAGACCAAGGTCAGAAGATAAGGGAAACCAAGGCAGAGGTATTCAATGCCATGGATGTGAAGGATATGGACATATTCGAGCTGAATGTCCTACCTTTCTTAAGAAACAAAAGAAAGGAATGACTGTTACTTGGTCTGACTATGATTCAGAAAGTAATTCTGAAGAAGAATCTGCCAAACTAGTTACTGCCCTAACTAGTGTTTGTACTTCTGAAAGTGACCCTAGTGATGAAGAAGTGACATTTGAAGAACTGGCTGATACCTACAAGAAATTGTATATCAGAAGTGCTGAAGTCTGTGTGCAGAATGAGAAACAATCAAAACTCATTATAAAGCTGAAGGCTGAAAAAAGGGCAAATCTTGAAACTATAAGTCATCTAGAAGGAGAAGTTCAATTGCTGAACTCACAACTGAATCAAATGACCAAATCTGTCAAGATGTTGACAAATGGAACAGACAAATTGGAAGAGATCCTTCAGGTTGGACAAAATGTGGGAAATAAATCTGGACTAGGATTTATGGAAGTAAAGAAATCTGGTACTGGTAAGCAAATGTCAAAACAGATGTCTCAACACAACTGTCAACATCAGGAACAGAGACATATGAAGAAAAGGTACCAAAGATGGAAATGTCATCATTGTGGGAGATATGGTCACATAAAGCCCTTCTGCTTCAGACTACATGGATATCCTAATCAGAACTCAGGTGTCAAACCTAAGTCTAAAAAGGTACCACATGCTCCTAAATGGAAGAAAAAGGCTACTGCACTGATAGCTCACACTTCCCTGAGGGTCTCTGCAAAGGAAGATTGGTACTTTGACAGTGGATGTTCCAGACACATGACTGGATTCAAAAATCTCCTCAATAATGTTATGCCTCACACCACCAGTTTTGTGACCTTTGGAGATGGTGCTAAAGGTGAAGTTAAAGGAGTTGGTAATTTGGACTGCCCTGGAGTTCCAAGTCTGAATAAAGTACTGTTGGTAAAAGGGTTGACTGCTAATCTCATTAGTATCAGTCAATTATGTGATCTAGGATTCAAGGTCAACTTCTCAAGATCTGAATGTCTAGTAATTAATGAAAAACTAGAAGTTGTAATGAGAGGAATCAGATCCAAAGATAACTGTTACGTGTGGCAGCCTGAGAACACTGATATCTCCACTATGTGTCAAATAATCAAAGAAGAAAAAGAGATGAAACTGTGGCAGCATAAGCTTGGTCCCCTTCATCTAAGAAGAATGAAGAGAGCTATTACTATGGAAGCTGTCAGAAGAACTCCAAAACTACAGGTTGATAATATCTGTGATGTGGCAAATAAACTTGAAGAAGGATGTGTTGTCAGAACCTTAAGTCATCTTGACAAGGATGTTGGAAATAACAAGTTCTGTTCTCAAAACATCTGGTCAAAACAGATGCTCCCTGAGTACAATGTTACACAAGATGTTGTGACATTGTGTTGTGACAATCGGAAAACAATCAACATTTCCTTGAACCCTATTGACTTTGAAGAGAAGAAGTCAATTAAACTAGAACATAGTTTCTCTAAGCTTCAGCTGACTGATTCTTCTACCAAGGCTCTTGTTGGAAATAAACTTGAAAATTTGAGGGGCAGGTTGGGTATTCACCAACATAAGAAATTATAGCAATTAATTTTGCTTAAAACAAAGGTTGAAGGAATTAACTTTATTAAGTCTATCATTAGTGGGTTAATCTTATACTTTCACAATTCTTTCAAAATCTTTAAGAAGTTGAAAAGACTCCCTTTTACCCTCTACCTCTCTCGTCCTTGCAACCTGTTTTCTCCTCCCAATCAAAGATCTTTCTCAAACTGCTACCATTACTCAAAGTCAATCAAAATGTCTCAGACATCGGCTTCAACCATGGCAACTTCGTCATCCTCATCATCGTCTTCATCTGACCAAGATTCTAGGGCAATCACCACATGCATAGAATCTGAAGTTCTTGAGGTCACTCCTCTCAGAGAGATGGAAACTGACCCAGCCAAAGTCAAAAAGCTCAGAACCAGACATGCAGGAAGAGCTCAAGCTACAGCCTCTGGTAATTCTTCTCATCCTTCGTCTTCTGTACCTAATAGAGAAGGATCAGTTCAAGTTCACCAAGCTATTGCTAGGCTGGTTACCAGTATACTGAGTGGCAACCAATATGTACCGGGGATTTCTGTCCCTTTAAATCAATCAGAAAGTCCAAATGTGGAAGCTTCTGAAAATGTAGATGTCACTGAGAATGTTGTGACACAAAAAGACAACATTCAGAACCCCTCAGATAAGGCTGCTGATCCACCTATCATTGATGTGGATGAGGATTACTCAGATAATAATCTGATTGCTAATGTGAACCCTAGCATAGCTAGGAGATTGATGAAAAGAAAGAGTAGTCAGAATGATAAACCTAATGCTAAGAAATCCAAGGCTGAAGGCATGGCTGAGAAAAGTATTCAGACAAAAGGGAAGAAGGCCCAGGTGCATACTGCTAGACAACCAATCTCTAAGAAGAGTAAAAGACCTGAATCTTCTGATTCTGATGAGGAATCAGAATTTGAGATTGATATTGAAGAAACTCCCATCAGAAGGAAGCTCCCCTCCAGCAAAATTGCTAGAGTGCCTGAAGTGCCAACAGACAACATCTCTTTTCATCATCCTGACAATGCAAACAGATGGAAGTATGTTTGCTTAAAGAGAATAGCATTAGAGAGAGAACTCAACAATGATGCCTTGGAGTGCAAAGACATCATGGACCTAATCAAGAATGCTGGACTAATGAAGACAGTGATAAAGTTTAACAAATGTTATGAAAATCTGGTCAAGGAGTTTGTAGTGAACTTGTCTAATGATTGTGCTGATGGAAGGTCAGCTGACTTTGAAAGTGTGTTTGTTAGAGGAAGAAGGGTCAAGTTCTCTCCATCAGAAATCAACAAGTTTCTTGGAAGAACAAATGAGGACTGTCCTGATCTAGAGGCAACTGACAATGAAGTTTGTCTAACCATCACAGCCAGGCAAGTAAAGTGTTGGCCTTTGAAAGGGAAGCTGAAGGCTAGTAAACTCAGCATGAAATTTGCCATCTTGCATAAAATAGGTGCAGCCAACTGGGTGCCTACAAATCACAAATCAACTATCTCCACAGGATTGGGGAGATTTATCTATGCTGTGGGAACCAAGACTGCTTTTGACTATGGGAGGTACATCTTTGAACAAACTTTAAAGCATGCTGGCAGTTATGCTGTCAAAGGACCAATTGCCTTTCCCTCCCTTCTTTGTGGAATCATCCTTGCACAATACCCTGATATCCTTGTGGCAAGAGATACAGTCTGCAAAAGAGCTCCTGCCCTTGGCCTGCACTACACACTGTTTCAGGGATCTCATGCTCCAGACATTGTCATAACATCAGCTGAGACATCGTCTGTGAAGACCCAGTCCAAGACATCAGATGTCATAGCTGTTTTAAAAGAAACTTGCAAAGAGCTGGATGCTAGAAAAAGGACCCTAGAAATTCTAATTGCCAGGCTAGAAAAGGAGGAAGCTGAAGAAAACAGAAGGGAAGAAGGTGAAGGACATCTCAACATTGAAGAAACTAGCTCCTCTGAGTCTGATGACAGTGCTTGAAGGTTGATTGCTGTTTGATGGTGTTGCTGGTTGGTGCTGATATCTGGTGGAGTTTGGAAGTTGTTTTCTGTTGCTGCTCTTATTATTTTGTTTTGGATAACTGTATAATTTTATGAACATGTTTCTTTGGCCCATTTGTGGCTAAAGAGGGGGAGAATATTTTGGTACTTACTTAATTAGTACTTGACATTCTATTTTTCTGCTGTCACTTATTTCTGCTGCTATCTATCTCTGATTGCTTAGGGTCTTTAGCCAAAAATCTGCCAAAGGGGGAGTTTGTAGGTGTTTAGGTATTGGCTTGCATTTTTGGTAAATCCCAAGTGTATGTGTGAATGTCATGACTGATGTCATAACATTCTAGTTCAGTTTGTACTAACTCATTAGGTACCTTTGCAGAAAAATATTGTATATCAAGTACTGATGTTTATAAGTGTGTATCTGAGCATTTTGCAAAATGATCACATTTTGCTAAATCAGTAGACAGGTTTTCTCAGATGTCATAACAGATGTTATGACATCCTGTTCTGAACTAACAGGTTTGCAGGATGGATAAGTCTGAGTTTTTTCAGGAAATAACTCAGTCTTTCCTGAACAGAATCCTGCATTTTTTGAGGGGTAACCTAGCTCAACCCTAACCTGGTTAATAGAGTCCTGTGACCTGGTCTTTAGGTCAAACGGAATTAACCCTAGTTTTTTGTGGAAACCCTAACTGAAGTTGCAGCTGCTATATATTCAACAGAGCTGCTGTTTTTCAAGGATCCCTCTTGACTGATCAGAAGATCATTTTTGTAATCTGAATAGATTTGATTATTGTACTCCAAGCAATTCTCATTGTGATAAGTGCCTTGGAATAGGTTTCTAATTGTAAGGGTTGTGCAGCACTCAAAGCTTTGAAGCAAGAGTGTTTGAATGTTCCTTGACTAAATCTGTGAAGCAGAGTCAAGTTAGTTGTGTGCATCACTCAAAGCTGTGAAGCACGAGTGATTGTGGTGCTTGATTAAAAAGTTGTGAAGCTTAATCAAGTGTTTGTTTATGAAGAGTGTCTTCATCAATTCTCAAGTCAAATTGGTTTATGTATCACTGCTGTGATTGAGGGGGAGTGAGTAGGAACTCAGGTTTAAGTTGTACTTAGATTGGAATTGCATTGGGTAGGTCTTAAGTGAAGGAGATAAACTGGTTGGTTTATTCCTGAATTAAAATCTCTTATAGTGGATTTCCTCCCTGGCTTGGTAGCCCCCATAGTAGGTGTTGTTGCACACTGAACTGGGTAAACAATTGACTGTGTTCTTTATTGCTTTTGTATTTACTGTCATATAGTAAGTCAGATACGGTGTCATAACATTGAACGTGACATTGAGTATCTGCAGCCAGAATTTCAATTGGTATCAGAGCAGGAACCCTGCCTGTATTACTGGGTGAGATCTAGGGATATCACTTTCTGGCACTATGGACAAAGAAGGAGTTTTTGGAAATAGACCACCCATTCTGGATGGAACTAATTATGACTACTGGAAACCTCGTATGATTGCCTTCCTAAAATCTCTGGACAAAAAGGCTTGGAGAGCTGCTGACAAAGGATGGATTCATCCCACCATAACTGAGATAGATGGGACAACCAGTCTGAAGCCTGAGGAAGATTGGAGTAAAGAAGAAGATGAGTTAGCTCTGGGAAATTCAAAAGCTTTAAATGCCTTATTCAATGGAATTGATAGAAACATTTTCAGACTAGTACATCAATATGAACTGGCCAAGGAAGTTTGGGACACTCTCAAAACTACTCATGAGGGCACTTCCAAAGTAAAGATGTCAAGGCTTCAGATGTTGACTACCAAATTTGAGAATCTAAAAATGATGGAAGATGAAACCATTCATGAGTTTCACATGAACATCTTGGAGATTGCCAACACCTCAGGAGCACTGGGAGAAAAGATGTCAGAAGAAAAACTGGTGAGGAAGATTCTCAGATCCTTGCCTAAAAGATTTGCAATGAAGGTAACTGCCATAGAGGAAGCCCAGGACATTAGCAAGTTGAAAGTGGATGAACTTATTGGGTCACTTCAGACTTTTGAGATGGGGATCACTGATAATGGTGACAAGAAGAACAAAAGCATAGCACTTGTATCCAACACTGATGTTGAATACAAGGAGGATGAAGAAGAAAACATATCAGAAGCTATTGCCATGCTTGGAAGACAGTTCAACAAGCTCATCAAAAGAATGGATCCAAAGTCAAGGTCTAATGTTCATAACATTCCCTCTGACATTGACAGTTCCAGCAGAAGACCAAGGTCAGAAGATAAGGGAAACCAAGGCAGAGGTATTCAATGCCATGGATGTGAAGGATATGGACATATTCGAGCTGAATGTCCTACCTTTCTTAAGAAACAAAAGAAAGGAATGACTGTTACTTGGTCTGACTATGATTCAGAAAGTAATTCTGAAGAAGAATCTGCCAAACTAGTTACTGCCCTAACTAGTGTTTGTACTTCTGAAAGTGACACTAGTGATGAAGAAGTGACATTTGAAGAACTGGCTGATACCTACAAGAAATTGTGTATCAGAAGTGCTGAAGTCTGTGTGCAGAATGAGAAACAATCAAAACTCATTATAAAGCTGGAGGCTGAAAAAAGGGCAAATCTTGAAACTATAAGTCATCTAGAAGGAGAAGTTCAATTGTTGAACTCACAACTGAATCAAATGACCAAATCTGTCAAGATGTTGACAAATGGAACAGACAAATTGGAAGAGATCCTTCAGGTTGGACAAAATGTGGGAAATAAATCTGGACTAGGATTTATGGAAGCAAAGAAATCTGGTACTGGTAAGCAAATGTCAAAACAGATGTCTCAACACAACTATCAACATCAGGAACAGAGACATATGAAGAAAAGGTACCAAAGATGGAAATGTCATCATTGTGGGAGATATGGTCACATAAAGCCCTTCTGCTTCAGACTACATGGATATCCTAATCAGAACTCAGGTGTCAAACCTAAGTCTAAAAAGGTACCACATGCTCCTAAATGGAAGAAAAAGGCTACTGCACTGATAGCTCACACTTCCCTGAGGGTCTCTGCAAAGGAAGATTGGTACTTTGACAGTGTATGTTCCAGACACATGACTGGATTCAAAAATCTCCTCAATAATGTTATGCCTCACACCACCAGTTTTGTGACCTTTGGAGATGGTGCTAAAGGTGAAGTTAAAGGAGTTGGTAATTTGGACTGCCCTGGAGTTCCAAGTCTGAATAAAGTACTGTTGGTAAAAGGGTTGACTGCTAATCTCATTAGTATCAGTCAATTATGTGATCTAGGATTCAAGGTCAACTTCTCAAGATCTGAATGTCTAGTAATTAATGAAAAACTAGAAGTTGTAATGAGAGGAATCAGATCCAAAGATAACTGTTACGTGTGGCAGCCTGAGAACACTGATATCTCCACTATGTGTCAAATAATCAAAGAAGAAAAAGAGATGAAACTGTGGCAGCATAAGCTTGGTCCCCTTCATCTAAGAAGAATGAAGAGAGCTATTACTATGGAAGCTGTCAGAAGAACTCCAAAACTACAGGTTGATAATATCTGTGATGTGGCAAATAAACTTGAAGAAGGATGTGTTGTCAGAACCTTAAGTCATCTTGACAAGGATGTTGGAAATAACAAGTTCTGTTCTCAAAACATCTGGTCAAAACAGATGCTCCCTGAGTACAATGTTACACAAGATGTTGTGACATTGTGTTGTGACAATCGGAAAACAATCAACATTTCCTTGAACCCTATTGACTTTGAAGAGAAGAAGTCAATTAAACTGGAACATAGTTTCTCTAAGCTTCAGCTGACTGATTCTTCTACCAAGGCTCTTGTTGGAAATAAACTTGAAAATTTGAGGGGCAGGTTGGGTATTCACCAACATAAGAAATTATAGCAATTAATTTTGCTTAAAACAAAGGTTGAAGGAATTAACTTTATTAAGTCTATCATTAGTGGGTTAATCTTATACTTTCACAATTCTTTCAAAATCTTTAAGAAGTTGAAAAGACTCCCTTTTACCCTCTACCTATCTCGTCCTTGCAACCTGTTTTCTCCTCCCAATCAAAGATCTTTCTCAAACTGCTACCATTACTCAAAGTCAATCAAAATGTCTCAGACATCGGCTTCAACCATGGCAACTTCGTCATCCTCATCATCGTCTTCATCTGACCAAGATTCTAGGGCAATCACCACATGCATAGAATCTGAAGTTCTTGAGGTCACTCCTCTCAGAGAGATGGCAACTGACCCAGCCAAAGTCAAAAAGCTCAGAACCAGACATGCAGGAAGAGCTCAAGCTACAGCCTCTGGTAATTCTTCTCATCCTTCGTCTTCTGTACCTAATAGAGAAGGATCAGTTCAAGTTCACCAAGCTATTGCTAGGCTGGTTACCAGTATACTGAGTGGCAACCAATCTGTACCGGGGATTTCTGTCCCTTTAAATCAATCAGAAAGTCCAAATGTGGAAGCTTCTGAAAATGTAGATGTCACTGAGAATGTTGTGACACAAAAAGACAACATTCAGAACCCCTCAGATAAGGCTGCTGATCCACCTATCATTGATGTTGATGAGGATTACTCAGATAATGATCTGATTGCTAATGTGAACCCTAGCATAGCTAGGAGATTGATGAAAAGAAAGAGTAGTCAGAATGATAAACCTAATGCTAAGAAATCCAAGGCTGAAGGCATGGCTGAGAAAAGTATTCAGACAAAAGGGAAGAAGGCCTAGGTGCATACTGCTAGACAACCAATCTCTAAGAAGAGTAAAAGACCTGAATCTTCTGATTCTGATGAGGAATCAGAATTTGAGATTGATATTGAAGAAACTCCCATCAGAAGGAAGCTCCCCTCCAGCAAAATTGCTAGAGTGCCTGAAGTGCCAACAGACAACATCTCTTTTCATCATCCTGACAATGCAAACAGATGGAAGTATGTTTGCTTAAAGAGAATAGCATTAGAGAGAGAACTCAACAATGATGCCTTGGAGTGCAAAGACATCATGGACCTGATCAAGAATGCTGGACTAATGAAGACAGTGATAAAGTTTAACAAATGTTATGAAAATCTGGTCAAGGAGTTTGTAGTGAACTTGTCTAATGATTATGCTGATGGAAGGTCAGCTGACTTTGAAAGTGTGTTTGTTAGAGGAAGAAGGGTCAAGTTCTCTCCATCAGAAATCAACAAGTTTCTTGGAAGAACAAATGAGGACTGTCCTAATCTAGAGGCAACTGACAATGAAGTTTGTCTAACCATCACAGCCAGGCAAGTAAAGTGTTGGCCTTTGAAAGGGAAGCTGAAGGCTAGTAAACTCAGCATGAAATTTGCCATCTTGCATAAAATAGGTGCAGCCAACTGGGTGCCTACAAATCCCAAATCAACTATCTCCACAGGATTGGGGAGATTTATCTATGCTGTGGGAACCAAGACTGCTTTTGACTATGGGAGGTACATCTTTGAACAAACTTTAAAGCATGCTGGCAGTTATGCTGTCAAAGGACCAATTGCCTTTCCCTTCCTTCTTTGTGGAATCATCCTTGCACAATACCCTGATATCCTTGTGGCAAGAGATACAGTCTACAAAAGAGCTCCTGCCCTTGGCCTGCACTACAAACTGTTTCAGGGATCTCATGCTCCAGACATTGTCATAACATCAGCTGAGACATCGTCTGTGAAGACCCAGTCCAAGACATCAGATGTCATAGCTGTTTTAAAAGAAACTTGCAAAGAGCTGGATGCTAGAAAAAGGACCCTAGAAATTCTAATTGCCAGGCTAGAAAAGGAGGAAGCTGAAGAAAACAGAAGGGAAGAAGGTGAAGGACATCTCAACATTGAAGAAACTAGCTCCTCTGAGTCTGATGACAGTGCTTGAAGGTTGATTGCTGTTTGGTGGTGTTGCTGGTTGGTGCTGATATCTGGTGGAGTTTGGAAGTTGTTTTCTGTTGCTGCTCTTATTATTTTGTTTTGAATAACTGTATAACTTTATGAACATGTTTCTTTGGCCCATTTGTGGCTAAAGAGGGGGAGAATATTTTGGTACTTACTTAATTAATACTTGACATTCTATTTTTCTGCTGTCACTTATTTCTGCTGCTATCTATCTCTGATTGCTTAGGGTCTTTAGCCAAAAATCTGCCAAAGGGGGAGTTTGTAGGTGTTTAGGTATTGGCTTATATTTTTGGTAAATCCCAAGTGTATGTGTGAATGTCATGACTGATGTCATAACATTCTAGTTCAGTTTGTACTAACTCATTAGGTACCTTTGCAGAAAAATATTGTATATCAAGTACTGATGTTTATAAGTGTGTATCTGAGCATTTTGCAAAATGATCACATTTTGCTAAATCAGTAGACAGGTTTTCTCAGATGTCATAACAGATGTTATGACATCCTGTTCTGAACTAACAGGTTTGCAGGATGGATAAGTCTGAGTTTTTTCAGGAAATAACTCAGTCTTTCCTGAACAGAATCCTGCATTTTCTGAGGGGTAACCTAGCTCAACCCTAACCTGGTTAATAAAGTCCTGTGACCTGGTCTTTAGGTCAAACGGAATTAACCCTAGTTTTTTGTGGAAACCCTAACTGAAGTTGCAGCTGCTATATATTCAACAGAGCTGCTGTTTTTCAAGGATCCCTCTTGACTGATCAGAAGATCATTTTTGTAATCTGAATAGATTTGATTATTGTACTCCAAGCAATTCTCATTGTGATAAGTGCCTTGGAATAGGTTTCTAATTGTAAGGGTTGTGCAGCACTCAAAGCTTTGAAGCAAGAGTGTTTGAATGTTCCTTGACTAAAGCTGTGAAGCAGAGTCAAGTTAGTTGTGTGCATCACTCAAAGCTGTGAAGCACGAGTGATTGTGGTGCTTGATTAAAAAGTTGTGAAGCTTAATCAAGTGTTTGTTTATGAAGAGTGTCTTCATCAATTCTCAAGTCAAATTGGTTTATGTATCACTGCTGTGATTGAGGGGGAGTGAGTAGGAACTCAGGTTTAAGTTGTACTTAGATTGGAATTGCATTGGGTAGGTCTTAAGTGAAGGAGATAAACTGGTTGGTTTATTCCTGAATTAAAATCTTTTATAGTGGATTTCCTCCCTGGCTTGGTAGCCCCCAGAGTAGGTGTTGTTGCACACTGAACTGGGTAAACAATTGACTGTGTTCTTTATTGCTTTTGTATTTACTGTCATATAGTAAGTCAGATACGGTGTCATAACATTGAACGTGACATTGAGTATCTGCAGCCAGAATTTCAAGTAGGTAGCATCGTCGTTGGAGTTTAAGGGTCAATTCGAATTTAGGGACGTGCGGTCACTAAAGCAATGTTAGGACGCCTTAGCGGTAACCCTAATGTCTTAGATTGTTTTGTTTTTGAGGCAACAATATCTGTGGCAACCGTTTTGAGGCAACATATGATCTTTGGACAAGAGGGCAACCTCTAAAACAACCTATACTCAATGACCGCGTTACGAAGGCAACCAAGTGGGGTGTACCCTAAGAGTGTGTTGTTTTCAGTTATTTTGTCTTTGTACATGTCAATGGTTATCTATGTTGATTTTAGGTTAAACATTCATTCTTTTCATGCATCCCTATTATCAAACATCTAACGGTTTATAAGTTGCGGAAACTAAATTGTGGAAATTTAACTAACTATTACAAGGCGTCGGGTATTTACATCGCCAAAAGCAACCCTTTGAAATTTAAATGCAGAATATAAATAAAGCGGTAAAGATAGTCCTAATTATCTATTACATTCCGAAAATAAATACAATATTGAATAAAATGGACCGCGTGCGAGAAATTAAATCGAATGCGAGTTCTAGGGTTTTGACCCTTTGTTATTTAAAGAAATGATTTTTTGGTTGTTTTTTGAATTAAGAAAGAAATTAAACTAGGTTAATTATGAAATTTAATTAATTAAACTAATTAATAAAAATAAATATTTTTGGGTTTTTGATATTTTAAGAAAGAAAAATAAAATTGATCAATGTTAATAAAAACCTAATTATGTCTAAGTTAATTTTAATTATTTACAAAATATATTAAAGTTATCCTAATTAAAACTAAATTAATATAATTAGTATTTATTAATAAAAATTAAAATTTTATTTTATGAAGAAAATATTTTTGTGGTTTTAATTTTATTAAGAAAAAATTTGATTGGTTAATTGATAATAAAAATATAATAAAACAAACAATTAAAATAAAATAACAAAAGAAATAGAAAGAGTTAGGGGTGTGGGCCTGATTTGGAGGTTTGGAATAGCAATTCAGAGACCCAAATGAGTGTTGGCCTGGTTGACTTCCCTGGATTCCATGTGCACTGGTTGACTGGATCCCATGGTGGACGTTCATCTCTTGGCCCTCAGATTTGGCCTTTGGCCATCTGGCTGTTGGAGATATGGAGGCGCATTGTATGCCACAAACCTGGATCTGCACTTGATTACATGAAGAGGAAAAATAACAAAGCATATGGGGGACCTGGGATTCGAACCCAGGTCCTGATGGTATTCGCGTTGCTTGCTTCGCCACTAGGTCAATGTGTCTCAATTGTTAATAATATACAAAATAATGATAATATGAGAAAATGAATTAATATGCCAGAAAAATAAAAAAGGGCGCACGTGTTTGAATCAGGATAATGAGAGGGAGACACGTTGTCGTCCCTGACCTTCCAACCCTGTAACTTTACCTGCGGATTTAGATCCGCAGCTAAATGCGTAGGCTCACTCTAAAATCCATTCCAGTCCATGAAAATCAATTCCAAGCACATGGTTGAGTTCGTTTGGGCTTCCTGAATAAACCTATACCCTTCTTGAGTCTTGATTTCGCCTGAAAAAGAAAACCCTAAAACACGAACGAAGAACCCTAGCTATGGGGGTTCTTCATCTAGGCCAGAAAAACACAATTGGCTAATGCAAAACGCTTGGAAATTTGATGAAGATTATGAATATGCCCATAGTTTATACAAAAGATGCAAGAATAAAGATTTGCGAATTCAAAAGAAAGGCGGTTTTCTGAGATACTTACAGAGCTTTTGAGCGTGTATGGAGACTGGCTTTAGGTTGGTTCTGCTTCAGTGATTGTCAAGGAAACGATTGAGATCGTTCTTGGCTTTTCAATTTGCCTCTAAGTGTGATTTTGGTTTTGCACTTTTTACCACTTTTTTCAAGTTTTCTTTGGTTTGTTCTTGCAGCCTCCAGCCCTCAATTTCGTGCCTTTGCCTTCTATATGTATCATGGAATGTATTAGGTCAAGAATTATGCTTTGAATCTTTGCACATAAATGCCATGGGATTTGATTTGATCCACCATTGAAAGCTTGCCTAATTTGTCAAAAATCCATCTTTTGGTACATGATATGATGAGATACGAATTTGATGCTGACCATGATGATGATTAAGCCCTGAAAATAGCAAAAGATCTCATGTAATCAAGTTTTGGGATTTTATTTGATTTAATTTGATTTAAAATGAAATAATTCAATAAAAAATCAAAGAAAATAATAAAATTGATAAATGGACACAAGGCTGAAGCTAAGACACGTGTGCAATGTGGCAAGTCCAAATCAAGTGGAAAAGAATGGGACCATTTGAAAAAATTTGAAGTTTTGGGGATAGTTGACTTTTGGCAATTTTGCAAAATGGCCCAACTTCAACAATGCATAACTTCTTCAATTTTGAACTTTTGGACGTGTTCTTAGACTTTTTAGAAATATTGAGATGTCCTATAACCAACCGTTTTGGTCTTATTTCATTTTGATATTCCATTCTCAAGTTATAAGCTTTGGCAAAAAAGGTGTTTTTGTTGACTTTCAAAAATGACCTATAATGTCCAAATTTGTAACTTCTTGTGATTACATTTCTTGATCTTGGGGTATGAAGATGGATTGTTGGAAATTGCATCCTCTTAAAATTGAGCTTTGGATGGGTCATTTCTCATAAAGTATGAGAAAGTTATGCTTGGTCAAAGATGAGTTGACTTTTCCTACAAAACCCTAATTTAGCAACTTTTGAGTTTTGATGAATTTTGAGCAATCCTTGATAAATCATGATAAAACCTTGATCAAATGATGAAATATCCTTAAAAATGATAATGTTGACAAAAAATATTGAGGTTTGATTGTTTATAGGTCACAATTGACTTTTGCCCTAGCACAGTCAATTTTTGGACCCTTTGAGCAATTGACTGAGCAAACTTCCTCTGCAAGGCTTGAAATTTGACATGGATGACCTTGAGAACATATTAGGACATTAGGGAGAATTTGAGGTCATTTAGACTCAAGGATCTTTATGCAACACAAAGCCCTAATTTGGGGTTGACTGCCTTAGGAGATGATTTGTCTGACCAACTCTTGAGCAAACTTGAGCAACTTGGAGATTTTTCTTGCAATGTTTTGAGAAATATGAGAGGGCAAATTTTAGGGTACAACAGGCTACATCCAACTTACAAGAGTATATGATGTGTGTGTTGTTCCAATTCTTTGATCCCGTACATCATTGTTTCACTTTCCCGGACTATCAGTTGGTACCTACACTGGAAGAGTTCACTCTACTCTTAGGGGTGCCCGTGCTTGATCAAATACCGTTCACCAGTCTAGAAGGGATTCCAAAACTTGAAATCATCACCGAAGCTTTGCATCTGAAAAGATCTTATGTCATAACCAATTGGGAGACAAGAAGCGGGGTCAAAGGTTTCCTAGCCAAGTTTCTATTGGAGAAGGCTCGTTCATTCTGGGACGGCATGGATTTCCAAGCTTTTGAAGATGTCCTGGATCTTCTCATTTATGGTTTAGTTTTGTTCCCCAACTTGGACCAAATAATAGATGTTAATTCCATCAAATTCTTTCTCTCTCGCAATTTTGTACCTACCTTATTAGGACACATCTTGCATTGCCTTCATACCGCACCATGAAGAAAAAAGGTACTCTCTTGTGTTGTATTCCCTTACTCGCCAAATGGTTCGCTTCACACCTACCTCAATCAGCATTGAAGAACGAGCAAAGACTAACATGGTCTCAAAGGATGATGTCCCTCACCCATTTTGACATCCGTTGGTGTTCAAGATCCTTAGAAAATGTCTCTATCATTGACCGCTGTGGGGAATTCCCTAATGTCCCTTTGCATGGTATTAGGGGAGGTATCACCTACAATCCTTGATTAGCTCTTCGACAGTTTGGGTATGCCCGAAGAGACGGCCCTCATGAGATGCTCATTCAAGGTTCGGTGTTCGACTATGACAAGAAAGACCAAGATTACCGCCAGAGGTTTACACGAGCTTGGAGAATGGTGAACAAGGTGGACAGTAAGACTTTGGGACACAAAAACTCTATCCCTCAAGAGCCTTACCTTAGGTGGGTACGGGCTCGTGCTCAGACACTTGTGATGCCTTATCCTCCCATTTTACCAATCATCGGGGAAACTGTGGTCGAAGGGGATGTTTCCTACACTATCCTCCATCCCGACATGCCTACCTCTCTCCAAGACTTACAAAAGGGTTGGATCTAGCTGAAGGAAGAACGAGATACTTTCGAGGCTCAGTTCTATGCCTGTGAGAAGAGGGTCTTGGAGCTTACGAAGCAGCTACAAGAAGAACAAAGTGTGAACGCTTATCTCGCGCCAAAGGGGATGCGTTCAATATTTTTATCTTAGAAAGTTATTTTGTAAGCCCAAGAGGCATGATGTAATCTTTTTTGTTTTGTTTAATGAGAATTAACATTTGTCCATTCTTTTGTCTATACAAATTTAAATTTCATTAATCCTTGAAATCATTTGCATATACATATTCCATGCATCATAACATGACAGGTTCTCGCATAACAGGTTTCCTTATCTTTCTGCTGTTTATTTCAGCAAGATGAATCTAGAGAACACTGTGACAGAACTCCAAGCCTAGAACTCTCAGTTTTAGGAAGCTCTACTCGTCCTAGCCAAGGGGCAGCAAGATATGATGGCTTTGCTGGCTGTTAAGAAAAATCCAAAGAATAAAGCTCTGCTTAACATGGGTAGAAGATTCAAGGAGAGAATCCGTCAAATCCCAGTAGGAGGAGACTCATCTGAAGAGGATGAGAACCAGGTCGGTGAAGTCAGGAGTACTCAGGCTGAATGTGCTAATAATCAAGAATCTGATGATGATTACTTCAATGAGCAGTATCCACCCGCTGACATTAAATACAAGCAGTTAGAAGACAGATTGAAAGCTGTTGAAATTCAAGCCGTCACCGGTTTAGATTTTGATGATTTGGGTTTGATCTGTGGGGGAATCATTCCCCACAAATTCAAAGTACCAATCTTTGCAAAGTACGATGGGGTTTCTTGTCCCAAACTCCATTTGAAATCTTATGTACGCAAGATAAAGCCGCACACTGCTGATAAGAAGCTTTGGGTTCACTTTTTCCAAGAGAGCTTGGATGGAACACAACTTGAATGGTTTTATCAGTTAGATGGTTCTCGTATTAACACTTGGGAGGATCTAGCTACTACCTTCTACCATCAGTATCAATACAATGCCGACTTGGCACCAACAAGGGTTTAGTTACAAGATATGACCATGGGAAAGAATGAAGGATTTAAGGAATATGCGCAAAAGTGGAGAGACCTAGCTAGTAGAGTCCAACCTCCCTTGACTGATAGGGAGCACATAGACATGTTCATGGGCACTTTATCTGGTCCTTTCTTTAATTTGTTGGTTGGCTGCTCTTCTTCTGGTTTCACCGAACTAATCTTAACCGGTGAAAGAGTGGAAAGTAGCATCAAAAGTGGGAAGATCTCTGTGGAATCTACCTCCATAATCAATCCTATCAAGAAACCTTTTACTGCAAAGAAGGAAGTTAATGTTGTGTATGGGGCAAGGGCCCATACCAAGAAGAATGATCGTCCGTCTGTCAATGTTATCTGAATCTCCAATCTAACTCCTACTACAAGACCATCCATAAATCATCAACATTTTGAAACTCCAAGAAGACAATTTACAAGGTTAGGCATGTCAGTGTCTCAATCCCTTCAACATTTGCTCAAGGCTAATTTAGTGACGTTGCGCGATCCTCTCGCCAACCCTGATACCTCGTCACCAAAGTATAATCCAAACGCTAAATGTTCTTACCATTCAAACAGCCCCCGGCACGAGACTGACCAGTGTTGGGCCTTGAAGAACAAAATCCAGGATTTAATTGACAACAAAACTATTGAATTTTATCCTCCTCCAATGCTGAATGTAATTACCGCTCCAATGCCGAAGCATGACAAAGGTGTTAATGTTGTCGAAGATATAATTTTTGTTACCTCTGTTGAAGATTTGACCACTGCGCTGAATATAATCATGAACAATCTGTTGAAAGCTAGGATCTTCCATGGCTGCAAAAAAGACTGTGTGTGTTGTACAAGACGACACGATGAATGTGAGGGGCTAAAGAAAGGCATACAACGCCTGATGGATAGCCACGAAATTCTGTTTGAAAAGACTCCATTTGCCAAGAGCTTGATCAACAAATGTGAAGACCTTTCCATTATTACCATCTCAAACAAACCTATTAGGATCACCTTCAAAGGTCCAATTAGGATTTCAAATGAACCCACCATTGCTCCATTAATAATTACCAATCCTAGACCGATTCCTTACTCTTCAAACAAAGCGGTACCATGGAATTACAGTGCGGAGGTGTTCTATCATGGGATTAAATAAGATGCATGGATCGGAGAAGGAAAAGATGACGATATCGGAAACATAGATGGCTCAAGGAAAGTAACTAGAACTGGAAGAATATTCTAACCCAATATCTCACCTCCAGTAGTTACAAAGACGCCCATCCGCATTACTATCGCCAAGCCAAGTACCGAGACAAAAGGGAAAGGGAAGGTTGTTGAGCCTGATGTGATTGAGGTACCCTCCAAAGATGTAGCTAATGAAGAATCCTCCTCCCGTGAAATGGACGAGATTTTGAAGATCATCAAGAGAAGCGACTTCAAAATTTTAGAACAATTGGGGAAAACCCCCTCTAATATTTCAATGTTGTCATTGCTGCTTTGCTCTGATGCCCATGCTCGAACATTAATCAAGTTCCTGAAAAAGGCTCATGTCCCCCATGAGATAACAACAAACCAATTTGAGAATTGCGTGGCTAGCCTGACAGCTGATAATGGTTTGGGGTTTTCAGATATTGACTTAACACCTATCGAGAAGAATCACAATAAAGATTTACATGTTTATATTGAGTGCAAAGGGACTACCTTAGCACATGTGCTAGTCGACACTGGTTCTTCTCTGAATGTATTACCAAAGGGTACGTTAGACCGTCTTGACTATGAAGATTTAATCTTGAAGCTAAGTGATATCATCGTAAGGGCGTTTGATGGATCAAAGAGGACTATTCATGGGGAGGTAGATCTGCCAATCAAAGTGGGTTCCCAAACCTTCAACTCCACCTTCTATATTATGGATATTCGTTCGGCCTATTCCTGTCTATTAGGTCGCTCGTGGATCCATAAAGTTGGGGCAGTAACCTCAACCCTCCACCAGAAACTCAAATATCCAATCAAGGGCAGAATAGTCACTGTTTGTGGGGAAGAAGAGTTTATGGTGAGCCACATTAACTCTTTCAAGTATGTAGAGATAGACGAAGAATTAATTGAAACCCCATGTCAAGCCTTTGAGGTTGTACAACCGATGATTGCTGATACTAAATGTTCTTCTGATGAGCCTAAAGCTGTTAAGGCCACACCAAAGATGGTTTCAGTCAAGGATGCCCGTGCGGCAATTGAAGAAGGAAATTGTGATACTTGGGGGTAACTCCTCGATATCCCTTTTAAAACAGACAAATTTGGGTTGGGCTTCACTGGAAAAGCTCAGAAGGAAGTGAGGCGTGCTCGTGCTGGAAAGCCACCTCTCCGCATTAGAAGCCATGAAGTCAACGTCGTGGGTGACTCTGAAGAAGAAGCCGCATTTGAAGAATGGGTGTATCCAACTACTACGGAGTTGAAGAATTGGCATACAAAGGACTTTGTGCCCATCTCCTTCATTGAGGAGTAATCTACTTGTTATTTCTTTTCTTTCAATTCAAGAACATGTTGTCTGTAATATTTTAACAATGACTTTTCGGCCATTTACCTGGCCCGGGGCACTTTGGTCCATTTGTCAACGGTTTTATTTATGTTCATCTAATCATATGATCATTTAGCACATTGGACTCTTTTGCATTCGAATATTGGTGTTCATTGTCTTTCCTTTCTTTCAATTAAATTTTTCAAAAAATAGCCATGTATCTTACATGCACACACACACACACACACACACTCTTGCAGGTCCACTCTGGATCCTATTGCCAATGACTATACTATTGCCGACTATGACTTTGAATATCCTATCAACCAAGCCGAAGACGAAAGCAAGGACGATTGTGACATACCAGGAGAACTAGCCATACTTCTATTACAAGAGGAAAAAGCTATTCAACCGCATGAAGAGTCATTTGAGGTTATAAACTTGGGTACGAAGTCAGATAAGAAGGAAATTAAGATCGGCGCTAACTTGGAAAGCAATGTCAAGAGCAGGTTGGTTCAGATGTTGCATGATTATGTGGAAGTTTTTTCGTAGTCTTATGAAGATATGCCTGGGTTGGATACCGACATCGTAGTTCATCGTCTGCCGACAAAAGAAGACTGCCCGCCTGTCAAGCAAAAGGTTTGCCGCATGAGGCCTGATATGTCTGAAAAGATCAAAGCTGAAGCGATGAAACAATTTGATGCAGGGTTCCTAGTTGTGACATACTATCCTCAATGGGTTGCCAATGTGGTTCCAGTGCCAAATAAAGACGGGAAAGTTTGCATGTACGTAGACTATAGGGATCTGAATAGGGAAAGCCCCAAAGATGATTTCCCTCTACCACACATTGACGTCTTAGTTGATAATACTGCTCAACATAAAGTCTTCTCATTCATGGATGGCTTCTCAGGCTATAATCAAATAAGGATGGCTCCCGAAGATATGGAGAAGACTACTTTCATTACACAGTGGGGCACATTATGCTACAAGGTCATGTTGTTCGGACTAAAGAATGCAGGGGCAACATTTCAAAGGGCTATGGTAGCTTTATTTCATGACATGATTCATCATGAGATAGAGGTATATTTGGATGATATGATTGCTAGCTCACAAACCTAAGAAGAACATCTCGATCACCTGCACAAATTATTCGAGAGGCTGAAGAAGTACAAGCTGAGGTTAAACCCTAACAAGTGCACGATTGGAGTACGCTCCAGAAAGCTTCTAGGTTTTGTTGTCAGCAATAAAGGAATTGAAGTTGATCCTGCCAAGATAAAGGCCATCCAAGAAATGACAGTCCCTCATTCTGAAAAAGAAGTCATAGGATTCTTGGGTCATCTCAATTACATTGCTCGTTTCATATCCCACTTAACTGCTACTTGTGAACCATTATTAAAACTCTTGAAGAAAGATCAGGTAGTCAGATGGAACGATGAATGCTAGATTGCTTTCGACAAAATCAAAGAATACCTACTAGAACCTCCTATTCTTATGCCTCCAGTTGAAGGAAGACCCTAGATCATGTACTTGATTGTACTATAGAACTCTATGGGGTGTGTGTTGGGACAACATGACGAGTCTTGCCGAAAAGAGCATGTTATTTATTACCTGAGCAAAAAGTTTACCGATCGTGAAACCAGATATTCACTGCTCGAGAAAAGTTTTTGCGCTCTGGCATGAGCTGCTCATCGGCTAAGACAGTATATGTTGACTCATACCATTTTGTTGATTTCTAAAATGGACCCAAGCAAGTATATCTTCGAGAAACCTGCCCTTTCCGGATGGATAGATAGATGGAAAATGATCTTTACTGAGTACGACATTCAATACACGACTCGAAAATCCATCAAAGGAAGTGTACTAGTAGATCATTTGGCCCATCAAGCCGTGGATGATTATCAGTCAATGAACTTCGACTTCCCTAATGAGGACATCATGCTGGTAACCGACGGTGCAAAACCTGGACCGTATGACGGACCTGAACAAGGATCCCGATGGACTATGGTATTCGATTGGGCTTCTAACGCCTTAGGTAATGGAATTGGTGATGTGATCATCTCTCCTGAAGGTTTCCAAACTCCTTTCACCGCCAGACTATGCTTCGATTGCACAAACAATATGGCTGAGTATGAAGCATGCATCTTAGGTCTGAAAGCTTCCATTGACTTAAGGATCAAGCATTTGGATGTGTTTGGAGATTCCGCCTTGGTGATCAGCTAAGTAAAAGGAGATTGGGACACTAAACACCCTAATCTTATCCCTTACAAGGAACTTGTGCTATCCCTAATTCCATACTTTGAAGAGATCACGTTCGAGCACTTCCCTAGGGAAGAAAACCAGTTGGCTGACGCTTTGGCAACCATGTCTTCAATGTTCAAAGTCATATGGGACAACGAAGCCCCTATGATAATAATTGAAAGATTCGATGAACCTTCACATTGCTATGAGCTTGACACCGATGCGGAAAAGACATGGTACCATGAGGTGTTGAGATACCTTGAAACACAAGAGTATCCAGAGGGGACATCTATCAATGATAGAAAGTTCTTGCGAAGATTTGCAGCCAAATGCTTCCTAAGTAACGGGATATTGTACAAACGCAACCATGATTAGACTCTACTCCGATGTGTGGACAAGAAAGAGGCAGAGGAAATTATGGAAGACATGCACGATGGTCTCTTCGGTACTCACTCAAGTGGGCATATGATGGCCAAGAAAATCTTAAGAGCATGTTACTATTGGTCAACAATGGAGACTGATTTCCATCAACATTCAAGGACCCATCACAAATACCAAATCCATGCTGACAAGGTCCATGTGCCTCCTATACCTCTGAATGTCATGACCGCTCCATGGCCATTTGCAATGTGGGGCATTGACATGATTGGAGAGATTAAGCCCACAACTTCCAACGGACATCGCTTCATTCTTGTTGCTATCGACTATTTCACCAAATGGGTCAAAGCCGCCTCATTTTCCTCTGTCACAAAGAATGTGGTAGCCAGGTTCATTAGACACAATCTCATCTGCCGTTATGGTATCCCCGAAAGGATCATCACCGACAATGGGACTAACCTCAATAATGTTATGTTTACTGAGCTTTGCACTCAGTTTAAGATCAAGCATCACAATTCTTCTCCATATAGACAAAAAATGAATGGTGCAGTCGAAGCAGCCAACAAAAATATCAATAAGATTATGCAAAAGATGGTAGTAACCTATAAGGATTGGCATGAGATGTTTCCGTTTTCTCTACATGGTTATCGTACTTCAGCTAGAACCTCAACTGGGGTAACTCCCTTTTCCTTAGTTTATGGCATGGAAGTTGTTCTGCCAGTGGAAGTTCAAATTCCCTCGCTGAGGATTATGATTGAGGAAGGCTTAGGAGAAAATGAGTGGATTCAAACGATATTGGATCAGCTGAACTTGATTGACGAAAAACGGTTAGCTGCTGTTTGCCATGGTCAGACGTACCAAAAATGGATGATCAAGGCTTCCAACAAAAATATCAAGCCTCGAGTATATCAAGCTGGTGACTTGGTGATAAAACGCATCATTCTACCACAAGGGGACCCCAGAGGCAAATGAACTCCCACCTATGATGGGCCATTTGTTGTCAAGAGAGTTTTCTCTAGTGGTGCCATGAGGCTGACTACCATGGATGGCGAGGATTTCCCACATCCCATAAACGCAGACATAGTTAAAAAATACTACGCATAAGAGACCCGTTAGGTTGACACACCTAAGCAAAATAAGGGCATCCCGGCAAACCAAAAGGTTTGGGCAAAAATTAGGGATATATGCAAAAGATTGTACACTCGGCAAGTTGAAAACCCGAAAGGGCGACTTGGGCAAAAAGGGGTATCCTGGTGGGCTGAAAACCCGAAAGGGAGGTCCAGGCAAAAGTTAAGGATTAAAAGCGTATGACTATGTCCTATGGAATCAATACAGTCAATTTTATCATCAAGGTCCAAGTTCAAACGGTCCAAGATCAATCCAATCAACTTCTATCAACGGCAAGAGATATTCGAAGACATTGGGGCAATAATAGAGTTGGAAGGCAATAAGATCATTTCACATGGCTATTTTGTTTTCATTCTCAACATTTGTTTTCCTTTCGACGATTTCCTCTTACTAGGATCTCTGTCTCTCTGTACAAAAATGCTTATTCATGGGAAAAATATCAATACAAATACACTTTAAAGTGCAAAGTTTCCGTCTTTGTTTTGAATGCAAATTTGTCCAATGACTAAAATTGAATGAACATATGCATATGAACATAATTAAAAACTATTTGGCACATGTGTCCTGCTAAGCAACAGTAAGCATCTCTTTAATATGTAGGAAATATCCCCACAGAGTTATCTCATTATCATTATCCCCATGAGGACGGCTACAATAAACCTTTCCCCAACAGGTTTTTATTTCCCTAACAATCATCGAGGAACCACATAACTCCCCAGACGAGTTCAAATTTCCTCAACATACAACAATCAAGACGCCACAAAGTTCCCAAGCTGAGCATATCTTCCCCGGCCAAGGCTATTATCCTCAAGCGGAGTTTATCCTCCCCAATTGAGTATATCCTCCCCAAGTTAAGTATGTCCTACCCAACTGAGTCTACACTCTCCAGTTTGAATTTTCTTTCAGATTGTTGCAAATCATAGGGCCACAACCCCTGATCCCCAGTAAAGCCGTCAACAAAGCCTTTACTATTTCAAAAAAAAAGATACTATGAAGCCTGGATCCGACCAGGTATTAGCACAATTTTTCAAGTTATTATTGAGCCTGGACCCGACCAAATAATAGTTTGACTTCTTCAAATTGCTGAAACCTGGACTCGACTAGATAACAGTTTGAGTATCTGAAACCTGGACCCGACCAGATAGCAGTTGATCTCAATTTCAAAATGCTATGAAACCTGGACTCGACCAGAAAATAGTCTAACTATTCAAAGATGTAGAAGAACCTGGACTCAATCCGACCAAGGTTTAATTTCTTTTCCCCAGTAGAGTTTGCCTCTACCCCAACAAGTTGTTGTGAAGCCTGGATCTGACCAGATAGAAATTACCCTCAGAGATTCGTTGTGAAACCTGGAAACTGACCAAATAACAACTAAATCCCCAACCAGTTTATTGTGAAACCTGGACCTGACCAGATAGCAATTGACCTCATCAACCTCAAAAATCTGCAAATCCTGGACCCGACCAGATGATAGTTTTTCAAACAGTTTATTGTGAAACCTGGACCCGACCAGATAGCAATTGACCTCATCAACCTCAGAAATATGCAAAGCCTGGACCTGACCAGATGATAGTTTTTCAAACAGTTTATTATGAAACCTGGACCCGACTAGATAACAATTGACCTCATCAATCTCAGAAATCTGCTAAGCATGGACCTGACCAGATGACAGTTTTTCAAATAGTTTATTGTGAAACCCGGATCCCGACCAGATAACAATTAACTATGATCCCCAGAGAGACACTATGAAGCCTGGACTCGACCAGATAATAGTACAGCTTTCCAAAAACCATGAAACCTGGATCCAACCAGATAGTAGTTACCATTTAAAGTTACTATGAAGCCTGGATCCGACCAGATAACAGTTAACTTCCGTATCCCCAGCAAGTTGTTGTGAAGCCTGGATCCGACCATATAACTATTCAATTTCAAGAAATTTTACGTAAAGCCTGAAATTCGACCAGATAACAGTTAATTCATCTCGTCCCCTAGTAAGTTGCCGTGAATCCTGGATCCGACCAGATAGCAGTTGACTACTTCATCCTCAGTAAATTGTAAAGCCTGGATCCGACCAGATAATAGCTAACATTCAAGAGATATCCCCCAGCGAAAGCATCCTTTCAACAAAGTTTAAAGATATGCATATTCTTCATCCCTAACGGCAATCAGGGATTCAACCCCCCAGAATTTCCTCAGCAGCAGACAGTGATTTATTTTCCCAGACAGAAACATACATCTCACAATCATACATCATAGCATGTACATACCCTATGCATTTAGCATAATACCACATCTGGTGAACATCATACATGCATCTGCATTTTACTAACTCTTTTTCTCACAGGTAAAACATCAAGTTTTAGTTTAAATCAACAAGAGATTTGTGCTGATATTTCTTCTAATATTTATCAACTTTCCTCCAAATGGCATCTATAAGCCCATTCACCATCCATCTTCGAGTGCAAATTTCTGGGCACTCTAGTGTTCAATCATCTTTCACCTTCAAGTCACGAATGACAGACTCACCAATCTAACTCTTCAGATTTAAGAAGATTGAACAGGGGCAGCTATTGTACCCCAAAATTTTCCCTCTCATTTCTCAAGGATTCTCTCACAAGATCTTATATGGCATCAAGGTTGCAACACTGATACCTCAATTTAGGCTTGGAATTAGCACAAGGGAAAAATGGTCAATTGTATATTAGAAAGTCAAACTTTGACTTTTTGGTCAACATTACAATCCAAAGACCAAATTTCATCAAGACATTCAAGAATATCAAGCTTGATCATCAAGAAGTCAAGAAAGTCAAAAGTCAACTTGAAAAGTAAAGATTTCCAAGACTTCGAAATTTTCTAAGTGTTTTATACATGATAATTTCATCACTTCATGCCATTTCTTTCTCCAAGATGCAAAACAGTTCAAGGGAAACTTTCAACATGAAAGTTGTAGATCTCCATGATATATACAACATTGCTTTACACAACTTCTCCTAGAGGTGCTTGGATTTTGAGTTATAAATTCATGAAGTCATGACATTTTCATTTAAAACTTAGAGAAATTTCCAACATATTTTGTTCAGGATTTTATCCCAACTTCTTGGCATTTTTTCACATAGTTCCAAGATGATTTTGTCAAAATGGCCAACATGAAAGTTATAGAGGATGTTTCAAGCTTTTCAAAACATCCAAGAGCATGAATTTATCATACTTGAGCTAGGAGATTCAAGGGCTTGAAGTTGGGCATCCACCCTTGATTTGCAAGTCATTCTATTGAAGAACACACAACAAAACCCTTATGCTATGCTGCATAATCTTATGTTGCAGGCCTTCTTGCTTGCAAATCTCTACATAATTTAATGTTTACACAATATCTTGAGCTATTACCCAAGTGTTTGAGCCATTGTCCAAAAGATCTTTCCATTTATGGCATAAAGGCATCATTGCTATTCTTGAAAAGCAAGCTTTTTGTACAAAGTTTGTCTTGAGCCCATACCTTGCTTGTTGTTGATTATACTCAACCATAAATCATGGGAAGTAGCTCCTCTATACCAGAAAATTTGGTACTTCACCTTGGGACTATGGAGTACTTGACATAGTTTGATTTTTGTAATCCAACCAAACCATAACACGCTGTCTTGCAAACTTAGTCAGCTCATATGCACAAACCCCTTGCCTATAAATAGAAGAAGAGTTTAAAAGAGAAAGAGGTTGGAAAAATGTTCGAACAGGTTAGAAAAAAATAGAAAGAAAACCAGAAGTCTTGTTGTAAACTAACCATCAAAAGCCATAATAGTCTACAAAACTTCCACTCTTGAGTTTTAAAGTCCAAACCTTTGAACCTCTCATGCCTTGCAAATTTTGTCCAACCATCTAAACACTCCACATACATCATATAGAAGTTGTTCAAACACAAGAAAAACTTATATAACATCACTATCATCACTTCCCAAGCTCAACAACAGCCCATACAGCAGCCCAAACTCAAAGCACCAAATTTCAGTTTCAAGGTAAGTTTTCTTGACTTTAAACTCTTCATTTCAAGCATCATCATTTGGTTCATTTTTGAGGCTAAAATGCAGTGACCTTTGAAGAGGTTTGTAAAAAATCATGAACAATTGCCAAGATTGAGTAAAACGTTTTCCATGAAATAGCATCGTGAACAGGCAGGTGTAAGGTAGCTGTTTTTCAAAATCATACAGTGTGCAATCGATTGCACAACCATGCAAATCGATTGCACGGGGTTCCAGTAGGCAAATTTCCAAATTTTTTGAGTGTGCAATCGATTGCACAACCATGAAAATCGATTGCACGGGGTTCCAGTAGCCAAATTTCCAAATATTTTGAGTGTGCAATCGTTTGCACAACCATGCAAATTGATTGCACGGGGTTCCAGTAGCCAAATTTCCAAATTTTTTGACTGTGCAATCGATTGCACAACCATGCAAATCGATTGCACTGGAAGTCAGTAGCCAATGTTTTGAAAAACTAAAGCATGCAATCGATTGAACTAACATGCAAATCGATTGCACTCAAATGAAAACTGAATTTTTGCTTTGAAAAGACTTGAATAAAGAGTTGGACAATATAAAATGTTTCTTTTGACCATTGAGCATCTATATCTTAAGTTCAAGGTAAGTATTATCATTATACCTTGAAATTTTCTAAGGGATTGAACCAAAGACTTCATCTAAAGAGGCTTTTAGCTTGATCAATATTTTTTGCCTTCTTTATCAATCATGATTGGTCTTCATCAAAGCAAAAGTGCATTCGAGAAGCTTAATTTTATGACATGTGTCGATACATAATGATCAAAAATGTTTTCTTTTCCTTTCATTTTTCTTTATTTTTACATGCTTCATATATTTTCTTCATGACTATTCAATATGGTTGTAATAGATAATTATTACTTTAATTTCATGCAATCCCCATTTGTAAATTTGTGCACCCCATCCCCAAATGATTGTAATAGCATAGGACTTTACATTTCCGCAATTTATCGCTTTCAAATATAAATGCTAGTAATTAGGATTTGTATGGCAAGACATAAAATCAACAAGTAGATAACCCTAATCAAAGATTAAATGCATGTAAATCAAACACACTATTCACACATGTACCCTTAAGGTTAAGTCAACTTGTTTCCTAAAAAATGGTCATGTTATGCATGTGGGATGTCTTAGAAAAAACAATTGAAGTACAAGATCATAGTCCCTCGGTGACGCTATAAATGTTGCCTTTCAAAATGATCTTAGTCCCTCAAAAAATGCTAAGGTACCTCACAACATTGCTATCATGACTATATGATGACCCGTGCCCATCCCGTTTACATCCAAAGATAGGGTTGCTTACCAAATCAATGGTAATACAATAATATCAAAGGAAAAGAAAATGAACAAGAAAGACATTTGAGTAGGTAGATTAATTTTGATTACTTGCTCCATTTCAAACAAATATCCTTGCTATTTTCAAAACAAACACACACATTTCAAAAACATCTTACAAACTTGAAAACATTTTCAAAAAGACAAACATATTTGTATACATTCTTACGAACGAGAATCATTACAAAGAATGCCTAAATAATGGCCTCTTTTACAAAATACTTTCAAAAAACCACACCAAACACAATTTTAAACAAAAGCAAGTGATCTAGCAAGTAACTACGAGCCCATGGAAAACCATGGATGGAAAGGGTGCTAATACCTTCCCTTTTCATAATCTACCCCCTGAACCCAAGAAACAATCTCAAAGGTCTTTCCTGTGCTTTTTCAACTTTCCTTTTGGATAAAAGAAAAGTCGGTGGCGACTGTTGCTAACCGCAACAATTGCGATCAAACGCAAAACCTTCAAGTCAGTTCTCCCACCGTATCACAACTGCCCTTTCAGGTTTTCAGTCCACCGGGATACACTTTTTTGCCCAAGCCGCCATTTCAGGTTTCGACTTGGCGGGTGTACATATTTTTTTCATTTTCATCCCTTATTTTTGCCCGAACCCTTTTGGTTCGTAGGGAAGCCCTTATTTTTGCCTAGACCAGTCAACCTAGTGGGTCTTTTAATTAGGCGTAGTATTTTTTCACTATGTCTGCATTGATGGGGTGAGGAAGGTCGTCACCGTCCATGGTGGTTAGAATCATAGCTCTACCCAAAAAAAATGTTCTTAACTATAAATGGCCCTTCATATGTGGGAGTCCATTTGCCCCTGGGATCACCTTGCGGAAGTATGATACACTTGATCACTAGATCCCCAACTTGATATTCCTGACGTATGACTTTCTTGTTAAAAGCCTTGATCATTCACTTTTGATACGTCTGACCATGACAGATAGCGGTAAGTCTCTTCTTGTCGATTAGATTTAGTTGATCAAGTCGAGTTTGAATCCAACCGTCTTCGTTCAAACCCGCATCCTTCATAATCCTGGAGGAAGGTATCTGGACTTCGATGGGTAGGACTGCCTCCATGACATATACCAGAGAGTAGGGTGTTGCCCCTGTCGACGTCTGTGTTGAGGTACGGTATCCATGAAGGGAAAATGGTAACATCTCATGCCAGTCTTTGTATGTCACCGTCATCTTATGTACAATTTTCTTGATGTTCTTGTTAGCCGCTTCAATAACGCCATTCATCTTCGACCGGTAGGGAGAAGAGTTATGATGTTGTATCTTGAACTGTTTACAGAGCTCAGTGATCATTGTGTTGTTGAGATTCGTACCATTGTCAATAATAATTCTCTCTGGCACGCCATATCAACAAATCAGATTATGTCAGATAAACCGCGCCACGACGTTCTTGGTTACCATAGCAAAAGAGGCTGCCTCAACCCACTTTATGAAGTAATCAATGGCTACTAGGATGAAGCGATTCCCATTAGAAGCAGTGGGCCTTATTTCTCCGATAATGTCAATGCCCCACATTACAAAGGGCCACAGAGCTGTCAGGACGTTCAAGGGAACCGGAGGCACATGCACCTTATCAGCATACATTTGGCACTTATGACAAGTTCGATAGTGCTAATAACAATAGGCTTCCATAATAGACTAGTAATATCCTGCCCGCAGGATCTTCTTAGATATGGTGTATCCACTGGAATGGGTTCCAAAGGTGCCTTCATGTAGATCTGTCATGATCCTCTCTGCTTCGATCTTGTCTACACACTGTAGTAATATGGATTCATAATTGCGCTTGTAGAGGATTCCATTACTGAGGAAGAATTTTGCAATGAACCTTCTCAGAAACTTCTTATCGTTGACAGATTCCCCTTCGGTATACTCTTGAGCCTCGAGATACCTTTTGACTTCGTGAAACCAAGGTTTGTTTGCCACCTCTTCGGTATCAATTTCACAGCAATGTGCTGGTTCATCCAACCTCTCAATGGTGATTTGGGGAGCTTCACTGTCCCACCTAAATTTGAACATAGAAGACATGGTAGCTAGCACGTCCGCTAACTGGTTCTCCTCTCGCGGGAAATGTTCAAAAGTTACCTCCTCAAAGTGTGGGAGCAATGTCAACACGTACTCATTGTATGGGATGAGATTTGGGTATTTCGTATCCCATTCGCCTTTGATCTGACTTATTACCAAGGCTGAATCCCTGAAAACGTCAAAGAACTTGATCCTGAGGTCAATAGCGGCCTTGAGATCCATGATACAAGCTTCATACTCGGCCATGTTGTTAGTGCAGTTGAAACATAGCCGAGTAGTGAAAGGAGTATGACAACCCTCAGAGGATATGATTACAGGGCCGATGCCATTACCCAGTGCGTTCAAAGCTCCGTCAAATACCATAGTCCATCGGGATCCTTCCTTGGGTCCTTCATCCGGTCCAGGTTCTTCATAGTCAGTCACCAGCATAATATTCTCATCTGGGAACTCAAAATTCATGGACTGATAGTCATCCACGGCCTGATGAGCCAAATGATCAGCCAACACACTCCCCTTATTACTTTATGGGTTGTATATTGTATATCATACTTAGTTAAGATCATCTGTCATCTTGCTATTCTTCCGGAGAGAGCGGGCTTCTCGAAGATGTATTTGATCGGATCCATTTTAGATATCAACAAAGTAGTGTGGGTCAGCATATATTGTCTTAGTCAGCGATGAGCACATGCCAAAACACACCAAGTTTTCTCGAGCATATAGTATCTTGTATCACAGTCAGTAAACTTTTTGCTAAGGTAGTATATGACGTGCTCTTTTCGACCAGACTCGTCATGCTTCCCCAACACACACCCCATTGAATTGTCTAGAACTGTCGACTGCAATATCAAAGGTCTTCCTTCAACCGGATGCATCAGAATTGGTGGTTCTTGAAGGTATTCTTTGATTTTTCGAAAGCGGTTTGGCATTCATCATTTCACTTTACCACTTGATCTTTCTTCAGAAGCTTGAAGATGGGCTCACAAGTAGCAGTCAGATGTGAAATGAACCTGGAGATATAATTCAAGCATCCCAATAAACCTCTAACTTCCTTCTCTGTATGGGGAGTTGACATTTCTTGCATGGCCTTTACCTTTGCAGGATCTACTTGGATGCCTTTGTCGTTGACAATGAAACTCAGAAGTTTACCAGACTTTACCCTGAAGGTGCACTTGTTCGGATTCAACCTCAACTTGTACATCTTAAATCTGTCAAACAACCTTTATGGATGATCAAGGTGCTCTTCCTCAGTCTGAGACCTGGCTATCATATCATCAACATAAACTTCAATCTCGTGGTGAATCATATCGTGGAACAAAGCGACCATGGCACGCTGATAAGTTTCCCCAGAATTCTTCAACCGAAAAGGCATTACCTTGTAGCAGAAGGTGCCCCACTGTGTGACGAAGGTCTTCGTCTCCATGTCTTCAGGAGCCATCTTGATCTAGTAGTAGCCAGAGAAACCATCCATGAAGGAGAAGATTTTGTGTTGCGCAGTGTTGTCAACCAGAACATCAATGTGAGGAAGTGGGAAGTCGTCCTTGGGGCTTTCCATGTTTAGATCTCTGTAATCCACACACATTTGTACCCTACTGTCCTTCTTAGGTATCGGGACGACGAGGTCTCTTGCAGCACATGCGCGGTCTTGAGGAATACAATCAAAGCCTTCGCATGGGCCTCGGAGCATAACAGCAGGGAAAACATGGATATCTTGGAGGGGGTCTGCCCCAGTTGCTCGACCACATTGTAGTCCCTCTTTTTTATTATTTTCAATATTTCCTCTATCTCTTGCTTAAAGGCTTCCACGATAATTTTTCTAGGTGCCTCCATCCGGCAGGTTCACCTATAACTTCTTTGCCTCGGGTCCCAAATGACTCAACGGCAGGAGTGATAATTGGAGTAAGCACGGGAGTAGTAGTTGATGTACCAACAAGAGTATCAGACGGAATAACAATAGGCCTATTAACAGTCTTCGGAGAAATCTCGAGAGAGAAAACCCTTCCACTTCGGGTAACCTTTTTGGTCCCGACAATGTTACTGACATTAGGATCAGCCTCTTCATTTGTCAGATCTTGTTTGATGTCATGATAGTACACATCGGCCCCATAATGACAGGGGATAGCTTTGTCTGAGGCATACTGGACAGGACCAGGAACGGTAATTATTAACGGAGCGACTCTTGGAACATATGTAATCCTAACAGATCTTCTCGAGGAGACCTTGGAAGGATTGGCGGAAATGGTTATAATAGCGACGTCTTCAAATGGAACAATGAGAATCAAAGTTTTCTCGAACAAAATTTCTTTGTTGTCCATCAAGTGCTGAACACCTGACTTCAGCAAATGGCAACCAGAAGGAAGAAATGAGCACATGTGGCGACCTTCACCATAACCCGGAAATAAACCGGCCGACACCAAATTCTTCTTAATCTTCATAAGAGGAGTAGAAATTTCATCCACCAAGGTCACAAACAGATCAGTATCCACAGCATTAATTCCACGACCGTGCTTAAGCATGGGAGCAATTATGATGTTGGGCTTTTCCGGAGCATCAAACTCAATCTCCTTGGCTTCGATCAGATCTTGTACCTTATTTCTCAGAGCCCAGCAGTCGTTGGTGTCATGGCCAGGACTCTCAGAATGATAGGTACACCGAGCATTTGGATTATATTAGGGAGATGTGGTGTTCGAATTCTTTGGAGCCTCTTTCAAGGTTGACAAGCTGGATCTCATCAGATGAGGTAGAACTTCAGCCAACGTCATGTTGATCTGGGTAAACTGCCGCTGTGGTCTTTCCATCCTTTGTTTATTGTTGCGTTGTGGAGAAACTGTAGGCCTAGGTATCATTA